>CM061556.1:71278358-72583358 GCA_030864225.1 Capsicum baccatum var. pendulum | reverse complement strand
TTTCTCCAGGTAATGTTGCAAGTAATAATTTCGCAAGTAAATCCCCAAGAATAAATTCCCAGCAAAATTCACAGCACAAAATTCCCAAATAATTTCCTAGATAATAAAATCCATTACATAAATTTTCACCAAAATATCTCTAAGCAAATCCGTAAGATAAATTACCTGAGAATTTTACTATAAATTTAAAAAATATATATATATATATATATATATATATATATATATATTTGTCCATATACCTGCGGATTTACCTAGAGATAAAATATCCGTCAATATATTTCTCCAGGTAATGTCGCAAGTAATAATTTCACAGGTAAATCCCCAAGAATAAATCTCCAGCAAAATTCGCAGCACAAAATCTCCAAATAATTTTCTTGGTAATAAAATCCATTACATAAATTTCTACCAAAATATCTCTAAGTAAATCCATAGGATAAATTACCTGAAAATTTTTCTATGGATTTAAAAAATATATATATTTATCCATATACTTGTAGATTTACCTAGAGATAAAATATCCGCCAATATATTTCCCCAGACAATGCCGCAAGTATAAAATTTGCGCAAAATGGCGTCAAATTTACCTGCAGAATTTTTGCAAATATATAGTTCGCAGGTAATATATTTTAATGTTGAGGAATTTAATATTTTCGTAGATAAATCCGCATGTATTTCCTGCAATATTATTTCCTAGGTAAAATCCCCATGTAATTTACAGTTTTCTAGTAATGGAATTAATAAAAAAAATAATAGATTTTTGCGATAGGCTAATTATTATAGCTAGACTCAGAAATTGGCTTTAACTACTTTGGATATGGTAGATCAATTTTAAATAAGAAATTGTGACTTCACCAGTTTAATTCTGCACGACCTTCTTTAAGATTTCAAAGAAAATATTTTTTTAACATGAGTCTTTTCTTAATAAAAAATAAATAATTCTTATGTCATTGTAAATTTAAATAACTATGTTTTTATAGCTATTCATTTAGTGTGAGATAATTAACCTATGTTATAACGTTTGATTAAAAAGCAAAGAGTCGTTTTTTTTGGAATTCCATAAATGTGGAGATCTTAGCATTATTAACTCTTTAATTATCAATTGAAATTGTTTGTAAAGAAAATGACTTTAAATAACTTTCTTTTTGACAAGTAAGTCGTTCTTTTAAAGTTTCTAATCTTAATCTTATAAATTATTAGCATATATTACCTTATAAAACACACACACAAATATATATATATATATATATATATATATATATATATATATTTATGCCTTACCTATATCCTTTTCTTAATTTAATATTTGATTTCCTTATCTAATCTAAGCTTGACTGGTTAACCGTAGTTAGCGAATTCTTTAGGGTGCCTAATCCCTTCTTTTTAGAATAATTAGAATCCTTACCTAAAATTTTGAGTTGTGTAGATTTAAAATGAAGTTTTTATTCTCTTTTGATCACATAGTTTATAATAGATGCCCTAATTCACCATAGCAGTATTGCAATTTCGCAACTGTGGCAACAACTTAACAACCGTGAGAATTGACTTTGAGAAATAGATCAGGTCATTAGGCAACACCGCTGATTTCTCAACTTATTTATTAAATCATTAAAACAGCCTTCATTAATTTCTCCTTTTTTATGATGATAAACTCATGAAGCAAGTTTTCCTTTGAGAAGTAGATTCCCATACATTCCCCCCTGAAGGAATGTCTCCCTTTGAGTAGCACCTTCTCTCATTGACAAAACTTCCCACCTTTTGCATCATTAGAAAGTATCAAAACAGTACCATGTACCATGAGGAAAAGTATAGAAGGTAAAGTTAACTCATGGTGAATGGGGCAATACTAATATGAGAAAAATCAACAAAACATGTAAGAATAAAAAAAGTTTCACGTATAATTGAAGAAAAGCACTGTACAAAAGATATACAACATGTGTTGTTGGGTTTTAGGGTTGAAATGTGAATGAAAAATTGAGAAAAGAAAATGAGGGAAAGTGAAAATGTTCTTCCACTTTATAGTAGAAGTATTTCTCCCATATTGGTGAGAAAAGAGAAACTTTCTTGTAGTTAAAAGTAGAAGCACTTCTCCAAGTTATTAGTGAGAAAAGAAGAATTTATGCCTCGCATCATCGTCGTTGTCCCTCACTCAGCTTTAGATTTGGATTTATATTCATATTTCTCTATAAATGATTGAGAGATTATCCTTTTAGACAAAATTCATTTAAACTTAATTGTTTAGCAATTAGTTAATCCAAAAATTATGACCCAGACTTTCCTTGCAAACCCAACACACAATATCTAGCGGGTACTCTTCTCTTCTTACAGACACTCGTGTGATTTGTCGTTGAGTGGTTTGTTATTCATTGGAGTGTGTGAGGTACCGCTATTTCAGTGAGTAAATCATTTTATCCTGGGAGAATACATTCCATTGACCTAGCTTACAGTGATGGAAATAATTTCCTGAAGAATACACTATGAATTCAGCGGGTTCGATTCTGAGTCTTCGTCTCTTTCTTTTTATTTTCCTATGTTTTGAAATAGTTTGAACTTCAATTTGTTGTTCATATTTTGAATACAAATTTTGTATTAGAACTAACATTTCCAATGGTACAAATAAGATCATCCAAATATGCGCAGAGATACCACATAAACACACGTCAAAAGAACAATTGGGCAAATCATGATATAGAGGAGGACATGGGGAAGAAAAGGATGTAAAAGGTTAGTCAGACTAGATTTTGAAAAGCCTTTTGTCAAGTCTCTCATTTGCAGCAGGCTTAATATTTGTTGCATCGGTGCCACAAACATACATCATCTTCATAAAATCGAAAATAATTTTAAGAAAAAGAATCATCACATATTTTTTTTCCTGTCCTTCTATATGATAATATGCAGCCTATTAGAGAGTTCAAAATAAGTGTAGGTTGCAATATCACTGATTCGTTATTGAGAAAAATCTTCACCGAAATCACATGCCACCAATCGTTGGGAATCTTTATGAAACACATGAATTTATTTTTCCACATCCTAAAAATCTCTAGAAGATAGGATGAAATTCTTTTGGATAACTAACTCTAACCATCATGTTACATTGAAAACCCTAATTTTTTTCAATACCCGTAATGGTGTATTTATGTGTTATGAATAGGACTTAGGAGTGTTGGGAAAATCGGGCAATTTTTTCACTAAAACGGAACAACTAAGTGAAATGAACTGGTTCAGAACAATTGATCCAGACAGAACACTAACAAAAAAAATACCCAACAAATAATATTGAATACTAAAAATAAAAACATCAGAAAATTTGATAATGGAGTTCAGCCAAATAGGCTTAATCTCCGAGCACCCAACTTCAGATGTGCAGGATATTAAACAAGTTTAAACAGTGTTCGAACTTGGCCCTTGGAACCACCTTAGTCAGCATATCTGCAGGATTCTCCGTAGTATGAATCTTCTAGAGAAGTATCTCCTCCTCTTCAAGAATTTCCCGCACAAAATGATAGCAAATATCAATATGCTTCGTCCGTGCATGAATGACCTGATTCTTTGCTAAATGAATAACACTCTGACTGTCAGAATATACCTCAAGTTGTTTGCTCAAACTCCACCTGCTTCATAGTACTATCAGCTTTATCTGGATTTACCTTGTTCAATATGGTAGATTCATCAAAGGCAATATCCCTGCTAATAATTGTCTTCTTTACCTCAAGACACCATAAGCGGTATCCCTTTACTCCAGCATTGAAGCCTATGAAAAGAACCTTCTTTGACCGTGGATCCAACTTTGATTCAATCACATGATAATATGCAATAGAACCAAAAACATGCAAAGTATCATAATCAACTACAGGTTTTCTAGACCATACTTCTAATGGAGTTTTGCCACCTATAGCAGATGATGGCAAATGATTGGCGAGATGTTGAGAGTACGTCACAGCCTCAGCCCAAAATTTTCTGCCTAACCCAGCATTAGACAACATACAACAAACTTTCTCCACAAGTGTCTTGTTAATACGCTCTAACACCCCATTATGTTGTGGTGTTTTTCTAACAGTGAAGTGTTGAACTATGCCACAGTCTTGGTATACTTTCAGGAATGGATTACTCTTGTATTCTCCTCCATTGTCTGTTCGAAGAACCTTGATCTTTCTCTCTGTCTGGTTTTTTACTTGAGCTTTCCACTTCAGGAAAATTCCAAGTACTTCATCCTTGTTCTTCATAGTAAACACCCAAACTCTCCTGGAAAAATCATCAACAAAGGTGACAAAATAATGTCTACCTCCGATGGATGGAGTTTTGGCAGGTCCCCGCACATCTGAGTGCACATAATCCAAAATACCCTTGGAATTATGAATTGCAGTGCCAAACTTCACTCTTTGTTGCTTTCCCAGAACACAATGCTCACAAAATTCAAGTTTGCAAGTCTTTGTACCTTTTAACAATCCCTGCTTGGAAAGAATTTGCAAGGACTTTTCACCAGTATGTCCCAACCGCATATACCACAACTTCATTGCCTCAACATCCTTCTTAGTGCTAGAAGTTGTTGCTGCTACTGTCCCCAAAACTGTACTACCTTGGTAGTAGTACATATTGTTCTTCCTCATGCCTTTAAACATCACCAGTGCTCCTGAAGTTGCTTTAAGAACTTCATCTCATATCGTCACAACTAGGCCTTTAGATTCAAGAGCCCTCACCGAGATGAGATTCTTCTTCAACTTTGGCACGTACCGTATATCCCTCAAAACTTTGGTGGATCCATCATGATTCTGCAGCTTGATCGAACCTATCCCGGTTGTATTACATGGATTATTATTACCCATGTAAACAACCCCACTATTGAGTTCCTTAAATTTAAAAAACCATTCCTGAACAGGATACCTATGATAGGTACATATTGAATCCAATATCCACTCATCTAGATGAGATAATATTGAAGGCATAACAACTAAGAAAAAATCTGATTCTGCATCACTTTTGCATTCTACAACATTTGCATCTTGCGAATATTGTGGACTCTTCCCTTTCTTTTTCAACTTTGGACAGTCTTTCTTCCAGTGCCCTTTCTCATGACAGAAAGCACACTCATCTTTGGCAATGACTTGACCCTTTGATTTGTACCTTCCTCTTCTCCCCTTAGTCTGGCTTTGCTGACGACCCCTTTCCATCAATACTTCTTCGGATGTTGTTGATTTGGTTTTCATATTATTCACCTTTCTCAATTCATGGCTATATAAAGCAGAACAAACAACATCTAACGACACATTCTCCTTCCCGTGAAGTAACATAGTTTTCAAATATTCAAATTCATCAGGAAGAGATGATAACAACATCAAAGCTAAATCTCCATCCTCAAATTTCACATTTAAATTCAACAGGTCTGTTACTAATTGATTAAACATAGTGATGTGTTCATTCCTAGTAGTACCCTATTGATAATCAAATCGGAACAATATTTTCTTCGTGAGGAGCTTGTTCTAACCATTCTTTTTCATAAACTTGTCCTCCAACGCCTTCCATAATTTGTGCGCAGAAGTCTCATTTTTGACAATATACTTCTGCTTTTTGGACAAGCACGATCGAATTGTTCCACACACCAACCGATTTATGATGTTCCAATCTCTTTCTTCTATCTCTTCAGATTTCTTTTCCTCAATAGCGATATCAAGACCCTGCTGGAAAAGAGAGTCCAAAACCTCTTTTTGCCACATGCCAAAATGGCCAGTACCATTAAATATTTCCACAGCCAACTTCAGACTAGACAGCGGAAACCTCGACCATGATAACGAGGAGCCCGATGCCCCCGGTGTAGGATCCTTCATTTCTTGATCTTTATTTGCCATTATAGATTCAATAAAAAAAATATTCAATATTACAACAACTGCAAACACCAAAGATGACCAAAATAATTCTTTTCTAATGTGGAAGATCAGGCAGAGCTGCAACCACAGAGCATACTCAGACAGGACCTTAGACTAGACAAACCTTGAAATCAAGAGGACCAAAGAAATTCTTTTCTGATCTTCCACATCAGACAGAACCTTAGCTCTGATACCACTTGTTGGAAAAATTGGAAATTTTTTTTCCACTAAAACAGAACAACTAAGTGAAATGAACTAGTTCAAAATAATTGAACCAGACAAAACACTAACAAAAAAATACCCAACAAATAATATTGAATACTAAAAATAAAAACACCAGAAAATTTGATAACGGAGTTCAACCAAATAGGCTTAATCTTCGAGCACCCAACATTTTTATTAATTTTGGGAGAAGAGAACAATTTGGAATGATTCAAATGGGAGGAGGTAGAGTTTCTTTTATAGCTCTAAATCTCCTCCCCAAATTATAAAACACCAATATGGGAGGACACAAGAGCTAAAGACCAACAAGGAGGAAGGCAAATTACTCCGTCAAGATCACATTACTTGTCATAGCTACTAAAAAACGTGGTCCATAATATTTGTTATTAGAAAATCAATACATAATTAGTTGATTGTTTTTTGTTTTAACATAGTATAAATATAGAGATATATTAGTGTGGTGTAAAAAAAATATTAAATTGAAAGGAGTAAAAAATGAAGGATAATTTAGTCATATTACCTTCTACTTAGTATTTTCGTAAAAGAGAAAAAACAAACTAAAAATTTGATAAGTGAAGTGATCGAGAGGGTGTAATAGACTAACGAATTAATTAGTAACCTTACAGACAGACGACCCGACGTCTCGACCCAATAGCTATTTTAAAGGAAAAATTACATAAACTAACAACTCTAAGACAATAATTACAAGTAATAGCAATAGTTTCCCAAAATTACAACTATTAGCAAAAGTAGTATTATTTTACCTTTGTAATTAAATAACGCGTGATATCCACACTCTTTTTTTTACCATACGCTTTTCACGCCTCTTTACCTTCTATGTACCTCTTTTCACGCAAAAACAAAGATTCAATTCCCTCCAATATCTCCTTCAGCTATTTTTTTTTTCAAAATCCAGAAATTTCTCCCTAAATCTTGATAAACCTTGTTTCCACCTTTTATGGTAAGTGATTTTGAAGTTAATGCATGTTAATGTTTTCTTATGACTTCTTCTTTTTTCTTGTTCATCATAAACTGAAACATAAAATTATTTGTGTTTAATTTGGGGTTTTTTGTAGATTTAATTTCGTTTGTTGATTTTTTTCTTGTTTACCGCTATAATGTCAAAGCATGCAAATTGTTCTATGAATTTTGATGAAATACCATCTTTTAGCCTAGGTTTAATCCAAGATGAAAATATTAACTTGATTTCTTATAATAATCAGCCAAAGGAAAGTCTTAACTTACAAGAGTTGAGATCGAAGAAGCAAAACAATCCCCAAAAGTCTGCTGAAATAATAAAATAGAAAGCAGTGATGGAATCTTTGTCTCCCAAATCTAAAAAAAATCAAAAAACAGCGAAAAAGAGAAAGCCAGATGAAAAATCTCATTCAAACCTGGTTTCATCTGGTTATGAATCGTCATCTGAAGAAGAGAAAGTTGAGGAGGTATTGTTGCATTTGCAATATTTTGTAGATTATGTACAATATGTTAATATATGTATTTTATATATGCAATTAAGAAGTTGTGTGCTTATTTTAGCTTACATTCAAGTTATGAAATTTGTAGTATATATATGTGAAGATCTATATATGTTATGTTATAGATATGTAATTCTGAAAATTTATGTAATTTGTTACTTATAAGTTTTAGAGTTGTATTTATTATGTATTAGATATTTAAGATATGTATTTTTGTATTTAACTCTTATGTAACATATTGTATTTGATAATGTTAATATTTGTATTTATATATGTTTTCATTAGATAATTTATATTTTTGTATTAAAGTATTTTTTAACATATTGTATTTGATAATGTTAAGATTTGTTTTTGTATATGTTTTGGTTAGATAATCTGTATTTTTGTATTTAAGTCTTTTGTATCATATTGTATTTGACAATGTTAAGATTTGTATTTATATATGTTTTCATTAGATAATTTGTATTTGTATATGTATTTTTCATTAGATAAGTCTTATATTTCTAGCAATGATGTATTCATATAATACATATGCTAATTTTTTGTTTTTATGTTGTAATCCAACTTTGAAGATGTATTTGTATAAATACATATTTGACCTTTTTAGACATATAATTGTATTTTTTTTATAAGTTTTGCGGGATAAAATATATATGGCAAGAGTACTGTCTAAATTTGTACCACATATCGGTTGTCATACGGTCAATGACATTGAAGACCGTATTAAGGCAATGCTAATGAAGAATCGATTCAAGAAGTTTTGTACTGATAGTATTTTTGGTGTTTTCATGAAGAAAAATAATTGTGTTATGCAAGCACAATTAGAGAGATGCATTATGTCACTGGAGACTACTGAAAGTTCAACAAGTGACATAGTAATTCGTGCGAAGGGCACAACTCTGCATTTTAGTCTTAGAGAATTTGCTATAGTAATTGGTTTGAATTATCATTCAAACAGGAATGATTTTGGGTTAGATGAAGATGTTTCAAATAAATTTAATGATCAGTATTTTGATGGTTCCTGATTTATTCAGAAGAAGGAATTATTTGCTGATGTTACTGATAAAATATGGGGAAACGAGAATGATGAAGATGTGATTAAGTTTGCTAATTTATATTTTATTCATGGATTTTTGCTTTCATTTGTTGATACTGTTACTATCCCACGCCTCCATTTTGATTTGGTCGAGAGTGATCGTTACAGGGACTATCTTTGGGGATCGGTTGCATATGAAGAATTAGCAAAAACTTTAAATAAAAAGTTGAAACCCACAGAAAAGTTTTACATGCTTCATGGAATGTCACTTGCCATCCAGATTTGGTTGTACGAGTGTTGTTCTGCTGTCCCTTATACTGTTTCTTCTGAGGTGGATTCTCAAATTTCACATCTTCTAAATTGGAAGACAAATCCTATTCGTCCACGATATGAATCATTGATGGAAAGTTTGTTTAATGATTCAAATGATAAGGTTAATTTTATGAAAATATACTGTTTTATGTGATGTTCTGATTATGTTGTAAATACATTTACTGTATTCATATGTGTTAATTTACAAAAAACAGTGGGTGAATGATTTGCATTACTGTCAAGGTTAACTGGTTATCATGTATGTTGTAGGTTATTTTTGAGAACATTGAGCCGACACGAAAGGAGATTTCAACGTTTCAGATACCAAAGAAGGTTTTCCATAGAGGTGGAAGTCATAAAGAAGATTATGTTGATTCTGATGATGATTTTCAGAATCCTCCATCTAAACACCAGCTTTCAATCAATAAAAAAAAAATATCAGGGCGATTCGTCAAATTCACCTGCCAAGAAAAAGTTGAAGAATCAATCAAAAGGTGTAGATCAACATACACCAAAAAGGACTCCTCCAAGTCGTTCTGTGAAGATGTCTTCTGTGAAGAAACCAATTTTCAAGGCTATTCAATCAAAATAAACAGTACCTTTAAACAGGAAAGACATTTCGGTTCAGTCGCCTGATATGTCTTTTTTCAATCGTGAAGACGAAGATGATGTTTTTTCAAAGAAAATATTTGAAAAGTTTCGTGATGAGGTAATTTATGCTTAAGACTTTGATATTTTCGTTTCTTTCATATCTGATTTCAATTCTTTGAATTCAGGTTCGTAAAGAGTTTAATGACATTTGAAATAGGTGTGATCAAATAATGAATTCAATAAATGAGATGAAGGTACAAAAATTTTAGTTTTTTAAAGAATAATTGTTAAGTACAACTGATTTGTTATATACATATAAACATATGTATTATTGTTTGAATAAATACATATTCGATATGTATTTTGTTTGATTAGATACATATTTAATATGTATTTAGGTTTTAGTAAATACATACTTAGT
This sequence comes from Capsicum baccatum var. pendulum, assembly GCA_030864225.1. NCBI lineage: Eukaryota > Viridiplantae > Streptophyta > Magnoliopsida > Solanales > Solanaceae > Capsicum > Capsicum baccatum. The sequence continues at coordinate 72,573,437 of CM061556.1, read as the reverse complement.
ATGTATTTACGTTTGAATAAATCCATATTTAATTTGTATTTATGTTTGAATAATTACAGTTGAATAAATACATATTTACGTTTGAACAAATACAAACATATGTATTTATGTTGAATAAATACAAATTTAATATGTATTTAGGTTAGAGAAATACATATTAAGAATGTGTTTATATTTGGATAAATACAAATTTAATCAAATATATTTATATTTTTTCAACGACAAGAAACAAGAAAAAGACAAAGATTGTGACATAGCTCAAATGGAGGAAGGTGGTAAGAATACATCACCACATCAATCAACTCTAACGACCGTTGAAGGTTTTAATAAGAATCCTGAAGGCATATTGATAAGTAATTTTGTGTTCATTTGATGTTTAAAATATATTTTATCTATTATATAAATATAAAACAAATTTATTATGTATTTGAATAAATACATATGCACTCAGATATACATATGTAGTTCAAAACTAATCAAATGTTATATTAATTTTGATCGTCAAGCCATAATTGGATGAAACTGATAAGGATACTTCACCCCATGAGTCCACACCAATATTACATCATGATTTTGATAAGAGTCCTGAAGGAACGTTGGCAAGTAAATTATATTCATTCATATGTATATTAGTTTTTAATACTATTGAAATTTCTATTTAGATATATGAACTATACATGTCATCATTATTTATGTTTAGGAACAGGTTATTGAAGAGATCACAAAAAAATAAAGCATCAATTTCACGGAGTTGTATAATGCAGATAATGATGTTGGTTTGGTAATTTCTTGATTCTTATCTTTATGATGTATATTAATATAGGTGAATACTAATATTTTCAATGTTTTATTATTTCCTTTATTAAAGGACAAAATTGATACCTCCGTGCATGAAGCAAGAGATATCTGTGATTCAACGATATGATGAATAAATTAATATTGTATTTTAATTTCTGAACAACTATTAATGTTATTTAATATGTTTCAACATGTTGAACAGAACAAAAAATTGTTGATGAAAGTGTGGGTGAAGCACAATTTTCAGATTCACAAAACACATTTTCAGATGAGGTGCTTAGAAATATCAATCTTAATTTCATAGAATAAAATTTGGGAGTCCAAGATGATTCAAAGGTATGGTTAATTTCTGCATATTTTGTGTTTACTTTCTTTGTTATTGTATCAACTTTAAAAGATTTGTGTATATTTTAAACAGAACACTGAAGCGGTTGCAAAAAATAATTGAAAATACATCAATGGCTGAATGTGAGAAACCAATATTGGATAAACAAATTAATTCATAAGTCCACACCCATGAAGCAGTTTTTGGAGAAGGAAAGTCTCAACCAGATTTACGTGATTCCCAAGTAACAATTCCTGATGAGTTGCTACCCAGTCTTAATGAATATGTGAATCTGGAAAGAAGCATTATTGTTCATCCATCTGCAAATAAAGAACAAACTCCTGTGAATGTTTCAAGAATTAAGAGACCATCTAAATTCAAGAAATCACCATTCACTACGAAATTTGGTTCAGCAGAAGGTTTTTGATTTAAACTTTTTTTTTTGTATATACCAAACTTCTTTATTTAATTTATTACTTATTTTTTCTATTTTATTATAATTATAAAGAAAGTACAGAAGTGTAGACAAAAAAATTCAAACAGAAGCATCCATTTGTATCTCATCCAATTCTTGATATTGAAGACACTAAGGTCATCAATAAGTTCACGACGTGGCTTTCAGTGGACCTTCTCAAATATCATGCAAAGAAGTAAGTACTTTACGACTTAATTATATTATTCATTTACATTTTCTATTTATTATTAAGTAGTATATTTAATTAATTAACAGAAGCAACAAAGGGGAACATTATCTGAAAAACAAGTCCAAGATATCAGCTTTAAATTTTGGCATTCTATCAGTTGAAGACAAGAATTGGTTCTATGTTATGGGTACTCCTGGACAGTCATGGTCAGATGAGGTGAGTTACATATTTATATTATAATTACTTATACTGATTATGTGCAATATGTATTTTCTTATATACATATGCAGTATATCATATTTTCAGATACATATGTACTTGAGTACATACATTTAGTGGCTTACACATTGAAAATTTAATTTTGGATAGTTGCTTTTACAAATCATCTTTTATTTTATGCAGCAAATTGATGTTTGCCTCTACTATTTGAGAAAGAAATCCAAGTATGAACCAAATAGCTCATATATGTATAGCACAGTTGACTGCAATTTCATGAATATTATAAGAGTTGTGTTAGTTGTGTATTCAATTGATGATCCAACGCTTAGTGCTGGTGGAAAGGAATACCATTTGAATGAGTACATAAGTAGATTCCGCATGCATGCTGTTGTTCCATGGCATACATTTAATCATATATTCATTCCTATCAACATAAAGTCCAAGCATCACTGGGTTCTGGCTGTACTTTCTTTCAACAGTAGATGCATATACGTATATGATTCACTGTCATATGCTGGTCATGATTTTGCTATGCTTGCTGAAATTGAGAAGTTAGCTAAGGTTATACCTTACTGTCTTTTGACATGTAAATTCTATGAGAAGAAGGGAATTGATATTGACAATCATCCAAATTACAAATTAAATGATAAGCATGATCTTTTTGATGTTTACATCATGGAGGATTTGCCTCAACAACCATGTGGCAGCTTGTAATTGAATATACATATTATTTGTTTATATATATATATATATATATATATATATATATTTATATGTTCTCATGTTATACTAATACTTATTAATTTCCATATATGCAGGGATTGTGGGTTATATATGATTACATATGCTGAGTGCCTAACATTTGGTGAAAGTGTTCCAAAAGTTGACTTTGATCCAGATCTTCTTCACACGAGATACGCTTCAATGTTGTGGCATTATGGTACAAACAAATAAGAAGAGAAGGCACAAAGTGATGATGAAGCACCAAGTAGGCCTCGTAGGGAAATTCAGATAACAGAAGTTATTGAAGTACATGATATTTGACTTTTATTTTGAGATGGATGTTTTTTATAACAATAAACCTTTTGTTGACGATCTTTTTGTTGAATATATTTTAAGTTTCATATGTTAATTCAATCATCAATGGCAATATTTTCCTATGTTTAATTATTGTGATACTTATTTTTTGTGTTGTTTATATTACAATATTTAGTTTAGTTTACTAGTATGCATATATACATAAATAAAAATAGAATGAAAATGTATTTTAAGCATAATGAAAATGTATATATGTATTTAAGTTTTTAATATTCATTGATATGAATTTATGTATTTATAAAGATATCCATTTGTATATATGTATTTCTGCATAATGTATTTCATGTATTATCATAATATAAAAGATACTTTATGTATTTTATTAATAAAAAAATAAAAAAACTTTCCAAAAATTTAAGAATAACAACTTCAAAAACATCATATATTTTTTTAAGCATAAATAAAGTTTATATATAAATACAGTTAACACATATGTATTTATGTATTTATTCTTCACACATATGTATATACTTATTTACATAGATATTCTTTTGTATATATGTATTTCTGCATAACGTATTTCATGTATTATCATAATATAATTTTTTTTTTATGTATTATATTAATAAAGAAAAACAAAAACTTTCAAACAAATAAAGCATAAAAACTTCAATAAGATCAAACATTTCTTTAAAAGTAAAAATCAAATATATTTAATCATAATGAAAATGTATATATTTATTTAACGCATATGTATTTGTGTATTTACTCTTCATACATATGTATATATGTATATGCATAGATATCCATTTATATATATATATATATATATATATATATATATATATATATATTTCTACACAATGTATTTCATGTATTATCATAATATACAAGTTACTTTATATATTTTAGTAATAAAGAAAAACTAAAACTTTCAATAACATTAAGCATAACAACTTCTATAAGGTCAAATATGTTTTTAAAAGTAAAAATTAAATATATTTTATTCAAGGAAAAATAACTTCAATTGTTTATAACTAAATACATCAACCGACTTATCATTTGTTGTATTTACTACATGAACGCCTATTGTGCCCTTTACATCCGTATGAACTACAACAATTTTTACTTTTCTTTCCAACCAAAACTCGATCCTTCTTTGCAGGCCTTCTACGGGGTCGCTTGTATTTTGGGGGCAGAACTTCCTCAACCAAAATTTCATTTGGAATTATCCAGTTGTCGTTGTGTGGTAGAGGATAAACTGGAACATCATATGTTCTCAAGACTATTTTTGGATTTTATAGATCAGAGCAATATGGCTCCTTCTTAAAATTCTTTCTATCAAGAACTGCACAAGCATGAACACACGGTATCTCATCCAACTGAAATGCATTGCAAGAACATTTCTTTTCATTAAGACAAACAATAAAATATTTTTTCTTGTCATGGACTATATAGATATATTCTGATGCATCTATAACCTGAAATTATTACACAAAAATAATTATTCAAAAAAAATAAATTTCAAAGTTATATCAGAAACAATTTTGCATATGTATTTGACCTTCTCAGCATATGTATTTTTCTGCCATTCATATGTATTTTTATTTCAGAATATAATTTATTTAATTTCTTATGTTAATATGAAAATATATTCAGCAAACAAATGAGAAAACTAATATATCTATATTTAATAAGAGTTAAATTTCATCATACCTTCATACGTGTACTCTCCGCTTCATTCTGTTGTAGAATTTCTTGAAACTTACCAATAAGATCTGTAAAAGTATACAATGCCTGTTGTCTGTTTTCACAGTTCCATCTCTCAAACATCAATCTAACTTCCTCTAGAAAATCATATATTGGTAGTTCTCTAGCCGATACTAGTGTAGCATTAATTGATTCAGCAATGTTAGATGTCAAAGTCCATCCCCTATGAACTGATGCATATGATCTAGCCCACTTATCGTATCCCGCCAAATTCAAGTAATTCTTTACTCTAACATCAACTGCCTCCACCTTCTCCATTAAACTGTGAAATTCAGTCTTTGAATATGATTTTGCCATTGTGTAGAAGACATCGGTAATGCATCATGTGAATTTCTAAAGTTTTTTTTCACATTTTTCCATAAATTCCACATACATGCATAATGTGGTACATCATTATACTTTTATGATACTTACATTACGATCAGAAACTACACGCATTTCTCTTCTCTCACCATATGCTTTCTTCAGATTTTCAAAGAACCAAGTCCAAAAAGCATCATTTTCGAAATCAAGAACTCCATAGGCCAAAGAAAATATATGTCCTGCATGTTTAAAAAATTCATATAACCATACATGATTTTTGACAAATCAAATAATGCACATTTATATTATTACTTCATACAGCTGCAAAGATTCTAAACTCCAGAGGATAACTAAACTTCTACATATGTATATTTTAAATATAATTTGCTTTCAGCAATAATAACTGAATGTCATTACATAATCTCATTATATATATATGTGTGTGTGTATATTATAAATACATACAGTTGGACACATATTAGAAATCAAATATATTTATAATTAAATATCTTACCAGCTCCATCCATGGTACATGCAGCTACGAAAATTTCACTATACAGTCCTCTTAGATGACTTGCATCAACAACTATGACAGGTCTGCAATGCGTGAATCCTTGAATGAAGGAAGTTAGTGCAATAAATATATACAAAAACTCATTGTCCTCATTTTTTTCATTCTTATATGTGAATCGGGCTAACTAGTGCTTAACACATGAATGTATGCAGGTAGTTTCCCGTATGATGCTGCTGGTTTCCCTCTTAACTCTTCAAGTGCTTGCTCCTTGGCTCACCAACACATAATATATGTTAAATCCATTCCCATGTCTTCCTTCATATCACTTCTGATTTCAGATGGACTGTATTTTCGTTTGTGGCATTTAAATTTTGGTTTGACTATACCACTAATCAACTTACTAGTAGCATGCAATTTAGGATAAATATTATTTTTGATCGGACAGGTATGTTTTGGTAAAAATTCTCTGACATTAAACATTCCAGATTCACCGATATCAGATGCATGAAATAAAAAAGCACAATTACCGGATCTTCACAACAACGTATAACTGCAAAAAAAAAATACATATGCTCAAATACAATTAACCATACGAAAAAATAAATAACTAAATGCATAATACACTTACCAGGTTTTACTCGATCTTATATATAGTGTACAAAACTTTTTACGAATTGAATAGTCCTTCATAACTGATTTTAATACTCTTTTTGAGATATAAACTTGATCAACCTCAATATGTTTGTGATGTGGGTCGGAGATAATAACTCTACTTGTATCCATTTCAAATACATCCAAACATTCTTTTGATGGAGTAATTATTAACGCTCTTTGAGTATTTGTATTTCCCACATTACTCGCACTGACAGACATCTTTAGACTTTCCGAATTATACAATGATAAACTTACAATTCAGCTGAAATTATCCCTGTCAGAAACACTCAAATATAAAGGCTAATTACTCAATTCCTTCAACACTTTTTTCTGCATAATATATACCTTTAAACCCATGTCATTACGTATACGTATTTTCTACGCACTATCTGTTAATTGATATTCTATTTCAATGAATTTGCATGTCAAATCAACATCAACATGAGAAGCAAGTAACGTGTACAGTTGGTCATACGTAGAGTTTACGCTCAACAATATCGCATCACTCATGTACTCTTCATATTCTTGCTCATAATTCCATCTTCCTGAATGTTTAACAAGAACAGCAATGCTACCCATCTTCAAACTGTAGAAAACCACCAAATTGTAAAAAATAAATTAAATATCTAATTCGTAGTATACACAACAACCAATTCGCTAATACAAAACTCCAAAGCGAATTCATACAAAAATAATTTAATCGAAACCAGATTATCAAAAATTAAAATTCAGATTAATGTTTTACAATTGCTTCTCAACTTTTACACTCTATAATAACAATGCCAAATTTGAAATTCTAAAAAAAACGCTTTAACAATTTAACAATACCTGTAATTGCAATATTTTTTTTAGTGTTCTTCATAATGCTAGTCGATCACAAAAAATAATACGTTTAACCAGTAGTTCTTTAATTTGAATATGAATTTTGGGTTTTGAATTTAGTTCTGTTTATGGAAAAACTTATTTGAATTTGAATTATTTGTTGTAATTTAACGGTGATGTAAAAAAAGATTTTTAAAAGGTAAGAGAATCTGTCAATTAATTGTTCCATAAATTATGGAACTGTTTTTTACTATTTTAAACTGAAACTAATTAGTATTATATTAGGAACACAATATTCTGTTGTATATGTATTTAACTAGCAACAGTTTGCTCAAATACAAAATACATATTGCTATTTTTTGTAATTTTGAAACTGTTCCTAGAAAAGTTACAATTAAGGTTCTATAGTTGCTATTTATGAAATTTTCCCTATTTTAAATGGTGTACATCTCAACAGTCGAGGGATTTTATGGATCTTTACTCCACTTCGTATTTACAAATCAAAATCTCACCTTTATTGTCAATGCATCATGCAGTTTGCAGTAAAGTCATGAATCAAATATATGCAGTTGATTTTAAAGCTGGACAGTGTGAAATTAATCATTCAAAAGTATGGATGAGATTATCAACCAACTTAACTTGAAGATGAATAGTATTATTTCCAGTCAAGATATTGTTCAGCCCATTTAATTATGTCATTTGCAACAACGTAATTTTTTCTTTAGTGGATACCGGATGGTCGAAGTAAATTAGTCCATGGCTCGGGAAAAAATAAGAAAACTAGAAAATATTACTTGTATGATCTTTTTCTTCATTTGAATAATTTTGCTTACCCCCAAAAAATATACGGTTATAATTTGTAAGCAAGGTTTAAAGCACAGTGAATTGAATTGATCAAGATACAAAAATGATTGAACAAGAGAAAGCTGTAAATAAGATATAAGCTGGAAATAATTGAATATAGTTAAATAATTAAGTAAATAAAGCATTTTGTAGCCTGATTCGATGGTATCGTTGATGGACAGGGCTCCGGTTTAACTTGATGAGCACATGCGATTGTAAGCACACAAAATGATATGGTAGGCTTTGTTACAACGAGATTCTAATATTATGAGGTTAAAAAAGGATGTCGTGCCACTTGTAGCTTTAGTTTCTTTTATAGGGGGTTAATTTTCAGTGGTTAACGTCCAAGATAATTTTTTGTTAAACTCATATTAAATGATTTTTATCTGTAAAGTAGTAACGTTGGGTTCTATCTCTAGGCAGTTTTGTAACTATTGTAGCCTCCCGTTGGCACTTCCTTCGTACATTATATTCTTGATCTTGTCTCTATCCTTTAAGAAGAATAGGGGTAATTTCCTCCAGTGTGTGACTATTGACTATCTCAGCCTCACATATCTGCATCTAACTTGTCATCGTGTCCTGAATAATTTACCCATTCAAATTTCTTTTTAATGTGAAATTTATTATTTTAAAAAGTAATATATATATTACTCTGGGAAGGTTTTTTTTGTACATGCATGGAAGTGAACTCTGAATAGTATGAAAGAAAAAGATAGGTATTTTAAAGTTATAACTCTTAAAAGCAATCATCTCAAAATGTAAGAAAGATGATCAAGAGACTACTTAGCAAGCAACAAATAAACATTACAGAAATAGCAATTCTTTGTGAGCAGAACTATCTATTGTTCGACCTATTAAACAAAGTGACTCTTCCTTTACGCTTTGTAGTTTGTGGGGGTAAATTGAAAAATTTAAGTTTTATGCACTTTCAGTGGAAAAAATATTCTACACTGTCAGGTACAAAATATTCTACGCTTTGAAGAATTTAAGAAATAAAAAATATTTTTACACTGACAATGCACAAAACTCAAACTCTAAATTGAAAGGCTAATTACCGTTTCTTTTACTGTTTCGCCCGTTCTCGTCCTGTAGTTGATCAATCTTATGCTTTAGTTCTTAAAAGATCGTTTTTTAATCGTTCAATATTTCTTTTCGAAGGAAAATAAGAGAGGAATGAATAAAGACCCTAAGGAGCCGTAAGTAAACCAACATTTTTTTTAAATGTTTAGAAAACTCACCACCTTTGTCAAAGCCCAAGGAGACCAATGTTTGATACCACATAAATGAGCGCAAACTCACGCAACAGGAAATTAAGTTATGATTGCTTATTGACCATCTCGTCTTTCATTTTTTTTTTTAATCTAACATTAGAAGAGACTCTGAATATATAGGACAAGGAAAAAAGACCTCGTCGAGTTTAAAATTCCAATTCAAACAGAAGCACAAAAAAGAGATGAGCTTTGGTTCTTTTTGTTTAAGAATGTTGCGACATATGCAAACATCTTTCCAAAAATAAAGTCTTTTTGCCGGGATGAAAATACAAGGGCAGAGATATAAATATTATGGATTTGAGAATTTGTTATTATTATTGCTTCTCTTTTAGTAGCTTCATGTCGCTTATAAGGGAATTAATGGGAATACCCTTGTATGGGGTCCAAAATAATTTTTCAGAAATATTACATTTCATAGCCATTTAGGGGAAAATATTTACAAAATGCTCTGTAGGTGTAACCTGTACATCTTTGGATATTATATTACAGTACTCATTAGGAAAAATATTTTTATGAAATAGTCAAAAGTATTATGTTGTACATCTTCAGGGTATACAATTCAAATGTTATAAAATCAATAATATACAATAGTGTGATTCACCATACGTAATATTGTATTCCTTTTATGATATACAATTATGTGAATTATATACATTAAGAATATACAACTTACAAGCCAATAAGTATTACCCACCTGAATGTCCTGTAAAAGTCCATATAAGAATCTAGGATTTAGGATATAATATACAACTTGCAAGCCAATAAGTATTAACCACCTGAATATCCTGTAAAAACTCATATAAAAATCTAGGCTTAAGTCATCGGCAACCTTTTAAAGTTGTCCTTCAAATTCACTTAGACATCTGGGGGTTTGAGCTATAGGTGACAAAAGAGTTTTAAAATGAGGTGTAGGTGACACAAGTCTTAATTATTGAGTGGAGGTGACAATTACTTTATTATGGATTAAGAAAGTTTGGTAAGTTTGAGAATAGCCCAAAAGTTTTTAAATTTACACTTTGATTTAAATGTTTACCTAATATAACGGGAAACGGAGGGGAAAAGGGCGTCTTTCTCTCTCTTCTCATCTATTGTTGTTTTCTCTCTCTTAACGATTTTTGTTGTTCATTGTTGTTGCTGTTTTATTCATCATCTTCTGCTTTATTATCATCATCTTCTACTTCATTATCATCTTCATCTTCTTCTTGTTGACCATTGTCGTTGTTGTTGTTACCACTACTGTTGCTATTTGACCAATTTCTTAGGTCAAATTTTATTTCGTACATCACTTTCCACTTTGACATTACTTCATAGGAGACTTTGGTAAGTCAAATTATGATTTTTTGTAGAATTTGTCATCTGGGTAACTGCTATTGTGCTGTTTTCCAACAATGGATAGAACCCGATTATGAATCCAACATAAGAGCCATCTGTTTAAATAGATAAATTATCTATTACGACAGATGAGATATCTGTTTCAACGGAAGACTGATATGTTGGATTCATATTTATGGTTCTATAGGCCGTAACATAAATCGAACAGATGGGTCATCTATTGCAACAAATGATTTATCTGTTTAAATAGATTAGTTATCTGGTACAATATGATAAATATCTATTACAACAGATTATTAACCTATTGCAATAGAACCTGAGCTCGATTCCAACAAACGATAAATATCTATTGTAATATATTAGTAACATGTTGCGATAGAACCTGACCTCGATTCCAACAGATCACTCATCTATTGCAACAGGTAAGTCATCTATCGCAATAGGTTAATTATCTATTGCAACATGTTACTCATCTATTGAAATCAGCTTCAAAGGTGCCTCAGTACTGTAACATCAATCCTAACAGATATATAGTCTGTTACAACATATGATTCACCTGTTACAACAAATGACTCATCTGTTGAAATCAGCTTCAAGAGAGTAACATGAATCCCAACAGGTAATTAATCTGTTGACTGATTACCCATATGTTGGGATTCATTTATGGCACTATGATATCACTATTAACTTTTTTTAACAAATGACTTTATTTAGGTACCACTAATGGAGGGATCAATAACAATAGGCGTGGATTGTCATGGTCAATAGATCGAGAAGAGCAATCGATATGTATGGCATTGGAACGAAGGTGAAATGCTAGAGACGATAGCTATGACAATCCAAAGTGATATTTCATATGATGATTTTGTGAAATTAATCATCAGTTATTGTGGACTGAATTATCAATCGGAAGAACTCGTCATTAGCTATATGCACAACTTCTTTGAAAATCAGAGGGTACTGCCTTTTAAGATAACCGATTAGGTTTGGTTACATGCTTATGTTAGTGATTCATCAAGGCTGATGTTAACGATGTACGTGGTTAAAAAGAAGAGAGAGAATGAGAAACAAAACATAGAAGAAAAAAACAAAAAGACATCTTTGATGATAGGTTGGATAATCTAGATATGAATATTCTAGATGATGATCAAACACTTATGCCCATTGATATGACCAATACTATGAGTAGTTCTTCTCAATCGGCACAGTTTGGAAATCTTCAAGATGATGGGACCGGTTTTTTTTATTGGAATGTCATTCAAGGACAAGAATGAACTATCTACCACTTTGTTTATTTCTTGTTTGAAAAAAGATTTCAAATTAAAGAAGGTGATTAATTCGAGCAGTGTCTTTTGCTTTAAATGTGTTAATCCGAACTGCAAATGGTGGTTGATAGCAGTAAAGTACTTAAGATCTGACAGATTCGTCATTCATAAGCATGAAAAGCATCACACATGTGGTTTGGAGCACATCTCGGTCCAAAATCCTCACGCCACGGTAAAGGTCCTCGGTGAATATTTCAAGAGTAGTTTCCCCGATGGCAAAGGCCCTTCAACAAGGGTTATGACCGATCAACTCCTTATAGAATTGGGTATCCTGGTCAGTTATTAGAAGATATATACGGCCATGGGGATTGCCAAGGACTTGGTTTGGGGGACACACGAGCAAAGGTATGCAGTACTGGAGGCCTACCATTACATGATTGAGTACACAAATCTCAAAAGTAAGACAACATTGAATGTTGATGAAAACAGAAGGTTCAAGTACTTTTTTGTATCCTATGGTGCTTGGAAAGTTTTTGACATTTGAGAAAAGGCATAGCCGTCAACGGTACCTTCTTAAGAAGCAGGTATAATGGAGTTCTACTAGCGGTGGTGGCACAGGATACAGAGAATCACATCTTTCTTATCACTTTTTGAGCCGACAAGGAATGTGATGCCTCTTTTGGATTTTTTTGAACAACTGTGAAGTTGTGTCGAAGATATCGAAGAATTGTGTTTTATTTCGGATAGGCATCCAAGTATTCCAAAGATGGGTTCAATTTTCTTTACTTCAGCTTACTTTGGTTATTGCATCAGGCATTTTGGAGAGAACATTCGGGCCAACTATCATAACGAAAGGGTCGTGACCCTTTTTTATAGAGCAACTAAAGCATATAGTAGAGAGGTGTTTTTAGATCATTTTAATCAAATAGCGGATGTGAATCCCAAGGTAGAAAAATTTCTCATTGTTAGTTTTGAGGAATAGAGCCGGGCATTCTGTCCAGCAAATAGGTACATTCTTATGTATTTAATGTATTGTTTAAGTTACAAGTTTAGAATGATAGCGTACTAAGTGATTCTTTTGTATAGGTACAATATTATGACATCAAACATAAATGAATCAGTAAATTCATTATTTAGCAATGAAATAAAATTTTCCATCATGGCTATGTTTGAAGTAATACACAAGAAGTATGACCAATTTTTTAATGAAAGGCTTGTGCAATTCAAAGGCCCAAAAAGATCCCGATTTATTCTCAAAATTGAAAAAATAATATCAACAAACATCAGTTTGGAGAATAGGTTATTATCTCATAAAATAGCAGATTACAAATTCAGTATCACCGGTCATGGTGATGTTGCCATGGTCAATCTTCAAACAAGATCTTATATTTGTAGATTTTTGACTTGGATAAAATACCCTGTCCATATGCCATGGAAGCACTTCGATCTCAATACGGTCCAAAATATGGACCTAAAGTTTATGAGCACTCCTTTCAATATTATTCAGTGGAAGAATATGAAATGGCATATAGTGGGCATATTAATCCGGTGCCTCCCGATGAATCTTGGGTTGTTCTTGCAGAGATTTTGGGGAGATTAATACCTCCTTCATATATTGACCCAAGAACTATCAAACTGGGAAGAAAGCCATATAAGAAGGGGCGTGGAGTCGGAGAATTATTTTCATAAAAAAGAAACAAGTGCTCCGTATGTAAGCGCTCTGGCCACAAAAGATTTACTTTCCCGAATCGTAACCAACCATGATCGTTGTAATTTCAAAAACTTGTGTAGTTGTTTGTTGTGGATTTTTATATATTTAACTCATTGTTGCGAACGTAATGTTGTCATTTATTATAAATAAAATATGTTTTTTAATAACTTGTGCATTGATAAAAAGAGGCAAAATATAAACTAAATAATACAGTAGACTACAATTATTCTGAATAGATGAACCATCTATGACAACAAATGGACATTAGCTGGAAGAACACAACACAGTTCCATCAAACTGAAATGTTTTCCTCCAACAGATGACAAGTCTATCATAACAGATGGATAATCTATTGACAGAAACCTAACAGATGACCAATTAGTTCCAACATATGGTCCATCTATTGAAAGAACTCAAAAGCCAAAATTGCTATTGCTACTGGATTCAAAATTGCTCTTTACCTCCAACCGTTTACATGTTAACATTAATATATATGTTTAGAAGAATAGACAAAATAAAAATTGAATAAGAATTAAAAAGCCAAAGTCGACTAAAAATAAATTTTTCATTAATGGAAAAATAAAATATATTAGGTATAGATCCGATATAGAAAAATTAAAATACATACACTAAAACAAAAAAACACATTCTAATTTTAATTATTATCATCATCATCATCATTAATGACAGTCGACCAATCAACTCGCAGCAACAAGACCTTCATCAACCTCTGCATCTCTCTGAACATCATCACTCTCATGGCGACCAACTCTCTCTGCAGGTCATTAACCTGCCTCTGAAGTTCCCGTACTATGTCGCGCAAAATAGAAATGTCCTAAATAGGATCAGCCATATCTAGAACACGCATGAATTGACAAATGTAAAGAAAAAGAGTCTAAATATAATACAACGTATACTACCAACTGGTAGATTTACACTAGAAAAAAAACTTACCTAAACGAAAAAGGAATATGCTATTTGAAGAGAAGTTGTTGAAGATATTACATGAAAAGAAATAATACAAGAAATAAATAAAGTTTAGTAGAATTAAGATTAAGGAGAGACCTATTTATAGAGGATTGAATCTGGATGTGTCAGGCCACAAGACATGACTGTTAAGCTCCATTGTATTAATTACATTCAAATTGGTGGCATTTTTTTTCTGTGAAAAGTCGCGACTTTTTATTTTACATTAATACTTCTCACCTTTTCAAAATGGTTTTGAGACTTGATAACAACCATTATTATTGAGCTGTTACAATAGATCATCCATCTATCGCAATAGATTTACCATCTGTTGCAACAGATTATATGTATGTGTAACAGATAGTTTGTCAAAATAGATTTACCATCTGTTACAATAGATGGACCATCTTTTGGAGATATTTTAATTTCTTCTAATAGTTGATTCATCAGTTGCAACAGATGGAGAATTTAATTCATCAGCTATTTTGAATGTGTTAGATAAAAAGTCACGACTACCTTTTTTTTAATAGTCATCATATGCGTGCAGATGAATAAACACTGTCTGGTCTGTTGCAACATATTTACCATCTATTGCAACATATAGATTATCTGTTTTGACAGATAGACCATATGTTAGAGAAGATATTTTGATTTCTTCTAACAACAGATTTATCAATTGCAACAAATAGAGAATTCGGTTTATCAACTATTTTGAATGTGTTAGATACAAAGTCACAACTCTTCACCTCTTTTTTAATAGTCATCATATATTTGCAGATAAATAAATAATGTCTGGTCTATCATAATAGATTTACCATCTGTTGCAATATATGGATTATCTGTTATGACAGATGGACCATATGTTGGAGGAGATGTTTTGATTTCTTCCAATAACTAATTCATCAGTTGAAACAAATGGAGATTTTGATTCATCAGTTGTTTTGAATGTGTTAAGATAAAAAGTCACGACTCTTCACATCTATTCTTTAATAGTATCATATGCGTGCAAATGAATAAATTACATTGTCTAACATATCTTGATGGGTAGGAAGAATAAGGTGCGTGAAATGGATCTACTTTCATGTGTGGGAGTTATGTATTATTGATCAGGCTACCGCGACAGACAAACATAAAGTGAAATAATTTTAGGAATGTAGTTTTTTACCGATTAGACACTGATCCTTCAAATAAGGTCCTGCATTGTATAGTTTAGTTTGATAGGTGCAAACTGATAAGGCCGAAGGGTTCTAAGACGGTGGTGTCGATACTCTGGTACAATTTAATGACGGTTTATGCTCATGTTTTTGTGTCAAGTTTGGGGAAGGTTTCAAATTTTTGGTGGCAGTGTAAATATCCAATAGTGATTGGACCGGTTTTAATGGCTTAATGAACTTCTTGAAAGGCCTCCAAAGCCTCGCACTGTAGCAAACAATGATGGAACCAATAGAAATTCCCCTGTGTTAAATTTATAAGGATGGGTTGCTGGAAGAGACTATTATACAATAGTAGGTGCTTGGGAAAATATCTGTGCGGGAAGGGGGAGATGGAGAAGGCCATTAATCATCTTAGACCTTTGTTTAAGAGAAAACACAGGGAAGAAAGTAAGGAACTTCTAGTGAATATGGCCAATTAAATTGACATAAGAAACGGAAAAACTGGATGAGCTTCAAATGTGGAAGTGTATCCAAATATAAAAATCCATCAATTGTTGAAAAAAATGAAGAATGGTCAACAGGACTGGAGCTAGACACTTTGCTTGAGAATTTAACTAGCGAGCATGGACTCAATGAAGACTCTCACAAAGTGTATGACCAGAACTCTAAGGAAGAAGCTTCGCGAGCACAGGAAATTAATACGATTGTCGATCAGAATGGAAACCTGAATCAATAAATCTTGAATTAAAAATAAGGGAAGCCAAGTCATCAATTTCTGAAGTCTAACTTGCATGTCATACCTTCTGTTTGTGGCTATGATCAGGTCAATGGATAGAAACAAAAAGGTCTGAAGTTGGGTCGAAATCCCATACTTTGTTATTTTCACTGCCTTTGACCTGACCAGAGCCATAAATAGTAGGCATGGGATGGAAGTTTAACTTGAGAAATTGCCACCTTGGCTTGATCACTGCTTCCTTAGAGTTTTGGTCCTGGATTTTGTGAGTTTTCATTGAGGCCACGCTCTCTAGTTATAGTCTCTAAAAAAGTGACTAGCTCTAGTCCTCTTGACCATTCTTCTTTTTCTTTAATGAATGATAGATTTTTATTTATGGATACACTTTCACATTCGCAACTCATCCAATTTTTTCATTTTTCATGTCAATTTCATCAGCCAATTTTGCTACACTTTTTTTCCTACCCTGTGTTTCCTCTTAAATAAGGTTTGAGATGATATATGGCCTTCTCAACCTCCCCCTTCCCGCATAGGTATTCTCCCAAGCACCTACTATTGTATAATAGTCTCCTCCAGTAACCCATATATATAAATTTGGACTAGAGAAATTTCTATTAGTTTCGTCGTTGTTTGTTGTAGTGCAAGGCTTCAGAGGCCTTTCAAAAAGTCAATTGAGCCATTAAAATCGGTCCAATCACTATTGGATATTTACACTGCCACCAAAAACTTGAATCCTTCCCCAAACTTGACACAAAATATGATCATAAATGATCATTAAATTATAACAGGGTATCGACACCACCTACTTGGTCCCTCGGCCTTACCAGTTCAAACCAACAATTTTAACTATAAAATGTCATATTTTGTTTGAAGGATTAACGCCTAATAGGTAAGGAACAAACATTCACAAAATCATTGTACTGGATGTGTATTTTCATAATAGGTTGATTAGTAATACATACCTCCCATATATAAAGTAGTTCTATCTGCAAGCAGCTTATTCCTCCGGACCAATCTTTACTATAGCCTTTAATGCTGGTTGGGCAAAAGTGAATCCAGTTTTACTTTACTTTATTTGCAAATAAGAGAAACACATTTGATGTCAAACAAGAGAAATATAAAAATAATATTACAAAAGGGTAACACAAAATTGAGCGAATCAACAATGACTAATATGATATAACAGATTACCTATCTGCTCAATCGATGAGGCATCTATTGCAATAGATGGATGACATGTTTCAACAGATGGGTCATCTGTTGGAATAAATCAAACCAGCTTTGCTACTATTTTGATCTCTTCAAACAGTTGGAACGTCTGTGCAAAAGGGTAACACAAAATTGAGTGAATCAATAGATAACCAATCTGATGCAATAGATACCCACCTGTTCAACCGATGAGGTATTTTTCAATAGATATAAAAACAACGATTTGTTCATTCAAGACTTAAAAGTCACATTTTCTTTAATTTTTTCAATAAATAGAAAACTGGTAATAGGTAAATCATTAATAGCAACAGGTGTAAACATCTAATTTAAATGACATACAAAGAAGAAGACGAGATGGAAAGAGAAATAGTGAACCATACTTGCAATGTGAAAAAAGGAAAGGGTCAGAACATCCAATTCAGTCGAGAAAAGATATTGATCGATTGAGATCCGAAAGGATCCTCATCCTAAAAAAGAGAGAAAAAGAGAGAAAAAAAGGAAAAAAAAAAGAATTGAGAATAAAGAAAAGTGATAAATGAGTTGAGTCTTACTTTAGGGTTGAAGGAGAGAGTATTCTTCTAGATATGAGTTTTAAATATTCATTAATAACTTTTAAGGGGCACAAGGAAATGTTGACATTGAAAAGACCAGATAAGACTACTCACTCAGGAGATTTTTGAGTTATCCAAGTAATATTTTTATCGCCATAGTATTTTAACTCTTTTATCTCGAACAGGAAACACCTAAATTGCTTTAAAAAAGTGTCTTAAAATATCTAAGTGCAACAGATAATAATTTTGTTTGAAAATTACCAAATCTCAGTCATCTATCACAACAGATGCAACACCTATTTGAGAATTTATAACAGATGCATAATAAGTTGCAACAGATGACTTAATCTGTTTGATTAAATCCAACAGAAAAGACATCTATTGCAACAGGTTGATCATTTATTTTATACAATTTTAATTGAGTTCATATGTTAGACTAATACCTTAATTGATTAATCTAGGACCAGAGGTGAGTTCTCATAGGGTCAACTACAACTTTAATTGAGTCTTTTGGTAATTGCATGATGAGATGGTACTGCGTTCCACCCGACCAGAGTCGTCGATCGATCACTCTGAGATGAACCAATTCTTACTACCTTATAACTAATACCTTAATTGGTTAATCTAGGATGAAGGGTGACTTTTCATAGGGTCAATTACAACAGATGACAGCGCCTATTTGATAATTTACAACAGATGGGTAATCTGTTATGAGATATGACTTAATCCATTTGATAATTTAAAAAAAATGGGTAATCTATTGCAATATATGACTTAATCTGTTTGAAAATTTACAATAAATGAGTAATCTGTAGAAGCAAATGACTTGATTTATTTGATAACTTATAATAGATGGTTAATCTGTTGTAACATGTTGATATTTACTTTTATACAATTTCAATTGATTTCACATGTTAGACTAATACCTTAATTGATTTATCTAATACCAAGGGTGAGTTCTCATAAGGTCAACTACTACTTCAATTGAGTTTTTTGGCAATTGCATGATGAGACGGTATTGTGTTCCTCCCGACCAGAGTCATCGATCGATCACCCTGAGCTGAACCAATTCTTATTACCTCATATGTTCAAAAATACCTTAATTGATTAATCTAGGACCAGGGATGAGTTCTCATAGGGTCAACTATAACTTTAATTGAGTCTTTTGACAATTGTATGATAAGACGGTATTGCGTTCCACCCGACCAGAGTCGTCAATCGATTACTCTAAGCCGAACTAATTCTTACTACCTCATATATTAGACTAATACCTTAACTAGTTAATCTAGGACCAGGAGTGAGTACTCATAGGGTCAACTACAACATATGGCAATGCCTATTTGATAATTTACAACAGATGGGTAATCTGTTTTGACAAAAGGCTTAATTCATTTGATAATTTACAACAGATCAGTAATCTGTCATAACAAATGACTTAATCTATTTGATAATTTATAAAAGATGAGTAATTTGTTGCAACAAATGACTTAATTTGTTTGACAACGTACAACAGATGGTTAATCTGCTGCAACAGGTTGAATATTTACTTTTTTACAATTTTAATTGATTTCACATATTAGACTAATACCTTAATTAATTAATCTAGGACCAGGGGGTGATTTCTCATAGGGTAAACTATAACTTCAATTGAGTCTTTTGGAAATTACATGATGAGACGGTATTACGTTCCTCCCGACCAAAGTTGTCGATCGATTACTCTGAGTTGAACCAATTCTTACTACCTCATATGTTTAACTAATACCTTAGTTGATTAATCTAGGACTAGGGGTGAGTTCTCATAGGGTCAACTACAACTTCAATTGAGTCTTTTGGCATTTGCATGATGAGACGGTATTGTGTTTCACCCGACCAGAGTCGTCGATCGATCTTTTGGAGATAAACCAATTCTTACTACCTCATATGTTAGACTAATACGTTAATTGATTAATCTAGGACCAGGGGTGAGTTCTCATAGGGTCAACTACAACAGATGGCAGCGCCTATTTGATAATTTACAATAGATGGGTAATTTGTTGTGACATATGACTTAATCCATTTGATAATTTACAACATATGGGTAATCTGTCGTAACAGATGAATTAATTTGTTTCATAATTTATAGTAGATGAGTAATCTATTACAACAACTGACTTAATTTGTTTGATAACTTACAAAAGATGGTTAATCTGTTACAATAGGTTGAACATTTATTTTTATACAATTTCAATTGATTTCACATGTTAGACTAATACCTTAATTGATTAATCTAGGAATAGGGGTGAGTTCTCATAGGGTCAACTACAACTTCAATTAAGTCTTTTGATAATTGCATGATGAGATGGTATTGCGTTCCTCTCGACTAGAATTGCCGATCGATCACTCTGAGTTGAACCGATTCTTACTACCTCATATGTTTAACTAATACCTTAATTGATTAATCTAGGACTAGGGGTGAGTTCTCAAAGGGTTAACTACAACAGATGAAAGCACCTATTTGATAATTTACAACAGATGGGTAATCTATTGCGATATGTGACAATCCATTTGATAATTTACAACAGATAGGTAATCTGCCATAATAGATTACTTAATATGTTTGATAATTTACAACAGATGCATAATCTGATTCAACAGGTTAAACATTTGTTTATATGCCTAAATTGATCAATCTAGGACCATGGGTGAGTTCATAGGCTCAACTACAACTTTAATTGAGTCTTTTGGCAATTGCATGATGAGAGGGTTAAAAATTATGCATATCTTTTATAATTTTAAAAAATAATTAAGATCAATTTCCACCAAATTAATATTTTCAAAACTTGTCATTCTTTTCCAAAATACAAATCAATCATTTGAGAGAAAAATATTTCATCATTTCCAATCTCGAGTTCTCGCTTTTTTCTCTTTCTCACTCAATTATACAGTACATACAATAACTACTCAATAAATTGCTCTACCCTTTATAATAGATCAATTATTACTCATTTTCGACCACATAGGTGTTATTTTTTACTTTATTCTTGCTTGTATTATTCAGTTTCTCTATCTTCATAGGTAACAGAGTTTGAGAAGAGTTATATATTTGTTAGTTTTTTTATAAAATATAAGGGATTTTAAAGTGTTCCGTTAACTGTCGTGGTATTGTTGGATGATGTTTGTGATATTTGTGATGGTGGTGGTGGTGGTGGTCTTCGTCGTCGTCGTGGTGAAACTGGTGGTGGCATTGGTTGGTGGAGTTTGTAGTGGTTGTCGGTGGTGTCGATAGTCATGGTATTTGTGGCATTGGTTGGTGGTGTTTGTGGTGGTGGTGGCTGTTGGTGTGTAGGTATTGGACTAGTTTGGCTTGCAAGAGTTTTCCATAGTGACGGGCTTGAGATATCGCCAAGGGAACACCCCGCAAAGGATTTAAAGCAAGAAAATGCAAGAAAAAAATAGATGGTTGTTTGACATTGCTCGAGTGGCTACAAAGCATCAAATTTGTTAATAGATCTCCTGAATAGAACCATACCAAAGTAGTACAGGGATCAATTGTGCTTAGTTTGGTTTTCCCATTCGGTTACATTGGCAAGAGACATCAACAAGGTCATAAAAGATGATTTGTTGGCGCGTGCTGAGGATTTTGATAAATTCAATAATTATCCCTGGTGATATGACAACTTCTACTTGACTGTCCAATATTTATTGACAAAGTTATCCTCAGGGACGACCACATTAGACGGCTTTCCTTGGGCTTTCATGGTAAAATTAATCACTATTTTTACTCATACATGAATTAATATTGAATGTAGATAGTTATTATGACTTTTTTTTGCTTGCTTCCTGTTTATATTTTTTAAGCTTGGGCATTTGAAGCCATTCTTCCCCTCCAAAAGTAGGTAATGGATTACCCAGATAAAATTTCTCATCCAAGGATATTTAGGTAGTTGGCTGCAAAGAACAATACCAAAATTAAGGTGGCTGATCTCCTTAACCCTCCGAATGATGTCGTACGTCTTCTTCAAGTAAAATAATTTTACTTAATGATAGATATTGAACAGATGTTATATGTGGTGCAACAGATATTATATCTGATACACCAGATGGGACATCTGTTGCAATAGATTACCTGTCCTGTGCCAACCGATGCAATAGATAGATAATCTATTGCAACAGACGATTGATATCTTGCATCAGATTACCCATCTATTGCATTGTTGCATTGATTCTCTGAACCCAACTCCTAATAGATTAACCATCTCCTATAAATTATGCAACAGATGTGTAATCTGATGTAAGATATTATTAATACACATACAAATCATTTGTTGTATAATATGTAACCCAACAGATTACCCATCGTGTGCATCTGGTGTAACAGATTAGTAATCTGTTGTGACAAATGATTGAAATTTTGCATTAGATTATCCATGTGTTGCTCTGGTTCTCTGAACCCGACTCAAACAAATTTTAGCCATCTACTACAAACTATGTAACAGATAAGTAATCTGATGCAATATATTGTTAATCTATTGAAGAAGTTGACTGTGTTAAAATGTAACTCCAACTGTGAAAATTATTATATTATATAATTTATAATTATCTGTCTTTTTTTCTAGGTTTGCATCCATGGATCGTGCCTACTGAGAAGGAGTCGGTGATGATTTCTTATATTACTCTAGGTCATGTTGATACTATAGTAGACCCAACAGTGGAATTAATAAAGAGGGAATTGGCTGGAGCAATAGCCATAAGAAGAGCAGTTAGGCAAGGTCAACCTATTGTTTAGGCTCTTCCTGACCAACCTACTAAGGCAGATCCGAGTGCTTCTTCTGGTGGAGTTGTTGGTGTTGGTGGCAAGCATGCTGATGCTGCTACCACTTGTGATGATGAGCATGTTGATGCTCAAGAAAAAATAAATATATCTAAAAACACCCCTTTAACCTATACTCAGGTCCCTTTCACCCCTCTTCACCTTCCTATTCTCGTTGTGAATGCGAAGAGTACAGGGACAACCAGGATAAACTCTTTGAAAAATTAGAGGCTATCTCTAAAGCTATCGAGGAATTCAAATCCAAGAGGGGTGTCATACCATCCAAAAACGTGAGGGAGCCATACACTCTAACAGTGTTAGTTAGGAGGAAGAAAAGAGCAATAACTGACGTACTCTCCGGTCAGAAATAAAAAATAATTGCAACTACTCCCTCACCAAAAGTTGTTGAAGTTTAGGGGCCATTCAAGAAGGTGGACATATACGCGAAACTTAGTGCTAAAGAGAAGAGGGGCCTGCAACTGGCCAAGAATGCTAAGCCAGGGGCACTAAATTATCACAAGCCTCCCTTCCCCCCCCCCCCCCCCCAAACTTCAAGAATATTATAGATATACGTATACGATATGAGGACAAGGCAAGTTTAACTATCCTAACCTAGATTTCTAATCTACCCCATGAAGAAGTATCTACACAACAGATGTGAAATCTATTGCAACAGCTGGGTATTTTGGTGCAACTGGTAGTGGTTCTATTGCAACTTATTATCCATCCATTGCATAAGTTGCGTTGGATTATTAATTTAGAGAACCCTATGCAACAGATGAACCATCTTACAATTACTAACATATTTAAAAATTGACTTTTTATATCACAGCATGTTGACAAAATTCTCTGCCTCATGAGGAAAAGACAATTAACGTACCCAAAAGCTTATGACGTTGCCGATAGGATAATGGACCTCGACTTATGCAAAAAGCGCAAGGATAAGTACAATCAATTTAATGTTGATGCATCAGCCTGTGGCACGGGACTTGATTTCTTAGTTTGTACGTTGGACTTAGATACAGAAGAAATGATAAAATATGTTAGAGGGGAGAGGCCAAATCCACACGACAAGAGCTGGACCAAGGCAAAGAGGATTCTTGTAGCCGTTAATGAGAATGACATACATTATAAGGTTGTTGAGATACTACTTGGAGAGGGAAAGATCAAAGTTTATGATTGCAACGAACCTATCATCGATGAGATCATATTTTTTTTGCACGTGCAGCCACTGATGGAGCGTTACCCATCTTGGTAAGGGAGAGTAAACTGATGAATCATTTTCCAAAGGAAGTATTGATGAAGAAATCATGGGATTTTAAAGGTCAAAACAAAGGCATAAACCTTCCAAAGAATGATATCGGTTAAGCGTGTGGCTCGCACACTCTTGTACACATCGAATGTTTGCTGACCGGCATAGAAATGGATGAGCCAATGACCTTACTATGGACAATGTTATGGCAAACCAGTAAGAGATTTAAGCTTATGGGGTACTAACTGGACGCTTGGAGCCTGTGTATATAGAAGAGCCTGTGAAATAATAATTTTTTATTTCAAGTCACACTTTACTTTACTTTACATTACATGTACATATAGTGGTAATAATTTTTTCTGATGAAAGTTGAGTTTTTTATAATGCAATAGATTTTCAATGTATTGTAAAATATATTCTATCTGTTTTGGCTGATAGTTTATGTAACGCCTCAAAATCTCGTCCCAAAGCATCACACGATGGCTACAAATAGCCTCAAGCTAACCCTTTGAGCCTGCTACTAAATCTCATACTTACTCCAGGGATTCAGAATCAAATAATAAGAATAAATCTCATCAAATCTCCGCTGAAAAGACTGAAAATATAATGTCCGAAACACGAAATACTAAAAATATCTGACTAACATCTGAAACTCTAGTCTGACAAAGCTTCTACTACTCAAGATCTAGAGAGCCATTGGGACAAATCCCCCAACAGACTCATACTCAACTGAAAAGAAATCACCATTGATATCAAATCTAAAGGTCTGAGAAATAGGTCCTCAAACCATAAGGACTCACCAACTGCAGAGTGTAGATCAAGGCATTTAGAGATCACTAATGAGGCTGAGACTGAGCACCTGAACCTACATTATAAGACAATGTAGCACATAAACGTATATATGGATCAGCATTTTGAGGATGTACTGAGTATATGGGGGAGTATGCATTTACATAAGTAATATCATTACTCTTTATAAAATCTTGCATGCATATATGAATGACTCACATGGCTTAAGTAAGTCTGAAACATAAATCTCATAAATCATGAATAATAAAACATGTAGTATAAATCTTGTGAGCCATTATACTTAACTCAAAAATCTGTATGCGCCCCTTATTCTCAAAACTTGTAAGCTAAAGGAATCTTTAAACAATGCTTTCTAAACTCATGCTTTCATCTTGAGGAGAATGGAACTTCTTGGAAACTCAAGGACTTAGAACTTTAGAAACTTCAAGAAATGGGAAAAACTCTAGACTCTTATGAACTTGGGAGTTTCTTCTAACTGACATAAACCATGTGAGCTACATGGAGTCCAACGTCTCGTCCACGTTGGGGAGAGTTGTTCTACCCTTGCCATCGGAATAGGACCTCAACTCTAATGATCACTATCTCGGCCTCAGTCCCATAAATTGCAATCCTACGAGGGCACATATTTCTGGGGAAGTAGGATACGCTAAACCCACACTTCCTACTCGGTGCTAAATACTACTCCTGTACTCAAGCTCATAATTTTTAGGAAATCCACCTCAAAATAACTCAAGGGTCTATAGTGAAGACCAAATTATAATTCTCTTAGCTTTAAATCATAAAGACTGAATAATATGGATTTCTGTCTTAACATAGGCTCAAAAGCAATCTTGCTTTAAAATCAAAGTACTTCTTGATTGAATCATACTAAATAACATACTCTTCAAGAAACATCAAAACTCACACTCGATTTGAAACTTATACTCATGGTCAAATAATCTCAGTTTCATAATAAAGCTTAAATCATGACATCAACTTGGAAACATCAAATCAATACGAGGATGTACAACTCATAGCATAATTTCTCAACTCATGTCATAAAATAGTGAAATAATCATGCAAATCAAGACTTGAACAACACGTAATCTCATTATCTCAAAATAAAGTAATTTGGGTATAAACCCACTTGCAAAAATATGAAAATTTTTAATAAAAATCAATAATTTGGGCACAAGAACAAAAGGAGTGTTCTTGTTCAAACCTCACATACCTTGAATTAGAAGCTTTGGATGACTCTCAATTTTGGGATTCTATTCGTACTCTTGAATGAAGGTTCTTGAAGCCTTTGACTTGAGAACTTTGAATCTTTACTCAATTTAGAAAATCTATGGTGAACCCTTGAGATTCTTAGAAGAGGATTTGGATACTTAGGGTTTTTGGTTGGGGGAAATTTTGAAAAAAATGTCATATGATGCTTGTAGTGGCCCTAAATTCTGATGTTTGCACGGTTTAAGAGGCTTGGGAAAAGTCCAAAGTGACCTTTTTAACTTCTGTATGAAGTTGGAAAAATTGAACTGGAAACCCGATTTTATGGGCCACTGCAATGCGCCACTATCGCGATGGCTCACTGGAAATTGATAAATGGGAATCTGGGAGTCACTACGACACGGAGCCATCGCGTTGTCCAATTGGTTGGGACCTGGAACTTTAGCGCGATGCGTCACGATTGTGCTAGGCCACTGGAAATTGACTATTAGGAAATTGGGGTCCTCCGCAATGCACCACTATCGTGGAGTTCTACTGAAATTTGACAATTGTTAAATAGACCCTCTCCGCAATGCGCTAAACAATAAAATGATGATGTTTTACGACTAGAACTTAGATTAGCCATAACTTCTTGCCCGATTATTGGATTTGGGTGGTTCTTATATTGTTGGAAAGCTAATTAAATTTTCCACATGATAAAAAGTCAAAATTAGGGAAACTTCATATAGTTTAAATGTTAATCACTTAGGAAGTCATTTCTTAACCCTCTAGAGACAAAATTAAGATTAAGGAAAAGTTTGGGGTATTACAATATCTCCCCCTTGGGAACATTCGTCCTCGAATGTCCCTAGCTAGGCTAAGGATACAGAGAAAATTGAGTATGCATAGCTGAAACAACTTGCTAAACTAACTTCACAACATTCGAAATTCTTGAATACCTCAAAGAATGCATGAACTTATATGAAGAATAGATATATAGCTGAATCTTTAATTGGAGAAAGGGGCTGAATTAAGGAAGAATAGTACCTTCGGCTTGATCTGAACTTGCAAAAAAGAGATGCGGGTACTTGGATCGCATATCCGCCTCGTCTTCCCAAGTAGCACCCTCGACTGACTGGTTTTACCATAAAACTTTAACCAAAGGAACCTTTTTGTTCCTCAGTCTACGGATCTGGTGTTCTAGAATCTCAACTGGAATCTCTTCAAACAAAAGACTAGTCGAGATATCAAGGCTCTCTGAAGGATCCACTACAACGAAATCACCAATGTGCTTCTTAAGCATGGAGACATGAAAGATAGGGTGCAAAGCTGACAACTCTGCGGGCAACTCCAGCTTATAGGCTACTCTTCCCACACGACTTAGGATTCTATAGGGGACCACATACCAGGGATTAAGCTTCCCCTTCTTGCCAAACCTTTTCACCCTTTTCATTGGCGAAATTTTCAGATACACCAAATCATTAACTTTAAACTCAAGGTCTCTTCTTCTCACATCTGTATATGACTTTTGACGACCCTGAGCTATCTTCAACCTTTCTCTAATCAACTTCACTTTCTCCATAGCCTCAAACACTGTATCAGGTCTAACCAAAGCAGATTCACCTACTTCAAACCAACCTATAGGTGATCTACACCTCCTCCCATACAATGCCTCCAATGGTGCCATCTTGATGCTAGCATGGTAATTATTGTTATATGCAGACTCAATCAATGGCAAATGCTCATCCCAACTACCCTTGAAATCAAGAGCACATGCCCTCAATATATCCTCCAAGGTTTGGATGGTCCTCTCAACCTGACCATCTGTCTGTGCATGAAAAGTGGAACTAAGTTGCACTTCGGTACCAAGACCTCTCTGAAAAGCTTTCTAGAATTGGAAGGTGAACTGAGTACCCCTATCTGAGATGATAGACAAGGGGACTCCATGTAATTTGAATAACTCCTGAATATACAATCTAGCATAATCCTCAGTTGTATAAGATGTATGCACAGGCAAGAAATGCACTGTCTTAGTTAGCCTATCTACTACAAGCCAGATAGAATCATGATGATGATGTGAAAGAGCTAAACCAGTCACGAAATCCATGTTCACCTCTTCCAACTTCCAAGTGGGTCTACTAAATTCTTGCATTACACCACCAGGCTTTTGGTGCTCTACCTTAACCTGTTAGCAAGTTGCACACTTAGCCATGAACTTCGCTATATCTTTCTTCATGCCACTTCACCAATAGATTTCCCGTAAGTTATGGTACATCTTGATGGTGCCGGGATGAATGGAATACTGTGCGCTATACCCTTCAGCCATAATTCTCTACCTCATATCATCAACACAAGGAACACACAATCTACCCTGTAATCTCAACACACCATCTCCCCCTTAGAAGAAAACCTCTACCTTTTGGTCCCTAACTGGCTTCTTCAGTTTGACTAAACTAGGATCCCTGTCTTGCTTCTCCTTCACTTCTAAAGCTAAAGAGGATTCAGAACTACTCTGAACCAAAATATTCCTCTCTGCAGAACCAAACAACCTAACGCTCAATCTAGCTAAACGATGCACCTCACGAGCTAACTCTTTTTTATCTTTCTATACATGAGTAACAGTACTCATAGACATCCTACTAAGGGCATCCGCCAGTACATTAGCCTTTCTCGGGTGATATAACACACTCATATCATAATTTTTTAGCAACTCTAACCATCTTTTCTGTCTAAGATTCAAATCCTTCTAAGTAAACATATACTGCAGGCTCTTGTGATCAGTAAACACATCAACGTGAACACCATAAAGATAGTGTCTCCATATTTTCAAAGTAAAGACCACAACAGCTAACTAAAGATCGTGGGTTGGGAAATTCTTTTCATGCGGCTTCAACTGTCTAGAGGTGTAGGCTATAACCTTACCCCTTTGCATCACACACAACCCAAGCAACTCTACAGGCATCGCAATACACCACAAAACCATCTATACCTTCAAGAAAAGTCAACACCAGGGATAAAGTGAGTCGAGTCTTCCCCTCCTGAAAACTCTTCTCACAGGAATCTGACCAAAGGAACTTAACTTTATTTTGGGTCAATCGGGTCTTAGTAGACACAATAGATAAGAAACCTTCAATAAAATGATGGTAATAGCCAGCTAGAACTAAGAAACTCCTAATGTCGGATGGAGAGATAGGTCTAGGCCAATTTCTCACAGCTTTTGTCTTTTGGGGATCTACTCTAATACCTTTGGCTGAAATAATATAACCCAAAAAAACCTATGGACCTTAGCCAAAACTCACACTTGCTAAATTTGGCGAACAATTGATGATCTCTAAGAGTTTGCAAAATAGCTCGGAGATGGTCTACATGGTGATCCTCACTACGGGAGTAAACAAGGATATAATTTATGAATATGATAACGAACATATCGAGATAGTGTTTGAAAACTTTATTCATGAGGTCCATGAAAGCTGATTGAGCATTGGTTAGCTCGAAAGACATGACAAGAAACTCAAAATGACCATAACAGGTTCTGAAGGCTGTTTTCGGGATATCACACTCCTTTACTTTAATGTGATGATAGTCGAATCTAAGGTCTATCTTGGAGAAATAACTTGTACCTTGCAATTGATCAAACATGTCATCTATTCTTAGAAGAGGGTACTTATTCTGGACTGTAACTTTATTAAGCTAACGATAGTCAATGCACATACGCAAAGAACCATCCTTCTTTTGCATGAACAGGACATGTGCGCCTCATGGAAAAATACTGGGCCTTATAAAATCTTTATCTAGAAGATGTTTGAGTTGTTCTTTCAACTCTTTAAGCTCTGTGGGAGCCATACGATACGGAGGAATAGAAATAGGCTGTGTATCGGGAAGAAGGTCAATCCCAAATTCTATCTCGCTATCGGGAGGTACCTTTGGAAGAACTTCCAAAAAAACATCAGGATACTCATTAACTATACTGACTGACTGAATAATTAGAGTTTCAGACTTAGTGTCCTAAGCTTGAACTAGATGATAGATGCAACCTTTGGATATAAACTTTCTAGCTTTAAGATATGATATAAAATGACTATTTGGAGATACAGAACCACCCGACCACTTAAAAATTGGCTTATCTGAAAATTGAAACTTAACCACACGAGTATGACAATCTATAGATGCATAACAGGAATGAAGCCAATCCATACCCAGAATAAGGTCAAAATCAACCATGTCTAACTCTATTAAATCAGCAAACATAACTTTATGAAGAACAGTAATGGGATATTTTCTGTACACCTGCTTAGCAATAATTGACTCACCTACTAGGTAGATACCAGGATAGGCTCAGGGATATTTTCAGAGTTTATCTCAAAATTCACAACAACCAATGGTGTCATATAAGAAAAACTTGACCCAGGGTTCAACAATACATACACGTCAAAATGAAAGACACGAAGCATACCAGTAACAACATCTAGTGAATCCTTCTACTCCTGGTGGAATGGTAAATCATAGAATTGGTTCTGGCGCTGACCGCCACCGGTACTAGATGAAGCATCCTGAGGGGGAGCGGGATGGGCTAGCTGGTGCATTGGTAGCCTACGTCTGGGGGTGAACATCATGATTCCTCTGCCTGACATGTGGACACTCTCTAAGTCTGTGGCCCAACTTTTCTCAACCAAAAAACCCCCTCTGATCAGCTAAGCACTCACCGGGATAGTCCTTACCACACTTAGTACATGGAGGACCATGAGGTCTGTTACTCACACTGTTCTGGGATCAAGACATAGAAGGTCTATTCCCCTACTCCTGCCTACCTCTAGGTGCGGAAGCACTAGCTGATAATGGTACAGGCATAAACAAATGATTGTAAAACTATGGACGGTTCCCATCTAGCCTGGCGATACTTATGCTGCTCTAATTTAGCCCACTTATTTCCCCTTACCTTATCTCTCTCCCTTATTTTATCAATCTCAATCTGCTGAGCGTGTGTCATCAACTGAGAAAGATTCATATCTCTATTTAGCATAGTAGTCCTGCACTCTTTCAACACCAACCCAGACACACCAGTCATGAACTTACTTATACTAGATCTAGTGTCAGCTATCAACTCAGGAGCATACTTGGCAAACTTGTTGAACTTAAGGCAGCACTTCTTTACATTTATGGAGCCTTGCTTTAAGTTCATAAACTCCTCTACCTTTGCCTCCCTCATCTCTAACGGAAAGAACTTATCCAGGAATGTATCCTGGAATACCTGTTATGTTATAGGAGCAGCATTATCCCCTCTATTTTTCCTCCACGGCACAACCCAGTCATGAGAAATATCTTTCAAATAATAAAAGGCTAGTTCTAGTCTCTCCTCCTCATACATATTAATAAACTGGGTGATTTTTTTCACCCCCTCAAGGTACAACTGCGGGTCCTCACCTACCTTTGACCCAAAAAACTCGGATGGGTTCATTCTCATAAAGTCATGAAGTATGCCTGCAGTTGTGTCACCCTGTTGCTAACGCGGAGCAGAAGCCTAATTAATTTCTTGCATAGTAGCATTTACCGCTTGGGCTAAAGTCTGGAAAACAACCCAAAATTTGGCATAGGTCACATTCTCATTTAGGGGATCAACAGGTTGAGGTGGCTCATTATTCCTATGGGCATTTGCTCTTCGGGGAGGCATTTTTTTGTCATATAAGAGTATGAATTAATAGAATATAGAGACAGTTGTGGACACGATAGACTCTGAAAGAAAGAGATGACTTTTCCTAACATGTCTCGTAGCTTCTTACTCATAAATATGGTGCGTTTCACACTAATGGTCAAGACTCTACGTAACGTGGCTTGTCAGACTCCTTAGGACTCCTTAAACCTTAGGCTCTGATACCAAGTTTGTAACACCCTGAAATCTCATCCCGAAGTGTCCCACGGTGATCAAGGCTACAAGTAGCCTCAAGCTAACCCTTTAAGCCTGCTACTAAATCTCATACTTACTCCAGGGATTTAGAATCAAATAATAAGAATAAATCTCATCAAATCTCAATTGAAAAGACTGAAAATATAATGTCTGAAACACGAAATACTAAAATATCTGACAAACATCTGAAATACTAGTCTAACAAAGCCTCTACTACTCAAGATCTAGAGAGCCATTGGGAAAAATCCCCCAACAAACTCATACTCAACCGAAAAGAAATAACCACTGATATCAAATCTGAAGGTCTGAGAAATAGGTCCTCGAACCATGAGGACTGACCAACTGCAGAGTGTAGATCAAGGTACTCGGAGATCACTGACGATGCTGAGACTGAGCACCAGAAACTATATTATAAGACAATGTAGCACATAGACGTATATGTGGATCAACACTTTGAGGATGTATTGAGTATATGGGGGTGTATGCATTTGCATAAATAATATCATTACTCTTTATAAAATCTTGCATGCAAATATAAATAACTCACATGGCTTGAGTAAGTCTGAAACATAAATCTCATAAATCATGAATAATGAAACATGTAGTATAAATCTCGTGAGTCATTATACTTAACTCAACAATCTGTATTTGCCCCTTATTCTTAAAACTTATATGCTAAAGGAATCTTTAAACAATGCTTTCTAAACTCATGCTTTCATCTTGAGGAGAATGGAACTTCTTGGAAACTCAAGGACTTAGAACTTTAGAAACTTCAAGACATGGGAAAAACTCTAGACTCTTATGAACTTGGGAGTTTATTCTAACTGACATAAACCATGTGAGCTGCATGGAGTCCAACGTCTCACCCACGTTGGGGAGAGCTGTTCTACCCTTGACATCGGAATAGAACCTCAACTCTAGTGATTACTATATCAACCTCAAGCCCATAAATCTCAATCCTATGGGGGCATGCAGTTCTGGAGAAGTAGGATGCGCTAAACCCACACTTCCCGCTCAGTGCTAAATACTACTCCCGTACTAAAGCTCAAAATTTTTAGGAAGTCCACCTCAAAATAACTCAAGGGTCTATAGTGAAGACCAAACTAAAATTCTCTTAGCTTTAAATCATAAAGACTGAATAATGTAGATTCTTGTCTTAACTTAGGCTCAAAAGCAATAATTCTTTAAAATTAAAGGACTTGTTGATTGAATCATACTAAACAACATACTCTTCAAGAAACATCAAAACTCATACTTGGTTTAAAACTTATACTCATGATCAAATAATCTCAGTTTCATAATAAAGCTTAAATCATTACATCAATCTCGGAAACATTAAATCAATATGAGGATGTGCAACTCATAGCATAATTTCTCAACTCATGTCATAAAATAGTGAAATAATCATGCAAATCAAGACTTGAACAACTCGTAATCTCATAATCTCAAAATAAAGTAATTTAGGTATAAACCCGCTAGCAAAAATATGAAATTCTTTAATAAAAATCAACAATTTGGGCTCAAGAATGAAATGAGTGTTCTCGTTCAAACCCCACATACCTTGAATTAGAAGCTTTGGATGACTCTCGATTTTGGGACTCTATTCGTACTCTTGAATAAGGGTTCTTGAAGCCTTTGACTTGAGACCCTGGAATCTTGACTCAATTTAGAAAATCTATGGTGAGCCCTTGAGATTATTAGAAGAGGATTTGGATACTTAGGGTTTTTGGTTGAGGGAAATTTTGAGAAAATTTCATATGATGCTTGTAGTGGCCCTAAATTCTGATGTTTGTATGGTTTACGAGGCTTGGACAAAGTCCAAAGTGCCCTTTTTAACTTCTGTACGAAGCTGGAAAAATTAAACTGGAAACCCAATTTTATGAGCCACCACGACGCGCCACTATCGTAGTGGCTCACTAGAAATTGACAAATGAGATTCTTGGAGTCACCGTGATGCAGAGCCATTGCATTATCCAACTGGTTAGGACCTGAAACTTCAGCACTACGCATCACGATCATGCTAGGCCACTGGAAATTGGCTATTGGGAAATTGGGGTCCTCCGCGATGCGCCACTATCACAGAGTTCCACTGAAATTTGACAATTGTTAAATAGACCCTCTCCGCGATGCGCCAACTACTTAAATGATGGTGTTTTACAACTAGAACTTAGATTAGCCTTAACTTCTAGCCCGGTTATCGAATTTGGGGGGATCTTCTATCGTTAGAAAGCTAATTAAATTTTCCACATGATAAAAAGTCAAAATTAGGGAAACTCCATATGGTTTAAACATTAATCACTTAGGAAGTCATTCTTTAACCCTGTAAAGACAAAATTAGGCTTAAGGAAAAGTTCGGGGTATTAGAGTTTATCTATTGTAATAGGTTGGTCATCTGTTGAATTATATCAATTTTATTTTTATCTAATCTAAGTCTAATTTGTTACAACAGTGGGAAGACCTGTTTAATAATTTCCAACAAATGACCTAAATTTTACAACATATGTCTAAATCTGTTTGATATTTTTGCAATAATTACTCTTGAATATTCATGTGCTCGACAACACCAAATCACTAGCAAATACACCACCATACAAATTTTAGCAATTAGGCTTGAATATAGATGTGCCTAACAACACCAAACTAGTAGCAATAACGGCAACAATGTAGTATCTTCTTGCTCAATTTTGTTTCTCTTCAGAAGCCTTGACTTTGTTCAACAAATCCTAGATTATACGATTTACTTGTAAATGGTGTCGTTCTTCATACTATCAAAGTAATCGTATCCACCCAATTTCTATAAAAACAAGAACACAATTACAAAATAATTACAAGTCAATAATTAATCAACTAATTAAATAAAAAAATATTACCTTTGAAATCTTACAAGTAAAAAACCTACGACCTGAATTTTGTTGAGTCTAAGAAGTCTTCAATAGAGCTTCATGACCGCACTTACAATATCAAAAATTATTATCATAAAAATATTGAAAGATGCGCTCGACATTGTCAAGCTCAGTTGACAAAAATGAAAAAAATATGAAGAAAAGAAAGACCAAATGCAAATAATTTAAAGAATTTGGATAGATAAAAAAATAACGATGAAAAAAAAGATTTAAAAATTTAAGGTTAAATTTTAGGAAGAAGATGAATATATAAGACAATGGGGAAAAAATGACCGTTGAGGGCCAAATCAGACGCTAAGTCAACAAAAAGTGTCAAACCTGATACATTTGATGCCTATTTTATTTTACGTGTTTAAAATGAACACTGTCTACTTGGTGCCTATTTTATTTAAGGTGTTTGAACTGAACACTATAGATGGGTTTCGCCTTTTTTATTTCAATTTACTTTCACTTTTTTACATGTAGTGGAAATTTTTTATGTCCAATGAAAGTTGAATTTTTATAATGCAATAGATTCTCCATCCGTTGTAACAAGTATTCTACCTGTTCTGACATATAGTTTATCCGTTGTAATAGGTTGGTTATCTATTACATTATGTCGATGTTTCTATCTAAGTCTATCTATTGCAACAATGGAAAGACCGGTTTGATAAATTCCAACAGATTATCTACCTATTGCAACATATGTCTAAATACGTTTAATATTTCCCAATAGATGTGTCGTCTGTTGCAACAAATACAGTAACAGTTGCAATATTTGAATCTAGTATTCTATTTCAATTAATAAGTTCAAATCTAAGGAAAAAATAAAATTCCTAGCCAAAATAAAATAAATTGAAGCCTTAAGAAATTAGCTGAAATAAATCAACGAATAAATGATATGTAAAACAAATGTTATGGATATAGATCTCAATAAATACATCAACAATTTAAGTATTGATGCCAAGAATTCTTAAGGAGGGGGTGAGGTTAGTACTTTGACAGACTCAAGCTATTAATATCTACTCAATATAGATAATTTGTTCTTCATCCGGTGCTATGGAATTTGGCTTTGCTCGTCGTGGATCTTTATTGTCACTTATGTACAATTTTTGTGCTTTTTGTTCTCTGTATTTCCGTAAAAAGAATAGAATATTGTCAATGTTGTTCAGCAGTAACTTCTACATCCACTTGAAAAGCCAGAATTAATCAATGTTAATCATGGAGATACAACAAAATGAAAAAGGATAACTCATCCGTTCTAGCAAATCAAACAGGTCTTCCTCCTATTTTAAATTATCTCAAACAGATTATATTTCTATTGTAATAATGAATTGACTGTTGGGATAAATTTCTACATGAGAAAGACCTGTATGATAATTTCCAATGGATAAACCATTTGCTACAACATATGACTCATCTGTTGCAGTAGATAAGTCATCTGTTGGTACAAATAAAAGTGGTACAAAGAGTTATTTAATTTGCTAAAATAGAAGAGACATATGTCACAACAAATACTTTATCTGGTGCAACAAGTTAGTTAATTGTTGCAACAGATGTATATATCTGTTTGATAATTTTCAGCAGATGTGTCATCTATTGAAATAGAAATATGTCTATTTGTTAGTTGGAAGACATATATATTCACCTTCTTCAGCTCATGCTGCTCTTCTTTGGACATTGTATATTTCTCAGTGTAACACACGAACAGAGGAGTTGTAATTTTGCTTTTTAGAATGCTTGATAATTCCTTGAAAATCACTTTTCTTCTCTTCTTAGTCTTAATCTCTAATGGAGTGGATGGAAATAAAATCCTCTTTAATGGAATAATACCCCTTTTAGATGTCAATTCCCTTACAGAAGTAGTTAATACATTAATAACATTAATCACTACTTCATGTTTTGCCCTACAGTCTTGACATTTGCATGCAAACATTTACAGGGAGAGGCAAAATTTGTATAACCAGTATGATCATACTCATAATGATTTGTTTTAAATACTGTAAGAGGAGCATCATTAGCACTAACATCAGCACCACTACCACCACCAACAACTCCATCACCACTAAGACCATCAAAAACAACAAGCCCAACCTCTAAAATTATTTTTCTTGTAATGGTTGTTTCTTCAAACAATTCTATTTTTATTCTGTCGATGACCTTAGGTTCCGATAAAGTTTACGCAGACCATAAAGTAAGAACAAATGACATCTTCAACTCTCAATTGGTCGGAACTAGTAACGGATGCACAATCTAACATAAATCATTGCATGTATTAGAATGATGATTAGATCATTCAAAAAACTATTAATTAAAATAAAAATTTAATTATAATTATACTTACTACATCCTTCATGGGGTTGGAGAGATTAAGAAATTTTACATTTTGATCAGCTTTGGCCGACAACCATCTCAAGATTCTTGGACAGAAAACTTCTTCCTGGTAGTTCACTTATCGTCTCAAATAAGGAATGGCTTCAAAAGCCCAAGCCTATAAAATAACGCCAATAAATCAAAACCATTATTGAGTAAAAAAAATAAATGATATCATAATAAAAGAAAGAAATATTTACCATGAAAGCCCATGAAAAGCCATATGAGTTGACTGTCTTTGGTACTGACGGAGTCAATCAATATTTGACAGTCATTTTGAAGCTTTCATAACCCCAAGGATAACTTTTAAAACGCCTCAAGATCCTTAGAGAGCTTTATTAGAACAACGCTTATGTTGTTGTTAACGTCTCTCGCCCAAAGAATATTATGTACAAAACAAACCAAACACAATGACTGCTTGTGCTTCTTTGAAAATCCTTTAACTTTCAACGCTTCTATCAATTTTTTTTTTGAATCTTGGACCAACAATGGACACGAGGTCATCACGATCACACGACTTGCCTTTGCCTTTTTTGGATGTGCGGGGTGTTTTTTTGGGGTTATAATATGTATAACTTGAGAAGGAGGATAACATTTTAGTTCAGTAACTATGGCAAACTCCTTCCAACCAAACTAAAAAGATATGCCGCAGTAATTTATCCATACCCCATCCATCTTATCTTTATTTTATACATAAAGCTACTCTTGAGAAGTTCATATACCATTTTTATTTGGAAAAGAGCATTGTTGTCCTCTGGCAAATCAAGATATTTCCTAAAGCAGCTGTCTCTAAAATAAGCATCCAATTTTTATTCTTGAAGTATTTTTCTGAAGGCATCGAAAGATTTTTCCATGGCTGACTTAACAACGAAATTACCCATAAAATTTATGGCACTATCGCACTGTATTCTCATAGGATAACGGTCAATGCTGAAGGTTTTGACATACTCTTTGGTGGAAGGGCTATTAGCATTTGGATCATCTCTTTTGAAATATTCCTCCTCCCCCTGTTCATCATATTGTGCTCATGATTGAGATAACGCTTGTAAAGCAAGCTCATAAAGTGGTGGATATAGACTAGCTGCTTCACTTGTTCCTTTACTTGGACTTGATTCGGTTTCTGTTCTTTTGGGAGCCATATTATCTAAAATTAATAAGAACATAAAAAATATATTATAGTTGATCAATGCATCTTTAAAAAAGATAGCAGTAAATCTAACAAGCAAAACAATAAAATAATAGTTCCAACAAATCACTTATTTGTTGCACCAGATAGTATATCTGTTACAACATATAACAAATCTATTGCAGCGGATGAGTAATATGTTGCAACAATACAAAATGTATCACTCATCTTTTAAGATAGATGAATGGTCTGTGCAATAAATCACACTTTATTGCAATGTATGAGTGATCTGTTGGAATAGTTAAATAACCCATTGCAATAGATGAGTAATCTGTTGCAATAATACAAAATATATCACTCATCTATTGAGAAAAATAAATGGTCTGTGCAGCAGATCACACATCTGTCGCAATATCATCTGTTGTAACATAGGAGTGATTTGTTGGAATAGTTAAATAACATGTAGCAATGACTGAGTAATTTTTTATGACAATACAAAATATATCACTTATCTGTTGAGAAAAATGAATGATCTGTGCAACAGATCACACATCTGTTGCAACATATGAGTGATCTATCGGAACAATTAACTAACCTATAGCAATGGTTGAGTAATCTGTTGTGACAATACAAAATATATCAATCATCTGTTGAGAAAAATAAATGGCCTATACAATAGGTCACACATCTGTTGCAACACATGAGTGATCTGTTGAAACTGTTATCAACGGTCAATATTATTTAGATTTCTTCCAAAATAAGGTTCGTCTATCGCGGCAGATGAATGATCAGTTGAAAAAATCAAGTCTTGGACATATCCTATTGAAAGAGTTGATAGGATTTTATCCTACAGGAGGTTCATCTGTTGCATCAGATCATTAATCTGATGGTTCTTCCATTGCATCAGATGGTTAATCAGTTGCATCAAATTTTTTATCTGATGCTTAATTATTGCAACATATGGTTAATCTATTGCATCAGATAGTTAAAATAATGCATCATAATCTGTTGCATTAAAATTTTAATTTGATGGTTCCTCTGGTGCATCATATGGTTGATCTGTTGCATCATATGACAAATATGTTGCATCAGATGGTTAATATATTGCACCAGATGGATAATCTGTTGGAGAAAACAAACAACAGTAGCACGATTTTGTTCAACAGAAAAATAATAATATTACCATTTTTACCAAGAACAAGAACAGAACAAATCAACCCAAATCGTTGTTTTGTTTGTATAAACACAAACAACAAAAATAAAACTTAAAAAAAATGCAACAAACAACAAAAAATCATAATTCACTTCGAAGAGAGAAGAGAAAAAATACCAAAAATTAGGGTTTTATTCAGACCACATTTCAAATTAAAGCAACAAATATTGAAATTGTTAACCAATATTATAAGAGAAGTTGGCTCAAGTTTCTCTTTTTCTTCAAAACTAAAAAGGCCATAAATTTTTACCTGTAAAAAAATAAAAGGAACGATGATGATTTTGAAGTTGTTGTGGCCGGAGAGCAAGGTTGTCACGTCGATTGAAGGTTAAAGAATTCGAAGTTGTTGGGGCCGGAGAGCAAGGCTGTCACGTCAATTGTAGGTTGAAGTTGAAAAGGAACTTGAAGCTCAACTATTTATCGTCGGATGTTGAAGTCGCCAAGGATTGAAATGAGAAATTTGCAGAACTGTTGGTTGGGAGAGAGTTGAAAGAAACTATCGAGAGAGAGAGAGAGAGAGAGGAGAGAGACTGGTTGATTTGGATTGAAGAGAGGAACTCGAAGCCCAACTATTTGTCGTCGAAGGTTGAAGTCGTCGAGGATTAAAAGGGGAAATTTATAGAACTGTTGGTTGGGAGAGAGTTGAGAGAAGCTGTCGAGAGAGGAGAGAGACTGGTTTATTTGGATTGAAGAGGTGTGTGTGTTGGGTTGATTTGTATTTTTTGAAAAAATTAGAAAGTTTTGAAAATATTCAAGTCCACAATTAACTTCATCAAGTTTTCTACTGATGTTTGATCCTTTAAGTTGGTCAGTGTCACCAATTCTTCATTCAAGACTTAAAACATACTTTTCGTTCAATTTTCTCTAGACACCTCAACATACACTTGTACCTATTAAACACTCGAATTATTCAGAAGTTGTTTTTATTTGACACAAACTGCTAACATGATAAAAAAAAATAAGTTGCACTCTCTTTAAGCGTGTAAAACAAATTTCAATACGTTTTCTGTTTTCTTTTTCTAGATTTTCCACCTAAATTAATTTTAAAAAATAATTAGCTAACGTCGTTCTCCTCCAAATCTATGCCCTTGCTACTAAAATCCCCCGTTCCCTCATCTACCCCCACCCCAAACCTTTTTTTCCCTCTCTATTCAATTGCTTTTCCCTTTTTTTCGTTCTCTATTCAATTGCTTTTCTCCTTTTTTTTTAGAAAATATTTTTTTTTTTGCATTTATTCATCAGAAAATAATTTCCTTGTAAACTAAAAGATTTTTGGCATAGTTTCATTTTTCTTTTTTGATATCGAGTGATACACATTACACATTAATTTGTTCTCCTGAAAATTCACTGTTGCTTTTTGTAACTGGTAAATGGTTATTAATCAAGAAGAAGCTGAAGATAATAGATAGCATGGGTGGGGGCGTCAACGCAAAAAGTAGGGTTCGGTGATGAAGATGGGGAGGGGTGTTGGATTAATTATAAAATAATAATTTTTTATTTTCTAGTCTTTTTTAATTATTTAAGAAAAAGTTAAAATAAATCATTTGAATCCATATGTCATATGGCATCGCTTATTAGTTCTCTATTATAAAATCGTGTGTAAGTTGCACTCACTTTTAGTAGTCATTTGGCTATAAAAATTATTTTTATTTGAAGTTGGAGTTGGAGTTGAAGATGAAATTGGAGTTGGAGTTGTGTTTGGTCACGTCTTTTTAAAATTTTATTTTAGACTTTTGAAAATTCTTTTTTTTTAAATATGATTTTTTGCCCTCAACTTTTAAAAATTATCAAAATACTCAACTACTAATTTACCTACCAACATAGAACCAAGTGTTGAGAAAATAATTTATATGTCGTCAATTCATAAAATAATTAATAGCAAACTAATTATTATATTGTTATTCTTCTAAAATTTAAATAAAAATATCATAAGCATGAGCAAAATAAGTTTATCTAACCATAATCGATTAGATAGAGAAAATATATTTTGATAAATATGATTGATGAATATAAATATATTTTATATATTCTTAAATTTGTTGATGAAAATTCTTAATTACTTTCACTTGAATTAATTATTTTATTGAATTTGATCTTTTTAAAAAAATTTACGAATGAATTATTTTTGAATAAATTAGTGCTAACTTTTTGTTTTTTCTTTATTGATGAGATTGATTTTCCTTGATTTTTTTTTGGTAAAGAGAACAAACTTTTGTTAAGCTAATTACCACATTTGTCTTTATTGATAATCCATAAAATCAAAATAAAGGTAGTCGTCAATATGGATCGTTACGTTCTGTTTGATATACGACTTTAGTGATCACTTTTTAATAATTTATTAAAATATCATAGCCATTATATGACATATACAGAAAATTAGAATAACAAGAAAAATATATTAAATTTCTCATTTTTAAATAACATAATGTACTAGGTCTTATATTTCTATAATATAGTTCATTCAAAACAAAAGTTGATATATTTCCGCCACAGATTGTCATTTATTATTTTTTACTTCACGTTAGTAAATTTTGGTTAAAAGAAGAAAAAAAGATTAGAATATCTGTAACAATTAAAAATGATGTTGTGCAATAAAAAACAAATAATAATTTTTTTTTAGCGGTTGGTTGTAGTTATAAGAGGAGTTTGTGCAAAAAAATTTAAGGATTGAGGTTATATATAATAATAATGAAAGTTGGAAATGGAAGTGAAAAATTATGAAAACAATAAAAAGTTATTTTCACTTTTTAGAACTCAACTCCGAAATAATTTTTTGAATTTTTATGACTAAATATCACAATTTTCAAAAAAGTGAAAAAAGTAAAAAAAAAATCAGGAAAAAAAGAAAAAATTCTTATAGCCAAACCGACTCTTAATTTTCAACAGATTTTTCCTTTGTGTCAAATACATACAAATTAAATTTGTTATGATTAAAGTGTTTAAATATTGAGGCGTCTAGGTAAATTTTTCCAAGAACTTTAAGAGGCTGGAAAGGATTTGAGCCAAAAATCTATACCCATCATTAACATAACCCTCAACTGCAAAGATGTGAATTCATGACAAGTGTGCACTGGCAGCAATTAGATACCATTTATATATTGCTTTACATAGTGTTATATGAAATGACATATGGCTTACATTTCTACCACTATAGTGGTAATAGTTATTTAGTGGTGTTATATGAAACGACACAAGGCTTACATTTCTTCCACTATAGTAATAATATATATTTAGTGGTTATTCTGTAACACTTTTTTGGATGCGTAGCTCAATTTGTTGTTTGCTTATAGTCATCATCAGACATTTAAATTTGTATCGAAAATTCACTTAAATCTTTTAACTAAGACCTATATTTATCAAGTCCTTAACCCACTCAAATTTGATCCAATCATGCTTTTTTTGCCTACATGATACTCCACGTGTTGTCCACTCAATAGGAGTGCATAAGGCATGATTTTTTAACTAAATAACGAATGAAAACGTGTCAAGTGATACTGAGGGCCTCCCAAAACATTTTAATAAACAAATTTTATTTTAAATAATTTTTTTCTCTTCCTCTTTCTTTTTCATTTTCCTTTAAACTAATCCTTTTCTCTCTCTCCTCTTCATAATCAACTTGAAGACAATGGGTATTAAGATTTGAATTATCTATATTTTTGGTTTATGGGATTTTTCATTTTTTTTGGAGAGTGTTAAAAATTTATCAATTGTGGATTTTAATTCAATTCTTGATTGTTTTATGGGAGTAATAACTTG
The DNA here is from genome assembly GCA_030864225.1 of Capsicum baccatum var. pendulum. Taxonomy (NCBI): domain Eukaryota; kingdom Viridiplantae; phylum Streptophyta; class Magnoliopsida; order Solanales; family Solanaceae; genus Capsicum; species Capsicum baccatum. The sequence goes on along the minus strand of CM061556.1, from coordinate 72,530,027 downwards.
AATTATCTGTGTTTTTTGATTATGAATTTTCCATTTTGTTTTTGTTTTTTTGGAGTGTTTAAAACTTATCAATTTCTGGGGTTTAATCCAATTCTTGATTGTTTTATGGGAGTAATAATCTCGAGGTCCCATTTGCTTAACAGTACAATTGAAAAAAATAATTTCTTTATTGAGTTTCTGGGATTTTGATTTCTAATCTTGTTATGCGTTCTAGGGAATTCCCTATTATTCGTTGGAGCAAATTCACCGGCTAGATTGGTCCGGTGAAGACGATCACGCGGGGTGGGGTGGTGGTGGTATGGAGTGAAGACGATGATGCGGGGTGGGGTGAAGATGATGACTTGGGAGGGAGTTGAAGATTTTCTTCTTTTTTTAAAAAAAATTAAAAATTATTATAATTAAAAATTATATTAATAAAATAATTTAAGTTTTTTAATTAAAATTAATTTTAAAATTTAATACCAAATGTCCAAGTTTAATTAGTCATTTTGCCACGTCAACGAAAGTGAGTTGCACACACTGTGATTTTAGCTGATTGATGAAAAAAAACGCTCAAATGATTTAAATTTTGGGTGGATTAGAGGTCTGATAGGTACAAATCTTAATTGAGGGGTCTAAGTAAATTTTCGGGACAAATTTAGGTGTCTACTTTCTTATCTATTCTGCATTTTTCTCTCGACACCATAATTAATTAGCATTAACTTATTTCGATACTTGTTTTATTCTAGCACTAAAAAATTAAAAGCTCATCTTTTAGACTTCATTAAGCGAGTACGAGTCAGATGATAGGACTCATATCACTAATCAAATTGCTAATGGGTTAAAATGGGAACATAATTTAAATGTCTTCACTCAGCTCAAGATAATCATAGGTGGATTTGAATATTATTCGTTGTCGTTTTGTCAAAAAGGTTAGCATTATGGCTTTATCAATAATTCTTCCCATTTTTCTTTTGGAGTTTGCGACTAAATGACTTTTAAGAGTTGTCCAATTAAAGAATTATAATCTAATTGCGTACTTCCCCATTGCTCTTTCCCTCTATCTCCAAAAAAAAAAAAAAAAAAAAAAAAAACATGTGAGAAACGTGAAAAGCTAAGCCTGAATCAGCTCGAGTCTGGAGGAACATGTGGTCGACCATTCAGTATGTACCATTCTAGCAAATTTGACATTGGTATAACGTGAAGGAGATGTTGTACATATAAGAATACAAACTCTAGTTACACATTTTAAAGCCGAAAAACTCAGGCAGAAGATTTCATATGTGTTCGACATTTCTTGAACTATCAGTCAAGCGTACATATATATACATTAGATATTCATGCCTTCAACTTTACAGAATAGTTAAATCAAGGGAACTCATAGTGAAAAGAATTTTAGTCGTAAAAAGTTTGGTTCAAAGTAGGGGTGTGCATCGGTTCGGTTCGGTTTTATATATTATCGATTCAGTTTATCGATTTTCGATTTTTAAATATGCTAAACCAATAACCAAACCAATAAGATATTTTTTATCGGTTTTCGGTTTATCGATTTTTAGTTTTCAACGGTTCGATTTTCGGTTTAACCGATAAGAAAATACACATAAAATAGAAATAGTAGTAACTAACATGAAAAAATCGAATCTTAGTTGCAACCAAAAATCCTACATAATGTGTTTTAATTTACAAGAATCTTCAAGTTTGAACTAAATGTTGTTAGGAGAAATTAAGAGTTTGTATAATTGAAATAATAGGTTTGTTAATTAGTAGAAATTAAAGAGAAATTAAGAGAAATATATAATAAGTCATACATATATATATGTGTGTGTGTGTGTATATATATATATATATATTCTTATTGGGTTATCGGTTTACCCAATAACCCAATAAGCAAAAATCAAACCGAACCAATAACCCAATCATTTTTTTTATAAAACCATTAACAAACCGTTAACCCCAATAACCCAATAACAATAAACCAATAGTATTTTTATCAGTTCGATTTATCGGTTGGTTCGATTTTTGCACACCTCTAATTCAAAGTGAAGCGTGAATGGAAAATGGAGGAAAAGTAAAATGTGTGTTCACTTTATAAAAGGAGTGTTCTCCAACATTGGTTGGATTAAGAAAAAATTCTTGTGCTTAGGTATAGAAGTGCTCCTTCATACGGATAGTGAGGCAAGTAGAAGTTAAGCCTCTCACTGTTGTCGATGCTTGCTCAACTTTGACTTTGAATTAAGAGGCTATCTTTTTGGATAAAATTAATTTAAAATTTGAGAGCAAATAATTTTTAATCCAAAAATTGATAAGAAATTTTTCTCCATTAACGGACACACACGAAAATGTGCGGACGCATGACAATGCACATTGATGGTCCATGATCCTTCAGTCATTGGTTGAAGACAAAAAAGTGAGATGTGAGTGCATCTGGCCATGTGCGAACGAACATGAGTCCGTACATGCCAATACATGTCAGCCCTAAACTTAACACACTACTTAAAAAAAAATAGTTTTTCCGATCACAAAAAATCAACCATATGTGGTCGGTTTTTTATTTTTATTTAAAAAAAGCGATCATGTGTGGTCGCTTTTATATTTTAAAATTTCAAAATAACCATTTCGATAATATTTATATTAATTATTATTTATTTTTTAAAAAATAAAAATTAAAAATAGCGATTACTTGTGGTCGATTTTGGAATTAAAAAAATAAAATAATTTTAAAAAATCGATCACTTGTGATCGGTTTTATATAAAAAAATATTATTAAAATATATTTTTAAAAAGTGACCACTTGTGGTCGATATTATTTTAAAAATTAACTTTAAAATATTTTATAAAAGCGACCACAAGTGGTCGTTTTTGGAATAAAAAAAGGAATTTTTTTTAAAAAATCGATCACTTGTGGTCGATTTTATTTAAAAAATATAATTAAAAGTATTTTAAAAAAGCGATCACTTATGGTCGGTTTTATCTTAAAAGTTAAATTTAAAATATTTTATAAAAGCGACCACAAGTGGTGGGTTTTGGAATTAAAAAAAATAAAAAAGAAAATAATTTCCAAAAAACAACCTCTTGTGGTCAGTTATATTTAAAAAAATATAATTAAAAAGTATTTTTAAAAAGCGAACACTTGTGGTCGATTTTATTTTAAAAATTAAATTTAAAATAATTTATAAAAGAGACTACAAGTGGTCGGTTTTGGAATTAAAAAAATAAAATAATTTTAAAAAACTGACCACTTGTGGTCGATTTTATTTATAAAATATAATTAAAAAGTATTTTTAAAAAGAGACCACTTGTGGTCGATTTTATTTAAAAATTAAATTTAAAATATTTTATAAAAGCGACCATAGGTGGTTGGTTTTGTAATTAAAAAAATATATAAAAGAAAATTATTTAGGACACCGACCACTTTTGGTCGCTTTTATATTATAAAAAAATAAAATATTTTTAAAAAAGACAACTTGTGGTCGGTTTTTATTAAAAAATAATTATATGTAAAATTAAATATATTATTTTTGAAATTACACTGATCACAAGTTTAGTGAAGTGAGGCAGGAGGACGATATGGTGGTGAGGTTGGATTCCCTGGATGTTTGAAAGAGAGACAGTTTTAAGTATCTTGGGTCTATGATTCAGGGGAATGGCGAGATTGATGAGGATGTCTCTAACCATATTGGATGAAATGGAGGCTTGCCTCGGGAGTGTTGTGTGATAAGAAAGTGCCACTAAAGCTTAAAAGTAAATTCTACAGAGTGGCAGTCCGTCCTGCTATGCTATATGAAGCAGAGTGTTGGCCAGTCAAGAACTCCCACATTCAAAAAATGAAGGTAACGGAAATGAGAATGTTGCGTTAGATGTGTGGACTTACCAGAGGGGATAGAGTCAGGAATGAGACCATCTGGGAGAAGGTGAGAGTGGCTTCGTTAGAGGATAAGATGCGTGAAGGAAGGTTGAGATGGTTTGGGCATGTGATGATGAGGGTCACAGATGGCCCAGTTCGTAGGTGTGAGAGGTTAGCGTTAGATGCCTTCAGGAGACGGAGAGGTAGGCCAAAGAAGTACTGGAGGGAAGTGATTAGACATGATATGGAGCAACTTCTGCTTACTGAGGACATGAGCCTAGATAGGAAGGTGTGGAGGTCGTGGATAAGGGTAGAAGGCTAGGTTGTGTGCGTGGATTTAGTAAGTAGTTAGAAGAGCTCAGGTTGAGTCAGGCTAGTAACCCTAGGATTGGGTCTAGAGATAGGAGCCCGATCAGGCGGGCTTGAGTCTCTTTTTCCTATTGCGCTTATTTATTTTATTTCTTATTGCTCTGAGTTCTATTTTTATTGTGTCTTATTCCTTTTCATGTTATGCCATCCATCTTGATTCTTATTTAATTACGCTTTGGTTTACTTTTCTCTATCTTGAGCCAGGGGTCTATCGGAAATAACCTCTCTACTTCTATTGATGTAGCGGTATGGACTGCGTACATTCTACCCTCCCCAGACCCCACTTGGTGGGAACACACTGAATTTATTATTGTTGTTGTTGTTGTTGACACGTAGTCGATAACTAATATAATAATAATAAAAATCACTCAATCTTTGATTTTTTAAAAAAATTATACTAAGAAATATATCAAATAAAATAAATAAATTACGTTAAACATAATCTTTATTTTTTACTTATGTTTCAATATATAAAATAAATATTTTCCTTTGTATATACGTTAAATGACGTTAAGCATAAACTGTGTATAATGAATATGTCTATATCATACAGTTGAGGTAATGATATTATGCTACTATTGTAGTTATAATAATATAACATACATAACTGATTAGAATATAATGAATGTGTTCTATTACGAGGTAATATACTTGGGGATGTGATGTATATAGTACGTATTCAAGAGTTGATATATATATATATATGATGTAGTGATCGATCAATGAACGATGTAGTACAAAACTAGCAGAATCTACCCAAACATAATGAATACCTTGATTTGAAATGATCGAAGTAATAATATATTGTACGTTAATGTTATATTAATGTAAGCTAATCAAAATAATCGATAACTCATCAAAGTATGTGTAATACCCCAAAAGTTCAGACATTTTTAGGATCATGCTTCAAACTCATGAGTAATAAATTTTAGTGCTTTGGTAGTGCTATGATCAAGGTTGATGCATACTAAGGCCTCAAAAGTGTCCTAGCTAATAGACGAATCAAAATATTTCCTTACCGATTGAATTCTTGAGAAGGATATTGGTATAGTCAGCTTTAAACGATCATATCTCTCGTTATGCTATGAATCTCTGAGTTCATGACCCACCAACAGATAGATAATTAAATTAGCTTTCCAAAGATATCAATTTTGCCTAAATTGAATATCTGGGTAAGGAGTTATGCCCATTTTACTCCGGCATGTCAGACTGGAAAATTGAGTGACGACATTCGTGATAAGCTGTCACGCCCGTGACGGCCTATCACCAATGTCGTCAGCCCTAGGCAGATTTTCACCCCCCCAGTGATGACATTTTATGATAAGCCGTCACGCCTATGACGGCCTATCACCAATGTCGTCAACCTTAACCAGAAAATCAAGATTTTACCCTTTTGTGACGACAATTCATGATGGCTTATCACCAGCTTGACAACTTGTCACGAATGTCGTTAGCTATTTTTCCCAGCAATTGAGGAACGTTTTAGTAAGGGTATTTTGGTCTTTTTCCTTCACTTCCCACGACTTATAACCCTCAAGGATCGTATTATCTTCCATTTTCTTTAGTTAAACATCTCAAAAAACTCTCTCATGCACTCTTAACCACAAGATTAGGGTTTCCTCTCAAGATCATCTCCTCAAGAGCAAGCCTAAGGAATTCTTCAAGAACCTTGAGAAACATTAGATCTCTTTCAAGATTCAATCACTAAGGTATGCTTAGTGTTCATCCATGGGTCCCTTTCATCCATGTAGCTCAAGAATCATGTTTTAAATTATAAATTGTGATTTCCTTGTCGTGTTATGACTATATTCATGTTGATGATTGTTGTTTGGATTCAAGGTTGTATCTTGATGTGTTTTCATGAATCATGTGAATAGGTTAGTTGAAACCCATAAATTTTGGATGGATTAAGATGGTTGAATTAATAAATATACCTATGCCTTAAAAGAGTGCATGCAAGGTGTTTGATAAAATGCCTAAGGAACTAGAAATCCTGCAATATAGCTAAATTATGACTAAGTGAAGGATTCATGATATGCCCCTATGTTCCAATGACTTTTATGTTGATAATGTGCCTCGTAAATGTTGTTGGATTGTTCATGAACTAGCCTTACGAGATTATGCTATGCTTACTTGCAAATCCTACTTATGTACAAGATGTATAAAATTATGTACTTCATGAAATTCCCCAAGTTATGATATTATGAATTGTGAACTCCAATCTTGTGATTAAGTCAGTCATATGTGTGTCAGTTTCCTTCCGTCGAGTCCTGGGGGTACTTTTACCCGAAAACTATAGCTGTGTGCCTAGATCCATGTCATGTTTCACGATATCTGAAATCTAGCCATGATTCAATAGAAATCAGTCAGTCATGTGACTCAGAAAAAACTCATGATCTCAGTTAGTTATCAGATATCAGTAGTATTCCATCAGTCAATAGAAATTCAGTAAGTTTAGTTCACGTACAGTCAGTTAAATCATGTTCAGTCTCTTCAGATGGGAGTAGGAGTTAGCACCGAGTGAACCCAAGGATGGGAACTCACCTGTTATATGAGGGTATGATTCTTAGTAGTTATACTTGTGTTCCAGAACTATGTAGCAAGCATAGGTTGAGATATCGCAACTTGTTATATGAGGGTAGATGAGGTGGCTTAACCTGTTATATAAGGTTTCCCACCATTCGCACTAGAGTTACCTATTATATAAGGGTTGCTCACACGTTGTCCTTACCAGTGGCGCGGTATTGACACCCTTCCAGTCAGGGCAAAGATTGGACCCCAGCTTAGCCATAATGGCACATATGGGGCATGTCAGTTAAACAACTACCTGCCACAGTTTTAACATCAGTCTCAGTAAAAAAACTCAGATAGTTCTTCAGAGTTCAATACATCAGGACTGTCATATGCAGTCACCCATGTTAACAGAACTACAATATCAGTCATGATTAGTTATCAGTAAACCATGTATTAGCGTACAAGTTTAGCTATCACGCATTCACGATCTCAGTTACTATGTATGCATGTTTGTACTCTCATGTTCATATCAGTCAGTTAGTTAGCATTGCTCATACATGTAAACCCTTTTACATTTAGCCTACCTCACTCATATACTCAGTACATCCCCACGTACTGACGCATTTGTGCTATGGTGCTTTCTTTTTATGTTACACCATAGGTCCAGAGACACGAGCTCCAGATCCGCAGTAGAGTAGCATTCCAGTATACAGAGTTGCAATGAGTCCTCTTCTTTCGAGGATGATATGATTTGATTCATTTATTATCTCAGTTAGCTTTCAGTTTTACGGAGTTAGTTTGAGACATGTTCCTTCATTTGCTTATTCAGGCAGTACTTAGAGGATTTCAGATTTAGTTCAGATTTGTATTCAGTTTTGATTCAGATTCAGTTATTTTGGGTATTCGTTACCCCACATGGATGTTATGTTTTGACAGATTCTTTATTCAGTTGAACCTTATGGCCTATTGTTCATGTTTTCCGTATTCTTTATGTATATTATGCAGTGTACAGGTACAGATATTAGTCATGGGTTAGCTTGTGGTCCTTCGGGGTCATAGGCACCGTGTAGCTTTCCAGTTCATAAAATTGGGGCGTTACAGTATATATATAAAATACGTCGCATTATATTACAGGGTAATATACTCGTGTATGTATGTGATGTATGTAGTACGTAATTAGAATTTGATAGTCGATAATGTGTAAATGTGTGTGTATGTATAGGTAAATATAGAGTATATATATATATATATATATATTTATATATATTATGTAGTGAACGTATAATAACATAGGATAAACTAACCGATAAATCGTTTATATGATGTATATAGTACGTATTTAGAAGCTGATAGCCAATGGAATATATGTATATATACGTATATCTCGTGTAGTGACGTATGCAGTAATCAAAAGCTAGATAACTGAATTTATATATCAAAATATTTTGAATAATACGTTGATATCATACTATTGAGGAAATACATATACTAATTGTGTCAATGTAGACATGGGTATATTGTTGAAGTTGTAATAACGTAAACTAATTAATTAATTGATAATTTATCTAATTAATACGCTGTATTACGAGGTATATATATGATATCATATATAAAATCTAATACCAAAAATTCATCCTAATTTACAAAATGTATTGATATTATTATATGATTGAGGAAATATACTACTCGTGTTAATGTGATGATAAAATAACTAATTATCTGATTTAATTTTTTAATAAAAATTGACCACAAGTGATCATTTTTCAATAGTACCTTTTTTTAAAAATAAATCGAACACTTATATTTTATTTTTCAACAATTTTGTAATAGTAAATATTTATACGTATGTGATGTATATAGTACGTATTTAGAACTTTATCATCGATAGTGTGTATGTGTGTGTGCGTATAGGTATATATATATATATATTATATGCAGTGATGTACGTAGTGCGCAGTTCGAAGCTTACATTTATATATATGTGTGTATATCTCTTGTGTAGTGATGTACGTAGTCAAAATTAAATCTAACAAAATATATCCAGTTATATATTGAATATACTGATGTCATACGATCGATCATTCAAGGTGATATATAGTATACTGTTGAAGGTATAATAACATAAGATAAACTAATCGATGTATATTATGGGGTAGTAAAATCTTATATATGATCGATGTATATAGTACTTATTTGGAAGCATGATAACCAATCAAATATATGTATATATCCGTATATCTCGTGTAATGATGTATACAGTAATCAAAAGCTAGATAACTGAATCTAATTAATCGATAAGCCAACAGATTAACACGTTGTATTACGAGGCATATATATAATATCGTATTTAAAAACTAATTAATAAAAAATTCATCCTAATTTATTAAAAGCATTGATCTTATTATACGATCAAGGAAATATACTACTCGTATTAATGTGATGATAAAACAACTAATTATCTTATATATATATATAACATTAAATTATTTGATATTAATTTTTAAAAAATAAATCAAGCACTTATAATTAATTCTATCAACAATTTTGTAATACCCAATTATTGACCCGACCCGACCCAATTCTAAAATTCCTTTCTAATTGCCCTAATTAGAATACCCTACCCACCCTCAGCTCACCGTCTCATCATCTCATCGATGACACCTAACTATCGACCACAACAACAGCCGCCGTATCAGTCATCGACGACAGTAAGTCACCCACAGACAACAACAACAACCATCGTCTCAGCCATGACAACAATAGCGTCGTCTCAGCCATGATAACAACAACCTCATCTCAGTGACCAAAATAACCCACCAACGACAGTAAGTCTCACCACCGATAATTCCTACACTTTTATACATATATGGATTTCATGATCATTTTACTGTAACAATTGTGTTCTTGGGAATCAATGAATATTCTGAATAGATGCTAGATCTCGTCATTTTTGGGATTTATACATAGTGCAGATCTTGTTGTACCTGCACTACATATATGTTTTTCATCATTTCTTATTTGTTCTATTACTGTAACTTGTTTTTATGGGGATTCTTCAGTGGATTTTTATATAATTATTTATGGACTTATAATTTTTTTGTATTTGGGTTCTTGATTTGGTAGGAGTTATAATTTTCAATTTTTGTATACCATATTACAGTAAGTGAATTACTACCAAAATCTTAACTCAAATTCCGAAGGTCTCACTCATTTTTATTTAATTCAAGTGAGTGTCTTTATATAATATTTGTTAAGATTCCAGTAGCAAGAAAAATCTATAAAGAATTATATATACTTGTAATTTTCTAATGTTCTGAGGTCTTGGCGAAGTCGGATTTAACTATATAGGTTGTGATGTAGTAGTAAGTTTAAAGAGGATTTATCTATATAGGTTGTATTGTCGGGGATTTTGAATTTCATCTTGGCTATTGGTCTATCCTAATTTATGCCCCTTGATGTGAAGTAGCAAGAAATTTGATGTAGTTGTTTTACAGAATCCGAATTCGAGAAAAGGATTGCTTTGCTATTTTTTGGTGATCACTTGTCTCTTTCTCTTTAATTTAGGTCAAGCAAAGGTAAGTTGATTTATCTCTATTTTCTTATAATAAAGTCTTTAAATATAGTGTTAAGGTGAGATTGTTCGCTGTAGAAGGTTTTGAAAGACATAGGAATTTTCTGATGATTATATGGTGTGAGAAGGACATGGGATGGCTCTACTTATTTTCTTTATTACACTTGTTCAACTGTTTGACTTATACTATAACTGAATAAGTTACTTGAAATTGATTAAGTGTAGTTACTTAAAGGTGAACTTTTATTTTGAATGTTCTTTAGTTTGGTAACTTGGTAGGTGACTTAGTGACTTGAAAATGTAGAAGCGTAGCTACTTGAAATGTAAACTTTTTATTTTGAATTTTGTTAAGCTTGGTAACTTGGGAGGTGACTTAGTGACTTGAAAATGTTGAAAATATGAATTTTTCATTTTGAAGTAGTTTAGTTTGATAACTTGGGAGGTCACTTAGTGACTTGAAAGTGTTGAAGTGCAGGTACTTGAAATGTAACTTTTTGTATTGCATGTAGTTTACTTTGGTAACTTGGGAGGTGACTTAGTGACTTGAAAGTGATTAAGTGTAGGTACTTGAAATGTGACTTTTTTATTTTGAATATAGTTTAGTTTGGTAACTGGAGAGATGACTTGGTTACTTGAAAATGTTGAAGTGCAGGTACTTGAAAAGTGAATTTTTGTATTGAATGTAGTTTACTTTGGTTACTTGGGAGGTGACTTAGTGACTTGTGAAGCGATTAAGTGTAGGTACTTGAAATGTGAATTTTTTTTTGAATGTTGTTTAATTTGGTAACTTGGGAGGTGACTTAGTGACTTGAAAGTGATTAAGTGAAGGTACTTGAAATGTGAATTTTTCATTTTGAATTTTGTTAAGCTTGGTAACTTGTGAGGTGACTTAGTGTCTTGAAAGTGACTAAGTGTAGGTACTTGAAATGTGAATTTTTGTATTGAAACTTGGGAGGTGACTTAGTGACTTGAAAGTGATTAAGTGTAGGTACTTGAAATGTAAATTTTTCATTTTGTTAAGCATGGTAACTTGTGAGGTGACTTAGTGTCTTGAAAGTGATTAAGTGTAGGTACTTGAAATGTGAATTTTCGCATTGAATGTAGTTTACTTTGGTAACATGGGAGGTAACTTAGTGACTTGAAAATGTTATAAATATGAATTTTTAATGTAGTTTAGATTGGTAACTTGGAAGGTGACTTAGTGACTTGAAAGTGATTAAGTGTAGGTATTTGAAATGTAAATTTTTCATTTGGAATTTTGTTAAGCTTGGTAACTTATGAGGTGACTTAGTGACTTGAAAGTGATTAAGTGTAGGTACTTGAAATGTGAATTTTTGTATTGAATGTAGTTTACTTTGATACCTTGGGAGGTGACTTAGTGACTTGAAAATGTTGAAAATTTAAATTATTTATTTTGAATGTAGTTTAGTTTGGTAACTTGGGAGGTGACTCAGTGACTTGAAAGTGATCAAGTGTAGGTACTTGAAATGTGAATTTTTTATTTTGAATTTTGTTAAGCTTGGGAATTTGTGAGCTGGCTTAGTGACTTGAAAGTGATTAAGTGTAGGTTCTTGAAATGTGATTTTTCTTTTTGAATGTAGTTTAGTTTGGTAACTTGGGAGGTGACTTAGTGACTTGAAAGTGATTAAGTGTAGGCACTTGAAATGTGAATTTTTCATTTTGAATGTAGTTTAGCTTGGTAACTTGGGAGGTGACATAGTTATTTGAAAATGTTGAAGTGTAGGTACTTGAAATGTGAATTGTTGTATTAAATGTAGTTTACTTTGGTAACTTGGGAGGTGACTTAGTGACTTGAAAATATTTAAAATGTGAATTTTTTATTTTTTATTTTGTTTAGTTTGGTAACTTGGGAGGTGACTTAGTGACTTGAAAGTAATAAAGTGTAGGTACTTGAAGTGTGAATTTTCCATTTTGAATTTTGTTAAGCTTGGTAACTTGTGAGGTGACTTAGTGACTTGAAAGTGATTAAGTGTAGGTACTTGAAATGTGAACTTTTGTATTGAATGTAGTTTACTTTGGTAACTTGGGAGGTGACTTAGCGAGTTGAAAATGTTGAAAATGTTAATTTTTCATTTCGAGTGTAGTTTAGTTTGGTAACTTGGAAGTTGACTTAGTAACTTGAAAGTGATCAAGTGTAGGTACTTGAAATGTGAATTTTTTCATTTTGAATTTTGTTAAGCTTAGTAACTTGTGAAGTGACTTACTGACTTGAAAGTTATTAAGTGTAGGTACTTGAAATGTGAATTTTTATATTGAATGTTGTTTACTTTGGTAACTTGGGAGGTGACTTAGTAACTTACAAATATTGAAAATGTGAATTTTTTATCTTGAATGTAGTTTAGTTTGGTAACTTAGGAGGTGAATTAGTGACTTGAAAGTGATTAAGTATAGGTACTTGAAATGTGAATTTTTCATTTTAAATGTAGTTATGTTTGGTAACTTGGGAGGTGACTTAGTTACTTGAAAATGTTGAAGTGTAGGTACTTGAAATGTGAATTTTTATATTGAATGTAGTTTACTTTAGTAAATTGGGAGGTGACTTAGTGACTTGAAAGTGATTAAGTGTAGATACTTGAAATGTGAATTTTTGTAATGAATGTAACTCTTGTTTTGAATTTAGGTACTTGCAATGAGAACTTTTGTGACTTGAACTAATTACTTGAATGTGATTGATTGTGTAGATAGAACCTGATTATAGTTGGATATACCAGCGGAATAATGATAATAGAATGGGTCTTAGGGTGGAATTTGTTTAAGGTGTTAATCGATTTATTGAACATGCCAAGACACTTGATGTTTGGTCATATTTTGGGTGATTCGTTGTCCTTGTGTTAAATGTGATGGTACAAGTATTTTAAAAGAAAAAGTTGTGAAGGATCATCTTTATAGAAATGAGTTTCACGAGGACTTTTTAAGATTGCGTACTGTTCATGGTGATGTTGAGCAAAATAACTTTGTTGTTGGTGAAAGTAGTAGGTAAGAAGGGCATAATAACTATCAAGATACTAGGATGATAGAAATAGTGCATGATGCTTTTGGGATACAACACGTGGGTGACTTTTAGGAAAATATCGAAGATGTCCCCAATAGAGAAGCGGGCCATTTTTATGAATAATTTCATGCTGCTTGTCATTCTTGTTTGATAGGTGTTCGCACTCTCATTAGTCTATTACTATTAGATTATTAAGTATTAAATCTGATTGGAATATTGCTAAAGAAGGAATGGACTCAATGATAGACTTTATTAAAGAGTTAGTTGACCCCACTTTAGAGGTTACTGATTCTTTCTATATGGTAAAAAGAAGCGATAATACCCTATTACCCCCCTTAACTATACCCAAAATGGCAGACACACACCTCAACTTAAAGGGGGTCTTATTACCCCCCCTAAACTAAGTAAAAATGTAATTTTTACACCCGTAGTGCCTACGTGGCACATACGTGGCACAACACACTGAAGTGTCAACATAGGCACATATGTGTGCCATGTGTGTGACATGTATGTACCATGTAGGCACTAAGGGTGTCAAAAATATAGTTTTAATTAGTTCAGGGAGATAATAGGACCCCCTTTAAGTTAAGGTATGTCACGACCGTTTTGGGTATAGTTCAGGGGGGTAATAGGGTATTTTCTATAAAAAAAATAGTGTCAAAGTTAGGTCTCTCCTCAGTTAGAATTAATTATTGTGAAAATGGTTACATGTTATACTTTAAGGAAGATTCTAACCTAGAGTCCTGTAAGTTTTTCAACACCCTCGATATAAGCGTGGTTGTCGAGGAAATAAAATTGCTAGTAAGGCGATGTATTATTTACCTCTAATACCAAGGTTGAAGAGGTATGCTTCAAACAACTCAGCTCCTCATATGAGATGGCACAGTGAAAATAGAAGGCCCACTGGTGTTATGTATTATCTATCAGATGGAGAGGCTTGAAAGTATTTCGATGTAAATTATCCAGATTTTGTAGCTGAGCCACGAAATATTCATTTGGGATTGTTTGCTGATGGTTTCTCACCTTTTTTCTATTGGTGCTGCACCATATTCATGTTGGACTGTATTTATAACCCCATATAATCTTTCTCTTAAAATATTGATGACTAGTCCATATATATTTCTGAATTGTGTTGTTCCTGGCCCGCATAATCCAAAAAGTGGAATAGATGTCTACTTGCAACCTTTGATTTATGAACTTCAAAATTTATGGCATGAGGGTATTGAAACGTAGAACATTTCACTTAAACAGAATTTCAATCTGTGTGCATATCTAATGTGGACTATTAATTATTTTTCAGCTTATGGAATGTTGTCTGGGTAGATGACAGCTGGAAAGTTGGCTTGTCCATATTGCATGGAAAAAACAAAATCTTTCATATTGAGACATGGCAGGAAAAATTCATGGTTTGATTGTCATCGTTGTTTCTTGACACCTAATCATGAGTTTAGGAGACTTAGGAATGTATTCAGAAAGAATATAACTGAACATGATGGTCCACCTCCAAGGTTATCTGGTCATGACATCTGGGAGATAGTTCAGAATTTTCCAAATGTTAGCAAGGAACCATTGTATAGGCTTGATAGATATGGTGTTTCACATAATAGGACTAAGAAAAGTATATTTTGGGAGTTATAATATTGGCCAGATAATTTACTTAGACATAATATTGATGTCATACATACTGATAAGAACTATTTTGAGAACTTGTTCTACACAGTTATGGATGTTACCGGCAAGACAAAGGATAATCCTAAGGCCAGACTTGATTTACCAGAATATTGCAAGCGTAAAGAATTACACTTATAGGATGGCACCAATGAAAATGTTCTTAAGCCCAAGGTCAGTTACACATTCAAGTTGCACCAAAAGCGAAAAATATATGAGTAGGTCCAAATTTTAAAGATGCCCGATGGATATGCCTCAAATTTAGGCAAAAGGGTTGATATGGCATAAGGAATCTTATATGGAATGAAAATCCATGATTGTCATGTCTTCATGGGACAATTACTTTCAATTATTTTTATTGGTTTGCCTGAAAATATATGGAAACCGATAACAGAGATTAGTTTGTTCTTCAAAAACTTATGTTCCGCCATATTAAAAGAAGAAAATCTGGCTCGAATGGAAAGTAATTTTGTTGTTATCACCAACAAGTTGGATAAGATTTTTCTACCTGGGTTCTTCGATGTGATGGAACATCCGAAACTCGGCTAGGCGGTCCAGTTCAAACTAGGTGGATGTATCCAAGCGAAAATTAAGGAATTTCAACATATTTAAATTCATACATATCTAATTTTTATATAGTAAACATCTAATTAAGATTATGCAGGATAATTAAAAAATTAAAAAGGGGTCCCAAAAATAAATATAAGGTGGAAGGCTCTATAGTTGAGACATATCTTACAAGAGAAACATCTCAATTTTGTTCATACTACTTTGGCGATGAAGTTGCTTATTTAAGAAATAGACCGAATCATCATCAGGACGATGAGAATGAGCCTCATTTGCAACCAATATCAATTTTCAATCAATCTGGTAGTAAGGCTAAAAAGACCATTTTCGTCAGCTTGCTACCATGGAGCACAAATCAACAACTTTGTATGTCTTGCTGAATTGTCAAGAACTTGAGCCCTCTCTGAAGTAAGCATATTAATTAACGTATCATATTTATTTACTCATTCCCTTAAGGAAACTAATTGTGTTTCACATGTTGGATCTTCAGTTCATTTAAGACTCAATTCCACAAAAATCAAGTGTATGCATCCTTTGCAATATGGTTTACATATGAGGTGTGTCAGTGTACTAATATTTCTATAAATTTTAAACATTTACACATTCTTCAACTAATATATATATATATATATATATATATATATATATATATATATATATATATATATATATATATATATATATATATATATATATATATATATATGTACAATATTGTTAGGTATACCATTCACCAAATGCGGCCGCATACGATCAATTCTTGAGAGATATTTCTTTGGGACCATTTAAAGCTCATATAATGTCCCATTACACAGTAAATGAATTTAAATTTACCACCGAAGAATACTTCAGAACAAGAAAAACATACAATAGTGGTGTTTGGGTTAAAGTTTATGATGATGTTGATTACTTTGGCTTCACACAAGAGATCTTAGAAATGGAGTATGCTGGTTTGCCAATAAAAAAATTATCCTCTTTCGATGTAAGTGGTTTGATTTAAGCACAAGAGGCACAAAAGTACATAAGGAGCATAACATCATTGAAGTAAAGCACAATAGGACGTATCCTGTTTATGATCCCTTTGTTCTCGCGCAAAATGCTAAACAAGTGTATTATGGTCCTTATCCGCTGCGCAATAATAATTCTGATTGTTGGGCTATAATAAAAACAAAGCCCATAAGACAGGTGGAAGTTGAGAATGTGTTGGAGACTGTGTATAAAAATAAAATATATATTGATCATGAGTTAGTGGACATTGATTTAGTGGATAGTTTGAACCACCCAAAAAATATATTTGAAGAAGTTAATATTGCAGAAGAAGAGGCTGAGTGAGTAGGAGATAAGGAAACTTCTGAAGAGGGTGAATAGTTTAGTGGAGAATCTTTGGCAGAGGAGGATTAGTTTGTGTAAGTTGTATTTATTATGTATTGATGTCTTTATGCTTTGTATTATTTATCTTGATGTTTCTTGTTTAAGATTGATATGTAATATACTGTGTAAGATTGTTGTTGTCACTTTTCCATCTTTTATGTAGTAATAGAAATATTCTTGTCTATCTCGTGTTGTTAGAGCAAGCCTAAACTTGCTATGGTTATGTAACTATTTCAACGGTGTTTTAATATTGATTTAGTGATTTGAAATGTGAATTAGTAACTTGAAATTAGTTACTTGGAATGTTTTACCATAGGTGTTTTCTTATATTCATTTTGTAAGGACTAAATACTTGTCAACTTTTAATAATTTAGATGAGAGGTAAAGGTGACAAAGGTAAGAAAAAAGTTGATCCTACAAAGACAGAAAAGAAAAAACAACCTCTGTTTTATAGATGACCGTCAGGTATTCTTATATCTGAGGGTCGATTTGACGACGTGCCAGCACAACCCTCTTATTGTAGGTTGTCGCATCATTCAGTTTCTGCTCCTACGTAGGTGGGTCCACTTCATGGGTCTACAACGACTCATTCTGCTTCCATCCCCATACCACCGCCTTCACAGTACTATCAGATGATTGCAGCACATATGTTCATCTACCATCGTCTGCAATACCCTCTACTAGTAGTCACCCACGTTCTCACAGTGATTCTACTAGATCTATTGGGTTGACAGATCTTCATTTTGGAGGCACACCATCCGGAGCTTCAGATCCACCCATACCAGTGCATGCACCAACACTTGTTCCACAACCCAAAGATAGAGACGCTCATCGGAGGCGATATACTATTCCATATGGAGTAGGGTAAGATTTCTAAATACAACACCATTATTCATTTTTCATTACTATATTATTATGCTCTGTGAAATTAATGTTTGATCTTATGTTGTAGGTTCTTGACCGATGATGGAATTACAAAAATTCTGACTAAATGTATTTGTCTGTACTTCAATGGCTATTGTACCAGTTGGGATAAGGTTTCAGAATTTGATAGAAATAAAATGCTTAAATAATTTCAGGTAAAGATTTAACTTATCGACTACTTAACACATTGTTAGAACAAAAAATTAAATATTAAACTTTTATTTTTGTTTTAGAAATATTTCTGGTGGGATCAAGCAAATGACTTTTCTATACGGAAGGTTTTTTATAGAAGAGCAAGACTCAAAATGAACGGTCTGTTGGATTACGCCAGAACGAAGAGAGTACGACCAGAGTTTATGCTCGAACCCCTGTGGCAAGATTATCTTCGCTATTGGAGTAATAATGAATACCAAATGTTGAGTGACAAACGACAAAAAGCCAGGGCATCATCCAAGGGTGGCTCTCTGTATACTGCGGGAGCAGTTAGTCGGATTACTGTGGATAAAAAAATGGTATGTAGCTTTTATAGATTTAATTATTTGAAGATTAATAATTTTATCATATGCATAAAAAAATTAGGTAGGAAGACATAACAATATGAGGTATTCGAGACGACCCATATAAGGAAGAAAAAGAACCTAACTGAAGAAGATGTCTGGGTTGAGACTCATGCAAAAGCTATCCATGTAAGAATCAAATTTTGTATTTATGAATCTTTTCCTCAAAGTTGATATTATTCAAGTACGAGTAGTTTAATATTTTTTTACTATTAATCTTAACTTTACTTTGAATATAGGATAAATATATGAAGTTCATTAATGAGTATCGTAGTACTTAGCCTCCTAAAAGTAAGGGTGAAACAATACTTGCAGATGTAAATGAGGAGTTTTGGAAATAAACTGTGGGTTCTCTAGTTAGAGGCCAAAACTAGGGGTACCCCAGAATATGATTTAGCCAGAATATTAGGTCATCATCCGGCGATATATCCTATCCCTCATCAGATAATAATAAAACCGTTGATTTACTAAAAATTATGCTTTCTCAACTCACTAAAGAGCTTGCTGCATAAACTGAGAGGGCGAAGCATAAGGAGGAGGAAACAACATCATAAATCAGAAGGATGCAGGAGCAAATTAATTCTTTTATTCGATCTGTAGAGATTCTTCCTCCTTGTCATGGTGATGCAGTTTGGGCTGTAAAAAGTCTAGGCCCACTGGATGATTATTACACCATAGAGGAGGAATCAACTTCTGTGTGTGATGCTGGAGATGCGGATGACGAAGAGGATGATGAGTTGTAGTTTTTAGACATTTGTATATTTTGTAGTTTGGATTTGGAACCCTGATAAATTTTTAAAATAACTTGATTTTAAATGTTTGTATTGTTATGTTGGTTGCTTGTATTGTTATGCTGGTTGATTGTTATACTGGTTGATGGAATGTAGCATAGATATATGCTTTTATTTTTTTTTAAAAAATACCAGAAAAACCGACCATATGTGGTTGGTTTATCTGATAATTTTTTTTAAAACTGACCACAGGTGGTCGTTTTACTATAATTAAATAAAAAATATTTAATTAAATAAATTATTAAATAAATAATCGATCACAAGTGCTAGGTTTTGTATTTAAAATAATTAATTAATTTTAATAAAAGCGACCATATGCGATCAATTTTGTATTTAAAATAATTAATTATTTTTAATAAAACCGACCACATGTGTTCGATTTGTATTTAAATTAATTAATTAATTTAAATACAAAACCAACCATTTGTGGCTGGTTTCTTTTAAAAATTTATTTTTGTTTAAAAAAATATTTTTTTTAAAAATAATATTGAATTATATATATATATATATATATATATATTTTAAAAAATCGACCACACGTGGTCAATTTTAAAAATGCTACCACACTTTTTTTGACCATGTATTTTGGTTGCAAATGCAGGAAAACCGACCACATGTGGTCGTTTTTCCTTTTTTATTAGTAGTGCCTTTTTGTGGGAAATACGACATGTGCTCGCATGCGGCCATGTGCGAACGCACATGGGTCCGCATATGGGCTCAATGTTTCAAAAAAGTTAAACCATTGCTTCTTTTCTGAAGCAACTCCATTTGACTATAAATACCTGATTTTTCCTCAAGTATTGGAACATTTTTTATATAGTTAAAAACTCTCTTCTTCTTGAAAAACTCAAGTGCGATTTTGTATCATTGAGTGCATTAAAAATTCTCTTCTTCTTAAAAAACTCAAGTGTGACTTACTATCGTTGAGTGTGTCAAAAACTTTATTCGTTTTGAAAAACTCAAGTGTGATTTGCTACCATTGTGCTACTGTTGAGTGCGTTCGTAGGTCAATAAGTTTGAGGTACCTCCACACTGTTGAAGTGATTTATTTTATCGTGAAAGGATGTATTCCATAATTTTGGATACTTAAGAGAAATAATTGTTGTAAGGACACATCGTGAATTTGGTGGACTTGAATATTCTAATCTTCATCTCTTCTAAACGTTTGGTTTGCTATTTTCAGAAAATAGTTTGAACTTTATTTTTGTTGTTCATAAGTTGGGTTGAACTTATTGTTGAAGCTTAAAGTTGTGTATGTAAAGTTCAAACTTCGTTTCATTGTTCATGCTTTAGTTAAAACATCTGTTTGAGGTTTCTTTTTAAAATACAGATGTAACTCCTTGAGACTATACCATGGGCGTCACACGGTGCTTACGACCCCGAAGGACCACAAGCTAATCCATGACTGGTACCTGCTATGAGCACTGAATATAATACTGAATTATATATACGGAAGAAATCTAAAAATGCCATAAGGTTCTCAAAATATTGAAATAATAGTAATTGAGTATAACTGATAATAACATCTGAAAACTAAATAACTAGCTATGCTAGTCTGAAAGCCTCCAACTGTTTGAATATGGAGTTGATGGGACAAATCCCCAACTAAATCCGAATGAAATAACTACCAAACTGCTGAAATACTGAAATAAATAAACCCAGTCCTCGAAATATAAGGACTCACCACTATAACTGCTATTGATAGCCTAAGCTACTAAGTACGGTCAGGAACCTGACCGCCCGAACCTATGATATGAGACATCATAGCACAAAGAAAGAGTATGCATTAGTACATTGAATGTACTGGTATGCTAAGTGAGGTAAGACTGATATACATGGGTTCATATGCATGAGCTGATAACTGACTAAATGAACACATGAAGTAACTGGATGGGAGTACATGCAAAACTATAACTACTGAACATACTGAATATGCTATACTGCGCATATAGATATACATTATGTATCTGAGATTATACTGAAATTGAGTGCTGAATTCTAATGGCTGAGTAACGATAACTGATAGCCATGGTTCTGTAGAACTGTCTGAGTTCTTTACTGAATACTAAGGCTAAAATTGTAACTGTAGGAGTATTCATCTAACCGACATACCCCGATATAGACTGATTTAGGGTCCAACGTATGACCCCAGTTGGAAGGGTGTTAGCACCTTGCCACATGATACTAATAATGCTGGGTCAACCCTAATCTGGCAGGAAGACTCATAAAGTATATATATGATTACATCAGCCCTAGTCTGGCTGGAGGACGACTTACCCTACGCTTGCTACGTAGTTCTGTAATGCAGGGGCTGCTACTAAGGGTCAAACCCTCTGCTGGTAAGAAGCCCCCATCCCTGGGTTCACTCGGTGCTAAATCCTACTCCCAACTGAATCGACACTAAACTAATCACTAAACTATACTAGGCTTGACTGAACTAACAATGATCGTGTTGATTGACTGTACTGTACTGAGTTTTGTTAACTTACTGAGTACTACTATTCATGACCTTGACTGGGACTAATCTATAACTATTACAACTAAGTAAACAACTAGAATTTGGGTAATAAATATCCCCAAGACTTGATAGCATAATAGATAAAACATAACAAATCTTGAAAGCATAACAATAGTCAATTGTTGACAATTCAGTCACTGAGATATTTTGTCAAACACTTTGAGGTCATAAGCTTGTACATGAATAAGAACACATGCTAACATGTCATGATTACACTATTCAATTCACACGGATATTCTATCAAATACTTGGGGAGCATATTTAATTCACATGATAATGAACAACACATAAGCATCATCACTATAACTTAAACTTGCAATTCAAGGGTTTTTGCATGGTAATTACATCAATCAACATACATGCTATCTTATGTTCATGAAACTTATAATTAAATCTTGAATTGAAAACCCATAAAACAACACAAATATGAATACAATCCAATTTGCACATGTAAATTATGAAACTAAGAACTTGTAGTTTTAAAAGGGGTTCTTGAACTTCAAGGGTGGAAGAAAACCTAAGGATGAACACCTAACATACCTGAGTAACAGAATTCGTGAAGATTGTTGGGGATTTTTTAGAACTTGATCTTGAGCTTGATGAACTAGGGTTTATTCCTTGAGAAGGTTTTGTTAATAATAAATGTATTTTGCCCTTAGGGGGGGTTTAATTGCACGTTTTGGCTGAACTTGGTGAGGGGAAACGGACCTAATTTCCATTGGAAAGTCAGAGTTCAATGAGCAAAATATGCCCAGTGATGCGGTAGGAGACGCGCCGAGTCGACATAATGGCTGACGCACTGCGTCAATGCTGTCGACGCAATAGCTAATGTGATATATCGAGATATCATTGGCTTGCTATTTTAGTCATCCAAACATGACCCAAAAGATATCCAAAAATTCCAAAACTCACCCATGATGACCCATTGACATCCCTGATTATGAATCAATTTAAAAATTGATAATCTAAGGTTGTAAGGATAAAAAATAAGATCATTCAATTACGAAGGCTAAAAATAATTCTAAGTCTTAACACTTAGCTAAATTTTTTTCTAAGTCTGGAACCCCTTTTTTACAAGTTATATGGGGCTGAATTGAACTAGAACTTTTACGGGGTCTTACAACAGATTTTACTAAATCTGAAATTACAATACTTGTTATATTTGTATTTGATTTCTAAAGATTAAAATATTTTGATTTTCTAGTCTGTTTGAACTTGATAGTGGTTTGAGGATGTAAAAACTCCATCATGAGTCAAAGATTCATTAGGTTGGAAATTTAAAGAACATATAAATTTCACCATCAAACTAAAAATAAGTATTTAAAAGCTTAAGATTTTATTGTTAACATCCATGATACTAAATTGGTAAGGAAAAATTACTAATGAAATTCAAGTCAATGATAAAATGACGAATGTTGCAACAACTAATATTGCTACTTCGAGTCATTTGAATACTGCTCCTAGCATGACACCGGATAAAAAATTAGAAATTTGTTTTGGTGTTTATTTCAAAAGATAGAAACAAAATATGTTCTTACTTGACTACTTTAAGTCTGCAAAGATTCATCACAGAGAACGTTCCTGAATTCCCAAAAGAAACTCCCAAAAAAGAAAGCTTCATAGTTACTGAAGCACTCATAATTTTTATGTGCAAAATATATTTTGAGTAGCCTACAAGATGATTTATACAAGGTGTACAATAACATGAAGACCTCTAACGAACTTTGAGATGCTTTGAAAAAGAAGTATAAAACAAAGGATGTTGGAATGAAGAAATTAGTTATTGCAAATTTCTAGATATCTAAATGGCAGACAGTAAAGATGTTGTTACCCAAGTTCAGGAGTTCTAAGTCATAATCCATAATTTTCTTACTGAAGGTAGAATATCAATTAATACATTTCTTAAATATTTTAAGAATCTTCTGAATATTTACTTAATCTTTATTATAGATTTGGTTGTGAATGATACATTTCAAGTGTTGTTATTATTGAGAAGTTACCACCTTTGTGCAAATACTTTAACAATTACTTGAAACATAAACACAAGGAGATGTCTGTCGATGATCTCATTGTAAGGTTGAGAATTGAAAAGGATAATAAGGTTGCGAAAAAAGGTCACATGAGAACTCAGTAGTAAATAGAGCAAATATTGTTAAAGATGATTCTAAAAATACAAAGAAGAGAAAGAAAGCATTTGGAAAACAAGACAATCTTCCTAAGAAGAAATTCAAAAAACAATTTCTTCAATTATGGTAAAGTTGACTACAAGTCTACTGATTGTCTGGTGTAACACCCCAGATTTTTGGTTCTTAAAACTTTCTTAAATTTTATCCTCAGTTTCCTGACTAAGACTCTCCTTATGAGTCGTAAAGAGTCTTAATAGGTCTTAGGGAACCAATAGTAGCATAAATAGTGTGTGTGTGTGTCTGAGTATGAGTGGCTTACTATGAGTTGTAAGGACTCGTTACGAGTCGTTAGGTGCAAATCATAGATTTCTATATTAACTACAACTAGATCCTATGAATCATAGGGAATCACTACGGGTCATGGTATACGAGTCATAAGGTCAACAGTGTGTGTGTCAGGTGACACTGTCTTGGCAACGACTCATGAAAACGAGTCGTAATGAGTTGTGACAAGTTGTCACGAAACCCATAATGATTGACCGTTATTTTTCACCTTTTAAATGGGGGTATTTTAGATAGTTTTTACTATCCCAATAATAACCCATGATCTATAAACATACTTGGGACCCTATTTTCATTGATAACACACTCTACACGTTCTCTCTTCTCTCTCAAGGATCCATACTTAGGATTTTCAAGAAATGAGGTCAAGGAAAGCTTCAAGGGTTGAATTCTCTCTATAATCTTGAATATTTTAGGAATTTTACTCTTTCCTAATTGCTAATTTGTTGAAAATATATGTTTTAAAGTATTGTTCATATGCTATTGCTGATGGTTTTGAAACATGGATGAAGGGTTTTGAATAACTGTTATTTATGTGATGTTTCATGTTTGTCCCTGCATGGGTTACATTTAAAAGGTAGTTTAAAATCAATTTGATGCATGAGTATGATGAATAAACTAAGGAATTGTGATTTCCCCAAACTTGTAACTTTTGAAATAGTTATGACCTCAACCCCATATTTTAAAATTGGTTTTTGAATATGAAAAGCATGCATATTGAACTACTCTTAAACTATTGCATAAAGTGAAAAGTCAATAAAGCATAATGGTTTTGAAATTGAACCTTATGGGGTTATGTGATTTTCCAAGCTAATGTATAATTGAACTAAGGGGACTATTAGTGTTCCCCAGTAATGAAATTACTTCGGCATGTTGATATTACTTTACAAGTGTAGTTTGTATGACGATATCGACAATGTATGACCGAATGTGTATCGTGGTTCAATAAATGAGAATGTGTGATAATTATTTTAATTGGTCTTTAACGGGGGTCATGTAACTGAGTCATGAAAGTGGAGGTCCCGAGGGACCAATACTGGAAATCGTAGTTGCCGAAGCGGGGGTCTGTATGATCCTTTGGTTTGAGTCTCCCTTATTATTATTATTATATGAATAGGAAGTTCGATTCCCTCATATCATATTACATGATTAGGTACTTAAGTCACCATGATATGCCGGGAGGTTCGAGTCCCCCATAGTTCATATATATACCCTCTAGTTCTTGTGGCCACACACACTGGGGTCTTACCAGATGGGGGAGAGCTGGGCCCCCATATCGCCTATATGTGCCTCCTTATGTTATAATAGTTGAGCTATACGATCCAGGCTTTAGTTTTTAAAAATTCATGCTAAGCTTTGCTCCCTACCCCTATACGATATATATATACATATATGTGTATGTGTGTAATTTCATATGATTATGCGTATTGGATTGGTTTTGAATTGTTATTCATGCTATTATTTTATCCCCTATCCCTTAATTACATGCTAGCGCTCCAATCATAACCACCTTCGAATGTTGTATCCATACGCCATATAGGTATTGGCGATACCTCTACTTTTCCTGCACAGAATTAGGTGGATCGGCTCAGCTCATCGGTTCATTGTGGTAAAGTGGTGAGCTTTCGTTCTCTGAAATACTTAGCTATTTCATCAGTTCCTTTCATACATTAGAATACAGAGTTTACATTATCATTAACATTATCATTTTTATTTTCATCTTTTAGAGTCAGGGACATGTCCCGATCAAGACTGATTTTGGTTTTCCTTTACATAGAGGCATTATTAGATTACTGTGGATTTGGGTGATGTTGGTTGGTTGTTTTGGCCTGTCATTGGTTATTGATTATGGAAATATCCTTTTTTTCTTTAAAGTTATCTTTTTATATGTTAGGAATTCATCCAATATTAAAGATATTATGTTGTTTGACTTAGTGCAGGGGGTGGTCTTTGATCTGCGGTGGACTTGAGATACTCGTCACGATCAGGCTCCTCGTTAGGGTCAAGACATCCGACTCCAAATAAGGGTAAGAAAAAAGATTAAGCAACTATGGTTGAATCCAAAGAGAAAATGAATAATTTTTTGTGTCATTCTTTCGAAATACAATCTAGTTGGTAATTCAATAAAATAATGGATAAATTTCTATGCTTCTCAACATATTTGTACCAACAATGAACTATTTGGACCTTATGCTTTGCCTTAAGATGATGGGAAGATATTTATGGTGACCTATGCTATGACAAAGGTTCAGGGAATAGGTAAGATTTGCTTGAACATGGTATCTTTCAAGGAGGTGAATAAACAATATCGTTGTTTTGGAGTCACTAAAGAACTTAGTTTCTGTTTTACTTCTGACTAAAAACAGATTCAAATGTGTCTTTATTTCTGCTAAAGTTATAATAAAATTTTTTAAGTGTATGCAGGTAAATGTTACCTCATTAAGGACCTTTTGAAGTTCAATTTAGTGACAATTAATATGATTTAAAGCTCTGGTTCTTCTTACTTACTTACGTTAAACGATTTATTCCATGAATATTTAGGACATTTCTCTAATGAAACCTTACATAAACTGGTTAGTTTGAATGTTTTGGCTAATTTTGAGTGCAATAAATCAAAATCAAACATGTGTTAAATATAAGTATGCTAAACATTCTTATAAGTCTGTTAAAAGGAATTTTAATCCCTTATATTTGATTCATACAAAAAACTGTGATATGAATCAACACTATCTTACGACGAGAAAAAGTATTTTATAACTTTTATTGATGATTGCAGTAGATATTATTTTATTTATTTGCTGACTAGTAAGAATAAGGCAATAGAAGTATTTAGGCAATATAAAACTGAAGCTGAAAATTAGTTAAATAAAAAGATTAAAATAATGAGAAATGAATAGGGTGGAGAGTATGAATCTCCTTTTCTAGAGATATGTTCGAAAGTTGAAACTGTCCATCAAACTACTTCCCATACGCACTCCAATCAAATGAAATTAGAAAAATAAAACTGCGAACGTTGAATAAAATAATGAATGTCTTTCTTATAAGTTCCTATCTATCACAAAACTTATGGGGGAAAGCTATCTTTAAGGCAAACTGAATAATCATTATAGTAATTCATAGCAAGACACAATTTATTCCATATAAGAAATAGAAAGAAAATAAACCCAACTTGAAAGATTTAGTGTGGAGGTGTCTATCCAAAGTCCAAGTTTCTATACCCAAAATTGTGAAAATAAGATCAAATACTATGGACTGTATTTTTATTGGATATGCTATAAATAAGCATGTCAATTTTTATTTCATAAATCCAAACATCCAATATTTATGATAACATGATAATTAAATTAAATAATGCTAAATTCTTTAAACAATTTATTTGAATAAAACTAGACATGAGTGTTCTAGTAAAGGGTCTAAACCATCAAACCAAAGGAGAATTTTTTTAATGAAGAGAATTCAAGGTGTATTAAATGTTAAAGGACGTCGACGTTTTTTGGATTAGATTTTGTAACATTTTTTCTTAAAAATGAGCCTTAAATATTCAAAGAAGCTATGTCTTCTGCGGACTCATCTTTTTGAAAAGAGGATGTCAATGGTGAGATTGATTCAATCAAAATTAATAATATTTTGGAGTTGGTTGATCTTCCTACAGAAAATAAATCTTACAATTCAAAATAAATCTTCAAAAAGAAATTGATGAAACTATTGGCAAATACAAGGTAAGACTAGTCATTAGGCTTCAGATAAAAAAGAAGGTCTTGATTATTTCGGTACCAACTCACCAGTAATAAGGATAACGTCTATTCAAATGTTGGTTATGTTAGTACAGTATATGATCATCAAATCTATCAAATAGATGTGAAAAAAACTTTCTTAAATGGAGAATTGAAGAGAAAAATTTGCGTGGAATAACCTGAGACTTTTGTGGTTCCTAATAAAGAAAGAAAAGTGTGCAAATTTATTAAGTCACTTTATGGACTAAAACAAGCACCCAATAGTGGCATGCAAAGTTTACCCAAACCATATTGACAAATGAATTCAAGATAAATGTTTTTACATTAAAGACACTTCAAATTATAAAGTTATTGTTTGTTTATATGTTGATGGCATGTTGATCATCAGTAGATATACTTCTGACATAAATGCTACAAAGCAAATGCTAGAAACCAAATTTGATATGAAACACATTAGAGTTGATGATATGATCATTGAAATAAGAATTCGTAGAACTCCACAAAACTTGGTATTGTCACAGTCTCATTACATTAAAAAGGTACTTGACAACTTTAAGTATTTGAATTTCAATATTGTCAAGACTCCATTAGATGTGAGCTTTGCACTTCAAAAAAAAAAAATATAAGTGAAATGACTCACAATTAAATTATACAAAGGTATTGAAAAGTTTGGTATATATCATGAATTGCGCATGACCAGATATAACATATGCTATAAGTAATGTGACTCGGTACACGAGTAATCCCCTAACTCATTAGATGGAAACAAAAAGAGTTTTGAGATATTTAAAACATACTCAATACTATGTTACATAGTATAACAAATATCCAACAATAATAAAAGGATATAGTGATGAAAATTAGATCACCGAGTCAAATAAATTAAAATTCATGAGTGAATATATAATTACTCTTGATGGCGGAGCAGTCACTTGAAAATCATCCAAACATACATGTATTGCCAACTCTATGATAGCATCTAAATTTATCACTACAGATAAGGCCGGTGAAGAAGCTGTATAACTTCGAAATTTCTTTGAAAATATTCCTTATTAGCTTAAACTTTTGAAACCAGTATGCATAAACTGTGATAGTTAATCTGCAATAGCTAGGACTGGAAGCATGATGTATAATGGTAAATTTCATCATATAAGATGAAGATATAATACCATTAAAAAAATATTCTCTAGTAAAATTATCACGATTGACTATGTAAAGTCAAAGAATACAATTTTGGAGCCACTAATAAAGGCCTAATTAAAGAGAGATTTGAGAGATCATCAAAGGAAATGGATTTATGATCTAAGACAAGTCATCATGGTGATAACTCTACCTAGAAAACTGAAGATCTCAAGAATTAAATTCAAGGAGATCAATTAAAGTCGTGACTGATGGTTCAACATTTTCAATTAACTTAATTCATTCTCATGAGGAAGACAATGTTCAGAAAATAAGAATAAAGCTTATGATTTGAAGTTTTTTTTTTTATGAATTTTACTTTTAGCAGATTTGAATAAATAGTTTATCTATAGAATTAAACATTTAAAAATTACCTATGTGAGGGTGAAGTGGAAGCTGCTTCAAGAAAAATGATAGTATAAGCCTATTCTCTAAGCTCTCATGAAATCAAACAGTGTTAATGGCTGAAAAATACTGATTATATGACTTGTGTTGTCTAGTTTTACATCAAGTTAGATGATTCAAAAATACCGCATCTATCGATTGACCGAATGCATTCGATACAAGTTTATTACGGATAGTTCAAAGTAAAACCTACTTATCTAGATGTAACTAGTCTTTCTTGTAAATCACACATACTTGTCTGTATATTTTTAATGAAATAACTATTCTCATTTATGTGGGGAATTGTTGTGTTCCAAGTGAAATGTGAATGAAAAATAGATGAAAGAAAATAAAGAAAAAGTGAAATATGTGTTCACTTTATAAAAGGACTATTCTCCAACATTGGTGGAAGAAAAGAAAATATTTGTGCTTAATTATAGAAATACTTTTTCATGTTGATAGTAAGAAAAGAAGAATTCAAGCCTCACGTCGTCGTCATCATTGCTCACTCGACTTGGCTTTAACTTCAGATTCAAATTTGAATTCGAATTTATCAAATGATCGATAGAGAGATTATATTTTTGTACAAAATTCATTTGAAACTTGAAAGTTAATGATTTTTAATCCAAAAATATGATAAGAAGATTTTTGTCATTTGAGAATGCGCATGCACATTAAAAGGGTCTCAATCCTTCATTTCACTAGTTAAAGATAAAAACGTGAGATGTAGGTGTATCTGACCAGTTGCAAATGCACATGGGTCTGCACATACCAATGCATGTCAGCCCTGAACTTTCTTTTTTTAGGCAACGCGACAAGCGGAAATATGTGGCTATAAAGTGGATGTATATGGGTTCATATATAGGTTCGATGCTTCAAAAAAGTGCAAATCTTGATGAATCATTGCTTCTTTTCTGAAGCAACAAATTTTGATTATAAATACCTGATTTTTCTCAGGTATAGGAATGATTTTTGTGAAGTTAAAAACTTTTTTCTTCTTGAAAAACTTAAGTGAAATTTTCTATCGTTTAGTGCATTGATAGTTCAATAGAGTTTGAGGTACTGTTACTCTGTTGAAGTGATTTATTTTATTCTGGGACGATATATCCATAACCTTAAGTGTCCTATTTATAGTAGGACCAAAGCTGTTGATTTTGACATAACAGCATGCCTCACCCTTATCGCATGGCCTAGGGTCATTAACACGTTGATATTGTGGTGATCTACTAGAAATAATATTTTTGCATTTCCCCAAGGGCTTGTCACGGTCCTAAAGTGGTGCCTAAGGTCTATGGCATGCCAATGAGTCCCAAAAGTCCAAATTTGGTCACATTGTACCCTATGCTTTTGGTTCTTTATTCCTTTGTGGTAACTTTTTCTCTTGATTTTCAGATTGTATATCAACCATATATCATCTTGATCAACTCACCAAGCACCCTAAAACATCCAACACCACAAATTAGAGATCAAAAGACAATCGAATCCAACACAATAACTAGGTAGGAACATAGCTCAAGCTGAGAGTACTAGTTTTGGTGTTTAAACTTTAACTTAATGTTTTATCTCTTGGCTTGTTTCAGTTTAACCTTAAGCACTATAAACAAGTTATTACATGCATAATTACACAATTAAACCCTTAATAACTCATTACACATACTAAAATCCATGGAGATCAACTAGAAATAACACATAGCTCAAGTTAGTAACACTAGTTTTCTCGTCTAAACTCTATATGACCAAATTGATTTTAAACTTGTTTGAAACACACCTTAAATATTATAATCAAGTAGATTAACACTTAGATGATTAATTATATCACTAATCACTCATTAAGAATACAATAAGTCCTCAAAATAAGGCTAAACAAACATAGATAATGACACTTAGGTGCATTAATCCACCTAATATCACCACCCCACACTTAAAGCCTTGTTATTCCTCGTAAAACTCTTTACCTTAAGAATCATATGAATACTTCAACAACACTACTACAAAAGCAATATGTTCAGGCTAGCACTACAATGACTACACAGGTAGCAAGTTCTACACTC
This sequence comes from Capsicum baccatum var. pendulum, assembly GCA_030864225.1. Classification (NCBI taxonomy): domain Eukaryota; kingdom Viridiplantae; phylum Streptophyta; class Magnoliopsida; order Solanales; family Solanaceae; genus Capsicum; species Capsicum baccatum. The sequence goes on along the minus strand of CM061556.1, from coordinate 72,498,525 downwards.
AAGCATGTTCTGTACAATTGAGAACTTAAGAATACCACTTCAAAACATCCTAACCTCAAAAAATGACTCACCAAGTTGGAAAACTCATGCATATTACTCGATCATAGAGATCATACAATTCACCTAATTATAATCGAACATGCGCCCTCACCACAAGAAAGTTACCCATATTTACTCACATAGATGCAATTATCACAAGAATGGGTATAAGCATTAAATTATGCTCACTCTTACAAAGAATTCATAGGTTACACAAGTTGAACCATAGGCTTGCCCTTAGTATACTACTCCACTAATGTGAGAATGTTAAGGCTTAAGATGCAATAGGACTTTTGAGAGTTTTAATGTAGGCTAAGGGACAGGTAGGAACTATATTTTTTTTTTTGCAAAGAATAGTGACTATCTTCCCTAAGTATTTTAATGCATTACATGAACATTAAGATCTCTCTATTAAAAACTCATTTCCGCTATATTGTCTACACACATCTCTTGTTTTGCCCCATCTCATTAAGTTCACTCATAACTACATTATGGGGAGTATACTCTATCACACATGCTTAGATTTTTACACACTTTTCTTTCTTTTCATTACACAAGTTCCAACTACAGCACATCAACTTCTTAAACACTAATAGCTAAATTTTGGGGCTTCATATTTACCTCTTTCTTCTTTAATTTTACTCTTCTTAACCTCAATAATTTTTATCTAAAGATTTTATGAGCTTTGGATCAATTTTAAGTCAAACCAAAGAAGAGGATACAAGCTACATATAAGGCTACCGAAGAATATATGCTAAAAGCTCAATGGGGCTAACTAGGATTATATACAAGGGTAGGCAAACAGGGGTATAAACATGGCTATCAAGGAAATGTCTACATCATCTCCTAAACCCACACTCTTTATTTTTCTTTGAATATACACTAGAAAAGTTCTAAATATTAAATATAACAAGAAATATACAAAACAACCTCACATACACATAACACATGCTCAAATCAAGTCGGATCATCATAGACTCTCAACTAAGTACTCACATAAATTCAACATTAAGCCAACAATATTCAAGAGTCATAAAAAAAACCTAGGTGTCTCAAAAGTAGTCATTCAACACATCAACATGCTCTTACATAGAAAACCACTTGTATCATGCAATCATAATTAGAACCAACAAGAACATATCACTTACCTAACACATAAATTTGAAAAATTTACTCCTTAAAAGAAAAAGAATACTGGGTTTAAAGGGCACCCCTGTGGAAAAGAATCGAAACGAATAACCATAGAGTGGGTGAAGTGTGCACCCACTAGACTAACCAAAATAAATCAAAAATAAAAAGAAAAATCCTTTCATTATTTTTTTCAAATTTACTCAAAAACTAGAAAGCAACTAAGAACTAAGATTCTACATCATCACTTCACCCGAAACTATGGGAATTTCCCCACCCCCCACTTAAAACTCTACTTTGTCTCCAAAGTAAACTCAAAAGCTGAGATAGAAATAATCTTTGAAGACTCTAGGCCTAGTTAGTAGAATTTTTATAACATCAAGAGGGCCTGTGGACTCCACACTCAGTCTTTACCATGCTCTTTCGCTCGAGTCTCCAGTATTTAGACTTTCCATTAACCTTTGACTTAACAAAAACAAAAACTACATGAACTAAAACTAAAATATGAAAAGAAAGCCTACCTTGCCTTGGGTTGCCTCCTAAGTAAAGCCTAGTTTAGTGTCGCAGCATGACTCAACATTACTACTCAACCAATCCTTCATCCTTTTACTCTTGCTTGGATGCCATCTTCGTTGTCATTTCTGACCTCTTAAGTTTGAACTCTTAAGTTCAACATATTTATAAACCACAACCTTTTTGGTTTCATCAAGCATCATCCCTTCGGGCTTTGGTGGTGGCTTGGAAAACTCAATGAGATAATCCAAAAAGGTCTTTAGTGGTATGGACTCCACCCCATACTTATCAACTTCCATCACCATAATTATACACAAGTCTTTATAGTGGGATAGTATGTTCAGTGGCTTATAAACTTTGAAGACCACCTCTTCATCATCCAATCTCATCTTGAGTGTGCCTTATCTCACATCTTCCAATGCTTCTGCCATTGTTAAGACTGGATGTCCCAAGATAACTGACACCTTGTCATCTATATCATAATCCAAAATAATAAAGTTAATAGAAATAATAAAATAACTAACCTTGTCGAGTACGTCCTCAACGATTCCTTCGGGATAAACTTTGGTTCGGTTTGCCATCTAGAGTACCATAGAGTATGGTTTTAGCTTACCCAAAACCTATACTTTTGAACATTGATATGGGTATAAAATTTATAATTTCCCTCCAATCACTCAAAGCATGGACCACATCACTGTCACCAATTTATATAGGGAGGGTGAAACTCCCTGGGTTCTTCAGCTTCTTAGGCATCTTTTTTATTACTATAGAGATACACTCCTTGGTAAGTGCCACCATCTCAATGTCTTACAGCTTCACCTTAGTAGTTACCACATCTATCAGCTACTTAGCATACTAGGGTATTCCCTATAAAACATCTAACAAATGTAAATTAACGTTAAGTTCTCTGAACGTGTCAAAGAAATTCTTGAAACAAGCATCTTCTTTGGCCTTCTTAAGCCTCTACGGGAATAATGGTGGTGGTATTCCATTCACTTGCTTAGCAGCCTTTGGTTTTGGGTATTCAGACTTCCCTAAATTATTAACATCTTTGCCTGCCACCTATTGTGGAACTAACTCTACTTCTATCTCCTTCTTTGTCTTTGGAAGCCTGTCATTAAGCTCTTTACCACTCCTCAAAGTGATTTCCATGAATTTCTATGGATTTTGTATGGAGTCACATGGCAATTCACCTAGTGTCTTGGTATTTTATGTTTGGGATAGTTACCCCTAACTATTTCTCTAGCTTCTTCTGAGCCACTTGTTGATTTTTCTATCTCAACAACCATTTTATTCTAGCTTGGCTAGGATCTTCTTTAAATCCTTCTCAATATTACTGGCCCGTGTATTGTGCTACTGCTAGAACTGTTGGTTTTGATTTGTGCTCCATGCATAATTTTATTTAGTCTGCCACTTTTGGTTGTAGGCATTTGCGTAAGTTGGCTTATGTGCATTGGTCACAAAATTCACAAATTCAGGATTTCCACCATATAAGTCTAGAGAGTTGACACTATTACCACAGATCTCACACAAACGTAGTGTCTAATACACTGCATTCATCTGAGTCGGAGATTGATTCATACCTAATTTGCTGAATTGAGTTATCATTTGATTCTGTATGGCTGATAATTGGGTTGCTAAGGCTGTGATACTATCAACTTCAATCTCGACTGCAGCTTTTTCACTGAACTTCTAGACATATCACCATGCTAATCAAGATTTTCTTGAGCTATGCAGTTCAACAAAGTATACCCCTGATCATAAGTTTTCTCCAGTGCTTAACCACCTGCAGCTAAATATAGTAAAATTTTGGTGTTATAGTCAAGAGCTTCTACAAAGGTTCTAGCTAATACCTCATTGGACTGCTTGTGATATGGATAGTCTCAAAAAAGAGACTTGATATATGCCAATCATGGTATAGGTTCTAATCCGTCTTCTGTGCGAAGCTCAAAATCTCACTGCGTAATCTTGCAGTCTTGCCAGACGAAAAGAAACAGATAAGGAATTTTCAGGCTAAGTCATCCCATGTTATAATAAAAGAATCCGGCTCAGCATTCAACCATTTCTTTATTTTTCTCAAAAGTGAAAAGAGGAAGAGTATCGGCCATACATAATCAATTGACACACCAGTGGGGATGAATGCATCACTGATTTCTAAAAAATTCTATAAGTAACCCTATGGATCTTCATGTAAAATCCCGATGAACTAACCACTACTGTATAAAAGTTGCACCATGTTTTAGTTCAGTTCAAATATGCCTCCAACAGTTGGTTTGTAAATAACGAAGGTCACATTTATCGTGAGTAGGATTGCCACTTCATATACAGTCCTATAGGCTGGTGGATCTTCAACCATAGGATCAGGAATAACTTCATCTTCATGAATTTATGATATCTGTAGAGAAGTACTGCTTCCTTCCTCAATTTGTGTAAGTGTTGTTTGGGTCCTGGATATGACTCAACTAATTCCCTATCCTCTTTCCAACTTACTAGTATTAAACCCGTTTTTGGAAATTCATAAGATAAGATCAAAATATTAGCACTTAAGAAATCGAACAGTAAACTAAAATTACGACAATTGCCAAATTTGAAGTCCTCACAATGGTGCCAAGAAATTATTGTGTCCAAGCACTCATGTAAGTGTACGTGGTCCACCAAGTAGTAAAATCACCTTATAAAAGACAAGTATAGATCCCACTGGGACTTGTGCTAAATAACTATCCACTTTTAGTTCAACTATTAAGATTTAAGAAAGTGCTAAAGTAACCAAAAGAGTTTAATATTTGTAAACTAAAAGTAAAGTAAACAATATGGTAAAACAAAGGTTCTTGGACAATATTGGGGAAAACCCAAGGCTAAGGCACTATGAACAATCATACTTTGCTATATAACTTTATTGGTTAGGTTAATTATCTTGGTTGTTATTTATCGGATTGAAATTATGATTATGGCTTTCCGAACCTCTAATCAACTATCTAACATAGCCCCACAACTATATCATTGAGCGGGGATACGAGAATTAAATTAAATTTATTTATATTCATCTCGTGTATGAATCAAATAGGGTGTATTAGTTATATTCCTATCCTAAACACAAATCATATCTTCATTCAATTAGAAGATTACAATTCTATTCCATCTATCCGGCGTTTTAACCCTATCGTTCATCCTTCCGGGTTTATAATAGAGTTATGCATGTATTCCAAGGATTTCAAATCCTTAAAATAGTGATAAAAAGTATAAATAAAAAATCAACAATTATATATAACCAAAACTAATTAAATTAATGACAAGAGTACTTATGTTCTTGGACTTAACCCAAAAAAGAACATTTAGCCACTCATTGATATACATGTAATCATAATCAATGAATCCATGATATAATCCATAAATAAACTATAGTAAAGGAATAAAAACCCTAATTTAAGCTTCCTCAACCATGTTTTAAATCCCGAAGGTTGTCCAAGGTGATTACATAAGAGTTTAAGTGTCCTATTTATAGTTGGACCAAAGCTGCCAATTTTGACATAGCTGCGTGCCACGCCCTTATCGCATGGCTTAAGGTCCTTGGAACGTTTCTATCATGGTGATCTACTGGAAATAAATTTTTTGGATATCACCAAGGGATTTGTATGGTCCTAAAGTGGTGCCTAAGCTTTGTGGTACGCCAATGAGTCCCAAAATTTTCTAATTTTGTCACATTGTACCCGATGCTTTTGGTCCTTTGTTCCTTGCTTTGTGGTGACATTTTATCTTTATTTAAATATTTTATATCAATCATATATTATTTTTATTGACTCACCAAACATACTAATACAACAAACACCACAAATTAGAGCTCAAAATACAATCTAGTCCAACACAATAGCTAGAAAAGAACATAGCTCAAGCTAAGAGTACTGATTTTAGTGTTTAAACTTTAATTTAATGTTTTGTCCCTTGGCTTATTCAATTGAAACTTAAAAATAATAAAAAAGTTATTCTATATATAATTATACAATTAAACTCTAGGTAACTCATTAAACACACTAGAATCCATCAAGATCAACTAGAAAAACACATATCTCAAGCTAGTAACACGAGTTTTCTCGTCTAAACTCTAAGTGATCAAATTAATTCTAAACTTGTTTGAAACACAACTTGAATATTATAATCAAGTAAATTAACACTTATATTCTAATTTATATCATTAATCACTTGTTAATCACAAAAGAAGTCCTCAAAACAAAGTTCAACAAGAATAGATAATGATACTTAGGTACATAAATCCACCTAAGATCATTTGTATCCAAGTTTTATGCAGAAGTTTGGAAGGATTGTTAAGGAAGATTATTGTGAAGCCTCCTGCTGAAGTTTGATAGGTTTTACACATACACACATATATACATATATACATGTATGTATGTATGTATATATACACACTCACACCACTTGGATTATAAAGAATAATATGAGACATAAAAAGAATGAAAAGTGAAATGGTATTCCCTCTCTCTCTTTGTAATTTATTTCTATTTTATCTTTTATTTTTTAACACACTATCAGCATGGGCCTTTTTTATCTCAAGAAAATATAGGTAATAAAGGTAACAACTTATTTTTCTTAAAATAATACCGAATCTATCTAATCGTGAATTTGTTGCCTTGAATATATCAAAAAATTTACTTATCTTGGGCACTTGATGCTGAAATCCATTTGGATGCGATGGGCCTGGCAAACACCATCAAAGATAAAAATCAGGCAGTAAATCAAAACTGTCCCAAAGGTAAGAAATTTGTCCATTGTCACCTCAATGAGCTATTAAAAATGGAATATCTCATTATTAAGGATCCTTTTATACTGTGTGATAATTTAAAAGGTAGATATTACCCTCTGAAGTTGGTTGTTCTTCCACCAACACATTTTGAATGGACCCATTTGAGATTACAAGATTTTAAAGCTATAACTGCATATAATTATGTCATGTTTTGAATTAAATTATGATTAAATTTATGCGGATAAAATATCAATGATCATGATATGCTAGAGAAAATATTCTTCACCTTCTCAGCCTCAAGTATGCTTCTGTAGCAGCAATACCAAGAAATGAAATTTATAAAATATTCTGAATTAATTTAACATCTTCTTGTTGCTGAACAACATAAAGATCTTTTGATGAAAAACGATGAAAGTGGACCTCCTTGTACTGCTTCATTCCTTGAAGTGAATGCTGCACAAATTCACCAATCTAGGCGTAAAAAAGGTCATGACCCTAGTCATGGTCATGACCGTGATCGAGGTAGAAATTTCAATCATGATGATCATCCTGCACTAAATAATAACCTTACTCACCAATAGAGTAAAACAAAGGCTGAAAGTTTGAAGTGATGCAAAAAAATATAAAAAATAGATGCTATCAGTGTGGAGGAAAAGAAAATTGGCCACATACCTGTTATACGCCAAGGCAACTAGTTGATCTCTATTATGCATCGCTCAAGAAGGTACATAATAATGAAGAAGCAAACTTTATCTCCGAGGATAGTTGAGCCTATGCATTTATATGTTTTGAAATCCCTGAAGAAAATGTAAATCCCTTTTTTCGTGATGGATTTGTAATAATCTAACTATTTTACTTTTTTGTTAGTTGTATTAGTTTATATTCCTCTTAGATGTTCTTCTCTAGTATTGTAAATACATAAAGATTGTGTAATGGTGTTTGCTAGTAATACTATGATGTTTATTTATATTTTTATCTTATACAATATATAGATACTCCTCAAATTTTATTGGAATCAATGATTAATCATGAGGATATTTGTGCAATTAGTTGTAAAACTTTAAATTTTACTCTTAAAGTAGTAAAATAAAATTTACTCCTGGAGTGGTAAATCTCAAATTTATTTTTGAAGTAGAAAATCTGAAATTTACTCTTGAAGTAGAAAATCTAAAATTTACTCAAGTAATAAATGCTCTGAAATTTACTCCCAAAATAGTAAGATTGTGCATTAGTAAGACCTTGCAAACTACTCGAAGAAGTAGAACTTTAAAATTTACTCGAGTAAATAACACATGCCATGGTAAATTTGGAGTTTACTAGTTCAAATAATTTTATCTATTGTCATGAATAATTTTTCATCCCGAAGATGAACATATTGGGTATTAGACATATATTAAAGAACTAGAAGATTCTTCACGAATTTGGTTGTTCTCACGATAATTTGATTAGGTTAAATAATTTTGGGACTAAATGTTCTCAAATTATGAAAAGTATAAAAGGTGAATAGGGTCCCATTCACCTGTCATTTGATATGATGCATCCTTAAGATGGTCACATGTGGGTTTATTGTCAACCCACAATTTGACATTCATAGTGTTGGTTGCTAAATTAAATGGAGTTAAGATCATAATTTTTAGATTGTATAATCAAGACAATTAATCTTGATAATGTTGGTTATATTCAAGCTTGTTTAAGAGAATTGAATGCCTCTGATAAATAGCTAAACCATCTCTTATGAGAACAATGATTCATGTGTCGGTCTAAAGTATAATATATTGCTTACAATAAGGCTTGTATGGATTAGACCAATAAATTATGATCAATTTCTCCCTCTCAATTAGTTCATAATCAGAAATCATATATTTTTCATCTAATAACTTTGTAATGTGCGGTGTATGATTCATGAATATACCATGATGAACAAATATGAATTCTCCAAAGTAGGCTGGAGTATATGTTAGTGTTTCTCACCTAAGGAGGACGATAATAAGAAGCTAAGAAATATGTTGTGTATTATCCTTAGTACGATCCTCATTTAAAATATAATTCAAAATCAAATGTCAGAAGCATTTGCTGACCCAAAATTGATTTTATATTTAGCTATAGACACTTCTATTGTGTGTCTCTGAAGGACAGAGTCTGCAACATGCATGAAGCATGGTAGAACAATCGGTTTCAAATAAAATAATCTTTGAAAAAAATAGAGCAAATGATCATAATAAGGAGATAATATGCTCTTGAAAAGCGATGACATAATAGTTCATGAAACCTTAAGAAGAGGTTCAGGTACCTAAAAATAATGAAGTGGTGGGATCTCAATAATTTATGTCGTATTATGAACCGATACAAATGATATCTCATCGATGATATCTTTAGTAAAATAGCATGCAATATTATATAAAATTATGAGGATCTAAATTCTATATTTATTTAAGCATACTGACGTAGAAATAATTATCAAGTAGAATATGCTTCTCGGTAAGCATAAAGTTTATTTGGCCTGCAGTCAAAACTCTAGAAGATATCATTTATTTAGTATTGAATGTTTTCACTTGATAATAAAATATATATGAAAATTTCAGAATAAAAATACCTAAAGTATATAATTTAAAATCTTGAGCAATGTATTTAATCAAATTATAAAGATCGTTATATAATCTAAAATGATCAAGGTGTATGTTGTAAAATCATCTTACAGAGTACTAGATAAATAAGTTTCATAAATGATGTCATTTATCCTTGTATATATATATATATATATTAAGAAAACAACATCAGAATTTGTTATACTTACTGTTTATGTTGATGACATAAATCTCATTAGAACTCCATAAGAAGTTCAAAAGGCGACTAAGCATCTAAAGAAAGAATTTGAGATGAAAGATCTTGAAAAAATAAAACTTAGTCTTGGTCTGCAAATTGAAAACTTAGTAGATGGAGTCTTCAACCATCAATCTGCCTATACTAAAATGATTTTACATGATTAAAGTATATCAATTAAATACTCCAATAATTGTTTGATCACTTGAAGTGAGTAAATATTCATTATGACCTCTATAAGAGGATGAAGAAATTCTTAGTCCTGAAATACCATATCTCAATGCTATTGGTGCACTTATATATATTTCTAATAGGACAAGGCCGGATATAACCTATTATTTTAATTAGCTAGCCAGGTATAGTTCTTCTCCTACACGTAGACATTGAAATAGAGGTAAGCATTTATTGCGATATCTAAAAAAAACTATTGATATGAGTCTGTTTTATACTAACAAAGATAATGTAGATCTTGTTGGTCATGTAGATGCAAGTTATTTATCTGGCCTACATAAAGTTCGATCTCAAACATGCTATGTTTTACATAAGGAGGTACTAATATATCATGATGATCTACAAAACAATCTATTGCTTCTACTTCTTCAAATCATGTTGATATAATAGTTATTCATGAAGCAAGTAGAGAATGCATATGGTTGATATCGGTGAAATACTTCATCAGAGAAAATTGTGGCCTGAAGTGTGATGTCAATATACCAATCATCCTATATGAAGACAATGTTACATGCATAGCCCAATTAAAAGAAGGCTTTGTAAAAGGAGCACATCTTGCTAAAGTTGTTCTTCACACATGATTTTAAGAGGAATAGTGACATTAAAGTGCAACATATCCATGCAAGTGACAGTCAAGCAAATTTGTTCACTAAATCTTACTAAATTCAACTTTTGAGAAGATGATACACAAGATTGATATGCAAAGAGTTCACCATCTAAATTGGGGTTTTCATCAACGAGAGTAATATTTTTTGTACTCTTTTTTCTTCACAAGATTTTATCCCATTGGATTTTTCTTGTAAGATTTTTAATGAGGCAACATTCAAGATATATTAAAAGATAAGTATATTTTTTTCCTTCAATAGGTTTTTATTTCCAACTAAATTTTTTTTAGTAATATTTTAATAAGGTAAATTATCTATCACATGGATATACAATAAGAGTGTTGTAAATTGGGTGAATGGCCATGTGACCTGCTATGTGGCAAGCTTGTTAAGGAAGCTTATTGCCAAGCTTCCTGCAGAAGATTGACAAACTTGTTATGGAAGCTTACTGTCAAGCTTCCTACACACACACACATATAAGCATGCCACCTTGCTTATAAAGAATAATATGAGATATATGAAGAATGAAAAGCAAAATACTATTCCCTTTCTCTCCTTGTAATTTAATTTTATTTCAACTTTAATTTTATAACACATGGTATGTATATTTGATTGATATCCAAATATTGTGTCGTGTGCCCCCTCCCTAGGGATACTTATCGGATGGATCAGATGGACCATTACACTTAACGATTTGGCTCATGGATTATCGATTTTAAAATATATAAATTCACTTTTCATCCAATAAGATAATGGTTGGTTCGGTAATAGATAAATAATTATCGGCCAATTATCGGATGGTGTATCGTACCTCCACAGTTTGACTACAAAAATAAATAAATAGTAGTACTATATCGTGATAAAGAGAAAGTTCTTATAACTTTCTATGCAACATGGTTGTGCAGGGAAGAACCTACTGAGCCATTCTACTACTTGCTGTTGGAATCTCCAAGATAAAAGAACAGTAGATCTTTGGTTTTTGTTAATTTCTAAACATGTATCAAGAAGAAAGATTAGTCACTACGAATACATGATGAATATCTATTCACTATCACCAAAACAGATACGGTGGGAATCCCATAAATCACAATATATTCTAAAATATGGTTTTCTTTCTAAAAGAAATGAAGATGGCATACCGACAGAAGAACCAAAGTTGAAAGCTCTAGCAGTCAATTAGAGACTTTGCTTTGCAAAGCTCTGAAAGTCCAAAGGCCGAATATATTATATTACTTTTACTCCTAATAATTGCTCTTTAGTTTTTATTAAGGTTAATTAGTAATGGGCTTTACGTTATTACACTAGAATTAAGATATATTAGGTTAAGAGTTTATATTTTATAATAATATAATATGTATTTTAATTTTTATATATCTAGGTGGAAAAGTATAAGTATATTAGGTAATTCTTAACGGGTTAACGGTGTATCCGATAAGAAAATTAAGTAATCCACCCCACAACAATAAGCCGTTAATTATAAAATTTCAGTCCGTTCACCAAGCGTTTATCTGATAAGCCAACACCAATAAATCGATAAGCCAATTTTGTGGTTGGCTTATTGGATACAGTTCGATTTTTAACAGCCCTGCTCTCCCTCTTTTTAATTTATTCCCTTCACATGCAAATATGAACTAATATATGATCTTTCTTATTTTTTCTATTTGAACTATGTTAAATATTGGAGTGAAAATATTTTTTTTCCTGTTATTATAATTATACTCTCAGCCGTCTTTATGTTTATATCTAACTACAACACTCGGAGATATGAATGATTAATAGCCAATTTGGTTAAAATTTTAAAATGTATTTATTTTTAAAAGTAATTCTTTTAAAATTGCTCTTTAAAAAAATATTTTTTGGTAAGAAACGGTTTGTGTTTGACCGATGAAATAAAAAAAATATTTTTGAGCAGTCATTAGTGTTTAGACAAGCTTTTAAAAAGTATTTTTATGTCTATTTTTCTCAAAAGTACTTTTCAATAAAAGTTATTTTTAGGAGAAACTATTTTTTTAGTTTATGAAAAACTGTTATTTTTGCTTTCAAAAACACTTATTTTTTTTCAAAAGTTTGACCATACACCTCATTTTTTAAAAATAAGTACTTTTGAGGAAAAATACGCACTTTTGAAAAAAAAAAAAAAGTTAGACCAAACAGGTTATGAGAGATGTTTTCACCACTATCCTAATTCTTTCAGGAGAAGAATTTCCATGGTTCAATTGATTTTTTGATCTCGGGGTGATACTCTCTGTTTTTTTTTTTTTTTTTCACCCGGTGTTTGATACCCGTATTGGAGCCCCGACTAATTTGGATCGCGCACTGTAGAGCCCATTCTGAGGGTGGCGCTTCCAACAAGATTTTCTCCATACCCAGGACTCGAACCTGAGACCTCTGGTTAAGGGTGGAGTAGTCCCATCACTACACCACTACCCACGTTGGTTCTCTGTTTCATTTTATTTGATCTATTTTGACTTGATATTTCCTTAACAAAATATTGCAGATTTATTTACTAAATTAACCTTATTAATAATCGAAAACACATCTAAATTATCAATTTTTTGCGCGTTTCAAACCCTAACTATCCATTGTTATATTACCGAACTAAACGAAGTAACGAACACTGCTATTTAGAGATAGATTAAAATTTGATTTACAATATAAAATATAAATTTGGAGGAAGAAAATAGTTTTCATCTTTCTTTTAGTGATAGTGAGATATACATACATACAACGCACATACATAGAAACTAGTTATTATTATAAAACCATGAATAATAATGTTGAGTGCCCAAAATATTCTTTACATGTTGAACGACCTTTATACCTTTTAAGTTATAATTTCCTCCACCAGAAAACTTACTAATGCATACAAATGTAATTTTATTTTAAGACTAAAACAAAACATATTTGTATTAGGATAAGCCTAATTTGCTCTTTTTACATTTTTATGCAACACACCTTCATTTTTCCAAAACCCATTAGCTTTTGAACACCATAAAACCCATTAGCTTTTGAACATCATACCATGTCGACGTAAACTTCATCACACGATTTGCTGATTAGATTAGGGTCTGAAAACATTCGAGGGTATTACCTTAGCTGTTTAGCATGAGGGGATAATTATTTTGTCGTAAAAATATTGTTTTTGGGAACACATTTTTATAGAAAATATTCTTCTTAAGAAAATTGTTGTAGAAAAAATATAAACTACTTATCAAAAGATTCATGATTGTCAAAAACATGTTATTGTTAAAGGTTGTGTTTCAATAAATTTTGAAACACATACATCAGTTAAAAATTTTAAGTTATATTTTAATTAATTTTGAAACAAATGCATTAGTTAATAGTTTTGAGTTACAAAGAACATGAATTTAACAAATTTATTCTTCTTCAAAATTTACGTTTTAGGTTCTTGAAATAAAGTTACTTTTTGTTTTAAAGTATTCGTGAACCTATTAACTATTAATTAATTAATACTTTTCTCTTGCATTAAAATTTTACCCTATAAATAGTTTTATTTTGTTTGGAAGATAAGCACTCAAAATTACTTTCCCCTTGAAAAACATTTGAGAGACATTGATCAAATGGTGAAATCACCAATTCAAGAATAAAAGTGCAACATTCTTGAATGCTACTTGTTTTGTGCCTTAGTTGTATCCCGAAGATAGAGTCATTACTAGTTCTTCCATTTGCTCGTGGGAGAGACTCCAACAATCTTCAAGAAGCGTATTATCGTGCCTCTAAGCCAAACAATTTTTATTTTGAATTTCTTGTACAATTATCATTATTGTTCTAACAATTTAAAGATAGTTGTCTCTATGGCTTCTACATCAATATAAGATAGTATTTCATCTTTGCCTAATCCTAATTTTGAAATATTTGATGGCAAAGACTTTTCTAGATGTCATGGAAACATGGAATTCTTTTTAAGATGATTAAAGTTGGCATATGTTCTTGAAGAACCTTGTCCTAATGCTCCTGGTTCTGAGGTAGCATCTGGCGAGGCTACTTTGATTAAAGAACAAATTACCAAATGGCAATATGATGATTATTGTGCAAGAATTATATTCTTGGAGGAATGTCCAACAAATATTATGATCAATATTATATTGAATGCAAATATGCTAAAGAGATATGGGACACTCTTCAAGCTAATTATTTTGCAAAAGAGGTGAGTTCTAAGAAATTTTCCATTTCAAATTATATGGAGTTCAAAATGGCTGATGACAAGTCAATCACTGAACGAGTACAAGAATTCCAACTTATAGCTAATAAAATTGCTATATCTGGAATTGCTCTTGATGATAACTTTTATGTTGTTGCTATTGTATCAAAACTTCCTCCAGCTTGGAAAGAGTACCGAAGCAAACTCTTACACAAAAAGAAAGATTTGACTTTTGAAATTTTTTTGTAACACTTGCAAATTGAACAAGAGACACGTTGGCGCGATAAAAATAGTTTGAAGGAACCTGTCATAAAAGCTCATATGGTTGAAGAAAAATCAAACAAGAAGGAACCTGAAAATAAGAATTTTTCAAAGGCAAAGAAGACTACAAATTTCAAGCGTAATGGTGTCAATTTTAAATCTGGTAAATGCTATCATTATCAAAAAGTTCGTGCAAGACCCCGCAAAATCCTAAGTTTAACTCAGTCCGTTAAAGCATGAAAAGAGATCCATACTTAGAAATTTCAGCTAAGTATTTATACCTACAATTATTTTAGCCTTTATAATTTGGCGATCTTATTTCATGACCCATATGACCTTAAAATGTCGATCCTTGAATTGAATCATGATCAGGTATGTCAATAGGTTACTCCGGGTGAGTTTTAGATTTTTTGGACCTCGTTTGAAACAAGTTTGGATGGCCAAAATAGTGGGTCGATGCGATCTCGATACGCCGCATTGTCCATCGCATTGATAAATATTTTTCCAGCCTCAGAGTGCATATTCCAGTAAAATAATGTGAACTCGATACGACGCATTGACCATTGCGTTGATGCCATCGATGCGACGCATAGTCTGCATGTCACTGGACATGATTTTTTCTCTCTTAATTCTGCATTGGAAGGGGTAAATAGGTCTTTGTCTCACCTTATATCAGCCCCAAAAATATGAAATTCATCCCTCAATAAGCAAAATACACTCACTTTCTCTCAAATTCTCTCAAGAACAAACCCTAAGCCATAAAATTCAAGATACAAGTCTCCGAGAATTCACCACAACCTTCAGAGAACTAACAATCAATGTATGTTAGGTATTCATCTAAGGGTTTCCTTTCACCCTTGGAGTTCAAGAACCCTTTTTAAATTACAAGTTGATTTTTTTCACAAATTTTATGTTGAATTTGATTGTATTCAAGATTATGATGTTAGTTGGGTTTATAATCCCTGATTAATTAAAAGTTTCATGAGAAATAAATAGCATGTGTGTGTTGTTATATGAATTCATGTTAAAAACCCTTGAATTTGTGAGTTTGGAATTGAGATCATGATGCTTGCGTATTGACTAGTATTATATGCATAAACTATGACCCGTAAGTGTTTGATAAAATATTAATGTGAGCTTAGTAGTGCAATCATACCATGTTATAATGTATACAAGTTTACACTATACAAATGTTTGATAAAATGCCTCAAAAAATGAATTGTGATAAAGTAACTAGTTATTATGCTTTTAAGATTGTGCTATGTGGTTACTATTTATGTAATTGAGTCTTGGGGGTATCTAATACCTGATAATCTAGATGTTTACCTAGATTTACAGTAGTTTCAGAATAGTCTCAGTGATTTCACATCTAGTGCACTCAGTCAGATAATAAAACTCAGTATATTATGCCAGTTAGCAAAACTCGGTGTATTCAGTCAGTTATCAGAACTCAATGAGCTTAGTTCAGTTCAGTTAGATAGCACGATCAGTAATAGTTCAGTCAAGTCTACTACAGTCTAAAAATCAATTCAATGTCTATTTAGTTGGGAGTAGGAATCAGCACCGAGTGAACCCAGGGATGGGGGCATTCCTGTCAGTAAAATATTTGACCCTTAGTAGAAATTTCTACATTACTGAACTACGTATCTAATTTAGGTTGAGATATCTTCCTGCCAGTTTAGGTTTGATATATCTTGTATGAGTTTTCCTGTCATCGAGGGTTAATGAAAGGGCTTCTTGTCAGAGAAGGTTAACTCATTGCCATTGTTAGTATCCCTTGGCAATGTGCTAACACTCTTCCAACTGGGGTCACAAGTTAGACCCCAACTCAGTTCATGATTGGGGTATGTCGGTTAGATGAACACTCCCATAACTTTAATTTCATACTCAATATAAAACCTCAATTCAGTTTTAGAATCAGTACTGTCAGATATAGTTACCTAGCTCAGTATAGAACTCCGTTCAGTTCTATAGAATTAGGACTGTTAGAAACAGTCACTCAGTTAACAGTAATACAGTACTAGTAAGCTCAGATATCAATCATTTAATTTTTAGACCCTATTATCTAGTGTTAATAAAATCTCAGTCACAGTATATACATTTATGTGCATAGCATTGCATAATCAGTATTTACAATAGTTTTAGTTATACATGTACTCTTATTCAGTTATTTTCATATTATTCAGTCAATCATTGTTCATGCATTTGAACCCATGAATTCAGCCTTACCTTATCTAGCATACTAGTACATTCAAAGTACTGACGTATACTTTTCTTTTGCACTATGATGTATTATATCATAGTTTCAGACGCACAAACTCCTGAGCGTACTTAGCAGTCCAGCCCATCAGCAGCAATTTAGTGGTTTGTCCTCATAGTAAGAGGACATAGTTTTATTTCAGTTTATCAGTACCTTAGTAGTCGAAGTTAGTTGGGTTCTTGTCCCATCAACTCCATATTCAGACAGTTCAGTTAGAGGCTCTTCAGACTAGATTATTTCAGATATTTATTTAGTTTTCAGATATGATTGTCAAATGTTCAGTATTTAGTTTTTACATATCAGTATTTGATTCAGTTTTGAACCTTGTGGCAGTTTTAGCCAAATTTTTGTGTTATTATAGTATTATTATTTAGTGATTACAGTAGGTACCAGTCATGGATTAGATTGTGGTTCTTTGGGATTATGAGCACCGTGTGACGTCCGGGGTGCAGACTCGGGGGGTTACAGTAGGTCACTATGCGTGTGATTGTAGAATTCTCAAAGCCAAAAAAAAGAAAGAAAAATCAAATTAAAATAAAAAGATGATCTTGTGGCAATGGTTACAGAAGCATTTGTAGCGAAAGTTCAAGTGGAATGGTCGATAGATACTTGCGTAACTCGTCACATATCAGTTAACCAAAATTCTTTCAAGACTTATGAATTAGTGGGGTATGATAAAATTATATATATGGGGAACTCCTCCTCCACTAAAGTTGTGGGAAGAGGAACTGTTGAACTAAAATTTACTTTAGAAAAGATAGTTACATTGATGGACGTATTGCATGTTCCTGATATTCGAAAGAATTTAGTGTCAGGTATGCTTCTTTCGAAGCATGGTTTTAAAATGGTTTCTGAGGCAGATAATTTTATTTTGTCTAAAAATGGCATGTTTGTTGAAAAAGGTTATGTTTCAAATGGAATGTTCAAACTTAATATTGAAAATGAAAATATTTCTGCTTATCTTGTTGAGTCTCTGGACTTATGGAATGAACGTTTGGGACATGTGAATTAGATCCATTCAACTTATGGTGAATAATGGATTAATCAAAGATTGTTGAAAGAGTCATACTACTAAGTGTCTTACTTGTAGTAAATGCAAGATTACAACAAAACCCTTTAAGACAGTTGAAAGGACTTTCACACTTTTGCAATTAATCCACACTGATAGTTGTGAGATAGATTGTTCGTCACGTAATCGAAAGAGGTATTTTATCAATTTCATTGAGGACTACTAAATTTATACTTGTATCTTTTAATTTAAAATAAAAGATGAAACATCTGAGACTTTCAAAACATATAAAGCAGAAGTTGAAAATAAATTGAGTTTGAAAATTAAATCGATTAGGTCTGATAGAGGTGGAGAGTACTTAAAGTCATAATTTATTGATTTTGTGAAAAAGAAGGCATTGAAAAATAATTGACTATGTCCTGTACAGTACAACAAAATGGTGTAGCAGAAAGAAAAATAGAACTTTCATAGAAATGATTAATTCTATGCTTTATGGATCTGGTATGTCTGAAAATTAATGGACTGAAGCCTTACTTTTAGCATTTCATATTTTGAATAAATTACTTGCAGGAATTATGATGAATGTCCATATGAACTTTTAAATAATCAAAAACCAAATATACATTATTTTAAAGTATGGGGTTCCTTGGCTCATGTTTGATTACCAAATCAATATTTATCCAAGATTAGTTATAGAGGAGTAGATTGTATGTTTATTGATTATTCACATACCAGTAAGGCTTATAGATTTTTAAATCTTGAGACCCCAAGTCCTCACATAATTATTGAATCTTTATATGCTAACTTTTTTGAGCATATATTTCCTAAGAAAAAAGATTCTTTTGAACAAAATGCAAGTTCTTTTATTTCTCCTCTTAAAAGAAAAATAGTTAAGCTATTGGAAGAAATTCAACCAAGACGTAGTTCAAGATCAACCAAATCAAAAGACTTTGGACCTGATTTTCAAGCTTATTCGGTTGAAAAGGATCTTGAAAGTTATGCTGAAGCTATGTCATCACATTATGATCCATTTTGACGTGAAGCCATTGATGATGAAATGCATTCTATACTGTCTAATAATACATGGATATTATCAAATTTTCCTCTTGGATGTAAACCAATTGGTTGCCGATGGAGTTTTAGGAAGAAAATGAAATCCAATGGTACTTTAGATAAGTACAAAGCCCGTTTAGTAGTTAAAGACTTTACTCAATTGAAATATATTGATTATTTTGATACTTTTGTACCTGTATCTCGGATGACCTCTATTCATCTCCTGATTACTTTAGAAGTAATCCATGGTCTTGTGATTCATCAGATGGATGTGACGACTATATTTTTGAATAGAGATCTAGACGAAGAAGTCTACATGAAACAACCAGAAGGATTTTCAATCTTGATGAAGAACATAAATTTTGTAAGCTTCTTAAATTTGTTTATGAATTAAAACAGGCTCCAAAATAATGGCATGGTAAATTTAGAAAAGTTATTATTGCTAATTGCTACTTAATCAATGGTGGATATATCTGCATATTTAGTAAATTTCAAGAAAATTATGGTGTTATAATATGTATTTATGTAGATGACATGTTGATCTTTGGAACTGATATTAAAAGAATTACAGAAACAAAATACTTTATTGCTTCTCAGTTTGAAATGAAAGATCTTGGAGAAGCTGATGTAATTTTTGGCATCAAAATTGTAGATCAGCAAATGATTCGAATCTTACTCAATCAAGTTATTTTGAGAAGGTTCTAAAAAGGTTTGGTTATATTGACGACAAGCCTGCTCCTACACCATTTGATCCTAGCATCAAACTCGTGCGGAACTCCGATGATATTCTTGATCAATTATATATTCTCAAATTGGTGGGAGTCTTATGTATGCCATGCATTATACTATGCCCGATATTTATTATGCAGTAGGAACTTTGAGAAAGTTTACTGGTAGACCTGGAGATGAGTATTGGAGTGCCTTAATTCATGTTTTAAGTTATCTGAAGGGTACAATTAATGTTGGCCCACATTATTCTACCTTTCCAGCAGTTCTTGAAGGCTACAACAATTCCAGTTGGAATTTTGATCCGAATAACTCTAAATCTATTACTTCTTGAATTTCCACTTTGGTTGGAGCAATAATATCTTAGAGATCAAAGAAGCGAACATGTATTACTCACTCAATCATGGATTCAAATTTATCGCTATGTCTTCTATTGGAGAAAAAGTTGATTAGCTGCGGAGTATGCTAATAGATATTCCATTATGAGGTAAGCCAATACCACCTTTGAATATATATTGTGATAATAAAGCTGCTATATTTAGGACTTTAAGTGATTGTTACCATGGCAAGTCAAGGCAAGTTCGTCTCAAACACAATCACGTGAGAAGATTATTGGAGGATGGCATAATATCGCTTCAATATGTGAAGTCTAAACTCAATTTAGCAGATCCTTTTTCTAAAGAGTTATGAAAGAAATTGGTGGTACAAACTTGTAATGGGATGGGAATAAAGCCTGTTGTAGATTGATTGTACTTTATGGAAACCCTACCTAATGATGTAATCTTGGGTTCAAAGGAAAAAACAAGTAAAGTTACAATTGTGAAGCATATCTATAAAATTTTCTTTTTCCCTAGAGTGTGAATAGATGCACATAAGTTGAGATTTTTTCTCTAGATAAATCTATAAGACTGATCTCAGTTGGAGTAAATAATAACAATCTTGATAGATTTGACAGTATTCCTACAAAAGAGAAGAATGAGATTATATCTCTTAATAAGTTTATACATCAATTTCGGTTGGAGTGTGTAGGAAAACTCTCGATAGATTTACTAATACTTTGTTGTAAAAGAGGATGAGATTAATTTCTCTTAATAAAATTCATAGACTACTTAGTCGGAGTATGCAAAGTTACTCTTGATGAATTCACCGCACTAAGTGTGAAGTGGAGGCCGCTTCAATAAGATTTTAATAGGGAAATCTTAAAACACTTAGCTAAAAGGATTCAGGACACTTGGCCGTTGATGTTGGGCGTATTTACATGCCTAAACACCATAATTTACCTATGTTATAGCTAAGTTTTGAGGATAAAATATATAATTCCTGCACTTTTAGTCCATTTTCCTATAAGTGAGGTAACCTATGTGATTAGCATGTTTTTCAGGTATTAACGATGAAGCTTTCATCACTTTGTTGACCTTTGGGCAGCAAAGGAAAACATCACGTAAGAAGGAAGGCAGCTTTTGGAAGCTTGTGGACTGAATGTGATGCATGGAGAATCTGTCCCGGGCAAAATCAGTATTTCTTAATACTTAGGGGTGTAGCAGTAACCTAGTAGGACTAGGACAAAGATGTTATAAAAACCTTATTTGCTAAATTTTTCAGCATGCATTCTATTCTTTTCATTCGACACTTTTAGTATTATTCAGTTCACAGATTCTGTAAGTACAACAGAGAAACACGCTACTTAAGGACGGATAGAGGAAAAACGTCGAACACTACTTGACGCCATTCTCATCCCCAACGTGAGATTATTCTAACTTTGGTATGATGATGATGTCTTCGTTGATCTCTGTTGTATTCATGAGTAGCTAAACTTCTCTATTAGGGTTATGGAAGCCTTTTGATATACAATCTATTACTATGAGTTTGTGAATTCTTGATGCGTATGCTACTTATATAATTACTCTCTTCGTTTTAATTAAATTCTTGTGGTTGTAAACATATAGAATATGCCATTATAGCATTAACTTGTTCGAGGGAAAAGTTACATGTTTGGAAAAGAGAGTGTGACAAGGAAATAGGGCTTCCAACCCCTGTTTATACGTTAATGCCTTAACCGGATTAACCTCTTGGAGAGTTTGTACCGTTAGTTATACACTTTAAGCTCGAGAGAGTTAAAGTGAAATAATCCTGGATGGTCGAGAGACACTAGGATTTACCATTAGAATACGAATCTCTATAAGTGCATGCATGTCTAAATTCCGCATTACTCATAGTTAATAGATACGTAGAACTCATAAGGTGGACATAACCCTAACTTATTATTCTCTATGATTAAATCTTACTAAACAAAGCATTCCATTGTTACTTTAATATTTTTGGTTCACGCCATAACCCAAAATCCCCCCTTTCCGTGGAATTTTCGACCAACAGTCTGCTAACAATTACAACACTTAGTGACCAAGTATCCCCTGTGGGATTCGACACCCAACCCAGTTGGGTTCTATATTTGACAGCGACCGCTTACACTCTTACGAGAGCTGTAGTTTGGGCGTTATCAGCCGTAAGGTGTCAAAGGATTTAGATTTTCATAGAAATATAGTAATATGCATGGAGTATTTTTCTACTTCATTCAATGAACCACTTAGTTTAATATTTGTTCACTAAGTTGTCAATGATTTAGAAAGACTTCACTAGCTAATGGTTCAAGTCCAAAAGATACCATTATTGATGCATATTGCTAGATTGATATCTTAAATAAATTTTGTTTTTAAAGATTAAATTTCTTGAATCAAGTAGGGGGATTATTATTTTTAAAGGTTGTGTTTCAATAAATTTTGAAACAAATACATCGGTTAAAGATTTTGAGTTATGTTTCATTAATTTTGAAACAAATGCATTAGTTAATAGTTTTGAGTTACATAGAACATGAATTTGAGAAATTTCTTCTTTAAAAGTTTACCTTTTAGGTTCTTGAAATAAAGTTACTTTTTGTTTTAAAGTATTCATGAACCTATTAACTATTGATTAATTAATACTTTTCACTTGCATGAAAATTTTACCCTATAAATAGTGTTTATTTTGTTTGGAAAAACAAGCACTCGAAATTACTTTCCCCTTGAAAAATATTTGAGAGACATTGATCAAATGGTGAAGTCACCAATTCAATAATAGAAGAGCAACATTCTTGAATGCTACATGTTTTGTGGCTTAGTTGAATTCTGAAGATAGAGTTGCTACTAGTTCTTTCGTTTGCTCATGGGAGAGACTCTAACTATCTTCAAGAAGCGTATTATCGTGCCTTTAAGCCAAACAAATTTTATTTTGAATTTCTTGTACAATTATCATTATTGTTCTAACAAAATATAATGATGGTAATCACCATAGCTAAGTAGAATGTATTATTTATTAATTTTGAAGTATGAATAATACTGTTGATCAAAATATCCATTAAAAATTAATTTACTTATTTACCCCTTTTAAGTTATAATTTCCTCTAAAAACTTATTAATGAGTGGAAATGTAATTTTTTCTTAATGTAGAAAGATATTATTGGTGTTGTGCAATTTATTTATTATTATCGAGATTGATGATACAATACAAGACAATTATATGTAAAATTATTTTAAATTAAGCAATTAAAATCCGAAATTACAATGACATGTTTAAGAAAGTTGCTTGAGTTTGTTAAAGTTTAATTCTAGATTATATATATTCACAATTGAGGGTGTGGGGAAGGAGAATATTTTTTGATTTTTATGTTTGGTTTGCTTAATGTGTTTGAAAAATATTTTTCAAAAATAGAAGTTTTTCTCAAATTTAAAAGAAAATGATGGAATCGAAATCAGAAGTTAGATCTCAAGTCGATGTCGAAAGTCAAGTTCTAGTCTGGGATCTCAGGTTGGGTGTCGAGATTGGGCATAGAGGACGAATCTAGAGTGGACTACGTGTCGAGCTTGCATCCAGGTCTAGGGCCACAGGTTTAGTTTGGTAATCACGAAAGGAGGGGGGGATGATTGAAATTTGTGTACCTGTCGACTAAAGCTATCAGTCGACTTCCCTACACAACAATGATAGTAGCAAAGAAAAGATAATGACAGAATGTAAAGAACCAAAATTAAGTAAAGGACACAGGAAGATTTATCTTGGTTTGAAACACCCTTGTGGTACCTATTTTTAGTCCCCTTGGGTTGCACGAGGTTCTCTTAGAGCAACTTGAATTATAACAGTGCTTTTCCCAAAAACTTTATAGGGTAGCTTTATGGTAGTAAAGGACACAAGAAGATTTACCTTGGTTTGAAACACCCTTGTATAAGCTTCTAGTTTCTTCTCTGTTTTGTTTTGACTATAACGTATTAGAATGAGTTGTATAAGAATAAATAAGTAACTAGGATATCACTCAAGTGAAGATGTACAAGTATGAACCTAGACTTCTACACTTTATTTATACATATTTGAACAAAAGGACCATTGGAGAATGTTAACTGATCTTCTCTTGCCATGGACAACATATTTTCCTTGATTTGGGGGATTAGAATTTCCTTTCTTCTAATCTATTGCTCTGTTAGATAGGGGATTGGTAACGCTCAATCTACAACTCTCGTAGGAGTGTAAAGCGGTCGTTAGCAAATATAGAACCCAACTGGGTTGGGTATCGATCCCACAGGGAATAGCTGGGTCAACAAGTAAGCAACGATTACTAGACTTTTAGTGCAAGTCTCGTAAAAAGGGGGGATCATAATGTGTAACCGAAATATTAAAGTAAAACTAAAAATAGCAAAGTAAAAAGAAAGAATGTTTGGCAGGTTGTGAAACAATGAGAATTGATGAGTTAGGGTTATGTCCACCTTCTGAGGAATACGTCTCTATTTGCTATGAGTGTGTAGAATTTCGACATGCATATGCTTATAGAGAATTGTATTCGATGGTAAATCCAGGCGTCTTTCGACCTATTCGAGGATTATTTCTCTTTAACTCTTTCGAGCTTAAAGTGTGTCTAACGGTACGAATTCTCCAAGAGGTTAATCCAGTTAGGACACTAACTGTTTAGTAGGGAATTTAGGGGGTGACCCTACTACCTTGACATTATCTCTTTTCCAGACATATAACTTTTCTTTCGAACAAGTTAAATGTTATACTGGCGTTATTCTATGCGTCTGCAGCCATAAGAATTTGCATTAAGATGAAGAGAATAATGATATAAGCAACACACTTGTCACGAATTCACAAGCTCATAGCCTTAGATAGTATCTCATAAGGCTTCCATAACCCCAACAGAGAAGTTTAGTTACCCATGAGTGCGAAGGAAATCACAATTGACATTGTTATTATACCACAATGAAGATTTCGTGTGAAGTTTAGTGTGGTAGGCGTTTAGGCGTGAACTTCCCTTGCAAGTAACGTTTCTCTTGTTGCGGAAATTAAGAATTGAATAGATGAAGAGAAAGTAATCAAAATTAAAAAGAATTGTTTTGATGGATGGATGGATGGTGGATGGATGGGAATTTATGGAATGGGGGATGAATGGAATGTATGGAATGGCGGAATGAATAAAAATCTCTAGTAGAATAGGGTATTTATAATACCCATATCATACTCCTACTAGGCTAATAAAATACTTAACCAAATCCTACTAAACTAATGAAATACTTAACCCAATTGTACTAGGTTAATGTAACATTCTCCTAATCCAAATAAACTAATGAAATACTTAACCCTATTGTACTAGGTTAATGTATCATTATCCAACTCCATCTAAGTTACTGCAAGTCCCCAAAATCTTCAAAAATGCTGTTTTAGCTAGGGACAGATTTTTCATGCATCACTTTTGGTCCTTTAGGCGTCCAGGCTCCCTTTCCTTCCTTCGTGAGCTTTCTTTGGCGTCAAGTAAGCTATAAAATGCTGAATTCTGCATTATTTATACCTGAAACTTTGCTAATCATGTTCGTTGGCTCACTTACAGGAAAAAGGACTAAAAGTGCAGGAAATATATAATTTGTTCTCAAAACATGGCTAAAATATAGGCAAAATCTAGTGCTATAGGCGTGTAAATTAGCCTATCATCAACACCCCACACTTGAAGCTTTGTCGTACTCAAACAAAATATCATGTCCCTCTAAACATCAACTTAGGGTTTCACAGCAACAACATAAAATATTCGTCAAGACAAGCATAGCAATCATTAACAAAGAGTAGTTTTCCGATCATTAGTAGAAACAATTTAACCTCTAGCATAGACTCGTGATGGTGGTAAACTCATATTCAAAAGTTAAGGCACAAAGAATCATGTACAACTATCCAAAACTCATCAACCATGTGTGTCTCACAATATATTACCCATAATAACTCACAAGTATAGCATATTTTTCAAACATGGGTATCAAAATATCCTTGCTCTCGCTCTCACAAAGAATTCATATGCAGCAACTGATGCCCATAGGCTTGCCCTTAGTGTAATACTCCACTAAATGTCAGAATGTTAAGATTAGGATCAAGTAGGTCTTTAGATGGTTGTAATGTAGGCTAAGGGACGGGTAGGATCAGCTATTTTGGCCAGAAATAGTGACTAAGTTCCTAAGCACTTTAATACATCACATTGTATCATTGACACTTATTCTTTATTTCAACCTTTCTTCTTTCTTTTATTCTACCATCCTTGTTCTCCTCTTTTATTTTTTCAATTTTAAGCACAACTCACTTTTCAGCTTTCTTTTCCTTTTTCTTTTCATAACATACCTCTTATGATAGCACTTTCTTTTTCATAACAAATTCAAGTACTAATACATTCTAAAGCATCATACTCACCCAATTTCCTCTTATTTTGTCACATGACTTTATACTTTAAAGTACTTATGAATTTGGATCAAATTATGGTCTTGAAAAAAAATGGATTTGGCTTACATATGAGGTTGTCAAAGAAAATAGGCTAAAGGCTCAAAAGGGGTTAACTAGGATGATGTCCATGGGTAGGTAAAATGAAGGTAAACATGTATAGGTTTCCAAAGAAATGCCTAAATCATCTCCTAAACTTACACTCTTTATTTTCGCTTTGCATACATACCAGACAAGTTCTAGCATCAGCCACAAACATAGAATATACTATTAATCTCACACACACAAGGCACATGGTCGACTTGATTGGAAGTAGTATAGACTCTTGAACCAACAAGTGAAGGAATTGAACCACACAATATCACATAGGGAGTCACAATTAGAGCCTAAAACATATCAATAGTCATAATTGTAGCACATACTCTTGTTATAATCTCATGCTGCCTATTAGAATAATTTCATGCGAAGCTACGTTAAAAAAAAATTTACTACTAAAAAAACAAAACGAGAAAACTAAGCAAACAAACATGAATAAATGAAAATGCGGATAGAGAAGTATAGCATGCAAATACCATCACCCCACACTTAGACAGGACACACTGTCCTCAGTGGAAAATAAATAAGAAGAACCTGGTTAGTCGGACTCATTCTCTACGTCTGGGGTCATACCCCTTGCGTCAGAATCATCATTAGAGTCGTCATCCTCAGAAGTTCCTCATAAGTATCCCACTTAATTCCAAGAGTGAGTCGAGGTGTTTGCATCGAGGAGGGTTCTCCTTGCTCTTTTTGGCCTCTTTTCTTGCCTTTTTGTGAAGTGGTAGCCTTATCTTTGCCTTGTCTTTTGGTACCATTGTACCTGAGATCTCAACAGAGTCATGTTAGCATCATCTCAATGGTTACAATCAATAAATAAGCAATAGAGGTACCACCCCACACTTAGGTTGTTGGCACCAACTAGTGAAGCGAAAGTGGTCGATTACTCAGAATTCATCGACATACGTTTTAGGGGCTAAATTCCGACAAGAAAATCAGAGATGTATCACTTCTTGGAACCCTTGCAATACTTTGATGTTAGGTATAACAAGACTACTACATAGGGATTACATCATGGTATAGTTTCTATCAATAATCTCAACCTCCTATGTCGGTAGGCACTTATAAGTCTTATTCCGATGAACGGGATCTTCTAACATGCAAGTATTCAAGTGACAATATTATGCAATGTTCATGACTATAGCAATTTCGCAAGTAGTATAACAATGCATTAAAATCAGATTCAAGTCGGAAGTAAGTGAAGATCATCCTTACGTATTCATTCACTCACTTAGTTGTATCACATTAATTCAAGCACATTCACATCACCAATACTTTTTCAAGATTTAGCAATTCATAATAGGTGTAGTAACATAGTACTTACAAAATATAAAGGAAGAACAAAGTAGTACTTACTTGGTTGAAGACTTTGGATGATGTTCTTGTGACGAAAACGAGCAAAAGAAAACTTTTTGATAGGTTTTGGAGACTATAGGTGGTGCATAAGCTAGGTTTCCAATGTGTTTTTGGTTCAAGATTAAGTCTCATATTTATAATAAAAGGTTGGGTCGAGTTTTGACCCATTAAAATCGGATTTGGAGACCAAAAGTGACCATAGGCGGTGCCTAATGCTTTGCATAGTTGAGCAGAATGCCATAGCATATGCCATGCATTTTGAAAAGCATTTAGTGACACTATGTGGCGCATTCTGAAAAGCATTCTTGACCATATGCAGCGCATTTCACTTTGCATATGTGATTCAGAGACCAAATGCTTTGGCATAGGCGGCGCATAGTGTAAAGCATACTTAAGCATGGGCGGCGCCTATGTCTTTGCACACTAGATTCCGAGACCTTGGGCTATAAGATAGGTTTTGCATTGTTCGTGGCCTATTTTTACCTAGGCCTAGCCTTCCTCGATGCCTATTTTGGCCTGAGCAATTCTCAATCCATAACCTTATGCATCACTATTCCTAACTTACCACCTTTACCATGCAATACGTCCAAATCAAAATTTGAAACCGATCTCCTTGTCGTATACCTCTTGCACCTACATTTGCTCAAAACCAATAAAAAAGATTAGAACGATGGGTTGCCTCCCATCAAGAGCCTTAGTTTTGGTCGTGGCACGACTCATATTTTTGGATTTTCAAAAGCAAAATACGTACTAGAATGAAAGAAAGACAAAAAATGTAAAACGAGAAATGATAAGCGATGGGTTGCCTCCCATCTAGTGCCTTATTTATTGTCGTGGCACGAAATAGTTACCTCGAGTACTTAGACTTTATCGAGATAGATGGTGGATCATTTTCTGAATGGATTCAGACGACAATGAGGCTTACTTGTAGGCATGCAACTTCTTCGAAATGACTCATACATCTCCCCTGATGGTCACCAATTATATCATCAATCTTCCTACCCATAGCTCTCTTGTACCTCATCAAAGCAGAGATGAGAGCGTCTATGTGCTGTTTACTTAAATCATCCGCAACACTCTCCGAAAGTGTATTTCCATATCCCAAGAACAAATACCTTAGAGAATCGGGGAGTTCTTTCGATTCTAGCATTGGTGGATCATCAATAGAAATCTTTGCTATTGGTGACGGTTGATTATTAAAATTAAAGGCCCGGTTGCTTAGGAGTATGGGAGTAGGACTCTATTTTTGTTAGAGCACACGTAGTTTCTTCATAGTCTTCATCATCCTTATGTTCAACATTCAGCAGTGCAGCAGACAATGGCTCAACAGTAAGATGTTTCTTTACAGATAATGCTTTCTTATCCTCATAAGCTACGGAGAACACATCCATATCATTGGGTTGCTTTATTGCTTTGCATATATCAAAGCGGACCACTTTGTCATTCAACCAAAACAAAAGCTAATTATCCCTCATGTCAATAAGCACACTTCCAGTTGCAAGGAAAGAACGTCCCAAGATTATGGGAACTTCAGAATCCACCTCGCAATCCAGAATAACGAAGTCTGCAGGAAATATGAATGAAGAAACCTTCACCAACACATCATTCAAGATACCCACAGGTTGTTTTACCGACCTATCAGCCATCACAAGCCTCATATTGGTTGGTGTCGGATTGCCTAACCCCAACTTCCTGTAGATGGATAGTGGCATCAAATTGATGCTAGCACCCAGATCGCACAATACCTTGGCAAAATTCATAGATCCAACAGTGCAAGGAATAGTGAAAGCACCGGGGTCGGCCTTTTTCTGAACTCGCGATCTTGTAGCAATTGCGCTGCAGTGATGAACATCATCTTTCAACTCATAACTTGCTGCCCGCTTCTTTGTCAAAAGATCCTTCATAAATTTCGCATACCCAGACATTTGTTCAAGTGCCTCCACCAATGGAACATTAATGGTCAGCTGTTTCAACATAGTCATGAATTTGCTGAACTTCGTGTCATCCGCCACCTTCTTTAATCTTTGAGGAAAAGGTGGTGGTGGGTATGGAATTGTTCTTCCACGACTTTCTTCTCCTCTTGCTTCCGTTTTTTAGTTTTTCAGGTTGCAATCCGTTGGTGTCGACGTCATGGCCGTCGTGGCCTTTTTCTGCGGATGCTTCTTCTGTCGCCTTATCATCAGTGTCCACTACTTCGTCAACCACTTGCTTGCCTTTTGCTGAAGTTTCCAGCACCTTACCACTCTGGGTAGTGATAGCCATGCATGATCCATCGTTCCTTGGATTTTGCACAGTGTTGCTAGGTAAAGTGCCAGCCTTTCTTTGATTGAATGCCGCAGATAATTGACTCAATTGTTGCTCCAGCTGTTTTATTGAAGTGGAATGCGAGTCAACCAATTTCTTCATAGAGGACAAGTCGTTCTTCACCTCATTCACTCCCGTATTAGTTGCCTCTACTCCTTTCAATAGTTTAGCTATCATATCTTCCATAGACATCTTTTCGGAATCAGACGCCTCAGCCTCATGATTTCTAGGAGGAATATACAAACCACTCCTGTCTGAATTATTCTTCCAACTACGTTGATTGCGGTCCTTGTATCCAGATTCATCATAATAGTTCCGACCTTGGTTTCCTTGGGCATTGCCTCGGAAGCCCCCCTGATTATTCAAGTAGTTGGCTTCTTCTTCAGAGTCGGATTCGTCTCTTCCATGTGCTACCACGACCTTAACTTTTTCCATCTTCCTTGATAATAAATGCTTTGTAAGAAGATGCATTTGTGTTTTCAGGTGCGCCATGTCTTGATCACGTTCCTCTTGCCTACGCCTCTGTTCTGCAGTCATGCCAATAGATAAAGTGGGGCTTGCTACCTCAGAATCCCTGGTATGCCAAGCTCTACTTTGCTTTGTCATCCGATCTAGCATATGGCTTGCCTGCCCAAAGGTGAGGTCCATAAAAGATCCTCCAGCCGCATTATCAACCACTGGCTTAGTCACCGAATTCAAAGCTCTGTATAATATCTCCATCAAGTGGTCATTGGTCATATGGTGATTTGGGCACCGCATGAGCTTCTTCTTGAACCTCTCCCATGTTTTGTGGAGGGCTTTAGTTGGAAGCTGCCGAAAATTTGTGATCTCATCTCTCAACAGTGCTCTTTTGGATGGCGGAAAGAATCTTTCTAGGAAAGAGTCTTTCAATTGCCTCCAATTAGTAATAGAATCAGGAGTCAGCCCATTCAACCATAGTGTTGCCTCCCCAGACAGAGACAATGGAAATAGACGTAATCGAATTGCATTCTGACCAACACCAGGATTGTCAAACGACTTGCATGTAGAAATAAAGTTGATGAGATGCATAATCGGATCATTGCCTGCTAGTCCACCAAATAATCCCTTGAGTTGCAAAAGCTGAATCATGGTGCTAGTGATATTGAACTTTGCTCCAGGTGCCAAGGGTGGCAGAATAATGGCTTCTGTGGCACCAGCTTCATCCAAATCGTCATCATCGTCATCAAAAGGAATTTGCATAGCTCGCCGATCAGGCCTCAATCTCGCTTGATGATCTCTCCTCTGCATGGGTGCCGCCATCTCAGCAGTACGCTGTGAGTTTAGTAGCTCCTCATCGCCCAGGTCCTCATCATCAGGATTTGTTGCCCGACCTGGATTATCAATATTCTGTTGATGCACTTGAGCAGCCATCCTTTCAATTTCACGTTGTGCATCCATTGATGCACTGAACAAACCTGCAGTAAACAAAAACAACAACTAAAAGTAAAAGTACGAGAATCTTTGACCAAAAGGTCTAGTAATTATCACAAACTTAGTTGACACTCGTATTCCCCGACAACGGCGCCAATTTTTGGTAACGCTCAATCTACAGCTCTCGTAGGAGTGTAAAATGGTCGTTAGCAAATATAGAACCCAACTGGGTTGGGTATCGATCCAACAGGGAATAGCTTGGTCAACAAGTAAGCAACGATTACTAGACTTTTAGTGCAAGTCTCGTAAAAAGGGGGGATCGTAATGTGTAACCGAAATATTAAAGTAAAACTAAAAATAGCAAAGTAAAAAGAAAGAATGTTTAGTAGGTTGTGAAACAATGAGAATTGAGGAGTTGGGGTTATGTCCACCTTCCGAGGAATACGTCTCTATTTGCTATGAGTGTGTAGAATTCCGACATGCATGTGCTTATAGAGAATTGTATTCGATGGTAAATCCAGGCGTCTTTCGACCTATTCGAGGATTATTTCGCTTTAACTCTTTCGAGCTTAAAGTGTGTCTAACGGTACGAATTCTCCAAGAGGTTAATCCAGTTACGGCACTAACTGTTTAGTAGGGAATTTAGGGGGTGACCCTACTACCTTGACATTATCTCTTTTCCAGACATATAACTTTTCTTTCGAACAAGTTAAATGTTATACTGGAGTTATTCTATGCGTCTGCAGCCACAAGAATTTGCATTAAAATGAAGAGAATAATGATATAAGCAACGCACTTGTCACGAATTCACAAGCTCATAGCCTTAGATAGTATCTCATAAGGCTTCCATAACCCCAACAGAGAAGTTTAGTTACCCATGAGTGCGAAGGAAATCACAATTGACATTGTTATTATACCACAATAAAGATTTCGTGTGAAGTTTAGTGTGGTAGGCGTTTAGGCGTGAACTTCCCTTGCAAGTAACGTTTCTCTTGTTGCGGAAATTAAGAATTGAATAGATGAAGAGAAAGTAATCAAAATTAAAAAGAATTGTTTTGATGGATGGATGGATGGTGGATGGATGGGAATTGATGGAATGAGGGATGAATGGAATGTATGGAATGAATAAAAATCTCTAGTAGAATAGGGTATTTATAATACCCATATCCTACTCCTACTAGGCTAATAAAATACTTAACCAAATCCTACTAAACTAATGAAATACTTAACCCAATTGTACTAGGTTAATGTAACATTCTCCTAATCCAAATAAACTAATGAAATACTTAAACTAATTGTTCTAGGTTAATGTATCATTATCCAACTCCAACTAAGTTACTGCAAGTCCCCAAAGTCTTCAGAAATGCTGTTTTAGCCCGGGACAGATTTTCCATGCATCATATTGGGTCCTTTAGGCATCCAAGCTCCCTTTCCTTCCTTCGTGAGCTTTATTTGGCATCAAGTAAGCTATAAAATGCTGAATTCTGCATCATTTATACCTGAAACTTTGCTAATCATGTTCGTTAGCTCACTTACAGGAAAAAGGACTAAAAGTGCAGGAAATATATAATTTGTTCTCAAAACATGGCTAAAATATGGGCAAAATCTAGTGCTATAGGCGTGTAAATTCGCCTATCATCAGGGATTCCAAGATATCTGAAACATCATATAGGTTGAATGTTGAATAACTAAATGACGTCATATGTATGTATCAGATACGTCCATATTTCCTTCCTTAAACTCGTGTGCTGATTATCTCCTTTCTTAAATACACATGCTAACAGTATCCTTGGTCACTTGACAAATATTTCCAACACTTCCCTATAAGGAAATCTGACCTTCTTCCAAGGTCATCTGACGTTTCTGCATTTCCTTGTGAAGTACACCCTCATTGTCAACTGGGGACTATCTAGAGTTAGTTTTCACAGAGCAAGATTGGCCGAATCCATTTTACACAATTGGTAGTAAATAAGAATATACCCCATGATTTTGAAGGCTCGGGTGTCATAAGTACAAGTAACATCCACAACAAGAAACTTAGTAAGATCAGTCATAGAGTAAAGCTAATGCGGGAGATTATAGAACCTTAAGGTAGACTAGTGGAAAAACTAAAATCATGAGCACTTTCAAACATATATTACCATACACTCCAACTTAAGGGATACTTCATAACAATATAGCATAAAACAAATAAAATCTTAGTTGAAATACTACTAAATGAGTTTTTTGGGAAACAGAAGTTGTAACAATCATATGGGCCAGAATTCAATTTTTAAAACATAAAGACAGAGGTCCAAAATCAGAGAGGTCTTGTCACGACACAAAAATGAGGGTCAAGGTGACATTTGTCGCACCATATCTTGACAGGTAAACCTATCACCCAAACTGATACGAAAAAAGAAAAAGACAGAAATATCTCAAGGTAATGCTTCTAGAATGAAGTCGATCCATATAAGTAATCATATCAATGCGGAAAGAACTTATCCAACATAACAATCATACCCAAAACCATGTGTCAATAGTGTAAGAAATAATAATACAATCCAAGAGTCAAATACATTAGAAAACTAACCACAAAGGTATAATAACTATCTCCGAATACTAATAAAGACATAACTACTATAGAAAGATAGAGATGAAATTTGGACGCATGAATGTCCAACCGCTACCTTGGAAGCTCCAACAATTGATCGAGTCAATCAAACTGAGACACACTTGAGCTAGGACCTGCACCGAAAGGGCACAGTAGGCATGAGTACGGTCCACTTGTACTAGTAGGCATTATAGGTTGACCAAGCAAAGTAGTAAGTAAAGAATACGAAATATACACTAAGGGCACGTCACCTGCAATCAAAAAATATCCCACAATAGTAGCCCACACCGCTTACACTAATATTTCTAATATATCCCACATATTGTACAAGAACACACCAAGATATAGAACACAAGTATACATTATGTCACATACAAATAGAACAAGAGAGAACGTGTAAATACTAGATCATCAAATACAAGTAAAGGAAGGTAAGACAAATACATAAATGACTAGTCAATAAGGAAATACAACACAACATAAACACAATAAAGTAAGGTTAATGTATATGATGATGTTGATGATATTGTACGAAGTCGTCGTACAACCTCCGAAATCATCGCATAATCCGTGTGTATACCTACGGAGCTAAAGATTCCCGATGTAGGACCCATGGGGTTCGTCAACCTTTATACATTCCATATATCTCATATCTCATTTCCAGCACTCCTAATAGGGTTTTATAAGGTGTTACAATATTTTTTAAAAAGGTGTTGCCAGTGTTTCTCAGATGTTGCCATGGTGGTACCAATGTTTCATGAATGAGTATTATATGAAGATTTAATGCTCAAAACCAATCACAATGAGTATTTCTACAACCAACCACATGATATATTTCCACAACCAACCACAATGATACATTTCCATAACCACATGAGCCAATATCCACTCATTATTTTTGTTTCTTCCATGAATTTACACATGTCTCATATGCCAATAAAGTATGAATATAATCCCAATACATCAATGGTACCATATTAAGCATTTTAACAACACAATACAATTATTCACATGTATTCAAGACTATTAGTATCACATAGGATCCCACACGGTCACTCATATCACATAAAAACTCAATTTCGATAATTACATAACATATAAGCCGCCACACAGGCACAACACATAAATAGTCATTTTTTATGATTGGTATCCACCCTTAACATACATTTTGTATCATCATTTACTGCCCAACCTAGTCTGAAAGAGTTAAGCCATAACCTAACTCAAAAGCCAAAACCGGTCCGCTACACTTGAACTCGTGAACTTACTTTTCATGAACAATCCTGAACTTCACTAAAAATTATCAAATATGAAATCTACACATAAAAATAAAAACAACGACACCCATATTGACTACTTTTGATTTGGGGTCAAAATGGACCCCCAAACTGATTTCCGAAAGAGAAGGGCAAAATTAAAATTTAACTTCAAAGTTTTCCATATTTTTAGGAACCTACAACTGAAAACCCAAATTAAATAGAGTTAAAAATGAATTTTAAATCAAAGAAAACTAATTTTTGAGCTTTATCGGGTAAAATATTTGAAATTGGGGTTAAAATTAAGAATCAAAGTTGTTTTGAAGGTTAAATTGATGAAAAACTAGTAATTATAAACTAAAAATATTATTCAAGTGAAAATGAGTGAAATTTGGGTTTAAAAGCATGCCCTAAGATTTTTGGGGTTTTGAGAAATTAATCAAGAAATTATTAAGAAAAAGGTGAATTCTTACCTTTAATCCGTAATAAAACCAAGAAAAAAGTGTTAATATAGCTTTCCAAGCTCTCACAAACTTTACTTTTAAGCTCACACACATTTAAATTCCAAGAAGCAAGATGAAAATGAGCAAAATGGGTCGAAAAAGGGTGAAAATATGCTATTTATAGCAGATTTTCTGCAATAGCTGCTGTTTTTTTTGGTCGGTCGGACTTCAACGGGGTGCTCGAAATTCATTCGGAGTCCTATACATGCAAACGAACTATGCAACCATACTAAATTCAACATTCCGGATACGTTGGAGATATCATATTTTCATAAAAATATCATTTTCATAAAGTTGACCCCCAAAACCTGAAATTATAATTTTCCAAATCGAGGATCGAAATGAGATTTAAATACCGTAAAATCATATCAAACATGCTAACACCCTAAAATCGATATTTCAGATCTGCTAGCGAAGTCGGATTTTCCATCCGATGTCATTTTGATCAAATGTAGGTCCTCACCCATATTTTCAATTTTCCAACTTTTCGACCAATAGGTCAAAATGAGCTTGGGTGCATCAGGACCCGAACCAAAGGTCTACCTAGCCTAAAATCAATATTCCAGAGCTACTGGCGCAGTCCGTTAGCCATCAGTCACACGGATCAAAAGATATCCACATAAGTCCAAAATAAGGATCTCAAAGCCATAAAAAACCACAATATTGCATAAATGATACCAAAATGCATCGAAAATCATGCCAATCACTCCCACACCCCAAAAATATCATAATGCAACAACGGAGAGAGGTAAAATAGTCAAATCACATAAAATCATAAATTTCACATATTTCATCATTTTTTTAGGTCGTTACATCATCCACCACTAAAAATCTAGTTCATTCTTGAACTAAGGCAAAAGAAATACCTGAAATCAACAAAGAGCTGGGGATAAGAACTAAGCATATTAGACTCGACCTCCCAAGTAGCTTCATCTAGAGGTTGATGTCGCCACTGGACCTTAACCATAGGGATTATCTAGAGTGCAACCGCCTAACATCCCTAGCCAAAATAGAAATTGGCTTCTCCACAAAGTACAACCACTCATCTAACTGAACCGAATCCCAATGAATGACATGAAAATCATTTGGCATATAAAGGCGAAACATAGAAACATGAAAAACTAGATGGATAACTGATAGATGAAGGGGCAAAGACAACTCATAAGCCAAATAACCAACAATCTGAAGAATTCTCAAATGGACCAATATACCTAGGGCTAGGCTAGCACTTCTTTCCAAACCTCATCATACCTTTCATGGGTGAAACACGAAGGAAAACATGATCACCAACACCAAATCTCAAGGCACAAAGTCTACGATCAGCATAGCATTCTGCCTACTTTGAGCTGCTCTATGTCTATACTGAATGACCCGAACTCTATCTAAAGACTCACAAAGCAAGTACACACCTTGAATAAAATGCACCTTTCCAAGTTATCCTTGGAACACCTGGCAACGCCTGAATAAAGCGCAGCCTTCCAAGCTATCCTTGGAACACCTGAGAAAGCTAAAGTCACGGTCTTGGTAAAATAATCTAAGACAACATGATAAAGAGATAACCAATCCATACCCAAAATAATATCAAAATCAATCATATCTACCACAAGCAATTCTGCCAAAGTCTCACGCCTGGCAAAAGTCACAACACAAGATCAGTGAGCCTGATCCACCATTACAGAATCACCTACTAGGGTGGATACATAAATAGGCATGGCAAGAGGCTCACTAAAAAAATTAAAACCCAAAGAAAAATATACAGATACATAGGAGAAAGTTTATCTTTGATCAGATAATACAGGTGTAGGTCTGAAACAAACGGGGATGATACCTTTAATCAAAACATCAGAAGCCTCTGCCTCAGGTCTGGCTGGTATAGCATAACACTGTCCACGACTATCAACTGGCTGAGTATCCCACAACCACCAACTGCCTGCGTGAACCCATGGCCACCCCCACGAGCTCTACTACCTCTACCTCTCGCACCTCTGGTAGCACCCCTACCCCTCACAGATAAAATAAGAGTAGCTCGAATTACCTGGCGGGGATAGTTCTTGGCCACATGGCTAATCTTATCACATACATAGCAACCTCTATGACTAGTCTCAATAAGAGAAGGTATAACTGGGCCTGAACGACCACCCTAAACTGCTGGACTGGAAGTTCCACCAACTAAACTCTGTAACGCCATCTACACTAGCCTACCATGGTATCTATGAGAACCTCTAAAATATCTGCCGTGAGAGGTCTAACTCCTGAACTCACCAAAACATCGTACCTTCTTAGCGTCTCCCTGAGATGCACTAAGAATACGCATTGTCATCTTAGCATGATCCATAATACTTTGAAAAGAAGCCCAAAACACAACCATATGAGACATAACCAACTGAAGGGAGACATCCAAACCCTTCACAAACTTCTAAATCTTCTCAGAATCGATAGAAATGCTATCTTAGAAATATCTAGACATGGCATGGAAATGTGCCTCATACTCAGCAACTGTCATAGAGCCCTGCTCTAAATAATCAAATTCATCCAGCATATGGTCTCTCAAACTGAAAGGCACAAATCTCTCTAGGAAAGCCTTAGTGATCTGATCCAAGTCATCTCGGGAGAATCATGGGGTCTACAATTAAAAAGTGACCTTCACTAATCTCTCGTTGTATCTCTCAGTTGATAAGTGGTATAAGAAAATTCATTTGCGCAGAAAGAGTAAAACACAACTCAGAATACAAGGTATGAAAGAATTTGCATGATAAGGAATAAATGAGGAAGGTTTCCTAAAGACATTGTATAGCCTCTCGAAGATAGATACAGACATCTACATAGAAATCTACAAGACTCTATTAGACATCTCATTCTTACACCATTGAGACCAATGATAACTGGATGCTCTGATACCAATTTGTCATTATGCAAAAATGAGGGTCATGATGACACTTATCGCGACGTACCTTGACAAATAAGCTTATCAACCAAACTGATACGAAAAGAGGAAAAGATAGAAATATCCCAAGGTAAGGCTTCTAGAACAAATACAAACCATATAAGTAATCATAACAATATGGAAAGAACTTATCCAACATACCAATCATGCCCAAAACCAAGTATCAATAGTGTAAGAACTACTAATACAATCCAAGAGTGAAATACATCAGAAAAATAACCTCAAAGGAATAATAACTATATCCAAATACTAATAAAGACATAACTACTATAGAAATAAAGAGATGAACTTCGGACACATGAATGTTCAACCGTTACCTTGGAAGATTCAACAATTTCTCGAGTCAATCAAGTTGAGGTGTACTCGAGTTAGGACCGGCACCGAAAGGGCGCAGTAGGCATGAGTACGATCCACTTGTACTGAGTGGGTATCATAGGCCGACCAAGAAAAGTAGTAAATAAAGTATACAAAGTATACACTAAGGCACGCCACCTACAATCAGAAAATGTCCCACAACGGTAGGCCACACCGCTTGCACTAACAATTCTAACATATCTCACATGTCTTACAACAATACAATAAGATATAGAACACAAGTATACATTATGTTACATATAAATAGAACAAAACAGAACATATAGATACTAGATCATCAAATACAAGTAAAGGAAGGTAAGACAAATACATAGATGACAAGTCAATAAGGCAATATAACCGAACATAAACATAATCAATCATAATGAGTATTTCTACAACCAAACACATGATATATTTCTACAACCAACCACAATGATATATTTCCACAACCACATGAGCCAATATCCACTCATTATTTTTGTTTCATCCATGAATTTCCACATGTCTCATATGACAATAAAGTATGAATATAATAAAAATACACCAATGATACTACATTAAGTATTTTAACAACACAATACAATTATTCACATGTATTCAAGACTATCAATATCACATAGGACCCTACACGGTCACACATATCACATAATAACTCAATTTCGATAATTACATGACATATAGGCCCCCACACGGGCACAACACATAAATAGCTATTTTTCATGATTATTTTCCACCCTTAACATACATTTTGTATCATCATTTATTATCCATCCCAGTCTGAAAGAGTTAAGCCATAACCTACCTGGAAAGTCAAAATCGGTCTGCTACACTTAAACCCGTAATCTTAATTTTCACAAACAATTACAAACTTTACTAAAAGCATCAACTATAAAATATACGCATCAAAAGAAAACCAACGACATCCATAATGACTACTATTGGTTTGGGGTCAAAATGGACCCCTAAAACTGATTTTTGAAAAAGAAAGGCAAAATTGAAACTTTACTTCAAAGTTTTTCATATTTTTAGGAACCTACAACTAAAAATCCAAGTTAAATTGAGTTAAAATGAGTTTTAAATCGAAGAAAACATTTTTGACCTTTATCGGGTAAAATCTTTGAAATCCGAGTTAAAATCAAGAATCAAAGTTGTTTTGAAGGTTAAATTCATGAAAAACTAGTAATTATAAGATAAAAATATTATTCAAGTGAAAATAAGTAAATTTGATTTAAAATCATGCCCTAAATTTTTGGAGTTTTGAGAAATTAATCAAGAAATTACTACGAAAATGATAAATTCTTACCTTTAATCCATAATAAAACCAAGAAAAAAGTGTTAATCTAGCTTTCCAAGCTCTCATAAACTTTACTTTTAAGCTCACACATATTTAAATCCCAAGAAGAAAGATGAAAATGAGAAAAATGGGCCAAAAAAAAGGTGAAAATCTGCTATTTATAGCATATTATTTTATGCAATTGCTGCTGTGTTTTTGGTCGATCGGACTTCAACGGGGAGCCAGAAATTCGTTCGGAGTTCGATACATGTAAACGAACTATGAAACCATACTAAATTCAACGTTTTGGATGCGTTGGTGATATCGGATTTTCTAAAAAATATTATTTTCAGAAAGTTGACCGCCGAAACTCGAAATTATAATTTTCCAAATCGTGGGTCGAAATGAGATTTAAAAATCGTAAAATTATACCAAACATGATAACACCCTAAAAACAACATTCCGTATCTGCTAGAAAAGTTGTATTTTGCAATCGAGGTTATTTCGATCAAATGTGGGTCCCACACCCATATTTCTAATTTTTCAACTTTTTGACCAATAGGCCGAAATGAGCTAGGGTGCACTGGGATCCAAAACCAAGGTCTACATAAAATCGATATTCTAGAGCTTCTGATGCAGTCCTTTCTGCTATTCGTTGCACGGATCAAATGATATCCACATAAGTCCCAAATAAGGCTCTCAAAGCCATAAAAACCTATAATATTGCATAAATGATACCAAAATACATCGAAAATCATTCCAATCACTCCCCCAAAAATATCATAATGCAACTACGGGGAGGGGTAAAATAGTCAAATCACATAAAATTACAAATTTCATATATCTCATCAAATTTTTAGGTCATTACAGGCCATTACTAGATTCAACAATTACCTTATTAGCACCTTCAATTGAAACTTCAAAATTGTCAGTCTAAATTTTATTCATATACAGAATGCCACTAGGTGAGTCAATCTCAAAGATTTTTTCAAAGAGAAAATCATTTAACATGATTCTAGTGCCTATCACTAGGGTTTTAAGTTCAGCACTATCTTGAGACATCCAAAGATTTGCATAGAATAGGTGAACATAGTTCTCATAGACTTCAATTCCACAATTCTTAAGAAATAATTTCAAGTTCCAAGCTTTAAAAGCATCACTTACCAAATAGTGAGATTCATTACTTTTTTGAGATTTATCACCCTTTCAGCAATAACAGACTACTTTTTGAAAGCCTCTAACCTTTCTTTTGCTGAAATTCCAGAATTATTGCATGTCTCTTGTTTTAATGAGCCATGAGTATTAGGAAGAGAATTCTTGTATGATGAGACTTTGTCACAAATTGCACATTTTTTGGGGTTATTTCTGTAGGGACATGGGATCTCCCTAAAAGGAACCCAAAGAGATTGAATATATTGGTGGAGTTGTTTGTGAAGTCGCTTGAGGAAATAGATGAAAGGATACTATAAATCTAAGTTACGACATTTTGAAGAGAAATAAATGAGAGAAAAAATTGGTGAAAATGAGTTTATAAATAGAGGAAAGAGGGGTGATATGGGGATAATTTAGTGAATCAATTGAAAAGACATAAAATGGAGGAGATAAAAGAAGCAAAAGAGTTTATTTATGGAACAGAGTGAAAGTAGTTAAAAGTGCGCAGGAAATGAGGGATAGATTTTACACAGGGACACGTAAACTAAAAAAATAAAGGTAATTCAGAAAAACATAACAATGAAATAAATATTCTTCAAATCAAGTAAAAACCATAAAAAATATATATGTGTAACGCCAAGCCTTTTTCATATAGAGCAAAATCTTTCCTCCAAAAGAGACTTTGTGAGAATGTCAACCAATTGATTTACAGAATCAACAAAATTAAGTATAAATCTCCATTTTCAACATGATCTCTAATAGAATGATACATAATATCAATGTTCTTATGTTTTAAATAATGAATCGTATATTTGGAAAGACTAATAGCACTGGTATTATCATACATAATAAGAACTGATTCATATGAGAGATCATAATCAAGTTTAGATGCATAATCCAAAGTAATTGAGTGTTACAACTCTCCACTGCCATATATTAAAATTCAGTGCTGGATAATGCAACGAAAGATTACTTTTTGCTATGCCATGATATTAATGCATCCCCTAGCAATTTGCATGTTCCACTAGTATTTTTTTGTTAATTTTTATCACCTGCAAAGTCAACATATGAACAACTAATTAAATCAAAATTTGGACGATGAGTATACCGTAATTCATAATCTAGAGCCAGGATGAGATATCAAATAATTCTCTTTACTGCTATGAGGTGAAATTCTTTTGGAGATGCTTAGAACATTGCACATTTG
Organism: Capsicum baccatum var. pendulum; assembly: GCA_030864225.1. NCBI lineage: Eukaryota > Viridiplantae > Streptophyta > Magnoliopsida > Solanales > Solanaceae > Capsicum > Capsicum baccatum. The sequence goes on along the minus strand of CM061556.1, from coordinate 72,455,761 downwards.
CACACACTGAACATAATATTTGAACAGCCTACGGTTAAATGTACCAATAAACTCAATCATTTATCTATAGGTCTTTTCATCCATGTTCTTTCCTTATGCATTAGATTCAAGAAACGTTGAGGGACTCATGGATGTCCCAAGTGCCTTTATCATTTTCTTGCCAAATTTTTTGATCAACTCCTTTGTGTATTTTTTTTGACTTATAAAGGTTTGGAAAGTAGACTGCTATTTGAAATCCCAAGAAGAAGGTCATCTCTCCCATGAGGCTCATCACAAATTGTCCTTTCACAAGAATAGCAAAATTCTCACACAAAGATACGTTAGAACTTCAAAAAATAATATCATGCACATAAATTTGTACAATGAGATTGCTCGAATCTAACCTTTGAATAAATAGAGTAGTGTCAATTGTTTCTCTTGAAAATTATTGCCTAACAAAAAGGTACTTAGTCACTCATACCTATTTTTTTGGAGATTGTTTGTGTCACGACCCGAACTAGGGCTTGGCCGTGATGGGTATCTTAAGTCCACATAGGATCGGAGATCACCCCCCATATGCCTAGTCAAATAGAACATTCATACTAATAGTGATTGAATTTCGAACATATAATAAAGTTAGTAAGGATAAAATCAAAGACATGGATAATATGTCCAAACCGTCAACCAATACTAACAACGAACACCCAAGTCCACAGCCATCCATAAAGCCTCTAATAAAGCCAAATACCAATAAATTGTCGGGACATTCCCCGATAGTAGCCAAAAATAAGTCTAAAATAAAGTCTAAGACATAGGAAACAAGAGCCATGAAATTAAGACTTCTGGAGTATGGAATCTTACCACTTCAATGTCAACTAACAAACTAACCATAAACTCCTGATCACTGCATAGGAAAAGTAGAAGAATTTCCAACGCTGCATCGCGTGGCGATACAACCTTCAGAGATGGTTAGTGGTAAGAGCGCTAGCATGTAACTTAGGGATAGGGGATAAAATAATGCCGTGGGTAACAATTCAAACCAATCCATGATCCAATGCACATAATCATATGCAAATACATGTAACATAATATCACATGCTGGGGTAGGGAACAAGGGTTAGCATGAACCGTTAAAATTTTAGCCTGGATTGTGTAGCATAACCATCATAATCAAGGCACCCATGAGATATATGGGCCTAACTCTTCCCTAGATGGAATTTCCCCAGTGCGTGTAGCCACAAGAATTATAAGATAATCATATGTCATATACCATATGGAGGACTCAAACCTCCCAGCATAAATCTACGGTGACTTAAGCACCAATATATATAACATAGGGAACTCGAACCTCCCAATTATATAATAATAGAAGGGGGACTGGAACCTCCTGGTGATTTAGACCCTCACACCGGCTAGCATAGTTTTCTATGTTGGTCCCTTAGGACCTCTACTTTCATGGTTTTACTACACAATACGCTTTTAATACCAAGTAAATACTTAACACACATTCCCAATTTATTGAACTGATTATATATTTAGGCATCCCATTGGTATCATCATACCAACCTATTTTCAAGTTCATTATCATGCCACAATCCATCAACCATCATACGGAGGAAATTCACGACCCCTTAGGTTCAAGTAACAATCACACGGGGAATCCACATACCCCAAGATTCAATGTAATCATACCATGGTTCATTAACCTTTTATGCCAATACATTAGTTCAAGTATACAAGTTAAAACATATGACAAAGCCATTTATCATATTCAGTTTCACCATTAGGTTGAGGGCACCCAATTTCCAAAGCCACAAGTCAAGGCAAAACCATTAAATTTGGAGGAAGCATAATCCTTTATTTTGAAACAAATGCACACCATAAGTTTTAAAATCATTAATAAAGCATGGATAATGCATAAGGAACTATGGGAAATCAATTATATGACCAATCATATCAAAATCCCTCAACCACATCAAAAACCTTTGTTCAAATCCATAAAATTATCCATGTACATTCATGAATTAAACAAAAACAAGTTAAGGGTAGAGTCACATGCCTGAAATATCCAAGATTATGGAGAGAACCCTTGAATCTCTACTTGACCCACTTCTTGAAAACCTTAAGTATTGATTCTTGAGAAAATTTGAGAGAGAAGAGAGTGCATTTGATGTGTATTATGGATGAAAATATGGTTCAAGTATGTTTATAAGCCATGGGTTATAATTGGTATAAGAGGAAAATATCTAAAATACCCTTTTTAAAAGCTAGAAAATAAACTGTCAGTCATTACGGGTGACCTTACAACTCATGGGGTCACCCTACAACTCATTCCCCTAAATCGTAGCCTAGACAATGCCCAGGAAAACTAATACTAGTCTGGTTATGGAAGGATCCAATAACTCCTAATGATTTCATAGGACTCATTACATCCTAGTCGTACTCAAGCAAAAATATTTTGGGCATCACACTGGTTTCTTTTCAGAATAGACTATGCGAGTCATTTAGAGTCCTTACGACTCATAACATGGTAGTCGTAGTCATATAAAAAAACTTAGGTTAATATATTGGTCACACTACAAGTGGACATAATGAGTCATCATAAGTCTCTACGACTCGGGGTCTCAAGTCATAATCAAGACAACAACTCAAGCACCATTCACTGGACACCTTATGACAAGGGTCATATGATACATCAAGACACTCTACGACTCATAGGGTGTGTCATAGTCAGGATAGTAAAGATAAAATTTCAGCAATTTTTAAGGATAAAAAATTTGGGGTCTGACACTCAACCCCTTAGGATCATTCATCCTCGAATGGTTGGTTAAGGCATATATTAGCATGATTTTACACTGAAACACTCCCACACTTACCTTTAATAAGGTAGAAAACAAAGATGTTAAGGAATACACTACCTCTAGCACGATTATCCAAAGCGGGGAACAAGAACGAATACTTGGACTTCATGTCCTCCATATCTTCCCAAGTAGTTTCCTCAACCTTTTGGTTCCTCCAAGGAACCTTTACGAAAGCCACATCCTTAGTCCATAACCAATGAACTTGCCCATCCAAAATCTCAATCAGGACATCCTCATAAGATTTGGAAGCTAAAATGCCCACTTTTTCAAAAGGAACAACCATCGAAGGATCACCCACATACTTTCTCAACATTAAAACATGAAATAGATAATGGATGGAACCCAAAATATACGGAAAATCCAACTCATATGCAACATTACCAACTCTTCTTAAAACTAAACACAGACCGATAAAATGGGGAATGAACTTCTCCTTCTTTACAAACCCTATCACTCCCTTCATAGGAGATACCTTCAAGAACACCTAGTCACTAATATTAAGCTCCAAATCTCTTCACCTCATGTCCGCATGGGACTTTTGTCAACTTTGGGTGGTCTTAAGCCAATCTCGAATCAACTTCACCTTCTCCGTAGCTTGGTGAACCAAGTCAAGACCAAATAATTTGGCCTCACCAACTTTGAAACACCCAATAGAAGAATGAAACCTCCTACCATATAGTGCCTTAAAAGGATCCATGCCGATACTAGAGTGATAATTGTTGTTATATGCACACTCTACAAAAGGTAAGTGATCAACCCAAACTGAAATCAAATACACATGATTAAATTATATCTTCCAAGGTCTGAATTGTTCTTTTCACTTGCCCATCCATCTGTGGGTTAAAGAGGTACAAAGGGTTACTATAGTCCCCAGACTTTGCTAGAACGATCTCCAAAAGTGAGACCAAAACTGGATACCACAATCAGAAATTACTGGAGCACCATGTAACCTCATGATATCTTGGATATACAACTTCTCATAGTCCATAGTAAAATAATTAGTCCTCATATGCAAGAAATAAGTGGACTGAATAATCTTCTCCACGATGACCCAAATTAAGTCAAACTGACTCTGAGACTATGGTAGACCAATAACAAAATCCATATTAATTATTTTCCATTTCCACTATGGCATCTCAATCTCTTGAATCAACCCGTCAGGCCTTAAGTGCTCCACCTTCACTTGTGGATACATCTACACTTATCAACAAAAGTGGCCACATCTTGCTTTATAATATTCCCCCAATAAATCTCCTGATACATTTTTGTCAAAACAAGATGAGTTATAGGGCTTGGTACGAGTCGTATCATGGACTCGTATGGTGGACAGTATTTGATCCTGATGGTATTACATTCTTCCAGAGATACGGGTCATGGGTATGGATTGTATGCTAGGTTACGACTTGTATGGATGAGTTGTATACTAGACAGTGCCTGATCCAAGGGTGAGGCTTAGATATGAATGGTGGGTACCAATTTTATTGGGAAGATATGAATCATATGGGTCAGGTCTATCTCTGTGATAGTTTTTAAGAGATTTAAATAGGGATATTCTGGATATTTCACTACTTAGCCTAATTAGGACCATTACTTCGAATACACTTTGGAGGCTATTACCCTATTATTCTATTCCTTAACACTTCGAACTATTCCAAAACACTCTATAATTCTCTCAAGAGCTTTTCGGGCAAGGGAGCTAGGGTTTTAACTAATGGATTGCTTTGGGCATTGTCTTGGTGATTTCTTTTTGTCATCTTCTTGGTTTAAGGCATGTTTCTCTTCCTTCATTGTGAATTTTACTAAAAGTGTAGTTTATATGATTAATTTCATGTTTTTATTATTTCATGATTATGGTTTTCAACTATTATTTGCGGGTTTGGATATTAAATTCTTGGTAGTGGTTTCCTTTGGTTTTTGATTATGCTTTTATATGCATTAATGGTGGTTTTGGACAATTGGATTGCACGGTAATGGTTTAATGGCCTTTGGAATTGATTTTTGTTGTATTATACCCTCAATGTGTTTGATAAAATGCTTATAAAGATATATTCATTGCATTTACTTATTTTAATGGAACTTTTGCATGTTTTAAACTTGGTAAAAGAATTATGCATGGTTTAAATAGTTTAAAAAGGTTAAAGGATAAATGGTTATGCTTATGGGGAACATATAAGTCTTCCAAGTGGTTTAATATGGTATATGGAAGGGCACTTGAAAGTCCCCTTAAACCTAAAAATGGTTGGCTATGGATGATACTTGCAAGTAGGGGTTGGTATAACTATACCAATAGTAATGGCCATGGTTAATAAATGGATAATGATTTGGTTATTTGGAAACTGGTTTTAATTGGGAATTAATAGTGGGGTATGTGGAAAAATCATAGAAGGTGGCGGTCTTGGGGGGACCAAAACTAGAAAACTCGTAATTGTCGATATGAGGACTGGTCTTAATGGTTCGTATGCATTATGTGACATTATTGGGGGATGCACTAGTTATACCATGGTGTACTTCCCTGGTCGTGTGGCTACACGCATTGGGGCATTTCCAGTAGGGAAGCTGAACGCATATAGCCCATGAGGGGTTTAACACGCCCAAGCTACATAGCCTAGGTAATGATTTTAATGGCATGCTAAACCCGATCCCTTTTCCCAGCATAGTTATATATATGTATGGTTGTGTGCATTGGATGATTCTACTTGATTTTATAACTGGCATTATTTTATCCTTATCCTAAGATTCATGGTAGATGTCACTCGCTAACCCCATCTACTGGCAGCTTTATACATATGCTATGCAGGAACCAACCATTCTACTTTTTCTACATAGTGATTGACTCAGGGATAACATTTGGACTGAAGTGGTGAGCTTCCATTCTTTCGGAAGGCATCATTTCATGTTATGGATACTTTTAGACATTTATCTTTTATTTTGGATATTGGGTTTGGCCGTGGTTGGGGGAATGTACCAACAAGATTTATTTAATCTTTTGGATAGAGGCTTTGTGGTACTTCTGGGGTTTGAAATGAGCGGGATTAGTATTGGTGTCATCCTTGGCATTAGAATAGGCTGAAGGGCTAGCATCATTGGACGATATTATTGGTTGTTCCATCCTATTACATTTTGGGATTAATTATATTAAATGTTGTCTAACTTATATAGTTATATCCTGGTTTATGGTCTTTTGTTTAGTTTGGTATGGTTGGGTGGTTGGTGGGTACAGTTGGACTTGGTTGGGTTGGTCATAATTGTGACCCTATCCTAGAGTCTTAATGAGAACTTCGCTATCTTATTATATGTTCGATATTCAAACCATCATGGGGCGAATATGGTATTTGGGTTGGGTAACAGGGGGCAGTCCCCGATCCCAGTTGGACTTGGGATACCCATTACATCTAGGCCCTGGTTTGGGCTGTGACATTAACTTAGTCAGAGGTTCAGCAATCAATAAGAAGCTTTCCATAAACCATCTATAATGCCCGGCTAAACCTAAGAAGCACCAACTATCGGTTGGAGTCATGGGTCTAGGCCACTTCTTAACCACCACAACTTTTTGTGGATCCACCATGATCCTTTCACTAGAAACAACATAACCTAGAAAAGTAACATCGTTCTACCAAAATTCACTCTCTAGAATTTTTGTATACAAACATTGATCCTTTAGTGTCTGCAAAACAATATGGAGGTGATTAGCTTGACTCACTTACTCTTTGAATAAACCAGATTATTATTGATAAACAAATGCTAAACAAATCCAAAAACTGATGGAATACTTGATTTATGAGATCCGTAAATGCCGTCGGGGCATTATTCAAACCAAAGGACATGACCAAGAACTTAAAATGATCATAACGGGTACTGAAGGCAGTCTTAGGGATGTCCACTTCCCTAATCTTTAACTGATGATAACCTGATCGAAGATCAATCTTAGAAAAATACTTAGCTGTAGCTTGTAAAAAAGATCATCAATTCTAGGAAGAGGGTACTTATTCTTAACCGTCACCTTATTAAACTGGTGATAGTCAATACACATCCAAAGGGAACCACCTTTTTTACACACAAATAATATTAGTGCACCCCACGAAAACACCCCACTGTGGATAAAACCCTTGTCAAGGATTTCAACTACTCCTTAAGTTCCTTCAACTCAGCTGGAGCCATTCTATAGGGAGGGATATAGATAGGACGAGTGTTTGGAAAAAGATCAATCCCAAAATTAATTTACCTATCAAGAGGAACACCATTAAGATCATCAGGGAAAACCTCAGGGAATTCACTAACTATGGGTACGGACTGCAATAAAGGACTCTCCTAGAATCTTTAATCTAGACTAAGTGATAGGGACACCCCTTGGTTATTAATTTTTAGGATCTAAAATGAGAAACGAACCTTCCCTTAGGCACTACGAAACTACCTTCCCATTCAATTATGGGTTCATTAGGAGATTTGAAAATAACCTTCTGGGATCCACTATCTAAGGAGGCATAACACGAATGCAACCAATCCATCCTCAATATCACATCAAAATCAACCATGTACAACTCTATAATGTCTAATAGAGTTTCCCTATCACCAACAGATATTACAAAACCCCTATAGACCCTCCTAGCAACCACAGAGTTTCCCACTAGGGTAATAATAGAAAAGGGGTCTGAAATATACTCAGGACTAAAACCAAAATGTATGGCCACAAATGGGGTTCATAAGTAAGGGTAGACCCTAGACAAGAAATAAATACACATCATGAGAGAAAGAGTTTTAACATATCAATGAGAACATCAGGAGAGGCCACCAACTCTTTGGGGTTAAGGAGAGCATATACGAAGTTCTGACCAGTGTCAGAGCTAGAAGGGAACCCTTTGGTGCAGGAGCTGATGAAGTTGTAATAGGAACCTTGTTGACCCCATAAGCAACCTTTCAAGGATAATCTGTCATGACCCAAACAAGGGCCTAGCCATGACGGGTATATCAAGTCCTACATGGATCGGAGATCACCCCCTTCACCCAACTTAGTATCTTAACAACCTCAAGAGTCATATAAATCCCAAAGAAATAACTAGATAATGCAAAAAAAGAGTAAGCAGAACTCATGAAATCTCTAAACCAATCCACCAAAACTACAAACCCAAGTCCACAGTAATCCAACAAAGCATCAATAATTTTAATTCAATAAAATGTTGGGACATGCCCCCAATAATAGCAAAAACTAATATCCAAGGAGATAATCAAAAGAAGTCTAAACAATATCTACGACATGGGAAGTAAAGACCACGAAATGAATCCTTCCAAAGTAAGGATGCTCACTAATTCAATGTCAACTCATGAAGCACTCGAACACCTGATCACTGTGCAGGAAGAGTAGATAAAGTTTGGGACCTGTATCATGTGGGGATACAATGTCTGGAGATGGTTAGCAGTTAGATATCTAGCATGTAACTCTGGGATAGAGGAATAAAATAATGCCATCAGTGAAAACCAAGTCAAATCATCATATGCATTCACATATATGCATATATACATATATGCATATATATATATATATATTGTGCCCAGATAGGGAATAAAGTTTAGCATGAACTTTAAAAAACCTTAACCTATGTTGTATAGCATAACTGTCATATAATAAGGCACTCATGGGCTATATGGGCCCAGCTCTGCTCTAGCTGAAAGGGTCCCATTGCATATAGCCGCACGAACCAGAGAATATCCATATCCATATATACCTTTATGGGGGACTCAAAAGTCTCAGCATAATCAAGGTGACTTAAGCACCAATGTATATAATATAGGGGACTCAAACCTATAATTCATATATCCATTCGGGGGACTCGAACCTCCTGGTCATATAGACACCCGCATCGGCTAGCATGATTTCAAGTGTTAGCCTTTTGGACTCTACTTTCACGGTCTGGCTACATATTCCGCTTTAAATACCAGTTTAAAATATTCATTTCATATATACACAACCATTAATCCAATTACTAACCAAAGGTATCCCATTGGTATCATCCAACCAACCTTACTTGCAAGCTTACAACATGGCATAAATTTAATTCAACATTTAGGAACTCAACATTTAGGAACTCAAACCCATTTAGCCAAATAAACCACCAAGGTTATGAATCAAATCAATTTATGGCCAACAAGTCCTTCATGAAACCATTTACCAATTATCAACATTCATGGGCCAATGCCTTAGTTTAAACTTAATTCATATGTGACAAGATTCTTCTCATTGACATTTTTACAAACAGGTTGAGGGCATACCATTATTAAACCATTATTCAATCCAAAAACCATTAAGTTAGGGTTAACCATGTCCTATTCATTTAAATCTAAATTTCCAAGCACCCACATGTGAAAAACCATTATCAAAACAAGCATAATCATAATTTAAAATATGAGAAAATAGTACTCAACATTATGCATTCAGAATCTCAACCCTAGTTTTTAAAACCTCTATTAATGAATCATTAACAATGCTTAAAACACAAGATTTTTTTGAACTAACAATGAAGAAAGAGTCACATGCCTGAGTAACGAAGATTCTTTGAGAGATTTTAATCCTTAAGCCTCTAGATGACCACCTTGAAGAAACCCTAGCCCTATCTTTTAGAGAGGTTTTTAAAGAGTGTTTCAATCTTTTAAAGTGTAGAAGGAAATCCAAATAAGTGTTATAAGACATGGATTCTTAAGGGCTTGGGGTGGCAATTGTCCAAAATACCCTGAGGTTAGAAACTGTAAAAAGAATGTAGGTGGGTACGATTGAACCCTTCAATTCATAACCACATCATACAAGTGGTACCCTCAAATCATCACTTGATGAGAAAATTGGACACCATATTCTGTCCAACATATGACTTCCTTGCCTAACTCGTACCCTCACTATACGACTTGCATCATCAAGTCATACCCTAGGCAGAATATCAAAGTCTAGACACTGGATAACAAATAGTTTGGACCCTACCTCTCGTCACTTGAACATACAACTCGTATTGAGTCATCTCATATGTAGGTCTAAACTTGGCCATTGTCATACAGACCAACATACGGCTAGGGTCCTAGACCATAACCACATCATATGACTAGTATGGTGTAGGTCGTATGTTGATTAGAAGGTTCAAGACTCAAGATATTTGCAAGGGCTAAAGTTTGGGGTGTTTAAATCTCCCCCTTAGGATCATTCATCCTCTAATTAAGGGATAAGGAAATACAAGCACGGTTAAACCCTCAAGTGTCTCTTCTATTACCTTTAAGATGGAAAACAAAGACCAAGAAATTCACAATCTACCATCAACAATAATAGAAAATAAAGAGGTTAAGAGAAACACATATCTTAAGCACGATTTTCCCAAATAGAAAATAGGAATGGATGCTTGGACTTTATGTCCTCCTCGACTTCCCATGTAGCTTCCTCAGTCTTTTGGTTTGCCATGGAACCTTTACTGAAACCACATCTTTCATTCATAATCGATGAACTTGCCAATCCAAGATCCTTATTGGGTCCTCTTCATAGTACAAGGAATCCGAAATACCAATGTTCTCCAAAGGAACAACGAACGAAGGATCACACAAACATTTCTGCAACATAGACACATGGAATATCGGATGAATAGAACTCATACTAGAGGGCAAATCCAACTTATATACAACACTAATAACCCTTCTCAACAACTCATATGGGCTAACATATCAGGGACTGAGCTTCCTTTTCTTTCCAAATTGGATTACTCCCTTCATGGGAGACACCTTTAGGAACACCAAATCTTAAACCTCAAACTCCAAGTCCCTTCGCCTTATATCTGTATAGAACTTTTAGTGTGTTTGGGCAGTCTTAAGCCTATCCCAAATTACCTTCACCTCTCCCATAGCATGGCAAACCAAATCCAGGATAAATATTTCCACTTCACCTACCTCGAACCAAGCAATAGAAGATCTACACCTCCTACCATACATACCTCAAATGAGGCCATACCAATGCTAGAATGGTAACTATTGATATAAGAAAATTCAATCAATGAAAAATAGCCAAACCAACTACCACTATAGTTAATAACACAAGATCACAGTATATCCTCCAAGTTTGAATAATCCTTTTGGCTTGCCCATCCGATTATGGGTGAATGGCTATACTAAGACTCACTTTAGTCCTTAAACCACGCTGAAAAGAGCACCAAAAATACGACAAGAATTGAGTACCATGATCTAAAATTATTGAGATAGGTGCACTATGTTACTTTACCACTTCCTAAAGGAATAACTTCGTACAATCCTTGGCTAAATAAGTAATCCTTACTGGAAAGAAGTGAACAGACTTAGTCATCTTATCCATGATAACCAAAATGAAGTCATACAGATGCCACGACTTCGGAAGGCCGGTAACGAAATCCATATTTATTATCTCCCATTTCCACAACAGTAGTTCTATCTCTTGAAGAAGCCCATTGAGCCTCATGTGCTCAACCTTCACTTGATGACATAGCATACACTTGGCCATAAATTTGACTACATCCTATTTCATATTATTCCACCAATACATCTCCTTAAGATCATGATACATATTTGTTGGATCGGGTTGAATCTTATACCGTAATTCATGAGCCTTAGCAAAAATCCTGCCCTGCAATACATCCACATCGGGAACACACAACCTCCCTTGGTACCTCAAGATACCATCTCTAATGATTTTAAAGGACATCACTTTTTGCCTACCCACATCATCCTTGATCTTCTTTATTATAGGGTCCAATACCTGCTTCTCCTTTATTTCTAAACTAAGAGATGGTTGAACCACCTATTGTACCAACACACCACCATCCTCCGAGTCTAAGATACGAACTCTAAGGTTAGCCAGATGGTGAATTCCCTTTACCGATTTGTGCTTATCCTTATTTATATGCAACAAGCTACCCATGGACGACCTGCTAAGAGCATCAACAACCATATTAGCCTTACCTAGATGGTAGTGAAGACTCATATCATTGTCCTTCATCAACTCAAGCCGTCCCCTTTGCTTGAGGTTAAGCTCTTTCTAAGTGAACACATACTGTAGGCTCTTATCGTTAGAAAATATATAATCATGGACCTCATCAGATATTGATGCCAGATTTCTAATGTGAACACTATAACCAATTGCTCCAACTCATGAGTTAGACAATTTTTCTCATAAACCTTCAACTGTTTAAAGGCATAAGCAACCACCTTACTATGCTACATCAATTCACAATGCAAACCAACCCGAGATGCATCATAATAGATGACAAAACCCTCCGTACCCTCAGGTCGAGTCAAGACCGGAGCTGAAGTCAACTTATCTTTTAGTTTCTCAAAGCTACCCTTACAAGCATCAAACCACAAGAACTTTACCTACTTTTGAGTCAACTTGGTCAATAGAACAACAATAGAAGATAAACTTTCCATTAAACTCCTATAATACCGGGCTAAATGTAAGAAGATCTGTTGGAGTCGTGGGTCTAGGCCACTTCTTAACCACAATAACTTTCTGGGGATCTACCATAATCCCTTTACTAGAGATGACATGACCTAGAAAAGTTACGACATTCAACCAGTATTCACATTTAGAGAATTTAGCATACAACTGCTTATCTTTCAACGTCTGCAACATAAGATGAAAGTGATTTTCATAATCCTCCATATTTTTTAAGTACACCAAGATGTCATTAATGAAGACAATCATAAATAGATCCAAAAACTGATAGAAGACCCTATTCATCAAATCTATAAATACTGTAGGGGTATTGGTCAATCAACCTTACATCACTAAGATCTCAAAATATCCATATCGAGTACAAAAAGATACGTTAGAGGAAAATTTTGCACCCTGAAGCTAATCAAAGAGATCATCAATTCTCAAAAGAGGGTACTTATTTTTTACCATAAACTTATTTAACTGTGGGTAATCAATATACATTTTAAGAAAACCATTCTTCTTACACATGAGTAACACCGATGCATCCCACGAGGACATACTAGGATGAATGAAACCCTTATCTAAGAGGTCGCTTAGTTTCTTCTTAAGCTCTTTCAACTCAGCCAGATCCATTCTATATGGGGGATAGAAATAGGATGAGTGTCCAGAACAAGATAAACAACAAAATCAATCTCCCTATTGGGTGGGACACCAGGAAGGTCATCGAGAAAGTCCTCAGGAAATTCATTTACTATAGAAATAGAATGAAAATAAGGACCTTCAAAGTTAGATATTTACCCTAGACTAGATGATATAGACAACCTTTAGAAATTTACTTTCGGGCTCTAAGATATGATATGAACTTTTTCTTAGGAGCTAGGGAACCACCCTCCTACTATACAATCAACTCATTTAGGAATTTAAACATGACCTTATGGGTCTGATAGTCTAAAGATGAATATCACGAGTGCAACCAGTCCACTCCCAGAATAATATCAAAGACAACCATGTCTAACTCGATCAAGTCTACCAGAGTTTCTTTACTACCAATAGATACCACACCCCCCCTTTAGACTCTTCTGACAACCACAGAGTCTCCAACTAGTCCGATAGTCTAAAGATGAATATCACGAGTGCAACTAGTCCACTCCCAAAATAAGATCAAAGACAACCATATCTAACTCTATCAAGTCTACCAAGTTTCTTTACTACCAAAAGATACCACACCCCCTATACACTCTTATGACAACCATAGAGTTTTCTACCAGGGTAGAAATAGACAAAGAGCCTGACAGATAGTCAGGACTGAAACTAAAATGCACATCCACAAATAGGGTAACATAAGAGAGAGATTACCCCAGATAAAGTAAATAGTAAACATCATAGAAAAAGAGTTTCAACATACCAGTAATAAAATCTAGAGATGCCTTAGACTCCTGATGAGTAATGAGAGAATAAAGATAGTTCTGACTTGTGTTGGAGTCAATAATAGCACCCTTTGGTGTAGGAGATGATAAAGAGGCAATAAGAATATTGTTTTCCCCATAAACAACTCTAGAGGGGCAATCCTGCTTCATATGCCCGATCTAACCGCACATAAAATATCAATTCCTCCCCTTCTTGCACTGACCATGATGATACTAACCAGAGAATTTGTATAGAGGGTAGGATGGTGTTGATTAGGCCCCACTGGCCTAAGATTGGGCACCTTGTTCCCTAGAAGTATCACTACCCTAAAAGAGTTGGTAACCCGAGGACTTTAAATAGGGGGAACTAGCTGTCGAATAGGAGTTAGGACTCTCCCAACTTTTCTTTTTAGACCACTTAACACTCAGTTGTTGGCTCCCTCTCTGCTTTGAATACTAGAATTTCTTACTCTACCTCTCACCAATATTAGCCTATTTATTTTTATGCTCCTACACCTTCTACATATACTCAACCAATTTGGAGATGTCCATGTTCTTGATCAACTAGGCAACATCACTCTCAAGAATCCACACATGAGATAATTCTGAAGTGAACTCTCTCATCTAGGCCGTCATATTAGATACTAAATCCAAAACATACCGGGACAACTGATGGAATTTTAAAGCATACTCCTCGACTGTCATTCTTCCTTGCTTCAAGTTAACAAATTCCTCTACTTTCTCCTGACTTAACTCCAAAGAAAAGAATCAATCCATAAATACACTAGAGAAATCATTCCCAAAGGGAAAACTAAAATCCTTGCCTCTGAACTATTCCTGCTCTTTATACCACTGGTATGCCACATCTTTTAATTGGTAGGTGGCAAACTCGATACCTTTAACCTCCGAAGCATTCATGACCCAATAGATATTCTCTATATCATTAATGAAGCTTTGAGGATCCATCTCGACCTCTGTATAAGTAAACATTATCGGATACAACCTCATAAATTGGCCAATTCTAATAGCCTCAGATAAACCCATAGAGATAATAGGAAAACCTAACTTTTGGGACTGAGATGTCACTAACTGAGTTAATAAGGTAATGGAGCAATGGAACTAAGAATTAGTAATCTTCTCAAGAGGCGAATGAGTATGAGTGTTTCTATCAGCTGTAGGATCATTGAGGACAGGTGGAACTCCATGAGGGCAGTCAGATGCAGCAAACCTTGACTGGGTCTGGACCCTAGAAGTTGGAAGAGTTCTGTACATATTGTCCTCAGATGGGATAGAAGAGTTTGCATGTACATTAGATCTTCTGGGAGGTATGATTTGAAAGACGAGCAAACAGAAAGCAGAAGAATCCAAGACCTTAGACTCTATAGCTCGAAATTAAGACCACAATAAAGGGTAACATTCCTAAATGTCGCATAGCCTCTTTTCTATAAGTGTGGTGCACTACATACCCATAAAAAAGACTATACTTGACACGGCTTTGTGGACACCCAATTGATCATGAACCAAGGCTCTGATACTAACTTTGTCATGACTCAAAATAGGGCCTAGCCGTTACGGGTATCTCAAGTCAAAGATGGATGTGAGATCACCCCTTCACCTAACCAAGTTAGCTCAACAACCTTAAGAGTCGAATTAATCTCGAACACAAAAAAATAGTGCAAAATAAGACTACACATAACCAATGAGATGTCTCAACCAATCCACCAAAACAACACACCAAAATCCATAGTAGTCCAACAAAGCATCTATAATCCAAAGTCAATAAAATGTTGGGATATGCCCCCGATAATAGCTAAAACCAATATTGAAGGATATAGTCAAAAGAATTCTAAACAAGATCTATGACATGGGAAGTAAAGACCATGAAATGAAGCCTTTCGAATTATGGAATATCACTACTTCAATGTCAACTCATGACCTACTCAAATATTTGATCACTTCACAGGAAGAGTAGATGAAGTTTTTGGACCTATATCTCATGGAGATACAACATCCGAAGATGGTTAGTGGTTAGAGCACTAGCATATAGCTCAGAGATAGAGGAATAAAATAATTCCATTAGTCAAAACCAAGTCGAATCATTTTATGGAATCACATGTATGTATATATACATATATATCGTGTCGAGATAGGGAACAAGGCTTAGCATGAACTTTGAAAAAACTTTAACCTGGGTTGTGTAGCATAACCCTCATATAACAAGGCACCCACGAGCTATATGGGTCCATCTCTCACCTAGCTGGATAGGACTAGTATGTGTATCCACATGAACCAGAGAATATCCATATCTGTATATGCTTTTATGAGGGACTCAAACGTCTTGACATAATCAAGGTGACTTAAGAACCAATGTATACAATATGGAGGACTCAAACCTCTCATTTATATATATATATTCGAGGGACTCAAACTTCATGGTCATATTGATACCCACACTAGCTAATGCGATTTCCAGTGTTAGTCTTTGGGACTCCACTTTCACAATCCAACTACACATTCCGTTTTAAAGCCTAATTTAAAACAATTATTTCACATATACACAACCATTACTCTAATTTTTTACCAAAGGCATCCCGTTTCTATCGTCATGCCAACCCTACTTGCAAGTGTACAACATTCCATAACTATTATTAAATAACTTTGGGACTCATACCCATTGTCTAAACCAAGACATCAATTCATTTCAACATTTAGGGACTCGAACCCATTAAGCCAAATAAACCACCAAGGTTGTGATTCAAATTAATTTTTTGCCAACCAGGCCTTTATGAAACCATTTACCAATTATCAACATTTATAGGGCAATGCGTTAGTTAAAACATAATTCATATGTGACAAGATTCTTCTCATTGATATTTTTACAAATAAGTTGAGGGCATACTATTATTAAACCATTATTCAAGACAAAAACCATAAAGTTAGGGTTAACCATGGACCATTAGCTTAAATCACAATTCTCAAGTACCCACATGTGCAAAACAATTATCAAAATATGTGTAATCATTATTTAAAACATGAGAAAGCAATACTCAACATTATGCGTTCAAACCCTTAACCATAGTTGTTAAAACCACCATTAATGAATCATGAACAATGTTTAAAAAACATGATTTTTAAGAACTAACAGTGAAAGAAGTGTCATATACCTGAGTTATGGAGATTCACAGAGAGATTTTGATCCTTAAGCCTCTAGATAACTACCTTGAAGAAACCCTAGCCCATTCTTCCAGAGAGGTTTTAGGAAAGTGTTTAGAGAGTTTTTTAATCTTCTAAAGTGTAAAAGGAAAGCCAAATAAGTGTTATTAGATATGGGGTCTTAAGGGCTTGGGGTGGGAATTTTCTAAAATACCTTCAACTTAAAATTTGTAAAAAGAACACAGGTGGATACAATTGGACCCTTCAACTCGTAACCACATCATATGAGTGGTACCCTCAAATCGTTATTTGTTTAGAAAGTTGGACACCACATTCTGTCCAACATACAACTTTCTTGCCTAACTCGTACCCTCACCATACAACTAGTATCACTAAGTCCTACCCTAGCCAGAATATCAAAGGCTAGACCCTGGACAACATACAGTTTGGACCTTACGCCTTATCACTTGAACATTCTACTTATATAGAGTATTCTCGTATATAGGTCTGAACTTGGCCAATGTCACACTGACAAACATACGACTAGGGTCCTAGAACTATAATCATATCATAAGCCTAGTATGGTGTGGCTCGTATGATGATCAGAAGGTTTAAGACTCAAGAAATTTACAAGGGCCAAAGTTTAGGGTGTTTCATAATCCCACTACATATGTCCAATCTGACAATAATTTAACCACTGATTCCTCCCTTTCTCACACTGACCATGGTGCAACTAACCACAAAATCTACAAGGAGGATATGATGGAGCTGATTGGGCCCCACTGGTTGAGACTATGCAACCTATGCCCTAGAACCATCAGCACTCTGAAAATAGTGGTCACCAGATGATTTTAGGTAGGAGCACTAGTTGTCAAATAGGAGTTAGGACTCTCCCAACTCTTTTTACTAGACCATTTCCCACCATCTCTACCACCTTCTTGCTGGCCTCTACCCTATTCTAAATGTCTAAACTTCTTACTTTGTATTTCCCCTATCTCAACTTGATTTTTATTTTACTCTTTGACTTGTTGCATATACATCACAAGTCAAGAGATGTCCATATCCTTGTTCAACAAGGCAACCTTGATATCTAGAATTAAATCACGGGATAACCTAGTAGAAAATTTCCTCATCCTAGCCCTTATGCTAGATACTAACTCAGGAGAATATCATGACAACTGATGAAACTTCAATGCATTCGCCTTTACTATCATCCTACCTTGCTTCAAATTCACAAACTCCTCCATTTTTGTCTCCCTTATCTCTTGAGGAAAGAGGCGGTCAAGAAAAACACTAGAGAAATCATCCTATAAGCGGACTTAGTATCATCACCCCTTGACTGATCCTACTGCTCATACCACTAATATACTACATCATTTAATTAATTAGCGATGAACTCCATACCCTCTACATCTGTCGCATGCATTACTCAAAAGAACTTTTCTATTTCATCTATGAACCCTTGAAGATTCTTCTCAACCTTAGAGCCAGTGAAAATTAAAAGGATTTAACCTCATAATTTGGCAAACCCAAGTGGCCTCCGAAGAACTCACAACAATACCAGCATGGCCAAACTGCTATTATTGAGATGTCACTAATTGGGTAAACAGATGAATAGACCAACAAAACTTAGCATTGGTAATATCTCCTTAAGGTGAGTGGGCATGAGTGTCACCTATGAGAGACGTGTCAGTGGTGATCGGTGGAACCACATGAGGAAAATTAGATACAGCCACTAGACGGAGTCTGTACCCCAGGGGTAGGATGAGTTCCGTCCATATTTTTCTCAAACGGGGCAGAAAAGTTTCCATGAATAACAGATCTTCTTAGAGGCATTATCTGAATAGAAAGCAAATGAGGACTAGGGAGATTCAAGACCTTAGACTCTATAGCCTAAAAATAAGACAACAAGAAAGTGAAAACATTCCGAAATGACTCACAGCCTCTCTCTTAGAAGTGTGGCACGCTACACTCCTATAAAAGAGATTCAACTTCGCACATCTTTATGGACACCTAATTGACCATGAACCTAGACTCTGATGCTAAATTTGTCATGAATCAAACCAGGGCCAGGCCGTGATGGGTATCTTAATTCTACCGAGGACCAAAGACCACCTCTATACGCCCAGTCAAACAGAACATTCACACTAATAATGATTGAATTTCAAAGATATAATAAAGTTAGTAAGGATAAGATCCAATGATGGATTATCCAAACTATCAACCAATACTAACAAAAAAAACCCAAGTCAACAGTAATCCACAAAGCCTCTAACAAAGATGAATACTAATAAATTATCAGGACATGCCCTTGATAATAGACAAAAACAAGTCTGAAATAAAGTCTTAGACATAAGAAATACAAACCATGAAATGAAGCATTCCAAAGTATAGCTCACTGCTTCAATGTCAACTCACTAACTAACAATGAACTACTAATCATTGCACCTAAAAATTAGAAGAATTTTTGGTACCTGCATTACATGGGGATACAACGCTTAGAGACGGTTAGTGGTTGGAGCACTAACATGTAACTCATTGATAGGGGATAAAACAATGCCATGGGTAAAAATTCAAACCATTCAAAGATCCAATGCACATAACCATATGCAAATACATGTAGCATAATATCTCATGCTGGGGTAGGGAACAAGGCTTAGCATAAACCTTTAAAATCTTAGCTTGGATTGTGTAGAATAATTTTCATAATCAAGGCACCCACGGGCTATATGGACCAAGCTCTTCTCTATATGGAAGCACCCCAATGTGTGTAGCCTCACGAACTAGAGGATTGTCATATGTCATATGCTTTATGGGGGACTCGAACCTCCCAGTATAAATAAAAGGTGACTTAAGCACCAATATATATAACATGGGAGACTCGAACCTCCCAATCATATAATAATAGTAAGGGGGACTCGAACCTTTTGTTCATTCAGACCACTGCACCAACTAGCACAGTTTTTGGTACTGGTCCCTTGGGACTTCCACTTTCACAACTTGGCTACACAACCCACTTTTAAGACCAATTAAAATATTTAACACCATTCCAAATTTATTGAACCAATTATGAATTTAGGAATCCCATTGGTATCGTCATACTAATCCCACTTTCAACTTCATTATCATGCCACAATCCATCATCCATCACACGGTGGAAATTCATAACCCCTTAGGTTCAATTAACATTCACACTGGGAATCCACATACCCTAAGGTTTAATAAAATCATAGCCTGGTTCAGTAATATTTTATGACAATGCATTAGTTTAGGTGAGCAAGTCAAACCATATGACAAAGCCATTTATCATTATCAATTTCACCATTAGGTTGAGGAGACCTAATTTTCAAAGCCACAAGTCAAAGAAAAACCATTGAGTTTATCATCCAAACTCCTACACCCCAAAGTTTGAAAATCATTAATAAAGCATGAATAATGAATAAGAAACCCTGGGAAATCAATTATATAACCAATGATGTCAAAATCCCTCAACCACATAAAAACCCTTGTTCAAGTCCAAAAAATTATCTATGTACATTCATGCATCAAACAAAAAAAAGTTAATGGTAGAGTTACATGCCTGAAATACCCAATTTTATGGAGAGAATTTAATCCTTGAAGCTCTACTTGACCCACTTCATGGAAACCTTAAGTATGGATGCTTGAGAGACTTGAAAAAGAAAAAAGAATGTTTGGAGTGTATTATGGATTAAAATAGGGTCCCAAGTATGTTTGTAAGTCATGGGTTTTTATTGGGATAAGATGGAAAAGTCTAAAATACTTTCTTTAAAAGATGGAAAATAAATCGTTAGTCATTAAGGGTGACCTTACGAATGTAGGGTCACCCTATGACTCATTTTCCCTCAGTCGTAGTCTGGACAATTCCAGGACCACCAACACCAATCTAGTTATGAAAGAAACCAATGACTTGTAATGGGTTCACATGACTAATTATATCCTAGTCGTACTCAGGGCATAATACTTTGGGAATCACGCTGGTTTATTTTTGAAAAGGACTTTATGACTCGTTCGGAGTTCAAACAACTTGTAACATGGTAGTCATTATCATATCAAAAAACTTAGGGTAATGCACTGGTCACTCTACGACTGGACATAATGACTAGTCACGAGTCTATATGACTCAGGGATTCAAGTGGCAATCGGGATAGCAACCTAGATACCATTTACTAGACACTTTAGGACTAGGGTCATATGGCCCATCAAGATACCCTATGACTTATAGGGTGTGTCATAGTTAGGATAGTGAGGATAAAATTTCAAAAATTTTCAAGGACCAAAAATTTGGGGTGTTATAGTTTGAGTCCATAAAGTGCTTTTTAGAGTTTAAAGACATTGTTAGGACAAAAGAAATTTCAAAATTGAGAGGTTGTTTGACTAAAACTTATTCATTAATAAAACCATTCAAGAAAGAACTTTTTCCATCCATTTGAAAATAATTAAAATATTTAAAGGATGCATAAGCAAAGAGAATATAAGTGGATTCTAATCTTTCTTTGGGAGAAAAGTTTTCATCATAGTCAAAACTTTTTTGCTGAGAGTAACCTTGAGCTACTAACCTGGTTTTGTTTTTGATGAATTTACCTTCCTTATTCATTTTGTTTTAATAGACCCACCTGGTTCCGATTATTGAGTGTTATTTCATTGTTTTATCATCGTCCAGACTTGCATTCTTTCAAATTTTTACAACTTTATTTCATGGATTAAACCCATGATTCATTTTCAGTGCTTTATCAATTCGCTTAGGTTTGATGTGATACCAAGGATATGGATTCTTTCTTTCTCAATGAGGCTCTTTTCTGCATTTTTTCATTTGGATTTCCGATGATGAAATAATTTTGGAAGCTTGCATTATGTATTTATTCCTTGGTATATTTGTGCTTGGAGGTTCAGGCGAAGTAGCCAATTCTTGTATCACTATTGTTGACTCAGTGTTGGTTGGCTACGTAGTTATAGTAGTGACTTTGATTTGAAAAACTTTCACATGTTCTTTATCAAAATTCATAATTGCAGGAACATTAATAGATTCATTAAATACTGCATGCATATATTTTCTAACACTTAAGGTTCTCCTATTAAGGGTTGTATATACTTAACTAGTTGGAGAAAAGCCAAGAAAAACACCTTCATCACTCTTGCGATCAAATTTCCCCAAAGTATTCTGACATGAATTTAACCAGGGCCTTGTCATAATGGGCATCCCAATTCCAATTAGGATTAGGATAAGGATAGTGCCAACCTTTAAAACCAAGTAAACCAACCATATGTATTCACAACCATACATACATATATATATGTATCACTATGCTGGGAAAGGGAATCGGGTTTAGCATGTTATTAAAATCATAAACCTGGGTATGTGTTGTTTAACCATCCTAGAACTACACGCGGGCTATATGGGTACTAGTGAACCCCCTGAACTGGACCCGATACGTGTAGCCACTCGAACCGGAGATACCATAGGAGTTGGGAATTCCTGAGTACCCTTCACTTTCGATGATACATATGTATAAGTATACTTAGGGGATACCCGTGTACCCCGTAAGTATCATATATGGTTGTCTTGACCAATCCTCATGTCGACAAACATGAGTTTCCAATTTTCATCCATTGGACTCATACCTTCACAGTTAGTTATCACACCCCACCATTATTGCCCAATTAAAACCATTAACACACAACTAACCACCATTCCATTTATCATTAACCAAGGCTATGAATAGTAGTATCATCACACCAATTATAGCTTGCAACCAATATCCTTGTCCAACCTTTTATAGAAAAGGGGATTCCAATGCCCCTATAGATTATATAATTAAGTTGTGTTCGGGGAATCCCATGTACCCCACAAGTGATCATTATTATGCTTGCTTGGGGGATTTCCTCGTACCCGTCAAAGCTTTCAATTAGACCAACCTATCACCAAGACTTTACCATTTAACCATTCCAAATCATTTATGCAATTTATACCATTTAGGGTTTCATTACCAAGTTATACCATGCATTAGTTCAATAAAAGTCCAACAATTTAACCAAAAACATTCTCATAGTTAATTTATCAAACATTTGGGGGAAGAGCGTTTCCAAAGCCAAAATAAAGTACCAATTAGCCATTCCTATGCAACTAAATGTTCAAACCACCATAATAATATGAAAACCATAAGTAAAAGACATGGGAAAACCATAACCAACCATTATAACTAAAAACCCCAACATATATTTGAAAACCCAAAACCATACAACATATATGTCATGAAAACAATTCATTAAATATGCCTTTAGTTGGAACTAACAATGAGGGAGGAGTAACATGCCTTAGATTGAGAAGAAGATGAGAAGAAATCACCCCTATGAGCCTCAATTGACCACCTTGAACGAAATCGTAGATTTTTCTTAACCTAAGAGCCTTGAGAAATTTTGATGAGTTTAGAGTTTGATTTATTGAAAATATGTTAATGAAACCCCAAAAAGGTGTTATAAGTGTGGGGTCCCAATGCATTAAAAGGGGAAATATCCAGAATACCCCCAACTTAAACTGTATTAATTTCGCATAGGAGGGTACTACCAGCTCCATTCGTACCTTAGGACTCGAGTAGTACCCACTACTCGTCCCCCAAGAAGAATCTCACCCCCCACACTGACCAATCTATGACTCCCAAGTCTCACTCGTACCTAATTATATGATTGGTACCCATAAATCGTACCCTAGGTAGGATAAAATCTATTAGGTTAAGACATAGCACAACATACGAGTTACATCATACGACTTGCACCCCATCATATGACCCTTATAGAGAAGTCATACCTTGGACAATAGCCAACCCAACCACGCTAATTAACATATAAGTGATGACCTCTATACCGTACCCCAACATATAACTAGTATCCCTATTCGTATGATTTTTAGAGAGTCAAAACTCAAGAAATTTCTAAGGATGAAAATCCAGGGTGTTTCAGTCTCCCTCATAGGATCATTCATCCCAAAATGATGAACAAGGTAGTATAAGCGTGAATCATACCCAATCATAACTATTTCGACCTACTAAGTTAGAAACTAAAGATGCAAGGAAATCAACCTTCCCTTTAACCAAGTTAGAAAACAAAGATGTGATCAAGAATACATACCTTCCACATAAATATCTGGAGCAACAAACAAATGTGAATACTTCGATTTCATGTCCTCTTTAACTTCCTAAGTAATTCTTCCACCTTGTGGTTCTGCTATAGAACCTTAACTGAAGCTACATCCTTAGTTCGCAACCAATGAACCTGTTGATCCAAGATCTCAACTGGGACTTATTCATAAGATAAAGAATCTGAGATACCCAATCCTTACAAAGGAATAACTGATGAAAAATCATCTATACTATTTCTCAACAGATATAAAATACTAAATGAATGAAGCTCAAACTCGAAGGAAACTCCAATTCACGTGCCACATTACCAACTCTCCTCAAAACTACATAAAGACCAACATACCGGGTATTGGACTTTTCTTTCTTCCCAAACCGCATTACTGCCTTCATGGTAGAAACCTTTAGGAACACCCTATTCCCAACCTCAAATTCCAAGTCCCTATGCCTTATATATGCATAGGACTTTTGATGACTTAGGGCTGCCTTAACCCTACCCCGAATCACCTTCAACTTCTCCATAGACTGATAAACCAAATCTAGGCCAAACATATACGCCTCACCAAGATTGAACCACCTAATAGGAGATCTATACCTCTTACCATACAATGCCTCAAAAAGGGCCATCTCAATGCTAGAGTGGCAGCTAGTGTTGTAAGAAAACTCTACAAGAGGTAGATGCTCAACCCAATTACCACCATAATTAATCACACATGAACGAAACATATCTTCCAATATATGAATAGTTATTTCTACTTGCCCGTCCATCTGTGGATGAAAAACAGTACTCAAAATAACCATAGTACCTAAACCCTTCTGAAACAAACGCCAAAATAAGATGAAAACTGTGTACCACGATTAGAGATAATCAAAATAGGTACCCCATGCAGCTTTACAATCTCATGAAGATACAAATCTCATAATCCTCAGTCGAAAAGTTAGTCCTCACTGGCAAGAAGTAAGTGAACTTTGTCATCATTTCCACGATGACCCAAACCAAATAAAATTAATTTTGAGACCGATGAAGACCGATAATGAAATCCATATTAATCACTTACCATTTCCATTTGGGTAATTCAACTTCGTGATACAAACCCCCTAGGTCTCATGTGCTATACTTTCACTTGTTGACACACTATGCATTTGGCCATAAAGTCAGCCATATCCTTCTTCATATCATTCCATCAATATATCCATAAGATTATGATACATTTTTGTCGAACCAAGATGAACAACATAGAACAATTTATGCACCTTGGATAATACCCTTTTTTGCAAACCATCGATGTTAGGAACACATAATCTCCCTTGGTACCTCAAGGTATCATCAAAACTAATTTCAAGTACCATTACCTTTTTCTCACCTACATCACCCATATATTCATCAAGACAAGATTTTTATCGGTTGCTTCTCCTTGATCTCTGCACCATGAGATGATCGAACCACTTCTTGTACTAATACTACACCATTCTCGGAGTACAAAAAAAGAACTCCAACATTAGCAAATGGTGAATATCCTTTACCAAATACCGCCTCTCCTTATCCATATGAGCTAAACTCTCCATGGACAACCTATTAAGAGCATAAGCAACAATATTTTCCTTACCTGGATGGTAGTGAAGACTCATGTCATAATCCTTTAGAAACTCAAGCTATCTCCTCTGCCTGAGATTAAGCTCTTTCTAAGTGAACACATACTGTAACTATTATGATAAAAAATGATATCCACATGCACTCAATATAAATAGTGCCACCAGATTTTTAACTCAAACACCACTGCTAAAATCTCCAAATCATTAGTAGGGTAGTTTCTCTTACGACCTTCAACTGTCTAGAAGTATAGACTATCACCTTCCCATGCTGCATAAATAAATAACCAAGCCCCACCCTCGACACATCACTATAACCCATAAAACCCTTATTGCCTTTAGGCAATGTCAAAACCGAAGCTGAAGTTCACTTATCCTTTAGTTTGTTATAACTACCTCACAAGTATCCACCAAGAGAACTTTGCTTTCTTTTGAGTCAACTCAGTTAATGGGGTAGCTATCGTCAAATTTTTTTTCACAAACTTCTATAGTACCTGTCCAAACCCAAAAAGCTCAGAATATCGGTTGGAGTCATGGGTGTAGGCCACTTTTTAACCACACCACCTTTTGTGGATCCACCATGATCCCCTCAATAGAAATAATATAACCTAGAAAAGTAACAATATTTAACTAGAATTCACATTTTGAGAATTTGGCATACCACTACTGCTCTTTCAAGGCCTACAACACCACATAAAGTAGATTGTCATGATCCACCTTACTCTTAGAATACACCAGAATGTCATCAATGAACACAATGACAAAAAGATCTAGAAACTGATTAAATACCCTATTCATCAAATCCATGAATGTCACTGGGGCATTGGTCAACCAAATGACATAACCAAGAACTCAAAGTGCCTATAATGGGTTTAGAAAGCTGTCTTAGGGATATCGACCTCCATAATCCTAAGCTGATGATTCCCAAATAAAAGATCATCTTAGAAAAAACTTTGGCACCCTGCAACTGATCAAAGAAGTCATCTATCCTTGAAAGTAGATACTTGTTCTTAACCATCCTCGTATTCAACTGCCGATAGTCAATACACATCAGATGGGCCCCATACTTATTACGCATGAATAACAACGGTGCGCCCCATAGGGACACACTAGGATGAATGAAATCCTTATCCAAAAGACTCTTCAGTTGCTCCTTGAGTTCCCTAAACTAAGCTGAAGCCATTCCTTAAGGAGGAATATATATTAGACGAGTGTCCAAAACTAAATCAATCCCAAGATCAATCTCTCTATCCAAATAAACACCAGGAAAATCATCCAAAAAGACCTCAGGAAACTTATTTACCACTAGAACCAAATGCAAAGAAGGACCTTTAGAGTTAGAGTCTTTAACCTGGACCAAATGATAGAGACACCCTTTAAAGATTAACCTCTGAGCTCTAAGATATGATATAAACTTTCCCTTAGGAGTTAGGAACCACCCTCTCATTTAATAACTGATTAATCAGGGAATCTAAAGACAACCTTATCGGTTCGACAATCTAAGGATGTGTAGCATGAGTGTAATTACTTTATCCCCAGAATGACATTAAAATCCACCATATCAAATTTGAATAAATCCATTAAAGTCTCCTTACTACCAATAGATAACACACACCGCCTATAGACTCATTTAGAAACCACAGAGTCACTTGTCAAGGTAGAAATAGAAAAATGATTTGAAATAACCTTGAGATAAAAACAAAAATACACAACCACAAATAGGGTCACATAAGCGAGAGTGGACCCCGGATCAAGTAAATAATAAACATCCCAAGAAAAGAGTTGTAACGTACTAGTATCAGGTGATACTATAGACTATTGCCGGGTAGTGAGTGCATATAACCTATTTTGGCCTGTGCTAATACAAGAAGCAAAAATAATGTAGAAAAAGCACCCTTTGGTGTAGGAGCAGATGAAGAGAAAAATGGAACCTTGTTCGCTCCTGACACAACCTTACTAACTATACAGTTTTTATGCATATGGACTAGCTAACCACATTTGAAACACATGTCCCTCCCTTTATTATAGAAACCCTGAAGTAACAGACTATAAAACCTACAAGGAGGAAATAATGTTGACAATTAAGCCCCGCTAACCTAAGATTAGACACCCTGTGGGCTAAAGTCATCTCCACTCTAATGACGCCTATCACTTGACTATTTTGGGTAAGGAGCACTAGCTGTGGAGAAAGAAACAGAACATCCCCACTTTTTATTTGGCCACTTACCACCATCCTGACCAATTTGCTATTGACCACCCTACTCAGAGAATCGAAACTTCTTACCCTACCTTTCCCCTTAGTGTACTTTCTCTTTTCCTTCTCCACTTATTGCATATGAACAACTAACCTAAAAATATCAATGTCCTTGATCAGCAAAGCAGTTTTACTTTTAAGAATCAACTCACGATACATTATTGACCTAGACTTTCTTTCTTAACCTCATATTCGACATCAATTTTGAAGCATACCTAGCTAACTAGTGAAACTTCAAGGCATACTCCTTAACCGACATCTTTTCAGATTTTAGATTAACAAATTCCTCCATCTTTATTTTCCTAATCTCCTGAGAATAAAAGTGGCCCAAAAAAGAATTAGATAAAGTTTCCCATAGGGAAGACTCATCAACCTCACCCCTTGATTGATCCTATTCTTCACACCATTGGTACGCCATATCATTCACCTAATCGATAGAAAATTCATCCTTTCCTCATTCGTAGCCTGCATGACCCTAAAGATATTTTCTCTTTCATTCAAAACACCCTAAGGATCCTACTCCACCTTAGCACTAGTAAAAGTTGGAGGATTCAACCTCATAAACTGGCCAACCCTTATGGCCTCAGAAGATGGAATAGAAGATACACCATGCTCAGCCCGAGAAGCTACTAATTGAGCAATCATATGATTTTACTGAGGAACTCACCATAATCATATTATCCTAAGGAGCCTAAGGTGGACTAAAAAAAATTGGTGAAACTCTACCAAAATCAAGGATCAGACCCCTAGACCGAGTATGGATCCCCTAATTAAAACATGTTCCATCAACATCATCTACCATTGGCACAAAGGAGTTTTTCTAAACTTTAGATCCTTGTGGAATGATCTAAAAAACATATAAACGGAAATTAGAGAAGATTCTAGGGATTAGACTCTAAGCTTGAAAATAGAACAAACAAGAGAAACATTTCTTTAATGACTCGTAGCCTCTCCTTTATGAGTGTGGCATGTTACACACCCTTAAAAGAGACTCTACCAGACACAGCTTTGTGGACTCCTAATTTACCATGAACCTAAAGCTCTGACACCAACTTGACATGACCTAAACTAGGGCTTTATCATAATGGGCATCCCAAGTCCAACCAGGACTGGGGACTACCCCTAATACCCATCCCAACCTCCAAATACACATACCTTTAGTTGGATGAATTTTGAATATATAACAAGATAACGTTTATACTATTTCAAAATCAAGTACAGGTTCATGAACTTGACCCACCAAAATAAGTCCAACCATCCATTATCCAATTAGTAACCAAAACTAAAGAAAAATTATAAACCAACACCCCATACCAAATGGTTTCCAATATAAATATATATTATCTAAAACAAAATTAAACAATCATAAATCAAATAAAGTTAACTAGTATCAACCCCAATTTGAATTCCAATACTAAGGATGACACCAAAACTAACATCACCCATACCAACATATAGTAGTTCCATGAAGCCTCTAACCAAAAGTAAAACAATATCTGGTTTGGACATTCCCTAACCATAGCCAAAACCAAAGCCTATAAAATAACCATAATATGTGAAAACATCCATGACATGAAATGGAGCCTTTCAGAATATGAAAGCTCACCACTTTAATTCAACCAAGCTGATCTCGAATTTGATTACTAAGTAAATAGAGTAGAATAATTGGTTCCTACACCGCGTGGTGATATAACTTCCCAAAGATGGGTTAGAAAGTGAACGTTAGCATGCACTCATAATAAGGATAAAAAAGTGCCAATCTTTAAAACCATTAAACCAACCATATGTATTCACAACCATACATATATATATATATATATATATATATATCCATTCTGGGAAAGATAACTGGGTTTAGCATGTCATTAAAACTATTAACATGGGTATGCATATCTCAACATCCTAGAACCACCCATGGTCTATATGGGTCCAGTGTAACCCCTAAATAGGCCTCGCTACAAGTAGCTGCATGAACTAAAGATACCATAGGAGTTGGGGATTCCCAAGTACCTTTGGCTCTCCATGATACATATACACAAGTGTACTTAGGGGATTTTCATGTACCTCATAAGTATCATATTTAGTCATCATGAATAATCCTTATGTCGGCAAATATTAGTTTGCAGTAACCTTTTATTGGACCCACCCTTCACGGTTAGATATCATATCCCACAATTATTGCCTAATTAAAACCATTACCATATAATCAAACCACCATGGCCATTTATCATTAACCAAGTCTATGAGTAGTGGTATCATCATACTGACTATAGCTTACAAGTAATGTCCTAGCCTAACTTTTATAGAAGAAGGGATTCCCATGTACCCATATATTATATTACTAAGTTGAGTTAGGGGAATACCATGTACCCCACAAGTGATCATTGTATGGATGATTGAGAGATTCCCTTGTACCCCTTAGGGCTTTCAATTAGACCAACCATACCATAAGACCTTACCATTTAGACATTTAAAACCACTTTAACCATTTAGGATTTCAATACCAAGTTATACTATGCAATAGTTCAATAAAAGTCCAACAACTTATCCAAAAACATTGTCATAGACATTTTATCAAACATGCTGGGGCCAGAGTATTTCCAAAGCCAAAACCAAGTACCAATTAAGCATTCCCATGAAACCAAATATTCAAACCATCATAATAATATAAAAACCATTAGTAAAATACATAGGAAAACCATAACCAACCATTATAATCAAAATCCCCAACATATATTTAAAAATCCAAAACCATGCAACATTTATGCCATGAAAATAATTCATAAAATATGTCTTGAGTTGGAACTAACAATGAGGGACGAGTAACGTGCATTAGATTTAGAAGAAGATAAGAAGAAATTACCCCTATGAACCTCAATTGACCACCTTGAAGGAAACCCTAGCTTTTGCTTAACCCAAGAGCCTTGAGAGATTTTGAGTGAGTTTAAAGTGTTTGATTGATTGAAAAAAGGTTATGAAGCCCCCAAAAGATGTTTTAAGTCATGGGGTCCCAACAAGTTTTAAGGGAAAATATCCAGAATACCCCTAACATCAATTATATTAATTTCTCATAAGAGGGTACAACTATTTCCCAGCCATATCTAGTGTACGAGTGGTACCCACCACTTATACCCAAGCAGAATCTCAACTCTACACTGACCAAGCTACAACTCCTAAGTACCACTCACACCCAATTATACGATTGGTACCGATAAACTATACCCTAGGTAAAATAGAAGAACCTAGGTTAAGACATAGGACATCATACGAGTTGCATTAAATGAATCGCACCCCTTCATATTACCCTAAAGGGAAGTCATACCATGGACAGTAGGCAACCTAACCACACTTATCATTATATAAGTGATGACCCCTAAACTGTACCCCAACGTATGACTAGTACCCCTATTCGTATGATGTTCAGAGATTTCAAAA
This sequence comes from Capsicum baccatum var. pendulum, assembly GCA_030864225.1. Taxonomy (NCBI): domain Eukaryota; kingdom Viridiplantae; phylum Streptophyta; class Magnoliopsida; order Solanales; family Solanaceae; genus Capsicum; species Capsicum baccatum. The sequence continues at coordinate 72,424,505 of CM061556.1, read as the reverse complement.
TTCAGGAAATTTCAAAGGATCAAAATCAGGGTGTTTCATATTCTTACCATTATTATGGATAAAATACTTATAACAAAATGGATAAAAATAGCTGATATGAGGATTCTTTACTCTCTTGAGCTCGTAGATTTTTTTTCAAGATTGATCGGATTAAGTATCTATCTAGGAAATGGCATGTTGTGCTTACTGCTTTTGCATAAAATTGGTCAGGTAATCTCTGTCCTAGTAGCATAGTTCTTGTTATATATTGAAGAATCCTATTCTTTCTTACAATAACTCTATTTTGTTGAGGAGAATATGGTAAATAGAAATTTTGAATGTACCTAATTTATGCAAAGAAATCTTTGAAGGATTTATCCTCAAATTCTACACCATGATCAATATGAATTGTAGATATAACATATCCTTCTTCTCATCAAACTTTTCTACAAATATATCAAAGTCCGTGAATATCTCATACTTGTGAGAGAGTAATATTCCCCATGTAAATCAAGAAAAATCATCAATAATAACAAAGGCATATCTTTTTCGACAAATACTTGTTGTTTTAGGGAGCCTAAATAAATCCATGTGGATAGTTTGGAGTGGATAGTACATGCTAATGATGTACTTGACTTTGAATGATATTCTAGTCTTTTCACCTAGTTGAAAAGAATCATAATTATAATCCTTCTCAAACTTTAGTCTAGGTAAACCTTTAACCAATTCAAGTCTAGAGAGATTTTCGATAGCGTGCATGCTTGCATGTCCAAGCTTTCTATGTCACAACCAAGGATTACATGTTTGAGTAGTAAGATAAGTTAAAGTAGGTAAATTGTAATGAACCTCTAGGTTATTTTCTTGATTTACTTGCATTTTTAGTGTTTTGTGCATTTCTATACTAAATAGCCTAAAATGAGAAATTCAACAGCTCTATTAGTTTTAAAATATTGATTTTTGGGACCCTTGGTCTGGGTCAAAGGTTTTTAGACTCATTTTGAGCTATTAGATAGATTTAGTAGAAATTTGTATGATAACATAGTTTGTTTATGCGTATGGATTTCCAAATCAATATCAAGCCCTCAATGGAATACATAAGCACTTGATTTTTTGCTATTTTTTCTAGATTTGGGTAAAAAAATTTGGCCTTTACATTCACATTGCATGGGTCATTCACGATACGCAACATTACTAGACTTTGCATTCGCAAGCCAGTTGTTGAATTAAAAAATGGTAAGCTGACTTGGCCAATTTAACTTTACTCTTTGTGTTTGTGGTGGACCTATTATATTTATAAAGAGATAGTTTGGTTTATTCCTGAGTTCATGATGGAGGTCCCACATTCATGAAGGAACCTTGGCAGCCTTTTGTATTTCTCTAATTCTCTATCCTAAACCTATTTTTAGGGCTTATTTTTCCCAGTAGTCCTAGAAACTTAAGAAACTCATACGAGATCACAAATTGGTATTGGGAATGAGTAGCGGATATTGAGGTGATACTTTGCCATCAACTTTTGGTAAGTTACCATCCTAAATCCTTCATTGATTCTTACTTCCCCTCTTATTTTTAATTTTCTGTCATGACTTCTTTGATCCTTAATTTATCCACTATTTGTTCGTAACTTTCGAGCACACATTTCTTGTCCTTCAGGGGACCTTGTAACGGATTTAATTTTGGGATTTATTTATTAGGCCTTGTAGGCCTATTTTTTAATCCAATTTTAGGAATGGAGTATTATATTACAATATGGGGATATTTTTACTCTAATTAACTACTTGATTATGATTATGATAGTGCAACATTATTTTAGGATTATGGGGGCATAGATAAGTAATTCATAAATATTTCAAGATTGTGATTTGTCTATGGGGTATTCTTTGGTCTACATATCTTATGAGATTATCTATTATGCATTTGGAATGCTAGGTAAGGATTGTAAATTATGCTTATGACTAGATATATAAAGAATTGAGCTAATTAGGGGATTAAGAATAAAAATATAACCAGAACCTTAGCAAAAAATACCGTTAAGGCTTGATTAATCATAGAATTGCATAAGGGATACCTTGGTAAATGACTTGTCATATTACTTAGTATTTTGGATGAAAATTCCAGATTAGACCATTCTAGTAGATTTATGCCCTTATTTACCCAAGTTTCCCGCTTTATGGTTCTAATATCTTGGGAGTTATATATTATTAGGCTTGAGTCCATGGGTAAGTGAAACACCTAGGCTTTGGACCCTGAGTAAAATTCCCTTTGTTGAAGTTTCTGGGAAAGGTATGACTCAAGGGTATTAGTCGTACCCTAGGATACGACTTAGGGTCCCCTCACTTTTATGTTAGGTAGTGGAGTTGGGGCTATATTTTATCTAAGGTACAGTTTAGCCTCTCCCAAGTCATATATTAGGATATGGGTCATATGTTGCCTAGTCATATAATTCTTGTAGTCTTGGCCAAAGTGTTCTGACTTGGATACAGGTTGTAGGATAATACATCTACCTTAGGGTAAGAGTTATGCATATTGTGTCATATGTTGGTTAGATTAGGGGTCCATGGTTAGGTCTAGGATTAGAGTTAGGGTGTCACTCATACCCTAGGGTACTAGTCAATAAGGTGAGTCGTACCCTCCTGGGTTCACTTTTTAGCTTTTAAGCTAGGGAAATTTTAGACTTTTCCCACCCCTAAAACCTTATAAACCATGACTTATAACCTTATTTTGACCTTTATTCTTCACATAAATAAGTTCACAAACATTCTAAAACACTCTCAGAAAGATTTTCATCAAGATTGGAGCTAGGGTTTCAAGAGTGTTCATCTAGAGACTCGAGGACTAAGAATCTCTTCGTGAATCATCTTATTTAAGGAATGTGACTCTTTCCTTCTTATTATTTCTCAAATATCATGTTATTTAAACATTTTTTATAAATCTTTAGTGGTGGTTCTTGAAACAAATATTGAGGGTTTTGATGTATAGTGATAGGTAATGTTTACTCTTGTTTAAAATTGTGTGTATACATGTTTTTGGTGATGATTGGCACATTTGGCACTTTTTTATTGTTGTTTAACAAGTGGATCATAAGTAACCCTAATATTGATGGCTTTCACTTAGGTTTTGGTCATAGTAAAGGTATGCCCTCAAGATGTTTGTTAAAATGACTACTAGAAATAACTAGTCACATATTGATGGTGATTTGAACTTAGGTAATGGCTTAATGAGTAATATTTATTTGTAAATGACTTTAGAAAGGCCCTATTGCCCCTTTAGTGAGTTAATTGGTGACCTTTGTGGTTTTTTTGGTTAAATTAGTTAGAGTCCCTAAGAATAAAATTGAATTGTATCAAACTAAAGCTTGCTATGTGAATGCTAATAATGAATGAATGTTTTGATAAGGATATTAATAACCATAGTTTTATTTGAATGGTGATTGAAATTAATCTATTTGCCTATTATAGTAACTGAGTAATAAATAGTCAATGAAGACCTTGTAGTCATGTATGATGTTAAATTATGGCCTTGATGGCTAAGTGGTTTAAGGTCCTTAAATGTTGAATTTAGTGGATATGAATGAATAGACAGAGGGTAAGAGTCCTAATGTTTATTAGTAATGGACAATATCTCTTGTGGTTAGAAATGACTTATGTAAGAAGATGGCTAGTGGTCGGAATCCACTTGTCTAACATAATAGCATGTGGTCAAAGTCTACTTATCTAGCAAAAGGCTTATGATTAGAGTCTACTTGTATAATAAGATGTCTTGGGGTTAGAGTACTCTTTCTTGATTTGAACTAAGCGAGTAGAAGATTAGAGTCCTCCACTTCATGGTTCATGATTGGGTGCTTTGAAATGTATGCTATGGCCTGGTTATCTCTTGACACTTTATGTATTTACATATATCTACATATCTATGTGTATGAATATAGTGGCTTATGATGTCATGACTTGGTATTGAATAATGACACTATTTTACCCTTACCCCTAAGTAACATGCTAGCACTCCAATAGCTAACTATCTCCGAACATCATGTACCTATGCGACTTAGGGGCCAGAGCTTATTCTTCTCTTCTTGTGAAGTGACCAAGTGTTCGAGAAGATTATGTGTTGACTTTGAAATGGTAAGATTCCATACTTAGGAAGCTATATATTTCATAGTCTTTCTATCTTATGTCATAGACTTATATTTGACTTGGTCTTTTGCTATTATCAGTGGCATGTCCCAACATATTATAGATATCAGATTGATAAAGGCTTTGGATGACTATGGACTTGGGGTAGGTTTGATGTTGTATGTTGGCATGAATGAAATTATTAGACATTCTTAAGTTATGATTGTTAGTTTTTTTTCCACTATCATATTATATGTTTGAAGTTCATATTACGCTTGTGGATTGATGTGATATTGATGAGTTATCTTTGTGAGAGGACTTCACAAGTGCTTTTCTATACCGCTTCTTTACTCTAGATTTGAGGGTAGCAAAAGAGGATGAGTTTATAAATATAAAACAAGAAAGAATATTAGTCCAGGATTATGCCATGAAGTTTTACCAATTGTCTAGGTATGCTTCAAAAAATGTATCAGATATGAGGTCTCGGATGAGGAAGTCTGCCTCGATCTATCTCATGAGTTTATTATTAAGAGCAAGGTGACCTTTTTGATAAAAGATATATATATCTCTAGATGTTTGTATACATGTAATAAGTGGAAGAAGAGAAAAAGAAACTAGTTGAGGTTGATGAAAGGCAGAGCAAGAGCTCTCAGTTTTCTGACCAAAGAGGAGGCCAATAGTTTAGAGGTAAGTGGTCTAAGAGAAAGAATTAGGTGAGTCCTAATTTTTATTCTACATGTGGTAGTCCCTACCCGAGTCCATCTAGAGACATATATCTTTCAGAGTAGTAATGCTTCAATGGCACACAGTGCCCAATCTTAAACTAGTGGGGCTTAGTCAACTCCATCCTACCCTCCTTATGGATTTTGTGGTAAGCATCACTGTGTCCAGTGTGAGAAGGGGAGGCAAAGATATTTTAGATACATTCAGATTAAGAACATGCAGTAAGAGTTCCCCTCATTAGTGGCTTGTTGGGCCAAGAGGACCCCTATTACTACTTCATCCGCTCTTGCATTTAAGGGTGCTGCTTCTACTTTTACTTCTATTTCTGGTACTAGAACTGGATAGCAGTACTTATATCCACTTTTTACTTGCTCGAAGTCTGAGGCATCTTTAGATATTGCTAGGGGTATGTTAAGACTTTTCTCATGTGATGTGTATTATTTGATTGATCTGGGGTCCACTCTTTCTTATGTGACCCTGTTTGTGGCTGTGTATTTTAGATTCGGTCCTAAGTGTCTATTGGTTCTATTTTCTATTTCTACCCTAGTAGGAGACTATGTGGTTGTTAAGAGAGTTTGTAGGGGATATGCGGTATTTGTTAGTGGTAGAGAAACTTTTGTTGATTTGATAGAGTTGGACATGGTTGATTTTGATGTTATTCTGGGGATGGATTGGTTGTATTTATGCTATGCTTTTTTAGTTTTTTGAACCCACAAGGTCATGTTTAAATTCCCTAATAAGCCAATCATCGTATGGGAAGAGGGCTTCTTAGTGCCTAAGAAGAGGTTCATGTCATATCTTAGGGACTGAAAGTTGATTTCTAAAGGGTGTTTGTACTATTTGATCTAATTTAAAGATTCTAACTCAGAAGGTCTTTCTCTAGAATCTGTTCCTATGGTTAATGAGTTTCTTGAGGTCTTTCTTAATGTCCTTCCCGGTATTCCTCCAGATAGGAAAATTGATTTTAGGATTGATCTTATTCTGAAAATTTATCCTATCTCTATCCATCCTTGTAGAATGGCTCCAACAAAGTTGAAAGAACTTATGGAACGATTGAAGGATCTCTTATATAAAGGTTTTATCCATCCTAGAGTGTCTCCTTGGGGTGCTCCTGTGGTTTTTTGTAATTAAGAAGGATGGTTCCCTTCAAATATGCATTGATTATCGTCAGTTGAATAAGTTAACCAAAAAAAGTATCCTCTTACTAGGATTGATGAATTATTTGATCAGCTTCACAGTGCAAAGTATTTCTCTAAAATTTATCTTAGGTTGGGTTATCATCAGCTTAAGATTAGGGAAGTGGATATCCCTAAGACTGCCTTCAAGACCCGGTTTGGTCATTATGAGATGCTAGTTATGTCTTTTGGGTTGGTCAATTCTCCTGCGATATTCATGGATTTGATGAATAGGGTTTTCCATCCATTTTTGGATTTATTTGTCATTGTCTCCATTGATGATATCTTGGTCTATTCTAAGACTGAGGAGGATCATGTCAATTTCCTCTGTGCTATGTTGCAAACCTTGAAGAGTCATAATTTGTATGCTAATTTTAAAAGTGTGAGTTTTGATTAAATTCTGTGACTTTTCTTGGTTATGTTATCTTTAGTGAAGGGATCATATTGGATCCAAAAAACATTGCAGCAGTTTAGAAGTGGCCTAGACTTGTGACTCTAACTGATATTCAGATCTTCTTGGAGAACATTTTGATGATAGCTACCCCATTGATTAAGTTGATCTAGAAGAAGGTCAAGTTCTTACTGTCGGAGAAGTGTATGGGTAGTTTTGAGAAGTTGAAGGATAAATTGACTTCGGCCCCAGTTTTAACCTTACCCGAGGGTAATGATGGTTTTGTAGTGTATTATGATGCTTCTCATATTGGTATTGGTTTTGTATTGATGTAACATGGTAGGGTGGTGGCTATGCTTCTAGGTAATTTAAAGTTTATGAGAAAAACTACCCTACTCATGACTTGGAGTTGCTAGCAGTGCTATTTGCATTGAATATTTGGTGTCACTATCTATATGGGGTTTATGTTAACATCTTTTCTTATCATAAGAGCCTTCATTATACGTTTACTCAGAAGGAATTGAATGTCAGACACAAGAGATAACTTGAGTTGCTAAAGGACTATGATATGAGTCTTTATTACTATCCAGGTAAAGACAACATAGTTGCTGATTCTCTTAGAAGGTTATCCATGGGGATTCTAGCTTAGTGGATGAGGATAAGTGGGAGTTGGTGAAAGACATTCATTGTTTGGTTAATCTTGGAGTTCATCTCACGGATTCTGAGGATGGTGGTGTATTTGTGCATCAGGTATCACAGTTGTCTCTTGTTGTTGAGATAAAGAAAAAACAAATCTTGGATCCCGATTTGATGAAGATTAAGAGTAATTTAGGTCAACAAAAGTCTATTAATTTTGCTATTGGCGGTGATGGTATCTTGAGGTATAAAGGTAGGTTATGCATTCCTGGTGTTGATGGATTGAGGAAAAGGATTATGATCGAGGGTCATGGATCTTGGTATACTATTTATCCCAGTTCTACGAAGATGTAACTTTATCTTAGGAAGTTTTATTGGTGGAATAATATAAAGTGAGATGTGGCTATCTATATAGCTAAGTGTATAGTATTTCAACAGGTTAAGGTTGGGCCCTTGAGACCCGGTGGTTTATACCAAGAGATACAGTTACCCAAATAGAAGTGGAAAGTGATTAATATAGATTTCGTCATCGGTCTTCTCCGGTCTCAAAATCAATGTGATTCTATTTGGGTTATTATCGATAGAATGATGAAATCCACTCATTTTTTGCTGGTGAGGACTAGTTATTCTATGGAGGATTATATATAGTTATATCGTGCGGAGATTGTGAATTTGCATAGTGCTCTGGTTTTTATCATCTCAAATTATGGTACTCCATTCTTATCTAATTTTTGGAAGTTGTTTCAGAATGGTTTAGGAACTAAGGTGTGCGTCAGTACCAGTTTTCATCTATAGAAGAATGGACAAGCGGAGAGGACTATCCAAACATTGAAAAATATGTTGCGTTCTTGAGTGATTGATTATTATGGTAGTTGGTATGGCCATTTTATTTTGATTTAATTTTCCTCTGATAATAGTTACCATTCTAGCATTGGTATGGCTCCTTTTGAGGCATTGTATGGTAGGAGATGTCATTTTTATATTGGGTGGTGTGAATTTGGTGAGGGTAAGTTGCTTGGCCCTAATTTGGTTGGCCAAGCCTTAGAGTAGGTGAAGGTGATTCGTGATAGGTTGAAAACAGCTCAAAGTCACCAAAAGTCCTATGCAAATATGAGATGTAGGGATTTAGAGTTTAATGTTGGTGATTAGGTATTCTTAAAGTTATCTTCCATAAAGGGAGTGATGTAATTTAGTAAGAAGGGGAAACTTAGTCCCCGTTATGTTGGACCATATTTGATTATAGAGTAGGTTGGTAATGTTCTCTATTAGTTAGAGTTTCCCTCTAGTTTTAGCTCTATCCATTCGTTATTCCATGTGTCTATGTTGCGGAAATGTATAGGTGACCCTTCATCAGTTTTTTCCTTAGAGGATGTTGGTGTTTCAGAATCTTTATCCTATTAGACCGATACGTTTGCCGGTTGAAAATGAAAGAGGTGGCTTCGGTGAAGGTTCTATGGAGGAACCAAAAGTTCGAGGAAGCTACTTAGGAGGTGGAAGAGGAAATGAAGTCCAAGTATCCACATTTGTTTTTCATTTCAGAAACTCGTGCTTGAGTTATGTGTTAATCTTCTTAACTTGATTTATGTCTTTGACAGGCCATGGGTTCAAGTCCCTAAACTTTGAATTGGGCAAGTATTTTGATAGACTATGGGTTCAAATCCCAAGGTCAATTTAATGAATAGTTGAATGGTAATGATCATGGCATGTGTCTTATCTTTGTTGTATGTCTTTTTTTCTAATTTGGTTAAAGGTTAGGATGATGTGTAATAATGTGTTAACATATGCTTTTGCTTTCCTTGTCCCTTATTCGAGGATGACTGATCGAAGTGGGAGGAAATTTAAACCCTAGGCTTTGGCCCCTTAGATACAACTTGGGGTCCCCTCACTCATATTTTAGGTAGTGTTGTGGGGGTTACATTTTATCCATGGTATGGTTTAGCCTCTCCTAAGTTGTATGTTAGGATACGGGTCATATATTGCCTAGTTATATGATGCTTTAAGTCTTGACCAATGAATTCTGACCTGGGTATGGGTTGTAGGGTATCACTCATACCATAGGTTATGAGTTATGCATATGGAGCAATATGTTGGTCAGTTTAGGGTCTTTGGTGAGGTATAGGGTATGAGTTGGGTACCACTCATACCTTAGGGTACGGGTCAATAGGGTGAGTCGTACTTTCCTGGGTTCACTTTTTATCTTTTAAGCAGAGGACATTGTAGACTTTTACCACCCCTAAACCCTCATAACCCATGACTTATAACCATATTTGGCCCATTATTCTTCATATATACAAGTTCAAAAACTTTCTAAAACACTCTAAAAAACAATTTCAACAAGATTGGTGTCTAGGGTTTCAAGAGTGTTCATCTAGAGACTTGAGGACAAAAAATCTATTCATGAATCATCTTGTTTAAGGAAAGTGACTCTTTCCTTATTATTATTTCTCAAATATCATGTTATTTAAACATTGTTTAAGGAGCTTTAATGGTGGTTTTAAAAACAAATATTGAGGGTTTTGTTATATAGTGACGGGTAATGTTTACTCTTATTTAAACTTGTATCTATACATGTTTTTGGTGATAATTAGAACATGTGGGTGCTTATTGGTTGTGGTTTAACAAGTTGGTAATGAGTAGTCCTAATATTGATGGTTTTTACTTGTGTTTCGGTCATGGTAAAGGTATGCTTTCAAGGTGTTTATGAAAATGACTACTAGAAATAACTAATCACATATTGATGGTGATTTGAACAAAGGTAATGGCTTAATGAGTAAGAATCATTGGTAAATGACCTTGTATAGTCCTTGTTGTCCTTTTAATGAGATAATTGATGTCCTTGGTTGTTTGCTTTGTTAAATGGGTTAGAGTCCCTAAGCATGAAATTGAATTGTGTCAAAGTAAAGCTTAATGTATGAATGCTAATGAAGAATGAATGGTTTGATACAGGTCTGAATGATCATAGTTTGACTTGAATATTGATTGAAATTCTTGTATTGGGCTATTAAAGTGATCCATTGATAAATAGTTAATGAGGACCTTGTAGTCATGTATGGTGTTGAATTGTGGCTTTAATGGCTTGAAATGGCTAAGTAGGTTAAATTCCTTAATATTGAATTGAGTGAATGTGAAAGCATGGACAAAGGGTTAGAGTCCCAATGCTGACTATTAATGGATACGATGGCTTGTGGTTAAAGTCCACTTATTTGATAAGATGGCTAGTGGTTAGAGTCCACTTGTCTAATAAAATGACTTGTGTTAGAGTCCATTTTTCTAGCAAAAGGCTTGTGGTTAGAGTTTACTTACATAATAATACGACTTGGGTTAGATTCCTCTTAGTTGATATAACCTAAGTGAGTGGCTGGTTAGAGTTCTCGACTTCATGGTTCACGATTGGGTGCTTTGAAAAGTGTGTTGTGGCCTTGTTATCTCTTGACACTTGATGTTTTTATGTATACCTATATGTATATGTGTATGAATGTGCTGGGTTATGATAGCATGACTTGGGATTGAATAATGACACTATTTTATTCTTACCCTTCAATTACATGCTTGCCCTCCAACCGCTAACCATCTCCGAATGTTGTGTCCCCATACGACATAGGAGCTGGAGCTTCTTCTTCTCTTTCTTCACAGTGACTAGGTTATTAAATGGCTTGTGTGTTGAATTTGAAGTGGTGAACTTTCATACTTTGGAAGGCATACATTTTATCGTCTTTTTATCTTATGTCATAGACTTATATTAGACTTCGTTTTTCGCTATTGTCGGGGGCATATCCTGATATATTATAGACATCAAATTGTTAGAGGCTTGTGGATGACTGTGGACTTGGGTAGGTTGGATGTTGTATGGTGTCATCAATGGAATGATTAGACATTATTAAGTTATTATTGTTAGTTTTGTTTCCACTATCTTATTATACGTTTGGAGTTCATCTGATGCTTGTGGATTGATATGATGGTTAGGTTGGGTTAACGAGGTAATCTTCGGTCCTATTTGGGCTTGATATTCCCATAGGACATGGCCTAGTTTTGGATCGTATTAGTAAGATACCAGTTTAATGCTACGTTAGTCCTCTATGCTTCATTTGAGTTATGACTTAGCTTATATATGCTTAGATGCTCGAAGTTGTATTATTTGGATACTGGTGATGGCATACATACATTTTGGCATATTTGCATTGATTAGTGGAAAAATTCTAACTGAAACCTTGATTTTACTAAATGGAGGTCATTCCTCTTTTACTAATGACCTATGAGCTTTTAAACTAAAGATATTACTTTGGAAACGTAGATTGAGGTTCTTTGCGGTCTAATTTTTGATCCATACTCTTTAACCATTACTTACTTACTTTGATCAAGGGAGATTCTAAAACTTTCTATATTACTACACTATTTTGTTCATTGTTTGGTTCTGGTCAATGGATCTACAGATATTCACTCATTCAATTCTTGTTCTAATTCAACATTCCTTATGATACTATATATATCTCTTCAATACTAGACAAAGTAGATTTAAGATGATGGATTACAAAAGTCTTGGTTTAGGATCAGAGAGTGTATATGGATATCCCAAATCCCCTATGGTCTCCTTTATCTGATGAGCCACGGTACTGAAGAAGGATGATCGTCATAGGTCCTGCCTTTGGGAACTGCTAAGTATTGTGTTGGATATGGTATGATATTTTTATCACATCACCAGGTTCTTTTGTTGACTTGAATTCATTCACTAGTGTGATTATTTAATGTCTGAACCTATCGATATTATAGGGGGTTGTATATATACATGTTATATTTGTTGTTTACTATGTGTTTACATATACGTTCTGGGTCTATGGGGGGTCCAATTAGGTTATTGGTTGTCCAAAATAGCTAGTTACTTCATTGTTTGATTATTCCTATTATGGAATAGTTCCTGGCAGGCTTCTAATTGATTGGTACTTAAGGTTGTTGGTATGTTTCATATCCCCATTCTCCTAATATTGATAAGATTTAGCATTTGTAGGTTATTTCATGATTAACCAGTTTGGGTAGGGACTCAAATTATGCTAGATATAGGTTTTTTCCACTTACGATCCTTGAGATATTAGACTAGCTCTCTCTCTCTCTCTCTCTCTCTCTCTCTCTCTCTCTTTGAGTAGTATCATAGGGTTTGGTTGTCGGTGCAACATTGATATATATATATATATATATATATATATATATATGAATATTTACTTTTTTCCCTAGCCATGATTTTTATGCTTCATCTTTATTCCTACTACCATATAGATTGTATGTACATTTTTAATTATGCTATTGTATATGTTATATCTCTTCGTTTGCCTTACTAATGTGTATTGGTTAGTTATTTATGGTATCACGCTTCACCCCAAATTATAGTTAGTTCATAATAGGTTAGACTTATATCTTTATTAGAATTATTATCTTGGCCTTATAGATAGGTACCTATAATTTATATTCCTACTTTACATGTTATTTATACTTGCATTATATTTGGAGCTCTGTCGGTCGATACCTACTAAGTACTCGTATTTGGTACTCATACTACATTTCTGCATCTTATAGATCATTGTACGATGTCTCACCATTGATGAGTGCATCATGTATAGTATCCATGGATTGGAGATAGAGTGAATACCTAATATTTGGAGCATTCCCGCCCTCAATTTATTGTTGGACTGATCTTTATCTTGAATTCAGAGGCATTTCTATATATACATACCATATTAAATATATATATATATATATTATGTTTACTTTGCACTTATGTTTTATTAGAAGATCTTGTTTTGACTTCACCATGTTTGGGGGAAAAGTTACTTTCTTCTAGTATGTTTTTCATTTTACTAGTTTTACTTCTGGTTTTCTTATTAGACTGTAACTAGCTATTCCAGACTATGGGTTGACTTACCTACTGCTGGGTTATGGTAGATGCCATCATGAACTAAGAAATCAAATCATGAAAAATTAGCAATAGAATTGAGGTTCATTGGTGTTGTTGGTACAAAAGCTAAGTGCCTAGTAGAGTGCAATAGATCGGTATATAAACATTTGTACTTCTATGAACCTTTAGTATTTTTTGGACTCCACTCTTTCCCATATGGATAACACGAGGTTGTAGATAGATGAGAAAGATATTTCTTTACGAGTCATAATAGTTTCATCTCGTAGTTGGACTAGGGAGTTAGAGAGTGATATCAAGGATTTTCTATATTAGCCAAATCATTTTTGGTCAACGCAGGATTTGGCAGAGTTTGGGACCACCCAGTTGTTTAGGATATTGTGTTAGGGATTTCACACTTGTTTGTGGATACTTCACAGTCAGTCTTGGTCTATGGTACATTGAGTGATTCTCAGGACAAAGTTGGTTTTACTTGTGCTCAACAGGGCTCTTTATCTATTTCAGAGTATGAGATAGGTTTTCTCGAGTGGGCTAGACAACTTTTAAGTTACATTCTATAAAGCATAATATGGTACTATGATTTATCAAATGATTAGATTTATTAATCTATTTGGAATTAGAGAATTTGATGGTAACTGGGTCTATATTTGTTTAGCTTATTGATCATGTTAGGGCCAACATATATATAGACATATAGAGGCGGTGGTATGAGGATACATCAGTAGTAAAAAGTTAGTGAAATTTTATCTATAGGTAGAGATCTTCCCAGTTAAGGTTTGTATTATTTGTTGCCTATCAGTCCCATATGGGTAATACCTCTTATTATGGGTAGCTCTTAGAAGGTCATGGTAGTGATCGTGGAAAGAATTTTGGTCAGGCATTATAGGTTATTTAGCCTAGGTTTTCTATAGTGGTGACCATTATGGGCCAGTGGTACTGTTAATCAGAGAGTTCTAAAGGTATGTTTGATTTTGGTGATATTGGTCATTGGTCTAGGAAGTGCACTAATCATTAGTTGGTTAGCCTGTTGGGGTCGACTCAAGTTTCTTACAGGATCAAAACTTTAGGGGGTATGTTACAACTGTAGAGATATCGGTCATTAATCTAAAGAGTATTCTAGTATAGAGTTATTAATTAGTTAATACATTCATACCAGTCTCTTCGAGTTAGGGCACCTTCATCTTGAATCGATACACTTAGTATTTTAGTTGGTCACTCAAATTCTCGATCCGGGTTCAGACATATTTAGATTTGTACTTATTAGGGAAGTCAGGGACCATGACTTTGAATTACATCATTATAGTTGCAGTTTTTATGTTTGTCATTTAGTTGAAATTTGAATTTTGTATGGGTTTCCATTCCCATTAGTAGTTTCATGCCTTCATGTTACTATATTGATTGCTGTATGCATTTGTATATATTTATGCATACTTGACTTCCCTCGTAAATATTTTCTTTTAATAGTTGATAAGTGGATTGGTATTATGTTATCTTTAGGGCGTAGCATTAGGGATAAAGTCCCTTTATTTGGCATTTTGGTCTTTGTGTGATATTTAAGTGGTACTGGTCCTGTTTTCATTTCTTTGTACCACATGCACTTTATACTGTTGTTATTAATGTTATTATTTTCATGTTGATTGATTCTTACTTGATAGGTGTCTAGACTTGCGTAATCTAGTTAGTATATCCTTCTTTGCATTTCTTATATTTTTGGCTTAGACAGCTACCTTAGTTGGCTAGTTTTTCTTTTTTAATCATCAAGGTTGGTTGTTGAGTAGGAAGGATTGGGCCTTTCCTAAATTAATGATGATTCTAGATTTGTGGATCTTTCTTTATAGACCTCTTCTATTTATTGATATGTTCAGAGTTTGTTTTTCATCTTATCTGGTTCATCTCATGATAGTAGTCCTGATCTTTTTATCAATGTGCAGATTGGTATGCCATTCTTCTTCGATATGGTTCATTGTTCAGTTGAGGTAACATTGGTTTACATGGCTAAATTTAGGAATTTCTAAATTCGGTATTTGTTCATCCTAAAATGGCTGCATATGGTGCTCCTGTTGGTGGTATATTTGTGTATCAACAGTCGGTAACCAAGATGGTATATTTTGAGAGTGAGTATTTGTTTCCATAGATAAAGTGTCTATTTGACTAGATTTAGGATAAGATCATATTTTCTAAGTTGCTTGAGATTTGGCTATTATTGGTATATTTTACAGCCTTTGTGAGTTTTTGTTATGCCTTGATGTGTTATTCCCTCAATGGATTTGGATTTGATTTCTCGTGAATTTAATATGTCGCTTGCCTCGTATGGTTATATTTCTCTAGTATATTTAGTTTCATCCATTGCAGGAATTATTATGTATATGTTTGGGTTCTAGTGGTGAGAATTATTTAGGTATTTGACATTTGTGAAGACTTGTTGGCTTCAGTTGTGGTTCTTGGACTTTCGGATGGTGACTTGAGATTTGGGATAGAATTTGTAGGGTAAGTTTTTACTTATCAACAAGATTGGTTTGGTTAGTTGAGGTCGAGTTCTTCAGCTTCAGTGATGGGATTATAGATATGGATTGCATAACTTGGTTTCATCACTGACTTGAGGATTTATCTTAGTTGAGGCTTTGTCGATTGGTTGGCTAGGCCTACTCATTGCATACCAATTTAATTTTCCTTAGTTTAGATAGATTGTACATAGTAGATGCTCAGAGTATAGTTCGTTGGCTTATAGTATTGAATATGGCTACTTTTGACCTCGATCCTTAATTTTTATTAGAATGTTAATTATCTACTCAATTAAAGAGTGAACTCGAGTTAGGCTTAGCATTGTGTCATCCACAGTTTGTGGGGCACTCTAGAGTGGATCATTCAGTTTTGTGAGTTTGTGCTTAAGACTCATCCCTTTTTGTTTTAGGGGTCATCTCGACTAATTAGTGGTTGTGGTAGAGATTGTAGACTTCAGTCACCACCATTTTGTATCTAGGTAGTACCTTTTTGTCTTGCTATTATTCTAGTCTGTGTGTATTTAAATGAGCCAACTTCAGTTTTTGAATGATAGATTTGTGTGTATATATGCGGACAAGACTTAGATTACGCTGTAGAGATTCTCTGTACTTTTGTGTGGATATCAGAGTTGGAAAGGTAAGAGAATTCTAGTTTTGGATTAAGAGTTAGTTGTATTGTTTATGCCTTGGATTTTCTTTATCATTGTTGAGTTTTCACTAGGTTGTGCTTGTATCAATGATATGTCAACACAGTGTGGTTTGTGTTTATGTGTTTAAGCCATGGACGATTCATTTGAAGGCCAGTTGTTGTTGTGGATTGGTTTTTGGTTATTTGGAAAGTGAAATAACGATGTGAAGAAAAACTGATACCTTTAGCAAAATACCTTGGAAGCATTGTTTAGTCTTAAAGGTTATCTAGAAAGTCTTGCTTTAGGTATGCGGGCCAGTACCTCATGCTTTCGATCTTTTGGGCTCTTTCAATCCATTGAATTTTGAGGACAAACACCCCCTTTGTAGTGGACATTGTAATAAACCTCCAGCTCATTTCCTTAGTTTCTATGCATTTTCAGTATTTCATGCCTTCCCATATAGGTCATATAGATTTACCGGAGCTGTCGGTTTGATTTTCAGATAGTTTATTTGGGTGTAAGCTAATTTCCCTATTCTGAAGCTTTCACTATTAAGGAATTGGTCTCAGACAAAAACTCATAGGAAACAACCTCAGATGAGAATTTTGACAAAGCCAATAGCATTGTAATGTTGATTTTACGCTGGGGTACCCTTTTTTTTTTCCTAAGACTTTCGAACTTATTTTGGTGTATTGGGTAGATTTGTTGAAAATGAAACTATAGGTGTGAGGCCATAGTTTGTTGTGCTGGGCTCACTTGGAAATATGTCACGACCCAAACCAGGGCCTGGTTGTGACAGTTATCACAAGTCCACCAGGGACCGGAGACCATCTCTTTATAGCCTAGCAAAAAAGAATATAACACCTAGCAGCAGATGAAATCTTAACATATAACAAGATATAAGGAGAATACAGAACAAACTCATGACAACTAATAGTGTCAATCATCAAAACCCATGCCACAGTAATATCCGCAAAACCTCTACAAATTCAAAAATAATATGAGCCGGGACATGCCTCCGACCCTGACAAGGACAATGATAATGTTAATGATAATGTGAACTCCTTAATTCTAGTCTAAAAAAGGGAAATAATGAAATGACCAAGTCTTCTAGAGAATGGAAGCTCACCATTTCACCACCAACGGCCAACGAACCGAGCCGATCCACCTAACACGGTGCAGGAAAAGTAGAAGTATCTCCGGGTCTTGTATCGCATGGAGATACAACGTCCAAAGATGGTTAGTGGGTTGAACACTAGCATGTAACTCAAGGATAGGGATAAAATAATGTCAAGTCAAATCCAATTCAAAACCATGAGAACATCATCATATACATATATAATTAATGTGTCGAGATATGGAACAAGGCTTAGCATCAATTAAAACATTATACTGGTCTATATAGCTCAATCATCAAAGACAGGTACCCACGGACTATATAGGTTTAACTCCACTTGTTGAAAGGGCCCAGTTCATGTTAGCCACTTGAATTGGAGGTATTAAGGAAGACCAGGGAATATCCCACTCCCACGTCAATACAAGCTACAAGTATATCAATAGTGTGAACCATGAACACATGTCATCAAGACCAAACCTCACTTTGTCAAACATGAGTTTTCAGTAAAGTCATCTAAGACCCACACCTTCAAGGCTTCACTACATATCCCCCATTAAGCCCAATTTAAAGCAAGTTTCACATAACCTATTTTTTAAACAATGAACCAATCATTAAGGGACACCATGGGTATCGTCATACCCTTACACTAGCAAACTTATCTCTATGCCATAACAATCACATTAACTTGAGGGAATGCCTCGACCCCCTTTAGTTTATGAATTTAAATTGGGGGAATGCCTTAACCCCCTTCTGTTCATTAAATCAAATCATAGCCAACAGGGCTTTCAAAATCTATGTTCATTGTTTAATCATTTATCCAGTGCAATAACAAAGGTGAGTAAGTCAAACAAAGTGATAATTTCTCAATTTAAATCCATTTACACAAGTGGGTTGAGAGAACACAATTATTCAAAACCAATTCTAATTTCAATACATCAATTTGGGGGAATACTGGCGTGGCATGGAAACACGACACTTTCAATGCTTAATACCACAAATTTATTCATGAACTTAGGATATTTTGTTAGATATGATGCATTTTGGCATGAATTCTAGGTAAAACAGGTCTATAACAGTGTTTGAACGAAAAAGAAGAAAAATACCTAAAAAAGACCAACTTTGATCAGTATACGAGTCAACTCTTGAATTATAACTGTCCGATACAACTCGTATGCTGAATCATACTCATAACTGAACCAAAGGTCAACTTATAGAGCCAAGTATGGGTAGGATATGACTCAATTATTTGAGTGGTAAGACAGGATATAAGTTAGACTTAGAAGTCGTAAGCATAACAGAACCTAAAATAATACTCAAAGAGTGAAGTGTCAAAAGTATACGAGTTGGAAGTCTTAGTATGACTCATATAGGAATGTCATATACAAACCATTGTTCAAAGCTTTGAAATACGAAAGTCCCAGGTGGATACAAGTAAAGGACACGAGTGGTACACTCAGGTATGACTCATAAGAAGAAGTCGTAAGCTGAACAGGAAGTTAAAGCCATGGGAGATGAGCACTTGAATAGATACAAAAAGACAGGTTATAACTCATATGATGTCGATACTAGTTAAGATCGAGTCATACCGACTGCCGACATAACTTTAAATTTCCCATTTTTATTAGGATTTTAATGTTATTTTGAGATACTATAAATACCCTAACGATTATCTTTTATTAGGTTGCACTCTTTTACATAATATTACAATACTTTTACAATTGTTCTTGAGATTTTAGGGTTTATTCAATTAATGACTTTGGATTTTAATCATCTTATTCTTGTGCAAGTGATTTTATCTTTTATTAATTGAGAATTATGGTTTCTTTCACAAACATGAGCAACTAATCTCCTTGACTAGGGTAGTGGAACCTTAGCAGATTAGCTATGTAGAGAAAGTGTAAAAGTCATTTGTTCTAGGGTTTCTGCATGTATCTTAATCTTCTTCGCGATAATTAATCTCAAGTATCTGCAGTAACTCGACATAGCCTGTATTCACATCCATTCCCTTAAGGGAGCTTTTGATTGGGAAAGGAAGATTAAGAGAGTGATTTAGGATTCACCTCCACATTTTTAGTTCTTGCTATCTTATCTAATCACTTGATCCTACCTCGTGATAATGAAATGAGGTAATAACAAGGAGCAACAAGGAGAAACATTGAGACTTACTTGGTAAAGGGTAAAATTAATTTATGAAGTTGAGAAGCTAGGGGGAATACAAACCTACTGTTCATCTTATATTGTCTATAACTCAAAAGCACTCAAGAGTTTGGTTTCTAGTTGTGATTGATACTTCAATCCCCCTATTTACTTGAATGCATTACTCGAGGATTACATCAAGTCAAGAAATTTTTCACATTTTTTATATGGGATCGACCCCAACCTAGTTGGGTTATTATATTTGCAATCAACCATATTATACTTCTAATTGGAGTGTAGTTTTGGACAATATCAAATTTTGGTGCCATTTCCTTAGAAGATGGTTTGATTAGTAAATTTAATTGGTGAAGTTCGCAGGCTTATAATTTTTGTTATTTGCTTTGTCATACGCAGGTGTATGCAAAGTAATAGGAGATGAGGCAATCCCTTACTCCCTTTTGATCTAAAACCAGAGAGAATCCTTCAAAATTTGAGAAGGATATAGGACAAGTTCCTAATGAGATTCAAGATCCCCTACCTACGGATCCATATACGGCATTCTTGTGTGTTCCATTAGATCCCTAGAATATTATAGACTTATAAACAAAACATCTATTGGAGCAAGAATGTAGAGAAGCCAAAGAGGCCAGACTTGCTATAGAGGAGGAGTTAGCTTACCAAGGTGGACTATTCAGGCCTAGACAGGTTGTTGATCATCTAATTCATAAAGGCCGATCTCCATATATTCTGGCATATCAACACTTAGACCCATATGAGGATGGTAATGAAGATATGGTTTATGTTGATCCTACTTAGTCTAAAGCCATTGTTCTCTTGCCTTAGCCCCTAATGTGAAGATTGATGATACTAGTTCAATGATCCAGTTGTTGAATCTGAAGGGTGTATTTTT
This sequence comes from Capsicum baccatum var. pendulum, assembly GCA_030864225.1. Classification (NCBI taxonomy): domain Eukaryota; kingdom Viridiplantae; phylum Streptophyta; class Magnoliopsida; order Solanales; family Solanaceae; genus Capsicum; species Capsicum baccatum. Next base: position 72,404,300 of record CM061556.1, on the reverse strand, counting down.
GGGTGCAGCTAAGGATGATGAAAACATGCACCTTGCAAATTTTCTCTGGATCTACATATCTTATGCTATTCTAGGGGTTGATCAGGAAGCGTTGAGATTGATGTTGTTCCCATTTTCTTTGTTAGAAGAAGCATTACTATGATTAGGGGAACTTCCAAAAGGATCTATCACTACTTTGCAAGAGTTGAAGAAACAGTTTTTGAGTAGATTCTTATCTACTACACTGATTCTATAATTGAAGGATGATATTTACAATTTCAGACAATTACCTGCAGAGTCTATGTGTGAGGCATGGTTTCAATTCAAAAAGAAGCTGAGCATGTTACCAAATCACCAAATTAGAGGATCTAACTTGTCGGAAATCTTCTATAGATCATTGAATAATAGTTCAAGAGCTATGAAAAATATGATTTTAGGAGAAGAATTTATACATTTTCATTGGGATGCTTCGTAGAAAATTCTAGATGACATTGTTGTGACAAATAGGGGATGACATACTAGATATTCTGAATGTGGTGGTGGTACATATACTATTAGAGAAACAAATACTAATAGAAAAACTAATGATATCATAGCATAAGAAGTTGCACAACTTCTTATAGACATTGGGTTACTTACAAAGCAATTTGCATTAATGAGTGATGAGAAGGTGAATCCAGTTGCGACATAAGGGTCTACTTCCAAATCATTCAAGATCAAATCTAAAGAAGAGGCAAAGTATCTTGATCATATATTAGCAGATTTTTGAGCCCAAGGGCATGGTAATCAAGGTCAAAAAATACTATAATAATAGATATAGAGCTAGGAGTAGAGAAAAAAATAGTGATTGGTGGCATAAAGAAGACTATAAAGAGAAGAGTGACAAGTATATTCCCCCAAGTAGTAGAGATACAAAGTCCAGAATGGAGGCTCTTTTGTCTAAACTGGTCAAAGGATAAGAAAGTCAAGAGACCTGCCTAAAAGATATCAAAGTTGATCTGTCAGGATTAAACTAGAAAGTTGAGTCACATGCTACAACAATCAAAAAGTTAAAGAAACTTATTGGTCAGTTATAAGCCATAGTAAATTAGAGACAACTTGGCACTCCACCAACAAATAAATTGGTAAACACTAGATATGATAGCCAATGCCATGCCATTTATCACTCGGAGTGGTAAAGTCACTACAAATACACCTATACCCACTGTTAATGAATAGAAAAATAATAATGAGTCAGTTGATGAAGAGAGCTATAGAAAGCACAATGAAGGAGAAGAGAAGGTTACAGAGCCTTACTGAAACACATTCTAAGACTTCATCCTCCCTTTCCTCAAAGCCTAAAAAAGAAACAAGATAAAGGTCAGTACCAAAATTTTTTGTCGATGTTAAAAGAGTTGACTATCAATATACCACTTGTAGATGCATTAGAAAAGATTCTAGGATATGTAAAATTCATGAAGGATTTTATCACCAATAAGAGGTCAGTTAGCTATTATCCGATCGATAATATTCATCATTACAGTGTTGTAGTAACTAGATCTTTTGTATAGAAGAAGGAGGATCTTAGAGCATTCACAATACCTTGCATTATTGGGTCTTCCAACTTTACTCAAGAATTATGTAACTTAGGGGCTAGCATGAAACTTATTCCCTTTGCCGTATTCATGCAGTTGGGGTTGGGAGCTCCCAAACAAGCTACCATGAGACTAGTGATGTCTGACAGAATAGTAAAGAAGTTTGTTGGTATCCGTTATGACATTTTGGTAAAAGTGTCCTCTTTTACATTTCTTGCTGATTTTGTTATATTAGATTGTGAAGTGGACTTTCAGGTCCCAATTATTTTGGGAAGACCATTTTTGGCTACAATTATGATGTTAGTTAATCTGGAGTAAGAACATCTAATGCTAATACTTAATGATAAACAGGTGACACTCAACGTATGTAAATCTGTGAATCAACCTGATGAATTAAGAGTGATATTTGTGATTGATTTATATGATGAAGAGGTAGATTCATTCCATGATGTTGATGCAATCACTCTTTGGGATGATGATTCTTATGCATTTTTTCCTGTTGAAGAGAGACTAGGCGTCGAAGCACTGGCAACTGTAATCATGAATTTTGACTCTGATGGTGTAAAAGAGTATGAAGAGTTATTAAGTGCACTATATGGGAGTGGTTATAATTTTGTGCCAAAGAAGCTTAATTTAGACTTGAAGAATAGAACTAGTCCACCTGCTTGCTCATCCATTGAGGAACCGCCAGTGTTACAGTTGAAGGCCTTTCCATCTCACTTGTGATATGCATTTTAAGGGCCAACAACACTTTGACAGTTATTATTACAGCTAATCCAGGACAGTCAGAAATAGAAGTATTATTATCAACATTGCATAGATTTAAGAGGGTCGTTGGATGGTCTATTACAGATATATGGGTATTTTACCTGGTTTGTGTACTCATAAAATATGACTTTAACTGGATTATGTACCATTTATTAAACATCAATGTCAACTCAATACTCCTATGCATGGGGCAGTGAAGAATAAAATAATCAAGAGGTTAGATGCTGGTATTGTGTATCCTATTTCTAATAGCTAGTGGGTCAGTTCGGTTTAATACATCTCAAAGTAAGACAGAATTACTATTACGCCTAACAAGAAAAATGACCTAGTGCCAATAAGGCCAGTCACTGGATGGAGTGTGCATGGATTAAAAAAATATGAATGCATGGACTTGTAAGGATCATTTTCCTATGCCATTCATGGATCAGATGTTAGATAAGTTAGTAGGTAGAGGATGGAACTATTTTCTTGATGGCTACTCAGGCTATACTCTGGTTACTATTGCACCTAAAGACCAAAAAAATATGACTTTTATATATTCTTATGGGACTTTTGCATTCAAGTGCATGCCATTTAAGCAATGTAATGCTCCACCCACATTTCAGAGATGTATGATGTCAATCTTCCCTGATATGGTATAAGACACCATCGAAGTGTTCATGGATAATTTTTTAGTTGTTGGTGATTCTTTTGAAGACTACCTAAAGCACTTGAAAATTCTCTCCAAAGTTGTGAAGAATGCAATTTGGTACTTAATTGGGAGAAGTACCATTTTATGATCAAAGAAGGAATTTTTCAGGGGCACAAGATTTTAGAGAGATGTATAGAGGTTGATCAAGCGAATATTGAGAAACTAGATCACAAAATTTCTCTAAAGAGAATTCAATGTTTTTTAGGGCATGCAGGTTTTTACAGGTGATTTATCAAAGACTTCTAAAAAATTTCTAATCCACTTTGCAAACTTCTTGAGAAGGAGGTAAAATTTAATTTTGATGATGCATGTAAGAAGGCTTTCGAAATACTAATATAGAAGTTAGTGACTGCTCTAATCATTATGTCTCACTATTAGTCTTCACCTTTCAATATTTTGTGTGACTCTAGTGGATTGGCTTTAAGGGCTGTACTAGGCCAAAGGAAAGAAAAGATCCTTCATCCCATCAACTATACTAGTAAGTCACCAAATCTTGCTCAAAAGAACTTTACCATGATGGAGCAAGAGTTATTGGCATTGTTTTTTTCTTTTAAAAAGTTTAGATCTTACTTGATTAGGACAAAGTTGATTGTGAACACGAATCATGCAGCATTGTGGTACCTATTGGCTAAAAAGGATGCAAAGCCTAGGCTTATTTGGTAGGTGCTATTTTTACAAGAATATAACTTTGAGGTGAAGGATAGAAAAGTCACAGAAAATCAAGTTATAGATCACTTGTCTAGACTGGAACAGGAAGCAATGTAGAATATGACAACTAGGTAGGGGATTGATGACAGTTTTCCAGAAGAGCAGATATTAGCAACTTCACAGGATCTAATTCCATGGTTTACAGATTATGAAAACTACTTAGCCAGTGATCTAGTACAAGAAGATCTTTCGTATCAGCAAAGAAAGAAGTTCACGCATAAGGTAAGGAAATTTTTCTAGGATGAGCCTTACATATTTAAAATTTGTGCAGATGGAATCATTCATAGGTATATATCAAAAGTGTAGATAATGTTCATACTTGAGGCTTGTCATTCATCACCAGTTAGGGGCTATCATGGAGGAGCCCAAACAACGCACAAAATCCTACAATACCGCTACTATTGGCCAACGAAATACAAAGATGATAATGATTTCATGTCTGCTTTTGATCAATATTTGTGATAAAGTACTATTTCCAAAAGGCTTGAACTACCTATGACACCCATTTTAGAATTGAAAGTGTTTGATGTAGTGGGCATAGATTTCATGGGACCGTTTGTGAGTACGTTTGGCATGAAATACATACTTGTGGCTGTAGACTATTTTCAAAGTGGGTGGAAGCAATCTCTCTGTCCAATGGCACCAGAGCCGGTGACCAGTAGACTAGATGACCATTGTGGGCTGCAGCCTGCAGTGCTGACTATGGTCTCTCTTCCGAGTTTCTACTGTTTATGCAAACTTATGCATGATAAAGTTACATTTTATTTTAAACTTATGGTTATATCCTTTAGTTTCATCCATGTTGAGTTATTTATGTCTGGGAATGAAAAATAAGTTTAAAAAATTTATTTTTTAAAGAAAAATCAATAATTTTAAATGTCCAGTCATTACAAAGAGAGGTTCACTAATTTAATTTTCAAAACCGAAATAAAAATCTAAAATAACCGAACTGAATTTACAAAAATCAAACTGAACTAAATTTATTGCGGTGTGGTTACAATTGTAATTTTTGTTAATTTGCAACTAGAAAAACCAAACCGATATTAAACTATCAAACCAAGCAAACCGAATGCCCAACCCAACTAAAGAGGGATGGTGATCCCCCATTCAAGGTAAACGGTCAAAGAGTGAAGCACTATATGGGAAATATAGAAAGTGAGAATAAAGTAGCTGAGATTGACCTTGATGAAGGCTGAGCAATCAATAAAATTGCATCATAATTTTAAATCAAGAGTTGTATGATAGTAAACCCATGGGGATAGTGGTGAAATCTGAGTATCCAATGTAGCCACGTCGTGCCGCAACGTTGAATCAAGCGCTGCTTGGGAGACAATCTATGTTTTCTGTACTTATTTCATTTATAGGGTAACATATTTGTTCATTGTGTAGGTCTAAGGAATGCAGAATAAACCAAGATAATACGAAAAGTAGTCATACAGAATCTTTACGAATCATATCTATATAGTACGACTAGTAAGTAGGAGTCATAGTGACCTGGAAGAAAAATAAGAATCATGCAAAAGTTTATGTAATGGACAAGATTCTCAGAACAAGCCGTAACTTCAAGGTATTATTCAACACCTTGAGTTGTACCCACTCTAGAAACATAGGTAATTCCAAAGGCTATACGAGTCAAAGAACTGACCCGTAAGCTTGGGTATGTATCTTATACACAACTCGTACCCATGCGTACTGATAACGCTTAACTTACACATTAATTTAAGTGTAAGGCAGTCATTGTCAATATATTTATCCAACTTTGGAGTCGAGGTCGAATCCACGAAGAACAATGGGAGTGGTAATCAAGTTAATTTGAAATAATAGATACAAATTAAATTTAAGCCAATGGTACAAAAAGATAAAAATGGGGGGAGACAAGTGTCTACACTAATATTTCTTTTTGATTTTTTCTAGTATAAATTCGGGCAATGAATAATTTGAGTTTTTACAATTATGCATGGATCTTGGGATTGTCATTACTAAGGTAGTGACATGCGAATGCTAATAGCTAACTTCATTATTAGTACATTAAATGTGGGTAGGTTTGGTTATAGGTTTTGATTCTAGTCTTTTAACAAAACACCAAATTTCCATCCGTTGATTATTTCGAATACCTAATGGGTGTATTCAACAATTGGTAACCACTAACTCAATCTAGGAATACCTATTTCTAGAATGATACCCATGGTATAGTTAACTTCACAATTAGCCTTATGTCAACTACACACATCATTGTCTATCATTACTTTGGCCTCCATATATCTCTCTCTCAAGGATGATATAGATTGCTAAAGTTCACCCAAAAACCTTCTTTTGAAGATGTCCTTAAGATTTCTAGAGTATGGAGCTTTCACTCCTCAAACCGAAATGGGTATTTGGGGTTTTCACCCACAAATCCCAACCAAGTTAGAATAGCAATGTTAAAATCCATAAAAATGCACTACAATATAGAAGCTAACAATAACAAACCACACACACTATTAACCCCTATTCACACATAACTCTGAGAGGGATATCTAGCTACACATGAGAAAAATAAGCATAGATATACCTGATATTCTAGCTTTTGACGAAACATTTGGCATCATCTTCTTGGGAAAATTATATGTTTTTAAGAAACCAAAATGGTATTTAATGAGTCTTCTTAGTGTTTCAAGAAAAGGAGTGAATCACAAAAAAAACTTGGAAAAAATTGCAATAAAAGGAAGTTGATAGTCAAAATGGTGGACCGTCAGATTTGCGACGGACCACCAATTAGACCATCAGGCCTTATCCAGAACATGGCCTCCCGAAGGACTCAGTGACGGACCAAATGATGGACCTTCAGTATTGCGACGGATGACCAAGTGTGCTATCAGGACATATCCAAAAGCCACTCTCTGTAAAGACTCAGTGACAGACAAAATGGTGGACCGGCAGCCTTATGACGGACCACCAGTTTAGATCGTCAGACCTTATCTAGAAGCTACTCTACGGATGGACTTAGTGACGAAAAAGATAATGGACCGTCAGCCTTATGATGGACCACCAGTTGGATCGTCAGATCTTATCCATAAATAACTTTTCATGAAAAGTCAGTGACGAACCAGATGGTAGACCGTCAGACTTTTGATGGACTACCACTTTGGCCGTCAGACTTTAAATTTCTTTTTATCTGGGAATAGATAAATACCAAATTTTAGGGTTAGAATTATTATCTTTTTATTATCTTTGACAAATTTATCATCTATTGAAACTCTCTGTAACCTAGTACCTTGGGATTGAAATATATCTTTGGGGAAGTTAATCATTCAATTCATTATTAATGATTCAATAACTGATTCTTGAGATTTTTGTAAGTGAATTCTAAATCTATTTATGAATAATAGAAGATTTAGTTTTTTTTCATCTTCTTCTTCTTCAATGGAATTTGGTGGCTAGTTCCAATAACTAGGGTTATGGGATCCTTAATGTGAAAAGCATCTATGGATTGTGAATCAAATTGAGTTCTATGAATAACTGATATTATACAAACTTTTATTCAATTTAATGGCTTTTCTTGGTTGCAAACTTGAAAAATGAGCCTAAGAACATCCCTTGTCCGAAACAAAAGTGTTTGTTGGGAAAAGAAAGTGTTTACACGAATTCTAAGGACTTTAACCTTTGGATTAATGGCAAATGCCCTAACAGGATTAGCTTACACAATAAAATGGTTGAAAGAATAGTGTATCCTTTGAGTTTGAGAGAGTTAGAGGATAATCTATCCACTTAGGTTAAGATACAAAGGGATAAATAATAGGATTCAACCCTTATTGCAATTGAATTTGCTAAATGGAACTTTAAGTGATTCACAACTCTAATTGTGCTAGCATTTTGGTAACCATATCTCTGGTTTGTTTAATCTAATTAAATTACTAATTATAAAGAGAATCAATCATTGGAATACTCTTTTTACAATCAATTACATTATAGGTTACACATAAAAAAACCCTTATTAAGGAACCTCTAATCAACAGTCCAGTAATGATTACAATATTTAGTGAGCACAGTATTCCCTATGGGATTCAACACCCAACCCAGTTGGGTTCTATATTTGACAGCGACTGCTTACAATTTCTAACGAGAGTTGTAATTTAGGCATATCAAATTTTGGTGCCATTGCCGGGGAATATGGTTGTCAATAAGCTTGTGATTGTTAAACGACCCTCTGTTCAAAAATTCCCAAATTTTATTTTTTATTTGTTGTTTTTGTTGTTTTTGTTTTGTGCAGGTTGAGTGTCTTATATGGAAAGTACCAGAGATCAGGTCAACCATTATTACCTATTCATCTAGTACAATAGATTATTGGCAGAATGGACGGTCTCCATGACCCGATAATAATAGTTGCTCAGCAGGAGCAGGCTAGATTAGCAGCCTTAGCAGCCGCACAAGTAAACCAGCAGAATGCAGATAATGATGGTCGGGAAGTAAACCCAGATGGTGAGGACCTAGGAGATTATGAGTTATTAAATCCAAGACGTGCAGATGATGTAGCCACACCTGCAAATAGGAATATCAACAAAAATCGCCAGGCTAGGATGAGACTTGAACGCCAAGCTGTTTAGTTTGCTTTAGATAATGATGATAATAAGATGGATGAGGCTGGTGCTATAGGGGCTATTATTCCTCTGTCCCTAACACTTGGAGCTAAGTTCAATTTCATGAGTACCATGATCCAGTTATTGCATCTTAAGGGACTATTCGGTGGACTTGCGGGTGTGACCCGAATATGTATTTGATTAACTTTATCTCGACATGCAAATCGTTCGACAATCCAGGAGTAGGACAAAATGATATTCGTCTATGATTATTCCCATTGCCTCTTTATGGAGAAGTAACTTTATGGTTGAATGGGCTAACCTCCGATTCTATTATAAATTGGAGGCAATTAAAAGATGCTTTCTTAGAAGGATTCTTTCCACCATCTAAGAGGGCACAATTAAGAGGTAAAATCATTAATTTTAGGCAGCTTCCAACTGAAGCTCTCCATGAAACTTGGGAGAGGTTAAAAAAGAAGCTCACTCAGTGCTCGAATCATCAGATTACCAACATCCATATGAAGAAGATATTATATAGGGCCTTGAATCTATTAACTAATCCAGTAATGGATAATTCTACGGGTAGGTCATTCATAGACCTCACTTTTCCTGAGGCATCTGAGATGCTGGATCGTATGATAAAGTAGCGTAGAGGTTGGCATACTAGGGATTCAGAGGTAGCAAGCCCCACTGTATCTATTGGCATGACTGTAGAATAGAGGAAAAGGGAAGAAAAACGTGACCAAGACATGGCTCATATAAAGACACAGATGGACCTTCTTACTAAGCATTTATTATCAGGAAAGACAGAGAAGGTTAAGGTTGTGGCATCACATGGTAGAGCTGACTCCGATTCTGAGGAGGAAGCCAATTATTTAAAAAATTAGGGGGATTTCAGAGGCAGTGGCCAAGGAAACCAAGGTTAGAACAACTATGATAAATCTGGATACAAGGACTGAGACCAAGGAAATTAGAAAAACAAAAATGACAGGAGTGGGTTGTATCTGCCCCTGGAAATCATGAGTCTATTGCAACTAGCTCTAGGAAGATATCCATGGAAGATATGATGGCTAAATTATTGAAAGGGGTGGAAGCAACTAATACTAGAGTAGCAGAGATAAAAAATGATTTATCGTGAATGAATCAATTAGTTCAATCACACTCTACTTTAATAAAATAGTTGGCGCAACAAATGAACCAAGTTTCTGCTACGTTTAATCAAATAAAGGCTGGCACTTTACCATGTGATACAGTTCAAAATCCAAGGAAGGATGGTTCATGCATGGTAATTACCACTAGGAGTGGTAAAGTACTGGAAAGCCCATCTGTGGGTAAGCCTGTGGTGGATACTATGGCAGAGAATGTTGATGAAGTAGATATTGATCATCTGGTAGAGTCTAAAAAATTAGATGAGATTATTCATGATGTTACATCCAATATTCAGCAGGCTGATGAGTGGAAAATAGAGAAAGACAAGGAAAAAAAAGTAGCGGTGAACACTCTCCTGAAACCACCACCTCCCTTTCCTCAAAGATTGAAGAAGAAGGCTGAGGATATAAAGTTTAGCAAATTCTTGGCCATGTTGAAGCAGTTGACGGTAAATGTGCCTTTGGTTGAGGCACTTGAGCAAATGCCAGGGTATGCCAAATTTATAAAGGACTTTTGACAAAGAAAAGAGTGGTGAACTACTAACTGATGGATAATCTCCATCATTGAAGTGTTATTTCTACAAGGTCCTTGGTGCAGAAGAAGGCAGACCTAGGAGCATTCACTATTCCTTGCACGGTAGGGTCTTTGGAATTTTCTAAGGCTTTTTATGATTTGGGAGCTAGTATTAAACTGATGCTGCTAGCTGTTTATAAGAAGTTAGGTTTGGGAGACCCATACCCACCAATATGTGACTCATGATGGCGGATAGGTCAGTAAAATGACCTGTTGGTATTTTGTATGATGTGTTGGTGAAGGTAGATACCTTCATATTTCTTATGGATTTCATAATTCTAGATTGCAAGGTGGACTTCAATGTGCCCATAATCTTAGGTCGACCTTTGCTCACAACCGGAAGTGTGCTGATAGATTTGCGAGCTAATGAACTTTTATTTAGGATGAATGATGAAGTGTTACATTTTGATGTGTATAAATAAATGAAACATCATAAGGAGATGAGTGTATTCTCAATTGTTGATGTGTATTATGAGGACGAGCAGGAAATACCAACAGAGGAGCAGCTTGCTGTTGAGCTGTTAGCCGCCGTGCTTATGAATTTTAATTGTGAAGATATTTCAGATTATGAAGAGAGTGTTTGTGCTTTGATAGGAATGGGATCATATTCTTACACTCTTAAGAAGCTCGATATTGATCTCAAGAATTGACCAACACCACCAGCAAAGCCATCTGTCAAAGAGCCACTGGTGTTAGAATTGAAAGAGTTACCCGATCATTTGAGGTATATGTTCCTGGGTAGTGGTAATTCACTACCCGTGATTATTGCTGCTGATCTGGGTGAGCAACATGTGGAAGCTATCATCTATGTTCTTAAGAGATATAAGAGAGCTATTAGTTGGACTATTGCGGATATCATGGTATTTCTCCTGGCATATGTATGCACAAAATTCACCTAGAGGAGGATTGTGTACCTACTATTGAGCATCAGCGTTGCCTGAACCCACCTCCAGTTTCTGTGAAGGGGGTTTGCAGTTTTCTCGGCCATGCTAGTTTTTATCGTAGGATTATTAAATACTTCTCCAAGATTGGAAACCCACTCTGCAAACTTTTGGATAAGGAAATGAAGTTTTTCTTTGATGAAGATTGCTAGAAGGCATTTGAATGCCTTAAAGGGAAACTAGTGGAAGCCCCTATCATTGTAAAACTGGATTGGTCCAAGCCAGTTGAGATCATGTGTGACACAAGTGGTGTTTCCCTTGGAGCCGCTTTGGGGAAAAAGAGGGACAGATTGTTTCATCCAATCTATTATGCCAGCAAAGCTCTGAATGGAGCTCAAAAGAATTACACTGTCACCGAACAGAAACTCGTTAGTGTAGTGTATTCTTTTGAGAAGTTTAGAGTTTATCTTCTAGGTACAAAGTTGGTGGTCCACACTGACCATGTATCTTTGAGATATTTGATGGCTAAAAATGATGCAAAGCCAAGGTTGATTAGATGGGTGTTACTACTCCAAGAATTTGACTTTGAAGTCAAAGATAGAAAGGGTTGCGAAAACCAAGTGGCGGATCATCTGTCTAGGATGGAAGGTGAGCGAGCAGTTAGAGAATCTTAGCTGCTGCTTTAGAAAATATACGTTGTTATGCTGATTTTTCAAATTATGTGGTGAGCGAGTTGATTCCAGAAAATCTTTCTTTCCATCAAATAAAGAAGTTTCTTTATGATATGACACACTAATTCTGGGATGAGCCATATATTTTTCAGCGATGTGATGATAATATAATAAGGAGATGTGTTCCAGAGGTGGATGTATTAATCATATTGGAAGCATGTCATGCTTCCCCAGTCGGGGTTCACCATGCAAGTTATCGAACTGCAAGAAAGGTGTTGCAGAGTGGTTACTACTGGCCATCATTATTTAAGGACACTCACGAGTTTGGGCTGAATTGTGACCAATGTCAGAGGTAGGGGTCTATATTTAAGAGCCATGAAATGCCTTTAACCAAGATGGTTGAAGTGGAATTATTTGATGTATAGGGCATCGATTTCATGGGCCCGTTTGTAAGCTCGTATGGAATAAAGTACATTTTAGTTGCTGTGGATTATGTATCCAAATAGGTTAAAGTTGTTTCCTTGTCTAATAATGAAGGGAAGAGAGTTGTTCCATTTCTTAAGAAGAACATCTTCTCTCGCTTTGGAGTGCCACAAACTATTTTAAGAGATGGAGGATCCCATTTTTATAAAAAAATGTTCCAGGCAATTTTAGTGAAATATGGGGTGAAACAGCATAGAGTAGCGACTCTATATCACCCATAAACTACTAGGCAAGTGAAGGTGTCAAATCGGGAGATTAAAACCATCCTAGCCAAAATAGTGAATGCTTATAGGAAAGATCGGGCTCAAAAGTTATATGACGCTTTGTGGGAGCATCAGACTACTTTTAAGACCCCTATTGTCATGTCACCGTATCAGATAGTCTATGGAAAAGCATGCCATTTACCAGTTAAGCTGGAATACAAGGCTTTGTGGGCTCTAAAAATAATAAATCTGAATTGGAAGGAGGCAGCAGAGCTAAGATTGGGGCAATTGAATGAGATGGATGAATTCTGTCTTGGGGTTTATGAAAAAGCATACCTTTACAAAGAGAAGATGAAAAAGTATCACAACTGAAGACTTGAAAGAAAAGACTTCTGGAAAGGTGATTTGGTACTTCTGTTCAATTCCAGGCTCAAATTGATTCTAGGTAAACTCAAGTCTAAATGGTCAGGACCATTTAAAGTTAGTTAAGTCTACTGATCTGGAGTAGTCGAGCTTAAAAATGAAGACAGTAGCATCTTCAAAGTGAATGGGCAACGAATCAAACTTTATATCGGTCTAAAAAACTCAATAAGAAGTGTTGATATTTTATATCTCGATGAAGTCTGAGTAGTTGAGATAACTGAGTCGTGCCATGATGATAAATCAGGCGCTAGTAAGAGGCAACCCACAACATGTTTTTGTAACCATATTAGAGTCTCTTTCATGTTTCTGTGCAATTTTGATGTGTTTGTGAAGTGTGCAGGACCAAAAATACAAAAAAAAGGAAAAGAGGGATACAGGTGAGCCACGGGAATAAGGTGATAGACTACTTGGTGGACCACTAGTCTCCTAACGGACCACCACTTTCATCCGTCAAGAAATAGAAAGAAAGTTTATTCAATGGATAGGCCACGATGGCCTAAGTGGCGGACCGTCACAAACCTGGTGGGCCGTCATAAGAGCCATAAAATATAAGATCAGTGATCTACATTCTGGTAAGAAGTGATGGCTGAACTGATGGACTGTCACATTCTTGGTGGACCGTCCCACTCACTGTCACACCGAAATAAAAACACCTAAACCGTGGTAATGAGTAACGTTAAGAGTAGTGGTTCGCCACCTTTATGACGTAGCATCAATATCACCGTTACTTTAACCCTAATTCCAAATCAGGTCGAGTTAAATCGGTGCTTTTTATAAGTACTCTGTATTTGACCTAAAGTAAGATTTTAAGGATAAAATTGAGCGGGTACATTCATTGTAACCATTGTAACCGTTCCAGGGCCCTTAGCTGTTCCACTTCCTTAAGATTCGAAGAACCTGAAGGGAGTTATCCCAGCTAAGACTCCTTATCTTCTCCATTTTTACCATATTTAAACTAGCCCATTCCTTCCCTCTCTTCATCATAAATAAAGAGAAGTGCAAGAGCTATAATTTTTAAGTTATCTTTGTCTCTGCGGTTTTAAGTATGTAGCGTACCTGTACAATCTAGGTGTTATTGCCCCTAAACTTTTGCAAACCAGAGGAGAAAGATCTCAACGAGGTAGAAATGAGTCTGCACCGGCTTACAACACTAGACATAATAAAAGAGAAGCTCTCACACTATCCTAGTCTGAGGAGGTGAGTGAGAGTACATCTAGCAATACAATTTCAAGCCCCGATGAGACAACTATTGCTGCAACTCAACCATTGCTTATAGAGGGTGATACTAAAACTGTTAATGTGGAGGATCAAATGGGAGTTCCTGATGCTATAGTTGAACCTGAGGGTGATAATGTTATCAGGCGAAAAGATCCACAGATTCGAGAAGCTATTAGGAGGCAGATAGATGGGGCACAAAAAGAGTTCAATGAGGGGTTGACACCCACAGCTCGAGGGATCAGATGATCATTCATAGAAGAACATCAGATTATGACAATAGAACTTTATGAATATCCTGAGTTAGAGCACTGTTTCAACAAATATGGACTGGCATGGGTGAGCAGACCACCAGGAGATTACCAACCAAATTAGGTAAGGGAATTCTTCATAAATTATCCGTGTTTGGTGAAAGAAGAATGCCCAAAGGGGACTCTAATCTCGAATAGACCAAATAGGGAGTATGTCCTAGTTTTTAGGGTCACAATTAAATAGGATGCTATTCGGGCTAGGATATGAGGCCCTACCCATTATCCCAGATTTTGAGTATATAATGAGAAATGTTTCCAGTTAGAGACGTTGGGACGCTTCTTTATTGACCGATGATGGAAATCCTTCCTGGTTAACTAATTCTAAAAACCGCATTATAAAGTTCACCCTTAGCATTAAAGCTAAGTTCTGGTGGGCTATTGTTTGATTGAGGTTAATGACAACAAAAGGAGATGGGAACTTGGATCATCACAGAATAGTAGCAGTAGAAATTTTAGTTTTAGGGCTATAAATTTATTTTGGCCAGCTAATTATAGACGAGATGTTCGCGTGAGCACATAAAGTTACCACTTCTATACCCTTCCCATGTTTGATCACTGAGTTAGGAAAACAAGATGGTTTTTCACTAATCTGTGGGGTTGACAATGAAGTATAGGCTTCACATAGGAAGGACATTGAGAAGTCAAAGGACGAATCGAAATTCAAAATTTGTGTGACCAAGCCTGCAGTATATCAACCTCAGTCTGCACCAGTTCTTGAGGCCCCAAAAATTCCTGAAGGTATGCCCTTACCTATCAACACATATATACCACCTGATTATATGCCTTAGGGTACATCTATAGGGTCAGGTTCTACAAAATTTGCTGGTGGAGTAGAGTTTGTGAAATACGGGTTCAACCCGCAAAATTTTGTTAAGGTGGTGAAGATTCAAAAGCATTTTCAGAAATAGTTAGAAAAGTGGGATGGGGATTTCAAACCTTTTGAGGATGAAATTGTGGCCGAAGCAGTCAGGACATTTCAAATTATTCAAGTTAGAATGGATAACATGGAAGCCTGCATCAACAAAAGGCTAGATTCACTATCTCTCCTAATCTTGCCAAGCTCATGGCAAAGTTTGAGCAGGCAAAGGCGGACATAGCAGAGTTAAAGGAGAAACAGTCACAACTGCCTACATTTGACCTGACTTTAGTGGTAAGTATGATGAGGAGGGCATTCTGGATCTGATGGGCAGACCGTTGAAGGATAAAGACAAGTAGCAGATGGATAAAAAAGCAAAAAGGAAAGAAAAAAAAGGAATAAGAGAGAAGCCATGTCACCTGAGGAGTTAGACCAACATAACCTGAAAAGAGCTACAAAAAAGTCAAAGAAAGAAGCTAAAAGAAAGCAAAGAGAGGCAGAAAATAAAGTGGCAGGAGTCTCTACTAGTGCTACCCCAGAAAGGGGGCGAAGTGTAGGATCAGTTTAGGAGACAATTCCTCCAATTATGGAGGGTGAGGTTATGAGTGATTTACCACCATAGGGGATAAAATTGCACCGGGTGAGGACGCAGGGACCTCACCCCACCTGACAGATGCCTCAGAGGAATAAGAGGCAACGTAAATATCCCAATCAAACTATGTACGATAATTTATTACTTTAAGGACAATTCTTATCTTTCTATGTGGGGGTTGGAGTATTTACATCATGGTTGGATATTTTTTCTGATATTCTGAATCCAATCATATACTATCTAGTAGAAGCGGCATGTCTAGGGTGTTTTTATTATTGCATTTCAAATTTTGCAGTTTGTGATATAAATATTTGTATTTAATAATTATCTATAAAATGCTTCTGTTTTAGTACTTCGTTGTAAATATGGATAATGAATGATGTTGGCATAAGACTATGAGCATGTGTGTGTAATTACTTACTTTATTCATGCAAACATGTGTACATAACCTTCAGTAAATCTGTATTTGACATTATTCTGTAAGAGGTGCATGAATCATGTGATGAAAATTCCAAGAGTGTTAGAATAAGTTTAGTTCAGTTGTCGGTGGGTGTGAGGATTGACTTTTAGTTCTTGCATAGTCTAACACCTAAAACTTGCCTGTATCATTGATACGGTCTTCTAGTGGATTCAATAGGATAGGATAACAGGCCTACTCTGGCCTTGGCCAAATATTTGCATATTGTACACTTTAACTTAGGCAAGACACCTAAGTTGAGGGTGACTTTTGTCAAGGTGCAGATGCTAAATGAATGTTGAGTGTAAATTTCAGTCTAAAAACTTTTGGCCCTGATCAGTTTAAAGATATTGTCCACCTTAAGTTGAGGGTGACTGTTGATGCTTGTCTTTTTCAATATATATATAAAAAAGGGTTTTATGTCTGAAGAAGAGCCTGTTATTAGAAGCAGTAAATGAGTTGATCTGGGTTACAGTAATACAATGGAAATGAGAGTTAAATACTAATATGTCACTTTATCCAAAAGCATATCCTTACCTAACCTGAAGCCTTATTACAAGCCTTGAAAAAAACTGTTTGATCCTAGCGAGTTGACTCTGAGGAGGTGTCGTATGACTAGGGAAAGCCTATGGTTATTTAGGACTATGCTTGTAACTTTTTTAATGAGTGTGAGAGTTTAGATTACGTCCACATTATGTAATGAGTGGTGGATTTCTTTATTGTGAGGGCAACTGGAGCTTCACTGAGTTTTACTTTTCTCTGTGGGATGTAACATCCATGTTTGTGTGCTGAATTATGATCAATGCCGGTGTAGACCCTGATGTGTTAAATTCATATAAGTGAAATAATGGGTAAATAGTTGCATCAAAATGTTTTAGTGGTTGGTTGCAGGTCATTGTATTGTTCATGTTCGCTATAAGGTGCTAAGTTGCTTGAGGACAAACAATTATCTTAAGTGGAGGGTGTTGATGTTTCGGATTTTGACGGAATATTTGGCATCATCTTCTTGGGAAAATTGTATGTTTTCAAGCAACCAAAGTGGTATTTAATGAGACTTTTTAGTGTTTCAGGAAAAGGAGTGAATAACAGAAGAAACTTGGAAAAAGTAGCAATTAAACCCCCACATGTGCTTTACCTTATCAACTTGTGTATGGTAAATCTTGCTATTTACCAATTGAGATTTAGTATAAAGCACTATAGGCGTTACAGAAGCTAAATCTAGAGTGGAAGGATGCAACCAAGTCAAGGCTAAATAGCATCAATGTGTTGGATGAATTTCGGCTCCGGGCATATGCAAGTTCATCACTTTACAAAGAAAAATGAAGTTGCATCACGACAACAAGATGAAGAAGAGGATATTTGAAAAAGGTTACTAGGTGCTACTTTGTAATTCGAAGCTTCATTGTTTCAAGGTAAGCTAAGGTCAAGGTGGCACGGTCCATTCACAGTTATAAGAGTTTATCCCTATTGTGCCTTAGAATTAAAGACTAGGGTTTGGCATATTTTGATATAAACCAAAAAAACCAAAAAATCAAAACAAAATTTTAATTTCGGTTGGGGTTTTTGATTTTTCAAATTGGTTTCGATTGTTAATTTTTGAAATTCAGTTAAACGGTTTGGTGTTTGATTTTTTTTAAATAATTTAGATAAACCTATTAGCCGAAATTTTATAAGCAATTACTAATATATATATTTTAATATATATATATATATATATATATATATTTAATATATAATAATATAATATAAATATATAATAGCAACCCTAATACCTAATAAGTAAAAGGATGCCACATACAATAATAACATACATCAATCTAATAGTCGAACAATCAATCGAGCCATAGACCACCAACGAGATCGTCGCCTGTACAATGACACTAGAGCCGTTGACCAGTTGACTAGGCGACCATTGTGGGCTGTAGTGTGCAGTCCTGACCGTGGTCTCTCTTCCAAGTTTCTACTGTTTATGCAAACTTATGCATAATGAAGTTATATATTATGTTAAACTTATGGTTATATCATTTAGTTTCTTCGATGTTAAGTTATTTATGTCTGGGAATGAAAAATAGGTTATAAATTTTTTTTTTAAAGAAAAAACATTAATTTTAAATGTCCAGTCATTACAAAGAGAGGTTCACTAATTAATTTTCCAAACCGAAATAAAAATCCAAAATAACCAAACTGAATTTGTAGAAATCGAACCGAACTAAATTTATTACAGTGTGGTTACAATTGTCATTTTTGTCAATCCGAAAATTAAAAAACCAAATTGATATCAAACAATCAAACCGAAAAAACTGAATGCCCAACCCTACTAAAGAGGGGTGGTGATCCCCCATTCAAGGTAAACGGTCAAAGAGTGAAGAACTATATGGGAAAAATAGAAAGCGTGAATGAAGTAGTTGAGATTGACCTTGATGAAGGATGAGTAATCAATAAAATTGCATCATAATTTTAAATCAAGCACTGCTTGGGAGGCAACCTAAGGGGATAGATTGTGAAATCTGAGTATCCGACATAGCCACGTCATGCCGCGACGTTAAATCAAGTGCTTCTTGGGAGGCAATCTATGTTTTTTGTACTTATTTCATTTATAGGGTAACATATTTGTTCATTGTGTAGGACTAACAAATGAAGAAAAAAACATGAGAAGGTGAAAAGTAGTCATACAGATTCTTTACAAATCATATCTATATATTACGACTCGTAAGTAGGAGTCATAGTGACCTGGAAGAAAAATCAGAATCATGCAAAAGTTTCTGGAATGGATAAGATTCTTAGAACAAGCCATACCTTAAAGGTACAATTCAACACCTTGAGTTGTACCCACTCCAGAAACATAGGTAATTCCTAGGGCTATACGAGTCAAAGAAATGATCCGTAAGCTTGGGTATGAGTCATATACATAACTCGTACCCTTGCTTACTGATAACGCTTAACTTACACATTAATTTAAGTGTAACGAAGTCATCGTTAATATATTTATCCAACTTTGGAGTCGGTTTCAAACCCACGAGGAAAAATGGGAGTGGTAATCAAGTTAATTTGAAATAAGAGATACAAGTTAAATTTAAACCAATGGTACAAAAAGATGAAAATGGGGAAGACAAGTGTCTACACTAATATTTCTTTTTAATTTTTTCTAGTATAAATTTGGGACTATGAATAATTTAATTTTTTACAATTATGCGCGAAACATGGGATTATCATTACTAAGGGAGTGACATGCGGATGCTAATAGCTAACTTCATTATTAGTAGATTAAGTGTGGGTAGGTTTATTTATAGGTTTTGACGCTAGTCTTTTAACTAAACACCAAAATTCCACTCGTTCATTCTTTCGAATACCTGACGGGTGTGTTCAACAATTGGTAACCACTACCTCAATCTAGGAATACCTATTTCTAGGATGATACCCATGGTATAGTTAACTTCACAATCAGCCATATGTCTAAGATAGTGAAAATTTAGCAAATTTCACACATAATTGTCTATCATTGCTTTGGCCTCCATATCTCTCTTTCAAGGATGATATGGATTGCTAAAGTTCACCTAAAACCCTTCTTTTGAAGATGTCCTTGAGATTTCTAGAGTATGGAGCTTTCACTCATCAAACCCATGTGAGTATTTGGGGCTTTCCCCTATAAATCCCAACCAAGTTAGTATAGCAATGATAAAACCCATAAACATGCACTATAATATAGAAGCTAACAATAACAAACCATACACATTATTAACCCCTATTCACACATTACTCCAAGAGGGAGATCTAGTTACACATGAGATAAATAAGCATAGATATACGTGATGTTCAGGCTTTTGACGGATCATTTGATATCATTTTCTTGGGAAAATTGTATGTTTTTAAGAAACTAAAGTGGTATTTAATGAGTCTTTTTAGTGTTTCAGGAAAAGGAGTGAATCACAGAAAAAACTTGGAAAATTTAGCAATTAAAGGAATTTGACGGTCAAAATGGTGGACTATCAGACTTGTGACAGACCACCAGTTGGACTATCAGACCTTATCCAGAACATGGCCTCCCGAAGGACTGAGTGACGGACCAAATGATGGACCGTCAGTATTGCGACGGACCACCAGGTGTTCCGTCAAGACTTATCCTGAAGTCACTCACTGGAAGGACTCAGTGATGGACAAAATAGTGGACCGTTAGTCTTATTACGGACCAACAGTTGGATCGTCAGACCTTCTCCAAAAGCCACTCTCCAGAATGACTTAGTGATGGAATAAATGATGGACAGTCAGTCTTATGATGGACCACCTTTTGGATTGTTAGACCTTATCTAGAAATAACTTTTCATAAAGAGTCAGTGATGGACCAGATGGTGGACCGTCAGACTTTCATCGGACCACCACTTTGCCCGTCAACTTGGATATAGCTTTTCTGATTTTTAAATTTTAAATTCCTTTTTATCTGGGAACATATAAGTACCAAATTTTAGGGTTAATTATTCAATTCATTATTGAAGATCCAATAACTGATTCTTCAGATTTTTGTAAGTGAATTCTAAATCTATTTATGAATAATACAAGAATTATTTATTTTTCTTCTATGAAATTTTGTGGTTAGTTCCCATAACTAGGGTTATGGGATCCTTAATGTGAAAAGCATCTATGGGTTGTGAATAAAATTGAGTTCCATGAATAACTGATATTGTATAAACCTTTCTTCAATTTAAAGGTTTTTCTTTGTTGCAAGCTTGAAAAGTGATCCCAAGAACATCACTTGTCTGAAAGGAAAGTGTTTGTTGGGAAAAGAGAGTGCTTACATGAATTCTAAGGGCTTTAACCTTTGGATTAATGGCAAATGCCCTAACAAGATTAGCTTACATGAGAAAATGGTTGAAAGAACAATGTATCCTTTGATTTTTAGAGAATTAGAGGATAATCTATCCACTTATGTTGAGAGACTAAGGGATAAAGAATAGGATTCAACCCTTCTTGCAATTGAATTTACTAAATGGAACTCTTAAGTGATTCACAACCCTAATTGTGATAGCATTTTGGTAACCATAGCTCTGGTTTGTTTAATCTTATTAAATTACTAATTACAAAGAGAATCAATCATTGGAATAATCTTTTTACAATCAATTATGTTATAAGTTACAAATAAAAAAACCCTTATTCAGGAACCTCTGATCAATAGTCCAGTAATGATTACAATATTTAGTTAGCACAGTATGACCTGTGGGATTTGACACCCAACCTAGTTGGGTTTTATATTTGACAGCGACAGCTTACACCTTATAACGAGAGTCTTAATTTGGGCGTATCAATACCCAAAATCTTTATTGAAGTGACTTGTTAAAGATTGAGTGAATGTTACTTCAACCTCAGCACTCCCACAACTCAACAATGGAAGTGAGCTAATCCTCTACTTAGAAAGTTTCCAATGTAGTCTTCACCCAAAATTTATACAATATTTCCTTCCCAAGTATGGTGGCTATGGACTTACGAGCTAAACATAAAATCGGGGAAGATGAAATATCCTCCATGATGCTAGGGTTAGAGTGTTTTTGTAAAAATTAGGATCAACCACGTGCATTTTTAGTTTTTCTCTTGGGCTGCTTTCTTCTTCTTAGTCTTGATCATACAGGTATGGTCGTGACCGTGGTTATCTTCCACGACCGCGGTTGATTGACTTCTGCTTGAATGTTTCAATCATGGTCGCCAGATCGTAACTATAGTAATTGAGGATAGCTCCTGTTCTAAGTCAACAACTGTACTTTCTTGCTCTCTTTTGACCATTTTAAGCTCCAATCCACATCTTTCTATCTTTTCAAATGTATGCCTTCAAAGAGTGGATATTAGTGCATTTACTCACAAATATGTCTTATTTATTCATTCAAAACAAGGTAATGTACATGAATGTTGAGTGAGAATGAGTGGTAAAATTGCCACTCATCAACACTCCCAACTTAAAGTTTTCTCTTGCCCTCAAGCAACACTACCTCTTACCACGAGTCAACAATTATCTATGCCAAAACTTTATTCCTTAAAGATCACAATGACTCCAACTTTAGTCACTACAACAAGTAGCTCATTGCACATGGGCTAAGCTAATTTCCACTACACCCCTAATTATAATATGCAACATTCAAGGATACATAAGACTTTAAAGAGCAGCCAAGCAACAAAAACCAATACTTTAGAAATGGCTCCATTTTGACCGCAATTAAGCTATACTACATTTGTATCATTATTAAAAAGGTGGCAAAATCAACCTCCCCAACCTATTTCATATGCCAATCCTTACAAGAAAGAAAATTCCACACACCAAGCTACCAAATAAACTAAAAGGGAATTTAAGTGCAAAAATTCTCTTCCTTATAAAAGAAATCTCTATGAAACAAGTGTCATACCATAGGTTTTCCCCTATTTTCATTCGCCACTACAAATAAAGTTAATGGTTGGAGATCTCAAAGGATTTTCTAAGCTTATAATGTAGGTTCAGGTTAGGGTAGGATATCATTTGGAGAACAACATGGCTACTACCTTCCTTGAACATTAATGTCACATTATTCAATCCGTTTTTTTTACTATGGGCCACTTCTCTTTGTTTTCTCCTTTTTAGCATGCCTACTTTTTTCTTTCTTTGTTCACTCATGTTTTTTTCTATTTTTTTTTCTTGTAATTTTCATGCAATTCCTTCCTTTATTGGATCCTTTCTTTTTCTATTCCTTTATTTACAACACTTAGGCACATTCGGCATTTTACTAACACTTTGTGGACCCAAAATTCTTTCCATCAACTTTCACCACCCCCAACTTAGGCTTTTAGCTTCAATTTGTATCTTCAAGTTCAAGGAGGGTATGGTTCAAAAGTGTGATAAAAAGAATGGTTCACAGTTTGTAATGAGTTTGCCACAAAAGGGTCTAAAGACTCAAAGTGGGTAACTAGGGATTACAATCATGCACAGGTAGGATTTTTAGGCTAGAATGGTTTCCAAAATCATAAAGACAGCCTAAGATCACTTCTCCGACCACATACAATTTAAATTTTCTTTTAAAGACTAACTAGGAAAGTTCTAGATAACACAAGTATACAAAGAGATGAATGAAAATAGCTCAACACACTTGGCATGCAAAATTTGCCAAGGGAGCTCAAATGTCCCTCCCGATAGAAACAAAATTTGAGTATATATTATATTCACAAGTCAAAAATTTTTGAAGCCACAAAAAGAGAAAAAGATTTGTTACAACATTGCTCACGTCCATGCCCGTAATTTTCAAAAATTTTTTATGGAGGGGATTGTTCATTTTGCATTAGCACCATGCACAATCTGTTAAGCTATGGATACAACCAAAGCCTTAGTCTCACATTTTGTCTCAAAATGGGAAAACTAACCATATGGCTAGTCAGAGTTTTCCAATGGCGTAGAATGTGATCCCAAATTTGCTATTTACAATGCTACAGGTACTCAGACTTCCCTTGAATTCATGACATTTATGCTACGGGTACTCAAAATTACCCTGCACCGTTGGCTCAAAACCCAAACACGATGCTTTACCCTTAAGTTTGTCATAACTCAATCTATCATAGGGCAAATCCTGTCCGCATTATCAAAATCAAAATAAAAGCTAGTAAAAAGAAAAACTAAAACTAAGAGAAAAACATTATAATTCATACAATGTAGGCACCATCAGGGTACCAAGAAATGTAGCATCTCAAAACCAAATAAAAATAGTATCCAGAGTGTTATCCCAAAACAACATAAAAAGAAATATCCAACTAAAAGATCCGAGGGCACTTCCAACTAAAATAAATGCAGTGTCCCCACTGCATGTGGAAATAAAGAAAGAGTAAACGGGGTCTTCCTGTATCTGCATCAAGCTCTATCCTCTCCCGCTGACTCTGCACTATCTCCCTCAGCATTATTAGTAGTCCACTCAGCCGGAGTCTCATCTTCACTATCCAACCTAGTGAGGGTAGTCGCTCATTTGGTTTAAGATCCTTGAAGATGCCCTTTACCCCTTTCCAAAGCTTCTTAAATAATTTATCTCTCTTTTTTTCTCTCTTTACCATCTTCTCATTTGACTCCTTAAGGTCTCTATGAGAGGTAGCCAAGGACAAATAGGCTCTCTCCAGACTGGCAACTATGGCACCCTGGGTCTACAACTCTCCTTATATTTCTCATAGTCTGAATATAATACATATGAAAGACGAACAGTGGAGGGTTCTCCCGATTCTTAAGGAAATTTGGCCAATAGTTCTCTCTCCACCTGTATCTAACCAGAAATTTCAACGAATGTAGTGGCTAATGAAGGTCTGCAAGAATCTGTGTCCTCCTAGGTCAACTTTCCTGACTCTATCTTCCTTTTCTTGCTCTGACCTAGGGTTCCCTCACCCCTAAATTTGAGTGGGAAGGGACTTGCAGATACCCAGGTATCTATAGCATACTCCTCCATACGTGCCTTCCTGTATAGCTCTGTAATGAAAGAAGGAAGAAGAATATGTATACCTCCATGATTTTTGAAGCACCTCCACTCTGAGTAAGCACTTTTGCCCACGTTCAAGGTGAGGCTAGAGAGAAGACAAGCCATCATTCGAGTCAGCATGTCTACGTTAATGGTCATATGAGTGCATGGATAAACTTGGCTATAGATAATATTTACCTAAAGTATGGCTTCAGCTGTGAAGTCACTCATTAGAATCTCCCTCTTGGTGGTGGCCTAGGGAACTACTTTGCCTTTATATAACACATCTTCCATCTAGGTCCCTAACTCACATCCCTATATATGAAATTGCTCCATGTCAGTATTTAAGAGCCCATATACTTCATTGATCCGCTTTGTCCTAAAGTTTTCTTATTTACCCCAGATCATAAACCCTGGGTTTGTGAAGGAAGCAACAGCTCTCTAATAAGAATGTAAGCGATCGTTGTCAATATATAACCCAACTACGTTGGGGTCGAATCCCACAGAGAATATGGTGTGAACTTAAGTCATTTGCAATTTAATCAACTGATAGCTGGTTGTTTCCTAAAATGGTTTTTCTTTTAGTTTAACAAGTAATTTTTGGTCACCTTAGTTTAAGTTTGTAATCAAGAGTGTATGGAAAACCAGAATTATGTTCACTAGGATTTTGGTACTTGACAAATGCTACTAGTGGTTCAAGATTCTCACGGTAGGTAGGAAAATAACTTATCTTTATTGAAGTTATGCTTAAATGTCTCTCAACCTACTTAAGCATTTAATTACCTAATCCTCTCAGAATTAGGGAATTTATATTCATTGCACAGATTTTACCTCAGGTTAACCAACCTTGTTACAACGCTGATTATTAAACGGAATATTAGTGTTTCCAAGTCCCTATTGATAATTCACTTCCCACTATTTTTGATTTCTTTCTCAAGCAAATCAAAGCAGGTGTTATCTATCATTTAAAACTAACAGACAATAATTAAAACATCAGAATTATCAAGAAGTCCTACCACCTTTCAAATCCTGAACACTCAGCACCTTATCAAGACCTAACCCTAGATCCCATAATTCATGTTAAAGGAATTTAGCCGCTCATGACGTAATAATCGAAGAAGCTAGATGAATTCATGCTTTTAAAGATAAACTTACTGAAAGATGAATAGAAACTAGAGATTCTCAGATTAAATCAGTAAGAAAAATCCCAAAATAATGATTAAATTCTCTTTAAAGTAATTAATTTTTCAAGCCAAGAAGTTAGAGGGAGAAAATATCAAAGTATCGTGTCTCAAAATTCAAGGTTTGGAAATCTTAGGAAAACCCTAAACAAGGCTTTAAATAGTTCACCCTAATTATAGAAACAAAATAATAAAATTCAGAAATTCTTTAGATTAGGTGACGCCATTTGTAATAGCCTATCAGAAGGCTGACGACTTATCACAAATATTGCCAGCTTCTTCTTTGCTTTGGTCACTTGCTGCCTAATACTGAGGATAAACGGTGACACCCTATTAGCTCCTTGATGACTTATCACAAATGTCTTCAAGTCTCTGCTTCACTTCTCATGTGCTGCCTTAGGCTAATGGCATTCTCGACGGCTTATCAGCTCCTTGATGACCTATCATATAATGTTGTCATTGCTTTAAACTTAGGTAAATTCTTTGTCTATGGATGACGATGAAGTTGATAGCTTTTCACAAGGCTGACGACTTATCAGAAATGTCGTCAGTCATACTTTGCCTCTATTTACTTCAGATTTTAGCTCATTTTCTTCCATTCTTGTTGTTTCTCTAACATATTAGCTTCTTCTTAAAATCAAACATAAGACAATAAAAACTGATAAAAGTTGCTTAAGATTTTGCAATTATTCTTGGTTTAAAGCCTCAGATGTGTTAGCATTAGCTCACACATCAACACACTTAACTTAAAATAATTGTTTGTCCTCAAGCAACTCAGCATAACTAAGAGAATACAAAGCACATTTGGCAGTCAATCATCCATATCATCTCAAAATACTTTCATCATCTCCAAGGTCAGTCAATTCAAGAACAACAGTGTATATTATTGAAGAACACCAATGCAAAACACAGGAATCAAGTATGATATTAATTTAGCTATAATAACCATACATATACCAGAATTACACTCTTCAAACAAGTTAGCAACTACTAACATATCTCGTGTTCCCTCACAGAAAAGAAATCCCCCTCATCTTATATCAGTAATCATATATGTAACCATGGGGACAATCAAAACACTCACCCTCAGAACGAAGTTCTAACCAATATATGCCAAGTACCATAGGCTTGCCTTTATTTTCATTACCCAGATCTTCAAATAGGTCAGCTAGGATTACTACAGGTCTTCACTTAGTCTTGTAATGTTGGTTAGGGGTCGGTATGATACTCGATGGTATTTAAAGTGACTAAGTCTCCATGACACTATACTAGATTTTTGGGTGTTCACTCCTTATCCTTTTCTACTCTTCTCTTTTCTTGATCACACTTATTTATGATGGGTGCGGTCTTTTCCACAATCATTTATTCTTTTTCACAATTTTTCTTTTTCCTGCTATCTTCCTCCACACCTAGCTTTTTATTCTTTTCTTTTATGCTACATTTCTTCATACTCATTTTGTATGACACACCTCTATGGTAGCCACCCTCAACTTAGGCCATTTGCCTAAGTCAAGGTGTACAGTGTACAAGGAGGACCAAGGACAAAATAGGTTCATTGTGATCTAAATAGGAAGGTGACAAGTGTTATAAAAAATAAACTAATCAGGCTCAAAATAGGGACAAGGGATATTTTGTGATGATAGGCGAATTAACACGCCTATATCAATATATTTTGCCTATATTTTAGCCTAGTTTTGAGAACAAATTATATATTTCATGCACTTTTAGTCCTTTTTCCTGTAAATGAGCTAACGAACATGATTAGAAAAGTTTCAGGTATAAATGATGCAAAATACAGCATTTTATGGCTTACTTGACACAAAAGAAAGCTCACGAACAAAGGAGAAGGAAGTGGGACGCCTAAAGGACTAAAACTGCTGCATCGAAAATCTGTCCCGGGCTAAAACAACAATTCTGAAGACTTTGGGGACTTACAGACACAAAGCTGGATTTTGACAATGATACATTAACCTAGTACAATTAGGTTATGTATTTCATTAGTTTATTTGGATTATGATAATGTTACCTTAACGTAGTACGTTTGGGTTAAGTGTTCCATAGGCCTAGTAGGATTTGGTTATTTATTTCATTAGCATAGTAGGAGTAGGATAGGAGTATTATAAATACCCTATCATGCTAGAGATTTTTAATTAATTCCTCCCTTAGTGGAGAGATACATTCAACAATTAATTTTCTTCCATCCCTCTCATCTTCCACTACAAACACTTCTAATCTACTCTTCTATTCTTAAATTCCACAACAAGAGAATCGTTACCAAGCCAAGGAAACACGCCACACACCTATCACTTGATCTACACACCATTACTCAATATCATGAAATAATAACAATGTCAATCGTGATCTCCTTCGCATTCATGGGTAACTAAACCACTCTGTTGGGGTTATGGAAGCCGAATGAGCTACTATCTATTGCTGTGAGTTTGTGAGTTCGAGACACGTATATTGCTTATATCATTATTCTCTTCATCTTAATCTACATTCTTTGCGGTTGCAAACGCAAGAATACGCCAGTCTAACATTTAACTTGTTCGAGAGAAAGGTTATTTGTCTGGAAAAGAGATAGTGTCAAGGTAGTAGGACACCTTTTCCTATTAAAAAGCTAGTGCCGTAACTGGACTAACCTCTTGGAGAATTCGTACCGTTAGACACGCTTTAATCTCGAGAGAGTTAAAGTGAAATAGTCCTTGTTTAGGTCGAGAGACGCTTGGATTTACCATCGAATATAATTCTCTATAAGCAATTGCATGTCAGAATTCTGCACACTCATAGCCAATAGAGACGTATACCTCAGAAGGTGGACATAACCCCAACGCTTCAATTCTCATTGTTTGCAACTTACGTAACAATCTTTCTCTTTTTACTTTGCTATTTTCAGCTTTTACTTTCTTGTTTTTGTTACACATTACAATCCCCCCTTTTTACGAGACTTGCACCAAAAGTCTAGTAACCGTTACTTACTTGTTGACCAAGCTATTCCCTGTGGGATCGATACCCAACCCAGGTTGGGTTCTATATTTGATAACGACCACTTTACACTCAAACGAGAGCTGTAGATTAAGCGTTATCAAAAATTGGCGCCGTTGCCAGGGAATATGAGTGACAATCAAGTTTGTGATAATTACTCGACCCTTTGGTCAAAGATTCTCGTAATTTTATGTTTAGTTTTTGTTTTTGTTTACTGCAGGTTTTTACTTTAGTGCATGCCCCATAATAGAAGTTTTGGTCAACTCTTATTACCAATCAATCCTGAAACACAACGAATTAGAAGAATGGAAGCACAAGCTGAAATCGATAGGATGGCTGCTCAACACGAGCAAGAAAGATTAGCTGCTCTTGCAGCTGCTCAAGTCCAACAACAAAACATTGATAATCCTGGGCGAGCAACAAATCCTGACGATGAAGATTTTGGTGCTGACGAGTTACTAAACCCTAGGCGTGATGCTGAAATTATAACACCTGCCAACCAAAGAGGTCGATATGCTCGGTATAGGTATGATCGCCAACCTTTGCAGCCAGCTTTCGACGATGATGATGATGATCTTGATGGTGTCGGAGCCACTGGAGCTATAATTCCACCACCATTAGCGCCCGGAGCCAAGTTCAACATCACTAGCATCATGATTCAGTTATTGCAACTCAAGGGATTATTTGGTGGACTAGCAGGCGATGATCCGAATATGCATCTCATCAACTTTATTTCTACATGCAAGTCTTTTGACAATCCTGGTGTTGGTCAGAATGCTATTCGATTACGTCTATTTTCATTGTCTCTGTCTGGGGAGGCAGCACTATGGTTGAATGGGTTGACTCCTGATTCAATTACAAATTGGAGGCAATTGAGAGACGCTTTCCTAGAAAGATTCTTTCCGCCATCCAAAAGGGCTCAATTGAGAGATGAAATCAGCAACTTTCATCAGCTTCCCTTTGAAGCTCTTCATGAAACATGGGAGAGGTTCAAGACAAAGCTAGCGAGATGCCCAAACCATCACATGACTAATGTTCACCTCATGGAGATCTTGTATAGAGCCTTGAATTCAATAACTAAACCTGTGGTTGACAACACAGCTGGAGGTTCTTTTATGGACCTCACCTTTGGTCAAGCAAGCAATATGCTAGATCGCATGATGAAATAAAGTAGAGCTTGGCATACTAGGGATTCTGAGGTAGCAAGCCCCACTTTATCTATTGGCATGACTGCAGACCAAAGAAGAAGAGAAAAAGAATGTGATCAAGACATGGCGCACATGAAAACACAAGTGGATCTTCTTACAAAGCATTTATTATCAGGGAAGACCGAAAAAGTGAAAGCTGTAGCGCTAAAAGGAAGAGACGAATCTGATTCTGAAGAGGAGGCCAACTACTTGAACAATCAGGGGGGTTTCCGCGGGAATGCCCCAGGAAACCAAGGTCGGAACTATTATGATAAATCTGGAAGCAAAGACCAAGGTAGTTGGAAGAAAAACAATGAAAAAAGTGGTTTGTACGTTCCCCCTGGTAGACATGACACCACCACATCTAATTCTGGAAGTATGGAAGACATGATGGCTAAGTTATTAAAAGGAGTGGAAGCAACGAGCGCGGGAGTTACGGAGGTGATTAATGATTTGTCCTCCATGAAGCAATTAGTTGATTATCATTCCACTTCTATCAAGCAAATAGAGCAGCAATTAAGCCAACTTTCAGCAGCATTCAATCAAAGAAAGGCTGGCACCTTACCGAGCGATACGGTGCAAAACCCAAGGAATGATGGGTCATGCATGGCCATCACTACCAGAAGTGGTAAGGTGCTGGAAACTTCAGCAACAGGCAAGCAAGTGGTTGACGAAATTGCGGACATGGATGTTACACCTAGTGACATTGCAAAAGGAGATGATGCCGCAACAACTACTTCCAACGTCAAGGACGTTACACCTAGTGACGTGCAGCCTGAAAAAATGGAAAAACAGAAGCAAGAGGAGAAGAAAGCCATGGAGAGCACACTTCCATACCCACCACCACCTTTTCCCCGAAGATTGAAGAAGGTGGCGGATGACACTAAGTTCAGCAAATTTATGACTATGTTGAAGCAGCTGACCATTAATGTTCCACTGGTAGAGGCACTTGAACAAATGCCTGGGTATGCGAAGTTTATGAAAGATCTTTTGACTAAGAAGAGGGCAGCAAGTTATGAGCTAAAGGATGATGTGCATCATTGTAGTGTAATTGCTACCCGATCGATAGTTCAGAAGAAGGCCGACCCTGGAGCTTTCACTATTCCTTGCACCGTCAGATCTTTGAACTTTGCCAAAGCATTATGTGATTTAGGAGCCAGCATCAACTTGATGCCATTATCGATCTACAAGAAGTTGGGGTTAGGAGATCCTACACCAACCAATATGAGGCTTGTCATGGCGGATAGGTCGGTAAAATGACCTGTTGGTATTTTATGCGATGTCTTGGTAAAGGTTTCTTCATTTATCTTCCCAGCAGACTTTGTCATCTTGGATTGTGAAGCAGATTCTGAGGTTCCCATAATCTTGGGGCGCCCTTTCCTTGCTACAGGAAGTGTGCTCATTGATTTGAGAGCTAATGAACTTTCATTCCGAATATATGACGAAGTGGTTCGATTTGATGTTTGCAAATCAACGAAGCAACCCAAAGATCTTAGTGTATTTTCTGTGGCTGATGTTGTCCTTGATGATGAGAAAGAACGACTTGAAGAAGAGCAAATTCTTGATGATCCTTTGGAGGTTTTGCTCATGAAAGGAGAGATTGAGAATGCTGAAATTTCTGAAGAAGCTATTTGTGCTCTATCAGGATTAGGGACCTATCACTATACTACCAAGAAGATGGATCTTGATCTCAAGAATCGACCCACACCACCAGCTAAGCCATCTATTGAAGAACCACCCACGTTAGAATTGAAGGAGCTGCGAAGTCATTTAAAGTACACATTCCTAGGAAGCGAAAACACTCTTCCAGTCATAGTGGCAGCCCATTTGGGTGAGCAACAAGTTGCAGCTCTTATTGCAATCTTACGCAAGCATATTAGAGCCATCGGATGGACCATTGCGGATATTATTGGTATTCCACCTGGGATTTGCACACATAAAATTCAGCTTCAAGAAAAGTGAACACCCACCATTGAACATTAAAGGCGTTTAAACCCACCTATGCAAGAAGTGGTGAAGAAAGAGATTATCAAGTGGTTAGACGCAGGAGTTGTATATCCTATCTCTGATAACACATGGGTAAGTCCTGTACAATGTGTTCCCAAGAAAGGAGGTATGACGGTGGTCGCAAATGCGAAGAATGAGCTTATTCCACTCAGGCCCATTACTGGATGGAGAGTATGCATGGACTACCGCAAGCTGAATTCTTGGACACTCAAGGATCACTTCCCCATGACATTTATGGACCAAATGCTAGATCGATTAGCTGGGAAAGGATGGTTTTGCTTCTTGGATGGTTATTCAGGTTATAATCAGATTTTTATTGCTCCCGAAGACCAAGAGAAGACAACGTTTACATGCCCATATGGTACGTTTGCCTTCAAACGTATGCCATTCGGGTTATCTAACGCACCAGCCACCTTTCAATGTTGTATGATGTCTATTTTCTCTGATATGGTTGAAGACACTTTGGAGGTATTTATGGACGACTTTTCAGTTATTGGTGAGTCTTTTGAAGCGTGTTTGGCAAACTTGAGCATGGCATTGCAAAGATGTGTAGAGTTCAACCTTGTGCTGAATTGGGAGAAGTGCCACTTCATGGTAAAAGAAGGAATCGTTCTTGGGAACAAGATCTCCGAAAGAGGAATAGAGGTTGATCGAGCAAAAATTGAGGTTATTGAGAAGCTACCGCCTCCAATTTCGGTGAAGGGAGTTCGTAGTTTTCTTGGCCATGCTGGGTTCTATCGTAGATTCATCAAAGACTTTTCCAAAATTTCTAGTCCATTGTGCAAACTACTGGAGAAAGATGTGAAGTTTGAATTTAATGAAGATTGCTTAAAGGCATTCGAATGCCTTAAAGGAAAACTCATTGAGGCCCCTATCATGGTAGCACCAGATTGGACGCTCCCATTCGAAGTCATGTGTGATGCTAGTGGTGTAGTCGTTGGTGTTGTTCTTGGACAGAGAAAGGAGAAACTATTTCATCCTATCTACTATGCGAGTAAGGTCCTAAATGAAGCCCAAAGGAACTACACTGTTACTGAAAAAGAGCTCCTAGCGGTTGTGTATGCATTTGAGAAGTTTTGTGCCTACCTATTGGGTACTAAGGTGATCGTCCATACAGACCATGCAGCTCTTAGGTATCTAATGATGAAGAAGGATGCAAAACCAAGGTTGATTCGATGGGTATTGCTGCTGCAAGAGTTCAATTTTGAGGTCAAAGATAGAAGAGGTTGCGAGAACCAAGTGGCCGATCATCTATCTCGACTTGAGAATGAACATGTGGCGCAACCTGAAATTTAGATTGATGATGCATTCCCGGACGAGGAGATATTAGCAATAACAATGGAGAAATTACCATGGTATGCTGATTTTGCAAATTTCATGGTGAGTAATATGCTACCTGCCAATTTATCCTACCATCAAAGAAGGAAGTTTATGCATGACGTTCAGCACTACTATTGGGATGAGCCTTATTTGTTTCGAAGATGCGCGGATGGTATCATTCGACGATGTATATCCCATGAAGAAGTGCCCACTATATTAGAAGCATGCCACACATCGCAAGTTGGTGGACATCATGCAGGCAATCGAACGGCAAGAAAAGTTTTTCAAAGTGGTTATTATTGGCCTTCGATATTCAGAGATGCATACGACTATGTTATAAGGTGTGACCAATGCCAACGTCAAGGTGCTATTTCAAAACACTATGAAATGCCCCTGTCCAAAATTCTGGAGGTAGAACTCTTTGATGTGTGGGGTATTGATTTCATGGGTCCATTCGTGAATTCGTTTGGAATGAAATACATCTTGGTTGCGGTGGATTATGTTTCGAAATGGGTTGAAGCTGTAGCATTGGCCGACAATGAAGGAAAACGTGTTGCAACATTCTTAAAGAAGAATATCTTCTCTCGCTTTGGAGTACCTCATACTATCATAAGTGATGGAGGATCTCACTTTTGCAACAAGCTATTCAAATCTGTATTGGCTAAGTATGGTGTCAAGCAATATAAGGTGGATACGCCTTATCATCCCCAAACTAGTGGACAAGTAGAGGTTTCCAATCGTGAGATCAAGAAAATCCTTGCAAAGACGGTTAATGCTAATAGGAAGGATTAGTCTAGGAAGCTAGATGATGCACTATGGGCGTATAGGACTGCATTCAAAACTCCCATTGGTATGTCACCTTATCAGCTAGTTTATGGGAAGGCTTGTCATCTACCTATTGAGCTCGAGCACAAGGCATTGTGGGCATTAAAGAAATTGAACTTGAATTGGGATGATGTGATGAATCTGAGGTTGGAGCAGCTGAACGAACTAGATGAATTCCGTCTCCATGCATATGAACGATCGGATTTATATAAGGAGCGGATAAAGAAGTATCATAATCAGCGGATTGTTCAACAAAACTTCCAAAAAGGTGACATGGTACTACTCTTTAACTCCAGATTTAAGCTCTTCCCAGGTAAGTTAAAATCGAAGTGGTCTGGTCCATTCAAAGTCATCCAAGTCTACTCGTCTGGAGTAGTCGAATTGGAAGGCAACAAGGGTGTTGTTTTCAAAGTGAATGGCCAACGTGTTAAGCCTTATATCGGTCCTCTTGACTCGATGAATGACATGTCCATCACTTATCTCGATGAAGTCTAAGTAATCGAGATTATTACATCGAGCCAGGACAATAAATAAGGCGCTAGATGGGAGGCAACCCATCGTTTTATCATTTTATCATTTTCTCGTTTTCTCGTTTTGGTACTTGTTTCGTTTTTGATAAATGAAAATCCAAAAATAAGAGTCGTGCCATGACCCAAACTAAGGCGCTTGGTGGGAGGCAACCCATCGTACTAATCGTTTTCGTTTGGTTTTGAGCAAAAATAGGTGCAAGATGTATTCAACGAGGAGATTGATTTCAATTGACAATTTGGATGCATTGTATGGTAAAGTTGGTAAGTTAGGAATGGTGATGCATAAGGCTATAGATTGAGAAAGGCTAGGCCTTGGTAAAACTAGGCCACGAACGATGCACAACCTATCCTATAGCCTAAGGTCTCAGAATCTAGTGTGTTATACACTATGCACCGCCTATTCCTAGGTATGCTTTTGACTATGCGCCGCCTATGCTATGGCATTTGGTCTCAGTATCTCATATGCCATAGACTATGCAACGCATATGTCTACAAATGCCATAGACTATGCGGCGCATATGTCCCATTATGCTATAGACAATGCGCCGCATATGTCATTGATATGCCGAGCATTATGCGCCGCATATATGGTATTTTTGTCTCCAAAACCGATTGTAAATGGGTCAAAACCCGACCCATACTCTTCCTATATAAAGGGGACTTAGTTTTATAACGCAACCACACTAGAATATACCCTAAAGGCGCCGCATACTCTTCCAAATCTTCTAAAAATTTTCTTCTTTTGCTCCTCTAATTCACAAAACCATCTCCACAAGCTTCAAGCAAGTAAGTACTCTCTTATTCTTCCTTTATTTATTGTAAGTACTACGTTGCTATGTTTATTATGAAGTGATAAATCGTATAAGATTGTTGGTGATGTTTATGTGTTTGGATAGTTGATACAAAATCATGTGAGTGAACAAATACGTAGGAACATCTTGACTTGTTTCCGACTTGAATTTGGTTGCAATAGCATTGTTATGATATTTATGGAATTACTACGGATATGAACATTGCTTAAGATTGTTGTTTGAATACTTACATGTTAGACTATCCCGGCCATCGGGATAAGACTTATAGGGCCTACCGACTTAGGAGGTTGTGATTGTTGTATGAATAACGATTCCATGTGGTAACCCCTATGTAGTAGTGTTGCTATATCTACCATGAAAGTAGTCCAATAGCTGCAAGTAAGTGATGCATTGCTGATTTTCTTGCCGGAATACAATCCTAAAACGTATGTCGACGAAATCTGAGTAACTCGACCACTTTCACTTCACTGATTCGTGTTAACAAAACTAAGTGTGGGGTGGTACCCCTAATTCTTGTTTATAGATTGTACCAAGTGAGATTGTGCTGCAACTAACACTATTTCTATTCTCAGGTACAATGGCACCCAAAGCAAGGCAAGGCAAGGCAAGAAGAAGGCTACCACGTCCCAAAAGGGCAAGAAGAGAGGTCGAAAGGACCAAGGAGAATCATCCTCAGCACAACTACACCGCAGAATGTTTGGAATAAAATGGGTTCTTGAGGAGGAAGCCAAAGAATGGTATAGGAACAACAAAGAACGAAAATATGTTCACGTCGACTTGATCAACAAGGACACCTTATCAAAGAAGGAGCCGCGTATGTTGGCAAAAATAATGGCATTGAAGCTGGATTTCATCTTCCGTGACATGGGAGAATGAAACCTTGATTAAACAAGAGAATTCTATGTCAACTGGTCGCCGAACACAACAGGCAATGAAGTCAAAATTTGGGGCCAAGTTTTACAGCTCACCGCGGATTGGATCAACTCTTTTCTTGGCTTACCTTCGGTCGACACAACACCATTCAAAGAGCTGTACAGCAGGCCTCCTTATAGAGTAATACGACACACACTTTGTGGAAGCAGATCGATGGCAAGGTGGGGCAGACATAAAGAAACAGGCCGACACAACACCTTCCCCTATGCTCCACTAAATAGAGAAGAAAGAATCTGGATGCACATTGTCAACTCATGTCTTATTCCTGGGACTCAATACACCAAGATATAAAGAGATAGAGTGTGTTTGATGTATGCTTTGATGACGAATGTCCCTATCAACTTTGGGGCAATCATTCGCTCTACCATGAGGAAGGCCAGACTCCACAAAAGGTCCCACTTCACATTTGGAAATTTGTTGACAGCAATCTTGCGGAAGGAGGATATCGAAGAGGAACCAGCTGACCACAAACTCCCACATAACCCAAAGAAGGTTGACCTCACCAAGGTCAAAGATGCTGAAACAACTCATGGTGTCAACCTTACTACTGAGGAGAGACATGCTCGTGATGAGAGTTTCTTTCGTCATCTCTATGGCATGACACGATTTACTATGATGAGTGGTGGACGTATTCCAACTGCTGAAGAGCTCCAACAGCTGAACCATGACTACCCAATGAACATGGATGCACGGGAGATGTGTGGAGTGGGCGTATACTTTGAGGAACCTCTAGATGATGATGTGCCGACTGATGACGATCGACGCTTGCCTGATTCTGACGAGGAGGAGAACTCTGACGATGACTCTTATGATGATTCAGACAAAGGGGCTATGACCCCCGACATTGAGGAAGAGTCCGACTAACCAGGTTCTTCGTATTTATTTTCCACTGAGGGCAGTGTCCCGTTTAAGGGTGGGGTGGCGATATCGCATGCTATACTTCTCTATTTGCATCTATGTTTGTTTACTTTTTTTTGTGTGTTTTCGATTTTTTTTTGTTAAGTTTTTTTTAGGACTCAAATTTTTTCTAGCTTCGCATGAAATTATTTTGATAGGCAGCATGAGATTATAACAAGAGTATGTGCTACAATTGTGACTATTGAGACGTTTAGGCTCTAGTTGTGACTCATTATGTGATATTGTGTGGTTCAATTCCTTCACTTGTTGGGTCGAGAGTCTATATTACTTTCAATAAATTCGACCGTGTGCCTTGTGTGAGTGAGATTAATAGTATCTTCTATGTTTGTGGCTGATGCTAGAACTTGCCTGGTATGTATGCAAAGCGAAAATAAAGAGTGTAAGTTAGGATATGATTTAGGCATTTCTTTGGCAACCTATACATGTTTACCTTCATTTTACCTAGTTAAACACTTTTGAGCCTTTAGCCTATTTCTTTGACAACCTTGTATGCAAGCCTAATCCATTTTTTTTCAAAACCATAATTTGATCCAAATTCCTAAGTGCTTTAAAGTGAAAACGTCATGTGACAACATAAGAGGAAATTGGGTAAGTATGATGCTTTAAATTGTAATGGTGCTTGAATGTGTTATGAAAAAGAAAGTGCTAGCATAAGAGGTATGTTGAGAAAAGAAAAAGGAAAAAGAAAGCTGAAAAGTGAGTTATGCTTAAAATTGAAAAACGAAAGAGGAGAACAAAGGTGGTAGAATAAAAGAAAGAATAAAGGTTGAAAGAAAAAAAAGTGTCAATGATACAAAGTGATGTATTAAAGCGCTTAGGAACCTAGTCACTATTCTTGGCCAAAATAGTCCTACCCGTCCCTTAGCCTACATTACAACCATCAAAAGACCTACTTGATCCTAATCTTAACATTCTGACATTTAGTGGAGTATTACACTAAGGGCAAGCCTATGGTCATCAGTTGCTACATATGAATTCTTTGTGAGAGTGAGAGCAAGGATATTTTGATACCCATGTTTGAAAAATATGCTATATTTGTGAGTGATTATGAGTACTATATTGTGAGACACACATGGTTGATGAGCTTTGGATAGTTGTATATGATTCTATGCACCTTAATGTTTGCATGTGAGTTGATCACCATCACGAGTCTATACTAGAGGTTAAAATGTTTCTACTTATAATCAGAAAGCTACTCTTTGTTGATAATTGTTGTGCTTGTCTTGACGAATGTTTTGTGTTGTTGTTGTAAAAACCCTAAGTTGATGTTTAGAAGGACATGATATGTTGTTCGAGGAAAAACAAAGATCTAAGTGTGGGGTGTTGATGATAGGCGAATTTACACGCCTTTATCAATATATTTTGCCCATATTTTAGCCTAGTTTTGAGAACAAATTATATATTTCATGCTCCTTTAGTCCTTTTTCCTGTAAATGAGCTAACGAACATGATTAGAAAAGTGTCAGGTATAAATGATGCAAAATACAGCATTTTATGGCTTACTTGATGCAAAAGAAAGCTCACGAACGAAGGAGAAGGAAGTGGGACGCCTAACGGACCAAAACTGCTGCATGGAAAATCTGTCCCGGGCTAAAACAGCAATTCTGAAGACTTTGGGGACTTACAGACACAAAGCTGGATTTTGACAATGATACATTAACCTAGTACAATTAGGTTATGTATTTCATTAGTTTATTTGGATTATGATAATGTTACCTTAACGTAGTACGTTTGGGTTAAGTGTTCCATAGGCCTAGTAGGATTTGGTTATTTATTTCATTAGCATAGTAGGAGTAGGATAGGAGTATTATAAATACCCTATCATGCTAGAGATTTTTAATTAATTCCTCCCTTAGTGGAGAGATACATTCAACAATTAATTTTCTTCCATCCCTCTCATCTTCCACTACAAACACTTCTAATCTACTCTTCTATTCTTAAATTCCACAACAAGAGAATCATTACCAAGCCAAGGAAACACGCCACACACCTATCACTTGATCTACACGCCATTACTCAATATCATGATATAATAACAATGTCAATCGTGATCTCCTTCGCATTCATGGGTAACTAAACCTCTCTGTTGGGGTTATGGAAGCCGAATGAGCTACTATCTATTGCTGTGAGTTTGTGAGTTCGAGACACGTATATTGCTTATATCATTATTCTCTTCATCTTAATCTACATTCTTTGCGGTTGCAAACGCAAGAATACGCCAGTCTAACATTTAACTTATTTGAGAGAAAGGTTATTTGTCTGGAAAAGAGATAGTGTCAAGGTAGTAGGACACCCTTTCCTATTAAAAATCTAGTGCCGTAACTGGACTAACCTCTAGGAGAATTCGTACCGTTAGACACGCTTTAAGCTCGAGAGAGTTAAAGTGAAATAGTCCTTGTTTAGTTCGAGAGACGCTTGGATTTACCATCGAATACAATTCTCTATAAGCAATTGCATGTCAGAATTCTACACACTCATAGCCAATAGAGACGTATACCTCAGAAGGTGGACATAACCCCAACGCTTCAATTATCATTGTTTGCAACTTACGTAACAATCTTTCTCTTTTTACTTTGCTATTTTCAGCTTTTACTTTATTGTTTTCGTTACACATTACAATCCCCCCTTTTGACGAGACTTGCACCAAAAGTCTAGTAACCGTTACTTACTTGTTGACCAAGCTATTCCCTGTGGGATCGATACCCAACCCAGGTTGGGTTCTATATTTGCTAACGACCGCTTTACACTCAAACGAGAGCTGTAGATTGACCGTTATCATTTTGCATATAGGGAAGGTCATTTAGGCTAAAGTGAGCTAATATCGAAATGGCCTATGATCCTTTCCTAACCCTTATCCTTTAACCTAGGTAAGACTAACCGGGTAAGTTTTGGCTTCAACATACAAAGTGTACTAAGTAGTTGCTGATACACACTTGGCACACAGGTATATCGCAATCTACTACTCATTTAGTTCATGCAACTATTTAGCAATGATCATTGTGTCACTATAACTAATGCCATACAAAGATATACAATGGTCACACTTAAATGCAAACCACATAGTTTAAGAAGCAGACCACTTGAAGAGGTGTACAAAAATCACAAAAACAATTCAACTGCCTCAAGTACTAGTACTTCTCCTAGTTGACTACAAAATTTTATGACAATAATTTACCCTACACCCTCAACTTAAAATCAAAGAAAATCTAAACTTAGGGTTAAAGTATACTTGGAATAGATCAACCCAGAGGTCATAGGTTCCTGACCCTGTATCGCATCCTTAGCTACTCTATCTCCATAAGGAGCCTTGCTTTGTTCTGGTGCAACTGGTCTATCAGTCTCTGAAGGCCTACTAGTAGAGACCCCTGCAGTTCTTGCTCGGATGACTACCTCCCATCTCTCATTGTCCACTAAGGACTCAATCCTCACCTTCTTTATCTCCTCCTTTTCAGACTTCTTTCTTGTTCTTTTCTCTATTTTTCTTTCTTCATCACTGTCAGGCCTCTCTATCTTAGCTTTGATTTTCTTCTCACGTTTCTTCTTATTTTTCTTCACTGGATCCTCTATGAGATTAAGCATCGAGATTTCTCCCATAGACTCCTAAGCTGTCGGATTTGCTGACACTATAAAGTGGTGTTACTATAGCGTCCCAACCTTTATCTTTACTTTATCTATGTCTGATCTAACTAATGCCATCTCTAGAGTTGACCTCTCTTTCGATTGTGCCTTGAAGTGGTTCTCCAATTCATCAATTCGACCCTGCAGAGCCTTGTAGGGCTCGAGTGCAGCCTTAACCCTCTTGTCAGTTGCAGTCGCAAATTGCTTGGAAAAAAGTTTAAGCTGAGCCTTGCACCACTTGAACTGCTTTGCTACTCTTCTGAAATTATAGTCTTTAAGTAAAATTCTGTTGTAGGCACCATAGCTGAAGGGTTTGTCTCAGTTCCAGACACTGGACCTTCTCGTGCTGAAGATGTTGGTGGTGCAGTATCAGAATCCTATACTTCTACATTAGGAACTGAGCTGGTACCTGTAACTGGTGGACTAGTTGGAATCTCTACACCCCAATCAAGTGTTATCCTCGGCTGATTTTACTCATTTTGGATAGGATTGTGGGTCTTCTTGGCAAGGTGTTTTTCTTATAAACCTACAATCTTGGGTATATTGACTGCTCTACACAACCTTGTAATCATACAATGGAAGGGATATGCTGTATCAGACCTTGTGACTCAAATTCTTATCTCTTTGGCGATGATCTCTCCAAAGTTCAATTTGTGGTTAGCCATAAAACTTGGAACTAGTATTGCTCTGTCATCCCCGAAGATATTATCACCATTTGTGGGCATCAAACAAGTACATACAATACCCTACCAAAGTCTTGCCTCTTAATTCAGAGAGGTCTTAAAGATTCTTTTACTTGGGTTGGTCAACATTTCCGGTTCTCCATCAGCTATGAGCGTGGCTAACCAAGACCTTTTATTTTCCCGATGCTTTAGTTGGGCATAAAAAGTAGGTAAAGTGGCCTGAGGAGTGAATTTTAGGCCATGAAGGAACCTGTTGATTATTGCTTCAAAAACATCCACCATTATACCCCATACCAGGACTTTATCCAACAAAGGTTTGTCAGTTACTTTCTCTCCTTCTCTACACATGTTTTCCAAGTGAGCTTGGTAGTTTTCATAGAACTCCCTAACTCCTGTAGGGCAAACTGAATTTCCTCCTCTTGTTGTCCATCCCAAATTGTAATCACAAAATTTCTGCTCCACCTCGGGGTACCTGCTCAACCCTTTAATGATGATTCTCTTCCCTTAGAATATTGGCCTCTTAGCAACCCTTCTGTTAGTTCTGTGAATCCCATCAAAGAAATTTTTTTGAGCTTTAGAAATCTGCCACTTAGTGCTGTATCGAACTTCAGGATTCTTGCATTTAACCATAGTTCCCCTAATCAGAGATTCTTTCTCATCTTGTGGCTTAGCAGAGGGGGACTTAGTTGATGGTCCCTTGGATTCAGGTTGCCTAGACTCATGCTCCTCAGAATCAGGATGATTTGAATCATGCTCTTTAGATTTAGCATGTTTAAAATCTTATTGCTTAGAGGCCATCAGCTAAGAAGCTATATGTTCAGATGTTGTTGGCTCAATGTCACTCTCTTCAATCTCTTCCACTTTAAATGGTGGAGGTAGTGAAGGATTTTTAGGGATTTTCTTCTTCTTTTTCTTCCTGAGCGGAGGCTCTTCCTCTTCATAATCAGACTCTTCGTTGAAGAGTCTTCGAGGTACATTTCACTTGGTTACTTCATTGTAGATTTTGAGTTCTTTCCTTTAGGTTCCATTTCACAACCTAGTGGGTACCTTCACTATGATTACACGAGCAAGAGAAAGTAAAGAAATATTCTTGATTCTGATTGCAAACCCATACACACAAAGAAGCTTTCTTTTGTTTTGGTTGGAAACACTTTGAAAAAGGAAAGAAAATAAAACTTTAAGTAAAATAGAGGAAATAAGCGGGAAGGTGGAAAGACAGTGTCCTAGGCTAGCTAAGATCTTTTTACCTGCGCCCAACCTTTCAGCTAATTTTTGGGTTTTTGTGATTACATTTCTAATAAGCCATCACAAATGTGATAGCTTATCAAAAATATCGTCATCCTTAATAGACCCTACCTTAGAGTTGATGTCTCTGACGACAAATCTGACGGCTTATCACAATTGTTACAACCTATCAAAAAATATCGACAGGAGCACTTGGCTGAATACATCAACTCCACCTTCTTTTCACTAGAACCTAACTACATAAATAAATAATTTGCTGGAACATAAAATTTTGGGTTGTCTCCCAATAGTGCCTGATTTAATATCGCGGCACGACTTGGTTATCTTGACTACTCAAACTTCGCCAAGACAACCTACTGATACCTCTTTACCATCTTTATAGAATATATCCACAACTAAGAAAACACTCATCTCTTTTTGCTGTGTTATAGATAAGAGTATTTTGAATCGTGCTTCGTTATTATTTAGCCTGAACTTCAGCTCATTCAGCTCCATATCCATGATCACTCTCCCAGTTGAAAGGAATGGTCTACCCAAGATGATGGGAACTTCAAAATACATCTCAAAGTCTAGGACTACAAAATCAGCAGGTAGAATAAAGTCAGCCATCTTTACTAATACATCATATAATATGCCCACTGGCCACTTTACAGACCTATCTACCATCACCAATC
Organism: Capsicum baccatum var. pendulum; assembly: GCA_030864225.1. NCBI lineage: Eukaryota > Viridiplantae > Streptophyta > Magnoliopsida > Solanales > Solanaceae > Capsicum > Capsicum baccatum. The sequence continues at coordinate 72,360,854 of CM061556.1, read as the reverse complement.
GCATGTTCATCGGGGTTGGGTCCCCCAAACCCAGTTTCTTGTATACTGCAAATGGCATTAGGTTTGTACTGTCTCCCAAATTGCACAACGCTTTTATCAAATTTAGGGACCCAATATTGCACGGGATGGTAAACGCTCCCGGGTCTGGCTTTTTCTACACTAAGGACCTTATAGAAAAAGTGCTTCAGTGATGGAGATTATCCTTCAATTTATAGCTTACTACTCTTTTCTTAGTCACAAGGTCCTTCATAAATTTAGCATATACTGGCATTTGTTCGAGTGCCTCCACCAATGGCACATATATTGTCAACTTCTTGAGCATTTCCATGAATTTTCTGAATTTTGCATCATCAGTTTTCTTCTTCAATCATTGAGGAAAGGGAGGTGGTGGTCTTGGGATAGTTTTCAACACTACCTCCTTTTCCTTTTCTTTCTCTTTCTCTAGAGCATCATCAGAATTATCCATCTTCTCAGACTCTACTAGAGCTCCTTATTCTGGTTCATCATCAACTACCTCATCAACTATATATTTTCCCACAGAAGGGGCAGGTAATATCTTACTACTTCTAGTGGTAATTCCTTGCATGAGCCATCATTCTGCAGATTCTGGACCATATTACTTGGTAATATTCCGCTCTACTTCTAGATGAATGTTGTGGAGAGTTGGCTCATCTACTGCTCTAACTATTTGATTGCGGTGGAGTGCGATTTTACCAACTGACTAATAGATGATAGATCAATCTTCATGGTAGTTTCACCAGAGTTGGTAGACTCCACTCCCTTCAATAACTTAGCCATCATGTCCTCCATGGACATCTTTTCAAAACTTGTTGTAGTAGCCCCATGATTTCCATGAGGAACATATAGCCCGCTCCTATCATTATTATTCCTCCAATTTCCTTGCTGCCTATATTTATAACTAGGCTTATTATAAAAGTTCCGACCTTGATTCCCTTGGCTATTTCCTTAGAAACCCCCTTAATTATTGACATAGTTCACCTCTTCTTCTGCATTAGCCTCAACTCTATCCTGAGATTTCACAGCTTTTACCTTTTAAACCTTTCCTAATAGAAAGTGCTTGGTTAGAAAGTCCATTTATGTTTTAAGGTGAGATATGTTTTGGTCACGCTCCTTTTCTCTTCTGTATTGTTCCACAGTAACGCCTATAGAAGTAGTGGGGCTGGCCACCACACAGTCTCTGGTATGCTATGCCCGACTCTGTTTGGTCATCCTCTCTAGCATTTTTGAAGCCTCTGGGAATGTAATATTAACAAACAAACCACAAGAAATATTTTCTACAATTGGCTTTGTATCAAAGTTAAGAGCCCTAAACAAAGTCTCCATCAAGTGTATGTCTGTTATGTTGTGGTTTAGACACTGTGTCAGCTTCTTCTTAAATCTCTCCAAGGTTTCATACAAGGCTTCAGTCGGGAGCTTCCTAAAGTTTCTGATCTCATTCCTCAACTGTAACCTCCTGGAAGGTGGAAAGAACCTTTATAGGAAAGCTCCTTTTAACTGCCTCCAGTTGGTTATATAATCGAGTGTTAACTTATTTAGCCACAATGTTGCCTCCCCAGACAGAGACAACGAAAACAATCTCAACTGGATAGCATTCTGGCCCACTCTTAGGTTATTAATATATTTACAGATGGTGAAAAAAATTCACTAGATGTAAGTTTGGGTCTTCCCCAGGAATGCCACCAAACAACCCTTTCAGATTGAGGAGTTGAATCATAGTACTCGTAATGTTGAATTTAGCCCCAGGAGCCAATGGTGGAGGAATGATTGCACCCATTTCACCTACTCCTTCCATTACAGTATCATCATCATTGAGGTCATACTGTACCAGCTAGTACTCTTGTCTTTCTCAGAACGGATGGTTCTTGTTAATATTACGCCGTACTGGAGCAACTATTTGTTATGAATGCCTTGGGTTACCAGGATTTAACAAATCCTAGTATACCAAATCTTCATCCTTAGGATTTTGATATCGTTCATGTTGACCGGCATTTTGCACATTCACCTGAGCTCTAGCTAAGGCTGCTAATCTGTCAGCCTTTTGGTGTTCTGCCATTCTTCCAATTCATTGCGGTTCTGGATTAAGTGGTAATAATGGCTATCCAAAACTTCTGGTTCTTGGCATACACTATATAGATCCTTCAATAAACAAAAACAACAAATAAACATAAAACTAGGAAACTTGACTAAAAGTCAATTAGCGCACCCAACTTCAATCTACCACCGTATTCCCTGGCAATGGCAACATTTTTGATAATGCTCAAACTACACTTCTTTAATGAGAATGTGAGAGATTGTTGTCAATATATAACCCAACTAGGTTGGGGTCGAATCCCACAGGGAATATGGTGTGAACTTAAGTCATTTGCAATTTAATCAACTGATAGCTGGATGTTTCCTGAAATGGGGGTTTTTAGTTTAACAAGTAACTTTTGGTCACCTTAGTTTAAGTTTGTAATGAAGTGTTTATGGAAAAACCAAAATTATGTTCACTAGGGATTTTGGTACTTGACAGATGCTACTAGTCGTTAAACATTCTCACAGTAGGTAGGACAACAAGTTATCTTTATCAAAGTTATGCTTAAATGTGTTTCGACCTACTTAGGCATTTAATTACCTAATCCTCTCGGAGTTAGAAAATTTATATTCACTGCCCATATTTTACCTCACGTTAACTAACCTTGTTACAACGCTGATTTTTAAACAGAAGTTTAATGTTTCCAAGACCCTGTTGATAATTCACTTCCCACTATATTTGATTTCTTTCTAAAGCAAATAAAAGCAGGTGTTATCTATCGTTTGCAACCAACAGACAATAATTAAAACATCAGAATTATCAAGAAGTTCTACCACCTTTCGAATCCTGAACACTCAGCACCTTATCAAGACCTAACCCTAGATCCCATAATTTAGGTTAAAGGAATTTAGCCACTCATTACATAATAATCAAAGCAACTAGATAAATTTATGATTTGAAAGATAAACTTACCACAAGATGAATAGAAACTAGAGATTCTCAGATTAAATCAGAAAGGAAAATCCCAAAATAATTATTAAATTCTCTTTAAAGTAATTTCTTTTTCAAGCCAAGAAGTTAGAGAGAGAAAATATTAAAGTATTCTGCCTTAAAACTCAAGGTTCGGAACTATTAGGAAAACCCTAAACAAGGCTTTAAATAGTTCCCCCTAGTTATGGTAAACAATTAATAAAATTTAGAAATTCTTTGGATTAGGTGATTCCATTTGTGATAGCCTATCAGGAGGCTAACGACTTATCACAAATATCGTTAGCTTTTTGTTTGCTTTGGACACTTTCTACCTAAAGCTGATGACAAATGGTGATGCCTTATATGCTCCTTGATGACTTATCACAATGTCGCCAAGTCTCTTCTTCAGTTCCCATGTGCTTCCTTAGGCTGACAACATTCTTGGCGGCTTATCAGCTCCTTCACGACCTATCACAAAATGTCATCACAACTTTCAACTTAGGCCAATTCTTTGTCTATGGCTGACGATGAAGCTGATATCTTATCACAGGGCTAACGACTTATCACAAATATCATCAACCATACTTTGCCTCTATTAACTTCAGATTTTAGCTCATTTGTTTCCATCCTTGTTGGTTCTCTAACATATTAGCTTCTTCTGCAAAATCAAACATAAAGCAATCAAAAACGACAAAAGTTGCTTCAGACTTCTCAATTATTCTTAGTTAAAAGCCTCAAATATATTAGCATTAGCTCACACATCATAGAACTATGGTTTTTGTAAATGAATTTTCTATGATTATATGGACTAAGATGATTGATATAGCTGAAATTTATAGTGGGTATTTTAGGAAATTGCTGTGGAGTCAAACTTAAAAGTTGCACTTCTATGTAGCAGTAGATAAGGGACCTCTTACGACTCGTACACAATGGTACGAGAATCATAATGGGACTCATGCCCACTAACAACATTGGAGTTTAGCAAATTAAAGGTTCTGAAGTGGATACGACTAAACCTTATGAGTCGTATCCATACCATACGATTTGTACACACTTAGTCGTAACCACCTGGGATGACTTAGGTTAGAATAAATATTTTTGATATACCTACAAATATTGGTCATGTGTCATACCCTTTCGGTATGACTGGTTAGGAGGAGTTGTAAGCCGACTAATGAACAAAGGTCATGAACTAAACAAGTTATGACTTGGCTATACAAGTCGTATCCAGTTTGTACGACCCTTACCCACCACATGTACCTGATATGCTTGATAACGCTCAAACTATAGCTCTCGTAAGAGTGTAAGCGGTCTTTGTCAAATATAGAACCCAACTGGGTTGGGTGTCGAATCCCACAGAGAATACTTGGTCACTAAGTAAGCAAAGATTATTAGACTTTTGGTGAAAGTTTTGTAAAAAAGGGGGATTGTAGCGTGAGTAACAAAATAATAACGTAAGAACAGAAAATAGAAGAGTAAAACGGATTGTTTGGTTGGTTTTGATCAATGAGAATTGAGAGCTGGGGTTATGTCTACTTTCTGAGTTGTACGTATCTATTGACTATGAGTTATGCGGAATTCAGACATGCCTGTGCTTATAGAGAATTGTATTCTATGGTAAATCCAGGCGTCTTTCGACCATCAAGGATTATTTCACTTTAACTCTTTCGAGCTTAAAGCGTATCTAACGGTACAAATTCTCCAAGAGGTTAATCCATTTACGGCACTAACTTTTAGCAGGGGTTGGTGCCCTATTACCTTGACATTATCTCTTTTTCATACATTTAACTTTTCTTTCAAACAAGTTAATGCTATACTGGCGTATTCTATATGTTTGCAACCACAAGAATTTAAATTAAGATGAAGAGAATAATGATATAAGCAGCATATGTGTCAAGAATTCACAAACTCATAGGAATAGATAGTATCTCATAAGGTTTCCATGACCCCAACAGAGAAGTTTAGCTACTCATGAATGCAATGGAAATCACAATAGTCATTATTATCATACCAATATAAAGATCTCACGTGAATTATATGTTGGTAGGGCTTGTGGCGTGATTTCCTTTCAAAGTAGTGTTTCTATTGTTGTGAAAATTAAAAGTGGAATAGATGAAGAGAGAGTAGTAAGAATTAATGGAAAGAGAATGAATAAAGTAATTGTTTTATGGAATATGTAATGAATGGGGATTGATACCTGAAAACTTACTAATCACGTTTGTTAGCTCACTTACAGGAAAAAGGACTAAAAGTGCATAAATTATATATTTTGTCCTCCAAACTTAGCTAAAATATGGGTACATTAAGGTGCTTTAGTGATAACGCTCAATATACAACTTTCGTAGGAGTGTAAAGCGGTCGTTGTCAAATATATAACCCAACTGGGTTGGGTATCGATCCCACAGGGAATAGCCGGTCAATAAGTAAGCAAAGATTATTAGACTTTTGGTGCAAGTCTCGTGGAAGGGGGGATTTTAACGTGCAAATAATGTAGTCAAAATAGTAAAGTAAAAACAAAAAATAGCAAAGTAAAAAGAAAGAATGTTTAGTAAGATGTAAAACAATGAGATTTGAGAAGTTGGGATTATGTCCACCATATGAGTTATACGTCTCTATTGGCTATGAGTTATGCGGAATTCAGACATGCATGTGCTTATAGAGAATTGTATTCTATTGTAAATCCAAGCGTCTTTCAACCTTAACAAGGACTATTTCACTTTAACTCTTTCGAGCTTAAAGCGTGTCTAACGGTACAAATTCTCCAAGAGGTTAATCCAGTTACGGCACTAACTTTTTAACAGGGGTTGGTGCCCTATTACCTTGACATTATCTCTTTTCCAGACATATAACTTTTCTTTCAAACAAGTTAATGCTATACTGGTGTATTCTATGTGTCTGCAGCCACAAAGAATTTAGATTAAGATGAAGAGAATAATGATATAAGCAGCCTACGTGTCACGAATTCACAAACTCATAGCCTTAGATAGTATCTCATAAAGCTTCCATAACCCCAAAGAGAAGTTTAGCTACTCATGAGTGCAAAGGAAATCACAATAGACATTATCATTGTACCACAATAAAGATCTCACATGTAGTATGGTGTGGTATGGCTTTAGGCATGACTTCCTTTTAGAATAGCTTTTCTCTCGTTGTGGAAATTAAGAATTGAATAGATGAATAGAAGAGGAATAAAACGTAGAATTAATGGAAGAATTAGAAGTAGAATGAATAAAAATCTCTAGCAAAATAGGGTATTTATAACACCCATATCCTATTCCTACTAAGCTACTGCATTACTTAACCCAATCCTACTAGGTTACTGCATCATTCTCCTAATCCTAATAAGTTACTGCTAGTCTCCAAAGTCTTTAGAATTGCTATTTTTGCCCGGGACAGGTTTCCCATGCGTCACTTTTGGTCCTTGGCGTCCAAGCTTTCCCTTCCTTCTTTCGTGAAGCTTTCTTTGGCGTCAAGTTATCCATAAAATGCTGAAATATGGATAATTTATACCTGAAAACTTGCTAGTCACGTTTGTTAGCTCAATTACAGGAAAAAGGACTAAAATTGCATGAATTATATATTTTGTCCTTAAAACTTAGCTAAAATATGGGTAAAATATAGTACTTTAGGCGTGTAAATTCGCCTATCATCATTTAGGCGTGTAAATATACCTAACATCAACACCCCACACTTACAGCTTTGTTTGTCCTCGAACAAAATATTATGTCCATATAAACATCTACTTAGGGTTTCACAGTAACAACACAAAATTTTCATCAAGACAGGCACAACAGTTATCAACAAAGAGTAGTTTTCTGATCACTTACTAGAAACAATGTAACCTCTAACATAGACTTGTGATGATGGTTAATTCGTATCCAAAAGTTAAGGCACAGAGAATCATACACAACCACCCAAAACTCATCAACCATGTGTATCTCACAAAATATAACCCATAATCACTCACAAGTATTGCATATATTTCGAACATGGGTATAAGATTATCCTTGCTCTCACTCTCACAAAGAATTCGTATGTTGCAACTAATGACCATAGGCTTTCCCTTAGTGTAATGCTCCACTAAATATCAGAATGCTAAGCTTAGGATCAAATAGGTCTTTAAAGGTTGTAATGTAGTCTAAGGGATGGGTTGGACTATTTTGGCCAGAAATAGTGACTATGTTCCTAAGCGCTTTAATACATCACATTATGCCATTTATGCTTTCTTTCAAACAACCTTTCTACTTTATTTTAATCTACCACCCTTTCTCACCTCTTTTGTTTTTCAATTTTGAACAGAATTAACTTTTTATTTTTCTTTTCCTTTTTCTTTTCATAACACCTCTTATGATAGCAATTATTTTTCATCACAAATTCAAGCACCAATACATTCTAAGGCACTATTCTCACCCAATTTCCTCTTATTTTGTCACATTACTTTACAATTTAAAGAACTTAGGAATTTGAATCAAATTATGGTGTTGAAAAAAAAATGGATTAGGCTTACATATGAGGTTGTCAAAGAAAAATAGGCTAACATCTCAAAGGGGGTTATCTAGGATGATGTCCATGGGTAGATAAAATGAAGGTAAATAATCATAGGTTGCCAAAGAAATGCCTAAATCATCTCCTAAACTCACACTCTTTATTTCTCTTTACATACATACTGGGCAAGTTCTAGCATTAGCCACAAACATAGAATATACTATCATCTCACACACACAAGGCACATGGTCGACTTTATTGGAAGCAGTATAGACTCTTGACCCAACAGATGAAGGAATTGAACCACACAATTATCACATAATGAGTCACTATTAGAGCCTAAACGTCTCAATAGTAATGATTTTATCACAGACTCTTATCGTAATACCATGCTGCCTATCAGAACAATTTCATGCAAAGTTAAAAATTTTCAAAAAAATGTAACTACTAAAAAAAACAAAATAAACAAACATAAATTAATGCAAATGCAGATAAAGAAGTATAACATGCAAATACCATCACCCCACACTTAGACAGGACACACTGTCCTCAGTGGAAAATAAATAAGAAGAACCTGGTTAGTCGCACTCCTTCTCTATGTCTGGGGTCATACCCCCTTCGTCGGAATTGTCATTAGAGTCGTTGTCATCAGAGTTCTCCTCCACGCTAGAGTCTGGCATTCGATGATCATCATCGGTTGGCACATCGTCATCAAGAGGTTCCTCGAAGTGTACACCTACTCCACACATTGCCCTTGCATGCTCATTCATTGGGTAGTCATAATTCAACTGTTGGAGCTCTGCAGTAGTTGGAACACGACCTCCGCTTATCATGGTAAACCGAGTCATTCCATAAAGATGGCGAAAGAAACTCTCATCCCGAGCATGCCTTTCTGCAGTGGTAAGGTTGACGCCATGCGTGGTTTTGGCATCTTTAACCTTTGTGAGGTCAAACTTCTTCGGGTTATGTGGAAGCTTATGATCGGTAGGTTTCTCTTCGATGTCCTCCTTTCTCAATATTGCAGTCAACAGATTGCCAAAGCTGAAGTGGGACCTCTTGTGCAGCCTAGCCTTACGCATTGTAGATCGAATAATTGCCCCAATGTTGATAGGAACATTCGTCATCAACGCGTACACCAAGTACACTCTATCTCGTGTTATCTTTGTGTACTGTGTCCCTGGAATCAGGCAAGAGTTGACTATTCGCATCCATATCCTAGCTTCCCTATTTAATGAAGCATATGGGAAGGTGTTGTGCCGACCGGTGTTCTTCTGTCTGCTCCACCGTGCCATAGATCTTGTTCCGCACTATGTGTGTCTAATGGCCCTGTACGGCGGTCTGTTATACAGCTCCTTGAGTGATGATGGATCAACATATGGCAAGCCTAAAAAGGAGTTGAAGAACTCCGCATTCAGATGCAAAACTTGGCCCCGAATCTTTACTTCACTCTCTGTAGTTTTCGGTGACCAGTTGACATAGAATTCACGTGTTAAATCAAGATTGCACTCTCCCATATCTCGGAAGATGAAATCAAGATGTAACGCCATTATCTTAGCCAACATACGGGGTTCTTTCTTTGCTAGACTTTCCTTGTGTATCAACTCCATATGAACATATTTTTTCTCTTTATTGTTCCTATACCACTCCTTTCCTTCCTCCTCTAGGACCCATTTAAATCCAAACATGCGGTAAGGTATTTGCAGCGAGGAGGATTCTCCTTGCTCTTTTCGTCCCCTTTTTTTGGACTTTTTGTGAAGTGGTTGCTTTTTCTTTCCCTTGTGTTGCTTTTGGTGCCATTGTACCTGAGATTAAAATAATAGTCATGTTAGCTTCATCTCGGTGGATACAATCGATAAACAAGCAGTAGTGGTACCACCCCACACTTAGTTTGTTTGTACGAACTAGTGAAGTGAACGATGTCGATTACTCAAATTTCATCGATATACGTTTAGGTTTTATGTTCCAATAATATAATCAGTGCAGTCATACTTTTCATATCATCTTAACTATCCTTTCTCAATTCTAGATCATGTAATCTTGGTAATGCTTTCATGTTTTGGACTAATGCATCACTTTGAATAAAACTACTACATAGATATTGTATCAATTTATGGCTTGGAATAATCACAACATCCTATGTTTGTAGTTAACCATGATTTTCATAGCAATAAACAAGTCATTCAAGCAAGCTTTCAGTTACAAGGTTATGCAATGTTCTAGAGTATGTTAATTCCACAAAAGTATGAGAGTGTATCAAAATCAAATACAAGTTGGAAACAAGTCAAGAGCATCCTTACATATTCTTTCACTCACTTAGTTTCACCACAACAAATTAACCATATTCAAATCATCAATACTACTTCAAGATTAAACAATTTATTATAGACGTAGTAGTGTAGTACTTTACGGAACATAAAAGAAGAACAAAGAAGTACTTACTTGGTTGATGGCCTAGGAAGATGTTCTTGCAAAGTAAAAGAGCAAAAGGAAAATTTTTGGGAGAATTCGGAGAGGTAGGCGGCGTCTTAGGGTGGAATTGCAATGTGTTTTTGATTTAAGACTAAGGTTCTATTTATAGGACAAGCGTGGGTTGGGTTTTGACCCATTTGGAATCAGATTTGGAGACCAAAAGTGACCATAAGCGGCGCTTAATGCTTTGCCTATGCTTGGCATAGGCGGCGCCTTTTGCAAAGCATTGTTGAGCATAGGCGGCGCCTATGCCATGGCATATGAGATTCAGAGACAAAAGGCTTTTGCATAGGCGGCGCCTATGCTATGGCATTATTGAGCATAGGCGGCGCCTATGCTATGGCACTCTAGAATCCAAGAGCTTAGGCCATAGCATAGGCCTTGCCTTGTTCGTGGCCTAGATTTACATAGGCCTTGCCTTGTTCTTTGCCTATATTTTGATAATCAATGCCTCACCCATAGACTTTTGCTTTTTCATTCCTAACTTACCACCTTCAACATGCAATACTTCCAAATCAAAATTTGAAACCAATCTCCTCCTTTACACCTCTTGCACCTGCATTCACTTAAAAATGAGAAAAACGATTACAACCTATTCCCCGGCAACGGCTCCAAAATTTGATAACGCTCAAACTACAGCTCTCGTAAGAGTGTAAGTGGTCGTTGTCAAATATAGAACCCAACTGGGTTGGGTGTCGAATCCCACAGAGAATACTTGGTCACTAAGTAAGCAAAGATTATTAGACTTTTGGTGAAAGTTTCATAAAAAGGGGGGATTGTAGCATGAGTAACAAAATAATAACATAAGAACAGAAAATAGAAGAGTAAAACGGATTGTTTGGTTGGTTTTGATCAATAGAATTGAGAGGTGGGGTTATGTCCACCTTCTGAGTTGTACGTATCTATTGACTATGAGTTATGCGGAATTCAGACATGCCTGTGCTTATAGAGAATTGTATTCTATGGTAAATCCAGGTGTCTTTCGACCATCAAGGATTATTTCACTTTAACTCTTTCGAGCTTAAAGCGTATCTAACGGTACAAATTCTCCAAGAGGTTAATCCAGTTACGACACTAACTTTTTAACAGGGGTTGGTTCCCTATTACCTTGACATTATCTCTTTTCCAGACATATAATTTTCTTTCGAACAAGGTAATGCTATACTGAAGTATTCTATATGTTTGCAACCACAAGAATTTTAATTAAGATGGAGAGAATAATGATTTAAGCAACATACGTGTCAAGAATTCACAAACTCATAGAAATAGATAGTATCTCATAACGCTTCCATAACCCCAACAGAGAAGTTTAGCTACTCATGAGTGCAATGGAAATCACAATAGTCATTATCATCATACCAATATAAAGATCTCACGTGAAGTATATGTTGGTAGGGCTTGTGGCATGATTTCTTTTCAAAGTAGTGTTTCTCTTGTTGTGAAAATTAAAAGTCGAATAGATGAAGAGAGAGTAGTAATAATTAATTGAAAGAGAATGAATAAAGTAATTGTTTTATGGAAGATATAATGAATGGGGATTGATAAAAATCTCCAGCAAAATAGGGTATTTATAACACCCATATCCTATTCCTACTATGCTACTGCATTACTTATCCTAATCCTAATAAGTTACTGCATCATTATCCTTATCCTATTAAGTTAATGCTGATCCCCAAAGTCTTCTGAAATGTTGTTTTTGCCCGGGACAGGTTCTCCATGCGTCACTTTTGGTCCCTAGGCATCCAAGCTTTGCTTTCCTTTTTTTGTGAAGCTTACTTTGGCGTCAAGTTATCCATAAAATGCTGAAATCATCATCATTTATACCTGAAAACTTAAAGTGCATGAATTATATATTTTGTCCTCAAAACTTATCTAAAATATGGGTACATTAAGGTGCTTTAGGCGTGTAAATACGCCTAACATCAATGCTATCTTTGTGTTACTACATTTAAGGATTTTAACTTGGAATAATTGTAAGTTCTTAAGTAACTATTGTCATTTTTTATTGTATTTCATGTGATATTGCGGGGAAGTTGAGATGCATGGAAACCTCTAATAACTATGTCAAAAAGGATAAGTTTTGATTGAAGTGGATAGGAGGATTGTAGTTGACGACCTGTCTGATAAGTCGTCAACTATATGATAAGTTATCACAGTAGGCCGTCACATATAGATAGATTATTGATGCTGAATAAGTGAAGCTGATGGCGTGCCTGATAAATCATCAAATTAGCGATAGCTCATTAGCTCTAGTCATCACATGTAGATAGTTTGCAAGCAAGGGAAATAATAGTTGACGACTTGATATGATAAGTCATCAACTATCTGATAGGTCATCATAGAAGCTCGTCTGCTATGAGGTGGAAAAGCTAAAGTTTGAAATTCAAATCTAAAAAGATCTGTAGTTTTTCTAGGAAAATCTTAAGTTTCCATTGGTATCTTGAACTTATTCTAAGAAGTAGCTTTTGACAGTTTTTCTCTGAATTTTCAGTATCAATTTTTGGAGATTATTGTTTTGGTTTTGGGATTCTCTTATGATTTGGAAAGAAGAAAAATATTATATACTCATTATTTGTAAGTTAACTATTTTTGAATTATGAATCTAATATATATTATTTCTCTCTATCTCTTGAGTAATTAATTCCCTTAACCAGAATTGTGGGATCTATGAGTTTTGTCTTACGAATTTATTAGTTGGTTAAGATTCGAAGAACTATAAGAATTTCTTGATAATTCTGTTGTAATAAGTATTATCTATTGGTTGCAAAGAATAGATTGAACCTCACGTTGGTTTTCTTGAATAAAGAAATTAATTAAGAGGAAGAATTATCAACTATTAGTTGGAGACGTTAAATTACCATCTAATGATTAGCGTTGTAACAAGGTTAATCAACTTGAGATAAAATCAGGTTGAATATAAGGATTTCCTAAGTTTGAAAGAATTAGGTAATCTAGTATCTAAATGGTTCTAAAGACATTTAGATGAATCATTAATAGTGATAATCTGTTGTTTTCTACATGTTTTGAGAATCTTTGTTACAACTATTATTCAGCAAGTGTCAATACTCATAGTGAACACAACTCTAGTTTTCATCACATTAATAATTTGAAATACTGAAGCATTGATTTTGCATCACTAAATCAAAGTAAATGGAAACAATTGTTTCAATTCAAAAAAACCCACATTTATAGGAAACTACTAACTTATAATCGATCGACGTGCAAATAGTCTTGATTAAAATCATATTCCCTATGGGATTCAACCCCAAACTAGTTGGGTTCTTTATTTAACGATGATCACTTACACTCTCAAAAGAGAGGTGTAATTTGGGCGTATCAAATTTTGGCACCTTTGCTGGGGAATACAATTGTCAATTGAGTATATCTGTGATAATTGACTCTTGGTTAAGTTTCCTAAATTTTACGATTATTTTTTGTTTTAGATTTTTACAGGTGCTTTGTTTTATAGTTCATGAACCAGATGGTCTGGAGAACCATTATTACCTTTTAATCAAGAACCTCAATTGATCAGGAGAATGGCTGACCAGCAAGAAACTGAGCGATTAGCTATTTTGGCTAATGCACAAATTAGTTACCAAAATATTGATAACCCAGGTCGGGTGGCGAATACAGATAATGATGACCTGGGGGATGATGATCTAATTGATCCCACAAAAAAGAAACATTCTTAGAATGTAGCTGCACCAGTAAATCAAAATTGGCTGGTTAGAAGAAGAGCAAACTGCAAACCTATTATGCAGTTTGCATTTGATGATGAGGATGATAATAATTTGGATAAAGCTGGTTCCATAGGAGCAATTTGTCCACCACTATTAGCACCGGGTGTGAATTTCAACATCACAATCACTATGATCCAGCTATTAAATGTAAAATAGGTGTTTAGTGGACTTGTAGGGGATGAACCGAATATGCCTTTGGTGAATTTTATTAACATTTGCAAATCTTTTGAAAACCCGAGAGTTGGGTATAATACAAACCTTTTATGAATTCCATTATCTATTTCTGGGGAGGCAACACTGTGGTTTAATGAGTAACTTCCCGATTCTACAACAAACTGGAGGTAATTGAACTTGCAAAAGAGAAGTGTACTGTAACCTATATTTCTGTGAGCAAGTAGATTCTTTATAAGTTCGAAGTGTGGAACCAAGTCGACTAACAGGTATGCTCTAAAACAGCTTGTCTTCTTCCTAGTCGAATATAGTGGAAATTGCATGAAACCAAAGTCTTTAAAGTTTATGAAGTGCTCGTGGATTTTGCGTAACACAAAGTATTTGGTCGCCCAAATTTACCTAACTTTATGTAACTTAAAATTTCTTACGAGTAACTTCGTGTTAAGTGGCGAAATACATCATTGTTGGTGAAAGACGTAATATTTAATTGAGTATAAATCCATAGAACCCATATATTTCAAGATTTATTAAATGAATTGGGTGAAATAACTTGATTGGGAACCAAAATCTAGGTTTAACCAGTTGGAAATTGGCCAACAATATTTCAAATGTCAGCTAGAAAATCAAATGGAATGAGATTGTAAAAATAAAATTGGGATGACCAAGAGGTTGATAAGTCATCAACCAAGTGATGAATTATCAACTAGAGTTAGCAAAAGCCTTGGAACACTGTTTTGAGCTGACGACATGACTGATAAGCTATTATGTAAGTAACAAATTATCAGACCATGCCGTCACCTGAGTTGGAAAAACTTTGTGATTTATTTTAGGATGACGACATGGCTGATCGGCTATCACTTAAGTGATAACTTATCAGACCATGTCTTCACTTGTTAGTCTGAATGAAGTTGAATCTACTTAAAGATGATGACATGGATGATACACCGTCACATAAGTGATGAGCCATCATGCCATGTTGTCACTCATATATATTCCAACTGTGTTTGATCTAAGTTCAAAAATAGTTATAAGCATGAAATTGTTTCACTAATTCTTTGTGTTTGTCTCATCTTGAATGCACACAGACCCTTTACATTTGATGTAGCTAATACAATGCCACTAAAGAGAGTATGGAAAAAGACATCAAAAAATACCTCCACTTGGAGGTTATTTGAGTCTAATAGTGAGGAATAAGGAACACAGATGCAAAGATGTCGTACATGGAAAAATGTATGGATATCTGAACGACCATCCCAGTCTAAAGAAGGTGAACAAAAAAGTTCAGAAAAAGAAGACTCCCATCATCTAAACAACATTCTTCTGAACATCCTGCTTCTGAGCAACTCATGGAAGAAAAGGTTCAGATAAGGGGAGACGTCATCAAGAGAAAGAATCTACGAATTACAGATAATGCAAGGTAGAAGGTCCCAGGGGACTCAAGGATTTATCAAGATGGACTGAGTTCCACAGGCAGAAGGAACCTAAAGAGACCTATTTCTAAGGAGGTAAAAATAATCACCACCGAGTTAAGAAAGTACCCAAGACTAGAGAGATCTTACTCACATGTACAAAAAAAGTAGGAGCCACATATTATCAAATGTTAGTAAGGCAATTTTCTACGAACTACACAACTACATTGGAGGGCATTTGTAAGAAGGGAGAGAAAGATGTCGACCAACCAAATATGAATAAAATACCAGTGGGGGGATGTGATGGTGGACGTATCTGAGGATATAATCAAAAGGTTCTTTCATGGTTCAGACTTTGTCCCTCCTACTACATCTACTTAATTATACCATAAACTCACTGAAAGGGCCAAGCAATGCCCTTTGTTGGCATAAATTATAGCTAATGGAGAACCTGACTCGTAGCATATTCCAAATGAAAGAATTTTCAAGGCTTTGCTAACCTAGTAAGCTAGGTTCTGGTGCGGAGTGTTTAGGTACAGGTTGATGCCGACCACAGGAGATAATATTTTGGGAGAAGATAGAGTAGTTTTGGTTGCAATTTTGTTATCAAATCTCCCCTTAAACTTTGGGGAAATCATTCATGATGAACGGAAGATCCAGGCAACATGACCCGATACTGCATACCTATTTCCCTGTCAGATTACGAGGTTATGTGAAGCAGCTAATATGTTTCTCATTGTAGGGTTGGATAAAGAGGTCGATTCCAAGAAAACACATCATCTAATAAAGTTCGATAAGAATAATCCTATGATAGCTTTAGGAAAAGAAGCAGAGGTAGAGAATGATATGATCATGTATGATGGAGTTCAAGCACCTGCTATTGCCATTGGTTCTACACAGAATATAAAGTTGTCAGTTCCTAAGTCTATACAAGTGACCTCTTCGTAGGGGCTGCATCGGTTCCTAAAAGTAAAGAAAATCCTATATCACTGTACTAATGTCGGAGTATGGACTGACAACGTATAATTTCAAGAAGATGGCTAATTAAGAGAAGAGCTTTGAAGCTCAATTGAAACAGTTTGCTATTCAGTTTGAGTCAGTTGTTATTTATGCCTTTCTTAACTATACATGGATATATTTATGACATGAAGTGTCAAGTTAATTAAAGGTTTAGAGAGATATCAGTCCCTGACCTCGCAATTTTCCAGGCAACCTTGGACACGGCTAAAGCTGATATATGGCATTGTAGAACCATCAAATTTTGATATCTTCAAATCCTGTAGTTGATGAATCTATGGATGAAGCTCCATTGATTGACATCACTGGGAAACCAGTGTACAAAATGAAAGAAAAGGTAGACAAGAAAGATAAAGACAAGCAAAAAAGATGTGATAGTGATGAATACAGAAGAACTAAGAGAAGAGAAAGGAAGAAGACAGATACGAAAAATCTGAAAGAAGCTTTAAGAGAATAGAAGGAAGAGGGTGAACCACTTAAGATAACATTGAGAGCTTGAGCTGTGGGAGCCTCAGATAGTGGGTCTCAATTGAAACTGGAAGAGACTGTAGTTCTTCACTTCTCTAACGACTACTATAGATGCATCAGCCCAACTAAATTTCACTAATAAGACTATACTAGCTGATGATGCAGCAGTATAGTCTATGGTTTATGAATCACGTACTTAAGGAGCAATAGGTATCTCCTCTCCCTTGTTGTTTTAGTTTGATATTTTACATTGAGGGCAATAAAATTTATGTTTTTACTTGTGGGAATGGGGATACTTGCAACCTAAAGGGTATATTTTCTGTGTTCTATACCCTTGAGTGTTACTTAGTGAATTGAAAAGTTTAGGTTTGGTTGTTTGTGTAGTGTTTGTTCGTATCTGGGTATTATGTATGAATGAAGAGTAATATATGACTGAGTGTCATGTATTTAATTGTGATTCAAAAATTAGGAATATTATGTACCCACTAAAATTTTTGATTGTAAAATTAACTACTAGCACATAAGAGCCATTTCTAGTCTATGAAAGTATGCAATATTTCCTACTTAAGCATGAGTTTTTATTGAGTATTTGGTGAGGTCCGCACAATTCCATACCATGAGAGAGTGAGGTTTTGCTAGTAATATGTTCTTAATGTCTGCATGCATTTAGAACTTGCCTAAATCATTCTGTTAGGGTCTTAAGTAGTTGGTTGAGAAGTGATCTCATGCCATTTTTTATTAGTGAACCATTCATCCAAGATAATTAACCCTTAGCTTCTTATTATATTCCTTTTTGGTCCCTTTTGAGCCAACAGAATAACTTCTTTCTTTCAACTACTTGAAAACTTTTTAGTAGTTTACAAGTAAGCATTGTTCTAGCCAGTTCTCTCTTTGGTCACATTGCACATCAACTTTGGTCATGTTCCATATAACCTTTGGAAAATCACCTATGTTGAGGGAGGTTACATTAGAGGGGATAATGATTGAAAGGTGAAAAATACATTGTGAAGGTTGCTATATATATTGGGAAAGTTAGTATTATCTCTTTCTCTCTCTATATATATATATCAAGTGAATAAATAGTGCTGAGTGGGATTACTAAAAATGATATAAAAGTTTGTTCCGAGTTGAATGCAAAGAAGTAAGTGATTGTAGCAAGAGTTTTAAGTGAACCAAGAGAGGCTAAGTCACTAATCCTAAATTGACCTCCCCAACACTGAAACGTTTATTTTAAGCTGAGAAAGACCTGCAGTGATCTTAATCTGACTATTATATGAACCGAGCAGAATGGTGAAGGTAATCTTATAACATTGTAGGTGAATAATTTGAAACTTTGTTCTGAGAGTGAGCTCTTTAATATATGGTTCCTGTGAATACAAAGAAATATGTGGAGTTGGGAACTTCTCTCTTCTGTGTGAGGGCGTGTCAATTGTTTTAGAACTTGCTAAACATTTGATTGAATACTCTAAGCTTAAGTAGTATTTTGTGTGTTTGAACTTTGAAGATGGTATGGAATCTTGATGTTGGTTTGTAGGAAAAGATCAGATTTTATTTCATATGGGTACAAAATAAAGGAAACAAATGGTACTCGTTACATTGTTGTTTTGATTGTGTCCATAATATTACATTATACATTAGTTGCTTGACGACAAGCAAGTATTTTAAGTTGAGGGTGTTGATATGCTAGATTTGTGTTAGCACACTTAAGGCTTTTAACTCAGAATAATTGTAAGTTCTTAAGTAACTATTGTCATTTTTTATTATATTTCATATGATATCATAAAGTAGTTGAGATGTATGGAAACCTCTGATAACTACATCAAAAAGGATAAGTTTTGATTGAAATAGATAGGAATATTATAGTTGACGACCTATCTGATAGGTCGTCAACCATCTGATTAGTTATCACAGCAGGCCATCACATATAGACAGATTGTTGATACTGAATAAGTGAAGCTGATGATGTGCCTGATAAATTGTCATATTGGTGATATCTCGTCGACTCTAGTCATCACTTGTATATTCTTTGCAAATAAGGGAAAAAATAGTTGATGAATTGATCCGATAAGTCATTAACTATCTGATAGGTCACCATAGGAGCTCGTCTGCTATGAGGCGGAAAAGCTGAAGTTTGAAATTCAAATCCAAAAAGATTTAGAGTATTTATAGGAAAATCTTATGTTTCCATTAGCATTTTGACTTATTCTAAGTAGCATCTTTTGATACTTTTCTCTGAATTTTTTGGTATCAGTTTTTGGAGATTATTTTTTTGGTTTTGGGATTCTCTTATGTTTTTGAAAGAAGAACAATCTTATATTTTCATTGTTTGTAAGTTAACTATTTCTAAATTATGAATCTAATATATGTTTTTTCTCTCTAACTCATGAGTAATTAATTCGCATAAATGGAGTTGCGCGATCTATGAGTTTTGTCTTATGAATTAATTAGTTGGTTAAGATTTAAAGAATTGTAGGAATTTCTTGATAATTGTATTGTAATAAGTATTATCTATTGGTTGCAAACAATAAATTGAACCTCACGTTGGTTTGCTTGAATTAAGAAATAAGTTAAGAGGAAGTGAATTATCAAATGGTATTTGGAGACATTAAATTTCTATCTAATGATTAACGTTGTAACAAGGTTAATCAACTTAATATGAAATTAGGTTGAATATAAGGATTTTCTAAGTTTGAAAGAGTTAAGTAATCTAGTATCTAAATAGGTC
Organism: Capsicum baccatum var. pendulum; assembly: GCA_030864225.1. Lineage (NCBI taxonomy): Eukaryota > Viridiplantae > Streptophyta > Magnoliopsida > Solanales > Solanaceae > Capsicum > Capsicum baccatum. The sequence goes on along the minus strand of CM061556.1, from coordinate 72,341,366 downwards.
GAAAGAAATTTAGATGAATCATCGATAGTGACAATCTGTTGTTTTTTACGAGTTATAAGAATCTTTGTTACAACTATTGTTCAGTAAGTGTCAATACTCATAGTGAACACAACTCTTGTTTTCATCACATCAATAATTTGAAATGCTGAAGCGTTAATCTTTGGTCAGTAAAATAAAGTGAATGGTAGTGATTGTTTGAACTCTAAAAAAACCCCATTTACAGGAAACTACTAAGTAATAGTCGATCAGCGCACAAGTAATCTTGATTAACACTATATTCCCTGTGGGATTCAACCCCAACCTAGTTGGGTTCTATATTTGTCGATGACCTCTTAGTCTCTCAAAAGAGAGGTGTAGTTTGGGCGTATCAAATTTTGGCGCCGTTGTTGGGCAACACAGTTGTCAATTGAGTATATCTGTGATAATTGACTTTTGGTTAAGTTTCCAAAATTTTATGATTAATTTTTGTTTTTGATTTTTACAGGTTCTTTGTTGTATATGCCAGTTAGGAGAACCACTATTACCTTTCAATTCGGAACCTCACCTGATTGTCTCTGTATGGGGAGGCAAAACTATAGTTGAGTGAGTTTTCTCCCGATTCTCTAACAAACTAGAGGCAATTGAAAGGAGCTTTCCTAGAAAGGTTCTTTCCGCCTTCCAAGATGTTATAGTTATGGGACGAGATTAGTAACTTCAGGAAGTTATCAAATGAATCCCTTCATGAGACATGGGTGAGATTCAAGACGAAGTTGACACAATGTCCTAATCATAGGATGATTGACGAAAATTTGATGGAAACATTCTATAGGGCTTTAAACTCTATCATAAAGATAACTATGGACAATGCTGCAGGGGCAACATTCATGTACCTTATATTTATTGAGGCTACTGAGATATTGGAACAACACAAGGGAGAAGAGGAACGTGACTAGGATATGGCACATATGAAGACTCACATGGACTTTCTCACCATGTATTTACTAGCTGGGAAGACAGAAAAGGTGAAAATTGTGGGATCTGAAAGTAGGGGAGCTGAATCAAATTCTGAAGAAGAGGCGAACTACTTGAATAATCAGGGGGTTTTCGAGGCATTATCCAAGGGAATCAAGGTCGGACTTACTATGACAAAGCTAGTTATGGAGATTTTCAGCAAAGTGGTTGGAAAAACAAGATTGACAGCAGATATTATTGCCATTATGTTAAGTATCTGAACACATAAAATATATCTAGAAGAAGAATGCAGACTGACCATTGAGCATCAGCGTAGACTAAACCGACCTATCGAAGAAGTATTGAAAAAGGAAATTATAAAGTGGCTCGATGTAGGGTTAGTGTACCCAATCTCTGACAGTAAGTGGGTAAGTCTAGTATAGCACATTCCTAAGATAGGGGGTATGACTGTGGTTGTTAATGAGAAGAATGAGTTGATTTTGCTTAGTCCAGTGACTGGGTGGCGAGTTTGCATGGACTACCAAAAGTTGAATTCGTGGACATTGCAAGCCCACTTTTCAATGCCCTTCATGGATCTAATGCTTGATCTCTTGGCAGTAAAGGGTTGATATTTATTTTTGGATAGATATCTAGGATACAACCATATTTCGGTTGCTCCAAAAGATTAGGAGAAAACAATATTTACATGCCCATATGGAACAATCCTGGTGGCAAGTTTGTTTTCAAATCTCCCCTTGAACTTTGGGGAAAGAATTTATGATGAACTGGAGATTTGGGTAACATGACTCGATACTACATACCTATTTCCCTGTATAATTATGAGGTTATATGAAACAACTAATGTGTCTCTCATTACAGGGTTGGATAAAGAGGCTGATGCCAAGAAAATGCATAATCCAATCAAGTTTGATGAGAATAAGCCTATACTAGCTTTAGGCAAAAGAGCAGAGGTAGGGAGTTATATGATCATTTTTTATAAAGTTCAAACACCTGCTACTGCCAGTGGCTCTACAAAGAATGTGCAGTTGATAGTCCGAAAAATTGGGTGTAGCTGAAATCAATATAATATTCCAGGGTGCAGCTAAGGATGACGCAAACATGTACCTTGAAAATTTTCTCAAGATCTACTTATCTTATACTATTCCAGGGGTTGACCAGGAAGCATTTAAATTGAGGTTGTTCCAATTTTCTTTGATAGGAGAAGCATCACTATAGTTAAGGGAACTTTTAAGAGGATCTATCACTAAATGGCACGAGTTAAAGAAACAGTTTCTGGGCAGATTCTTCACTCCTGCATCGATGCTACAATTTAAGGATATGATTTACAATTTTAGATAGTTACCTGCAGAGTTTATGTATGAGGTTTGGTTTCGATTCAAGAAGAAGCAAATCATGGTACTGAATCATAGAATCAAAGGATATAACTTATTAGAAATCTTCTATAGATCATTTAATGACAGTTCGAGAGCTATGAAAGATACGATTTTAGGATGAGCATTTATGCATCTTCATTGGGATATTGTTCAGGAAATGTTAGATGATATTTCTATGATTAATAAGGGATGGCATACTAGATATTTAGAATGTTGTGGTGGTACATATGTTATTGGAGAAACAATTACTTATGGAGTAATGAATGATATAGCAGCATAAAAAATTGCACAGCTTCGTATAGACATTGTGTTTCGTACAAAGAAATTAACATCAATGAGTATTGAGAAGGTGAATGTTGTTGCGGCATAGAGATCTACATCCAAACCATTTTAGATTGAATCTTAAGGAGAGGCAAAGTATAAAGACCCGAAATCACCTCCTAGGATGTCACACGGTGCTTAAGGCTACAAGTAGCCCTAAACTAACACTTTGAGACTGTCACCACATATAATGACTCATTTCAAGAAGAAATATACAAAAAACTGGCACTGTTATATCAAATGAATGGAAATACGAAGATAATACTCGGTCCAAACGACCACAATACTGGAAATCTCAACACAACCACAATCTGATAACTAGTCTGACAAAGACTCTACTACTCCATAAACTAGAGAGTCGTTGGGACAAGTCCTCAACTGACTCAAACTGGATTGAAAGTAATAACATAACCAATCAAATACTAAAATATCTGAATATATGCCCTCAAACCATGAGGACTCAACACTAGATAAATATAGATAAAGGTACTCGAGAATTACTAGCGAGGCTGGGACTGAGCACCTGAACCTATATTATAAGATAATGTAGCACATAGACGTATATGTGGATGAGCATTTTGGAATGTACTGAGTATGTGGGGGTGTATGCATTTACATAAAACAATATCAATACTCTTTAATCAAATCATGCATACAAATAGGAATGAATCACATGGCTTAAATAAGTCTAAAATGTAAAGCTCATAAATCATGTAGAGTGAAGAATGTAACACAAATCTAGTGAGTCATTATACTTTTGCTTTAAAATCTGTGCTCTACTCTTATATTGATTACTCTTAGGATGAAGGAATCTTTAAACAATACTTTAAACTCATGCATATATCTCATGCAGAGTAAAACTTCTTTATTGCTCAAGAACTTATAACTCTTTTGAACTCAAACACTTGGAACTCGGAATCATATAACTTTTATTTGAAAAACGGTGACCAACTCGTATTAGTAGAGAAAACTACTTACTTCTTTGGAAAATACTCAAAGCAGTTCATTCATTTTATAAAATTTGTCATTCCAAAGCTTTAGCGAAAAATATTCTATCTTAATAGAAAATACTTTAGTTTAGGAAGGTTCTCCTTACCGACATAAACCATGTGAGCTACATGAAGTCCAACGTCTTGTCCTCCTAAGAAAGAAACCCTCACATTGGGGAGAGGCATCATACTCTTTCCCAGGAGTATAGCCTCAACTTAGTGATCACTTATCTCAGCCTCGGGCCTAATCATCTCGGCCTTAGGCCCAAAATCAAAAACCTATGATGACACCCAGTTCTGGGGTAAGAAACCATAGTAACTTACCCAATTCAATGCTAAATACTACTCCCTTTAGTTTATCTCGCTCATCTCATGGAAAACGACTTTCAAAATAATATCATGTTTCATAAGAATCTAATAATAAAATCTATAATCCTATGTAGTAGAGTGGATTTCAAAACTCTATGACCATTAGGTCAAAAAATCTCTTTATAATCTCAAAATACTCAAATCATGGGTACTCATAGCACAATAGCTCATAAAATTGCAAGTCTCAAGTAGGGCTTAGTGACCCATAATTCAATCTTAAGTTAAAACTCATCCCAATGCATAATAGAAAGCATATGGATTCATAATTCATGCAAAAACCTAGAATTTACAGCAATTTAGCTCATAATCTCAACATACTCATATACTTTAATACGTCAAACATTTCAACTATTAATATCTCAAGGATTAAAAGCATGGGATATACACCCAGCTGCAATTTCTCAAGAAAACATGTAAAAATCATTCCATTAGACTCTTAATTCATGAAAAACATCAAAAGTTTGCAACCAATAACAATGGGTGAAAAATCCTAATTCAATTTTATGTAAAATCTCATAAATTGCAGATAGTCGTAGTTTAAATAAGCCTTTGGTCACAAGGGTGAAAGAATTACCATTTGTCAAAATCCCACATACCTTAAATTATGAAATTGGATGAACAAGCTTGATCAAACTCTTATTCTTACTCTTGAGGGAGGGTTCTTGAATCCTTTGAACTTGGAGAACTCAAATCTCAACTTAATTTGTAGAATCTATGGTGAGTTCTTGGATTTCTTGGAGAAGGATTTTAGATTTGATCTTGAGGGACAAACCTTAGCTCTCTTGTGTCTTGGATAATGAATGAATCCATTTGCTTCATTTGGAATATATGGTAGATAAAAGAGTGGAGAAGACAAAAAATACCTTTTAAAATAAGTTAAAAATATTGAACGAGGGCTATGATGATCAAAGTGATGGTCCACTGCTAGTCTGATGGTCCGTCAGATCATCCGTCGCACGTCGGTCAGAAAAAGAACACACTGCCTCAATGTGACAATATCAGAGATGGTCCATCACAAAGTCAATGGTCTATCGTATCATCCATCGCACGTTCAGTAGGATAGGCCACATTGCCTTAGCGGCAATGGTCTCAACGACGGTCCGTCATCCTGGCTGTCGCACTTGGGCCAGAAAAGTGAGTTTATTCCTTGGTTGAGACGGGACGAGCGATGGTCCATCATATACTTGACGGTCCTTTGGATCGTCCGTGCACCTGGGCAGTTCCGACAACTCTCAGTAAAATGGCCATAACTTCTCACCCCAATGCCGGATTTAGATGAAATTGGTATCGTTGGAAAGTTAGTTCAATTCTTTACATGAAAAAAGTCAAATTTAAGAAAATTCTATATGGTTTAAACAAAAATCACTTGGAAAGTCTCTTCTCAATCTTTTAGGGCTGGAATTACACTTCACTAGACATGCTCTAAGGCTCGGACTATGAGAAAAATTTGCGGGGTCTTACACAAAGTATCTTGATCATAGATTAAAAGATTTCTGAGCTCAAAGTCAAGGGAATTATGGTCAAAACTACTATAATTATAGATACAGAGATAGGAGTAGAGAAAGATATGGGGATTGATAGTGTAAAGACAACTATAAGGAGAAGAGTGAAGAATATATTCCACCAGGTATTCGAGAATGGAGGATATTTTGTCTAAACTGGTCAAAGGACAAGAAATTCAAGAGACCTACCAGAAGGATATCAAATTTGATATGTCAGTATTAAACCAAAAAGTTGAGTCCTATACTGCAACAATCATGCAGTTAGAGAAAAAATTTGGGCAGATGTCCGCAACAGTAAAATAGAGACAACCTGGCACTCTTCTACGCTATACAATGGTAAACCCCATAAATAATAGCCAATGGAATGCCATTACCCCTCAGAGTGGTAAAGTCACTACAGATCCACCTGTACCCACTGTTGATGAGAAGAAAAATGATGATGTGTCAGTTGATGAAGATAGCAGTAGAAAAAAATAATGGAGAATAGAAGGCTATAAAACCTCTGCTGAAACACATTCCAAGTACCAGAAATTTTTGTCTATGTTAAAAGAGTTGACTATCAACATACCACTTGTACAACCATTAGAGAAGATGCTAGGATATGTAAAATTCATGAAATATTTGATCACCAAGAAGAGGTCAGTCAGCTATGATCTAGTCCATAATATTCATCATTTCAATTCTATAGTTACTAGATCTTTGGTATTGAAGAAGGAGGATCCTGGTGATTTTACAATACCTTACACTATTGGGTCTTTCAACTTCACTCGAGCATGGTGTGACTTTGGGGATAGCATCAACCTTATGCCCTTTTCCATATTCAACCAGTTGGGGTTGGAAGCTCCCAAACCAACTATCATAGGACTAGTGATGGATGAAAGATTAGTAAAGAAGCCTATTGGTATCCTTTATGACATTTTGGCAAAAGTGTCTTCTTTTATATTTCCTGCTGATTTTGTTATATTAGGTTATGAAGTGGATTATCAGGACCTAATTATTTTACGAAGACCATTGTTGGCTATATGTAGGATGCTAATTAATCTGGAGAAAGTACATCTAATGCTAAAACTCAATGATGAATAGGTTATACTTAACATATTCAAATATATGAAGCATCCTAACGAATTGACTGTAATATCTTTGACTGATGTATATAATGAGGAGGTAGATTCATTCCATTGTGTTAATGTAGTCACTTTGTATAATGATGATTCTGATGTAGTTGTTCCAATTGAAAAGAGACTTGGTGTCGAAGTACTGGCACCTATAATCATGAATTTTTACTCTAATGGTATACAGGAGTATGAGGAGTTAGTAAATACATTTTATAGGAGTGGTTATAATTTTGTACGAAAGATGCTTGATTTAGATTTGAAGAATAAAACTACTCCACCTACTTGCCCATCCATTAAAGAACCACCAGTGTTAGAGTTGAAGGCCATCCCATCTCACTTGCGATATGTATTTTTAGGGACAAACAATACTTTGCCAGTTATTATTGCAACTGATCTAAGACATTTAGAACTAGAAGCATTATTGTTAGTATTATAGATATTCAAGAGGGCCATTAGATGGTCCATTGTAGATACTGTAGGTATTCTGCTTGGTTTGTGTACTCATAAAAATCAATTTAAACTGGATTGTGTTCCATTTATTAAAGTCAGTGTCGAATCAATCCTCTTATGCAAAAGATGGTGAAGAAATAAATAATGAAGTTGTTGGATACTAGTGTAGTGTATCCTATAATTGATAGCAAGTAGACTAGTTCGGTACAATATATTACGAAGAAAGACAAAATTATTGTGTTACCTAACGAGATAAATGAGCTAGTGCCTATGAGGCCAGTCACTAGATGAAGACTGTGCATGGATTATAGAAAACTTAATGCATGGACTTGGAATGATCATTTTCCTATGCCATTCATAGATTAGATGTTAGACAGGTTAGCAAGTAGAGGATGGTAATGTTTTTTTTATGGGTACTCAGCTTAAAATCAAATTACCATTGTACCTGAGGACAAAGAAAAGATGGCTTTTACATATCCTTATGGAAATTTTTCATTCAAGTGTATGCCATTTGGGTTATGCAATGCTCCACCATATTTCAGAAATGTATGATGCCAATCTTCTCTAATATGGTAAAAGACACCATCAAAGTGTTCATGGATGATTTTTTAGTTGTTGGTGATTATTTTTAAGACTTCCTAAAGCACTTAGCAAATGCACTCCAAAGGTGTGAAAAATGCAACTTAGTACTTAATTGGGAGAAGTGCCATTTTATGGTCAAAGAAGGAATTGTTCTTGGGCACAAGATTTCATAGAGATACATAGAGGTTGATTGAGTGAAGATTGAAAAACTAACTTACCCAATTTCTATGAAGGGAATTCAAAGTTTTCTAGGGCATGCCAGGCGATTTATCAAGGACTTTTTAAAGATTGCTAATCTGCTTTGCATGTATCTTGAGAAGGAGGTAAAATTTAATTTTTATTATGCATGTAAGAAGGCTTTTGTAAGCCTAAAAGAGAAGTTAGTGACTACTCGATCATTGTGTCTCCCGATTGGTCTTCACCCTTTGTAACGCCCCAAATCTGGTACCCAAAATGCTATACAGTGCTCATGACCCCAAAGGACCACAAGATAACCCTTGACTGATATCTGTAACTGAGCACTGAATAGTAGACTAAAAGTACGCAGAATATAAGTTGTAAGGCTGTAAGGTTCAAAATTTTAACCTAACTGATAAAATAATATCTAGATAAGGTATAGAAATACCAAAAACTAAAATAATTTGTCTGAACATATATAGTCTGCAAGCCTCTAAACTATCTGAATAAAGAGTTTATGGGATATATCCCTAACTAACTTCAACTACTGGAATAAACTAAGTAATGAAATAATAAAGTAATGATTATGTCCTCGAAGGATGAGGACTTTCTGCTGACTCTGACTAGTGGAACTGGAATGCTACTGATGCTCTAGAGCTCATGTTTCTAAACCTATGGTATAAAACACCATATCCTAAATGTGTCTTTATGTTGAATGTACTGGTAGGCAAGTGAGGTAGATGAAATGTAAACAGTTCATATGCATGAACAATACTAACTAACTATATAACATAAACATGAGAATACATACATGAATATGTAGCTGTAACTAAGGTCATGATAGGAATGAATACTGAGTTGTGACTACTGAGTCTGCTAACAATATGGATTTACTGATATCTGAGTTTATTTGTAACTAATAACTAAAAGACAATTTCTGATAGTCCTAATTATAAATAACCGATCTAAGTGTTATATGGAGTTGGATGACTGTATCTGACAGTCCTAAAATCTGTATAACTATCTGAGTTCTTTACTAAAGTGGGTGACTGTATTTGATAGTCCTAAATTCTGACGGAACTAGCTGAGTTCCATACTGAGTTGAGTGGATGTGTATGACAGTCCTAATTTCTTTAGAACTGGACTAGTTTTATTCTAAAGACTGAATCTAAAACTAAAAGTATGGAAGGTAATCATCTAACTGGCACACCCTGAATCTAAACTGGTGGGGTCTAACCTGTAACCCCAGTTAGAAGGGTGTCAGTACCATTCCATGGGTAGAGCTAAGTTGTGAATAAACCCTATCTGATAGAGAGCTCTTCCGTCAACCCCTCCTGTAAGGAAAACTCAAATAAGATGTATAGTCCCTAGACTCGTTGGAGTACATCTCAACCTACGCTGGATAGTAGTTTTGGAATGCATGGATTGCTACTAAGGATAACACCCTCTACTTACTGACAGTGTGTGTCCTCATCCCTGGGTTCACTCAGTGCTGAATCCTATTGCCAACTCAATAGACACAGAATTGTTTTCCTAGTTCATACTAGGTTGGACTGATTTGTAACTGATTTTAATGATTACCTAGATTGAACTGAGTTCACTGGATTTCCATTGACTGATGGAATACTACTAAATTCTATTAACTGAATAGAATGCTACTGAGTTTACTAAGGTCTGAACTGAATACTAATGAGACATGATGACTGACTTAGATCACTGATATTCCTGAGATTACTGAGATTACTGAGATTACTGAGATTACTGAATGGGACTGGACTGATATTGATTTTACAGAGTTTTCCTGAGTCTCATGACTAACTGAATTTTACTGATCATGGCTTGACTGAGAGCATCATGAAAACATTATACTGGCTCTGGTCACACAGCTAAATTGTTAGGTATTTAATACCCCCAGGACTCGATAGAATAAAAGTAAATCATGGCACAAGCTTGAAAGCACAACAAAGGCTACATATATCCATAATTAATTGACTAAGGCATTTCATCAAACAGTTTATATGCACTAACTTGAACATGAATGGGGATTTCATAATAACATGCTATGAAGGCACTATTTTTTTTTGCATAGGCATTTTATCAAACACATGAGGATCATGCTTTGGTTATGTAATAATCAATAAATAAAATTATCATGGCTACATAATTCAACTTGCAAATTGAAGGTTTTCTCATGAATATTATGCAAAACATAACATACTAGGATCGATCATTGGAATATGTAATTTGAAATGTGAATCAAAACCCAACAACAGCATTAACATGAATTTCAATTCAACTAAATTATGAACATTCATAAATACCAAACCTTTGGATTTTAAAAAGAGATTTTTGAGATTCATGGATGAAAGGTCCCCATGAATCAACACTTGAAATACCTTGATTGTGAGTTTCTTGAAGTTCTTGGAGGGATTTTTAAGATTTTCTTTTGAAATTTGGGTCTAGGGTTTTCTATCTTTGAGAGAGAGAGAGAGTGATTTATTTTATGAGAGATATGGGTAATAATGAGATAATAGGTCTTTTTAAGGTTTAATGTTGTGTATAGGTTGATTTGGGGTTTTTGGAATTTACCAAACAACCCCTAAAATTAAATGAACCTAAAAAATTCTAATCTTACATGCTGGCATGACGCGGTGAAATCACTCCAGCTCACTGGAAACTGGACAATTAGGAAACTGGTTGGTGGTGTGACGGGGTGTAAATCACGTTGCCACCTTAGTTGCGAACTGGAATGGCACCGCGATACGGTGGAATCTCATTGGTGCACTGGAAATTGATAATTCTGAAATCGAGCCTTGGCGCGACGCACCAATATCACGGAGGCTCACTGATTTTTAATGAATGCCAATTTAGTTGGCTCTACGATGCGCTAAACTACTAGGTGGTACACTATCTTACTAAAATATCTCTAACTCTTCGCACAGGTGCTGGTTTTGGGATAATTTGGTATCGATAGAAAGCTTATTCAATTTCCCACATAACAAATAGTCAAAATCTTGAAAATTCCTCATGTATAAAAGTGGATCCATCTTTTAAATTAAGTTTTTAACATTTTTGGGATGAATTTAAGTTGGGTAGAAGTATAGGGTATTATAGTATCTCCCCCTTGGGAACATTCATCCTCGAATGAGACTTACTGAAATGGGAGAAACGATAAGTTGTAGTACATGCTGAACATGAGCAACTGAGACATGAGTACATGACTAACATCACTGATGAACTAAATGTATCATACTGAACATGCATATTTGATGCATGAATACATGACTGAACTGACACATGACTGCAAGACTAAATATGCAAAGGTAATTGATACTAGGTTTGTAATGGAAATTCCTGATACCATATTTTTTATGGAAATCTGAGCATGAAGCTGAATAAGTTAAAGGGAGACTTTTTCCTTAAACTGAAAATGCTAATGAGCCTGAGATTAATTACTAAATATGCATGAGCGGAAAGATGAGAATGTAACTGAGTTTGGAATGTGATACATGAGCGAAATATCATAATCTGAATTGAGTTGTTTGAATACGTGGCTTACGGCTGAGATTAGAGCAAGATGGTCAACTCATTATTACCCTTTACCCCAAACTAAATTAAATATGAGAAGAAAGCGACATTTATATCATGAAAGTTTTGGGGAATTATAGTGTATATCCCCCTTGGGACACTATGCCCCCTTGAAGAATGTTGGGCTGACTTTGCCGAGCTATGAAGAAAACTGAGGTGATGCACAAGGCACCTACGAACTAAATCGTGACTAAATATCAGAGATCCAAAACTAAGACAAGATGCATGAACTAGGCTCAACACGAAACTACCAGGTCAGTCAATCTTAGAATGATAACATTCATGAGACTCTGGATAGTGCAACTGGATAGAAAGATGGAAACCATGCCATCCGAACTTGTTCGCCTGACTGCTAAACTGAACAACTGGCTCTGTGTACTAACTCATGCTAAAAACTTATACTCGACTGGAGCGTTTCTACAACACTCTTTCTATAGAGTTCTAAGGACTGTAGAGGGAAAGCAAATCTTAGCTTGGTCTGAGTAGGACATCTGGATGGGAGATCACTACATGGCTAGGATTCTTGTATTAGGAGCCAAGGCCTTTGAGACATCATCTAAGATAAAGTGACTAAACCTTATGCACTGCAACTGAGACTACTGAAAATGTTCACTTAGTGTTGAGTACGAATGCATAAATATACTAGCTGATCTGACTAACTGAATAACAGATAGATGAATGTTGTATAAGACTGACTGTACTTAGTATAAATAACCAGCCTTTGGACGTAGAGTATTATGTATATGAGGTAAGGACTGACCGAGTGACATGAGGTGATTGGGATGGATTTATGAAAACTGTATTACTTAAAATTTTGAGACCAAGCGTATGACATGATTCAGGAACATTCTGTAACTAAGGTATAAAAATACTAATAACTGAGTAACTGATGGCCATAGGCTATGGTCGGGTAATCCTGAAAGTGAACTGAGTTTCTGATCTGGCTGGACTAGGACTGGGATTGAGATTATTGGTAAGACAGGAATCGAGACTGTAACCATAACTAAGACTGTAACTGGGATTGGATGCTGGTTTTCTAATAACTGAGGTTTAGAATAATATGGATGTACTTAATTCTGATGGTTAAGTAACTAATAGCTGAAAGCCATGGTTTTGTAGGACTATCAGAGTCCTTTACTGGGTACTGATTACTGAATAATACTATAATTGAGGAATTAGGGATGAAACATCAACATCACAGATTCACCGAGGTATCTAAAATGATAGTATACTTGACATAATCTCTGTTTGGCTGATTACTATGAATGGAGCATGAGTCATATGGGAAGAACATACAGTAAGATGGACATGAGTGTATGATTCTTAAGATGCATGACCTGAGTCTGATGTTTCTGTACTCATGGAACATGATTCATAACACTGAGCAAGCCAAAACTCCTCAAACTTACCTTTAAAAAAGACAGAAAATAATAATATTAAGGACTACACATACCTCAAGCACGACCATCCGAAGAAGGAAACAAGAATGGTTATTAGGACTTCAGGTCCTCTTTAGCTTCCCAAGTAGCTTCTTCACACTTTTGGTTCCTCCATAGAACCTCTACCAACGCCATGTCCTTCGTTCGCAATCGACGAACTTTTCGATCCAAAATTGAGACTTCCTCATAATACAAGGAATCTGAAACACCCACACTTTCCAAAGGAACAACCAAAGTATCATCTACACACTTTTTCAACATCAACACATGAAAGACTAGAGAGATAGAACCCAAACTCGAAGGCAATTCCAACTCATAAGCTACATTGCCTACTTGCCTCTAAATACGATATGGACTAACATAACGAGTATTGATCTTACACTTCTTTCCAGACTGCCTCACACCCTTAATGGGAGATATCTTCAAGAATACAAAATCACCCACATCAAACTCCAAATCCCTACTTTACATTCTTATAGGACCTTTGACGACTTTGGATAGATTTGAGCCTAGTATGTATCACCTTTGCCTTTTTCAAAGCATGGTGAACGAAGTCGGGACTATACAACCTATTCTCACAAATCTTAAACCACCCAATAAGAGACCTACACCTCCTACCACATAAAGCCTCAAACAAAGCCATCCTAATACTAGAATGATAGATATTATTAGACGTAAGCTCAACGATACGTAAATAGTCAACTCAACAACCACCAAAATATAGCAAACAAAATCTTGGTATATTCTTTAAAGTTTGTATTTTCCTTTCCAATTTCCCATTTGTCCGAGGATGGAAAGTAGTGCTAAGGTTCATCTTAGTCCCAAAACATCTCTGATAGGAATGCCAAAAGTGAGATGATAACTGAGTACCTTGGTTAGATATGATCAAAACTGGAGCACCATGTAGTTTCACGATATCCTCAATGATGAGCTTAGTGTAATCCTTTGCCTAATAATTAGTCCTCACCGGCAATAAGTGAGCAGACTTAATTATCCTATCCACGATTATCCAAATTAAATCAAACTGATGGTAACCACGATAGACCAGTGAAAAAATCTATATTAATCACTTCCTACTTCCACATAGGCAACTTAATTTCTTTAGACTAACCACCAGGCCTCGAGTGATCAATCTTCATTCATTGACACACCATGTACATAGCCACATAATAGGCCACATTTCTTTTCAGGTTATTCCACTAATAAATCACCTTCAAGTCATGATACATCTTTGTCGAACCAGGATGAATAGCTTACTTCGACTCATAAGCTTCAGCCAAGATTCTCTCTCAGAGCCCATCCACATTAGGAACACATAATCTACCTTGGTACCTCAAGATACCATCATGACCAATCTTAAAATCCATCACCTTCTGGTGAACCACATCATTCTTGATCTACATTAAGATAGGGTTTAAGACCTGTGTCTCCTTTACCTCAGCACCAAGAGATGACTTTACCACCTTTTTCACAATCATACCACCATCCTCATAGTCCAAGAGACAAACTCCAAGATTAGACAAATGCTAAATATCCTTTACCGAACCTCTCTTCTCTTTATCTACATGAGATAAGCTTCCTATAGACAACCTTCTTAGAGAATCAACAACCACATTAGCTTTACTCAATCCATCTCCTCTGCTTGAGATTCAGCTCCTTCTGAGTAATCACATAATGCAAACTCTTATGGTCTGAGAAGATGTACACATGAACTCCAGACAAATAATGATGCCAAATCTTCAAGGCAAAGACCACGTCCAATAATTCCAAATCATGAGTCGGATAGTTCTTCGGATGCACCTTCAACTGCATAGAATCATATACAACCACCTTGCGATACTTCATCAAAAAACAACCCAGTCTCACATGGGATGCATAAAAATAAACAATAAAGCAATTGATACCCTCGGGTAGAGTTAAAAGTGAAGCTAAATTTAACTTATCTTTAAACTTCTCAAAACTGCCTTTACAAGCATCGGACCATATAAACATCACCTTCTTCTGAGTCAACTTAGTCAATAGGGAAGCAATAGAAGAGAAACTTTCCAAATATCTCCTAGAATAACTAGCTAAAACCCAGAAGCTCTGAATATGACCCAGATAGGTCACAACATTTAACTAGAACTCACACTTTGAGAACTTTGCATATAACCGTCGATCTTTAAGGGTATGAAACAAAATATGAAGGTGACAGGCATGATTAACCTCACACTTAGAATACACCAAAATATCATCATTAAACATAATTAGGAACAAATTAAATAACTAACAGAAGAACCGATTCATAGGATCTATAAATTCTTCTAGGGCTTTAGTCAAACCAAAGGACATTACAAAAATACAAATGGATCATACAAGGTTTGGAAAGCAGTATTGAGGATATCCACCTCCCTAATCTTCTGCTTATGGTAACTCAATCAAAGATCAATATTAGAAAAGTACTCAACACCCTTAAGCTGGTCAAGCAAATTGTAAATCCAAGGAAGTGGATACTTATTCTTTACGGTCACCTTATTAAGCTGACGTTAATCTATACACATCCAAAAGGAATCATATTTATTACATAAAAAAAGAACTATAGAACCCCAAGGAGAAACACTAAGGTGGATAAATCCCTTATCTAGAAGATCTTTCAACTGCTCTTTAAGTTCTTTCAACTCAACTAGACCAATTTTATAAGGAGGAATAGAGACAGGATGGGTATCCAATAGTAGATAAATCCTAAAATTTATTTCCCTATCTAGAGGAACACTGGGAAGGTCATCAAGAAACACTTTAGGAAACTCACAGACCACAGAGGAAGATTACAAAAATGGACCCTCTGAGTTAGAATCTTTAACATGTACTAAATGGTGTAGACACCCCTTGGAAATCAATTTCAGGGATCTAAGATAAGATATAAACCTTTCTTTGGGCACTACGGAACTATTTTCCCATTTGATCACTGGCTTACTCGAGAATTAGAAACTGACATTTTTAGTCCGACAATCAAGAGTGGCATAACACGAGTTCAACCAATCCATCCCTAAGATCGCATCAAATTCTAACTTGTCCAGTTTAATAAAGTCCACTAATATCTCTACACCATAGATAGATACCATACAACCCTTATAGTCTCTTTTAGCCATAATAGAGTCACCCACTAGGGTAGACACGGAAGAGTGATCAAAAATACACTCAGGACCAAAACAAAAATGATGGGTGGCAAGAGCATGTAAATGGTTTTGACTAGTGGCAAAGCCAAAAATAGCCCTCTTTGGTGAGGGGGTAGAAGAAGTAGCAATCAGAACTTTGTCAGCTCTTATAGCAATATCACCTGATGGATAGTTTCTCTAAAAGTGGCCAAGTTAACCCATCTAACACATTATTCCTTCTCTCATTAGAAATCCCATGATGCAACTACCCACAGAATCCTTAAGGAGGATGGGATGGAGCTGACTAGGCCCTACTGTGTAAGATTTGTCCCCCTATGCCTTAAATCCACTATTGATCTAGAAACGATAATCACCAGAAAACTTAGGATAAGGAGCACTACCCATAGAATAAAAAGCAAAATTCCACCACTTCTTCTTAGACCAATACCTGCTATCTCTACCACTATTCTACTGGCCACCACCCTGCTTAAAAAATTGAGATCTCTTACTTTGTCTCTCTCTTATTTTGGCTTATTTCTTCTTCTTATCTTCAAGTAAATGTATATACACCACAAGACTAGAGATATCCATGTCATTATTCAGCAGGGTGACCTTAGACTCCAACACCAAGTCTCAAACAAACCTAAAGCAAACTTCCTTATCTTAGCCCTCATACTAGATAATAGATTAGGAGCACAATGGGACAACTAATTAAATATTAAGGCATACTTTTTCATGGTTATTTTGCCTTACTTTAGATTCATGAACTCCCCAGTTTGTATCTTCCTCAACTCCTATGGAAATAGTCCATCAATAAAAGCATAAGAGAATTTGTCCCACTATGCCAACTTTGTATCATCACCCCTTGACTAATCCCACTCCTCATACAACTAATACACGATATCCTTCAGCTGGTATGTAGTGAATTCTACACCCTTCAATTCGAAAGCATGCATCACATAAAAAAGCTCTCCATCTTATCTATGAAATCGTGAGGATCTTCGTCAATCTTAGAGTCAGTAAAGGTCGAAGGATTCATACTCATAAACTGTCCAACCCTAGTGGCATCAGGAGAAATCACATCAGCACCAATAGGACCCAACTGATATGACTGACATGTCATCAACTGGGTCAATAGTTGAATGGAATGGTGGAACTCGATGTTGGTAATATATCCTAGAGGTAACCAAGTAGGAGTGTTACTAGCTAGGAAAAGATTAGTAGGTATCAGTGGAACTCCGCTAGGACAATCAAAAGTAGAAAACCTAGAATGGGTCTGAACTCCTTGAGTAGGTTGAGCTCCATCCATATTTTCCTCAAGTAGGACAGAGAAGTCTCCACGAATATCAAATCTCCTGGGAGGCATGATCTAAAAGAGAACCTATGCAAATTAGAGAAGATTTCAACACCTTATACTCTACAACTCAAAAGTTGATCACAAGAAAGGAAAATATTCCTAAATGCCTCATAGAATTTCCCTAATAGGCATGACATACTACACACCCATAAAAGGGACTCTACTTTAAACAGCTCTAGGGATACCCAATGACACCAAACCTAGTTTATGATAGCAACTTAGTGACAATCCAAACCAGGTCCTGGTCATGATGGGTATCTCAAGTCCATTAAGGACTAGAGGCCACCCACTTATGACCTAGTAAAATAAAATCTAACACCTAGAAGCAGTTGAAATACAAACATATAACATGATAGGAGGAGAATATATAACAAACCTAACAAAACAAATAGTTTCAATCATCAAATCCAATCCATAACTATACCCACAAATCCTCTACAAATCCAAAAACAAACTGAGTTGGGACATGTCCCCGACCCTTAAAATAACAATGATAATGTTAATGTCAATGTGAACTCTTCAATTATAGTCTATGAAAGGGAACTGATGAAATAACCATGTCCTTTTTGGAATAAAAGCCCACCACTTCTCCACTAATGATCGACGAACCGAGCCGATCCACCTAACACTATACCAAAAAAGTAGAAGTATCGCTGGTGCTTTTATCACATGGGGAATCAAATTTAGAGATGGTTAGCAGGTTTTAAACTAGCATATAACTTAGGGATAGGGGATAAAATAATGTCTAAGTCAAATCAAATTCAAAACCATGAGAACATCATATATATATATATATAATTAATCTGATAGGATAGGATAGGGAATAAATCTTAGCATAAAGTAAAATATTATTCTGGACTATATAGTTTAACCTTCTTAAATAGGTACCCATGGGCTAGAAGGTTTCAGCTCCCCCTGTTGAAAGGGCCCTAGTGTATGTTTGCTAAATCAATCGAAAGTATCAAGGAAGATTAGGGAATGCTCCAACCCCATATAAACATATGATACAAATATATCAATAGTGTAAATCATGAAAACAGGTCATCAATACCAAACCTCACACCGCTAAACATGAGTTTCTAGTTTAAGTGATCAAAGACCCATACCTTCATTTATTTACTACATAACCCCCATTAATCCTAATTTTAATCAAATTTCACATAACCCATTTGTTAACCAATGAACCAACCATCAAGGCGCACCATAGGTATTGTCATACCTTTTAATTTGCAAGCTTATATCTATGCCATAACAATCACATTAACTTAGGAGAATGCCTCGACCCCTTTTAGTTTATCAATTTAATTTAGGGGGGTGACTTGAGCCCTCTTTTTTTGTTGAATTAGATAGTAGCCAACAAGATAAAAGACCTTGGCTTTGAACCCTTACGAAAAGTCCCTTTGTTAAAGTTTCTGGGCAAGGTATGACTCAAGGGTACTAGTCTAACCTAGGATACAGTTTGGTGTCCTCTCACTCGTATGTTAAATAATGTAGTGGGTTTTACATTATCTCTAAGGTATGGTTTAGCCTCTCCCTGGTCGTTTGATAGGGTACTAGTCATATGATGTCAACTCGTATGATATGTTAAGCTTGGTCTAGTGGACACTATCTTTATGATTTGTATGTTACCGCTCGTAACTTAGTATATTATTTATGCATGACTGGTCATATTTTTGTAATATTAGAGGTCTATGGTGAGGCCTAGGGTATAAGTTAGGGTACCACTCATACCCTAGGGTATGGGCTAAGGGGTTGAGTCGTACCCTCCTAGGTGCAATTTTCAGCTTTTAAGCTGAGGGAATTTTAGATATTTCCCACTGGTAAACACTTATGACCCATGGCTTATAACTTTTTTTGTCCCTTCACGATTCACTTGGACAAGAAAAAAAATATCCCAAAACCCTATCTAAACTTCTCTATTAAGATTGGCGCTAGGGTTCATCAAAAAAGCAATTTAGAGCTTTGAAAACCAATAATCTTTTCATGAATCACCTTTTATAAGGCATGTAACTCTTTCCTTATTGCTATTTCTCAAATATAATGTTTTTAACATTGATTATAATTGTAAATGGTGGTTTTGAAATCAAAATATTAAGGGTTTTAATGCATAGTGATGAGTATTGTTTACACTTGTTTAATCATATGTTTATACGTGCTTTTGGTGATAATTTGCACATGTGGATTCTTGTTGATTGTGGTTTAACAAATGGGTCATGAGTAAACCTAATTTTTATGGTTTTCACTTAGGATTTGGTCATGGTAAAGGTAGGCCCTCAAGGTATTTGTGAAAATGCCTAAAAAATGGTTGGTCAATAACATATAAAGGTCTTGTCAGCTATGTAATTAGTTAGTTTGTGACTTTTGTGATTTGCTTGGTTAAATGGGTTAGAGTTCCTAAACATAAAATTGAATTATGTTGAACCAAAGTTTGTTGTATGAATGCTAATGATGAATGAATGGTGTTGTATATGTCTTGATGATAACAAATTGACTTGAATTGTGATTGAAACCAAGACATAGACCTATTAAAGTAACTGATTGATAAATGGTTCATGAAGACCTTATGGTCATGCGTGGTGTAGAATTGTTGCCATGATGGCTTGAACTAGCTTAGTAGGTTAGAGTCCTCGAGTGTTGAATTGAATAGATGTTAATCCATGGACAAAGGGTTAAAGTCACAATGTCAATTAATAATGTTCTCTATGTCTTTAGGTTATATTACCTTGCCTAATTAAATGGCTTGAGGTTAGAGTCCCTTGCCTAATAAAACGACTTGAGGTTGGAGCCCCTTGCCTAACAAAACAACTTGAGGTTAGATTTCTTTGACCAATAATATGGCTTGAGGTTAGAGTCTCTTGCCTAATAAAATGGGTTAAGGTTAGAGTCCTTTTCATAATATGATTGTGGAGTTCAATCCCTTTAACTATAAGGGTGGAAGGTTAGATTCCACTACTCCATGTTTCATTATTGGATGTCTCGAGATGCATCCTAAGTCCTTGTTCCCTTTTTTGATACTTGATGTGTTTATCTATCTATCTATATATATATATATATATATGCCTATTTATATGAATGTGGTTTCTTATGATGGTTTGAATTATATTTAAATAATGGAACTATTTTATCCTTACCCTTGAGTTATATGCTAGCTCTCCAACCACTAACCGTCTCTTGATGTTGTGGTCTCCATGAGACATAGGGGCTAGAGCTTCTTCTTCTCTTACTACGTTCTGACCAGGTGTTAGAGAGGTTTCGGATTTTACTATGAAGTTGTGAACTTTCATACTTCGAAAGATATACTTTTTATGGTCTTTCTATTTTATTTCATAGACTTGTTTTACATTTGGCTTTATGATGTTATCAGGGGCATGTCTAGATATATTTAGATATCAAATTTGTAGAGGATTTTTGGATGACTGTGGACTTGGGTATGTTGGTTTGGTATGTTGACATTAATAGAATGATTAGACAGTCTAAAGTTATATTTAATAGTATTGTTTTCAGTATCTTGATTATTTACTTGGAGTTCATCCAATACTTGTGGATTGTTGTAATGGTTAGGTTAGGTTAATGGTGCAATCTCTGATCCTTGTTGGGTTTGAGATGCCCAGACGACAACGCCCAATTTAGGGTCGTGTCATAATGCTTTCAAAATCCATGTTTATTGTTTAATAATTTTTGCAATGAAATAACATAGATGAGTAAGTCAAACCAAGTTACAATTTCATAATTCAAAGCCATTTATATAAGTGGGTTGAGGAAGCATAATTATTCAAAACCAATTCCAATTTACAAATACCAATTAAGGGGAATACCTCGACCCCTTAGTTTATACACCATTTCCATACACCTCGTAATTTCAAAACCATTAATAAAGCATAAACAATGTATGATAAATCAGGAGAAAACAATTTAAGAATGAACCATGTCAATGCCTTGAACCATGTTGGAAACCCACATTCAAATCCATAAAATTTAACCATGTATAAAACACATGATTTTAATAAATTAAGAATTGAGGAAGAGTAACATCCCTGAAATACCAAGATTTATGGAGAGAATTCAACCCTTGTGCCCTTAGACGACCAACTTCTTGGAAACCCTAAGTATCTTTACCTTGGAGAATTTTGAGAGTGTTTTGATTGTGTTATGGATAAGAAATACCCCACCTTGAGTTCTTTATGGATGTGGGGTCTGGGTAAGGGAAAAGAGAATTGACTAGAATACCTTTTATGAAAAGACTAAAAATTGACTGCCCATTCACTATGGTAACCTTACTACTTGTAGGGTCACCCTACAACTCATATCATCTAGTCATAGGTTTAAAAATGGCCTTGGTATACCAACACTGACTTGTCTATGAGTCGTTTCATATAAATCGTACTCAGACATTAGGACTTACATGTTCTAGTAGTTGTCAATCAAAAATAATTGGGCATCACACTGGTCATGCTATAGAAGACAACATATGACTCATCTTGAGACTTTACAACTTGTAACCCCAAGTTGTGGTAATAGTAGAAACTCTAGGCCAACCTAATATCCTAGACACGATTGGGTCCTTAAGACCCTTTAAGACTCTCTCCAACTCATATGGAGTCATAGTCTGGGCAGTAAAGATAATATTTTAGAAATTTTCAAGGACCAAAAATCTAGGGTGTTTCAAAATATCAAAGTTCTATTGAGTCAAAAATATCAAATTTGGCATGGTAGCATAGCTTTTTTGCATGCACAGGTTCTGAAAAAATTTCAAGCGTTTAATCGAGGTCTGCAAGGATGTGAATTATTGTTGGTTTTTCTAGCTTCTGGTGTAGGCCAATTTGACTTTTGCGTTCATATGGCATGGGCTGCTTCACGATAGGCTAGATTACTAGCCTTTGCATTTGTTATCCAGCTGTTGTGCAAAGGGTAAGCTATCTTTCTTGGTTTAACTTTACTTTTGTGTTCATTGGGGACTGATCATATTTGCAAAGGGTTGGTCCAGTTTGGTCAGACATTCATGATAGAGGTCCCTCCATTGCAAAGAACCATCGGTAGCCTCATTATATTTCTCTCAGTTTTTATTCTAAATCCATTTTTAGGGATTTGTTTGCCATTATTAGCCCTAGCAACTCATGAAACTTATAAGGGATCATAAATTGGAGTTGGGAATGAGTAGAGGACATTGAGACAATCCTTTCTCATCAATTTCTTGATATTTTTTTGGCCTAAAACCTCTATTAGTTATTACTTTCCTCCCTATTATTCATTATCTCTTGAGGCTGATTTTATCTCTGATTTATACTTCATTTGTGTTTAACTTTGGAGCACGAATTTGTTGTCCTTCGAGGGACCTCGTGATATTTAATTTTGGGATTCTGTTGCATACCCCACAAGCCTATTTATAACCCGATTTTAGGCTTGGAGTTTTAGATTGCAATATTTGTATATTTTTATTCATATTAACATGTATATTTTGATAATGCAACATCATTTCAAGATTATGGAGTAAAAATAAAGCAACTTGCAGATGGTTCAACATTGTGATTTGATTATGAGATAGGCTTTGGTCTACTTATTTGTTTGAGATTACGTATTATGTATTTTGCATGTTATGCAGGGTTTACAGATTATGTTTATGCCGAGATATATCATAAATTGACTATTTAGGGACTTTAAATCGACATGTAACTCAAATATTAGCCTAGAATACCTGTTAAGGTTGTAGGATCCTATTACACCTAATTGTAGACTTGAATAATTATTGATTAGCATAAGGGATAACATAGTAAAAGGCTTATCATGTTACTAAATATTTTGAGCAATAATTTCCCATTTGACCTTTCTAGTTTCTTTATGCAATTGCTTACTATAATTCCTAAAAAAATTCAAGCCTATGCTAGAAATATGCTTCAAGTATCAGTAGGGTAAATCCCTATGTTTTTAACATCATGAGAAGGGATTTGGTTGTGTACCGTGTACCCTTGATCCCATAGCCCTTAGTCAAGACAAAACCTCTATTATCGATCAATCCTTAGAGTAGTGATCATCTAAAAATGAGCATAACTTCTAGATTTAGATGTAATTTTGAGTCTCACCCAAAAAAATAATAGATATTTGATTTATATTCCCAACACATCCAATTTCTCCTCATCCAACATCGGAGTAGAAAGTTATGGTCTTTTCACTAAGGCACTACTCTTCAGTGAGATACCATGAGCTAAACTAGAACCACTATTATATTATATGACCATACAATGTTATCGTATGATCTAGACAACCCCAAATTTTAAAAATTGCTAAAATGTTCCCTCAATCCTTGAGGAGGAACCACTATCATGCTTTGAAACCATGATCCCCTAGCACGATCGTGAGTCCTACAGATGTCCTTATTTTAACCAGCAAACATATGATCCAAGGTATGACCTTAGGTAGATCTCATGATTGTACCAAGGCTCGTCTAATCATTTTTAAAGAGTTCTCATAGATCTCCCAACCATGAGTGAAACCCATGATCGTGGGAAAGTCTCATATGTTCCTTCCCTCAATTTCTAATTATGAAATTTTAAGAGGCATATCATTCTTTTCACACTCATTTATGATCAAAGATATGTCGTTTAGGGAATATAATGGATTGATATTGGGGTTTACTTGACCCTAAGATCTCATTACTTAGAATATTATACGATACTTAGTTTCGAAGGAGAAAAGAGATGATTCTTTTTCTCCAAGGCCAGTTAGGGTTCATCTTCTTCATGGTTCCAAGTCTAAAGACTTCTTTAGGATTCTCATCTCCAAGTATGTAGGATTTTATTAATGTTTCCCTTTCACCTATTGAGTCCCTAAGTTAACCCAACTCTGGTACAATTCTTTTTTCTTTGATCATAGATCATAGAGTTCTCAAACTTTATTTTTTATTCTTTGATTCCTTTGGATATTTCTTATATTATTCAAGTTTAACTTCTGCATAAGTGTTTTTTTATATGTTATTATATATGTTCTTATTGTTTCTTCGAGCCATAAGTTAGACTAAAGTCACTTGTAATTCTAAGCAAAGTGCTACGACTAGGGGGTAGTCTCTCATCATGAAAAATATGGTATCAGTACAATAGGTTTAAAGTGTCCTTCCCATCTAAGTCTTATTTATTATTGTGAAGCACGCCACACTTATGAGTGAGAGACTATTAAATTTTTTAGAAAAATTTTAACTTCTTTCATACTCATATCGTGTGGATATATGTAAGCCTTCTTCTAACTTATTCTCTACATATTTATAGAATATGCCTCCAAAGATTGCCAATAGAATGAAGGGTGAAAATTAGAGTGGGATGTAGAATCATGAAGCTCTACCAGCTCCATAAAACCCTCTTAATAAATAATTTTTACATGCTAAGTTAAGGACAGGCATTATAGCCTTAGCTCGATATGTAACCACACAGAATGACCAACCTACTGTGGCACCATCCAACTTGATAGTTTATGCATCATCATTAAGAGTTAAAGATTTCACTCAAATAAATCCACAATGTTATTTGGATACAAGTCTCAGGAGGATCCATAAGAGTTTATGGACAATATTTAGAAGGTTAAAGAGGTTATGGGTGTAACCCCAACTGAGAGTGTTGAACTTGCTTCCTATAAACTATACGAAGTAACCCACGCCTAGTATAAGAAGTTAAAAGAGGCCAAGGTATTTCCCACTTAAGTTAAGGAAGGCCAAGGTGTGGGGGTTCATAAACCTAAAATAGGGTTGCATGAGTATAAACGAGTATTCCCTCAAATTTACTTAGTTGGAAGAAATTCTTAGACTATGGTTGCCAATTCAAGAACTTACATGAGAAATTTTGATTCTGGTGTTTGGAGGATATAGTCGTAGTGTGCAGGACTGCTATATTGGTGAAGGAGATGGACATCTCCATATTGAAAATTCATACTCAACACATAGAGGTAGAGAAAGCTAAGGAGAGGGAAATAGAGAGTAAACTGGCCAAAATAAGTGCTTTAATTTCTCTCAACAAAGGTCAGATGGTGGAACCATACTTAGTTATGCTAGAAATCTTTATCTCTATCCCTATCTTCTACTAGTTACCTAAAACCCAAGTTCGGGAATGATCATTAAGAGAGAGTACCCGACTATATATCTCAAAGTAGTGTGAGAAGTATTTGTACCAACCCAGTATACTGAAAATATGGTCAAAGGTGAGTGTATGACTAGAGTGATGGTTGATTTAGGTATGGCAAGACAAGTTACATTCTTAGTGAATGTCCAATGTCTTTCCAAAAAGGTAAGGATGCCTATCAGCAAAGACAATCCAATTCTTCAGCATTTCCTTGGGTCACCTGATTTAGTAGGGTGCCTCATCTAGTGTAGCTGGCAAACAAAATTAGAGCAGGTTCTATGCCCTTCAGACTTGACAAAATCAGGAGGGTTATCCTAATGTAGTCACTGGTACATTACAGGTTTTCTATACTCATGTTTATGCAATATTAGATCTTAGAGCTACACTTTTCTCTATAACTCCCTATATAGGAGAAGAGTAAATCCTTGTAGAAATTTTCACACGCTCTACTCTAGTTTGCATCTCAGTCATAGCTAAATGAGTATACAAAAAAATTCCAGTCACAGTCTCCAAGAAAGTTACCTCAATTGATCTTGTAGAGTTAGATATAGTAAATTTTGATATAATTCTTGGTATAAGTTGTGTACACTCTTTATATGCCTTGATTAATTGTAGGAAGAGAGTAGTCCAATTATATTTTCCAAATGAACCAGTTCTAGAGTGGAAGGGTAGTACCTCATTTCTTATAGGATAGTTTGTTTCTTTCATTAAAGCTAGAAAGTTTATCTCTAATATTGCATCTACCATATTGTTTGTGTTAAGGATTAAGAATACAAAACCCCAACTCTTGGGCCAGTTCCATTGGTAATTCAATTTCTAGATGTCTATCCAGAGACCTACCGAGGTACCTAGTGGAAAATTTACTTCAAAATATATCTCCTTCTAGATACCTAAGCTATTTAAATTCCACCCTACCAAATGTCTCCATATAAGATTAAATAGTTGAATGAATAATTGAATGTAACACCCCGAGAGTACACCCTGTATGCCACACGGTGCCTACATCCATGAAGGACCATAAGCTAACCCATGCTGGTACCTATTGTGAGCACTGAATTAAATAACAGAGAACCAGTGCAGAATTCAAACAAAAATGCCATAAGGTTTTAAATACAAAAACGATTTTGAATAGAACTACTAAAAATGTATATCGGAAAAAAATACTATAAGACTATTAATAACAACTGATAACTGACTGAAAATGTTTGAAAGCCTTTAACTGATTGACTGTGGAATCAATGGAACTAGTCCTCAAATTACTTCGACTGACTAATAACCGAAACTAAAATAAGCACAAATGGTCCTCGGAATATGAGGACTCACCACTGCTACTACTGTGGATGCACTGGGGGGGTCTAGGTGTGGTCAGGAACATGAGCATCCGAACCTATGATATGAGAGATCATAGAACAATAAATGAGTATGTGGTTAGTACTTTGAATGTATTGGTATGATAAATAAGGTTAGGCTGATGTGCATTGTTCATATGCATGAATGATACTGACTCAACACGTAGCATGAAATAAATAATGTATAGTATGTGACAAATACTATAAAATCTGAGAATGCATGACCAAGCATGTGACATGATACTGGAATAGTCTGTTAACTTAAATATTGAAATAATGATGCTGAATAACTAATAACTGTATTTCATGGTCAAGTAAGTTCAAAAACTGAACTCTGAACTGAGCCCTAGACTGAGATTGTGGGAGCTATCATCTAACCAAAATGCCTCAATAAGGTATATTGGGGTCCAACCTGTAACCCTAGTTGGAAGAGTGTCAGTATCATGCCACAGGTACTAACACTAGTTGTGTGGATCCACTAAAGTGTTGTGCCGAAGGACTAAGCGTCACCCTTAACTAGCAGGGCCCTAATGAGATATGTGTCAACCCTCAACTGGCAGGCTAACGTCTCAACATATGATTTCTATGTAGTTTGAGAATGCAGGGACTGCAACTAAAGGTCACACCCTCAACTGGCAGATGAGCCCCGATCCCTGGGTTTGTTTAGTGCTAAATCCTACCTCTAACTGAATTGACTCTAATTATTGGACTGAACTGAGCTGACTGACATAATATACAGATGATTTGATATTACTCTGATATATTCAAAACCCTTCTGAAAGTATTTAAACTAAGTAAACAACTAAGATTTCGGGTATTCATAACCCCCTAGGACTCGATAGTAATATCAATAAGATCATATGAGAGCACTTGAAACCATAATACAACTTGGAGAACTTCATAAATAGTCATTGGTCAAAATTCATCTATGAGGTATTTCATCTAACACATGGGGGTCGTGAGTTAAAGCATGAAATTAGCTTAATACATAGGATAGTACCATAACGTTTTCACTAAAATCATGGGTTAGGGATTTCAACGTGAAATTTTCATTCTTCAAAATGTCAAGAACGAACTCCAACAAAAACACATGTAAACATGGCATAAAGTCAATTAATGGAAATTCATGGATAAGATTCATAAATACGTTTTAATATCACAATTAAACTTGAAAATTGGGTTCTTGAACTTCATGGATGAAAAGGTTCCATGAATCAACATCTGACATACCTTAATTGAAGAATTCGTAAAGGTTTTTGGCGGATTTCTTGATCATTAAACTTGAATGTTGAAGGGGATAGGGTTTGTTCTTTAGAGGAATTGCTTTTAATTTTGGGTGAAAGATGAATTATGAAGCAAAGATGATATTTTGAGACCTAAATCCAATGTTAAAGTAAGGGGGAAAAGATGAAACTACCCTTCTACATTTAAAATCCAAAACTGGAATGTCGATTAAGTCTTCACCGTGATGCGGTGATGCCCTCATTGCTATACTAACCGCGATATGGTATAATCATGGTGAGTCACTGGAAATGAACATTGTTGATTTTCCCTTCACCATGATTCGATGGCTCTTTCACCACTATACTCTCCGTGACATGGTCTAATCGCGGTGAACTGCTTCCTAGAAAATTCAAATGTGGTCCAAACTTTATTTGAAAAATCTAAAACTTATCCAAGCCATGCTAATTACACTCTTGAACATGAATCAACTCAAAAACCTTCATCTCGGAGACCAGAAGGTTAACTTAAAAATCCTCAAAGTTAAAAGGAGTCAAAAGTGACTAAGTCCCTCAACACTTAGTCTTATTTTTTTAGTTCTAAGTATCTTAAGAAAGTACTAGGGGTTGAGTTGGACTTAGAAACATATGGGGTATTACAATATCTCCTCATTGGGAACATTCGTCCTTGAATAGGACTGATTAACCTGGGGATACTGAGTAACTGAGGTTACATATTGATTATGCATAACTGAAAAATGTGATTACATAATTGAGCCTGAACATGGTGACTGACTAAACTGATTTGTGAATGCTTCCAATAACATGAACATGATTTTATGGCTGGAACTGAGAATGAAAAAAGAGGAACTCCAAGGAACATTATTACCTTGAGCTGAGTCTGAGTTTGTAGAGAAAAGGTGAGGGCACTGGGTATGCATGTCTGTTTCTTCTTCCTAAGTAGCTCCCTCAACGAACTGATTGCTCCAAAGAACTTTGACAAAAGGAACTTTTTGTTCCTTAGTCTGTGAATCTGGCGATCTAAGATTTAAATTGGGAGTTCTTCGTAAGAAAGCCCATTCTGAATATCTAAGCTCTCTAAAGGAACAGCGACCATTAGATCACAAATACACTTCTTTAGGAAAGAAACATGGAACACTAGATGCACTAATGAAAAAGCTACAACCAACTCAAGATCATAAGCTACATTCCCAAAATGACTCAAGATCCTGAAAGAGCCTACATATCGAGGACTGAGCTTCCCCTTTCTGCCAAATTTCTTCACTCCCTTCATGGGAGAGATTTTTAAATATACAAAATCACCAATCTCAAATTCAAGATCCTTTCTACTCATATATGCATAAGATTTTTGTTGGCTCTGGGTTGTCTTAAGCCTCTCCTTGATCAACTGAACTTTCTCTGAAGCATCAAACACTAAATCTAGTCCTATGAATGCAGTCTTACATAACTCAAACCAATAATAGGAGATCTACATCTCCTCTTATATAAAGCCTCAAACAGAGTCATCTAAATACTGAAATGGTAGTTTTTATTGTAAGAGAACTAAATCAATGGTAACTGATCATCCCAACTGCCCTTAAAGTTGATAACACAAGCTCTCAACATGTCCTCTATGGTTTGAATGGTTCTCTCTTCCTGACCATCTTTCTGAGGGTGAAATGATAAATTGAGACGAACTTGGGTACCAAAACCCTTCTAAAAAGCCTTCCAAAAAGGAGAGATAAACTGAGTACCCCTATCTAAAATGATGGACAATGAGACTCCATGCAATTAAAAAAACTCTCTAATAAAGATCTTGGCATAGTCCTCAACTGAAAAAGTAGTATGGACTGGCAAAAAATAGGTTGATTTGATCATCCTGTCCATAATGACCCAAATTGAATCATGCTGACAACGAGTACAAAGAAAACCTCTCACAAAATCTATGTTCACCTCTTCCTATTTCCAAGTGGGAATACTGAAATCCTGTAGAGTACTACTAGTCTTTTGATGCTTAATCTTCACCCGCTAAAAAATAGGGCACTTAGCTACAAACTATACAATATTCTTCTTCATACCACTCCACCAATAGATCTCCTGCAAATCATGGTATATCTTAGTAGCACCTAAATAAATAGAGTAACTCACACCATGCACTTCTGCAATATTTTTCTATCTCAACCCATCTACACAAGGTACGCACTGTCTACTCTGTTAACCCAACAAACTATCTCCCCTTAGGAGAAAGCATCTACTTTCTGATCTCTTACTGACTCCTTTAACTTTACTAGACTGGGGTCCTATCTTTCTTTTCCTTCACTTTGGTAACCAAAGAAGATTCTGAACTACTCTGTGCCTAAATACTACCCTCAGCTGAGTCAACTAAACGAACGCCTAATCTAGCCAAATGATGAACCTCCTGAACCAACTGATTTTTATCATTCTCAACATGAACCTCACTACCCAAAGACAATCTACTAAGATTATCTGCCACTACATTGGCCTTGCTCGAATGATACAAAACACTCATATCATAATCCTTCAACAATTTTAGCCACTTTCTCTAATGAAGATTTAACTTTCTATGAAAAAACATACTGCAAATTCTTGTGGTCTGTGACCATATCAATATGTACCCCATATAGATAATGCCTCAAAATTTTCTAGGCAAATACAATAGTTGCTAACTCAAGATCATGAGTAGCATAATTCTTTTCATTAGGTTTAAGTTGTCTGGAGGCATAAGCTATGACCTTACCTCTCTGCATCAGAACACAACCCAAACCAACTCTAGAAGCATCACAATAAACAACAAGCACATCTAAACCATTGGGCAATATAAAAATTAGGGCTAGGGTAAGTCGAGTCTTTAACTCCTGAAAACTCTCCTCACAAGAATTTGTCCACTTAAACTTGACTTTCATTTGAGTCTATCTGTACATGGGGGGTGCAATAGAAGAAAAACCTATAACAAACCATCTGTAATAGCCATCCAAACCTAAGAAACTCTTGATATCTGATGGAGAAATAGGTCTGGGCCAGTTTCTTACTACTTTGGTCTTTTGAAGGTCAACTCTAATGACATCACCATAAATAATATGTCCAAAGAAATCTACTAATATTAGCAGAAATGCACACTTACTGAATTTAGCAAACAACTGGTGCATTCTAAGAGTCTATAATATGATTCTGAGATGGTCTGCATAATTATTTTCATTATAGGAATAGATAAGGATATCATCTATGATGACTATGAAAAACATGTCCAAGTACTATTTAAACACTAGATTCATCAAGTCTATGAAATCTAATGGGGCATTGGTAAGACCAAATGACATGACTAGAAATTGGAAGTGACCATACCAAGTTCTGAAAGTTATTTTCAAAATGTCACATTCTTTGACTATGAGCTGATAATAGACAGATCTGAGGTCTATCTTAGAGACATAACTGGCACCCTAAAGTTGATCGAACAAGTCATTGATTCTAGGAGTGGGTACCTATTCTTGATAGTGACTTTGTTCAGTTGACGGTAATCGATGCACCTTCTGAGAGAAATATCTTTCCTACACATGAAAAGAACTGGAGTTCCCCGTATGGAAACACTAAGCCTAATTAACCCCTTATCTAGAAGGTCTCTTAATTGCTCTTTCTACTCTTTTAGTTCTGCTATAGCCATTTTGTATGGTGGAATAGAGATAGGCTGGGTATCCGAAAGAAAGTCTATTCCGAAGTCAATTTCCCTTTAAAAAAAAACTCTAGGAATATCTTTGGGAAACATATCTGGGAATTCCCTCACTACTATAACTGAATCAAGACTATAAGTCTAAAAATTGGAGACCTTAACTTAAGTGGTAGACACACCCCTTAGCTATTATTTTTCTTGGTCTAAGGTATGAAATAAGCTGAACCTTATATCTAAAGTACTACCCTTCGATTCAAGGACTGGTTTATTTGGAAAATTAAAATGAACAACTTTGTTTCTATAATAAACTGAGGCATAGCATGATTGGATCCAATCCATGCCGAGAATGACATCAAAATCAGTCATCTCTAAATCTACAAGATCTACTGAAGTGACTCTCTGGGATATTATGACCGCACAGTACCTATATACCTATCTGGATATAATAGAAACACCTACTAGAGTGGACACTGTGAAGGGTTCTACTAAAGTGTCAGGACTGACAACAAAATTAACAGTTATGTAGGGAGTTACAAAGGAAAGAGTATCTCCGGGGTCTTATACAGCATAAACATATGAATAAAATACTTGTAACATACCAATAACCACATTAGGATAACTTTCTTGATCCTGTAGGGACTAAAGTGCATAAAGCCTATTTGGGCGCTGCCCACTGGTGGCACTAGAAATGGCACCCTACTGAGTTAGGCGACCGGATAGAACTGGGAGACGACTGGATTGACCCTGCTGACCACTCTGTGGGCACTCCTTTACCCTGTGGACTAGCTTACAACACCCAAATCATACATCACTTATAGCTCCATACACACCTTGATGGTTTCTACCATATTTCTAACAAAGAGGATTTGTGCGAATACTGTTCACACTTCCCTGCAGTTTAGGGCCTGGAGCCCTATACCAATTATCATTTCTAGACTTTTACACTGGTGCACTGGATAAAGATGGATATAGGTCTGAAGATTTCCAATAGGATTAAGGATGGTTACCACCCTACGACTTTGGCTGAGCAAAACTAAAGCTACCTGTTTTAGTTCTCTTATTCTCCCTCTCCCTTTTCTTACACTTCTTCTCCTCAATCTGTTGAGCATGGACCATCAACCTAGATAAGTCTATCTCCTTAATCAAAATCATGGTCGTACACTCCTGACCACACTATCAGCTACACTAGAGACAAACTTACTTATCCAAAACCGGTCATCAGACACAATATTAGGAGCATACCTGGATAGTCGAGTAAACTTAAGAGAATACTCCTTCACACTCATGTTTACCTACCTTAAATTAATAAATTCCTTTGCCTTATATTTTTTTAACTCTAATGGAAACAACCTATCTAGAAAATTGGTAGCAAACTCCTCCCATTCAACTTGTTCGATATCTGCCCACTTATCTTTCTTCCACTATTTATACCAGGTGTGAGAAACATCCTACAACTAATAAGAACCTAACTCTGCACTCTCACTATAATTCACACCCATAATATCAGATACCTGCTAAACCATGTCAAGGAATTCCAATGGATCCTCATCAGACTTACATCCCGAAAATAAAGGAGGGTTCATTCGGGTGAAGTCTCAAATCCTAGAAGTGGTAGTATTAGCCACTGGAGCGGCTGGGATGGCAGCCAACCGATAATTTTATAATTCTACTAAGTAAGCTAAGGTAGAGAATGTCGCTCTGAATTTGGCATAAAAGACAGTCTCATTTAGGGGATCTTCTTGAATAGGTGGGGATATGGGCTAATTCCTGTTTCTCCTTTTGTTTATCTTTCTTGGAGGCATTTTCTATAAACAAAAAGTAAATTGGATTAGAAAGGGAGTTTAAATTGAGCTCATGCTCAGTTACATGACATGAACACTAAAACAAAGGAAACTTTTCCTAAAATATCTTGTAGTTACTTGCCTATAAGTATGGCGTACTTCACACCCATGCACAAAACTCTACTCAACATAGCTTTCAGACTCCCTAAGACACTTTAAAACCTTAGGGTCTGATACTAAGTTTTTAATGATCCAAGAGTATACCCTGGACGCCACACGGTGCCTATAACCCTGAAGGACAACAATCTAACCCATACTGCTACCTACTGTGAGCACTAAATAAAATAATAGAGAAAAAGTACAGAATTTAATAGAAAACACCACAAGCTTTTCAATACAAAAATAATAATGAATCAAAATACTAAAAACGTCTATCTAAAAATAATATTGTAAGACTATCAATAACAACTAATAATTGAATATCTGACTGAAAGTGTTTGAAAGACTCTAACTAACTGACTATGGAGTTGATGGGACAAGTCCCCAACTAAATTTGAATGACTATAAACTGAACTGAAATAAACACAAATGGTCCTCAGAACATGAGGACTCACCACTGCTCCTGTTGTGGATAAGCTAAGGAGGCTACGTGTGGTCAGAAACCTGACCATCCGAACCTATGATATGAGACATCATAGCATAAAAAATGAGTATGAGGTTAGTACTTTGAATGTACTAGTATCCTAAATGAGGTTAGGCTGACGTGCATGGTTCATATGCATGAATGATACTGACTGAACACGTAGCATGGGATAACTAATCTATAGTATGTGAGAAATACTATAAAATCTAAGAATGCATGACCAAGAATATGAGATGATACTTGAATAGTCAGTGAGATATCTCTAATGCAGAGTTCCATTAGTCTATTCATATGCTTTCTCAACTTGTGGCATTATAGTCTCGTTGACCTGATCATATCGGTTATGTTGTTAGTTTATCTGAGGTTACCTGGGTTGGCCAATTTATAAGGTTGAATCTCCCAACCTTTAAAGGATATAAGGTTGAGGACAATCCTCTGGGTTTATTGATGAGATGGAGAAAGTCTCTAGGGTGATACATGCTACTAATTTAGAAATCTCTAGGATAATACATGCTACTAAAGCAGGGTAAGATAAGTGTGGTAAAGTATTCCCTAAAATTTTATAAGTTTTCCCATTATGATCTAGAGTTAGTATACAATAGGAGGTCAAAAATAAGGAAGTTTGCTTCTGGTTTGTCCTGTGTTTTGGTTCTAGAGTGTAAGGCTTCTACGTTGAATAATGATATGGATATATCTAGGCTGGTTGTTAATATACATTAGGTAGAGGATGAGAAAACAAAAATAGGTAGACATACAAGATAGGTATAAGAACAAGTTTATATATTCAAAGCACGGTGTAGGTCAGCAGATTAGTAGGAGCGATGGTAGACTATGGAACAAGAAGAATAATTGGGGAAGTTCTTTATCCATGAATAGTAATTCTTATCCTAGGCCTTCAAATGTTAATAATTTTTAGGCTAGCAGTAGTCCTACAGCATAGGGTGCCCAGTCTCAGGTTAGTGGCGGTCAATTAGCCCCACCTTATCCTTCTTTCCAATTCACTATGGGTATTTTGGGGGGAGGAATTTTTTTAACTATGGTCAGCCTGACCAAATGTAGCAAAATTATGCTATAGCTAAAGTTGCCACTGAAGCTAATAAGGTTCTAGTCACCACTTCTTCATCTCCAGAACTAGCCACTTCAGGTACTGGAATTGGCCAGAATCACCTATATGCACTGGCTACTCGCCAGGAATCTGTGGCATCCCCCAATATTGTCACTGGTATGTTACAGTTCTTTTCCTATGATGTTTATTGTTTTCTTGATGCAGGTTCTACCCTATCGTATGTGACCCCTTATGTGGTTGTTCATTTTGGTTTTGGTTCTGAAATATTTTGATCCCTTTTTGGTCTCTTCTCCGGTAGGTGATTCCAATATTACTTGAAAAATATATAGGGGTTGTGTGGTGTCCATCTCTTATAAGGAGACATTGGTGTATTTGATAAGACTGGATATGGTGAATTTTGATGTTATCTTGGGAATGTATTGGCTTCATTCATGCTATATTTTCTTGGATTGTAGGACCTGAAAGGTTAGTTTCCATTTTCCTAGTGAATCCAGGATTGAATGGGAGGGGAGTTCCTTAATGCCCAAAGGGAGGTTTATTTATTATCTTAGAGCTCAAAAATTGATTTCCAAATAGTGTCTGTATCACCTAGTTTAGGTCAAGGATTCTAATTCTTTGGATTCCTCTTTACAATTTGTCCTTGTGGTTAATGAATTTCCTGATGTTTTTCTTCATGATCTTCTTGGGATTCTTCCCAATAGGGAAATATACTTTGGGATTGACCTTCTATGGATACCCATCCCATTTCCGTTCCTCCATATAGGATGGCTCCGGCTAAACTAAAGGAGCTAAAGAAGCAGTTGAATGATCTTCTTGATAAGGGTTTCATTCATCCTAGGGTTTCTCTTTGGGATGCTCCCGTTCTTTTCATGCAAAAGAAACATGGTACTCTTTGGATGTGTATAGATTATTTTCATTTGAATAAGTTACAGTGAAAAATAAGTATCCTCTTCCTAGGACCCAAAATCAAGGATCATGATAGCACTCGTCGCAACGAACCTTGATGAGTAAGTCTATCACCCAAACTGATACACAAAAGGGCCAAAATACAGAAAGAACCCCAAGGTATGTCTTCATGAACGAAGTCAAACCATTTAAGTATAACAAATGCTGAAAGAACCATAAACAACAATGCAGCCATAACTCCCAAAACCTAATGTTAACTGTATAAGAACGTCTCTAGTACAACTCGAATCCAAAGTAAAATACATACGAAATCCAATAGATACAACTCTGTTTGTAAAAACTAATTAAGACATAGTCTAATAATAGAGAAATATAGTAGAAGAAATCTGGATGGTTAAAAATCATCCACTGCCTTGAAAGCTTTAACAATCGCCCAAGTCAAGCAATGTGGGGTGCACCAAAACTTAAATCTGCACCAGAAGAGTATAGTAGGAGTGAGTACGGTCCACTTGTACTGAGTAGGTATCATAGGCTGACCTAGAAAAATAGAAATAAAGAATACAAAATACACACAAAGGGCACATCACCTGCAATAAAAAATACCCCACAACGGTAATCTATATGGTTTGCACTAAAAGTTCTAACATATATTTATTGCATAAAATAAACAACAACACTATGTAGAGAACAAGTATACATTTATCACATAAAAGTAGAAACTAGGAAGAACATGTATATACAAGTTTGTCAAGTGCAATTAATGGGAGATAAAACAAATAGATGCATGATAAGTTCTTATGGCAATTCAATCATTGCATAAAACATAATAACGTAAGTGCAATTTCTAAGCTGACAATGATAATGATAATAATAATAATAATGACAATGATGATGATGATGCACGAGACTGTCGCATAGTCTCTGTATACACCTACAGAGCAAAATCTTCCCGATGTAGGACCCATGGGGGTTCATCAATCCATATATCATATCTCCTACAGAGATATAACTTCCCGATGTCAGACCCATGGGGGTTTCGTAAATCTATATCCAATCCACATTCCACATCATAATGAGCATTTACACAACCAACCATATGCTTAATTTTTTTAACTAGCCATAATGATATGATTCTATAACCACGTAACCCAATATCCACTCAGTATTTCCGACCATCCGTGAATTTTCACATATTTTTATGCCAATATAGTCTGAATAAGTCACAATAAACAAATTGTGCCACAATAGACATTTCAATAATATGATACTATTATTCACATGTGTTTCGAGTTATCAACATCACCTATGACCCCGCTCGATCGCACATATAATAAAATATCTCAAAACCAACAATTATATCACATATAGGCCCTAATCAGGCTCAACATATTAAGATAGACGAATTCACGATTTGTGCACATCCCCTTAAAATGAAATTTGTACAACCATTTTTTATCCATTCCAAGTCTGAAAAGGTTATCGTATAACCTACTTCATTGCTAAAATCGATTTGCGACACTTCACACTGTGAAATTGCTTCTCAAGAACGGTCCCAGAATCAACTAAAACAAAGAAATATAGAATCTACGCATCAATACAAGGCCAAATATACCCATATTTGCTACTTTTGGTTCAGAGTCAAAATGGACTCCCAAAATGGGTTTTCAAAAAAAGGGAAAAATCATAACTTTACTTTTAAATGTGTTCTTCATACTTTTAGTAATCCACAACTAAAAACCCAAATCAAATTAAGTTAAAAATGAGGTCCAAATTGAAGAAAAATTATTTTTACACTTTACCAGATAAAACCTTCGAAATCTATTTTAAAAAACAAGAATCAAAGTTGTTTTTAAGATAGAATCGAGCAAAAATCAAGTAATAACAGGAATTAGAACATTATTCAAGTAAAAAAGAGTAAAACTGGGGTTTAAAATCACCCCCTAAGGTTTTGGTGTTTTGAGAAGTTAATCAAGAAATTCACTAAAAGAAAGGTGAATTCTTATCTTAAAATCTTAAGAAAATCAAGAAATAGATCTTAATCTAGCTTCCCAAACATCCACAAGCTCCACTTTTAAGCTCTCGCACTATTTTAGGATTTTTGGCTCTCAAGAATGAGTAAGAAATAGTCAATTTGTGATCTAAGGGGTCTATTTATACTTGTACCAGGTTCTCAGATGCTACAATAGCACAACTAGGTGTGCGATCGCACTACCTAACTGTAGGAGCAGATATGGTATCGCCATAGGGAACGGTACAATCATAGTACTCTCTGCATGACAGATGACAACTAAAACTTAGTGAATTTCAAAGGTCTTTCTAAGGTATCGAGAATTATTTGAAATCCTATCTATGCAAATAAACTATGTAACCACA
This sequence comes from Capsicum baccatum var. pendulum, assembly GCA_030864225.1. Classification (NCBI taxonomy): domain Eukaryota; kingdom Viridiplantae; phylum Streptophyta; class Magnoliopsida; order Solanales; family Solanaceae; genus Capsicum; species Capsicum baccatum. The sequence continues at coordinate 72,302,897 of CM061556.1, read as the reverse complement.
CTCTCGAGACTCAACAACGATATCAGTTTTTTGAAAAGACGTCATTTTCACAAAGTTGACCCCTTAAAATTGAAATCATAATTTTCAAAATGGAGGGTCAAAATTAGATTTGAAAGCCGTAAAATTGGACCAAACATGATACCACCCTAAAATCAATGTTCCAAATCTTCTAGCACAGTTTGTTCAACCATCTATCCCACGAATCAAAAGGTAACCACATAAGTCTATAATAAGGCTCTCAAATTCACCAAAAACAACAATATCACAAAAATGGCACCAAAATGTATCAGGAACCATGCCAATCACCCCACACCCTAGAAATACCACCATGAAAATATTGGTAGGGTTAAAATAGTCAAATTATACAGAAACACATATTTCATCAAATTTTAGCTCGTTATATTATCCACCACTAAAAATCTAGTTCTTCCTCAAACTAAGGCAATGAAATACCTAAATCACTATAGAGATAGAGATAAGAACTACAAATATTAGACTCGACCTCCTAAATAAACTTATTTATAAGTAAATGTCACTACTAAACCTTAACCACAGGTATAATTCCAGAATCAACCGTCTAACATCTCTAGCCAAAATGGAGACCAGCTCCTCAATGAAGGACAACCGCTAGTCTAACTGAATCGACTCCTAAAGAATGAAATAAAACTTATTAGGAATATAATATTGAAACTTAGAAACATCAAAAAATAGATGAACAATTGATAAATCTGGGGGGGAAAGTTAGCTCATAAGCCACATCACTAATTATCCGAAGAATATAAAATGGACCAATATACTTGGGGCTAAGCTTTCCCATCCTCCTAAACCTCATCACACCCTTTACGGGTAAAACTTGAAGGAAAACATGATCCCCAACACCAAATCTCAAGGAATGAAGTCCATGATCAACATAGAATTCTGCCTACTCTGAGCTGCTTGAAGTCTATCCTAAATGATCCAAACTCTATCCAAGGACTCATAAAGCAAGTACGTACCTAAAGGTCTAACCTTAGAAACATCAAACCAACCTATTGGCGAGCAATAACGCCTACCTTAAAATGACTCAAAAAGAGCCATATCAATACTGGAATTGTAGTTGTTATTATAAGCAAATTCTGGTAAAGCAAAATATTGCTCCCACTATTCTCCAAAATCCATCACACCCGTGTGGAGCATATCCTCTAAAACCTATTTAGCTCTCTTTGACTAACCATGAGTCTGGGGATGAAATGTTGTGCTAAGATCAGCTCGAGTACCCAACTTATCCTAAAAAGTCTACAAAGAGTGACAAGTGAGCAACGAGCCTTGATTTGTTATAACAGACACCATCACACCATAAAGTCATATAATCTTGAAAATATAGATACAGACTAGCTTCTCAGCACTAAAGGAGACCTACACTGAAAGGAAATAAGCAAACTTGGTCAATCAATCTATAATGACCCAAACACTATCAAAACCATGAAAAGTGTGAGGCAACGTGGTCACAAAATCCATAGTGATCCATTCCCACTTCCACTCAGGAATGGCTAACCTCTGAAGCAATCCACCTAGCCTCAAATGCTCATCCTTCACCTGTGATAACAAATGTAACAAGCTACAAAATCTGCAATATCCTTCCTTATACCACCCGACCAGTAATGTTTCCTAAAATCACGATACATCTTTGTCACTCTTAGATGGATAGAATACCTAGAATAATGGACTTTCTCTAAAATCAATCTGATCCAATCACCCACCCTCAGCACACAAACTCGGTCCTTGATCCTCAAAATACCATGCAAATAAAGTGATGTTTCCTTATCATCGCCACTAACCACCTTATATCAAATCAATCTCAAACCCACATTACCAACTTGATGAGTTCAAATCTGATTCATCAAATAAGACCTATCCTCTACAAATACCAAAACACATCTAGGTGTCAAAATATTAAGCCTAACCATCTGGTCAACAAAGACTAAACCTCTAAGTAAAAGGGCCTCTCTATGGTCAAAAAATGAGCTATGCTACCCATGTTAGACAATTTTTGGCTCAATGTATCTGCAACCATATTAGCCTTTTCTAGATGATAGAGAATAGTTAAAGTCATAATCCTTGAGCAACTCAAGCCAATGATGCTACCTTATATTAATATCTCACTGGGTGTAGAAGTACTAAAGCCTACAATGATCTGTGAAAATCACACAATAGACTTCATTGGGGACTTCATACAAGTAGTGCCTCTATAACTTCAATGCAAAAGCTACCACGCACAACTCCAAATCCTAGGTAGGATAATTCCTCTCATAGAACTTTAATTGACAAGAAGCATAGGCAATCACCTTACCCTCTTTCATCAACACAATACCTAACCCAACACCTGAAGCATCACAAAAGATTGTAAAACTTATGCCCTCTTTAGGCAAACCAAAAAATAAGAGGTAGAGTCAACAAATCATTAAGCATTTGAAAGCTCGCCTCACAAGCATTAGGCCACTGGAAGAAAATATTTTTCTGAGTCCACTTAGTTAAAGGAGCAGGGATGGATTAGACACCCTCAACAAAACACTAAGAATAACCTACCAAGTCGACAAAACTCTGAATCTCAATAGGCGAAGTAGATCTAGCCTAATCACAAACTGCTACAATCTTGCTTGGATCAACTATAATACCCTCCTTAGTCACTATTTGGCCCAAGAAAGAAATTACCTTTAACCAAAACTCATACTTGGAGAACTTTGCATACAATCTCTCATCACTCAATCTCTGAAACAAAATTAGAAAATGCTCTTATGCCTAACCTCACTCTTGTAATAACTCATTATATCATTTATAAATACAATAATAAAGGAGTCGAGATACAATCGAAATAGACCATTCATAAACAGTCTAAATGGGAAAAAGGCATTGGTCAACCCAAAGGACATGACCAAAAACTCATAATGACCATATTGAGTCAGAAAATATCTTTCGAATATTCAAAGATCTAATCCTCAACTAGTGAGAACTGAATCTCAATCTAATCTTTGAAGATAGTACCCTAAATATGATAAAATAAATCATCAATACAAAGAAGAGGATGCTTATTGTTAATCATCACATTATTCAACTATCGATAATCAATAAACATGCCCATAGACCCATCCTTCTTCTTTACAAACAAGATAGGTGCACCCCAAAGCTCTATATTAGGTCTGATTAATACCTTATATGACAAATCCTGCAACTAATCTTTTAATTCCTTCAACTCGATTAGGGTCATCCTATAAGGAGTAATAGAAATGGGCTTGGTGCTCATCTTAATATCAATAGAAAAATTAATATCATGATCCAGAGGCATACCAGACAAATCCATAAGGAACATATCCATAAACTCATGAACAACACAAACAAAATCCAAGGAAGGAGGTAAAACAACACTATTATCACGAATATGAGCTAAATAAGATAAACAACCCCCCAACCAATTTATAATTCTGAACATTGGAAATAATCCTCTTAGAACCCAAATGAAGCACACTCTTTAAAGATATCCTTAGCACCCCCGACAATGCTAAAGCCATGGTCTAAGAAAAATAATCTAAGATAATATGTAAGAGGATAACTAATCTATACCCAAAATAACATCAAAATCGATCATATCTAACACATGAAAATCTACCAAGTCTTAGGGCCTTAGAAAGGCATAATAAAATATCAATATACGCGATCCACCACAAAAGAGTCTCCTTCAGGGGTAAATATATGAAAAGGAACGTCAAGAGGCTCACTAATGAAATTCAAACCCAAATTAAAATATACATACAGTTAGAAGAAAGTCGATCTAGGATAAAATAACACAAATTTAAATCAGAAGCAAATGTGGATGATACATGTGATTGCAGCATCTAAAGCCTCAACCTTTGGACTAGTGGGTATAGCATAACACTGACCATGACTACTAACTAGTTGAGTATCCCCATGACCACCATAATACATTCCACCATCACTTTCTCTCACACCTCTAGTAGTATATCTACCTCTCACTAATAAAATACGAGCAACTCTAATCATATGGTGGGGACAGTCCTTGGCCACATGTAAAATCTCATCAAATACATAGAAAACTATACTACTGAACCAGATGATCCACCATGTGAGCTATGTAAGGCCGTCTGCACTGGCCTACCCTAATACCCATAATAACCTCTAAAGTCTTTACTATGAAATGTCTTATACCTAAACTCACCCAAATAGCACACCTTCTTGGAGCCTTCTTAAGATGCTCTAAGAATACCCTCTATCATCTTAGTGTGATCCAAAATGCTCAAAAAAACTCTCCAAATATAACCATCTGAGAAGTATCTAGCTAAAGGGAAACATCTAAGCCCTTAACAAACTTTTGAATCTTCTCAAACTCAATGGAAATACTGTCATAAGAAAATCTGGACAAGTCATGAACACATGTCTCATACTCTGCAGCTAACATAGAGCCCTGCTCCAAGCGATCAAACTTGTCATGCACCCAAACCTCTCAAAATGTAAGGCATAAATCTCTCCAAAAAGGCATCAACAAACTGATTCCAAGTTACCTCAAAAGCATCAAGAGGTGTAAAACCAAAAAATAATCTCCAACAATCTATGCAATATGTTTCAACTGATATGTAGTATAAGCCACTCCATGAGAATCTAGAACACCCAAGTTATGCAACTTCTCATGACAGTCAATCAAGATCTGGTAGGCATCCTCACCCACAACACCACTAAAGTGGGCAGGCTGAGATTAATGTACTAGAAATAAGAAAAGGCATAGTGAATCAGGCAGGCTGAGATACTGTTTGTGAAGGTAACATAGATGGAGGATAAACTTCTAATCCTCGTGAAGCATACTCAAATTTTGGTGCCGATACAGGAATAGTACTCGAGGGCTTAAAAGTACCCAAAACTTAAGTAGGTTCCATGGGATGAGCCACACTAGGAGATAGAGAAACATCCAACATAACCAAAGGAGAACCCTTTAAGCGGGTCAACAATTGCACTAACAATCCCTAAAAAAATAGGGTAGATGAACTCTGAGGAATTGGAACTGAACCTACACCTCCAACCTTCTCTAAATAAGGCTTAGGGGACAGTCCCCTAATATTCTTTTTAGATGGGGATGATCCACGAACTCGTTTACTCCCTCGAGTTCGTCCACTACTCGAGCCTTGCTCTCTAGAAGAAGGCTCTATATCTCTACTCTTGTGAGACCTAGTCAACACAATTTATATAGAAAGAGCAAAACATAACTCATAACATAAGGTATACAAGAAATTTTTGTGATAAGGAATAAAATGAGAGAGGCTTTCTAAAGACACCCTATAACCTCTCAAAGACAGATATGAATATCTACGTACCAATCTATGAGACTCTATTAGATATACCATTCTTATACCATTGACACCAATGAAACCTGGATGCTCTAATACTAGTTTGTCATGACCAAAAATCAAGGGTGTCATGACCTGTACCTACTAGTCAGAACATGATGCTTAGAATGACAAGTGACACGAAGCTAACCCGTGGACTGGTATAAGAAATAAATACCAAAGAAAAGTATCAAAATTTTGAGCGAAACTTAACTGATAAGGAATAATCATAAAATCAAGATAAACTCTGTCTGGAAGATACTCTATGAAATTAAAAAGAAACATGTTTAACTGTCTGATGGTCTGAAAGCCTTTAAACCTATTTAGTTTTTAGGATAGGTCGTGAACTAGCTCTAACTAACTAAAATAAAGTACTGAAATAAATATCTTATAATATAACTATTTCTTAGCTGATGTGGACTCACAAAGGTTGTAGTTGAGTGGGGTATGAATGCACTAAGAATGGTCCAGGTATAGAGACTTTGAACCTTTATTATGAGAAAATATAGCACAAAAAGTATGTGATTAGTTTACTAAATATACTGTGTATGAGAGATGAAAAGTTAGTTGACATACATATATTCTGAACATGAATGCGTAAACATAAAAATGAAATACAAGACAAAGTATAAGCATGTGCTAGGTATCTGTATAACTAAATGACTGAATACTGAACACTTTGTCATGCAAACCTACACTGAACATAATCTAAATACTAAACTGAGGACTGTGGGAGATAATATTTAATCAACATGCCTAATCTAAGCTAATAGGGGTGTAAACTGTAACCCCACTTAGAAGGGTATCAGTACCTTACCAAGGGTAACAACACTAGCTGGCATGGATCCACTAAACTGATGTACCAAAGGACTAGGGTATCAAGACTAAACTGATGGTAACCCTTTATAACCTATGATAGAAATGTAGTTTTTGAACTCAACAAATGCTGCTAACGATCTCTGCCTAACTGATGGGGGCATTGCCATCCCTGCATTCACTCGGTGCTAAGTATTACTCCCAACTTAAGAACACTAAAGTATAAACTAAAAACATAAAGTGATAACTGATATGCTCAAATTGTGGTATTCTAAATATAACAATACACATACAATATGAACTGCTTCATACCATGTAAGCTAACATATGTACGATTTCCAGAGTATCGGGTGTTCATAACCCACCAACTCTAATTAATGCATCAAATCATGATAATATTTAAGATAGATCATGGTTAGGAAACTCATGAATAACACTCGATATTTCAATAACTGATCATGATATGGAAACTCGCAATTATCAAACATATAGTGACATAATTCCATAAGGGGAACATATTATCATGATCCATAAACAAAACAAATAGAGAGAGTTAATAAAACTCATATTTGACTAGAACCCAATATAAGAGGAAGGGGATTTATTTGAGAGTTAAGGGGTTTCTTGGGACTGAATGGGTGGAAGGGACCCATTGATGAAATCCGATATACCTGAAGAAAAATTGATTGCATAATTTCTTAAAATTGAGCTTGAACTTAAAGAACCTTAGTTGCCTTAGAGAGAAGATTAAAATTGCCTCTTTTCTTTCTCTAGGTGGAATTATTACCGAATCATGAATTTAGGGATTTTAGTTCTTTTATATCACCTTTTGGGTAGCCTAAAGGATGTGGATTTGTCTTTAAAAAGAGTGATAAAGACTTAAAAGACCTTGAGAAATTGTGCAGGAAAATTTGCTCCCAATCGTTCTGATTCACCTCACGACTCATTACGATTGGTGACAAGTCATGGTCTAAGTTGTAACTTGAAATCCTAAGGTTTTGGGTCCTTTTTGTTATGACTACAAGTCCCCTCCTAACGGATCATCATGATTGATCATGAGTTGTTAGGTCAAGTCATAGTCTATGACTGGGTTTTTGGCTTTACAATATTGTGATAATGAGCCTCGTCTAACGACTTATTATCACGGTGACAAGTCATAGGGTAGGGTTGTTATCGTTGTGCTAAAATTATGGATCTTTACAATGTGATGATGAATCCTCATAACGACTTGTTAGATCTAGTAATGGTACATCATGTGAGTAGTAAGTACTGGCAGTGGACTGATACTTAAGAATAAATTTGCATAACTCTTTTCCACGATATCTGATTGAGGCAAAACTTATGGCATTGGAAAACTAAATTAATGGCCTATATTTTATAGGGTCTAAATTTTAAAAAACATGGAGGTATTACAATATTTCCCTCTTAGGATTATTCATCCACAAATAAAATCAACTAAGCTAAAGCATTCAGGGGGGAGAAACTTAGATTTTGCACCACACTTACGAGCTGAAACATGAGTTAATATCTGAATTTAAGACATAATGAATTGACTAAACTGAACTCATGAATGCATGCTATGATATGAGAATTTATCTTGATGGACTGTGAAAGATTTAACTAATTAATCAAGGAAAGTCTTACCTTAAGCTGAAATTGGGTTGGAAGAGAAAAGATGGGGATACTTAGCTCGCATATCTTTCTATGCTTCCAAAGTAGCTCCCTTAACGGACTAATTTCTCCATAAAACCTTTACTAAGGCATCACTTTGTTTTTATTCTATGAATCGTCGATCAATGATCTCAACTGGGACTTCTTAAAAAAAGGCTATTTTCCATGCCAACCTTTTCTAAAGGAACTACAGATGTTGGATCACCAATGCACTTCTTTAACAAAGAGACATGAAACACTAGGTTCACTGATGTTAACTCTGTAGGCAACTCTAACTCATAGGCTACATTCCCATACCTACTCAAAACCATGTAATTTCCAACACAACGGGGGTTAATATTCCCTTTCTTAACAAACAACTTCAACCCTTTCATGGGTGAAATTTTCAAATGAATAAAATCACCAACCTCAAACTCAAACTACTTTCTCCTGACATCTGCATAGGATTTCTGATGGCTTTGGTCCATCTTCAGCCTTTATCTAATTAACTAAACTTTATCTATTTCCTCATGGACTAAATTTGGATCTATCGAAGTAGCTTCACCAACCTCAAACCAACCAATAGGAGATCTACACCACTTTCCATAAAGAGGCTCAAATAGAGCCATTTGAATACTGGATTGGTAACTGTTATTATAAGCAAATTTGATCAAATGCAAGAGGTCCTACCAATTACCCTTGAAATCAAGTATGCATACCCTCAATATATTCTCTAAGGTATTAATGGTCCTTTCTACCTGACCATTTGTTTGCAGGTGAAAAGTTGTACTAAGATGAACTTGGGTACTAGTACCATCCTAAAAGGCCTTCCAAAAATGGGAGGTAATCTGGGTACCTCAATCCAAAATTATGGTCAAGGAGACTCCATATAGCTTCAGAAACTCCCTAAGATAGAGTCTAGCATGATCTTCGGTAGAATCTAAAGTGTTAACTAGCAAGAAATAAGCTGACTTAATCGTTCAGTCCATAATGACCCAAATCATATTGGGCTGACGATAAGTATGAGGCAACCGTGTGACAAAATCCATATTCACCACTTCCTATTTCTAAGTGGGGATACTGAATTCCTGAAGATACCACTAGGCCTCTAATGTTTAATCTCAACCTACTTGTAATTTGAATACTTAGCTATAAATTCTGAAATATATCTCTTCATCCCATTCTACCTGAAGATTTCCCATAAGTCGTGGTACATCTTAGTATCTCCTAGCTGAATAGAATACCGAGAATCATGAGCCTCTTCCATCATCCACTGCCTCAAATCACCCATATTAGAAATACATAATTTTTTAATAGCGAAGAATACCATCTCCACCTTGGGAGAAAACCTAAACCTTCTATTCCCAAACCGCTCCCTTTAACTTAAGCAAAGTCTGGTCATTATCTTATTTTTTCTTTACTTTGGAAACCAAATAAAATTTTGAACTATTCAAAACCCATACACTACCTTTGGCCTAATCTACCAACCAAACTTCTAACCTAGAAAGATGATGAACCTCGCAAACTAACTCTTTCTTTTCATCCTCAACATGAGAAACACTTTCTATAGACAATCTACAAAGGGCATTGACCACAATATTAGCCTTATCTGGATGATACAAAACACTCATATCATGATCCTTCAATAGTTCTAACCACCTTATCTGAAGAAGATTTAGATCTTTTAGGTAAATAGAGGTTGAAGACTTTTGTGATCAGTAAACACGTCAACATGAACCCCATAAAAGAAATGCCTCCAAATATTTAAGGTAAAGACAACTACTGTCAACTTAAGATCATGTATCGGGTAGTTCTTCTCATGAGGCTTGAGTTGTCGAGAGGCATATGCTATGAATTTGCCTTGAATCATCAATACATGACCAAGACCAATCTTGGAAGAGTACTAATAAACCACGAAACCATATGAACGCTCTGGTAGAGTCAAAACTGAAACGAAAGTAAGTCGGGGCTTTAGCTCCTAAAAAATATTCTCACAAGAATTGAACCACTAAAATTTAACCTTTTTTGAGTCAGTATAAACATGGGAGAATCAATAGCGGAAAATCCTTCAACAAACCATCAATAGTAAATGGATAAACCCAAGAAAATCCTAACATCTGATAGAGATATGGGTCAAGGCAAGTTCCTAACTGCCTCGATCTTTTGAAGATCAACTTGAATACCTTAACCAAAAATAATGTAACCAAGGAAAGCTATTGATTTTACCAAAAATTCAAACTTTTTGAACTTATAAAATAATTGATATTCATTAAGAGTCTGTAAAATAATCCTTAAATGGTCAGCGTGTTTACCCTCACAATAAGAGTTGATGAGAATGTCATGTATGAATACTATGACGAATATGTCAAAGTATTGCTTGAACACTCTATTCATGGGTCCATAAAAGTTGTAGGAGAATACATTAATCCAAAAGACATAACTGCAAATTCAAAGTGACCATACTGAGTTCTGAAGGCCATTTTAGAAATATCATAATTTTTTATTATGAGCTGATGATAGCCAGATCCTAGGTCTTTTGTTGAAAAATAGTTTGCACCCTAAAGTTGGTTAAACAATAGATCAATCCTAGGAATAGGATACTTATTCTTGATTATGACTTTGTTTAATAGACGGTATTCGATGCATATTCAAAGACCCATCTTTCTTTCGCACGTAAAAACTAAAGCACCCCACAGGGAAACACTAGGCCAGATGAAACCTTTATCTAAGAGGTCCGTCAACTGTTATTTCAATTCCTTAAACTTAGCTAGGGAAATTATAAAGGATGGAATTGAATATGCTGGCAATCTAGGAGAAAATCTATCCAGATATTGATTTCCCTTTAGGGAGGAACTCCGGGAAAATCATTAGGAAATACTTTGTAATCTCATTTACTACTGGAACTAACCCAAGGTATGGAATTTCAAACTCTGAGTCCTTTTTCTTGTACAAGATAATAGATGCATCCCTTGGGGATTATCTTTCTTGCCTTAAGCTAGGGGAGGAATCGACCTATAGGCACTAAAGTACTACCCCTTTATTCTATAGCTGGCTCGTGGGGAAACTAAAACTAGACTATTTTATTTCTGCATTCAATTGAGGCATAACAAGAGTGAAGCCAATCCATGCCAAGAATGACATCAAAATTGATCATCTTTAATTTTGTAAGATCGAGTGAGGTGACCTTCTGAGATACCGTGACTAAACAACTTTCTCTATACTCATTTAGCTATGACTGAACCACCGATTGAAGTAGAAATTGAGAAAGGCTCTGCTACAATTTTGGGAATGATGCAAAAATCTACTAATGTATAGGGACTCACAAATAAAAGTATGGTTCTGGGGTTTAATAATGCATACAAATACAGGTGAAATACTTGCAACATACCAATAACAACATCAGAGAACCCTCTTAATCTTGATGAGTCTAAAGGGTGTAAAGTAGATTATGGCATCATTCCATGGTTGCACTAGAAGTGGAACCCTACTGAGTAAGGAGACCTACTAGAGTTGATGAAGAGTTATCCTGACCTTATTGATGATAATTTTGACCCCTTTGTGCCACTGTTAGACAATACCTTATCTAGTGGCCTATCTTTCCACACCCAAAACAAACATTGCTACCTGCTATACACTTACCCTTGTAGTTCATACCATATATCCTGTAAACTAGGTTGGTGCGACCACTTTTTATGCTTTCCTGGGACTTAGTGCCCGGTGCTCTATCATGGGCATCTTGTCTAAACTTTGGAACTAGGCGTTAGCAAAAGATTGGACTGGGGATACTGATTTCTGGAAGATCTAAGAAAGATTCCCACCATCTAACCTCTATTGAGAGAAATTGAAGCTACCAATCCTAGCCCTCTTTTTTCTCTTTCCTTCTTCTTTAGATTATTTTCCTCAAGATGCTGAGTTGGACCATCATTCTAGAGAGGTCTATCTCCTTAATAAATATGGTTGTCTTGCACTCCCTGACTACATCGTCCAAAATACAAGACATGAATTTACTTATTCAGGCCCTAGAATTAGCCACTATATACGGAGAATATCTCGCCAACTAAGTAAATTTGAGTGAATAATTCTTAACACTCATTTTTATCTGCTTCAAGTTGATAAATACCTATACCTTCACTTCCAGTAACTCTAACGCAAACAACCTATCTAGAAAAGTGGTAAAAACTCATCCCACTCTACTGGCCCTGCATCAATACCTCTTTCTTTCTTCCACTAATTAAACTAAGTATGAGACACTCCTTGTAATTGTAAGTATCTAAATCAACACTTTCACTCAAAGTGACACCCATAATGTTAGTCAATTTCTAAACACTATTTAGGAACTTCGGTGGATTCTCAAACTTAGACCCAAGGAATGTCGGAGGATTTATTTGAGCAAAATCCTAAATTTGAATTGCCTTAATATTCACTACTAGGTTAGTTGGGGAAACAACCTACTATATATTTTGGGAAGCCATGGATTTGGCCAACGCTATGAAAGTAGCCCTAACTTTGGCATGAGAAACCTGCTCATTTAGGGTGATTTCCTAAATAGCTAGGGTGTTGGCTGATCCCTTTTCTTTCTTTTGTTTACCCTTCTAGGGGACATTTTCTATATTGGATGAAGACAAGTTAGAAGAAGAATTTTAATGGAGCTTACACTCCATCGCACGACAAGAACAATGAAAGAATTGTAACATTCCTAAAATATATCATAGCCTCTCGCCAATATGTGTAGCGTGCTTCATACCCATGAACAAAACTCCTCTTAATGTGGATTTAAGATACCATACAAAAATTTAAACCTTGGTCTCTAATACCAAGTTTGTCATGACCTGAGACAACACCCTAGTTGTAACACAGTGCTTAGAGTCACAAGTGACCCCAAGCTAACCCATGGACTAACACAAGAAATAAATATTGAAGATATGTAACAAAATACTAAGTGAAAGTTAACTGAATTAAATTGATAAGGGATAATCACAATATCAGGATAAACACTATCTGGAAGATACTCCATGAAACTGAAAAGAAGCATGTCTAACTATCTAATTGTCTGAAAGCCTCTAAATATGAGTTTTTGGGGCGGGTACCTAAACAACGTTGACTTACAGAAATAAAATAAAGTACTAAAAAAATAGATAATAAGATAACTAGTCCTTGGCTGATGAAGACTCACCAATGATGCAGTTGAGTGGCGTGTGAATGCGCTAAGAATAATCTGGGTACTGAGATTTTGAACCTATATTATGAGACAATTTAGCAAAAAAAGTATACAATTAATACTTTGAATTTACTGAGTATGTGAGATAAAAAGCTAGTTGATATACATATTTACTGAACATGAATGAATGAATATGAAAATTAAATACAAGACCAAGTATAAGCAAGTACTGGCATCTATATAACTAAATGACTGAATACTGAACACTTGGTCATGCAAACCTGAACTGAACATAATTTGAATACTGAACTAGGTACTGTAGGAGAAAATATTTAGCCAACATGTCCAATCTGAGCTTATTAGGGTCTAACCTATAACCCCAGTTGGAAAGGTGTCGGTACCTTGCCAAGGGTACTAACACTAGCAGGTGTGAATCCACTAAACTGATGTTCTAAAGGACTAGGGTGTCAAGCCTAAACTTATGGGTGACCCCTTATAAATTATGATGGCAACGTAGTTTTGAAAATCAAGGACTATTACTAACAGTCTCTGCCAAACCAACAGGGGAGCTGTCATCCCTACGTTCATTCGATGCTAAGTATTACTCCCAAATGAATGGCACTGAAATATAAATCGAAAAATGAATTGATAACTGATATGCTCAAGTCATGGTATTCTAAAAATAAAATACACGTACAATATGAAATGATCAATAACATGTAAGCTAACATATGTATGATTTCCTAAGTATCGAGTGTTCATTACCTACCATCTCTAACTAATGCAATGGATGATAGTATTTAAGATTGATCATGGTAGGGGAATTCATGAATAACACTCAATATTTCTATAAATGATCATGATATGGACACTCACAATTGTCAATATATGGAGACACAATTTTATAAGTGGAAGATATTATCATGGGTCATAAATAAAACAACAAGAGAGAGAGTTGATAAAACTCTTATTTGACTTGGAACCCAACACAAGGGAAAAGAGGATTTACTTGAGAGTAAAGGGATTTCTTGGGACTCAATGGGTAGAAAGGACACAGTGATAAAATCCCACATACCTGAAGGAAAATTGCTTGGAGAATTTCTTGAAATTGAGCTTGAACTTAAAGAACCCTAGTTTCTTTGGAGAGAAGATAAAAATTACCTCTTTTTGTTTCTCTGGGTAGAATTATTACTTAATCTTGAATTAGGGATTTTAGACCTTTTATTCAACCCTTTAGGAAGCCAAGACGATGTGGTTTTGGATTTTAAAGGAGATGGAAAAGACTTAAATATCTTTGATAAATCATGTAGGAAATTTTGCTCCCAGTCAGTACGACTAACCTCACGACTCATTATGACTAGTCACGAGTCATGGTCTGAGCTATAATCTAAAATCCTAAAGTCTTGAGCCCTTTCTATTATGACTATGACTCCCCTTCTAATGGATCAACATGACTGATCATGAGTCATTAGGTAAAGTCTTAGTCTAATACTGGTTTTTAGCTATACATTATTGTGATAATTAGTCCCTCCTAATGACTTATTCTCACAGATGATGAGTTGTAGGGTAGGGTTATTATCACTAGGCTAAAAAGGTGAATCTTTACTATTATGACAATGACTCCTCATAATGACTTGTTACGTCTGGTAATGGGTCATCATGTTAGTCGTAGCCACGAGAGTTGGTCGATACTTAAGGAAAAATTTGCATAACTTTTTGTCACGCTATTGGATAAAGGAAAAACTTGTGGCATAGGAAAACTAAATCAATGACCTAACTTTTGAGGGCTCTAGAACTTGAAAATCTTATGGGTATTACAAAGGGTCATGATGGCACTTATAGCAGCAATCCTTGATGAGTAAGTCTATTACCCAAACTGATGCACAACAGAGTATAAAGACAAAAATTAACCCAAGGTAAAGCATCTTGAACAAAGCTGAACCATATAAGTATAACAAATGTGGAAAAAAACCATTAACAAGAATGCAACCATATTTCTAGAAACCTGATATCAACAGTATAAAAATGTATCTAGTATAAATTGAATCCAACTAAAATACATAATAAATCAAATAGACACAAATTTGTCTTTGAAAACTAGTAAAGACCTAGTCTAATAATACAGAAAGATTGTAAAAGACATTTGGATGCCTAAAAATCATCCACTACTTATAAAGCATTGACTACGCCTGAGTCAAGAAACGTGGAGCACACCCAAACCTAGATCAACATTAGAATGGTACAGTAGGAGTGAGTATGGTTCACTTTTACTTAGTAGGTATCATAGGTCAATACAGCAAAGAATAAATAAAGCATACAAAATACACAGAAGGGCCTATCACCTGCAATCAAAAACTATCCCAAAATAGTAGCCTACACCGCTTTCTCTAACAGTTCTAACATATATATATCACATAAATTACAACAATACCACGAGGTAAAGAATAAGTATACATTATATCATATAACTAGGAAGAAAAAGTATACACAAGATTGTCAAAATCAATAAGTAGAAGATAGAACAAATAGATGTATGACAAGTCATTATGGCAATTCAATCATAACATAAAACACAATAAAGTAAGTGCAATGTAAAAGATGATGATGATAATGATAATGATTATGGTGATGTATGAGACTATCACACAATCTCCATATACACCTACAGAGCTTAAGCTTCCCAATGTAGTACCCATAGGGGGCTCGTCAACCCTATGCAATTCGTATATCATTTATCCAACTGAGCTACAACTTCCTGATATAGGACCCATGGGAGATTCGTCAACTCATATACAATCCATATTCCATATCATAATGAGTGTTTCCACAACCAATCACATGATTTATTTTTACAACCAACAACAATGATATGGTTCCACAACCATGTAAGCCAGCATCCACTCATTATATCAAACAATCTGTGAATTTCCATATATTTTGTATTCCAATATAATATGAATAAATCACAAAATAAAAATGGTACCACAATATATATTTCAACAACATGATACCATTATTCACATGTGTTTTAGGCTATCAACATCACTTAGGACCCCACTCAGTCACACATATCATATAATATCTTAAAATCAATATTTATATCACATATAGGTCCCCACCTAAGCTCAACATATTAAGATAGACAAATTCATTATAGTTCCCATCTCTTTTACATGAATTTTGTACCAATATTTACTACCCAGCCCAGATCTGAAAAAGGGAAGCACTAACCTACTTTAATGCTGAAAATTGATCTGAAACTAATCATTCCACAACTTCACTTCTTATTAAAGAACCTAAAATTAGCTAAAACCAAGAAATATAAAATCTATGCATCAAAATAAGGCCAATGATATGCATATTGCCTATTTTGGTTTAGGGTCGAAATGGGTTTTCAAAAATAAAGGGCAAAATCATAACTTTACTTCAAAAACTTGTTACCCATACTTTTGTGAATCTACAGCTGAAAACTCAAGTCAAAGTGAGTTAAAAATAAGGTCTAAATCAAAGAAAAACTATTTTTAGACATTACCGGGTAAAACCTTTGAAATTAGTTTGAAAATGAAGAATCGAAGTTGTTTTGAAGATGGAATAGAGGAAATAAAACTAATTATATGCTTAGAAACATTATTAAATTTGAAAGGAGTAAAATTGGAGTTTAAAATTAAGCACAAAGGTTTTGGGGTTTTTGAGAAATTAATCAAGAAATTGACAAAGAGAAGAGTAAATTCTTACTGTAAATCTAAACGAGAAATAAGATATGGATGTTAATATAGCTTCCAAAATACCGACAAGCACCACTTTTAAGCTCTCACACTATTTTACAAATAGCCAATTCATGACCTAAGAGGTCTATTTATACCCATACTAGGTTCTTAGATGTTACAACCGCACAACCAGGTGTACAATCGCACTACCAAGCTTTAGGAGAAGATATGGAGATCACCATAGGGAATTGTGTAATCTCAGTACTCTCTGCAATGATAGATGACAACTGAAACTTGGTGAATTTCCAAGTTTTTGCTATGGCTTTGAGATTCATTCAAAATTTGATCTGCATAAAAATATTATGTAATCACACTAAATTTGATGCTCTGGACTCAATGACGATATTAGATTTTCTAAAAGACATCATTTTCACAAAGATGACCCCCAAAATATGAAATCATAATTTTCAAAAATGAGGATTGAAATGTGATTTGAAAGTCATAAAATTGGACAAAATATGTTACCACCCTAAAATTAACATTCTGAATCTTTTGGAGCAATCCATTCATATATCCTCCACTCATATCAAAAGATAAACAAAAAGTCCATAATAAGGCTCTCGAAGTCACCAAAATCCATAATATCATAAGAATAGCACAAAAATTCATTGGGAACCATGCCAATCTCTCCCATACCTCAGAAATACTACATGCAACTATAGGGAGGGGGTACAAAAGTTAAACCATACAAAAACACATAATTTACACATTTTGATTAAATTTTGGGTCATTATAAAAAGATAAGTATCCTCTTCCTAGGATTGATGACCTATTTGATAAGCTTCAGGGTGCTTGGTATTTCTCTAAGATTGATCATCATTTGGGTTAACATTAACAAAAAACTAGAAAGGTTGATATTCACAAGTCTTCTTTCCAATCCTGATACAGCCATTATGAGTTTCTGGTTATGTTATTTGGGTTGACCAATGCTCCAGCAGTTTTATAGATCTTATGAATTGGGTATTCAAAAAGTTTAGGACTTGTTTCTTATAGCCTTTATCAATAAAATCTTGGTGTACTCTAAAATTTAAGAGGATCATTACAATCACCATCGTGTTGTGTTTCAAACTCTTAAGGATTAGAAAATGTATGCATAATTTTCCATGAGCAAATTTTTGTTGAGTGTTGTGACTTTTATTTGACATGTTATTTCTAGTGAAGGGATTAAGGTGTACCCACAAAAGTTGAGGTAGTTAAGAAATGGCCGAGACCCACGACTCCAATAGACATTAGGAGATTCTTGGGCTTGGATGGATATTATGAGAGGTTTGTGGAGAGTTTCTCATCTATTACTTCTCTGCTAACGAATCTATCTTGAAAATATTTTAATTTCTTATGGTATAATGCTTGTGAGGGCAGTTTTAAGATTGAAGGATAAATTGACTTCTGCTCCTATTTTGACCCTACGTGAGGGTACTTGTAATACCCTGAATTTTCAAGTAGTAAACCCTTCAAAATATAGGTCACTAAGTTAGCTTTCCAACACATCAAGTCTCTTCTTAATTCGACATCCTGGCTAATTCCCCATGTTCCAATCAACTGCTACTGGCTATGACCTACGTGATAAAATATAACCAGATATTATGAGTCATTATGAGTAGTCGTGGTCTAGATAGAAAGGACCCTCAACTATTGCTTAGTGACTTCAACTCCACCCTACAACTCCTAATCAGTGGATACGAGTCATTAGAAGTGACTCGTAGTCACAAAAGTGTGCAACCAAGAATCCAACCCAGTGGGTATGAGTTCAGCACACAACTCATAATTATACCTTATGAGTCATTGTGTGGACCCATAACCTGACTA
Source organism: Capsicum baccatum var. pendulum (assembly GCA_030864225.1). Taxonomy (NCBI): domain Eukaryota; kingdom Viridiplantae; phylum Streptophyta; class Magnoliopsida; order Solanales; family Solanaceae; genus Capsicum; species Capsicum baccatum. The sequence continues at coordinate 72,284,331 of CM061556.1, read as the reverse complement.
GTGTTTGATCTAAAATCCAAGCCTCGGACCACTACTTCACCTAATAACTTGTACTCCATCTTAACGAGTTGTGAGGTGAGTCATAACGATTGGATGTAGGATTTTCTTATAAAATTTCTCAAGGATTTTTACATATTTTCCCACTCTTTTAAAAGCCTAACCCACGTCGCTTAGGATTCCCAAAGGGTGGTATAAATGACCCAAAACTAAGTCGCTAAGTCTTCCCATAGGGTGGTATAAAAGATCCAAAACCCCTAAATATATTACTAATTTGTAATTTCACCCATAAAACCAAAAAAAGGTGATTTCTCTTCTCTCTAAGTCAATTAGGTTTCTTCAATTCAAGTCAAATTCACAGAAATTCATCCAAGCTTCTCCATTTAGATATATGGGATATTCAATAATGGGCTCTTTTTAACCATTGTATCCTAAAGTTTTTTCCTAAATTATTAAGTTTAATTCTCTTTTTATTTAGATTTCCATGAAAATCATAAGTTCCTCAATCATTTAATTTAATACTTGAATTCAACTATGTATAGATGTTTGCTCATAAGTTTATTTATGTCTAAGTACTCAAATCATGATATCTCCTTATGTTGATAAAATTGTAAAATTCATGAGTTGAGTCATAGAATTTCCCTGTCATGTCTATATTTCGATATTATTATATTTAACGTATATTCCAGTGCTGGAAAGTTATGAACACCCAATACTTAGATATCCATGCATGTTTTATATGTCAAGTTACAAGTCAAACATATCATGATGGTGTCATTATATTCAAATTATTATCATATTGAGCATCTATTAGTATTGAATCATATTAAACTTTTACTAGTACTAGTGTCAGTTCAGTTAGAAGTATTACTTAGCACCTACTGAGCCTAGGGATGAAGGCTCACCTGCCAGTTAAGGTTGATACCTTTAGTAGCGGTCCCTGAGTTACAAAACTATATTCCTAGCATAGGTTATGGAAGGTCACATACCAGTTGAGGACTAACACTCTCTTAGGGATCACCTTCTAGAAGAGGGTTGACAACCTTGACCTTTAGGACATTAGTTTAAAAAATCCACACCGCCAGTGTTAGTACCCTTGGCAAGGTACTGACAACCTTTCAACTGGGGTTATAAGTGACCCTAATTAGCTCATATTTGTGCATGTCAGTAGAATATTATCTCCCACAATTTCAGATTAGTATTCAAACAATATTAGTTCAGGTTTGCTTGACCAAGTGTCCATATATCAGTTATTCAGATCATTTCAGTGCATATTTATTCTTCGTCTGGCATTTATTTTAAATGTTCATGCATTCATTCTCAGTAGCTATTGTATATCAATTAGTTTATATCTCCCATACTAATACATTCTATGTTATCTTATAACATAGGTTCAGACACTAAGTTCCTAAATCATACCTAGTTCATTTCTATGCCACTCGGTTGTAGTATTTGTGAGTCATCATCAGTCCAGGACTAGTTATACCATTATTTAATCATCCCGGCATTTTCATTTCATGTTATTTTGGTAGTCAAAGGTAGTTGGGGACCTTTCCCATCAACTTATCATGTTTAGAGGATTTTAGGAAAGTCTCTTTTTATTCGATATTCATGTCATGCGATGGAGTGTAAGCTCTGTTAAACTTCTTTTCCTAACTCATTCTATACTATTTATAGAAAATACTTCCCAGAAGTGCAAATGGAAAGAGAAATAGGGACTAGCCTGAACCATCATCTATTCTTGAAGACCATCTAAATAAGCATATCTCTCACATAAAATTTAGGGATACTTTTATAGAACTAGCCCAATCCATGGATTCTCAAAACAATTAGTAGGCTATTTACCCATCCAATCCTTTGGTGAGCATGAAAATGGCCAAAATCTGAGATTTCACTTGGATGAATCCCCAACATTCTTTGGATCCAAGTCTAAGGAGGATGTATAGGAGTTTTTTCGATTATGTGTTGAAGGTGACTGGTATCATGGGTGTTACTCCGAGTGAGAGTGCTTACTTAGTTTTCTACCAATTTCAAGGGATGGCTAATACTTGGGTTAAGTAGTAGAAAGAGGATAGCGACACTGATACATGGCCTATAGAGTGGGATTATGTTGTTGATTTCTCAGGCAGTTTTTCCACTTGAATTGTGGGAGGCCAAGGTATAGGAGTTGATCAATCTGAAGTAGGGTAATATGAGTATGAAGGATTATTCACTCCAGTACAAATAGTTAGCTAGGTATGCTTCGACTTTGATGGTTAATTCTATGGTCCGAATAAGTAAGTTAGCATTTAAAGTTTCTGAATATGTTTTCAAGAAGTGTAGGAATGTTATGTTTATTAAGGAGATCGACCTTGCTAATCTGATGGTTTATTCTCAGCAGATTAATGAGGATAAGCTTAAAGAAAAGCAAAGAGATAATAAGAGGTCCAGAACTGGTAGTTTTAACTTATCTCAATAGAGGTTAGATGGCAGGAATCATTCTCAGTTCCATCAAAAATCTTCAGCTCTATACCCATACTTTTCCAATGCTCTAGTGCGTAAGTTCAGACAAGGCACTCGTGATAGAGCGCTAGGCTCTAAGTCCCAAGGTAATATGAATAGTAATCTCACAAATATAGTCTGCAATAGTTGTGGTATGAACCACAAGGGTAAGTGCATTGATGACAATGATATGTGTTTTTGGTGTGGTAAGCTTGGTTACAAAATCAGGTATTGCCCTGTGATTGGCCAGAAGGGTAAAGATATTCGTCAACTGGGTCAGGCTAATTTTCCGTTAGTTTTAGTAGGTCATCTAACTCGGTAGGGAGCCACATCTAGTTCCACTAGTGGATAGCATCAGAATTGACTCTATGCCCTTCAAACTTGATAGGATCAAGAAGGTCCTCCTGATATGGTTACTGGTGTGTTACAATCTTTCACCTTCACGTGTATGCATTTTTAGACCCCGGAGAAACACTTTATTTTGTGACTCCTTATGTAACATTGAACTTTGGTGTTAGTACTGATATCATAGTAGAGCCCTTCTCAGTGTCTACTCCCATTGGTAGTGCCATTATAGGCAAACATGTGCACAAAAATTACCGAATAATAGTTTCTTAAAAAGTTACCTCAGTAGATCTCATAGAATTAGAGATGGCTAATTTGTATATCATTCCTGGCATGGATTGGATCCACTCTTGTTGTACTTTAGTCGACTGTAGAAATAGGATCGTCTAGTTTTGGTTTCCTAATAAGCCATTTATAGAATAGAGGGGTAGTACCTCAATGCCTATAAATCAATTCATCTCCTATCTTTAGGAAAGTAAGATAATATCCAAGGGTTGTACCTATCATCTTATTAGAGTCAAGGACTCCAATTCTAGAGCCCTAAGCCTAGAATTGGTTCTAGTAGTAAATGAGTTTCTAGAAGTATTTCCAGAAGATCTACCCGGAGTTCCTCCCGAGAGGGAAACCAACTTGGGAATAAATCTCCTTCCAGATACCCAAACTATTTAAATTCCACCTTACAAAATGGCTCCAGTGAGCTTATGGAACTAAAAGAGTATTTGAATTATCTCTTATATAAGGGATTCATCAGGACTAATGTTTCCCCATGAGGTTTCCAAGTTCTCTTCATGCACAAGAAAGACGGTTCTCTCAAAATGTGCATTGACTACCGTTAGTTGAACAAAGTCACAATCAATATTAAGTATACTCTCTGAAATATTGATGACTTGTTAGACCAACTTTAGGGGGCCAATTGTTTCTCTATGATAGACCTCAGTTTCGGCTACCATCAGCTCAGACTCATAGAATGTAACATTATGAAGATGGCCTTCAGAACTCGGTATGGCTACTTTAAATTTGTAGTTATGTCATTTGGACTAACAAATGCTCTTGAAAATCTTATGGACTTGATGAATAGAGTATTCAAGTAGTTGATAACGCTCAATCTACAGCTCTCGTGGGAGTGTAAAGCGGTCGTTAGCAAATATAGAACCCAACCTGGGTTGGGTGTCGATCCCACAGGGAATAGCTTGGCCAAAAAGTAAGTAAAATCACTAGACTTTTAGTGCAAGTCTCGTAAAAAGGGGGGAGTTTTGTAGTGCAAGTAAAGTAACCAAAATATTGAAGCAAAAGCTGAAAATAGCAAAGTAAAAAGAAAGAATGTTTAGTAGGTTGTGAAACAATGAGAATTGAGGAGTTGGGGTTATGTTCACCTCCTGAGTTATACATCTCTATTGACTATGAGTGTGTAGAATTCCGACATGCATGTGCTTATAGAGAATTGTATTCGATGGTAAATCCAGGCGTCTTTCGACCTATTCGAGGATTATTTCACTTTAACTCTTTCGAGCTTAAAGCGTGTCTAACGGTATGAATTATCCAAGAGGTTAATCCAGTTACGGTACTAACTGTTTAGTAGGGAATTTAGGGGGTGACCCTACTACCTTGACACTATCTCTTTTCCAGACAAATAACCTTTCTTTCGAACAAGTTAAATGTTATACTGGCGTATTCTTGCGTTTGCAACCACAAAGAATGTAGATTAAGATGAAGAGAATAATGATATAAGCAGTGTACGTGTCATAAACTCACAAACTCATAGCAATAGATAGTATCTCAGTTGGCCTCCATAACCCCAACAGAGAAGTTTAGTTACCCATGAATGCGAAGGAGATCGCGATTGACATTGTTGTTGTTATACCACAAATTTGATGATTTTCGTGTAGCACAAGTGGTAGGCGTGAGGCGTGAATTCCAAGGCAAAAGTAACAATTCTCTTGTTGCGGAATTTAAGAATAGATGAATAGAAGAAAAATAGAATTAATGGGAAGATTAGAAGAGTTGTAGAATTGATGAATTTGTAAGAAGGAGAATGAATTGTGAATGTCTCTCTCCACTAAGGGAGGAATGAATCTCTCCACTAAGGGAGGAATGAATCTCTCCACTAAGGGAGGAATGAATAAAAATCTCTAGCATGATAGGGTATTTATAATTCTCATATCCTAATTCTACTAAGCTAATGATAGGGTATGCAGCAACTGATGACCATAGGCTTGCCCTTAGTGTACTACTCCCACTAAATGTCAGAATGTTAAGATTAGGATCAAGTAGGTCTTTTGATGGTTGTAATGTAGGCTAAGGGACGGGTAGGACTATTTTGGCCAGAAATAGTGACTAAGTTCCTAAGCACTTTAATACATCACATTGTATCATTGACTCCTCTTATTCTAGCACTTTCTTTTTCATAACTCATTCAAGCACCACTACAATTTAGAGCATCATACTCACCCAATTTCCTCTTATTTCGTCATATGACTTTTTCACTTTAAAGAACTTAGGATTTTGGATCAAATTACGATCTTGAAAAAATGGATTAGGCTTACATATGAGGTTCATCAAAGAAATAGGCTAAAGGCTCAAAAGGGTTTAACTAGGATGATATCCAAGGGTAGGTAAAACGAAGGTAAACAAGTATAGGTTGCCAAAGAAGTGCGTAGATCATCTCCTAAACTTACACTCCTTATTTTCGCTTTGCATACATACCGGGCAAGTTCTAGCATCAGCCACAAACATAGAATGTACTATTAATCTCTCACACACAAGGCACATGGTCGACTTGATTGGAAGTAATATAGACTCTCGACCCAACAATTGAAGGAATTGAACCACACAATATCACATGATGAGTCACAACTAGAGCCTAAGTGTCTCAACAGTCATAATTGAAGCACATACTCTTGTTATAATCTCATGCTGCCTATTAGAATTATTTTATGCGAAGCTAAAAAATAAAAAATTAAAAATAACCGCGAATCTAAAAAAAATAAAAAATTAAAAAAACTAAAAAACGAAACAACACGAAACAACAAAAACACGAAACAAAAACACAGTAAACAAACATAGTTGCAAATAGAGAAGTATAACATGCGATACCGCCACCCCACATTTAATACGGGACACTGCCCTCAGTGGAAATTAAATACGAAGAGCCTGGTCAGTAGGACTCTTCCTCCATGTCGGGGGTCATACCCCCTTCGTTGGAATCATCATAAGATTCGTCGTCAGAGTTCTCCTCCTCATCGGAGTCTGGCAAGCGTCGATCGTCATCGGTCAGCACGTCATCGTTTAGAGGTTCCTCAAAGTATACTCCCACTCCACACATCTCCCATGTATGCATGTTCATTGGGTAGTCATGGTCCAGCTGGTGGAGCTCTTCAGCAGTTGGAATACGACCTCCACTCATCATTGCGAAGCGTGTCATGCCATAAAGATGACAGAAGAAACTCTCATCACGAGCATGCCTCTCCGCAGTAGTAAGGTTGACACCATGAGTTGTTTCAGCATCTTTGACCTTGGTGGGGTCAACCTTATTCGGGTTATGTGGGAGTTTGTGATCAACTGGTTCTTCTTCGATATCCTCCTTCCGCAAGAGTGCTGTCAACAGATTACCAAAAGTGAAGTGGGACCTTTTGTGGAGTCTGGCTTTCTGCATTGTAGAGCGAATGATTGCCCCAAAGTTGATAGGGACATTCGTCATCAAAGCATAGACCAAACACACTCTATCTCTTGATATCTTGGTGTATTGAGTCCCAGGAATAAGGCATGAGTTGATAATGCGCATCCAGATTCTTGCTTCCCTATTCAGTGGTGCATAGGGGAAGGTGTTGTGTCGTCCGGTTTCTTTATGTCTGCCCCACCTTGCCATCGATCTACTTCCACAAAGTGTGTGTCGTATTTCTCTATAGGGAGGCCTGCTGTACAGCTCTTTGAATGGTGCTGGGTCGACCGAAGGTAAGCCAAGAAAGGAATTGATCCAATCCGCGTTGAGCTGTAACACATGGCCCCGAATCTTGACTTCATTGCTCATGGTTTTCGGCGACCAGTTGGCATAAAATTCCCTTGTCACATCAAGATTACACTCTCCCATGTCGCAGAAGATGAAATCCAGCTTTAATGCCATTATTTTCGCCAACATCCGCGGCTCCTTCTTTGCTAAAGTATCCTTGTTGATTAAGTCGACGTGAACATATTTTCTTTCTTTATTGTTTCTGTACCATTCTTTGGCTTCCTCCTCAAGAACCCATTTGATTCCATACATTCGGCATGGTAGTTGCATTGAGGATGATTCTCCTTGGTCCTTACGACCTCTCTTCTTGCCCTTTTGGGAAGTGGTAGCCTTATCTTGTCACGCTTTAGGTGCCATTGTTCCTGAGACTTAAACAATATTCATGTTAGCATCAACTCAAAGGAAACAATGTATACAAAAGCCATAGGGGTACCACCCCACACTTAGTTTCGTTAATACAAAACAGTGAAGTGAATTCATACGTTTTAGGGACTATGTTCCGACAAGAAAATCAGCGATGTATCATTATTTGCAGCCATTGCACTACTTTCATGTTAGGCATAACAACACTACTACGTAGGGTTTACATCATGGTATATTTACTTTCAACAATCACAACCTCCTAAGTCGGTAGTTAATTATAGGTCTTATCCCGATAAACGGGATAGTCTAACATGTAAGTATCCAAGTATCAAACTTAAGCAATTTTCATAACCATAGCAATTCTGCAAATAGTATAATAATGCTATTAAAACCAAATTCAAGTCGGAAACAAGTCAAGATTATCCTAACGTATATGTTTACTCACATGGTTTGTATCAACAATCCAAACTCATCAACATCACCAATATTCTTTCAAGATGTAGCAAGTCATAATAGACATAGCGACGTAGTACTTATGAGAAATAAATGAAGAATAAGAGAGTACTTACTTGATTGAAGCTTTTGGAGATAATTTTGTGAATTGGAAGAGCAAAAAGAAAATTTTGAGAGGATTTGGATGAATATGCGGCGCCTTTAGGTCACTTTGCAATGTGCTTATGTTTTGAAGACCAAGTCCCCTTTATATAGGAAGAGAATGGGTCGGGTGTTGACCCATTTCCAAACGGTTTTGGAGACAAAAATAGCCTATATGCGGCGCATAATGCTTGGCATAGGCATGACATATGCGGCGCATAGTCCATGGCATTTAGGGAGATATGCGGCGCATAGTCTATGGCATTTAGGGACATATGCGCCGCATAGTCTATAGCATATTAGATACTGAGACCTAATGCTATAGCATAGGCGGCGCATAGTGTATAGCACTCTTAAGGATAGGCGGCGCATAGTGTATAGCACACTAGATTCCGAGACCTTAGGCTATAGGATAGGTTTTGCAATGTTGGTGGCCTAGTTTCACCTAGGCCTAGCCTTTCTCGATGCCTATTTTGGCATGAGTAATGCTCAATCCGAAGCCTTACGCACCCTTATACCTAACGTACCACCTTTACCATACAATACGTCCAAATCATCATTTGAAACCAATCTTCCTCGTTGAATACATCTTGCACCTATATTTGCTCAAAAACAATGAAAACAATTAGTACGATGGGTTGCCTCCCACCAAGCACCTTAGTTTTGGTCATGGCACGACTCTTATTTTTGGATTTTCATTTATCAAAAGCAAAACAAGTACTAGAATGAAAGAAAGACAAAATGAAAAATGAAAAAATGATGAAACGAATGAAAACAATTAGTACGATGGGTTGCCTCCCATCTAGCGCCTTATTTATTATCGTGGCTCGACGTAGTTACCTCCAGTACTTAGACTTCATCGAGATAGGTGATGGCCATATAATTCATCGAGTCAAGAAGACCGATATAAGGTTTAACACGTTGGCCATTCACTTTGAAGACAATGCCATTATTGTCTTCCAATTCGACTACTCCAGACGAGTAGACTTGGATAACTTTGTATGGACCAGACTACTTAGATTTTAACTTAACTGGGAAGAGCTTCAATCTGGAGTTGAAGAGAAGTACCATATCACCCCTTTGGAAGTTTCGTCGAACAATCCGCTGATCATGATACTTTGTCATCCTCTCCTTGTATAGGTCTGTCCTTTCATATGCATGGAGACGGAATTCATCTAATTCGTTCAGCTGCTCCAACCTCAGATTCATAGCATCATCCGAATTCAAATTCAATTTCTTCAATGCCCATAATGCCTTATGGTCAAACTCGATGGGTAAGTGACAAGCCTTCCCATAAACTAGTTGATAAGGAGACATGCCAATGGGCGTTTTGAACGCAGTTCTATACGCCCATAGTGCATCGTCTAGCTTCCTAGACCAATCCTTCATATTTGCATTGACTGTCTTCGCAAGGATTTGCTTGATCTCCCGATTGGAAACTTCTACTTGTCCACTAGTTTGGGAATGATAAGGCGTAGCTACCTTATGTTGCTTGACACCATACTTGGCCAAAACTGATTTGAATAGCTTGTTGCAAAAGTGAGATCCTCCATCACTTATGATAGTACGTGGTACTCCAAAGCGAGAGAAGATATTCTTCTTTAAGAACGCTACAACACGCTTCCCTTCATTGTCGGCCAAAGCTACAGCTTCTACCCATTTTGAAACATAATCTACAGCAACCAATATGTACTTCATTCCAAACGAATTCACTAATGGACCCATGAAATCAATACCCCACACATCAAAGAGTTCTACCTCAAGAATTTTGGACATGGGCATTTCATGGTGTTTTGAAATAGCACCTTGACGTTGGCATTGGTCTCACCTTCTAACATAGTCGTAGGCATCTCTAAATATCGAAGGCCAATAATAACCACTTTGCAAAACTTTTCTTGTCGTCCGATTGCTTGCGTGATGTCCTCCAACTTGGGAAGTGTGGCATGCTTCCAATATAGTAGGCACTTCTTTATGAGATATACATCGTTGAATGATACCATCCGCGCATTGTCGAAACAAATAAGGTTCATCCCAATAGTAGTGCTTTACGCTATGCATAAACTTCCTCCGTTGGTGGTAAGATAAATTGGCAGGTATCACATTACTCACCACGAAATTTGCAAAGTCGGCATACCATGGTAGTTCCTCCATTGTTGTCGCTAATATCTCTTCGTCCGGGAATGCATCATCAATTTGATTTTCAGGTTGCACCACATGTTCATTCTCAAGTCGAGATAGGTGATCGGCGACTTGGTTCTCACAACCTCGTCTATCTTTGACATCAAAATCAAACTCTTGTAGCAGCAACACCCATTGAATTAACCTTGGTTTTGCATCCTTCTTTGTCATGAGATACCTAAGAGCTGCATGGTCTGTATGAATGATCACCTTAGTACCCAATAGATAGGCACAAAACTTCTCAAACGCATACACCACCGCTAGGAGCTCTTGTTCAGTAACAGTGTAGTTCCTTTAGGCTTCATTTAGAACCTTACTCGCATATTAGATAGGATGAAACAGTTTCTCCTTTCTCTGACCGAGAACAGCACCAACGGCTACACCACTAGCATCACACATGACTTCGAATGGGAGAGACCAATCTGGTGCTACCCTGATAGGGGCTTCAATGAGTTTTCCTTTGAGGCATTCAAATGCCTTTAGGCAATCTTCATTGAAGTCGAACTTCGCATCTTTCTCCAAGAGTTTGCACAAAGGACTAGCAATTTTGGAGAAGTCTTTGATGAACCGACGATAGAAACCTGCATGGCCGAGAAAACTACAAACTCCCTTCACCGAAATTGGAGGTGGTAGCTTCTTAATAACCTCTATTTTTGCTCGATCAATCTCTATTCCTCTTGCGGAGATCTTGTTCCCAAGAACGATTCCTTCTTTTACCATGAAGTGGCACTTCTCCCAATTCAGCACAAGGTTGAACTCTACACATCTTTGCAATGTCATGCTCAAGTTTGCCAAACACGCTTCAAAAGACTCACCAACAACTGAAAATTCATCCATAAATACCTCCAAAGTGTCCTCGACCATATCAAAAAAAATAGACATCATACAATGTTGAAAGGTGGCTGGTGCGTTACATAACCCGAATGGCATACGTTTGAAGGCAAACGTACCATATGGGCATGTAAATGTTGTCTTCTCTTGGTCTTCGGGAGCAATACAAATCTGATTGTAGCCTGAATAACTATCAAGGAAACAAAACCATCCTTTCCCCGCTAATCGATCTATCATTTGGTCTATGAAGGGCATTGGGAAGTGATCTTTGAGTGTCCAAGAATTCATCTTTCGGTAGTCCATGCATACTCTCCATCCAGTGACGGGTCTGAGTGGAATAAGCTCATTCTTTGCATTCGCGACCACCGTCATGCCTCCTTTCTTGGGAACACATTATACCGGGATTACCCATGTACTATCAGAGATAGGATACACAACCCCAGCGTCTAACCACTTGATAATTTATTTCTTCACCACTTCTTGCATAGGTGGGTTTAGACGTCTTTGATGTTCAATGGTAGGCGTGCAATTTTCTTGAAGCTGAATTTTATGTGTGCAAATCCCAGGTGGAATACCAATAATATCCGCAATGGTCCATCCAATGGCTCTAATATACTTGCGTAGAATAGCAATAAGAGCTGCAACTTGTTACTCACCCAAATCGGCTGCTACAATAACTGGAAGTGTGTTTCTGCTTCCTAAGAATGCATACTTCAAATGACTTGTCAGCTCCTTCAATTCTAACATGGGTGGCTCTTCAATAGATGGCTTAGCTAGTGGTGTGGGTCGATTCTTGAGATCAAGATCTAGCTTTTGGGGAGCATAGCGATATGTCCCTAATCCCGATAGAGCACAAGTAGCTTTTTCAGAATTTTCAGCATCCTCATTCTCTCCATTCATGAGCACAACCGCCAAAGGGTCATCAATAATTTGCTCTTCTTCAAGTAATTCTTTCTCATCATCAAAGAAAACATCAGCCACCAAAAATACACTTAGATCTTTGGGTTGCTTCATTGATTTGAAAACATCAAAGCGAACCACTTCGTCATTTATTCGGAATGAAAGCTCATTGGCTCTTAAATGAATGAGCATGCTGCCTGTAGCAAGGAAAGGGCGCCCCAAGATTATGGGAACTTCTGAGTCTGCTTCACAATCCAAAATAACAAAGTCTGCCGGAAAGATGAATGAAGAGACCTTTACCAATACATCACATAGAATACCAAAAGGTCATTTTACCGACCTGTCCGCCATGACGAGCCTCATATTGGTTGGAGTAGGATCACCCAACCCCAGTTTCTTGTAGATCGATAATGTCATCAAATTGATGTTGGCTCCCAAGTCACATAATGCTTTGGCAAAATTCAAAGATCCAACGGTGCAAGGAATAGTGAAAGCTCCGGGGTCGGCCTTCTTCTAAACTATCGATCGGGTAGCAATTGCACTACAATGATGCACATCTTCTCTCAACTCATAACTTGCTGCCCGTTTCTTAGTCAAAAGATCCTTCATAAATTTCGCATACCCAGGAATTTGTTCAAGTGCCTCCACCAATGGAACATTAATGGTCAGCTGCTTTAACATAGTCATGAATTTGCTGAACTTCATGTCATCCTCCACCTTCTTCAATCGTTGGGGAAAAGGTGGTGGTGGGTATGGAAGTGTTCTCTCCACGGTTTTCTTCTCCTCTTGCTTCCGTTTTTCAGATTTTTCAGGTTGCACAGCACTGGGTGAGGCGTCCTTGACATCAGGAGTAGGTGCTGCGGCATCTTCTCCTTTTGCATTGTCATCTAGGTCCGCAACCTCGTCAACCACTTGCTTGCCTTTTGCTGAAGTTTCCAGCACCTTACCACTTCTGGTAGTGATGGCCATGCATGAACCCTCATTCCTTGGGTTTTGCACAGTATCACTAGGTAAAGTGCCGACCTTTCTTTGATTGAGTGCTGCTGAAAGTTGGCTCAATTGTTGCTCTATTTGCTTGATTGAAGTGGAATGAGAATCAACTAATTGTTTCATGGAGGACAAATCATTAACTACCTCTGTTACTCCCGCGCTTGTTGCTTCCACTCCTTTCAAGATTTTAGCCATCATGCCTTCCATGCTACAAGAATTAGATGTGGTGGTGTCACGTCTACCAGGGGGAACGTACAAACCACTCTTTTTATTCTTGTTTTTTCAACTACCTTGGTCTTTGTTTCCAGATTTATCATAATAGTTCCGACCTTGGTTTCCTTGGGCATTCCCGCGGAAACCCCCCTGATTGTTCAAGTAGTTGGCCTCCTCTTCCGAATCAGATTTGTCTCTTCCTTTTGACGCAATAGCTTTCACTTTTTCGGTCTTCCTTGACAATAAATGCTTTGTAAGAATATCCATTTGTGTTTTCAAGTGCGCCATATCCTGATCACGTTCTTCTTCTTTTCTTCTTTGGTCTGTGGTCATGCCAATAGACAAGGTGGGACTTGCTACCTCAGAATCCCTGGTATGCCAAGCTCTACTTTGTTTTTTCATACGATCTAGCATATTACTTGCCTGACCAAAGGTGAGGTCCAAGAAAGATCCTCCAGCTGCATTATCCACCACTGGTTTAGTTATTGAATTCAAGGCTCTATACAAGATCTCCATTAGGTGAACATTGGTCATGTGATGGTTTGGGCACCTCACTAGCTTTGTCTTGAACCTCTCCCATGTTTCATGAAGAGCTTCAGTGGGAAGCTGACAAAAGTTGCTGATTTCATCTCTCAATTGTGCCCTCTTGGATGGCGGAAAGAATCTTTCTAGGAAAGCGTCTCTCAATTGCTTCCAATTTGTAATAGAATCAGGAGTCAGCCCATTCAACCATAGTATTGCCTCCCCAGACAGAGACAATGGAAATAGACGTAATCAAATTGCATTCTGACCAACACAAGGATTGTCAAACGACTTGCATGTAGAAATAAAGTTGATGAGATGCATATTCGGATCATCGCCTGCTAGTCCACCAAATAATCCCTTGAGTTGCAATAACTGAATCATGGTGCTTGTGATGTTGAACTTAGAACCGGGCACTAATGGTGGTGGAATTATGGCCCCAGTGGCTCCGGCACCATCAAGATCATCATCATCATCATTGAAAGCTGGCTGTATAGGTTGGCGATCATACCTAAACCGAGCTTGTCGACCTCTTCGGTTGGCAGGTGTTGTAATTTCAGCATTACGCCTAGGGTTTAGTAACTCGTCATCACCTAAATCCTCATCGTCGGGATTTGTTGCTCGTGCAGGGTTATCAATGTTCTGTTGTTGAACCTGGGCAGCGGCAAGGGCAGCCAATCTTGCTTGTTCCTGTTGAGTAGCCATCCTTTCAATTTCTGCTTGTGCTTCCATTCTTCCAATGCGTTGTGGTTCAGGATTGATAGGTAATAACGGTTGACCAGAACTTCTAGTATAGGGCATGTACTGAATAAAAACTTGCAGTAAACAAAAACAAAAACTGAAAGTAAAAGTATGAGAATCTTTGACCAAAGGGTCTAGTAATTATCACAAACTTGATTGACACTCGTATTCCCCGACAACGGCGCCAATTTTTGATAACGCTCAATCTACAGCTCTCGTAGGAGTGTAAAGCGGTAGTTAGCAAATATAGAACCCAACCTGGGTTGGGTATCGATCCCACAGGGAATAGCTTGGCCAACAAGTATGTAAAATCACTAGACTTTTAGTGCAAGTCTTGTGAAAAGGGGGGAGTTTTGTAGTGCAAGTAAAGTAACCAAAATATTGAAGCAAAAGCTGAAAATAGCAAAGTAAAAAGAAAGAATGTTTAGTAGGTTGTGAAACAATGAGAATTGAGGAGTTGGGGTTATGTCCACCTCCTGAGTTATATGTCTCTATTGACTATGAGTGTGTAGAATTCCAACATGCATGTGCTTATATAGAATTGTATTCGATGGTAAATCCAGGCGTCTTTCGACCTATTCGAGGATTATTTCACTTTAACTCTTTCGAGCTTAAAGCGTGTCTAACGGTACGAATTATCCAAGAGGTTAATCCAGTTACGGCACTACCTGTTTAGTAGGGAATTTAGGGGGTGACCCTACTACCTTGACACTATCTCTTTTCCAGACAAATAACCTTTCTTTCGAACAAGTTAAATGTTATACTGGCGTATTCTTGCGTTTGCAACCACAAAGAATGTAGATTAAGATGAAGAGAATAATGATATAAGCAGTGTACGTGTCATAAACTCACAAACTCATAGCAATAGATAGTATCTCAGTTGGCTTCCATAACCCCAACAGAGAAGTTTAGTTACCCATGAATGCGAAGGAGATCACGATTGACATTGTTGTTGTTATACCACAAGATTGATGATTTTCGTGTAGCACAAGTGGTAGGCGTGAAGCGTGAATTCCAAGGCAAAAGTAACAATTCTCTTGTTGCGGAATATAAGAATAGATGAATAGAAGAAAAATAGAATTAATGGGAAGATTACAAGAGTTGTAGAATTGATGAATTTGTAAGAAGGAGAATGAATTGTGAATATCTCTCTCCACTAAGGGAGGAATGAATCTCTCCACTAAGGGAGGAATGAATAAAAATCTCTAGCATGATAGGGTATTTATAAATCTCATATCCTAATTCTACTAAGCTAATGAAATATCTAACCAAATCCTACTAAGTTAATGAAATACTTAACCCAATTGTACTAGGTTAATGTAACATTATCCAAATCCAAATAAACTAATGAAATACTTAACCCAATTGTACTAGGTTAATGTATCATTGTCCAAATCCAACTAAGTTACTACAGTTCCCCAAAGTCTTCAGAAATGTTGTTTTAGCCCGGGATAGATTTTCTATGCAGCGTTTTTGGTCCTTTAGGCGTCCAATCTTACGTTCCTTCCTTCGTGAGCTTTCTTTGGCGTCAAGTAAGCCATAAAATGCTGATTTCTGCATCATTTATACCTGAAACTTTGCTAATCATGTTCATTAGCTCACTTATAGGAAAAAGGACTAAGAGTGCATAAAATATATAGTTTGTTCTCAAAACATGGCACAAATATGGGCAAAATATATTGATATAGGCGCGTAAATTCGCCTATCATCAACAGTAAGAAGGGGGTAGTTTTGTAGTGCAAGTAAAGTAACCAAAATATTGAAGCAAAAGTTGAAAATAGCAAAGTAAAAAGAAAGAATATTTAGTAGGTTGTGAAACAATGAGAATTGAGGAGTTGGGGTTATGTCCACCTCCTGAGTTATATGTCTCTATTGACTATGAGTGTGTAGAATTCCGACATGCATGTGCTTATAGAGAATTGTATTCGATGGTAAATCCAGGCGTCTTTCGACCTATTCGAGGATTATTTCACTTTAACTCTTTTGAGCTTAAAGAGTGTCTAACGGTATGAATTCTCCAAGAGGTTAATCCAGTTACGGCACTAACTGTTTAGTAGGGAATTTAGGGGGTGACCCTACTACCTTGACACTATCTCTTTTCCAGACAAATAACCTTTCTTTCGAACAAGTTAAATGTTATACTGGCGTATTTTTGCGTTTGCAACCACAAAGAATGTAGATTAAGATGAAGAGAATAATGATATAAGCACATGCATATCGGAATTCTACACACTTATAGTCAATAGAGACGTATAACTCAGGAGGTGGACATAACTCCAACTCCTCAGTTCTCATTGTTTCACAACCTACTAAACATTCTTTCTTTTTACTTTGTTATTTTAAGCTTTTGCTTCAATATTTTGGTTACTTTACTTGCACTACAAAACTCCCCCCTTTTTACGAGACTTGCACTAAAAGTCTAGTGATTTTACTTACTTGTTGGCCAAGCTATTCCCTGTGGGATCGATACCCAACCCAGGTTGGGTTCTATATTTGCTAACGACCGCTTTACACTCCTACGAGAGTTGTAGATTGAGCGTTATCAGTAGTACTTGGACATATTTATCATAGTCTTCATAGATTACATCCTCATCTATGCTCGTAGTGGATGTGAACATACAGACCATTTGAAGATTGTGTTGTAGAACCTAAACGATCATCAGTTATTCTCTAAGTTTAGTGAGTGTGAATTATGTTTGAAATTAATATATTTCTCTATCACATTATTTCTGGTGATGGTATTTGAATTGATTCTCAAAAGAACAAATCAGTATAGAAATGGCCTAAACCTATCTCTCCATTAGATATCAAGCATTTCTTGGGATTAACCAATCACTACAGATGGTTTGTTGAGGGATTTTTTTCTAGTGCTTCTCCCATGTCCAGAATGTCTTAGAAGAAACTCAAGTTTCAGTGGTCAGAATAGCTCAAATTCTACCTTGGTTTCTTAGGTAAAAGAAAAGAAAGAAAGAGATTCTATTTTAGTTATGCTGAAAGAGGTAGTTTGAGATCAGCAGGTTAAGGTTTTCTCTCAAGGGGGAGATGGTGTACTTTGTTATCAGTGAAGATTATGTGTTCCAAATATAGATGATTTGAGGTAGTGAATGTTAGTAGAGGCGCAGGGTTTGTGATATTCTATTCACTCGGGATCCACTAAGATGTACTATAATTCATAAGAAGTCTATTAGGGGAATGGTATGAAGTAGGATATTGCAAAATTCGTGGCTAAATTTCCAAATTGTCAGCAAGTGAAGGTTGAGCACTAGAGACCTAGTGGTACACTTTAGAAATTCAGCATCTCTACTTGGGAGTTGGAAGTGATTAATATGGACTCTGTAATAGGGTTATCTCATAGGCATTGTCAATGTGATTCTATTTAGGTCATTGTGGATAGAATAATGAAGTAAGATAATTTCTTGCAAGTCCATACTTCATATTCAACCAAGGATTATACTAGACTCTACCTCAGGGAATTGGTAAGGTTACATAGCTTCTTGTTAACTTTTATTTCAGATAAAGGTACTCATTTTATATCTAATTTTTGGAAGGCCTTTCAGAAGTGTCTTGGTACCCAAGTTTATCTTACTACAACTCTTCAACCATAGATTGATGGTCAGTAAAGAGGACCAATCAGACCTTAGAGGATATGTTAAGGGCTTGTGTTATTGACTTTTAGGATAGTTGGGATGATTACGTACCTTTGATTCAGTTTACCTACAATAACAACTATTATTCTAGTATTTAGATGGCTCCATTTAAGGCTTTTTTTGGTAGGAGGTATAGGTCTCCTTAAAGTTTGTTTGAGGTTGGTGAAGCTACTTTGATAGGACCAAACTCAGTGTATGAGGCGATGGAGAAAGTCAATTGATTTGAGAAAGGATGAAAACAATCCAAAGATGTCAGAAATCCTATGCAAATGTAAGAAGAAAAGATCTTGCATTTGATATTGGTGACTTAGTGAATTTGAAAATTTCACCCATGAAAAGGGTTAAGGGATTGGTAAAAAGGGAAGCTCAATCCCTGCTATATTGGTCCATATAGGATTTTGAGCTATTTGGAAAAGGTATCCTATGACTTAGAATTTCCTATAGAGTTAGCATTAGTGCATCTAGTATTCCATGTCTCTTTGTTAAAGAAATGCTTTGGTGATCTTGCTTCAGTCGTTCCCTTAGAGAGTGTGGGCGTGGAATATAGCCTCTCCTATGAATAAGTCCTAGTTGCGATCCCTTACCATCATATTCATAGGTTGAGGAATAAAGAAGTTTCTTTAGTGCAAGTCCTATAGAGGAATCATCCAGTTGAGAAAGCTACTTAGGAAGCATAAGTTGATATGCGATCCAAGTAAACCGTTCTTTTCTCTTTGAGTCTAGATTCATCTAAAGGTAATGGTTTTCTTAATTAATTAATTAATTATCTATTTTTATCTCAGCTATCTATCCATCCTCGTGTCATAGCATGCATTAATTAGTTTAGTTTAGTCCATGCATTATGTTTCAGATTCAGATAGTTAGTCATGATTCTGCTCATAAGTATTCAGTGCAAGATCTTAATTTTTCCTAGTAACCTATCTTAAAATATTTCATTAATAAAAGAATGATCCCAAGGGAAAGATATAGTAATACCCCAAATTTTCAAGATATAAACCCCTAAAAAAATATGTCGCTAAGTTAGCTTTCCAACGCATCAAGTCTCATCTTAATCCTACATTGTGGCAAAAAGTTATGCATGTCTTTCCCATGTTCCAGACAGTTGAAATAGGATACGACCCACGTGACAACCCATAACCAAATGTTATGAGTCGTTACAAGTTGTCATGCTCTGAATAGAAATTACCCCCAGCTATAACCCAGTGACTACAACTCTACCCTATGACTCATAATCATTGGCTATGATTCGTTAAGAGGGACTCGTAGTCCCAGTAGTGTGCAACCAAGAATTCATCCTAGTGGGTACGAGTTCAGCACATGACTCGTAATCAGACCTTACGAGTCATTTTGTTAACCCATAACCTAACCAGTGTTTGACCCAAAAGCTAAGACTTGGACT
The DNA here is from genome assembly GCA_030864225.1 of Capsicum baccatum var. pendulum. Classification (NCBI taxonomy): domain Eukaryota; kingdom Viridiplantae; phylum Streptophyta; class Magnoliopsida; order Solanales; family Solanaceae; genus Capsicum; species Capsicum baccatum. Next base: position 72,265,124 of record CM061556.1, on the reverse strand, counting down.
ATGACTTCACCTAATGACTCATAGACAGTCGTGAGGTGAGTCATAATGACCGGATGCGGGATTTTCCTACATAATTTTGTAGGGACTTTTATGTATTTTCCCGCTCTTTTAAAGTCCTAACCCATGTCACTTAGACTTACAAAAGGGTGTTATGAAAGACCTAAAACTCCCAAATAGATTATTAAGTTGTAATTGCACCCAGAGAACCAAAAAGGGGTGATTTCTCTTCTCTCCAAGTCAATTAGTGTTCTTCAATTCAAGTCCAAGATTCTACATTCAAGTATGTGGGATAATCATCAATGGGTTCCATTCACCATTGATTCATAATGTTTTCCCCAAATTCACAAGTTTAATTCTCCTTTTCTTTAGGGTTCCATGTAAAGCATAACTTCCTCAATTCTTCAATTTAATACTTGAATTCAAATATGAATAGATGTTTTCTCATAAGTTTATGCATCTTTTAGTACTCAAATCATGTTATCTTTTTATGTTGATAAAATTATAAAATTCATGAGTTGATTCATAAAATTTCTCTATCATGTCTTTATTATGATATAATCATATTTAACGTATATTCCAGTGCTGGTGGGTTATGAACATCCGATACCTAGATATTCATGAATGTTTTAGATGTCGGGTTAAAATTCAAACATTACATGTTGGTGTCATTATATTCTAATTATTATCTTATTGAGCATCTATTAGTATTGAATTATATCAAACCTTTACCAGTACTAGTATCAGTTCAGTTAGGAGTAGGACTTAGCACCTTAGGAGTAGGACTTAGCACTGAGTGAACCTAGGGATGATGGCTCACCTGCCCGTGAGGGTTGAGACCTTTAGTAGAAGTCCTTAAGTTTAAGAACTATGTTGCCAGCATAGGTTATGGGAGGTCACCCGCTAGTTGAGGACTGACACTCTTTTAGATATCACCTAGGGAGTTGACACCCTAGTTCTTTAGGACATCAGTTTGGTGGATCCACACAGCCTATATTAGTACCCTTGGCAATGTACTAACACCCTTTGAACTAGGGTTATAGGTTGGACCCTAATTATATCAGATTAGGGCATGTCAGTTGAATTTTAGCTCCCATAGTTTTAGTTCAATATTTAGACAACATCAATTCTAGTTTGCATTACCAAGTGTCCATATATCAGTTATTCATATTATTTCAATACAAATTTATTCTTTGTCTTACACTTATTTTATATGTTCATGCATTCATGCTCAGTACCTATATGTACATCATCTAGCCCCTAACTCGCATATTAATACATTCAAAGTACAGACCTCATACTCTCTTATGTGCTATGTTGTCGTACAACATAGGTTGGGATGCTTAGTTCCCATATCACACTTAGTTCATTCCATCGCCACCCAGCTGTAGTATTGATGAGTCATCATCAGTTGAGGACTAGTTATTCCATTATTTATTCATTCCAACACTTTTATTTTATGTTATTTTATTAGTCAGAGTTAGTTGGGGACCTGTCCCATCGACTCATTATTTTTAGAGTCTTTCAGAAAGTCAAAAAAAAGTTTTATTTCCAGTGGGTTCTTATTTACTCTTTATTGGACTTTTAGATAAATGTTTAAGATGACTTCTACATATTATTTTGTTAACTTTTTTTTAGTATTTACAGCTTGTGCCAGATCATGGGTTAGCTTGGGGATACTTATGGCCTTAAGCACCATTTTATGGCTAGGTAGTAGTCTTGAATCATGATAGTACTGAGGGGTTTGTTATGTATAGTAATGTAACTCGTGTAAGACTGGGTTTTGTGATGATACAACATGTTGAGATTGTATTCTATGTTTCCAGGCATCTTAATGTTCATGAAAGGAATTACTCAACAAATGATCTAAAGTAGGTGGTTGTGGTTTTCGCTTGGAATATTTGGTACCATTATTTGTATGGGGTGCACACGGATATTTATTTAGACCATAAGAGCTTGCACTATGTATTTACATAGAAGAAATTAAATCTCTGGCAGAGACGGTGACTCAAATTACTTAAGGATTATGACATAATCTTTCACTACCATCAAGGTAAAGCTATCGTTGTTGTTGATACTCTTAGTATGTTTTCTATGGAGATCTTATCTTATGTTGAGGAATAAAAAAGAGGGTTGGTGAAGGATATTCACAAGCCAGATATCTTGGGAGTTTGTCTCATAATCTTTGAGGATTGGGGGTGATTGTTCAGAAAGTGGTTAAGTCATCTCTTGGTGCTAAGGTTAAGGAGAAATAGGATTTGGATCCCATACTTATGCAGATTAAAGATGATATGGGTCAGCAAAAGGTTATGGCATTCGACATATATGGAAATGGCATTATGAGGTATTAAGGAAGGTTGTGTGTTGTGGATGTTGATGGGTTATAGGAATAGATTTTGACTGAGGCTCATGAGTCCAGATATATAGTTCATTCATGTTTAACTAAGGTGTACTATTAATTATAAGATATTTAGTGGTGGAATAATATGATGAGGGATGTGGTGAATTTTGTTACGAAGTGTATGATTTGTAAAAAAAATCAAGGTAGAAAATTTAAGGCCAAGTGGCATGTCTTAAGATATAGAGTTACCCATGTGAAAGTGGGAGTTGGTCAATATGGACTTTTTTATAGGTCTTCCATGGTCTCGCAATTTGTATGATACTATTTGGGTTATTTTGGATTGAATGATCAAGTCTTCTCACTTCATGCCTATGAGGACTAACTACCCAGAAGAGAATTATGTTAAGTTGTTCATTCAGGAGAAACTTAAGTTGCACGGAGCATTGATGTCCATTATTTTAGACCACGGTATGCTATTTTCATCTCATTTATGTCATTTTTTTCAAATGGGAATGGGTACTTAGGTGAGCCTTAGCACCATTTTGCATTCTCCAATAAATGGACAAGCAGAATGTGCCCTTCAGACTTTGAAAGATATGCTAAGGGTCTCTGTGATTGATTTTAAGGGAAGTTAGGTTGATCATTTGCCTCTTATGGAGTTTGATTACAATAACAGTTATTATTCTAGAATTTTGATGAACTCTTTTAAGTCCCTTTATGGTAGTAGGTACAGGTCTCCGATTGGATGGTTTGAGATTGGTGAGACTAGGTTGTTTGTCCCTGACTTGGTTCACCAAGCCATGGAGTAGACGAAGGTGATTAGGAAATGACTTAATACTGATTAAAGTCACCAAAATTCTTACTTGGATGTGAGGTGGAGGGAGTTGGAGTTTGAGGTTAGTGATTGGGCTTTTTTGAAGGTTTCTCCTATGAAAAGAGTCATGAGATTTGGGAAGAAAGGGAAGCTCAGTCCATGTTACATTGGTCCATATCAAATTTTGAGAAGAATTAGGAATGTTGCTTTTTAATGGGTTTGCTAGTGATTTTGGCTTTGATTTATCTTGTTTTCCATGTGCCTATGCTGAAAAGGTTTGTAGGTGATCCTTCTTTGATAATACCTATAGGGAATGTGGTGTCATGGATTCTTTGTGTTATAAGAAAGTCCTAGTTGATTTATTAGATAGAGAAGTTCATAGATTGAGGATAAAAGGTGTAGCTTTGGTGAAGGTTATTTGGAGAAATCAAAAGAGAGAGGAAGTTACACGAGAATCTGATGAAGACATGAAATCCAAGTTCCCATTCTTGTTTCTAGTAATGGATGCAAATGTTTAAGGTATGAGTTTGGGTTCCCATTTGTATCCTTTGAATTGTCCTTGGAATTTGTTTTCTTTCTTTCTATTATGGTGCTAAGGGTACCCTAATTTCTCATTCGGGAACGAATGATCCAAAGGGTGGATAATGTAATTACCTAAGTTCATGAGCTTTAGACCCTTCAAGAGATGAATAATTGGATTAACCGAGTTGCTAAAGTGATGTCAAACTGGTTCTGACAACGGTCAAGGGTACAACTTATTATGACAAATAACAAGTCATTAGGAAGACTTATTGCAATGATAGTGAGAAAGCCCAAGTTTTGGTCACTTCACAATGAGTCCAGGGTACGACTTGTTGTAAGACACAATGAGTCGTTAGGAGGGACTTGTTCTCACAATAAAAGAATACACAAGAGTTAAAGTCTCGAACCACGTAACCCATGACTAGACCTAAATATTTGTTAAGAAGAGAGTCATCGTCATACCAAAAAAGACTCAGAACTAATAACCTCAGATCACGACTCAAACCAGGACTCATGGCCAGTCATAACAAGTTGCTCCAAGCTATGATGACTATTCTCAGGATTTTCCTGCACGTTTTAATTAGGGTCTTTTTGGTTTTTTGTCCTTTCTCCAAACTCTTTTCCATGACTAAAAACACCTAAATGACCCCTCTACCATCAGTTATCAGAATCAAACATTATTTTTTCCTCCTTATCTCTTAAGACAAGGGATATTAAGGTTTTACAAGGAATTCAACATTTAGGCTTTAATTTTTGAATTCTCTTTAATTTCTTCTAATACTTCAGGCATGTTGCTCATCCCTAACATGTATTTTACATTATGGATTTTATTTAATCATAATTTATGTGATTGAATTGATGGGTTTGAAATTGTGTTAAGGGCTTTTGATTATTATTTCATGAATTGCTTTTCCCATGTTTTAAGTGGATAATTCATGTTTTAAATTATGATTTTTGGGACTAAATAAGTGTATTGAATGAGTATTGGAATGGGGAACAAGGATTTTCCTAAATTGATGGATTTTAGGCTTAGTGTTGGCATTAACCTCAACCCACTTTGTGAACTTGGTTATAAACATGAATATTCACATAGTTTAACTTACCTTTGAAACATTGCATTACATTGATGGATAAATGAATAATGAATATGCTTTTTGGAATGCCTTTGGTGGCATTGGTTTGGATTTTAAGTGGAACTTGGGAGTCAAATCATTATATGGATTGGTTTGGCATAATTGAATTAGCTTACAAGCATATTAGTATGATGACAGCATGTTGAAAAATTACTTAATAAAGATTCATTGGTTAATAATTGGGTTTATGTGTAAACTATTTTAATTTGGGCTTAAAGGGAATTATATAGCTCATCATGAAGGAGTAGACTGGGGGAACCAATAATGGAAACACTGTTTGCCGACGTGGGGGGTATATGTTACTGTGTGCTTAGTGCACACTTATATTTTTAATGGGTATCGTGTAGTTGTCTTTAGCCTATCCTAAGTTCCTTGGTATGTGCAGCTAACACATACTAGGACCCTTTTGACAAAGAGAGTCGGACCCATATACCCTATAGGTGTTTTTAGGAGGCAACAAGCTATATATGTTTGGTTAATATTTTAAACTCTCATGATCATGACCCTTGTCCCTATCCTGGCATCCTATATATGTATATATAAATGTTATGCATGTGGTTTTGACTGATTTTTGGCAATGGCAATATTTTGTCCCTTTTTTTGAGTTAAATTCTAGTATTTGCCCCACTGGTCATCCCCAGACACTACATCGTTTCATGGTGTAGGTTTGGAGAATTTTTTTGTTACTCCTTTGCAGCGTTAGGAAGTATGGTACGTTGGTTGAGTTACTTTGAAAGGGTGAGCCTCTATCTTTTGAAAAATAGTGCCATTTTATTAGGTTTCTTTTCAGATTTTGGGAATTGTGAATTGCTTTCTTTCATAGTCGAGGTCATTTCCTAACTTAGTTTGGTATTTCTGGTTATAGAGGATTTTGTGGATAGTATTAGTATGATTATTGACTTGTTTATACTTTTATATTTCATTTGATTAATCTATTTTATTTCCTACTTTTGTTAGTTTCCACTATTTTTTCTATTTTGATCTAGAGGTTAGGTTAATGGGGTGGTCTCTGACCCACAGTGAACTTGAGATACCCATCACGACTAGCCGTTGGTTTGGGTTGTGGTAGTATGAAAGATAGTCTTTCTTATAAAGAGATACTGATGGAAATCCTTGACCCTTAGGTTCCTAGGTTAAGGAATAAAAAGGTTGCACTGGTAAAGGTTTTGTGGAAAAATAAGTCAATTGAGGGAGCTACTTTTGAAGAAGAGGCAGACATGATGACCAAGTACCCAAGTTTTCCCTTCTAGCTCAGTCCCTACTTGAGGTAATAGTTTCCCCCTTAATTCATTAATTCTTTCTATTTAATGTCCCCCACTTATTTCCATGCCATATCATGTGTCATCATATCTACCTAGGTTCCGCTCTTAAAAACTCAGTGTATGAATTTTAGGTAAAGATAAAGTACAAGGGTTCCAATAATATCAGAAGGAGTGGAGAAGAAAATATGGGAATTGCAACTTTTTCCCCTAACCTTCCAGCTTAATCAATTTTCATTTAGAGATGAATGACCCTAGGAGAGGATTGTAATGCCCGAGAAAATCCATGCCTATGATTGAAACATGCTTCAAGTATAGGCCGTGTACGTCACTAAGTTTAACATCACGAGAAGGGATTTATTCTTGTACCAAGGCCCCCAACCCCCTATCCCTTAGTCAAGCTAAAACCTCTCTTATCGATATATCCCTAGAGTATGATCAACTTTAAATTAGCATAACTTCAAGATTCAGATGGATCTTTGAGTTCCCAACCTAGAAAATAATATATATTTTAATTATATTTCCAATGCATCTAGTTTCACCTCAACCTAACATCCGAGTAGAAAGGTATGGCCTTTTCAATAAAGCATTGCCTTGCAATGAGATACCACGAGCAAAACCAGGACCATGGTTACATTGTACAATAGTAAAATGATCTTGTCTGATTGATACAACCTCAAATTATGAAATTTGACAAAGTTTAGCCTCATTCCATGAGTATGAACCACGATCGTGCTTTAAAACCATGATACCCTAGCACAATCATGAGTCCCATAAATGTCCTTAATATAACCAGCAAATATACTAACAAAGGTATAACCATTGGTAGATCCCACAATTGTACCAAGGATCGTCTAATCATTTTTATAGAGTATTCATCCAGCACCCAACCACAAGTGAAACCCATGATCAAGGTTGGTCCCACAATCGTGGGAAGGTCTCATATGTTCCTCCCTAGATATTTTAATTATGAAATTTTAAGGGGCATATTAGTATTTTTACACTCTTTTACCATTAAAGCTACGTCATTTTGGGAATATAAATAGTCATTATTGGGTCTTACATGACCCTAATCTCTCATTATTTAGAATATCATCCAATACTTACTTTCGAAAGAGAAAAGAGAAGTTTTTTTCCCAAGGCCAGTTAGGGTTCATCTTCTTCAGGCTTTCAAATCTAACGATTCTTCAGGGTTCTCATCTCCAAATATGTTGGATTTCATAAATGGATTTCCTTTCACCTATTGAGTTCCTATTTAACCCAACTCTATAGTTCAATTCTTTTTTCACAACTCAAGGTTATGGATATTGGTAAAATTATTGATATATCAATCTTTTGGTATCATTGAGTTATGATCCCCATTATATAAAGAATCTAATGCTATTACTTTATTATGATCCTAATCCCTAGTCACATTGTAAATTCTATGAATATTGGATCTATGTCATTGAACTCGTAATTTCATTCAATTTATGAAATGGACATAGTAGTTCATTCTTCAGAGATAGTGAGTTATGAACACCCAATGACCTAGGATTTCAACATATACTTTTGAATGCTATGTTCCCCAGTTTACATGTTTTGAATCCTTTCATACAGTATATTTATTTTAGTAATTAAATTATTACCATCAGTGAGCCTTGGAAATATCAGTGATGTTTAGTTGGGAGTAGTACTTAGCACCTAGCGGATGACGGGATGAAGGCGCATATGCCAGTTAGGGTGATACCTTTGGAAAGATTCCCTAAGGTGAGTGTAACGCCCCGAAATCGGATCCTGAGATGTCATACGGTGCTTAAGGTCACAAGTGACCCCAAGCTAACCCTTCATCTGGATAACCCAAAGCAACTGAATAAAATACATAAAATAGAAGGAATAATGCAGAAACAACCCATAACTTAGTCTGACCAACATGAAAGTAAATTTACACGGTCACAATTCTGCTCATATATATACAAATCTAAAACTGAATACACTGACTATTAGTGACTATCTATGAAGCCTCTACTAGCATTGACCAAAGATAGCCGGGTCATGACTCCCAAATACCCCTACTCAATATGACTGAATACAGAAAATACAATACACCTCAAATCTGAACAACTCAAGTCCCTGAATCAAAAGCACTAATCACCTGCCGATCGAGAGTTGCGACCCAACTGAACATGATATGTGTGCTACAGTTTGTACCTACATTTTGGTAAGAATGTAGCCGATGGAAATATGTGGGTCAGCACTTTGAAATGTACTGAGTATGTGGGGGTGTATGCAATAATAAAAATAGTATAATCAATTTCATAAAAATATGCATACGGACAATGATGACTCACTTGTCTTGAGTTATATCAATTCATACTTTTCGTAATTTTATAATAAACAGTTCATATGATAAAATCTCGTAATCCACGTAACTCATTATAAATCATAAATTATGATAAATCATCCTAAATTATCATAAATCATCATATCGTCAAAAATCAGCATAGGTAATTATAAATCATCATAAATGACCATAAAACATCATAAACATCTCAACTCTTTGACTCAAATCTCGGAGTGACTCAGTAATTCAAGAAATTTAATCTTATGGACACGGGAGTTTCCTATAACCGACAACCCCACGTGAGCTACGTGGAATACCAACGTTTGAAACCCCCATTCGCGGGAGCATCATACTCCTTGCCAGGGAGTACGATCTTAAAACTGCAATAATCACAATCGGGCTCTCTGGCCAATAATATCATCATCAAACAACCCTACAGTGGCACATAGGTTTGGGAAAATACCAAATTTCCCTCTCGGTGCTAAGTACTACTCCCCGACAAGCTCAAAACGCGTTAGAAAATCCACCACAACATCACAAGGATCTATCATAAAGGCCAAATCAAATCTCTTTCTTATTTATCAAATCATATCAATTTGTGGATTCCTAACTCAACACATTTTAGCTCAAAACATTTTAATCTTCCTCAACATCAACAAGATATCAATGCATTGAACCATAACCGACTCGACATTTGAACAAGGATATGAAGACTCAATACGTAATATTTTCAACAATTTAACTCATCAAAACCATCTGGAAAATACCAAGACTCATTGCAACTTCGATATCAATATACCAAATAGCTCAAATCGTCATAAGAAAGCTCAAAATTTGACACATGGCTCAAAAATACTTGGAAATACCAATAATTCATTCTTGAAATTAAACGTGGATACATGTTCAAAATATATCAATTCTTGATAGAAACACCAAGAATCCCAATATTAAATCTCAATTCATAGAACGAAAATAGTCAAATACTCATGTAATTCAAAACTTATAATTCAAATCTTTATAAGTTCATAATCGAATTATTTAGACATAATTTAACTTACAGAACCATATGAATCCATTAAATTATCATAATTGGCAATCTTGAACAATTTACATATATACATAATCAAAATCTCATGGTAGGATATCTTGGAAATAAATTTATTTGCCAAACTCATAATAATCCATAATAAAAATTAAAGATACGGGCACAAGAACGGATGAATTATTCTTGTTCAAACCCCACATACCTTAAAATTAAAGATTTGAATGAATTCTTGCCTCAGAACACTATTCACGAAATTGATTGGTGCATCTTGAGGAGCTTGGAACGGAGACTTCATTTATCGAATTAATTTTGAATTTCCATGGTGGAATTGGAAGATTTAGAAAGGGGAATTTAGAGGTTTAGGGTTTTTTTCTTGGATTTTTTTTTTTTGAAAATAACAAAATTTGATGCCCAAAATCAGTTTTTATGCTTATTTCCACGAAATGGGGCAAGGGTGAAATGACTGGGTTGCCCCTAAGGAAATTGAAAAATGGCAGAAAAATCCTGCATACCTTGGCCACGAAAAACTGAATAACTCCTCGTTCGGGTATTGGATTTTTGCGAAATTTATATCGTTGGAAATCTAAATCAAAGATCTTTAATTTTTTATATTGTAGGCCACCCAGTTCGTCATATATAAAGAGTTATGATTGACCGAAGTTGACCCAAATCAAATTCGTCCCTCAGTTACTGATTTGACATGCGGAAATAAATTGATCGTAACTTATTACTCTGATGTTGGAATGGGGTGAAACCAATTGCATTGAAAAGAAGACTCGAAGATCTTTCGTTTGATATATAGTATATCTCCCAGTTCCTTATATTCAGGAAGTGATGATCGTTTAAAGTTGGTCCTGAAATGCTGAAAAATTCTGGAGCATGCTAATCGCATGATGCCACTGTTTTGGGCACCTAAACATGCCCTTATGCTACTCCAAAAATTCTGAAACTCACTCGAGATGTATTGCGACATTTTCCCATCGCAACGCAACTTGAAAATTGAAAAATGGATGTCAAAAAGGTCTTCAAATAAATACCCGAAGATCAGAGGTCTAAATGAGAAAGTTTCAACACTTAGCAAATTATTTTTTTGAGTGCTAAGCTTTTCTTGGCAAGATAAAAAGGCTTTAACGACTCGACACATTTGGGAGTGAAATATTTAACTGGAAAAACTTGGGGTATCACATCATCTCCCCTTGGAAACATTCGTCCCCGAATGTCGCTCGTTAGGATAGGAAGGCAAGGAAAATTGAGTATAAGCAACTAAAATAGCTTGATGAACAAGTTTATATTTTTCTAAGCTTTGGAGTACTTTCCGATGCATAAGCTCATGATAATCACAACGCCATAGTTGAGTCTATTACTAAAAGAGTTGAATGAAGGAAAAATTATTAACTTCGATTTAAATTCGCATTCACAAAGAAAGAGATGAAAGATCTAGGATATGAAAACTCGGGATATCACAATATCTCCCTCTTGGGATCGGTTCTCCCCAAATAATACTAATTGATATACGGGACACTTTATGATCGACCCATGGCTTAATACTTGGGTCGGAAATAAAAGCAAAGGCTAAATAGAATTTTGTAACTTGCTTCGACGCAAATAAATCATTTTTGAAATGGTTATGCTCACGAAACTTCAAGTAGAGAGATTGGACCACATCGGAAGATGGAAGAAATATATGAATCCGTCAGAATAACTATCAAGTTGAATTTCTAGGTGCACAGACCGAATCAAGACACGCTCTCATTCAATTAGGACATGATTCAAAATCTTTCGAAGGAACTTTCAATGCTACTAAGAAGCAATTGGGTTTGGGATATGGTCCGAACAATATATATATATATATATATATATATATTGAACTAAGGATTTATAACTCGACCCCAATTTTAAGTACGGAGCATAGGTCAATCAGTCTTATAACAAAATAAAAGTACTAGACCCCACGCAGTACAACTTACTTTCAAGCTTATCAATACGCTTTGCACACCCTTTCTCCGCAATACTATTTTCCCCATATATACCAAACTTACTTGATTCAATTCATAATTCTCACAAGGCATTTGCAATCTTGGCTATTCAAATCTAACTAAGCCAAACTCTCTCTCCTCATTTTCAAGCTTAATCTGGAGTCACCAATTCCTCCACCTAACACCGTAACATAGCACCATTCCGAATTATAAATTTACACACATCCACATTGTTACAATTCCTCATCTTATAGATAATTCTTATTACCACTCAATCAACTCTAATCCACTTAATACTCACCATTTTCAACCATCATATTCATATCAACAAGTCTTGAAGCTTAGGGAACTATTCATAGGCATATACGCAATTCAACTTATAGCAAGGCCAAGGCTTGCAACCAATATCCTCAGACAGAAGATATATTCACAATACATGAGTGCTATGCAAGATCAATTTACAAGAGCTTTTAGCTTAGACTTCTAAATCAATATAGACACCAAAACTTATCGATAATATAAACTTTAATCTCCGTCCATATATACACATATGATGTTCAAGCCTATCTTTATAATTACTTATACACTCCTAATCAACACCCATAAAACACCTTTTTCAAATTCTACAATCCTTTATTAAGACAACTTCTGGGCACTATTCTTAAGAAAACACTCAATAACTTTTCCAATTAACTAAGCCATGCACAAGACTTCACTTCAATAATTCCCCACCTACAAACCTAGATAAACCATCACCCAACCACTTTCACAAACACAACACGAAATTCTTCAAATAACCATGACATCCATCAAAAGCCTAGCCTCAAGCTTACTCCATACTTGCCACCTTAGCTAAAATGACATGCCACAATCTTTATCAACAAAAACCCGTTCACTCTCTCCTATTATCACCACTATTCATCCACACTTCCTCGACAAATGGAAAGTCATGAAAGGGTCGAATATAAAGGGATATTGTGTATGACTTGGTGCGGTTATTGAGGCCGGAGAACTAGGGCATCAAATGCATGAATTCAACCAGAATCAAGATTAAAGATTAAGGACACCCAGGACATAAATTGAATCTTATTGGTCGCTAAGGGTGTTGCCAGTGGACTGAACTTGAACATATAATAAAACTTAAGCACATGCATTATGAACCGTGCAACTTTAGTTTGGAGTTTATAGCTTATGGAATGTCGATTTCGCCCGCTAGAAAAATTGGGGCTCCATATTTTGATAGTTAGGAGAATACATGTTTTCCCATGATATGCATGAACATGTATTATGATCGGGGGAATGAAACATAAGGAATGAGAAAATATCAAAGTCATTGAAAAGGTTGGGGTAAAATAGGATCAACACCACTACTTCTCACCAACAACTTGCAACCCACCGATACACCTACTTGAATCCCGCAATCTTCACTTAGTTAATCTACTATCTCCCCCTTAGACTTAAGCCAACACTCCGAGTCAACGAATCACCATACAAACTCTAGTCCACGGCATTCTCTTTACTCCAGGTCCCCAGATATACCCATACACAAGATCCATAACTTAACCCGTATAACTACACCCGCGAGCGCAAAACCCATTCTTAACATAACTTTTAAATACCCACCAACTTAGAAAACTTCAAAAGTTATCATACAACAATTCATGCACTCCGCAGCTTAGATTCTAGCACTTACCATGGACACATCAAACCTTCGCTAAACCATACTAATTTTTTTGTGCTTTGCTAACATCACATCTCAAACTAACACCCTCGTCAACCTCTAATGCCCAAGTTAACTCATAATTACATCGTATACCACATATCCTCATTCATACTTACCCGATCAAGGATAACACTAATCGCTTAACATTTAATAACTTAAAAAAAATCCCTATAGCACCTTGAGCATACTACTTCCTCAACACACAATATCATACTTGATTACGAACAAATAGACTTAAGCTCCCGTACATACGGTTCAAACCTACTAAATCTCCTCCCTATCACTAACGTAGTAGCAATTCAATCATTAAATTCATTTTTCTCATCACCCGCTATACAAACTTAACAACTCACTCTAACTACGATTAACAACAATCTCAACAACCATTTCCATCTATCAAACACCCTAAACATACTAGTCCACCAAAACCTCATAACGATAATAATCATCCACAATTCCATGGCCTATGCCATAGTAATTTATCAACACCGCCTTCCACCATGTTTCCAACCAATGCAAGAACAAAAGAGTAAACAGACAGCTGTTAGTGAATCGAAACAGGCCTCACACGGCTTCACTAGACTTTGGTTTTGTATTTTGAAAAAGGAAATAAACATCAAAACAATTATGCAAGTGAATCGAAATAAGCCCCACACGGCTTCACTAGACTTCAAGTTTTCATCAAAAGATGATCAAAAAATATTTTCAAGAAATAAAAGTCTGGTACACCATAATCAAGGATCCGAGAATATATGTCTCGCTTTACCTCAACTGAATGACTCAAGAGGGATGAGGGTACATCTTGAAAGCTATGGAACCTTTGCTAGTAAGCCCAGGAATATAATCAAGAGAGGAAATTGGAACTAGTTAATCACCCTATCTCAACATTATTACACAGATAAGAAAAATACGAAATCACATCATGAATTCTAGGGAGAAATCCAAAAACAATTCCAACATAGGCTTAATGCACAACCTTCAAGAACGTACATATGATACCTCAATTTTTTGGAACTCAAGAGCACTAATGAAATCAATTTTTTTTCAAGCTCACTTACAAGCCCGTAATATCAGAGGAGATTATCTAAGAAAGCATCATCTATAAGGATTTACGCTTGACTATATCTAGTATTTTAGAACAAGGTAAAATGGCCCAATTTATGCAAGATATGAACCCGTATGAATTTCTTAAGGAACCTTTCCACAGCACGATCTACGACTTGAAAGAAAGGGAACATTTTCCTAAATGCCTTATAGCCTCTCAAAGAAAAGTACAGACGTCTCCATACCAGTCCGCGAGACTCTTCTAGACATGGCTTCATAGACACCCTAGGACACTTGAACTATGTGCTCAGATACAAAGCTTATAACGCCCCAAAATCGGATTTCGAGATGTCACACGGTGCTTATGGTCCCAAGTGACCCCAACCTAACCCTTCATCTGGCATAACCCAAAGCAACTGAATAAAATACATAAAATAGAAGGAATAATGCGGAAACAACCCATAACTTAGTCTGACCAACATGAAAGTAAATTTACATGGTCATAATTCTTCTCATATATATATACAAATCTAAAACTGAATACACTGACTACTAGTGACTGTCTATGAAGCCTCTACTAGCATTGACCAAAGATAGCCGGGTCATGACTCCCAACTACCCCTACTCAAGACGACTAATACAGAAAATACAATACACCTCAAATCTGAACAACTCAAGTCCCTGAATCAAAAGGACTAATCACCTGTCGATCGAGAGCTGCGACCCAGCTAAACATGATATGTGCGCTACAACTTGTACCTATATTTTCGTAAGAATGTAGCCCATAGAAATATGTGGGTCAGCACTTTGAAATGTACTGAGTATATGGGAGTGCATACAATAATATAAATAGTATAATCAATTTCATGAAAACATGCATACGGACAATGATGACTCACTTGGCTTGAGTGATATCAAATCATACATTTTGTAATTTCATAATAAACAGTTTATATGATAAAATCTAATAATCCACGTAAATCATTATAACTCATAAATTATGATAAATCATCCTAAATCATCATAAATTATCATATCATCAAAAATCATCATAGGTAATTATAAATCATCATAAATGACCATAAAACATCATAAACATCTCAACTCTTTGACTCAAATCTCGGAGTGACTCGATAATTCAAGAAACTTAATCTAGTGGACACGGGAGTTTCCTATAACCGACAACCCCACGTGAGCTACATGGAATACCAACATTTGAAACCCCCATTGGCGGGAGCATCATACTCCTTGCCAAGGAGTACGATCTTAAAACTGTAATAATCACAATCGGGCTCTCTGGCCAATAATATCATCATCAAAAACCCTACGGTGGCACATAGGTTTGGGAAAATACCAAATTTCCCTCTCGGTGCTAAGTACTACTCCCCGACAAGCTCAGAACGCATTAGAAAATCCATCACAACATCACAAGGGTCTATCATAAAGACCAAATCAAATCTCTTTCTCATTTATTGAATCATATCAATTTGTGAATTCCTAACTCAACACATTTTAGCTCAAAATATTTTAATCTTCCTCGACATCAACAAGGTATCAATGCATTAAATCATAAGCGACTCGACATTTGGACAAGGATATGAAGACTCAATACGTAATACTTTCAACAATTTAACTCATCAAAACCATTCGAAAAATACCAAGACTCATTGCAACTTTGATATCAATATACCCAATAACTCAAATCATCATAAGAAAGCTCAAAATTTGACACATGGCTCGAAAACACTTGAAAATATCAATAATAAATTCTTGAACTTAAAACGTGGATACATGTTCAAAATATATCAATTCTTGATAGAAACACCAAGAATCCCAATATTAAATCTCAATTCATAGAACGAAAATAGTCAAATACTCATGTGATTCAAAACTTACAATTCAAATCTTTATAAGTTCATAATCAAATTATTTAGACATAATTCAACTTACAGAACCATATGAATCCATTAAATAATCATAATTGGCAAGCTTGAATAATTTACATATATACATAATCAAAATCTCATGGTAGGGTATCTTGGAAATAAATTCATTTGCCAAACTCATAATAATCCATAATAAAAATTAAAGATATGGGCATAAGAACGGATGAATTATTCTTGTTCAAACCCCACATACCTTAAAATTAAAGATTGAAATGAATTCTTGCCTCGGAACAATATTCACAAAATTGATTGGTGCATCTCGAAGAGCTCGAAACGGGGACTTCATTTATCGGATTAATTTGGAATTTCCATGGTGGAATTGGAAGATTTAGGAAGGGTAATTTAGAGGTTTAGGGTTTCTTTCTTGGAATTTTTTTCTGAAAATAACAAACTTTGATGCCCAAAATCAGTTTTTATGCTTATTTCCACGAAATGGGGCAAGAGTGAAATGACTGGATTGCCCCTAAGGAAATTTAAAAATGGCAGAAAAATCCTGCATACCTTGTCCACGAAAAACTGAATAACTCCTCGTTCGGGTATTGGATTTTCGCGAAATTTATATTGTTGGAAAGATAACTCAAAGATATTTAATTTTATATATGGTAGGACACTCATTTTTTTCATATATAAGGAGTTATGATCGACCGAAGTTGATCCAAATCAAATCCGTCCCTCAGTTACTGATTTGACATGCTGAAATAAATTGATCGTAACTTATTACTCTGATGTTGGAATGGGGTGAAAATAATTGCATTGGAAAGAAGACTCAAAGATCTTTCGTTTGATATATAGCAGATCTCTCAATTCCTTATATTCAGGAAGTGAGGATCGTTTGAAGTTGGCCCTGAAATGCTGAAAATTTCTGGGGCATGCTAATCACATGGTGATACTATTTTGGGCACCCAAACATTCCCTTATGCTACTCCTAAAATTCCGAAACTCACTCGGGGTATATTAAGACCTTTCCGAATCGCAACGCAACTTACAAATCGAAAAACGGATGCCAGAAAGGTCATCAAATAAATACCCGAAGATCAGAGGTCTAAATGAGAAAGTTTCAACACTTAGCAAATTTTTTTTTGAGTGCTAAGCTTCTCTTGGCAAGATAAAAAGGCTTTAACGACTCGACACATTTGGGAGCAAAATATTTAACGGGAAAAACTCGGGGTATCACAGTGAGACCTTTGGTTGGAGTCCCTAAGTTCTAGAACTACGATGCTACCGTAGGTTCTAAAGGGTTACCCCTTAGATCAATGTTGACACCTTAGTCCTTTTGGACATCAGTTTAATGGATCCACGTCAGTCTATGTCATACTCTAAGAAAGTTACTGAACACTCTTCTAGATAGGGTTATAGGATGGTCCTTTCTTCTTGACCATCTATTTGTAGGTGAAAAGTTGTACTAAGATGAACTTGGGCACTAAGACCATTCTGAAACATCTTCCAAAATAGAGAGGTAAACTGAGTACCTCTATTTTACCAAATCCATCAGGTAGAGTTTGGCATAGTCCTCAGCTGAATCTGAAGTGTTAACTTGTAGAAAATAAGTCTACTTAGTCATTCGGTCAACAATAACCCAAGTGGAATCATGCTATCGATGTGTATGAGGAAACCCTGTGATAAAGTCCATATTTATGACCTCCCACTTCCATGTAGAAATACTAATAATCTGATGTATGCCACCAGGTCTCTAATGATCAAGCCTAACCTATAGGCAATTTGGACACTTTGCCATGAATTTCGCGATGTCATTCTTCATATCATTCCACCAACAGACTTTTTATAAATCACGCTACATCTTAGTAGTTCCTGGGCGAAAAGAATGCCGAGATCCATAAGATTTTGCTAGCATCCATTCTCTTAAGTTATCTATATCTATAACACAAAGTTTGCCTTAATAGAGAAGAATAACATGTCTCCCTATGAGAAAATGTCAACCTTTGGACTATGGACTGCTGCTTTTAATCTAAGAAAAATAGGACCATTATCTTGTTTTTCCTTGGCCTTGGCAACCAAAGAGGATTTTAAACTATATTTTATGAAAATAATACCTTTGACTGAATTAACCAACCAAACTGACAATCTGGCTAGTGTATGAACCTCTTGAACTAGTTTTTTCTTTTCATCCTCTACATGAGTAATGCTTTCCCTAGATTATCTTCTAAGAGCATCGGACACCATATTCGCTTTACTAGAATGGTAAAAAAATACTCATATCATAATTTTTTAGCAACTCTAGTCATCTCCTCTAATGATGATTCACATCTTTCTGATAGAATACATACTGAAGACTCATATGATTGAAAAGCACATCAACATGAAGCCCATTATGGTAATGCCTTCAAATATTTAAAGCAAAAACAACTGTTGCCAACTCAAGATCATGAGTCAGATAATTCTTCTTATGAAGCTCGAGCTATCTAGAGGTATATGCTTTAAATTTTCTCCACTGCATCAAAACACAATTAAGTCCAACCCTGAAAGCATCACAGTAAACCACAAAAGCATCGAATCCCTTGGATAGAGTTAAAACTAAAGTGGTTGTTAGTCGAGTCCTCAACACCTGTAAACTCTCCTCACAAGAATCAGACAACTGAAATTTGACTTTCACTACAACAAAATTGATATATAGCTATAAAATTATTAGCTACGAGATGGAATACGTCGCTAATTGTTCACTTTTTATGATGAAATTACATTTCGTATCTAAATACATGAAGCACATACTTTTAGTGATAAAAAATAAAATTTCATAGAAAAATTTTGTCCATTAAAGTTTTTCACCCAAAAATATTTTGGCGCCATTTATTAAGTACCATTAGTGACAAATTTGAAGTATTATGTGACATTCTTTTTTATCGCTAATAATGTATTCAATTCGTGATAAATAATATTTGTCATAAATTAGTTAGAATTTTAAACATGAAGAAATTTTGTCATATAAAATAAGTTGTCAGAATAGTGATAAATTAGAGTTCGTAGTTAAATATTATAAGTTTTAGCTATAAAATTTAATATTTAATTGTGACCATAGTTTTTATCACTAATACTAGAAACAATTAATGACGGTCATTTTATTGCCTATAATCAACTTGTAGTTCAGTGATAATATAATTTTGTCACAAAATATGCTATTGTTAAATAGTGACGATTTAAAATTTATCGCTGCATAATTTTACTATTTTCTATGAAAAATATTTCGTAGCTAACTATAAATTAATATTTGGCTATTCTTGTTTATGGTTATAAATAATCTATTGTATGTTGCTATAGCTATAAAAAATAAGACTCGATCTAAGTATGTGAAGGTGAAGATTGAAGTGGACTTATTGAATGAATTTTTTTGCAAGGATAAAAAGTCAATATGATAACCTTTTCACATGTGAAAAATATTTTAATTAGACCGAGAAATATGATCAACTAGAGTTTGTAGCTATTATTGTAAGTTTTAGTTGCAAAATTTAATATTTAATTGTAAACATAGATTTTGTAACTAATAATTCAAACAATTAGCGATGACTGTATTATCATTGATGTTTACTACAACTAATCACAATGAAATATCATCAAAAAAAGTAACTATGACTTAGATTTTGTAGTTGAACAGTGTAATTATTGGCTACGATGAAATTCATAGTTATAATTATAAGATCAATACTTTAAAAATATCTTTTAAAATAAATATAAACTAGAGAAAAATTATATATTATTTGAAATACATAGATTTCAGACTACGTCATATACTTAATGTAAAAAAAATAAAATTTCTAAACATAATTATTATAGTCTGAATTTGAAAAAAAAAAATACAAACAAAATCTCCAAAACTGTTAAAGAGTTGCGACAAGCTTTTTAAATATTTTGTAATTTGAATTTTCCAACATACTGCGTTGTATTACAATAGAATAAAGTAGAGAAAAAAAATTTTAACTCACCAAAATAATCATCAATTTGAAGTGAAAAGTAATGCCCACAACTTATTATGACAGTTTCTAGGGTATTCTTGCATGAGCATCCCCACAATCAATATGTGGTAGTCATTCAACAACTACTATAATTAATTTATGACGGATTAATTCCAACAAATTTATTAGTAAAATGGTTAAGATTATTATTCAAAAACACCAACAGTCAAAATCTCAAAAAGATTATTCTTCATAAACAGTTACAAGAAATTGTTACTATTAATCATAAAAATTTAACTGCAATCAAAAACTCCCCACAATTTGGTGTTCACTTTTCCTAACTGCATTTGTGAAATATATTAAAAGTTCAATAGTATCTACTAATTAATTTATAGACCTCATAATGAATCTAAATAAATATATTAACATATTTTAACGACACAAAAATAACATCATAAAATAGTATTATTAGTTTTACAATCTAAATCCAAACACAATAATAACTCCAACCATTCTAACATTGATTTTAACCGCGCAATCACATTTTCATAATATCTAATCCAATTATGAAAATTTTGATAGTTTCACTAAGATTACTATCCACGGATGATTTTCTAGTGTTCATGGGTCATATGAGTTTATTGGCTACATCATTTCTATCACAATTCAATTTAGGATCGTGAGTGACACTAGGTAGGATACAAAAGTTTTTTAAAAAAAAATTATAGAACATTGGACAGAATTTACCCTATTTTTTTGTCTATGTAGAAATTTTTCTATCTCAATAATCAACAATATATCAACTAATATCAATAAAATATTCAACAATATTGTTCGACAATTTATTCGAAATATAATAACCCAACCATCTTCAAATACAAAAATAAAAAGATAGTCACAAGTTTTAATATAATAATGAAGTTGTACTCATGGAACTATCGATATGAATAACAAAGCTATTCTAAGAATTTAACAGAAAAGGTTGATGGCAAATAAATAACTTTTTTCCCGCACAAAGCAATGGAGGTCACTAGATATTTGCCAACTCATGCGCTCTACCTAATGAAATCCTTGTTGACATCACTTTCCTATAAGAAAAAATATTGCAGGGAGTCAATCGTTAGCTTAGTGACATTAACACTTAAGCGCAACTACAATTCAGAAAATATGCTAGTTAAAGCTCTAAAAATGATTGTAGACAAATAGTGTACAATATTATTATGTTAATAAAGATCCATCCACACTCATTGAGCGGGTATATACCAAAATATAACTATGAATTTTGATGATTAATATAGCTTAAATTTTAGTTGATTTATCCTGTTTCCTAGCTAGTGATTTAGTAAAAAGTCACTAATATCGAAATATTTACCATACCAAAAAAGAAAAATGCATGAAAAGAGCATAAATATTTTTAACAATGGTAATGTACAAATTATTTTCTATTTAATAAACATGAGGATATGTACAACAATTCATTTCAATAATAGAAAAGAAGGAATAATTATTCAAAACATTATTCCACAAAAAAAATAACAAAAAATAATGAAATAAAGTATGAAATAATATAGTAAATCCCCAATGGTTCATTTCTCTGAAGTCATCTCACTAAACAAATATTTCAAAAGATGACGCATTTTTAATTACAATTAGTTTCTTTATCTTTAGCAATTATTCAGATTAAGTTTCAATAATAATAACATTTCTATCGTAATTTAAAATGTTCAAAATCTAACATAATCAAACAAGTTTCTTCTAGCAATTATTCAGATTAAGTTTCTAGCCTTGACTCTACTATTAAGAAACATCCAGGAATTCAATTGGTAGTGAAATTGTGGCAATATCGGATGAACACGCTTAATATTGGTCAAGCAACAAGCAAAGCTACAATAACTGTAAATAATGATATGTTTCTTTATCCTGCATTTTTATGCTTATATTTGATGTCTTCTGAAAATTGTAAGGTCTTATACCTAGATTTCTTTCATTGAATATAATGACCATCATAATCCTTTAATACGTTGGATATACCACTAGCATAGCTCTTGTATGAACCTAGTATGACCTCCATTCTTTTTCACCATATTGCCTCCATTTTTTGGCAAACATCGGTATGATCTATTATTTTCTAAGTAAGTCAATGAGTCTGTGACTAGAACTTATTATTATTATAAGAAAATAATAATAAGATTTTTTTTTTGCGAAAAAGAGTAATATTAATAGTAATTGTAGTTTGCTCAGAATAATTTGTGACTAGAAACCTATCCGGTCTCTTTAATTTAAAAGATAATGCTTTATGTGTCTTGTTTGTCGTATTGTACAATCATCCTCAAGCTATTTTATTTTTTGAAACAAAAGTATTAAAGGTTAGTTTTCGACACTAGATAAGAGTTTCGGTCTATTTGCATTCTATTTATAAAATTTTATGTTAAGCTCTATGTTTAGTGATGTTCATATTTTGAAAAATAATTACCTCCCTCCCCCTCTTTTTAATTTTTAATACCTACATTCTTTTTTAGATTATCTTAAAAAATGATTCTACTATAATAAAAGTAGAATTGTCCTGGTCTAAATTGAAAGATGAAATGTCCGAAAAATATTGATGAGTATTTATGACACTTTTTTCATATGTTAATTAAAGTTAATACTCTCTCCATTTCTTTTTAATTATTATTTTTTATTCGAGACAAATAATATAACCTGTGATCCACATTTTAAGATGTATTTCATAATCAAATTGAAAAAAGGAATATAGTACTTTTCATGTAGTATTTGTATATCTAAATTTTAATTTATAAATATTAATTAATCTAATATAATTACGTTTTAAATTAGTCGAATTGATTAATGAACAATGAGAGAAATGACTAAATGGAAGGCAACGAATAATATATAAAAATCAAATATTAATGATTCCAAGAGGCCAACAATCTTTCTCTTTTTTAATCTCCTTATTTAATTGTATTTATATATATTTGATTAATTAGCTTCAAACTTCTAAACCTATCCAAATTCTTCATCAATACTAATTGATGTTGTAACTACTACTCATACTAGCATACCTGTGAATTGTGAAAGAAATGAGATTGAATAGATATATATATATATATATATAGATTTTTTTCAAGTATTTCTAGGATTAGAATAGTACTTTTTACTTGTACATATATTTTTGTGTAATTATAATTATGTGTAGAAGTGATAAAATTGGTCTGCACTACTCAATTTCAAAGTTTTTTTAATTTAATCTGAGGCACTACGACACTACTTTGTTCCCTAGTGCACCAAAAAGAATTACAGAAAGAGAAAAAATAGAGAAAGAAATTATTTTTTGGCGGTTTTTTTGTTTTAGATTTTTGGCTCCAACAGAGTTTCTGAAAACTACCATATATACATGAGAAAACAAGCGAAGGAGTTTCATTGCAAAGTGAAGAAAAATTTCTGAACTTGAACAAGAAGAGTATGCATGTGTCAGCTCTCATACTTTATCTTTGAAAAAAAATAGACAGCTACTTTCATGCAATAATTATTTATTGAATGATTTGTTAATTGATTGTTGTGGTACATCTATTTACCTTGCTTTACTTTTGTCTCATATAATCAATTCGGAGATTAAAAAAAGAGTTATAAGTTTTTGTAACAAAGACATCTAATTTATTCTGTAGATTATAATTTTGTCTGGCATTTATATTTACAATTAATGCCTGGTACATACTGGTGAAACGTAACACTATTCAATGTTTCTATTGAAATAACTTCTCCTCTGTTCTGTTGATACACTGATGTTCTTCCCTCGAATTTTGAGTAAAAAGATAATGGATAGTGAAAAATTATATTAATGTCTGTCAATTGTGTTGGTATTTTTGTTATAATAGATTGCAGGAGGGTAGAAATTCCTGAGCATTTTAGATTTCCTAACCTGATTTAACTCTTGAGCCTGTTTGAATTAGCTTATTTTGGGCGTTGTAATGCAAAATAGCTTCTAAGTAATAATGTGGTGTTTGGGAACAATAGCAAAATATTTTTTAAGGCAAAATTCATAAGTTAGAAATTCCAACTTATGACTTTTGACTTATAAGTCCATCCAATTAGGCTCTTAGGAGTTGAGTCTCTTCCAGGGACATATGGTCGTTTACCGTATTCGATAGCTCTCTACTCAAATTTATTTTGATATACTTTGATTGTTAGAAGGTATGGTACTAAACTTTCAAGCTGCTCTTCTTTGTAATAATATATAAATTAGAAGATTCATATATAAGTATATAGTGATCCAAGCAACAACTCAATAGAAAAGCATATTTTATAAAGTTCCATTATGCTTGTTTAAGTCAAATGTTAAATAGCATGAGAGTATTGAATAAATAATCTTACTACAACAACTCAACTAACATGGTAGGAAGAGCTAATTTTAGTGTAGAACCTTTCATGAAATTCTATATACACACAGAATTGAACAAAATGACCACAAATCATAGCTCAAAAGTAAAGGAGACTAAACAAAAACATAAAAAAAAAAAATAAATAAGAATGAGAACTTTGGTGAAATTTTAGCATATATTTAAAACTCATTTATAATGACCACAATATTTTTAGCTCAAAAATTAGGGAGATTAAGTACGGAATATAGAGTTACCAATAAACACTTTCTTCTTTATTATCTACATGCTTAGTCCTTTATATTTTGAGGATGATAAGTAATTAAATGAAGCAAAAAACATATATATATGTATATATATATATATATATATATATATATATATATATATATATATATATATAAGTATAAGTTAATACAATTGCACACATCTGATTTCTAACAAACACAAATATAATTTCTTACACATGAAGCTCTAATTTATGGCTATGAGGTAGCCAAATAGGAAACATATCAGAAGTATAGTGCGTCTGTCTTTGCCTGGTAAGCTATAGTAGAAGATGCATGGTTCTAGAGTTGAATAGAGTGAATTTGTTAGGGTGAAATTACTAATTTACCATTGATCATTCCAAGGTTCATACTTCTATATACTAATATAGCTTACTTACCTTTTAAAACAATATATACTGAAGTTATGATCTAGAGCAAGTTGTATTAGTTATTTGCTAAGACTCTTCAATCTATTTGAAAATATTGCTTTGATCAGATGAGACAAATATTCTACTTGACATCTCATATGGTACTTTAGAATGAAAAAAGTGTTTGAAAATTCACAAAAAGCAGATTAAATTTAAATATTTTAAAAGAACATGAGGAATGTTGATGCATCCTATATAGGTTATATCAAAGTATTGAAATGGAGGACTTTAGTATAATTATAAGATATATAATTTTTATAGATATGCCTCACCAACAGTGAAATATAACAACCCATCTTGTGATGTAAGTTATAATCCACTTCTCTTTGTTAATATACTCGTAAGAATTGAATTACCGTTGTTGATTATAAGACATTTGATGAAATTTCTACTAGAAATACCTTTTCTACGCCTTAGGAGATAGCACTAATAATCAAAAGGCATAAGACTTCAGAGTGATGATTTACATTTTTTTTTAAATCTTCTTTTAGTTGTTAATAATTGATTTTTTTATTAACTATTCATTTTTTCAACCAGTGGAATTTTTGTGTTATGAATGTACTATAATTACATAATATGTTTGGATAGAATTTTCTAAATCAATGACACTAGGAGGAGGTGTATGTAGGAAAACTACACTTACGGGAGAATTATTCAAGCAACTCAATCACTGGATGAAGCAAATAGCCCTACTCCAGCTGTTAATATAGGTAATATATTCAACAATATTTATTAGGATTAGATTATTTAGTTATTTGCCAAATTGAAACTGAAAATATTTAATTTTTGAAATTTTCATGTATGTTAAACATGTAAAGAAAAAGATGGACATAGCTCACTATACATACTCAAAATTGAGATTGTAAAAAAAGATGGACATAGCTCACTATACATACTTAAAATTGAGATTGTAAATAGTAAAAGTACTAAATCTATAACAGTAATTGTTTTATGTGCTCGTCAATCTTCTAATAGTTCAAAGAAATAATATTAGCTCCTCTATATTCACTCTGTTTTGTCAAAACATTTCTTGACTTAGCTGGTTGTTAAGACACAATAAAATAAAGAAAAATTTAAATATTTTAGTCTTCATCCTAAGTATTATTGTTGTATGTGTAACTCTATGTATATTTATACTCTGTTATTTTTAGATTTAGGTTGTATTTTTATTGATGTTTTTTCATCAGATTATTTTGCTAGATTTAAGAAAGGTCGTGGAAAGATTGGAGGAAAATGTCTTTATAAAATGAAGAAGACCATAGGAAGTAAGATGAAAATAGAGATTCCTATTAGTAAAGGAAGGCAAACTAAGGCAATTCAATCATCCAAAGTATCTAATGAATTAGAGATAATTGCTTGAAATTTTCTTCCACTTCAAAACAAGTGAAAAGAGCTTACAGGAGAAGACAAAGATGCAACACTAATTAGATGACATGTCAGAAATTCTATACTCGTTTAATTTGGTACATGACAAACATTAGTTTTATTCATCCTGGTGGTTCCCAAGAACTATATAATATGGATATAAATTAAAAGACTATTTAAGGGACTAAAAACACTAGCACACAACTTATAAAAACTATTTGCAGCTTTGGGTGAAACACAAGCACGTTTTTTATTCCGTATAACAACTATATATGGTAGATAAATGAGCCTGATGTTCTCTATATATCTGAAGTACTTATGTTCTTTCATCGTGTGTGGTACTACTAATATTCATACTTTCAGAAGAGAGATAAAAGAACAAAGAAAAGTATGAAAAATATAAATGAATCCAATTGTATTAAGAAAATAGATAAGCCAGATAATCATGTTATCTAAAATTTTATCTCAAAGAGGATATATAGTGAAATTGGTGAATGATTACTCTCTCACTTCTGAGATGAACTACAGTTTGACCTTTTAGTATTTTCAGTATTTTTCAAGTATTGATTTAGCCACATCAGGTGGATTTTCTATATGAATTAAGTACTACTTTTTCATTCTTTCTCCTATAGGTATTATCTATTCAAAATCACCAATAACACTAAAATAACAGTGGTGATTGCATAGCAAGAAATTTTTTACAGGAACTTTTATACCATGTGAAAAATAGAATAACATAGTTGAAAAATGTATTAAGAACATTATGCAAATTCTCTTCCTCAAGAAATAATCTTAAAAGTGGAAAAAAGAAAACAACATTCAGTAGTATAATATTTGTTTTTGTACTCTTTGTATTTTATTTTTTTACACAATCATATTGTTTTGAGATTCCCTGTTGTCTGATTTGTATTTTAACTACATGCTAAGTGGTTAGAATATAAAAGTGATGTGATGAAGATAAATGGTCACTAGAAATTACTCTATTTTTACCTAAAAGTAATATTATTTTGAAGAAACTATGATAAAGTACACAAATAATATCAGGATTTTCTGAAGGTATATCTACATATACTTTTGGATTTTCATTAAAGCATTCCATATTAGATCATTGGAATACAAAATATAGGACTTGAAACTGATTCATTCTACATAGATTAGTATGCTCAGATAAAAATTTAGGCTGATGTAGCCAGAAATTTGACTATCACATTAGAGATTAAAGGCATAACACCAAGTAAGCCTTCATATCCTCTTAGTACATAGTGGTCCTGTCATATTTTTAAGATATAAGAGAAATACATGCTGATAGTTTCTCATATTGAACAAGCAACTATGGTGCATTTCATGAAGTACTTGGCTTTTAAATCAAATTTTAATCTTTCAAATGATATTGTCTTGTCCAATTCCAAGTCCACATATTAGACTTCAGATTTACAAATCATAGACTACTAGGTTTATATGCATTTCGAAGACGTCAAGATAAAAACCTTTCTTTGACTATCTACTAAACCGGAGTCCAAGATTACTTTCACTATGTCTATAAAAAATGTCCATCTTATGATCCTCATAACATTAGTTTGAAAATACAAGATTTGCATTCTATATTTATGTTATTATTAAATTAATCAATTATTATATTAGCTGTTCATTTAAGTAATCCAACTTCAGTTGGTATCCGTTTTAATTACAATATATCAATCAACCAAAATTTACATACTTAAAGTATGAAAACTAAATACCTACTAAGGATCATTAACTCAATAAATCTCCTTAGGTGAATAGGGTTAGGGCAAGAGACAAAGGCATGAGTTCAGTCAATCCCAGTAATTTTGATTTGAACTTTGTAAATCTATTTAGTATGTACAAATTATTAATGTAGAATTCAGTAACTTAAAAAATAACTATAATCTGAATCCATAAATTTCAAATTGTGAGTATAAATTTCTTGAACTAAATCTATGTTTTTAAGGCATTAGAGCTTAAAGGTAATAAGTATTATTATAATTTTAATCTAAAAGGAATTTTTATTATTTTGTGTGTTTCTTTAATATTTATTTATATTTTGAAGAGGTTTGAGATTAATTTGGACGAGCATTATATGAAAGATAGTTGTGAAGATATTCTAAACAATAGATACAGACAATGGCGCTACATGTTAGAACAATATTTTGAAAGTGAATGGAGAAGAGGCTCGTAAAATAAAAGTGAAAAAGTTGACCTCAAAAAATTAGAATAAGCTCTGTGACATGTGAAACGATCCAGAGCATATGATAATTTATGTTCATGTTATTATTATTTTTATTTAAGTTATGATGCTTATATTTTTTTATAGAAATGATGAAAAATAAATAAGGCCACTCAAACTAAGCTTAAATCTAATCATTTCATGGGATCAAAATCGTTTGTAGCAGCTTATGCTGAAATTTTAAGTCATACCATTTTTATTCTTTTTACTAATGATACTTTTATACTATTTAATATTGTGTTATTTGGTAAATAAACATTTTATTACCAAAGTGAAAAGTCAAATATCAAAATAAAGGAAATAGTAAATACATGAAGCCCCAATAATCAATACACCTACATTCATCTATATCTTATTTATTCAGAATCACGTATCTATTAAAATCATACCTAATTCATTGGAAGTTATTGAAGTTCTGCATATAATCATTAAGTCTGCCTGTCAAATTAGATCTTAGATATACCTTCTAGATAATGAGCCTGTTCTCCTTTTTTTTTTTTGAAAAATCATTGCATCCCTTTTAAGCTTAAACATACAATAGGAGAAAATTTATTTTGAAAATTACAACACCTTTACTATTTCCAGAACCAAAACTCACAACCCATTATATTTCAACCTATCAATATAGAATATTCTCTAAATACCTTGCCACTGAAGCAACTTCTTTTAGATTTCCCCTTCTACCTCACATTTGAAAATAAATGGCTTAAAGTTTCTAGTTCTGTTTTACACAATACACTCTGGGGCTCTATATCAATGTCCTAATTGGCTAATTTATCCTTGGTGAATAACCTGTTAAGTAGTGCTAACTTCAAGATAAATGTCCTCCTTGGACATTCTTTATTGCTACACACCAACCCTCTCCAATGTACTTTCTAGAAATCACCTAGGAGTTGTTGGTAGATTTTTTTGATTGAGAATAGGCATGTAAGTCCCAACTCATTTTAGTCAGATACCTCTAAACACTATTTGATACTATTTTCTTATTATCAGGGTGAAAAGGTACCTGAGGTGTATATCCTGATAGAATTGAATTCTACAAGCATACTTATTACACGAGTAAAAAAGGATGATTATCCGATGAAGTTGAGAATAACTATGTGAAAAAAATATTTTAGTAGCATACCATTGCATTTTTTGATTAATATTTTTTATGTCTTCTCCTTTAAATGTGTTATTATTTTACGCAGAACGACATGATATATTTGAAAGCTCTTTAAACTTCTAAAGAGTTTTTCATGACTATTGATGAAATTGTAGATATTATACTAGATAAAAAATTGCAGTACATAAAAAGTCTTGGTTATGATCCTAAATATAATGCTACAAGGGCAAAACAAAAGAGAATGAAAGAGTTAGAAGACTCCCTCAAAAAGGCAAAATAGAAAGCTGCTACTGCCCAAAATGAGTTACAAAATTTATTAAATGCAGTTGAAACTATGGTAAAAAGACAGCAATCATAGGTACAAGATCACAATGTCAAATAAGAAACTATGGTAAAAAGACAGCAATCATAGGTACAGGACCAGCAATATCAAATAAAAGACTAACAGTCACAGATTAAAGCATTAAATTTTTAAATGCATACTGTAGCGGTATGTCAAGAAAAAATGCTTAAGAAAATGCAACTTTTTTTAAGCCCATCGTCGTCAAGGTTAAAAGTAACACAAATATTATATGTAAGTTTTATTTAATTTCTCTTTATTAATTATACAAATTATGTAGAATTTACTACCTAAATTTTCCTTTTTGAATGATGCGATGGAGATAGAACTCCATCAGAGTCCCAAATTTAGGTATATTTCTTTTTTTATTTCACCAACTAAAATTCTATGTTTAATGTGAATTTAAAATCTATACCAAATATGCTATTTATAATATAAAATATAAGTAAATACCTTACATACACAACAAAATGATTAGTATTGAACATACTTTTTAGTTGCTTTCTTAGCTTACTGGATAGTGTAGAAGTTTGTTCACTGATTGTATTTCTATACTACTGGTTGCAGTGCATTAGTCCCTTAAAATTTATGATTGAGAGTGTTACATGCATAATTCAGTATAGCTATTACAAGAAAAAGCATGATAAGCTTTTAGAATAGGATAAATTGAATTGTTCATCATGTTTTAATTTTTGTTAATGTGATTAGTTCATTCTTGTACTTTAGAGATAGGACTGGTAAGTGAGGTTATTAGATTGCACTTGACCTGCTAATAGTGACATCATTATTAAACTTCAAGACAAGGAAATGATTCTTCCTCAATTGCATTTTTGTGATACCAAATAATAACTTTTGGTGGTTAATGTAGTATAAACTTCCAGTTGGTTTATCAGTTTCTTATGCAAATTTATTTGTTGAGATTTTAATAAAGAGGCGGAAGTATAGTATACTAGTGTGCTAATTGAGCACTAGAAAAAAATTATACAGAGTTTGTGGAAGATTCCCCTGCTCTTAGGTACTGATAGAAAATTTATCTTACTTTAAAAGTAGAGTTAAGACAATTGGTTTGACAGATTGTTTGGCTCAGTTGTGCTCAAAATGTATGTTTAATTGAAAAGGATTCTTTTGAAAACTTATTAACCTTTTTCTTAACATATACATCAGTATGATCCAACATATTTATAATGGGTCTATTTACTGGTAGAGTTGTTAAAATTGGAGTTTTACATATACTTTTGTTGCAATAAATAAAGGTTTTATTTCTATTTGTGGTTTTCTTTCTCTTAATGATAATGTCGGTGTATGTTGCTTCAATAATTTTTACCAATATAGTTTGGTCTTATATTTATCATTTAAATGAGTCTTTTTGATGTTTTTACTAAATACTTTTTATCTAGTTTATGATATTAAATGCGTTTTTTGTTCTGTAGTTGTCATTGTGTTAATGTTTACTTTCCAAAAGAAAATGAAGTGAATTTTATTTAACCTATGAATTCCAGAAAATTATGAAAGTTTTTTTCACTATTATTTAAAATTCTTATTCCGCTATTTTGCTCAAACATCATGATGTAAAGTGATTTATTCAGCCTAACTATCTTTTTGAGTTCTAATGCCTTTTTTTCTTATTCTATGGTAGATTAACATGATTGGGATTACCAAAATCACACCAAATAAAAGTGAAAATCTCTAGAAAATACTTTTTCCTTTCTTTCCATCAGATTTCTTCTGACTATCTGCCACTGAAACTAATGCCTTCTAATATGAAAGTCTATCTAACTAACTCTCATTTCTCATTTTTTTGCTTTACTTAGCGCACTATACACCTTTTATAGATGACATGATTCGAGAACCTGGTTTAATTCTTACTTCATTTATAGCTCTTCCTTGAGAACAAGCAGACTGTTACCAGTTAGATGAGCACCTTCCATATCTCCTAATTGCATGCTTAGTTCTATAAGTTTGATAGTTATTGGTACACCTCCCTCTTCTATGTAGATCACTCTAAATTTTATAAGAGAAATTCACTACAAAACTTAACAAGGAAGAATAACCTTTCCAGAAAGAAGTGAACTGAAACAAAGTAAAGTCCTTATCTGTGGCTAGTGTCTTTACACGACAAGAAGACTCCAGCTTGAGATATTAGTAGTTTTATTAATTTTGCTAATTAGTAATGACTCCAACCAGGGCCTGACCATGATGGGTATCTCAAGTTCGTCGAGGATCAGAGACCACCCCCTTTTTTCTAACCAAACAGAACACAATACAGCTAGCAGCGGCTGAATTTCAAAGATATAATAAGATAGGAAACTCAGAAAGGAATTTAAGAACTTCAACAACATCCCAATCCACAGTAATCTACAAAACCCCTAAACAGACCAAAACTAATCTAAGTTGGGATATGCCCCCAATGACAGCCAAGGAAATCTAATAAAAGTAGTTTAAGATATAAGTGAAACAAGACTTTAAAATAATAGCCTTTTCGGAGAATGGAATCTCACTACTTCAAAGTTGACTGTTGACAATCGTGAAATCCTATCACTGCTTAGGAAAAGTAGAAGAGTCTTAGGTTCTTACATCGCATGGAGATATAGCGTTCGAAGAGGGTTAGCAGGGTGAGTGCAGCACGTAACTCAAGGAAGGGATAAAATAATGCCAAATCAAAACCACAGTACAATCCACATGCACACACTGTACTTACATATATATATATATATATGATGTTGGGATAAGGAACAAGGTTTATAATAAAATTAAAATATTAACCTGAACTGTGTATCTCAACTATCATAAAAAGGAACCCCACGGGCTATATGGGCTTAGCTCCCCCTGCTAAAAGGGCCTCATTGTGTGTTAGCTGCATGAACCAGAGAATAATAATATATGAATATGCACCAATATCATTTTACAAGCGTGATTTGAACACACAATCTTAAAGCAAGGGTGACTCGAACATCCCTTAATTTAGACCAATGCTCCAACAAACATGGTTTCCAAATAAGATCTCCCTTGGTACCTCAAGATACCATCACAACCAAACTCAAAAGCCATGACTTTATACTAGCCTACATTATAATTAATCTTCATCAAGATAGGATCCAAAACCTGCTTATCCTTTACCTCAGTACCAAGAGAAGACTTCACCACCTCTTGAACGATCACCCCACCATCCTCGAAATCCAAAATACAAACTCCAAGATTAGTAAAATCTTTAATATCCTTCACCAACACTCGCTTTTCCTCAGCCATATGAGATAAAATCCCCATAGATAACCTACTAAAAGTATTAGCAATAACATTAGCTTTACCTGGGGTGATAATAGAGAATTATATTATAATCCATGAGCAACTCAATCTATCTCTTGTGGCTGAGATTCAACTCCTTTTGGGTGAACATGTACAGGAATCTCTTCTAGTCTGAATATATATCAATATAAACTTCATACAAGTAATAAAACCAAATCATTAAATCAACACCCACAACCAATAATTCCAAGTTGTGAGTCAGATACTTCTTCTCATACACCTTAAGCTGCCTAGAAGCATATGCCACAACCTTATGATTCTACATCAAAACACAACCCAGTCCCATATAGGATTTATCACAATAAAAAACAAAGCCATCAGTGCCTTTGGGTAGGATCAAAACTAGAGCTGAAGTCAACTTCTTTGTCATCCACCTTTTATAGCCATCAGTGCCTGGGTTTCCACATAAAATTTTTGTATTTTTACCTTTCTGCACTTTTATTATTTTTCTAGTACCTCATAGTTGCTTTACTCTTCTATCATTTGTGATTGATTTTGAGGGACCTAGTCCCTCACTGTGTAGTGAGACCCCCAAAGGTTAAAATAATTAGTATTAGATCAGGTTCACTCTAAAAGGTTTACACCTAGAGTATTCTGCTCATTATGTCTTCTTTAACTAAACCAAGGGTGGAAAGAAAGGAAGTAAAATGAGGAGATTCCTAACTTTAAAAACTCTAAAGTATGACCCAGGTAAATAAGACAACGATGTTTCACTTCTGGCAATGAAGATTGTTAGAGCTATAAAAGAGGTGGTCAGCTTAGCAAAAGAATGATTAAAATCCTAAAAAATCAAAAAGAAAAGATGCAACTAGCTGTATAATAAAGAAGCTGTTGGCTGCATAGAAAGACTCTACAAATAAATTTGATAAAGACAAGAAGAATAAAGATGGTTTCATATTCCAACATGGTAAAAAGAAAATAATCTCAAGATCCTGTAGATCTCAAATGGCCACTATTGAAAATAGAGAAGTAAATATGCTAGAAAAGGTGGATGACAACCAAAACATATTTACAGATAGTGGTTGTTCTATACACATGACTGGGAGGGTTGATTGTTTTCTCTCTCTCTCAAAGAACATTGAGGGGGAGGTGTGTCTTTTGGAAATGGCAGAAAGGGTTACATCTGAGGTGTTGAAATGATTGGAAAATGTAATGCCCCACACTTTCCTAAGCTAGAAAATGAACCGTTGTTTGTATATGTGAAAATCCCAATTTTGTAAGCCATATTTGGGCACCTAAATTACCAAGAGTACCCTACTTATAAGATATCTCATGATGTGTTAAGTGTGGTTATATGAGTCACTTAAGGTAGTACAAGCTAAGATTTTCCAAATCCATCAAGTTTTAGTATTTGAATTCTCAAGGGTCATCTTTGAATGAGCATAACTTGATAAATATATGGTATTTCTTCATATTTCTATCCATAAAAGTATAGATAATCGAATTATCTTTCCAATAATACCAATTTCACCAAAATCTAACACCTGAGTTAGGAGTTATGGCTTTGCAAAGTAGAGTGCGTCGCCTAACCAATCGCACATGGCCACTGGAAAGCATATGCGATAGCATATGTGGTGCCTATGTAAATATAGGAGATATCATAAGTGGAGACTATGTAAATATAGGCGATATCATATGTGGCGCCTATGTAAATATAGGAGATATCATAAGTGGAGACTATGTAAATATAGACGATATCATATGTGGCGCCTATGTAAATATAGGCAATATCATATGCAGCATCTATGTAAACATATGCGATATCATATGTGGCGCATATCTTAAGGTTTTAAGTGACTTAAACACTCTGTTTGTGGGTTATTTTGAGGGCAGTTAAGTCTTTTGGCACTCCTTACACATCCTTAAACTTAACCTTATGAATTTAATAGATTCTAAACACATCATAACCCTATTATCAGTCTAAGTTCATCATCCAAGAGAACTAAAAGAGAAAAATAACTAGGGTTACACAATCAACATTGAGGGTCCAATCTTTCAATGAATCCGTTACCATAAAGGTATGTGGAGTTATGAACAAGAACACCCTTTCGTTTTTGTGCCCAAAATTTACATTATTTTACCAAGATACATGATTTTTACATGTTTTATCATGAATTTGAAATGATAAATCTTATACTATGTTGTTGTTCAAGATACTATGCTTATTTTGAATGTTTAGAAAATAAACTCAATGAGTTTGAGATTATTGTTATGATTAAAGGCTGAAATTTTTTAGATTTTCGTATAAATTATGCATGCTTGTGATATAAAGCATAAATGTTGAAATGTTTTGATTAAGTATCACTATAAGGGTCATTAACCCATATTGAAATTGTTGTTTTGACAATTTATGTGCTACATGCACCCATGTTTAGACTAATTTTGATGAAGTATAGAAAGATTTGACCTTTTGATCACAACAGAGTTAAAATTCACTTTATGAAACGAGTTACGGATTTTATCATTTATTTAACTTAAGAAATATTAGATTACCCTTAAAATGGATTTTTCTTGAGATTTTTGAGTACAGTATTGGGAGTAGTATTTAGAACCGAGGTGGATATGTTACTATGGTTTCATACCCCAGAACTACATGCCACCATAGGTTGAGACATTGACTTCTACTATATATGAAAAATTGAGATAGTGATCACTGAAATGAGGTTGTTCTACACCGATGGCAAGGGTAGGACAGCCCTAACCTTACGAGGGAAAGTCGTGGGACATCATGGGTGCTCACATGGTGTACATTTTGGGTAGAAAAACCTCCCAAAGAGTCGTCCCTCATTCTTAGATTAATTTTACTGAGTTAAAAGAGATTTGAAATGCAGATTTATGATGTATTCAATATTCCAGATTTCACTAAGATTGCTTGATGAGAGAATGAGAAAAGAATCTTGATATTTGGATTAAGTTTAATGGCTCATGATATCCAGATTGGCAAGTTTTACCATTCATTGTGTATGATTTTAGATTTTAGATTTCTTTCAAGTTTTATGACCCATTTACAAATATCCTGTATGATTTGGAAAGAAAACTTATGACATGATTGTTAAATATATATATATATATATATATATATATGCATATAAATATGTTTATTTCATGCACCCCCATGTACTTGGTACATATTCCATGGTACTGACCCACATGTTCGCATATGGGCTATATTTTTCCTATAATGTAGGTTCAGGTGCTCATTCCTAGGTTTGACATGTTTGCAGTGGTGAGTCCTCATGGTCCGAGGACTAGTTATTCAGATTCCTCATTTACTTTGAGTCGTTCAGTTTATTTCCTGAGTTCGGGTCAGGTAGGTTTGTCCCAATGGCTCATGGATATATAGTTTAGTAGAGACTTATCAGAATAGATGGATAGATTGATCAGATTTGTCAGAGATGTTGTATTTTTTTACTTTCTGTATTTTATTTGTATTGCAGTATGATATTATGGAGGATGTTTAGATGTTTTGATTATGATGACTTTGATTATAAGTGTTGAATGGTAGAAAAATGGCTACAAAGGTTAGTTTGGAGCTACTTGTAGCCTTAAGCATCGTGTGATACCTCGGGGCCTATTTTCGAGGCATTACTAACTTGGTATCAAAGCCTAAGGTTATTGGAGTCCTAGGGAGTCTGACAAGCCGCGTTAAGTAGAGTCTTGATCATCGGTGTGTAGCGCGCCACATCTATGACCAAGAGGCTACTAAATATTTTAGAAAAAAAGGGGTCATTTCATTCTTTTAGAAGTCTATCATGCTTACATTTGTTCCCTTTTAGCTATTAATTTGTGCTCTCTTCTTTTAGAATATACCTCCTCGCCGAGCTAGAAGAAATAACATGGGTCAGCAACTTCAACTTGTTGATCCCCTGAATGAGAATGTATCCCATGCTGAGTTTAGGGAAGCCTTTCAGGCGCTTACCTAAGCTGTTACCACCAACCTTCAGGCCAACCAGGCCCCGGCTCCATAACAACAGGGAGGTGACTTAGGTGCCACAAGAATCCATGACTTTATATGGATAAATCCTCTAGAGTTTTATGGGTCCAAGGTAGGTGAGGATCCGCAGTTGTATATGGAGGAGATAAGAAAGATCACACAGGTAATGCATGTGTCTGAGGAGGAGAGTGTTGAGTTAGCATCTTACAGATTGAAAGACCTTGTGTATGACTGGGTAATTGCATGGAGAAAGGGTAGAGTAGAGGGTGTTGCTCCTATGAATTGGCAGGAGTTCCAGGATGCATTCGTATATAAATTCTTTCCGTTAGAGTTGAGAGACGCGAAAGTAGATAAGTTCATAAACTTATGGCAAGGCTCCATAACTGTTAAGCAGTATTGCTTGAAGTTTAATTAGTTAGCAAAATATACCCTAAATTTGATAGCCAGCAACCGAGCCAGTATGGGTAAGTTCTTGACAGGGGTGTCAAGTTATGTGGTTAAGGAGTGTAGATCAGCTATGCTTAATAGTGAGATGAATCTTTCTAGACTGATGACCCATTCCCAATAGATCTAATCAGATAAGATAAAAGAGAGGGATTGAGTAAGGGGGAATAAGAGAGCTAGATCCAAGCAACCTACTTATGGTCAGAACAGATCGAAAGGAGAGAATCGCCCTCAGTTTCAGAGATGCTCATCTATGCCAGCACCATCATTAGCTAGTGCTCCAACATTTAGAGGTAGGCAAAAATAGGGAAACAGGTCTTCTATGTCCGGATCTCAGAATACTATGAGTAACTGGCCTAACCATCCACCATACACCAGGTGTCGTAGGGATCACGGGGGTAAGTGTTTGTAGTGTCAGAAGGGCTGCTATGGATGTGGCCAAGAGGGCCAAAGTTTTAGAGATTGTCCTTATACCAGACAGGGAAACTGTGATTGTCACCCCCAGGCTCAGACTGCTAGTGCTCCAGCTCTTGTAGCTCATCCAGCTCCTACTCATGGTGCTTTTTTCTAGCACTGATGGTGGTCAACGCCAGAACAGACTCTATGTTTTTCCTTCCCATCAGGAGCATGAGGACTCCCCCAATGTTGTTACTGGTATGCTTTATATATTTCAGTTTGATTTTTATGCGTCGTTAGACCCTGGGTCTAATTTATTCTATGTGACACCTCTGGTTGCTGTAAATTTTGAAGTGAGTCCCGAGATTGTCTCTGAGCCCATCCTAGTTTCTACCCCTGTAGGTGAGTCCATTATTGCCTGAAAAGTGTACAAAAAGTGTCCTGTTTCTATTCTTCATAGAGTTATGTTTGCTAATCTGATAGAGTTAGACATGGTAGATTTTGATGTTATTCTGGGTATGGACTGTCTTCACTCTTGTTATGCATCCATAGACTGTCATACCCATGTAGTCAAGTTTTAGTTCCCTGGTGAGTCTGTTATCGAATGGTCTAGTAATTCCACATCTCCCAAGAGTTATTTTATCTCATATCTCTAGGCTAGAAAGCTTATTTCCAAAGGGAGCATTTATCACCTAGTCAGAGTTAAAGACACTAAGTCTGAGACTCCAACTCTCCAGTCAGTTGACGTTGTTAATGAGTTTCCCAATGTCTTTTTGGAAAATCTTCCAGGGGTACCTCCCGATAGAGAGATAGAATTCAGGATTGATCTTCTTCTCGATACTCAGCCTATTTCCATTCATCCATATCGTATGTAACCCTCAGAACATAAAGAGTTGAAAGAGAAACTCAAAGATCTCTTAGATAAAGGTTTTATAAGACCAAGTGTGTCTCCTTGGGGTGCACCTGTCCTATTCGTGTGAAAGAAAGATGGCTCTTTGCGCATGTGCATTGACTATCACCAGCTTAACAAAGTCACTATCAAAAACAAGTATCCCCTTCTAAGAATAGATGATTTGTTTGATCAATTGCAAGGTGCAAGTTACTTTTCAAAGATAGACCTTCGCTATGGCTATCATCACCTCAGAGTTAGGGAATGTGATATCCCGAAGACAGCTTTTTGAACACGTTATGGTCATTTTAAGTTTCTTGTTATGTACTTTGGGCTAACTAATGCCCTAGCAGCTTTTATGGACCTTAGGAATCGAGTGTTCAGTCCATATCTTGATATGTTTGTCAGAGTGTTTATAGACGACATTCTGCTATACTCTCATAGTGAGAATGAATATACAGATCATCTCCGTATCATCTTGCAAACCCTTAAAGATCATCACTTGCTCTCCAAATTTAGAAAGTATGAATTTTGGCTAAGGTCAGTTGCTTTTTGGGTCATATTATTTCTTCCGAAGGTGTTAGAATTGATCCCTAACAAACAGAAGCTATTAGAAACTGGCCTAGACCTGTCTCTCCGTCTGACATTAGAAGTTTCTTGGGTCTAGCTGGATATTACCGTAGTTTTGTTGAATTTTTATTCTCTATAGCATCTCCTATGACTCGATTGACCCAAAAGAAAGTGAAGATCTTATGGTCTGATTCTTGTGAGAATAGTTTTTGGGAGTTGAAGACTCGACTCACTAAAGCCCTTATTTTGACTTTGCCTGATGGCGTTGATGGTTTTGTGGTATATTGTGATGCTTCTACAGTTGGTTTGGGTTGTGTACTGATGCAGAGAGGTAAGGTTATAGCATATGCCTCTAGATAGCTGACACACAAAGAGAAGAATTACCCCGCCTATGATCTTGAGTTAGTTGCTATTGTGTTTGCTCTGAAAATCTGGAGACACTACTTATATGATGTTCATGTTGATGTTTTCACTGATCCTAAGAGTCTGCAGTATGTTTTTACCCAGAGAGAGTTGAATCTTAGGCAGAGAAGGTGGTTAGAGTTATTGAAAGACTATGATATGAGTGTGTTGTATCACCCGAGAAAGGCCAATATAGTGGCGGATGCCCTTAGCAGGATGCCTATAGGTAGTGTTTCGCATATTTAAGAGGGTAAGAAGGAGTTAGCTCGTGATGTGCATCGGTTGGCTAGGTTGGGAGTTAGGTTGCTTGACTCCGCTGAAGGGAGTATGTTAGTATAGAGTAGCTCCGAATCCTCCTTGGTTTCGGAAGTAAAGGAAAGCAAAACTTAGATGCTAGTTTGGTCAGACTGAAAGAATCAATCAAGGACCAAAAGGTGGAGGTTTTCTCCCAAGAGGGGATGGTGTGTTGAGATTGCAGGATAGATTATGTGTTCTGGATGTCGAGGATCTGAGACAGAGCATTATGGCTGAAGCGCACGGAGTGCGATATTCTATTCATCTTGGTGCCACCAAGATGTACTGCTACTTACGAGAAATCTATTGGCAGAGTTGCATGAAGAAGGATATAGCAACATTTGTGGCTAAGTGTGCGACGTGCTAACAGGTTAAGGTAGAACACCAAAGACCTGGTGGTATGATGCAGGAGTTTAGTATTCCCACTTGGAAGAGGGAAGAGATAAACATGGATTTTATGAATGGTTTACCTCCTTCCCAATGCCATCATGATTCCATTTGGGTTGTTGTGGATAGATTGACTAATTCTACGCACTTCTTGCCTGTGCATACTTCTTATACTTCTGAGGATTACGCTAGATTATACATCTAGGAATTAGTCAGATTGCATGGAGTTCCCTTGTCCATCATTTCAGATAGGGGTACTCAGTTTACTTCACAGTTTTAGAGAGCTTTTCAGAAGGGTCTTGGTACCCAAGTGCATTTCAGCTCTTCTTTCCATCCACAGATAGATGGTCAGAATGAGAGGACCATCCAGACCTTAGAAGATATGTTGAGAGTGTGTGATCTTGACTTTTAGGGGAGTTGGGATGAGCATTTATCGTTGATAGAGTTTACTTACAATAAAATTTTTCACTCTAGCATTGGCATGGCTCCATTTGAGGCTTTGTATGGAAGGAAATATAGGTCACCCATAGGTTGGTTTGAAGTGGGTGAAGCGGCCGTGAGTGGTCCTGATTCGTTCTTTGAAGCTATGGAAAAAGTCAAAGTGATTAGAGAAAGATTAAAAACCACACCGAGTCGTCAGAAGTCGTATATTGATATGAGGAGAAGAGACCTTGAATTTGAAGTTAGTGACTTGGTGTATTTGAAGATTTCACCCATGAAGGGAGTGAAAAGATTTGGAAAGAAGGGGAAACATAGTCCTCATTATGTTGGCCTCTACAGAGTTCTTAGCCATGTTGATAAGGTAGCGTATGAGGTTGAGTTGCCTTCAGAGTTATCTTTCGTTCACTCTGTCTTCCATGTATCCATGCTTAGGAAATACGTCAGTGATTGTGTTGTTGTAGATCCTTCAGAAAACCCTGATGTGAAAGATAGTCTTTCTTTTGAGGAAGTTCCTGTTGATATTTTAGATCACCAAGTCCGAAGACTAAGGAACAAAGAAGTTCCCTTGGTCAAGGTATTGTGGCGAAACCAATCCATTGAGGGTGCAACATGGGAAACTAAGGCGGATATGCAATCCAAGTACCCACACCAATTTTCCATAAGCTCCGATCAAGCCGAAGGTACCATTCTGCTTTAAATCATTCCTTTTCTATGCAGAATTGCAGTAGTTCAGCAATTATTTTATACTATTCAGGTGTGATTT
Organism: Capsicum baccatum var. pendulum; assembly: GCA_030864225.1. Classification (NCBI taxonomy): domain Eukaryota; kingdom Viridiplantae; phylum Streptophyta; class Magnoliopsida; order Solanales; family Solanaceae; genus Capsicum; species Capsicum baccatum. Next base: position 72,223,145 of record CM061556.1, on the reverse strand, counting down.
CATGAGTGATGCACCCCTTGTTGTGTCCGAAATGTAGAATGAAATAGAGGCAAGCTTAGCAAGTTGCTTCAGCTGTGTACCCTTCATTTTCTATTTACTCTTAGTATACCCAGCGTCATTCGAGGATGAATGTCCCCAAGGGGGGATATTGTAATGCCCCGCACTTTTCTAAGCTAGAAAATGAACCATTGTTCGTATATGTGAAAATCACAATTTTGTAAGACATATTTGGGCACCTAAATTACCAGGATTACCCTAGTTATAAGAGAGCTTATGATGTGTTATGTGTGGTTATATGAGTCACTTAAGGTAGTACAAGCTAAGAGTTTCGAAATCCATCAAGTTTTAGTGTTTGAATTCGCAAGGGTCATCTTTAAAGGAGAATAACTTGATAAATATGTGGTATTTCTGCATATTTCTACCCACAAAATTATAGAGAATCGAATTATCTTTCCAACGATACCAATTTCACCAAAGTCTAACACCCTAGCTAGGAGTTATGGCTTTGCAAAGTAGAGTGCATCGCCTAACCAATCGCACATGGCCACTGGAAAGCATATGCGATAGCATATACGGCGCCTATGTAAATATAGGAGATATCATAAGTGGAGACTATGTAAATATAGGCAATATCATATATGGCGCCTATGTAAATATAGGCGATATCATATGCGGCGCCTATGTAAATATATGTGATATCATATGCGGCGTATATCTTAAGGTTTCAAGTGACTTAAACACTCTGTTTTTGGGTTATTTTGAAGGCAATTAAGTCTTTTTGCACTCCTTACACACCCTTAAACTTAACCTTATGAATTTAATAAATTCTAAACACATCATAACGCTATTATCAGTCTAAGTTCATCATCCGAGATCACTAAAGGAGAAAAACAAATAGGGTTACACAATCAACATTGAGGGTCCAATCTTTCAACGAATCTGTTACCATAAAGGTATGTGGGGTTATGAAAAAGAACTCCCTTCGTTCTTATGCCCAAAGTTTTCATTATTTTACAAAGATACATGATTTTTACGTGTTTTATCATGAACTTGAAGTGATAAATCCTATCCTATGTTGTTGTTCAAGATACTATGATTATTTTGAATGTTTAGAAAATAAACTCCATGAGTTTGAGATTATTGTTATGATTAAAGGTTGAAATTTTTTAGATTTCCGTATAAATTATGCATGCTTGTGATATAAAGCATAAATGTTGAAATGTTTTGATTAAGTATCGCTATAAGGGTCATTAACCCACATTGATATTATTGTTTTGAGAATTTATGTGCATGTTTAGACTATTTTTGATGAAATATAGAAAGATTTGACCTTTTGATCACAACAGAGTTAAAATCCACTTTATGAAACGAGTTACGGATTTTATCATTTATTTAACTTATGAAATATGAGATTACCCTTAAAGTGGATTTTTCTTGAGATTTTTGAGCATAGTATTGGGAGTAGTATTTAGCACCGAGTTGGGTATGTTACTACAGTTTCATACCCCAGAACTACGTGCCGCCGTAGGTTGAGACATTGACTTCCACTATATGTGAAAAATTGAGATAGTGATCACTGAGATGAGATTGTTCTACACCAATGGCAAGGGTAGGACAGCCCTAACCTTACGGGGGAAAGTTGTGGTACATCATGGGCACTCACATGGTGTACATGTCGGTTAGAAGAACCTCCCAAAGAGTCGTCCCTCATTCTTAGATTAATTTTACTGATTTAAAAGAGATTTGAAATGCAGATTTATGATGTATTCAATATTCCAAATTTCACTAAGATTGCTTGATGAGAGAATAAGAAAAGAATCTTGATATTTGGATTAAGTGTAATAGCTCATGATATCCAGATTGGCATGTTTTACAATTCATTGTGTATGATTTCAGATTTTCGATTTCGTTCAAGCTTTATTAGCTATTTACAAATGTCCTGCATAATTTGGAAAGAAAACTTATGACATGATCATTAAATATAGATATATATATATATATATAAATATGTTTATTTCATGCACCCCCAGGTACTTGGTACATATTCAATGGTACTGACCCACATGTTCGCATGTGGGCTACATTTTCCCTATAATGTAGGTTCAGGTGCTCATTCCCAGGTTTGACCATGATTATTCGAGCACGTTGATCTACATCCTCTGCAGTGGTAAGTCCTCATGGTCCGAGGACTAGTTATTCAGATTTCCTCATTTACCTTGAGTCATTCAGTTTATTTCCTGAGTTTGGGTTAGTTGGGGTTTGTCCCAATGGTTCATGGATATACAGTTTAGTAGAGGCCTGTCAGACTAGATGGATAGATTGATCAGATTTGTCAGAGATGTCGTATTTTGTTACTTTTCCTATTTCATTCGTATTGCAGTATGATATTATGGAGGATGTTTTGATGTTTTGATTATGATGACTTTGATTATAAGTGTTGAATGGTAGAAAAATGGCTAAAAGGGTTATCTTAGGGCTACTTGTAGCTTAAGCACCGTGTGATGCCTCGGGGCATGTTTTCAAGGCGTTACAAAAAATTACCTCATCATGAGATAGAAGATGTGTATTATGTGAATGGGCTAAAGTATAGTATTTTAATTGTATCTCAAATCTGTGATAAAGGTAATGAGGTAAAATTCTCATTTGAAGGTTGCATTGTCTCAAGCATTAAATCTGGAAAGATTATTTTTAAAGCAAAAAGGATAAAAAAAACATGTATGTAGCTGATTTGGAGTTTGGGGCCGATGGGGAATTAACTTGTTTAAGTGTACAAGGTGAAGATGCTAATTTATGGCATAGAAGATTAGGGAAAGTAAGTTCTTCCTTGTTAAATAAATTTATTTCAAGGGACTTGGTCTATGGCCTGCGAAAGCTAAAATTTCCAGACAATAAAGTTGTGATGCTTGTGTAAAAGCTAAAAGAGCAGATCCTCCTTTAAATTGAAGAATCAAGTAAGTACTTCCAAACCTCTAGAAATAATTCACATGGATTTATGCGAACCTATTAAAGTCCAAAGAAGAAGATGGAAGAAATATGTGATAGTTATTGTAGATGACTATTCCAGGTTCACCTAGACAGTGTTTATTATAACCGAAGATAAAATATATGATGTTCTTGTGGCTTTTTCTATGAAAATCCAAATGAATCTAAATTGCAAAATTGTTGAATTTAGGTCTGATCGTAGGACTGAATTTGAAAATTCACAAGTTGATGAAATTCTGTGTTGAGCATGGAATAAGTTAGAACTTTTCTGCTCCCAGAACTCCATAAAAAATGTAGTTGTTGAAAGGAAAAATAGAACTCTCATAGATATTGTAATGACTATGCTAATTAATAGTGGTCTTCCAAAGAGTTTCTAGGCTAAAGGAGTGAATGTTGCTTTTTATGTGACTAATAGGTGTTTAATTAGCCCACTTCTTAATAAAACTCCATATGAGCTAGTATTCAGCAGAAAGCCTAAGATAGACTAGTTCATACCTTTTGGATGAAAAGGTTTTGTTCTTAAAACATATGAAGAGAGAATTGGGAAAATTTGATTCTAAAAGTGATGAAGTTGTGTTTGTAGGCTACTCATCAACTAGATAGTCTTATAGAGTGTTCAGTAAAATAACTCTGTGTGTTGAAGAAAGCATTCATATGATCTTTAATAAGTTAGGAAGTCAAATAAACACTACAGATGATGAAAGTTTTGAAGATGAAGAACTCATTCCTATTCAAAGGGAAGTTGTTACTAAAGATAATGATTAAGGGATTAGTGATGCAGATGAGAGTGATGACAGTGATGATAGAGATGATGATTCAAGATCTCATCCACAAATCCATCTCCACAAGATGAACAACTAGAGGAAATAAGTTAGAATTCATAGGGACCTGGTCCCAGTGGTATCAATCTCAAAAGGAAAAAATGGAGGCACAAATCCTTTCATCCCCTTGAGAACCTGATTACGCCCTTGGAAATTGGAGTTCAAACAAGATCTCATTCCAGGAATGCTATGGAATTTTTAGCCTTTTTATCCTAAATAGAGCCTGTAGTGTAAATGAGGCCATGAAAGATACTAATTGGATTAATGCAATGCAAGAAGAGATTCATCAAATTAAAAGAAGCAAAGTCTAGCATTTGGTTCCTTGGCTTATTGATAGAACAATCAATAGGACAAATGGGTGTACAAGAATAGGCAAGATAAAAATGGAACTGTTGACTTAAATAAGGACAAGTTGGTTGGTTAAGGCTATAACCAGGAAGAAATGATTGACTATGATTAGACCTTTTCCCCTGTAGCAAGAATATATGCAATCAGAATTCTTGTTGCATTTATTGCATACATGGTATTCAAACTATTTCAAATGGATATTAGAGTGTCTTCCTAAATGGAAATCTAAAAGAAGAAGTATATGTCAAACAACCTTCAGGTTTTGAAAATATGGATTTTCCTCATCATGTACTTAAATTGGACAAAGCTCTTTAAGTTTTGAAGCAAGCACCAATGGCCTAGTATGAGAGACTTTCAAAGTTTCTCATGAAAAATGGCTTCAAGGGGTAGAAAATAGCAATGCCCTATTCATAAAGACCAGAGGTAGATGTCTATTAATTGTTTAGACATATGGTGATGACATAATCACTAAAGCCACTTCTAAATCCATATGTGAAGAATTTGCTAAATTGATGGGAAGAGAATTTGATATGAATATGATGGGTGATAGTTTATTAACCTCAATTAGGGCAGCATGACAGTGAAGGAGTATTCTCTCAAGTTTACTCAGTTATCTAGATATGCTCCTCATATGGTAGCTGATAGCTGGTCTAAGATGAGTAAGTTTGTGTCTGGTGTGTTTGATAGTGTGGTCAAGGAGTATAGGACCACAAAGCTGATTAAGAAGATGGACTTGGCTAGGTTGATGTTCCATGCTCAACAGATAGAGAATCAGAAGACTAAGGAGAAAGAGAGGTAGAGGGAGAGGGATAGAACAGGTAGCTTCAACTTTACTTAGCGTAAGTCAAAAGGTGGTAATCGTTTTCAGCTCTGCCCAAAATCTTTAGTTCCGACTCCATCCTCAGCAGTGCTACGATGCCTAAGTTCAGAAATGGTAATAAGGATAGGGCTCCAGGATCTAAATCTCACAGTAGTGTTAGCCGTGCCCGAACAAATACTCTTTTTTAGAAGTATGGCAGAAATTATCAGGGTATTTGTAGAGCCGATAGTGATGTATGTTCTGAATATGACAAGCCAAGCCATAGGATCAAAGAGAGTCCTCAGGTGGGTTCACATTGTCAGCATAATCATACCCCTAGCTCAGTCTGATAGTCTAGCTCAGTAGGGTGTTACTTCTAGTGCCACCTGTGGGCAACGCCCAAATAGGCTCTAAGCACTCCAGTCCCGACAGGACTAGGAAAGTTCTCCTGATGTGGTCACTAGTATGTTACAAGTTAACCATTTACATATTTATGATTTGCTAAATCTAGGAGCTTCTTTCTTCCTTGTAACCTTTTATATAGTTGTTAACTTTGGAGTCAGTCCCAAATTCCTAGTAGAGCGCTTCTCAGTCTCTACCTTAATGGGTAAATTTATCATAGCTCGGTGAGTATACAGGAACTGTCCAATTATGGTATCTCAGAAAGTTACTTCAGTAGACTTATTAGAGATAAAGATGACAGATTTTGACATCATTCTCAGCATTGATTGTATTTATGCTTTAGTTGACTATCGAAACAGAGTTGTCTATTTTTAGTTTCCAGATGAACCTCTCCTAGAATGGAGGGGTAGTACTTCAGCACTTAGGGGTCAGCATATTTCCTACCTTAGGGAAAGAAAAATGATATCTAAGGGGTGTGTCTATTATCTTGTTCAATTTAAAGACTCTAGTTCTGATACCCCTAATCTTGAGTCAGTTTTAGTAGCATGTGAATTTTCATATGTTTTGCCTAAATATCTTCCCGGAGTTTCTCCGGAAAAAAAAATGATTGTAGAATAGACCTTCTTCCAGATACTCAGCCTATATCTATTCAACCATACAGAATGGTTCCATCTGAACATAAAGAATTAAAAGAGTAGTTGAAGGATCTGCTAGATAAGGGGTTCATCTGGCCCAGTGTTTCCCCCTGGGGCACACCAGTTTTATTCATTCATAAGAAAGATAATTCTCTCAGAATATGTATTGACTATCGTCAATTAAACTAAGTCACAGTCAAGAACAAGTATCCACTTCCCAGATCAATTTCTTATTTGACAAACTTTAGGGTGCCAGATAATTTTCAAAGATATACCTCAGATCAGGCTATCATCAGCTCAGAGTCAGAGAATGTGACATTTTAAAAACAACTTTTGGAACTCGGTATGGTCACTTCAAGTTTTTAGTCATGTCATTTGGTATTACCAATGCCCTAGTAGCTTTCATGTACCTGATGAACCATGTGTTCAAGCATTACTTGGACATGTTTATCATAGTCTTCACTGATGACATTCTTGTCTACTCCTGTAGTGAAAATGATTATGCAGGCCATCTCAGAATAGTATTATAAACCCTAAGAGGCCATCAGCTGTTCGCCAAATTTAGTAACTGCAAATTTTGGCTAAAGTTACCAGCTTTCCTTGGTCATATAATTTTTGGTGATGGCATTAGAGTGGATCCTTAAAAGACCAAATCAGTAAGAAACTAGCCCAAGCCTATCTCTCCATCAGATATCAGGAGTTTTTTGGGTTTGGCTGGCTATTATTGATTGTGTGTTGAAGGATTTTTGTCTATTGCATCCCCTATGCCCAGATTGACTCAGAAGAAATTCAAATTCCAGTGGTCCAATTCTTATGAGAAGATTTTTTAAGAGTTGAAATCTCGACCCACTACAGCCCTAGTTTTGACTTTACCAGATGGTTCAAACTGGTTTGTTGTGAATTGTGATGCTTCCAGAGTTGGTTTGGGGTATGTTTTGATGCAGCGAAGTAAGATCATAGCCTATGACTCTAGACATCTTAAGCCCCATGAAAATAATTACCCCACCCATGATCTTGAGTTAGCAGCTATAGTGTTTGGCTTAAAGATTTGGAGGAACACACCATAAGAGTTTGCAGTATGTATTGTCTCAGAAAAACTTGAACTTTCATCATAGAAGGTGGTTAGAGTTATTGAAAGACTATGATGTAGGGCTGATGCTCTCAGTAGATTGTCCATGGGTAGTGTTTCTCACGTTAAGAGTGGTAAGAAGAATTTAGTTCAGTAATTTTATCTTCTTGCAAGGTTGGGTGTTCATTTGGTTAATTCAGCTGAGGGCAGTGTATAGGTGCAGAAGAGTTTGAAATCTTTCTTGGTTTTTGAGGTGAAAGAAAAGCAGGACAGGGATCCCGGTTTAGTTAAGTTGAAAGAGTCAGTTAGATATCAGAAAGTAGAGGTTTTCTCCCAAGGGAGAGATGGTGTGTTGCATTGTCAGGGTAGGTTATGTGTGTTATATATAGATAGCATGAGGCAGAGGATTCTTGCATAATAACATGGTGCACATTATGCTATTTAACCAGGGGCTACTAAAATGTACCGTAACTTGCGGGAAGTCAATTGGTGGAGTGGGATGAAGAGAGACATTGCAAAATTTGTGGATAAGTGTTCTACATTTTAGCAGGTGAAGATTGAGCACCAAAGGCATAGTGGCCCTATGCAGGAGTTCAGTATCCCCACTAGGAAGAGGGAGGAAGTGAACATGGACTTCGTGATGGGTTTTTTTCATACTCATCATCAACATGATTTGATTTAGGTCATTGTAGACAAGATGACAAAATTCCCTTATTTCTTGTCAGTCCATACCCCTTATTCAACCGAGGATTATGCCAAGCTCTATGTTAGAGAGTTGGTTAGATTGCACAGAGTTCCATTATCTATCATTTCAAATAGAGGTAAGCAGTTCACCTCTCACTTTTAGAAAGCCTTCCAAAAGGTTCATGCTACCCAAGTTCACCTCAGTATCGCTTTCCACCCTTAGACAGATATTTAAGAAGAAGAATATTTATACTTTAGAAGATATGTTGAGAGTATGTGCTGTTGACTTTAAGGGAAGTTGAGATGATCACTTACCCTTGATTGAGTTTATCTATAATAATAGCTATCATTCCAGTATTCTGATGACTCTATTTGAGGCGCTTTATAGGAGGAGATATAAGTCTCTCATTGGTTGGTTTGAGGTAGGCAAGACTGCATTGGTAGGTCCTGACTTAGTATTTGATGCCTTTGAGAAGGTTCAGTTGATCAGGGGGAGGCTTAAGACAGCTCAGAGCCGACAGAAATCATATGCTGATCTGAGAAAAAAATATATCGAGTTTTACATTAGTGATTATGTGTACTTAAAAATCTCTCCTATGAAGGGAGTGAAAAGGTTTGGCAAGAAGGGGAAGCTCAGTTCCCGATATTTTGGTCCTTACTGAATTCTAAGCCATTTTGGAAAGGTACCTTACGAGCTTGAGTTGCTTTCAGATTTAGCCTCAGTACACCTAGTGTTTCATGTCTCCTTGCTAAAGAAATGTATTGGTGACCCAGCAGTTGTAGCACCTATATAGAGTATAAATGTTCAGAATAGCCTCTCTTATGAGGAAGTCCAAGTCAAAATCCTTGATCATTAGATTCGCAGACTGAGGAACAAAGAAGTTCCTTTGGTCAAAGTTCTTTGGCGGAATCAGTCCATTGAGGGAGCTACTTGGAAAGCAGAAGCATATATGAGAACCAAGTATCCTCACCTCTTCTTCAAAAACTCAGACTCAGCTCAAGGTAATAGTTTTTCTTCGATTTAGTCAGTTTCATGCTTAGATTACCTTTACAAACTTGGTATCAATTACCTTTGCATATCATCCTCATGGCATTCATGCATTCATAAATCAATTCATCTATGTCATTATGCTTCAGTTATGCATGTTCAGTATGAAAACTCAGTTTATCAGCAGTTTCAGTCATGTAATCATGCTTTAGTGGTGCATGTTCAGCATGTAAACTTAATCCATCAGTATTCTCAGTTCATTTAGTCTCATTCGAGGATGAATGTTCTCAAGGGAGATATATTGTAAGACCCTGAAAATCCTAGTCATTTCGATCCTTTATAGCATGCTAAAGAAGGTCTCATACTTAGAAAAATTTTAGCTAAGTGTTAAGACTTAGAATTGTTTTAACCTTCATTATACGATGATCTTATTTTCAATCCATACGACCTTAAAATATCGATTTTTAAGTTGATTCATGATCAGGGATGTCAATAGGTCACCTCAGGTGAGTTTCAAAATTTTTGAATGTCTTTAGATGCTTAATTGGATGATCAAAATAGTGAGTCAATGCAATCTCAGTGCAATGCGTCGGCTACTGCATAGACCCCATCGACGCGACGCGTCGGCTGCAATATCGCTGGGCAAGGCCTTCAGTTCAATTTCCAGTGAGCCAATGTGATCATGACACGATGTGTTGGCCATCGTGTCTATCCCATTGATCGAGCCGTTGGGTATCGTGTCAATGGGCAATTTTGCTCATTAAAAATCAGACTTTCCAAGGGTAATTCAGTCCTTTTTCCCTAGCCCCATTCAGCTAAAACATGATATTAAGCCCCAAAATGGCAAAATTCATTCTTTATTCTCAAAATCCACTCAAGAACAAACCCTAGTTCATCAATCTCAAGATTCATGTCCCAAGAATTCACCATAATTCTCAAGAAATCAACAATCAAGGTATTTTAGGTGTTCATCCTTATATTTTCTTCCATTTTTGGAGTTCAAGAAGCCTTTTTAAAACTGCAAGTTTATTGATTTTATGATTTCCATGTTTGAATGGATTGTATTCATGTATGTATTGTTGTATGGTTTTCAAATCAAGATTCATACAAGTTTCAAGTGAATTAATTAGAAAGTAAGTAGAATCACGTGATCCTCATATTAAACCCTTGAATTTGCAAGTTGAATGTTGTAGCCATGATGTTTATATCTTTATGATTTCTATATGAATTAGTTATTCTCCCCAAGTGTTTGATAGAATACCAATGTAATTTGAGTAGTAAATTCATGACATGTTATCATATGGTCCCATTCATGTACAAGTTCATGCCTCTCAAATGTTTGACAAAATGTCTAAATGAATGCATGGTGGACAAGTAACAAATGTAATGCCTTCAAGATTTTGCCATGTTTTACTATTGATGCTATTGAGTCCTGGGGGTATTCAATTCCCAAAAATCTAGTTGTTTACCTAGAATTATAGTAGATACAGAATATTTTTAGAACCGTCACAAATAGTAGTACTCAGTCAGTTACAAAACTCAGTTAACTCAGTCCAGTTCAGTCAGTCAACACAATCAATAATAGTTCAGTCAAGCCTAGTACAGTCTAGTGATCAGTTCAGTGTCTATTCAGTTGGGAATAGGATTCAACACCAAGCGACCCTAAGGATGGGGGCATTTCTTCCAGCAGATGGTTTGTCCCATAATAGCAGTCCCTGCATTATAGAATTACATAGCCAGTATAGGGTAATTCGTTCTGCTACCAGATTAGGGTTGACACAACCATATATATAATTCATGAGTATTTCTGCCAGATTAGGATTGACACAGCATTATTAGTATCCCTTGGCAAGGTACTAACACCCTCCCACAGTTACAGTTTCAGTATTCAGTACTCAGTAATCAGTATTCAGTCTCAGAATTCAGTAAAGAATTTAGATAGTTCTATAGAACTTTGGCTGATAGTTATTAGTTACTTAGCCATCAGAATTCAGTACTTCAGTATCGTTCTAAATCTCAGTTATCATTATTCAGTTACCAAAAATTAGTACTTCAGTTTCAGTCTAATTTAAATAGAGTTTAAATACACAGTATTACATAGGTATCTTGATCATTAGTTACAGTTTTGCATGCACTCTTATTCAGTTATTTCATGATGTTCATTCAGTCAGCTATCATCTAATACATATGAACTCGTGTATATCAGCCTTCCTCACTTAGCATATCAGTACATTTAAAGTACTAATCAATACTCTTTCTTTTGGGCAATGATGTCTTATATCATAGGTTCAGATGCATGGGCTCATGACCGTACCTAGCAGCTCATATTATAAGCAGCAGTTATAGTGGTGAGTCCTTATATTTCAAGGATAGAGTTATTTATTTCAATATTTTAGTATTTCAGTATGTTCAGCAGTCAGATTTAGTTGGGGACTTGTCCAATCAACTACATATTCAGACATTTAGAGGCTTTCAAACTAGACTATTTCAGATAGATGTTCAGTTTTTCAGTATTATATCAGTATTCAGAATTTATTTTCAGTTTATGAACCTTATGGCAATTTTATCTTAACTTCCACATATATTATCAGTATTATTATTATCTAGTGCTCACAGTAGGTCAAATCATGGGTTAGCTTGTGGTCCTTCGGGATTGTAAGCACCGTGTGACACCCAAGGTGCAGTCTCAAAGCATTACAAGAATGTTATGGCATTTTCAGCCTTTTTATTCCAAATAAAGCCTAAAAATATAAAAAGGGACTTGAAAGATATTGATTGGATTAATGTAATGCAAAAAATACTGCAATAATTTAAAAGACGCAAAGTATGGCATCTGGTCCCCAGGCCTATTGATAGAACAATTATTGGGACCAAAAGGGTGTACAAAAATAAGAAAGATAAAAATGGAACTATCAATAGAAACAAAGCAGTGATGGTTGTTCAAGGTTATAACTTGGAAGAAGGGATTGACTATGATGAAACCTTTGCCCCTGTATCAAGAATAAAGGCAATCAGAATTCTTGTTGCATTTGTTGCATACATTGGACTCAAACTATTTCAAATGGATGTCAAAAGTTCCTTCTTGAATGGAAATATGAAAGAAGAAGATTATGTCAAACAACCTCTAGCTTTTGAAGATACATATTTTCCTTATCATGTACTTAAATTGGATAAAGCTCTTTATGGTTTGAAGAAAGCACCAAGGTACTAGTATGAGAGACTCTCAAATTTTTTCATGGAAAATGTCTTTAAAAGAGGGAAAATAGATAATACTCTATTCTTAAAGACCAGAGGTATCAGTCTATTAATTTTTTAGATATACATTTATGACATAACCTTTAGAGCTACTTCTGAATCCCTATGTGAAAAATTTTCTAAACTAATGGGGAGTAAATTGGAAATGAGTATGATGGGTGAATTGATCTTCTTTATAGGTCTACAGATTAAGAAAATTTCTCAAGGTGTAATGATTTATCAGGAGAAGTACATCAAGGAGATACTAAAAAATTAAAACATGGGAGATGCCAAGCCAATTGATACCTGAATTGGAACTAGCTCAAAAATGGACAATGATAAGTTTGGTCCTTTGAGAAAATTTATAGAGGGATTATTGGATCCTTGCTATATCTCACTGCTAGTAGGCCTGACATTATTTTTAGTGTAGGAATGCATACTAGATATTAAGTATACCCAAAGGAGTCCCATCTGAAAGCTGCAAAAAGAATTCTTAGGTATCTGAAAGGGACTGGGGACCTGGTCTTATACTCCCCATCAGGAGACAGTTTTTACTTTATAGGCTATGTTGATGCTTACTATGTTGGATATTTAGTAGATCAAAAATAACCTTCAAGAATGGTATATTTTCTTGGCTCATCCTTAATCTCTTGTGGTTTGAAGTAGCAAAATTCTGTTGTTATATCTACTCCTAAGGCTGAATATGTTGTTGTAGTTTTTTATTGTGCACAACTACTATGGATAAAGCAACAACTGAAAGAATTTAGTATTATCTCAGATACTATCACTCTAATGTGTGACAACACAAATGCTCTAAACATGGCCAAGAATCCAGAGAAGCATAAAAGGACTAAGCACATTGATGTGATACATCATTTCCTAAGAGATAATGTTGAGAAAGAGTCAATATGCATGAAGTTTTGTAAGACTGTAGAAGGCACTTTATGAGGAAAAATTTGTGAAGAACAGGTAGAGGTTAGATCTGATCAAAATGGCCTAACCTACCATGTAAATTAGTAGTTATCCACAAAATTAGCTATGATCAGGATACAGGTATCCTTGGTAAAGTATGTTGTTGTTAGTCTAACTAAATATCATACATTTGTAGGTATACATCCATGGGAACATCTTTGAAAGAAAATAGATGAAGTATGCACAAATCTTAGAAATCACGCAAAGAAAGAGCGGGACCTGGTGCCATCTCTTAGGTTAGTATCATAAATGTTAATGTTTTTATTCTTGTTCTACTAAAAAAGGCCACATTCTCTCTCCCAATGTTGTAAAACTCATCTAATGTAAATCTAAAATCAATTTTATCATTGCATTAACCCCATGGACCTTCCTCAACTCAACTATCCAAATTATCCAAAGACAAACCCTTTTCTTAACTTACTCTTCCATTGAAGATTTTTTCCTAGAAATATATTACTCACTTGACACTATGAAATGAAGTTTGGATGGTCCAAGGAATAAAATAACAGCTTAAAAAGAAAGCCTTCGCAGTAAATTCTGAACATCCTACTAAAAGGCTCCAGATTTCTGAGGGACCCGATCCCAAGAAGAAGAAAATCCTAATGATAAACCTAGTAGGGCTTGTAAAAGAATAAAAACAAAAGATAAATGCTAGAAAACATAGAATTTTAGCGAATGCTGGTGAAAAATTAAAAAAATGGTGAATGACCTCATGTCTCTAAACTTTATCCCGTAATCCTCTACTTTTTCCCCAACTTCTGTGTCCTTTTTCTATGGAACTTGAAATGTAATTATTTCACTGAAATGATACATAATCTGTTGGACATGAATGTGTTCTTTCTTTTGTGCTCTTTCTCTGGTTATACCTTAAAAGTATTCTTCATGTTAGTGTTGCCCCAGTGGCCATGAGTTAACTAACTTGTGCTTACTATTACTTTTGGTTTGCTGTTCTCACTTTTTAGTGATGCCAAAAGGGGGGATACTAATAATCTTATGTGAAAAATGGGATCTCAAGGCAGGGAAATTGGAAAGTGTTAAAAAAATAAATGTAAGGTTAAAGTTAAGTATACATGTTCACAAGGGAAAGAAATGATATGATGAGCTACAGCAAAGATATGTAGGCATAATGACAGGGGAAATATACAAATGCACTAGGTGAGTTATGGTGCATACAGAAATTAATTTAATCTTAATAAGAAATTGATAACAAGGGACCAGTTCCCTGTGTTGCATGTTGGTGATAGAGGAAGCATGATGATAGGGGGAATATTCATCTTCAGGTGGTAACAACATTGACTAAATATGATGAATATGCATTAATTCTCAATACTGTATGGTTGGTTTGTCATCATCAAAAAGGGTGAAAATTAATATATGTATTTTTTATGATGAGCAGCAATACTACAAAGGGCCAGGTACCTAGATGTGCAATGAACAATACAGCTAGCACACGTTGTCTGTATAGTTTTGTCCTTTTGTGAAACAAACTTGTAGGTGCTATTTTGTACTGATTAGAACAACTAGTCCAATGATATTTCAACCCTAATCGTCTCTCATTTAAAAAAGTAAAAAGACATTTCTTCATCTAATGAGGTTTTTTCAATTACAAAGAGTGAAGAGAGGCAACAAACACTCTATTTCAAAATTGCTCAAGTTTTTAGCTATTTATGTGAGCTTAAGTTAAAATTGTTCTTGAGTGAGTATTGATTTGCAACTGAACTACTCATGCTATAATAATAGTTTTTTCATTTGTTAAGAGAAGTTCTTAGGTAGAGTTGCCTTAGTGTGAGGGTGATTAGAGCTAATCAGTGTAGAGATTCCTTGGTAAAGTTTCCAAGATGAGCTTGTAGTAGAGTTATTACAAGAGAAAAGAGCCTATAGGTAGTATAAAATCTAGACTATAATCAGGAGGTTGATTATAGTGTATTTCTTGAGGTGCTTGTGAAGGCAAGACATGGTTTTTCACTTCCTGGGTTTCCACATAAAATTCTTGTATTTTACCTTCTTGCACTGCCTTTGTTTTTCCGGCACCTCATAGTTGCTCTACTATTCTATCTCTTGTGATTGACTTTTGAGGGACCTGGTCCCTCACTGTGTGGTGCAACCCCCAAGGGTTCCAAATAGAGGTATATTTCTAAAGTTGAGATGATGAGTATTCTAGAGGCCTACCATTCGCCTCCAGTTGGGTGACCGTGGATGTACTTACGCTTCCCACAAGATTTTGCAATGTGGTTACTACTGGCCAATGATCTATAATTATGCACATGACTCGTTTGTTCCTGTGACCAATGCAAAAGGCAGGGAGATATCTCTTGGAAGCATGAGCATCCCATTACACCTATTCTTAAGCTTAAGATATTCAATGTATGGGCTATTGACTTTATAGGTCCATTAATTAATTCATATGGTATAAAGTACATATTGGTGGCAGTTAACTATTTGTCTAAGTGGGTGAAAGCAATTGCGCTTCCTACTAATAAATGTCAAAGTGTCACAACATTTTTTAAGAAAAATATTTTATCTTGATTTGGTACTCCAGGGTATATTATCAGTGATATGGTTCTACTTGAGAAATATGGTGTTAATTAGAAGGTGGCAACACGTTACCATCCGCAGACAAGTGGAAAAGTTGAGGTCTCCAACTGGGAGATCAAGTCTATTTTGGTGAAGACTGTGAATGCCATCCAGACTGAATGTTTGAGAAAGTTAGATGATGCACTTTGGGCCTATTGTACAGCTTACAAAACCCCCATATGTGCCTCAACTTTTCAGTTTATGTACAAAAAAGTATGTCACTTGCCGATTGAACTTGAGCATAGGCACTATGGGAGTTGAAGAAGTTGAAATTTTAGCGGAGTGATGCCATGCACTTGATATTGGATAAGATAAATAAGATGGGTGATTTTAGCCTCTATGCTTATGAAAGTTCATATTTATATTAGGAAAAGATGAAATTGTACCAAGATAAGAGAATTGAGGAAAGGTATTCCATCCCTGTGATGTGGTCTTGTTGTATAATTTGAGAAATATCTTGTTTCCTGGAAAGATGCAGTCTAGGATATCTGTACCATTCACAATGGAAAGAGTATTTCAATATGGTGCAATTGAGCTTTAGCGAGATGGGATTGCCTCATTCAAGGTGAATGGAAATTTTTTGTTAAGCATTACATAAGAAGCATGGAGAAGTTGAAAGTGTGTGAGAATTTGAGGCATTGCAATGCTTGAGTATCCAAGGAAGATGAGTCATGCCACGACATTAAATTAGGTGCTTCATAGGAGGCAAACCATGGCTTGTTGGTGAAGTCTGGGCAGCTAACATAGCCATGTCACGCTGTGATGTTAAATCAAGTGCAACTTAGGAGGCAACCCAAGGTCTTAGTGTTCACTTTGTTTTGTTTTTTAGGATGGGAAACATGAAGAAGTACCATGAGAATGGTAAAAATAGCAGAATTTCAGACAAGTCCAGGTAAGTCGACCTATGACTCAACCCAGGAGTGTAACTATAACACACAACATATAAGTTGAGTAATGGGAATCAGAAGAAAAATTTAAGTCTCTGAACGATGACCTACAACTCTAGCCTATGAATTTTCCGTTGAATTTTAGATATAACCTACAACATATAGGTTGAATCTTAGGAATTAGAACAATAAATGGGGTGCAGATTCCAACCTACTACCCTAACCTACAACTCATAGGTACAAGCTACAGATCATAGGTTGTCATAGTTTGCTACTGGGCTATTTTTAAATCTTGAGTAATTTATCCTATATAACCCGACTAGCATCGGGTCATCCATGCTATTTAAACCCCAAACCTAATCCATTAAACCATTACACCATCAGTTAAAAACTCCCATTAAAATTCAAACTCTTTCTCTTCTTTTTACATTCAAAAATAAAAACCTATTCTATGTTACCACCTCTCTATGCGCATTACACTTAGAAGTTGAGAAAAATTACTTCTTCTTTTTCTTCTTCTACAATCTACGTCTTAAGGTAAGATTTTTAATGGTGCAAGTTAATTGTTGTGCTGATTTTGATTAATGAAACCCGAGATCACATATAAAGGAGAATAAAATTAAATTAACTCAAAAAATTCTTGAAATACTTGTGAAAATTAAATTGATTCATGTTCCCTAGTCTAATGTAATGGAAATTGATCAATAAAAAAGAAAGCATTCTATGATTTGGGTTTGGAACTCAACAAGACACAGAGGTTGAACACATGAAACCCACTTACAACTTATAGGTTTAACCTACAAGTCATAGGTTGGCTTCGCAGGAATCAGACAAGAAGCCTTGAAAGATTCATAGGTTTTCTCTGCTACCTACAAGCTACCTGCATATAGTAGGTACAACCTATGGCTTGTAGGATAGGGTGTAGGTAGACCTTGAATTAGGATATCAATTTTCTTTTTGTTTCCTATTCCATTATTGTAATTACATCAATAACAACTATCCTTATAGGTATGATGGCACCTAAAGCTACATCAAAAAAGGGCGTGCCGCCTAGATTGAGAAACGAGTCTCCCAAATAGATAGAATACATGGAGGAGTACCCCAATGATAGAGGGCACTTGGTTCTATGCTAGACTAGGGGAAAAACACAGATATAGATAGTAGCTAGAGCTACCATTCTGGCAGGCTATCATCCTACACCATCATAGGCACCTTAGTCTGTCCCCCAGGCCTCCCTAACTTGTGTTATCTGGAATGGACCTAGGATGAAGTTGGTCTGGACATCAACACCACACTTTTCTATCCCTCCTTGGTCTTATGATGGAGAGGAATAATTTTATTCTAGTATTGGTAAGAAGGATTCAACCATCCCCAAGTCTGAGCAGGGGGTGGAGTTTTCTTTAAGTATGGGTGATCGTGAGATAGATGCACCCCATTTTGATGAGGCTGCTAATATATTACAGGATATTAAAGATGCTTGTACTTTATCTCTAGATGCTCAGGAGTTTATACACAGCTCTACACTACCAGTTGCTCCATACTTGAATGTCATTTTTTGCAGCTATAGACTTGGTTGGATGGGCGAGCCTTCAAGATTATGTTGTCTAGAGGTTGTTTGAGATACTTATGTGTCCTACATAGCATCTGCAGATTCGATCACTCCGTCTAAGGGTAGAGTATAAGACCAGCGAACACTGACACATATACTTGTCTTATTGGTTAGGTTTAATTTATCTAAGGACATTATTAGCCGATTATTAATTGGGAAAGAGTTCATGGGGCCGACCATTACAACATAGTTTGATTATAGAATATAGATTATACCGAGTATGAGGAATATAAGATATCCTAACCAGAGAGAGCAGATAAGAGATTTGGCGAGATGGGTATCTCAGTAGATGCTGAGTTTGGTATTAATACCTCTTGGGTCGAGGGAAAGATGGAGATAAAGAAGTCTTTATTGAACTTTATAGTAAAGTTTTGGTGGAACATTGTAGCGCATAAATTGAGTTCAACAATAATAGATAATGTGATCATATTGGATCAGGCTGTATTGATTATCAGCCTCAAAGCTGGCTATGACGTTGATTTAGCCAGGTGGATCAAAACTAATATTTATGAGAGGGTTTTTTGTGAGTTCACTATTATTCTATTCCTCTACTTGGTACAGAGATTGTATGCGGAGTTTGTGTGATTTTTTAGGAGCCATTACCCTACTATATATTGATTATAGGGTTGAGGCTACCCTGAAGGCTGATATTGGTTTTATTAAGGATGACGTCACCCCCTTTGTAGTATATAGAGCACAACCTTCTACATCTTCAAGTGTAGACCACTTTAAGAGTCCGTATGTTTGGTTGAGTATGTTATTAGGCTGAAATAGGGTGGTGATGTTGAGATAGGTAGCCAATGGTTATAGCTTTTTTCTATGATAGGTAGTGAGGCTGATACAAGTACTTCAGTCCAGCTCCTTCACCTCCTAGCGATGAGCCACATGAAGCCCCAGCTGAGGGCAAGCCTACTTTTGATGCCTAGAGTATCTCATAAATGTCTCTACACCCATATATTCTTTATTTTTTAGTTTGAACGTGGCATATTCCATCAAATATAAAATGAGGGTGGGGTTGTACCAACCACTCGGGGTTTCTATCTATGTGTCTTTTCTCCCCATGGTGTAATATTATAGTAGAGTTGGCATGTTTAGGTATTGTGTTGTGTTCGTGATATTTCTTATATGGTGTTTTATAATTAGAAGAAAAATAAGGAACCTAAGTGCAGTAAAAATGTTTTGTGTTTTTTATGTGTTTGAAAACTATGATACCCCTCCTAAAATTTTTACGAACTATGTGTTGTGAATATATGTGTGACCACTGTTGAATCTTTTTGTGGCATTAGTATTAGGGATAAAATAACCATAGTTTAGCATTGAATGAACTTGATAGGTAGTAGTTGATAATGTAACCTTGTACCATGTGTGTGAGAGGTATTTACCTAGTTCACATTGTGTGTTTAATCCAAAACTTGCCTAGTAGTCTTGCCAAGGTTATAGGATAGTTGGTTGGGACATGATCATAGGTCGTATTTAAATAAGTCCATTCTCAGCCTAAAAGACTGACCAAATAACAATAAGTATCCTTTGATCCTAATTTGAGCTAAATTGAGTCAACTATCATAGGTGCCTTAGGTTTTATGTATGTAAGCATAATGTTTGCTTATTTTGTGTTAGTTGTCAGAGGACATGCAAAGATTCAAATTTTAGGGTTTGATGTGCCATGCTTTCATGGAACTTTCGATGCTTAAAATATTTAAGTACTTAGGTATTCTTGTTAGATGTGATGTGTTTTTGTATTGATTTTGCAGGAAAACAGAGTTTGGAGAAAAGAATGAACAAAGGGATGAAGAGTAGCTAAGAAGGCTACCCATGAGCCAACCTACGAATCATGGGTAGTACCTATGAGTGATAGGTGTCCATGTGGATTAAGGTTTTGAAGATTCTAAAGATGTCAAATTTATTTTGATTTCCATAAGCCTATCGAGTAGTCATAGGTACAACCTATAGAGGTTTCCTCGTAGGTATTAACTTCTGCAAAGTTGAATATCTTACTCTAATTGTCACCACCCAAGGAATTATTCATAGGTTGTACCTATGATTCAACCAACAAATCATGGGTACATACCGACTCTGGTTTTTTATATTGTTTAGGATAGGTTTTCTTTTGTACCTATAGTTACCCTTTGGATGTTTTATTATCTTTACACATTTTATACACTTTTGACACTATTTTGAGTATGAGATACATGATTGATCTTGTAATTATTGTTCTTGGTTTTCAAGGTTTACAACTAATTTGAGATTTTGGTTTTCATTCTTATTCTTTGTAAGTTCATCTTTATGCTTTCATCTGTGAAATCTATGATTGTTCTTAAATCATGAGTAGCTAAGCCCTATAATTAGGGTGTTGGGAACCTTGATGGATTAACAAAGCAGGTGAAGTGCAAAGTCATTCTAAATTGGTATTCTTGCATTTATTGGGGTTTCCTTTGGTTTGATTGTTGTCTTAATGAATGAAAATGTTAGGAACTCACCTATAAGCAGTACTTTCTCTAGAGAGAAGTAGATATTAGGAAAAGGAGATTACAATAGTAATTTGAAGCTATCAACCTTCATCTAATTAATTTGAGACTTAGAGTAGATAGTTAATCTAAGATCACAAACAACGGATTAGTAATGTCACACTCTAAGACTGAGAGGGGATGAGTGAAATTCACCCAAACCAAGGTCGAGAGATGGTTAGGTGATACATAACTTGTTAAATTTTACACGTAAGACACTGAGATAGTTTTGCCATCACTAATAGTCTACGGAGTTAAGAACTTAGGGGTAACACAATCCTAGTTACCATCTCATATTAATAACAACCCCAATTGCCCAGCATTATTACTATTACTATTACTTTCACAGAACTTCCTCTTTACTTACTATATTTCCAATCATATCAAAAATCTCATGATAGATTTCTGACCTATTCCTCGTGGGATCAACCCCAATCTTGTTGGGTTCTATATTTGACAAGTGACCGCTTTATACTTTCTTAAAGTTGAAATTTTGGGCGACAACAGGGAGAATCCCCCAGCTAATTCAAACTATATGAAAATTAATAATGATAAAGATAAACTAAAATGTTGATACTAGCCCTCCCATGATCAAGACTCACCAAACTATTATTACTGATACAATGGGATATTGTACTATGCATGAGCTGAATGCTAAGCATCGAAGCCTATATTATGAGATAATGTAGCAAAAAATAAAGTAAACGGTCCATACTTTTAACGTAATGAGTATCTGAGATAGGAAGTAACTAATATATTTTGAACATGGTACATATAACATGATAAACTAATGGAAGACCAAGTAATGAACATGTATTGTATAATCAACTAAATAACGGAATACAAGGTCATGCAAGAATTTGAATCTGAGTTGTAGAATGTAAATGATGGACTATTGGAGCTACTAATAACCAACATACCCCAATCTAAGCTAATCGGTTTCCAACCTATAACCCCAGTTGGAAGGGTGTTTAGTACCTTGCTAAGGGTATGAACACTGACTGATGTGTAAATACTAAGTTGATGTCCACAAGGACTAATGATTTAATCCTTGTTTGATGGGAAAACCTATAAATCTATGGTGGAACTATAGTTTGGGACTCCTACTAAAGGTCTCATCCTTACTGACAGATGAGCCTTCATCCCTGCGTTCCCTGGATGCTAAGTACTACTCCCAACTAAATGACACTGATAACTCGAATGATCAATGATAATAATAATCTAAAGACAAAAATAAATTCATCATCTAAGGATATTCAAAATATGTAAACTGAGGAAATAGTACTCAAAAGTTTGTGCATAAAATCCTAGGTCATCAGGTGTTCATCACCCACCATCTCTATAGAATTCAACTATTATGCCAATTCCATAAACTTAATGAATTTAAATAATTTAATGACTTAATTCAAACAAGCATAGATTTCACAAAATAACTAGGGTTTACAATCAAGTTCATATAACAAAATTGAAATTCATGATTAAATGGGGATTATAAATCAATGACACTAAAGGACTAATATTTCAATGACTTTACATATATCCATAAACCATAAATTGTAAAAAAGGAATTAAAATGGAGAATTAGGTTAACTTTGGGACTCGGTGGGTGAAAGAGACCCATTGATAATATTCCACATACCTAGATATGAGAACCCTTGAAGAATTCTTTATAATTGGTATCCTGAAGAAGATGAATCCTAGATCTACCTTGGGGAAAGTAATCACCCCTTTTCTTTATTTGTGACTAAGTGTTGGATATTTTTCTTAGTAATGGGGGATTAGGGTAATACTAACCCCAATAAAAATCCTTGAAATATCCTAAACGACGTATTTTTGATGTTAAAGGTGTGGGAACTAATTGATATGCCCCTTTAAAATTCATAACTGGGAACTGCTTAAAGGGACCTCTGGGCCTTTCCACGATCATAGGACCAACCTACGATCGTGGGTTGTACTTATAGCTGGAAGATGCATGAGAGATCTATGAACATAATTAGAAAAGACTTGGAATGATCATGGGATCTACCTATGGTTGTACCTTGGTTCGTAGGTTGGAAGGTTCAATCAAGAAATTTGTGGGACTCACAATCTTGCATGGGTTCTTGATTTTAATGAATGATTGTGATTCTCTCTCATAGTAGGAAGGTACACTTGTTAAATTATAGATATTGGGGCTGTCTTGATCAGATGAGACCATTGTACTATCTTATAATGTAACCACGATCGTGGTTTGGCTTTTGATATCTCACTACAGAGCAGTGCCTCACTAAAAAAGACATAACTTTTTACTTTGATATTGTATTAAGGAAAAAATGGATACTTTGGAAAGATAATTCAAATATATTCATTTGGTGGGTCTGTAGCTCAAATATACATCAAAGTCTAGAATTATGCTCATTTAAAGATAATTATTTCCTAAGCAATCGAATTGTTAGGGAGTTTTTGGCTTAGTTAAGGGATAGGAAGTTTTCGTGGCTTTGGTATATGGCCAAATTCCATCTCATACTATTAAAACATGATGTTTAATCCTACATGTACTTAAATCACGGTCTATCCTTGGCTTGAATTATTTGGCGTGTTACAACTATAGTATTTTTTCTCCTCTTTGTTGTACCTATTAAAATTATTATGTTCATATGCAACAAGGTTACTTAATGGTTCATCATATGTTATTTTGTGCAAATCTCCATCTTCAAAATTAGCAAACTTTGTCTCTCATGCTTTAGGAATACTTCTCACAAGCTTCATGGATTAAGATTATTTGAATATATCATTCCCAATTATTTGAGTTCACAAACAATCTCATTAAACTATGAATCATAGATTCCACTCCTTTCTCATCACCCATTTTGAATATTTCATAGTTATTAACAAATGCACCAATCCTGGCTTCTTCCACTTATGTAGTACCTTCATAAGTTACTTTATGTTTATCCGACATCTCTTTAGTTATCTCATATATGTAGATTTTATCGCACTCCGATCTTGGATTTTTACCATTTGATCTTTTCTCATGTGTCGTTAAGCAACATTTTGTCAGACCTTCTTGGATACTAATTGTCACACCTCTTTTTTAACCAAAAGATTGATTTTAAGTTTGAAAGGGTTTTATTATTAAAGTGACAAAATGAAAATGTATTTTGAAAAGGATTATTTACATTTAAACTCAGAGTCACCACTTGGCAAATCGAGTGTGCCAAGTCACCTTTGAAAATCCTTTTTCAAAATGATTTTGAATCTTTTAAACTGATCTGCCAACAGAAATTCTGATTAAAAAATACTGTTGACTGAGGGGAAGGTGTTAGGAACCCCTCAATCTCGTGGTTCGACCACGGTTGCTTGGTGGGGCATATCGGCTAATTTGACACTATCAATGTATAAACCACACAAAAATACACATGCTAATCAAACAAACAAACAAACAAAACAAATCCAAAATTATAGCGTCAAGTCCAATTATTACAACCCAAAATAAAAAGGTACTGAGAAGTAGGCATATCAGCTAATTTGACATTATGAATGTATAAACCACACGATAACACACATGCCAATCAAACAAACGAACAAAAAAACAAATTCAAAATTATAGTGTCCAGTCAATTATTATAACCCGAAATAAAAAGGTACTGAGAAGTAAGCCTATGCTAATCCTAAACTATGCTCCAATGCTTTACCCGATGCCTCGAGCCTTGATCATGAGCCTCTTTTTCATACATAATACTTCTAGGCATTTCCTGGTGAATAAATACAATGTGACCTCAAGGAGTTCCCCGGTGAATTAATACATTTGATGAGATGTAAATAAAGTGGAGAAATCATTCAACACAGACATTCACACATTCAATGACATAGGATCCTACAAGTTGCCTACCCCAAAACCTAAAATTTACCTATCAATTTCCGCCTAAAACATGATACTATCAATTTCAACAATTTTCATCAATGAATAAAAAATAATCAACATTTACCTTATCAATATTTTAATTCCCAACCCCAATTCTATACTAAAATTACCAATTTCAAATCTCAAATGATATCATATTATCACACCATATATAATTGAGGGAAACAAGCAATAAATCAAACAAAGTAGCAATATCACCAATCAAGATCAACCAATATGCGATATTCAATCCAATGCACGGATATCATCAATAATGAAATAAAAAGAGGGAAACAGTAAAATTGAACCTCAATTTGAAGCTTTCAAACTCAATGTTATTCGAATAAAAAGAGTCTGCACCCAGAAAACTCGAACTGAACCTCAAACGAGCAAACACAAGATTCCCAACTCGACTGACCAACCCAAAATATAGCAAACCCTAAAATAATTTCTAACAAATGAGACCGAGACAGAAAATAACCATTCAGAACTTCGATGCTACTGACCTATTAGTAAATTTGTTGTTTTTCTCGGTTACAGGTGATGGAGATAGATTGAACTAGCTGATTTACCTATTTTCTGGAGGATACCTATCATTTTCCGGCAAATATCACTGGAATCGAACTAAAACAGGTCATTTTCAGTTAATTTGGGACTAATTTTGCTAATTCTGGTGAGTTCTCATCAATTTCAATGAGTTACCCAATGATTTTTCGATATTTTCTGGTGAAAAAAAGGTTGTCGGAATAGTAACATGATAGGGACTGTTGTTTCTCTCCTTTCTCTCTATCGCATCTCAGTTTCTCCTTTGATCTCTTTCTCTCACTTAAACTGTGTTGCTCTCCATAGATCTCTTTTTTTGAAATTTTTCACTGTGTTTTCTCTGTGTCTGTGCACGTATGCTGATGATGGTTAGGTGTTCTTCAATGGCCCTTTTTCTGCGAGTGTGGGTGTCTTCTCTGTGTGAATGATCGATTCAGAATAAGTTAAGAGGAGATCCCTTTTTCTAGTGCCTCCTCTGTCTTTTGTGTGAGAGAGAAATGAAATATGGTAGTATATGTATATGGTGGGCCCCCTGTATTGTGCGTTGATATCATGGTGAGGTGAATTTTATATTATATGTATTGTGTAAAAATGGAAATTCCAGTGGGCCCCATCCCTTTTTGTATGAATTCTCTATTCTTTGATGTGCTTAATCCGTGAGAAATGTGTATGTAATCTATGAGTGAGGAAGGGTACATGGGGGTAGGGGGTAGGTGGGGTAGGGTAGAGAGGTGGGTGAGTTGGTTAGGATAAAGTTTTTTAGAATAAGGGAATATTAGGGATGTTGGGGATTTATTGAAATTTTGTTATTTTTTTGTATTTTTGTTGGGTATAATCACATGGATGAGGGTATAGGATAACGTGAGGTGCAAATGAATGAATTGGATTTTTAGAAGGGACAAAATTAGGTGTCTACATCATGCCCGTTTTTTTATGTAAACACAAAGTATTTTCAGATAAAAAAGTAGACAACGAGACCAAATTTTGACCCGACCATTATTCAAAGAAAGAAACAAAAAGAAGAAGGACAACTAAGTTGACTCGGGACATCCTGCCTACTGAAGCTATGAGGAAATCACATCACAGGTATCTCAAAGGGTTGGAAGGAGAGGGACTATACCGAGTTGGAGAGTTGAGTGAGGCCCTATCGAGGTTCCGGTCTGCAGCTCTATCATTACATCAAAATGAAAATTACAAGTTAAAACATGAATAAAATTACAAAAATCCTATCTATGCAGCTTCTTTTGTACTCTTGACTTGAGTTTCTGATGCTTTCAAAATTGACAAAAGATCTGATTTTCTTTGGGGTTGAACTTGAGAATAGATTCTTTCTCCATACAAAATTTGGTGTCAGAGATGAACTCACAAATTGACCATGTTCTGTCGGTAGTACTTCTGAACCTTGTTCCTGAATTTGAAAATCTTTACCCTATTCTTCAGGTGGGCTTTCGACTTACAACTTCTTCACCTTGTTGCTTTACTTCCAATTTCATTGCCCTATTCTTTAGGTGGGCTCCTGACTTGCTATTTTTGATCTTTTGATTTTCAACTTCACCCACCTTTTCATCGGGTGGGCTCCCAACTTTTAATTTCCTTACTTTACTACCATTCAGTTGTTTCACCTTGTTACTTGATTTTCAATCTCTTCACCTTGTTGCTGGACTTTTAGTTTCTTCACCTTGCTGCTTGACTTTCAATATCTTCACCCTATTCTTCAGGCGAGTTCCTGACGTGCAATTTTATCAACCCTATTCTGCAGGCGGGCCTCGCGACTTACAATTTCATCACCCTCGTTCTTCAGGCGGGCTCCTGACTTTTAATTTCATCACCCCTATTCTTTGGGTGGGTCTCCCGACTTGCAATTTTCTCGCTCTGTTCTCTAGGAGAGCTCCCAACTTTTAATTATATCACCCCTATTCTTCGGGCGGGCCTCCCAACTTACAATTTCATCACCCGTATTCTTTAAGAGGGCTCCTGACTTTAAATTTCATCACTCTTATTCTTCGAGCGGGCCTCCCGACTTGCAATTTCCTCGCTCTGTTCTCTGTGCAAGCTCCCTACTTTCAATTTTATCACCCCTATTCTTTGGGCGGGCCTCTGAACTTGCAATTTCATTACCCTTGTTCTTCAGGTGGGATCTTGACTTTCAATTTCATCACTCCTATTCTTTAGGAAGGCCTCCCGACTTGCAATTTCTCACTCAGTTATCTAGGCGGGCTCCTGAAATCAAAATCAAAACTGAAACAAAAATTATGTTAAAGAAAGATACAATATTTTAGAAAAATAAAGTCTCACTTTCTAGGAGGTCCTAAAGTGAAGTTCCCTATAACATGAATTACTTTTAATTTTTGCCCCATTTTTCATCAAAAGCTTTTGTGGGTGTCAAACCCAATCACAACTACTCACAACAGTGTATAATACAAAGATGAATCAAGATTTTAATCAACAAATGCCCCTTTTGAGGGTAATATTGACTGACTGAGACCAACAAGTCCCTCTTTAAAGAATGAAAGTGAAAGGTTCTTTCTAAAAGTGCATCTTTTTAGAATTAACAGTTCAAATTAGGAAGTTCACCTCCGAGCCATGAGACATGAAAAACCCAAATTAAAGAATGTGTCTCTTAGGGGTGCAAGATGATGAGTTTTACCATAATTATGATTACCAAACCTGTATAGCAACATTGATTTTGCATATGCAGAAATGAGGAATTGTACCTCGGGATATTTCCACTTTGAAGACTTTGATTTAAAACCAACAACTGTTCATATTTCATACAAAGAAAACTTGTGAGTTTAAAATGGGGTGGTGGGCTTGCGGCTTTGGCATTTGAGGAGATTTCTCTTCCACTTGTCCAATTTAGATCTTGCTTTCAATCATTAGCATTTCTCATTGCCTTGTTGCACAGTTGGTCCAAACTCAGAATATTATGAGTGGCTCTGAAATAAACACAGTATCTCTACTTTGTTGTGTGTATCAGATAATCCCCTTTAAACCTTGGTATTTCCATGATTTTACCAAATTTGGGTATTGATAATAACCTTCTGCATGCCTTGTTCTGACTTGCAATCTTGTTTCTTTTATGTGTTGGCCCATTGTCTTGATTTGTACAGTTGAAGAAGCTGGTAGACAATTTTGGAATCTTTTTTCACTTGTCTTGACATGGACTTGACTCGAAGACAAGAGAAAAATGATGATAATTTTTTTTATTTGGATAACTGACTCAAAAAAATAAAATAAAAACACAGAGAAGAAAGAAAAGACAATGAACGTCCCTATTTGAAATAAAGAAATGAAAAATTTATCTAAAAAGGACAGTTAACTCTAATGATTATGCCATAAATTTTGGATTAATTTGCCTGATCTTTCCATCCATACTTTCTTCCAGTTGTTGTTGAGTTAATGGTATTAAAACTGAGTTACTTCCTTAGGTCAAATACATTCAACACCTCATTCGGCCAGTGACACCTTGAAAGATTTTTTCCATGAAGCCTCTCTCATTTTCTCTTAGCTCACCATCGCCTTATGGTGCTCGTGAGGGTTTTCACCAATAAGACTCTCTTATTTTTATTTCTCTCAACTTACCATCAACTCATGCTTTCCATGAGGGTTTTCACCAATAAGACTTTCATTTTTATTTCTCTCCTGATTCCTTATGTTGAGGAAGACAAGTAGTTCTCGAAATGCATCATCTTATCCATTGCTTGCTTAGACTTAATATTCTCAAAGATTGATCTGAAGGTCTTTCTTTCATTGTGACTTGGCTTTTGGATAAGGTTAGAAAGAATGGGGTAAATAAAGGATGACACGATGTTTGGGTAGCAGAATGAAATGCTTTCGGTATATCAATCCTTGAAAATGTAAGTACATATCATGCAATATGAAAGTGAAAGATGAAAATCATTTGTAACATCTTTTAAGCATTAACTTTGACTAAGTTTCTGCGTCACTACTCTTGTACTTTGTTCAACATATCACTCCACTTTTGTTGTACATTCCTCATGCTGAAGGACTCATGACACCGTGAAACTGATTTTCTGTTCCTTTTGATGTAGGATCAAACATCCACTATTTGACCTAATTGGGATATCTCTTTCAATTGATGACCAAGATATTCTTGTGATTCTCAAAATAATTGCCTTGATTTTCAAATAAAGCTTCAACTCATCACCAAATATCTCAACACTCTACCTATTTCCTCAGATGATTTTTCTAAATTTAACCTTTTGATTCAATGTTCAAGCTTAAAGTGGATTTTAAGATCTAGCTGAAAATTTTGCAAACATAAAATGTACTGTGTAAAACAAATGAATAACATATATTTAAAACACAAACGGAAAAGGGACACTTTATCTAGTTAAAATAAAAGATAGAAGGGCTTGACCATAAATGACAAAGGGATCAAACAAGATAGATCCCTAACTACAACCCTGAAATAAAACAAAACAAACTACCAGACCTCTTCCTAGTAGGGAGAGGGGTGACTTCTTAATTGTTGAGCCTGACATCTTAGCCACTAGTTTTGATATCAGCATGACTAAAGCTTTCCTCACTGTCAATATTATACACCATAATTAATTTATCTTGAATCATATTTTCAACTTCTCTTTTCAAAGTACGACAATCTTACATACTGTGACTTTGAACATCAGAATGATACGCACGTAGTACATTAGGATCAAAACTTCTTGAATGCGGGTCAGGAGTATACCCAAGAAGAGGAGCGATCATTCCCCACTGTACTAATCTTTGAAATAAAATAGCATACGACTCTCCAATTGGTGTGAAGCTATCTCTTGACTTCTGCCTCATTTTATTATTTGATTTGGATCGAACATCGCGCCTAGAAAGGCTTTGACATATTTGGGGAGTTGGAGGATGACTTGAGGAGTTGGTGCATGCCATTTTGAGTAAGACAGGAGTTAAACATATGGTTGTGTGCAGTATACTAGATATGGAGGTGGGGAAATAGAGTGTAATGGATTTTAGGAGGGATTATAGAGATCTTGGGTATGGACTTAGGCTTAGGAATGTCGGTAACTATGACGTCATTTTCTAGGATGTTCCCATTCTCCAACTACAATAGCTGTTGTATCTTTCTCATTCTTCTTTCCTCCGATTTTCCTTACTTGATTGCAATATTATCCCAAATGTTTCACGATTTTTCAAGTTCATCTTGCTCCTCAAGTTTTGACATTTCAAGGATTGGAGGAAGGTTAACAGTTGAAGACATGCCCCAATCTTTGTATGTAACATATTTTTTACCCACAGGTCCTAGGGAACTTTTCCTAACATTTTCTATACTCTTCATTTTCCCAACCATTTTCTCTGGCTCTTCTGTAAAGCTAGACTTCTGGTTAAGAAATTTTGGTGGTCCAATTAACATTGATGTGGGCTCGGGAGT
This sequence comes from Capsicum baccatum var. pendulum, assembly GCA_030864225.1. NCBI lineage: Eukaryota > Viridiplantae > Streptophyta > Magnoliopsida > Solanales > Solanaceae > Capsicum > Capsicum baccatum. The sequence goes on along the minus strand of CM061556.1, from coordinate 72,192,810 downwards.
ATAGCAATGATCATCAAGAGTATTGAACATGGATCCACTAGCAGATTGGGGCAGCATAACTGTTGGATTGATAGCCAAAGTGAAAGCCTCGACAAAAGTTTGAGCAACAAAAGCACAGGCAGTATATGGAGCTGTCAATGTAGCAGGCTTATACTGAGAAGCTAGAGGAAAAGTGGTGGAAAAATTGGGATATTTTTGGCTTGGAGGGAATTTTGAGTCATGTTGCAGTGCATCAACAACAATAGGAAACTGACTTTGCGATTTTGATGAAAACCTTGAGGTATTTGTAGGATCAATAGTTGGAAATGGAGGAGGAGGCAACCCACTGGGCCAAACTCGGTGCATTTCATTCATGTGTTGTCTTAGTCTCCTAATCTCTTGCTTTAAACTCTCTTTTCATGAATCTTTTTTTGATCCATAAGGTCACTCTCTATATCCTTATTGGACATAGTTAAACCTGTTTTTAGATTTGGTGTGATGTGTAGGACCATCCAAATTGCCACAAACTAACCACCTTAAACTAACTGAACAAGAGATAAGAAACTTGTTAGAGTTTAACACTTTCTTAAAATCTTTTTTGGTTTTTCTTTTTCTTTGAAAAAGATCACCAAACCCAAGAAGGGCGCCTACGCATCTCACTCTCGAGAGAGGAGAATTAGGTGTGCGCAGTTCGTGAAGTTCAGCCAAAATGGCAAGTCAAACCTTTTTTTCTTTTTCTTGAAACTTTAGAAGAAAAGGAAGTAACAAAGTGTCAAAAGAATTGACGAAAATCTTTTTGAATTTTTTAGATTTTACATCCTATACAAAATGAAACCTATGATTACCAAACAAAATATTTTTGGGTTTTCGATTTTGAATTTCATTCAAAAATGAAACTTGAAACTATTAAAGAAATTTTTTTTTGTGGTTTTCTTTTAGAGATGTATATGATACCTACTCTAAATGAAGAGTGAAGAAAATCTTTTTGAATTCTTCAGATTTCTATACAAAATGAAACCTATGATTACCAAAGAAAAATCTCTTTGGATTTTTTGAATAAGATCCCCGAACCCACAGTAGGTTGCCTATGTATCTCACTCCCAAGAGAGGAGAATCAGGGATGCGTAGCTCGCCCGGATTGGAAAGTTAAGGATTAGATAACAAACTAAAACTTAACTTGAGAGACACGATTACAGACAGACGATGAAAGTAAAATCTTTTTTTGGGGGGTTTTAATCATACACTTCACATAAAACTGACATCAACAACTATGAAAGAAAAATCTTTTTGGTGTTTTCTTTATATGAAATGTACAAAACTTCTATTATTTCTGAATTTTCTTTTATAAGAAATCCTAAAAAAATCTTTTTGAAATTTTTGAATTATGAATGCTTGCTAAAGATCTTTTTAATGTTTTCGGTTTTTTTTTCGAAAAATGAGTGGAAAAAGTAAAAAATCTTTTTGGATTTTTGAATTGTGAAAAATGAAAGCCATAAAGAACTCTAAAAAAATCTACGAAACACTCTTTTTTTACTCACCTTTTCTTTTTCTCTTCTTTTTTTTCATTTTTTTCAAGATTTCTTGCCTATGAACTTTACTTCTAACACATGTTTTCCCCAAATCAGTCCATTAAATAACCATGTTACCCTCTAAGATGCAACATTTAGCACGTAGGGATGCTTTAAAGGTGAGTCTTATACAAAGGGTCATGCGGGTCCCACTAGGTCTCAATATGATGTAGATAAGCATAACCTAAAGGCTGACCTACGCTGGGATACACTACAAGGTTGTTCGGGGGAGCGTATGGTCGATAGTGGCTGCGAGAGCTTTCCACCCACTCCATAACACCGATGGCTCCCCATCCTAAAATAAGGGTGACTCAACTACAGGTGGTGTACAAACGTGTACTACGGACTTGTTGTAGAAAGAATAACTCGGGTTATGCATATGATGCCAGGTATAAAGCGGTAACACATAAGAAGAAAAACTTTACACATGTAGCACGTATGCACTCAACAATGATAAAACAATACAAACAATAACACAAACAACGCCTATACACCCATAATGTCAAACTAAGCCAATACAACTCAAAAATAACCTTGAATTCTGAAAAATTCCCCAGCAGAGTCGCCAGAGCTGTCACACCCCTTTTTAACCGAAAGATTGATTTTAAGTTTGAAAGAGTTTTATTATTAAAGTGACAAAATAAAAATTTGTATCAAAAATGATTATCTACATTTAAACTTAAAGTTGCCACTGGCAAATCAGGTGTGCCAAGTCACCTTTGAAAATCCATTTTAAAAATGATTTCACTCTTTTAAACTGATCCGCAAATAGAGATTTCGATTAAGGAATTCTGTTTACTGAAGGGAAGGTTTTAGGCACTCCTTGATCCCATGGTTCGACCAAGGTATCTTAGTGGAGCATATCAGCTAATTTGACAATATGAATGTATAAACCATACAAAAAACACAAACCAATCAATCAAACAAATAAACAAAATAAATCCAAAATTATAGTGTCCAGTCCTATTATTACAACCTGAAACAAAAAGGAACAACGAATTAAGCCTACACTAATCCTAAACTATGCTCCAATGGTTTACCTAATGCCTCAGGCCTTAATCATGAGCCTTCTATGCATACATGATACTTTGGGGCATTCCCCGGTGAATAAGTATAATGTGACGTCGGGGCATTCCCCACCAAATGAATACATTTGATGAGATGTAAATAAAGTGGAGAAATCATTCAACACAGACATTCACACATTCAATGACATAGGATCCTATGAGTTGCCTACCCCAAAACCTACAATTTAACTATCAATTTCAATAATGTCCATCAATGAATAAAAATAATCAACATTCACCTTATCAATCTTTTAATTCTTACCCCCAATTTTATACTCAAATTACCAATTTCAAATCTCAAATGATATCATATTATCACACCATATATAATCAAGGGAATCCAGAACCAAATCAAACAAAGTATCAATTCATCACCAATCAAGATCAACCAACACGGATATACCATCCAATGCACGAATATCATCAATAACAAAATAAAAAGAGGGAAAGAGTAGAATTAAACCTCAATTTGAAGCCTTCAAACTCAATGTTATTCGAATAAAAAGAGTCTGCACCCAAAAACCTCAAACCATACCTCAAAAGAGCAAACACAAAATTCCCAACTCAACTGACCAACCCAAAATATAGCAAACCCCCCAAAAAAATTTCACTAATAAGACCTTGATAGAAAATAACTGTTTAGAACTTTGATGTTACTACTCGTTAGGACCCTCGCCATTTTTCTCAGTTACAGGAGATAGAAATAGGTTGAGCTCACTAATTTACTTATTTTTTGGTAGATACCTATCATTTTTGGCAAATATCACTGGAATCGGACCACAATAGGTCGGTTACAGTTCATTTGGGACTGATTTTTCTAATTTCGGCAAGTTCTCATCGATCTCAATGGATTACTTGATGAGTTTTCACTATTTTTTGGTGAAGAAAAGGTCGTCGAAATATTAATGTAATGGGGACTGTTATTTCTCTCCTTTCTCTCTCCCATGTCATAGTTTCTTCTCTAATCTCTCTCTCTACTTAAACTGTGTTGCTCTCCATCGATCTCTTTGTTTTAATTGTTTCACTGTGTTTTCTCTGTATGTGTGCCAGTATGTTGATGATGGTCATCTATTCTTAAATGGACTGTGTTCTATGTGTATGTACATTCCGGTGAGAGTGAGTGTGTGTGTCTTATGTGTATGAATGATCGATTCTGAAAAAAATAAAGGAGATCCCATTTCCTAGTGCCTCCTCTATCTTTTGTGTGTGAGATAAATTAAATATGGCAGTGTATGTGTATGGTGGGACCCCCTGTATTATGCGTTGATATCATAGTGAGGTAAATTTTGTAGTATATGTATTGTGTGAAAATGGAAATTACAGTGGGCCCACCCCTTTTTGTGCGAATTCTCTATTCTCTATATTGTGCTCAATCCATGAGAAATGTGTGTGTAATCTGTAAGTAGGGGAGGATATGTGGGGGTAGGGGTTAGGTTGGGTAGGGTAGTGCAGTGGGTGTGTTGGTTAGGATAAAGTTTTTTAGGATAAGGGAATATTAGGGATTAGGGATTTATTGAAATTTTGTTATTTTTTTGTATTTTTGTGGGGTATAATCACATGGGTGGGGGTGTAGGATAACGTGAGGTACAAATGGATGAATTGGGTTTTTGGGGGGGATAAAATTAGGTGTCTACACTAATTGATAACTAAGAGAAGGGGTAAATTAAAATTCTCATACCTCAAGTTGACTAAAGCTATAAGTTAGTTGACCTCCCTGCACAGCAATGTTTGTACTAAAGAAATGACAAAGACAATGTAGAAAGAGAAAAAATTAAGTAAAGGACACAAGAAGTTTTATCCTCGTTTAGAACACCCTTGTTGTGCCGGTTTCCAGTCCCCTTGGGTTACAAGAGATTCCCTTAGATCATCTTGAATGGTTACAATGATTTTCCCAAAAGCTTTATAGGATAACTTTATGAGAAAGGTAGCAGCCTCTACTTGTATCATTTTGAATTTCTGCTCTCTTTTCTTTTAACTATAGCATATTTCTATATTAGTATAAGAATAAAGAAGTAACTAGGATTTCGTTCAAGACCTAGACTTCTATGAACTATTTATACAGATTCAAACAAAAGAAACAATGGAGAATATTGACCATTTTTCTCTAGCCATGAAAGATTTGCCTTAAGTTGGGGGAATAGAACTACCTTTCTTCTAATTTCATATTCTATGAGTTAGGGAACCCAAGAGATTTATGGGTTCATATAGGTCAAATTTTGAATAACTAGTAAAATCATATGTTTATAAAAAAAATACGTCTATATTTCCTTCTTTAAACTATTATGTTGAATAACTTTTTCTTTCTTAAATACATGTGTTTACAGTATTCTTACCTTTCATGTTGATTGTACTTCAATAACCTTGAGAGCTTGCTTGGATGCTTTCCTTCTTGAACTGAGGCTTTTTTTTGGTGAATTTCTTTTGTGAATATCCTGCATATAAGTGGAAATTAGTTTGACATTATTAAAACATCTTTTTGGGGCTAACATGGTTTTGGGTCGAGAATTGGGAATCGAGTTTTAGGTTTTAGAGTTGGTTCAAGAGTTGAGTCATGAGTCGAGGTGCAAATTCAACTTACATGTTGGGTCAAGAATCAATATCTCAGGTCATATGTTGAGTCGGGGTAGGGAGTGGTTTTAGGTTTTGGAGTTGGATCAAGACTCGAGTCATGATTTGTGGTACATATTTAAGTCTCGTGCTAGGTCAAGAATTAGGATCTCAGGTCTTGTATCGAGTCTTGATCGAGCGTCGAAGCTCGAGTCCATATTGGGGTCTAATGTCAGCATCAGGAGGATATTTTTATGCCTTATAAAATAAATTCATATAGTTATCAAGTTTATGCTTAAACTGATGATATTTACATAGTGGAAATGATATTAACATAGTGGATATACCATTAGTGAATAAAATGGTGATATTTTGGTTAAAAGAGTAGTGTTAGTTTATGGACGATTAGCAAGGCCTAGTCTAGAAACCAATAAATTATTATACTCTTTTTAATCACTAAAAAGAAGTTATTAGCTCCCACATCCCGCTAATCGGTGTAGTTATTTGGCTAGTTTAAATAGATGATTAGAGTCTCAGAAGACCATAATTATGATATTAACCTCGTAAATGAACTCCAAAGATAAATAACTTAACCAATGAGATTTTATAGCTTTACATGATTTTTCAAGATGTCTTGACCCTATAATCCTCCTAAATATAGTTTATAAAACTTTTAGTTACTTGTCATTGTTACTTTTAGAACAACAAAACTCCAACTTTGTGGGTTAAGAATCTGTCACGACCCGACCCCAGGCCAGGCCGTAACAGGTATCTCAAGCCCACCATTGGTCGGAGACCACCAATTTAGCCGAACCTCAAGAGCACATAAATATAATTATTGGAAGCCAACCAAAATCAATAATAGAAAAAATAGTAAACCAAGCAAAGTTCTGAGAATCAAAGTGAATAACCAATCCCGCACTTGTCAACAAAAGCCTCTAAAACAAGAATACCAAACTAAATCAGGGCATGCCCTGACTCTGATAGAATGAATCCAAAAGAAATACTAAGAAATCAAGGAATCAAGTGAAATGGCATGGCCTTCCAAGAGATGAAGGCCCACCACTTCACAACAAATCAACAAGAATACTGAATCACCTAATGCTGCATAGAAGTACAGAAAACCCTTCAGACCCTACATTATGAAATGATGTAGCCTCTAGGGACGGTTAGTGGGGTAAGCACTGCATGTAATTTAGGGTAAGTGATAAAATAATTTCATTGCCAAAAACCAGTAAACACCACATGCACAAATTTTATATGCATATATATAGGATGTCGCGATAGGGACAAAGGCTATGAACATGAGAGTTTAAAGTATAAACCTAAACTATGTAGATCGCTCTATCCTAAAGGCACCCATGGGCTAAATGGGTCCAGCTCCCCCTGCTAGAAGGGCACTGTGCATGTTAGCCGCATAAACCGAGGAAACCCAAAGAAAATGCTAAAGACACCAAGGCCATAGCCTTCCAAAATATATATATATATATAACCAAGTACACAGTCACATGGACACCCAATGCCGGCACATATAGTTTCCAGTGTTGACCCCCCTCCCTCCCCCCCCTCCGAGATCTACACCTTCATGGTGAGCTACACGATTTTCTTTAAGATCAAATTAAAATACTTTGCACATAAACCAACCATTAACCTAGGAGTCATTTATTAAGGAATTTACCAATTTTGTATTGCCATACCAATAATTTTTATAAGCTAATTCAGCTATACCAAACTGACTCCTAAGTTCCACTTAAATTCCAATCCATGGCCACTTAGGCCATCCAAATCCATTTATCCTTTAATACAATGCAATGGATTCAAAAACAAGTTAAACCATGCAAATATCCATATTCAAAATCAAGTTTACAAGGTGAATTGAGGTTAGTGTAATTATCACGCCACAATTCATCTGATTTGAGGAAACCAATATCGCATATTCCAACCATTAAAACAATGCACCAATTTATTCCCAAAAACCGTAATTATAACATGAATAGTCCATTTAAACCATGGGAAAAGCAATTCAAGTAATCACAATCAAAACCTCTCAACCCAATTTCAAACCCATTAATTAAAACACACAAAGATTGATTAAAGAGATGTCACAATGTAAAAATACAAGTTAGGGATAAGAAACATTCCTGAAATATAGAACTATTCATATAGAATTAAAAGTTTGGAGCTCGGAGAATGAAATTCTTGTAAAACCCTTAAATTGTCTTGACTAGGGAGTTAGAGAAAAGAGAGCAATGTGAAAATTTTATAAATTAGGGGGTTTATGGGGTTGTGGAAACTTTTAAGATGTTTTAAAATGAAAAGGACCAAAAATCTCCCATCCCAAGCTGAAAAATAAGCGGTGTGGCACACCACTATCATGGAGGGTAGTTCTGTGCCATGCCCTTATCGTGGAGGTTATCCTCCGTGGCACACTATTATCGCGGAGGCTTATTGTCTCGAGATCCAAAATGACCACGAACCCCTTTCTAAAATTCCAAAACTTTTTAAAAAGACCCTTTTAACATCCTTCTACATAATTTTCAAGTCAAAAATTGACATTACGCACACGAGAGGGTCAAAAATAAAATGGTTGAAATATCACAAGGTCTCACATTATCCCTCCCCCTTAGGATTAGTCATCTTCGAATGAGAAGATAGGATATTTTTAGCAAGAATACATTAGAATCAATTGATAAATTCAAAATAAGACAAGAAGAAAACTAAATGCATACTTTAAGCGCTTTCTTCCAACACGGGGAACAAGAATGGGTACTTTGCTTTCATGTCTTCTTCCACTTCCCATGTCGCTTCTACCTTTTGATTCCTCCAAAAAACGTTCATCAAAGTTATGTCCTTTGTCCTCAGTCTACAATCTTGTCTTTCAAATATCTCCATCGGGACCTCCTCATAAGACAACAAATCAAAAACACCAACATCCTTTACAGGAACTATAAAAAAAGGATCACCCATACAATTTTCAGCATAGACACATGGAAAATAGGATGAATATAGGCTAAACATGTTGGCAAATCTAACTCATAAGAGACATTTCTTTTTTTTCTTAAAATTTGATATGGACCAATGTAATGGGGACTAAGCTTCCCCTTCTGCCCAAATCTCATAACTCCTTTCATCGAAAATACCTTCAAGAATACCCAATGGCTTACTTTAAAATCCAACTCCCTTCACCTCATATCTACATAAGATTTTTGGCAACTTTAAGTTGTCTTAAGATTTTCTATAATTACCTTCACCTTCTCCATCACTTCGTGAACCAAGTTAGGACCAAACAACCTCGTATCATCTACCTCAAACTATCATGACCCAAGACTACGCCCTAGTTGTGACAATGGTGCTTATGGTCCCAAAAGACTACAAGCTAACCTATGAATTGGTACCTGCTGTGAGAACTGAATAACAATAGTAAAATATGTATGTGCAGAATAACTGAATACACCATAAGGTTTTAAATACTAAAATATTTCTGAATCATATGTCTGAAAATAACTACCAGAAAACTGATAAAAGTAATGACAAACTGACAGACTGTCTGAATTGTCTAAAATCCTCTAAAACTGACTGAATAAGAGTTGATGGGACAGGCCCTAACTATCTCCAACTGACTACTAAACTGAAAATACTGCAATAAAGATAATCAATGCTCGAAATATATGGACTCGCCAGTGTTGATGGTACTGATGTGCTGGAATATCTAAGTGTGGTTGGGAACCTAAGGATCCGAACCTATTATATGAGACATCATAGCACAATAAATGAGTATGCGATCAGTACTTTGAATATACCAGTATACTATATGAGGTTAGGCTGATATGCATGGGTTATGTGCATGAGTTATAACTGATTGAATGAATAACATGAAGTAACTGAACAACTGATATGAATGCATGAATGCTGTAAAATCTGAGAATACATGACCAAACATATAATATGATTCTGAATAGTCTGTAAACTAAAATACTGAAACTTGTTAAATGAATATCTGATAATTGTATGTTATGGTCATTGCAAACCTGAACTGAATTATACTGAATACTAGAATGAAACTATGGGAGGTAATATCTAACAGATATACCCCATTATGAGCTAATCGGGGTCCAACCTGTAACCCCAATTTGAAGGGTGTTAGTACCATGCCACGGGTACTGACAATGGAAGTGTGGAACTACTAAATTGGTGTCTTGAAGGACTAAAGAGTCACCCTAATCTGGCAGGGGTACTCATGAGATTCGAGTCAACCATAAACTGGTTGGAAAACATCTCAACCTACGGTAGCTACGTAGTTCTGTGACTCAGGGATTGCTACTAAAGGGTCACACCCTAAGCTGGTAGGAATACCCCAATCCCTGGTTTCACTCAGTACTAAATCCTACTACCAACTGAACTGACATTTATCACTAGACTGGACTATAACTGAACCCATAACAGATTGTATTAACTGATTGAATGATATTGGTCATAGTATGACTGAAATCATTCTGTAGCTACTGAAAGCTAGGTAAACAACTAAATTTTAGGTATTCATAACCCCCAGGACTCGATAACAATAACAATATGACATACTAAAGCTTTGAAAACCATAATAAGTAGTCATGGTTCAAACTCAATAATTTAGGCATTTCATCAAACACTTGGAATTCATGGACTTAAGCATGGAAATAGTTTAAACATGTAATAATAGAATAATTGCAATTCTACAATCATGGATAAAGATTTAACAAGCGAACAAGCACCATTCAAACGTGTCAAGGCTAATTCCAACGAAACCACATGATAAACATAAATAGAAATCCAAGTTCATAATAGCTTCATGAAGATAACTCACAATATCAAGTAAAAATCATAATTTTAATATTTAAAATGTGTTCTTGGACTCCATGGGTCATAAAGACCTATGAATGAACATCTAACATACCTTAAAAGCTTAAATTCTTGAAAAGAAACACAATTCCTTAAGCTTCCTTAAAAATTCTTGAATTTGGGAGCTTGTTTTCTTGATTTTTCTTGAAAGAAAAAGAGTTTAATTTGATGAACTAGGGAAGAGCTTAGGATTTATTTGAGAGTAAAATTGGGAATTTAGGGCATAATATGCCTTAACTGAAGCCAAATCCCATGTTATTATGGATTGGGGCAATGGGAAAAGACAAGACTGCCCTTCTGCAATTTAAATTCATAACTGTGACACCTAGTGATGCCATCGTTATTCCACCGCAATGCGGTGCAATCGCATTGAACTGCTGGAATTGAAATCCAAAAACGTCCCAAACCTCATCCAAAAAATCAAAAATTTCCCCGAGACGTGCTCCTTACACCACTAAACATGAATTAACTCAAAAAATTACTCTCGGGGTCGAGAAGATCACTTTAAAAATCATCAAAGTTAACAGGACAAAATAACACTAAGTCCCAAACACTTAGCAAAAATTTCATGTTCTAATCGTCCTATGCATGCGCCATGGGCTGAACTGAGCTAAGACTAATACGGGGTATTATAATATCTCCCCCCCCCCCTTGGAAACATTCATCCTCGACTAAGGCTAATTAAGGTGAGAATACTGAGGAAACTGACATCACATATTGAACATGCATAACTGCAAACATGTTTACATAACTGATTCTGAAACATGATATATAACTGAACTAATTGGTGAATGCATGCAATGACAGAAAGATGATTATACTGATGGAACTGACAATAGAAAAGAGATAATCTAAGGAAAACTATTACCTTAAATTGAGTCTGAGTTTGTGGGAAAATATGAGGGTACTTAGTTCGCATGTCTGCTTCGGCTTCCCAAGTGGCTCTCTCAACAGACGAATTTTGCCAAAGAACTTTGACCAAGGGAACATCTTTGTTCCTTAGTCTACGAATCTGATGATCAAGATTTCAAATGGGATTTCATCGTAAGAAAGGTTGTCCTGAACACCCATACTTTCTAAAGGAACTACTATAGTTGGGTCGCTAATACACTTCTTTAGCAACGATACATAGAACATTGGATGCACTGATGCCAAATCTATAGGCAACTCAAGCTCGCAAGCTACCTTTCCCAAATGACTCAAGATCCTATAAGGGCCTACATATCAGGGACTAAGCTTCTCTTTTTTGCCAAATCTCTTCACTCCCTCCATGGAATAGATTTTCAAATATACCAAATCTCCAACCTTAAACTCAAGATCTCTTCTCCTCATATCTGCATATGATTTCTATCGGTTTTGGGTTATCTTAAGCCTCTTTCTAACCAACTAAACTTTCTCCCAAGGCATCAAACACTGAATATGGCCCAATCAATGTAGTCTCACCTACCTTAAACCAACCAAAATAAGAGATCTACATATCTTTCCATAGAGAGCCTCAAATAGAGCCATCTGAATACTGGAGTAATAACTATTATTGTAGGGAAAATCAATCAGTAGCAAGTAATCATCCCAACTACCTATAAAGTTGATAACACATGCTCTCAATATGTCCTCTAGGGTCTGAATGGTCCTCTCTTCCTGACCATCTATCTCAGGGCAAAAGGACTATACTGAGATGAACTAGAGTACCAAAACCCTTCTAAATAGCTTTCCAAAAGTGACAGATAAACTGAGTACCTCTATCTGAAATGATAGATAGTGGGACTCCATGTAACCTAACAACACTCTAATATAGAGCTTTATGTATCCCTCCGCTATATAGAAAGTATGAACTGGTAAGAAATGAGCTGATTTGGTCATTCTGTCTATGATAACCCATGTCGAGTCATGTTGACGACGCGAATAGGGAAATCCTATCACAAAATCCATGTTCAACTCTTCCCACTTCCAAGTGGGAATGCTAAACTCCTGCAAAATGCCACTAGGGTTTTGGTGTTCAACCTTAACCTGTTGACAATTTAAGCACTTAGCTATGAACTCTACAATATCCCTCTTTATTCCACTCCACCAATAGATTTCCCTCAAATCACGGTATATCTTAGTGGTCCCTACGTGAATAGAGTATCGCGCACCATGCGCTTCTACAAGGATTCGTTGTCTCAACCTATCAACATATGGCACACACAACCTACACTGACACTGCAACACACTATCTCTTCCTTGGGAGAAAACCTCTACCTTCTAATCTCTAATTGATTCCTTCAGCTTAACAAGACTGGAATCCCTATGTTGCTTCTCTTCACTTCGGCAACCAAAGAAGATTCCAAACTATTCTGAACCCATACACTACCCTCAGCTGAATCGACTTACCGAACACCTAATCTAGAAATATGATGCACTTCCCTAACTAACTTCTTCTTCTCATCTTCTACATGAGTAACACTACCCATATTTAATCTACTGAGGGCATCTGCCACTATATTGGCCTTTTTTGCATGATACAAAATTCTCATATCATAATCTTTCAACAATTCTAACCACCTTCTCTGATGGAGATTTAACTCTTTCTGCAAAAACACATATTGCAAGCTTTTGTGATCCATGAACCTCATAAAAATAGTGCCTCATAATTTTTAGGGCAAAAACAATAGCTGCTAACTCAAGATCATGGGTAGGACAATTATTTTCATGGGTTTAAGTTGTATAGAGGCATAGGAATGCAATAAACCCATCTAAACCATATGGCAAGGTCAAAACTAGGGTTGAGGTGAGTCGAGTCTTCAACTCCTAAAAACTCTTTTTACAAGAATCTGACTACTCAAACTTGAGTTTCTTCTGTGTCAATCAAGACATGAGGGATGAAATAGATGAAAACCCTTCAACAAACCATCAATAATAGCTAGCCAAACCCAAGAAACTCCTGATATCTGACGGAGAGATGAGGCTGGGCCAGTTTCTCATTGCTTCAGTCTTTTGATGGTCAACTCTAATACCATCACCAAAGATAATATGGCTAAGGAAAGCTACTAATCTTTGCAAAAATTTGAACTTACTGAATTTGGAAAACAACTGATGGGCTCTAAAAGTTTGCAATACAATTTGGAGATGGTCTGCATGATCATTTTCATTACGGGAATAGACAAGAATATCATCAATAAAGATTATGATGAACATATCCAAGTACTTCTTGAACACTTTATTCATCTAGTCTATGAAAGCTATTGGGACATTTGTTGGACCAAAGGACATAACAAGAAACTCGAAGTGACCATACCGAGTTCTGAAAGCTATTTTTGGAATATCACATTCTCTGACTCTAAGCTGATGATAGCTGGATCTAAGGTCTATCTTAGAGAAATAACTAGTACCCTAAAGTTGGTCGAACAATTAATCCATTATGAGGAGTGGATACTTATTCTTGATTGTGACTTTATTCAACCGACGGTAATCGATGCACATTCTAAAGGAACCGTCTTTCTTTCGCATGAAAAGGACTAGAGCGCCCAATGGGGAGACACTGGGCTTGATGAAACCTTTATCTAAGAGATCTTTCAACTGTTCCTTCAATTCCCTAAGTTCAGCTGGAGCCATTCTATAGGGCGAAATAGAGATAGGCTAGGTATCTGAAAGAGGTCTATTCCAAAGTCAATCTCCCTTTCGGGAGAAACTCCGAGAAGATCTTCAAGGAACACATCAGGAAATTCCCTTACTACTGAGACTGACTCAAGACTGGGAGTTTTTGAACTAGAGTCTTTGACTTGAACAAGATGGTAAACACACCCCTTGGATATTATTTTTCTTACTCTAAGGTATGAAACAAGCTGACCCCTAAACACTGAAGTATTACCCCTCCATTCAAGGATTGGTTCATTCGAAAACTGAAAATCATCAACTCTATTTCTACAATCAACTCTTTACATAGCATGAGTGAAGCCAATATATGCCGAGAATGACATCATAATTTGTCATCTCTAACTCCACAAGGTCTACTGAAGTGACTTTCTGGGATACTATAACCAAGCAGTTTCTGTATACCCACCGGGCTATGATAGACTTACCTACTAGGGTAGATACTGAGAAAGAAGTTGTTAAGGTTTCAGCCTTCATAGTTGACAACTATATAGGGGGTTATAAAAGAAAAAGAAGCTTCAGGATCTAACAAATCATAAACATATAAATGAAAGACCTGTAATGTTCCCATAACTACATCAAGAGAATTTCCTAATCCTGTCGGGGCTGAAGTACCTATATTCGATTTGGGCGCTGCCCACTGGTTGCACTGGATGCGGCACCCTGCTGAGTCGGGTGACTGACTGGAGCTGAAGGACAATTGTGCTGACTTTGTGAACCCATCATGGGACATTCCCTAATTCTGTAGCCTGTCTTGCCGCACCCAAAACATACATCACTGCCAGCCCTACACACACCTAGATGGTTTCTACCATATTTCTGGAAAAGAGGATTTGTACAACCACTGTTTATACTGCTCTAGGATTTAGAGAATGGCGCCCTATCCCGATTATCATTTCTAAACTTTGGTATAGGCGCACTAGCTGAAGATGAAGCTAGAGATAAAGATTTCTGAGGGAACTAAGGACGATTTCCATCCTCTAACCTTGGCTGAGCAAAGTTGAAACTACCTATTCTAGACCTTTTGTTCTCTCTTTATTTCTCCTTAACCTTCTCCTTCTCAATCTGCTAAGTATGGACCATAAGCCTAGACAAGTTCATCTCCTTAATAAACATTGAGGTCCTACACTCCTTGACCATACTATTAGATACACCAGACATAAACTTCCTCATCCTAGATCTGTTATCAGCCACCACATGAAGAGCATACTTTGCCAGCTGAAAAAACTTAGGAGAATACTCCTTTACACTTATACTCCCCTTCTTCAAATTAATAAACTCCAGTACCTTAGCTTTCCTTAACTCTAAGGGAAAGAATCTCGCTAGAAATATTGTAGCAAACTCCTCTCATTCAACACCCTACATCTGTGCCTCAATCCCCCTTTCACTGCTTAAACTAGGTGTGAGCTATATCCTTCAACTAGTAAGCATCCAACTCTGCACTCTCACTAGATGTGACACCCATGATATCTATCACCTTCTGCTCTAAATCAAGGAACTCCTGCAGATCCTCATCAGACTTTAATCCCAAAAACAAAGGAGGATTCACTCATGTGAAGTCCCGAATCGTTGCTACGGTGGTATTAACCACTGGAATTGCTGGGACAGTAGCCTGCAGATTATTTTGAGTTGCTACAGAGTGAGCTAAAGTGGTGAATGTAGCTCTGAACTTAGTAAACATACTCATTAAGGGGATTTTCCTGAATGAGTGAAGGTATGGGATAATTTTTGTTTCTTCTTTCGTTAGTCTTTCTGGGAGGCATGTTCTGCAGATAGAAAGAAGATTGAATTAGAAAGAGATTTTAAATAGAGCTCATGCTCATTCGCACGACACGAATACTGAAA
Source organism: Capsicum baccatum var. pendulum (assembly GCA_030864225.1). Taxonomy (NCBI): domain Eukaryota; kingdom Viridiplantae; phylum Streptophyta; class Magnoliopsida; order Solanales; family Solanaceae; genus Capsicum; species Capsicum baccatum. Next base: position 72,177,299 of record CM061556.1, on the reverse strand, counting down.
GAAGGGAAACTTTTCCCAAAATGTCTTGTAGCCTCTCGTCCATAAGTGTGATGTGCCTCACACTCATGCACGAGACTCTACTCAATGTAGATTTCAAACTCCCTAGGACACTGTAAAACTTTAGGCTTTGATACAAAATCTTGTCACGACACAAGGCTACTCCCTATTCACAACAACGGTTTTTACGATTCTGAAAGACCATAAGCTAACCCATGAGCTGGTACCTACTGTGAGCAAGGAATAACAATAATAAAATACACATGTGTGAAATAACTGAATACTCAATAAGGTTTTAAATGCCAAAACATTTCTAAATCATAAGTATAAAAAAAACAGTCTGAAAACTGATAAAATTAATGACAAACTGACTAAATGTCTAAAGTGTTTGAAATCCTCTAAAACTAACTAAATAATAGTTGATAAGACAGGCCCTAACTAAGTCCAACTAAATAGAAAACTGAAAACACTGAAATAAGCATAATCAATCCTTGAAATAAAAGGAATCACCACTGTTGTTGTTGTTGATGCGGTGGAATGTCTAAGTGCGGTCGGGAACTTAAGGGTCTGAACCTAAGATATGAGAAATCATAGCGCAAGAAAAGTGTAAGCGGTCAGTACTTTGAATGTACTGGTATGCTAGATGAGGTTAGGCTGATATGCATGGGTTATGTGCATGAGTAATAACTAACTGAATGAATAGCATGAAGTAACTGAATAACTGATATGAATGTGTGAATGTTGTAAAATTTGAAAATGCATGACCAAGCATATAACATGATTCTGAAATAGTCTGTAAACTAAAATACTGAAACCTGTTAACTGAATATCTGATAACTGTATGCTATGGTCAATGCAAACCTGAACTGAATCATAATGAATACTAGACTGAGACTGTAGAAGGTATCATCTAACAGATATGTCCCAATCTAAACTACTCGGGTCCAACCTATAACCCCAGTTGGAAGGGTGTCAGTACCATGCCACGGGTACTGATAATGGCTGTATGGATCTACTAAACTAGTGTTCCAAAGGACTAAAGAGTCACCCTAATCTGGAAGGGGTACTCATGAGATTCGAGTCAACCCTAAACTGGCAGGAAAACATCTTAACCTATGTTGTCTACGTAGTTCTGTAACTCTGGGATTGCTACTAAAGGGTCAAACCTTAACCTGGCAAAAATGCCCCCATCCCTAGTTTTGCTCGGTGTTGAATCCTACTCCTAACTGAATTGACATTGATCACTAGACTGGACTAAGCTTAACTGAATCAAAACCTGATTGTATTAACTGATTGAATGATATTGCACATAGTATGACCAAAATGATTCTATAGATATAGAAAAGTAGGTAAACAACTAAATTTTAGGTACTCATAACCCCCAGGAGTCGATAACAATAACAATAGGACATATTAAAGCTTTGAAAATCATAATAAGTAGTCATTGTTCAAACTCAATCATTTAGGCATTTCATCAAACACTTGGAATTCATGGGCTTAAGCATGGGAATAGTTTAAACATGTAATAATAGAATAATTCCAATACTAAAACCATGGATTAAGATTTAACAAATGAATAAGCACCATTCAAACGTGTCAAGGCTAATTCCAACAAGACCACATGATAAACATAAATTGAAATCCAAGTTCATAATAGTTTCATGAAGATAACTCACAATATCAAGTAAAAATCATAACTTTAATCTTGAAAATGGGTTCTTGGACTCCATGGGTGATAAGGACCCATGAATGAACATCTAACAGACCTTCAAAGCTTAAATCCTTAAAAAGAAACACAATTCCTTAAGCTTCCTTAGAAATTCTTGAATTTGGGAACTTGTTTTCTTGATTTTTCTTAAAAGGAAAGGGGTTTAATTTGATGAACTAGGGAAGAGCTTAGGGTTTATTTGAAAGTAAAATTAAGGATTTGGTGCATAATATGTCATAACTGAAATCAAATCCCGTGTTAATACGGATTGGGGTAATGGGAAAAGACAAGACTGCCCTTCTGCAATTTAAATTCGTAACTAGGATGCTGATTAGGCCATCACCGTGATACGCCAGTGATGTCATCGATATTCCACCGCGACGTGGTGCAATTGCGTTGAGCTGCTAGAATTGAAATCCAAACACGGACCATACCTCATTCGAAAAAACTGAAATTTCCTTAAGACATGCTCCTTACACCCCTGAACATGAATTAACTCAAAAACTTACGTCTCGGGGTTGGGAAGATCAGTTTAAAAATCATCAAAGTTAAGAGGCCAAAAATAACCCAAAGTCCCCAACACTTAGCTAAATTTTCAGGTTCTAAGCCTCTTATGCATACGCCATAGGATGACCCGAGCTAAGACTAATACAGGGTATTGCAATACCATCTAATAGGAGACCTACACCTCCTACCATAAAGAGCCTCGAAAGGAGTCATTTTGGTGCTAAAATCATAACTGTTGTTATAAGAAAACTCAATAAAAGGCAAATAGTCAACCCAACTACCCTTAAAGTCAATCACACATGACCTTAGCATATTCTCCAAAGTCTAAATAATACGCTCTGTTTGTCCATCCGTTTAACGGTGGAAAGCGGTGCTAAGGTTCACCTGAGTACCCAAACCTTTGTGGAACGAACTCTATAAGTGAGAAGACAATTGTATATCTCGGTTTGAAATGATAGAGACTGGCACTCCATGCAACTTACTGTCTTTTAAATGAACAACTTAGCATAATCCTCTCCTGAGTAGTTAGTCTACACAGAAAGAAAGTGAGCAGTCTTAGTCATCCTATCCACAATAACCCAAATAGAATCATACTGGTGCATAATTAGGGAAGACCCATAATGAAATCCATATTGAGCACTTCCCACACCCACATCCACATGGGCAACTCTATCGCACTACTAGAAAAAAGGTCTATGGGACGGTTCTAATACCATCTTCATAGACACCAAAACTATTCCCAATATATCACGATAGTTATAGCACCTGATACAACTAAAGGCATTACACTAGATCAAACACGACGGTGACAAAAACCATGGCTATATCTAGATCTTTAGTAATGGCTATTGTATTGACTATATGGCGATGATTTTCAAGCTGTTGGGATGGTTCCAAATCATCCCTATATACACATTATAGGACTGTTATAAATATTATGTTGCGATGGTTATTAGTTTATTGAGACGGCTACAAACCATCCCTATATATATGCTATAGCAACAATTAATTTTTGACTATTAGGACCGTTATTTTAGGTTTTTAGGATAGTTATTTTAGGCTATTAGGACAATTATTATTAGACTATTCAACAATACTATATTATGTTATTGCAATGATTTTATAAAGCTGTCATAACACATAAAATGTACATATATATTCATCAACAAGAGTACTAGTAACTATTAATTCCCAAAATGTCACTCAATAAGAAACCAAATATTTTTTGACCATTCAAAAAAACCAAAACATACACAAGTTCTGAATGTTCAAAAATAAAAGAAGTTTGAAACTACTCGGTCAAAGTTTCCAACAGCTAGCGTAACATAAAGCCAATGTGATCGATCTCTTAGGTCAGGTCTAGTTCACCAATTTCGTTCTCGCCATCTTCCATGTCATGATCACCTACAACAATAAGAAAAATAAAATTAAAGTTGAGCAACAAACTACACAACATCATACCCATACCCAGTATATTCTTATCAAGTTGGGTTTGGGGAGCATAAGTGTATGTAGTCCATACCACTACCTCAAATGTGAGATAGAGAGGTTGTTTCTGATAGACCCCAACTCAAAATAAGTAAAATCATAAAAAGCAAAAATTGACTAGCAAGTGTAGAAAAACAAAGTCAAAATATTTAATGTGTGATTCTGAATCAAGAGGCACCATAGATACATCAAATTGAAAATCAAGAGGTGACAACTTCAAACAGAGTAATTGTCAGAGATATCCCAGTAACCTTCTGGCAGGGAACCTAAAAATATTACCTTAGTGCTTGGGACAGATAGGCCAGCATAGGGATCATATTAATCTTACTCCCATTTTTACAATAAACAGCATGACAACGAAGTTCCTGAATTCACATTATTTTTCTATGTTCTTTAACTGGAGGAACCTGCAATATCAATAAACAACAATTACTTACGAGAGTGTAAACAGAAATGTTATTGACCTGCAATTGCATTATAACATCAGATGCTTGGAAGAAATAGATGTCAGATATTTCAAAGAATATCTAGCACAAGCATGAACCACTAACTAGCTTGATTTAGCAGCCAGCATTAGTGAAAGCAGATTCTCAAATAATAAAATATGAAAGCTTTTGCTACTGCCGTAGTAGCACTGCGTTGAACCGCCCATAGGGTGACAAGAGGTGTGAATAAAAAGTCAAAAAAGAGAAATTAAGAAGGAAAAAAGAACACCAAAAGACAGAAAACTAGTCAATGTATTGTCCCAGGCTTGCAGACTTTGAAAGTATAGCAGTAGTCAGCTGATTTGTCTTCATCCTCAACAATAATGTGGTCTTCATTTTTATCCTTCTTGTCAATGATAGAAGCTGCCCAACGCACCAAAGTCTTCCTCAACCCTTTGTCCCCCCAACGATACTCAATATGTGAGTGATAGTACAAGTCAACTACAAAAGGATTTTATTTAGAGTGGAAGGATGAATAATAGAGATCACCACCGCTATTGCATATGTAAGCATCAAAATTAGTAGGATTCATGCCCTCTGAAACTAGGAAAGACTGTACTTCTGATATATTGAAAGATAAATCCATGATAAATGCAATGGAACCCTCTGTCCTTTCCTTCTCTACAGCCTCAAATATCTTTTTCACACTTGTAGAGAGTCTTGAGCTAGCATCGCAATCCACTGCAATAACAAAAATATGGCGTCTCATCCAAAACCGTTCAAAAAAGAAGACTCATAAACTTATGATGAAAATAACAAAATCACTAACTAATGCTCGAACCACTGAGTGAAAAAGTATAATACCTCAATCCAAGTTAGTCCAAAAGGCTCAATAAACGCTTGATTAATAAAAACACCTTGTACAAGAAAGAAAATTAAAGAAGTATATCAATTTTTTTTATCTAAGCCACTAATAGATGAAGGGAATACAAGCATGTTGCCAAAATATCTGTATTTCTACACCTATGTATGAGGCTATGAAAGCAGATCAAACACCCCTGTTCTATGCATATTTCTAGAAATAGCTGAACCAACTTTGAGAACATTATCTAGAACTATTTGCCCATATTTTTATTTCATGATTGGGAAGCCATGAAGGTTTCTTACGCCATACTAATAAGAGTTGCTCTTTTGTTTCCATTATCATGAGATAATCCTACTGGCTCTGGCCCTTTTTGTTTATCCGTTTAATTGGTTGTCTTCAGGTGGGCACATGAGAAAAAGAGATAAGTTAAACCCATTCTCTTTATATCACACGAAATATGAGGAAGAGGTGCCAAATAGTTTTTTCCATGTTCTAAACTGGAAACCCAAATAATGGCTTTCAGGTAGTTCAATACTCAAGTCCACATGGCCTATTAGACATCCTAAATCTAATTTCTGTTTCAATGTTGGCATTAAATTGATTTCTATATTCATCTTTCACAATGACTAAAAATCATTACTTATCTAATCAGCAAGTAACATCATCCTGTGGTTTCTGTCTTGGTATAATCTACTCACTCATCCATAAAATGAGTAATGATGAGCTGATAAAATACAAAGTAATGTTTCATCTACCTTGGATACTTTCCATATATTACCTATTGGAAATAAAAATGAAACACTAATACATATAAACTTGGAACATATTCAACAAAGAAGTGCCACACCCTACGTGTACGATCAATCAATACAAGTAAACAAGTAAAGGAACTATGCGCTTCGAATTAAAATGACACACAGTAGCTTAGTCTTTGCTGCAAGATGATAAATATCAGGAAGATCGGACTACTTATGGTGTTTAGGATAAGCTACTTGACCCTAAAGATCATACCTGTCTATCATCTTCAATATTGAAAGAAGTGATGAATTGGGGTTGGACATTTCATCGATATTATCTCGATTACCATTTATCCAAGTCTGCACAAAAGAAGGAAAGGAGGAAACATCAATCGGACTGCTAGTTTAGCTTCCCGTCCTATAAAATCAGGCAATTCACCTATACCACTAGTGTAAACTCAAACTTACAAGATTAGAAAGCTCCTTCAATGGACCACATTCACTAAATGATTTCACTAAGGTAGTGAGGTTTTTCTTGGTATCAGGCATCGCAAGGGAGAGTATCATAGGCTTCCTTGGATTAGAAAAGAAGCGCATAATATAGGAATAGGAAATCACATTAAAAAATTAGCAAGAATTCAGAAAAATTAGAAGACCACTCAAAGGATAAAGAAAATGGCGTAAATGGAAACCTTTGTGCAAATAGGTGGATCTGGGGTCTTTCCATCTTCACTTCCTTCTTTACCATCCATTTCACCTTCATGAGGAACAACATGATGAAACTCCATCTCGGAAGGAATTACTTGCACATGGAGGCTCAGTTTATCACAAGAGGCTACGGAGAAAATTGCAAAAGAAAAATCAAGAGGTACCAGCCATTTCAGGTAAACGAAGAACAGGAGAAGGCTGTGAACCTATTTAACTTGAAGGTTTATCTCACAAATTGTATGGACAGCTTGAAGAAAAGAGATAAATCAAGCTTCTTTACTCATCAAAAATCCTTTTTCACCAAGATATGAATAAACAGACATCGCAGTCCAAAATCAATCGAAAGCTAACTCAAAAAGGCCATAAATACACTCCAAACTCCTTACTTATTAATTGTTAAACAACAACAAAAAATCTGAAAATAAAGTGAATTGCTTACCCAAAACCATCAGTTCTTTTCTTTCCCAGTCATAGAGATACATGTACAATGAACGATTCAAACTAAATTGAATGAAGAAAACCAAAGGTCACTTAACAATTTTCTCAATTGAATAACTTTCTCACTTGGACAACCCGATTCCTTGAACAATTGATGAGTAGCGAAGAAGAAGAAAAGAAGATGAGTATCAGTTGCGGTCTCTGATGATAAGTATTGAAGAAATGGGGCTGTCTAAACCCTAAGACCAATTTATTACTTGTATTTTAATAAATATAATTAAAATAAGCGGGTAAATAAAACGTTGGAGGGAAAATTTCTGGAAAATATTATTTTTCATTATAAAATTATCATGGCTATAAATAGTCTGTAGCGATGGTTCTTACAATCGTAGACATAGAGTATTTTATTGCGACAGTTATATGTATTACGCGGCGGTTGTATTTAACTTTTGTCTTAGTAGAGTAGACAACTATATGCGAAGGTTAAAACCATCGCCATAGATTGTTTATGGTAACGGTTCTTAAACCATCGCTATCTAAGCGTTCCCATAGCACTCCTTTCTTGTAGTGATCTCTTTAGATATGCCACCATGCCTCAAATGCTCTATCTTTACTTGATTACAAATAATACACTTAACAACAAAATTTGCCACATCTATCTTCATATTATTGCACTAGTTGATTTCCTTTAAGTTATTGTACATCTTAGTTGAACCGAGATGAATTGTATATCGAGATTCATGAGCCACAGTCAAAATCTTTTCCCGCATCCCATTTATATCAGGAACATACAACCTTCCTTGATACCTTAGAATATCGTCTCCTCCAATCTCGATATCCATAAACTTTTGCTAACCCACGTCATCCTTAATCTACATAAGTATGGGATCAAAAGTCTATTTCTCCTTCACCTTAGCACCAAGTGATGATTTAACCACTTCCTGAACAATCAGATCAAAAGTCAATTTCTCCTTCACCTCAGCACCAAGAGATGATTTAACCACTTCCTGAACAATCACTCTTCCATCCTCAGAGTCTAAGAAATAAACTCCTAAATTAGCCAACCTGTGAATATCCTTCACCAATCCATCTGAGTAAACACGTATTGTAGGCTCTTATGGTCTAATAAATATCTATATGTTCCCCATACAGATAATGGTGCCAGATTGTCAAAGTAAAAACTACAGCTGCCAACACTAGATCATGATTCAGATAATTCCGAATCAGATAATTCCTTTCATGAACTTTTAGATGCCAGAAGCATAAGCCACAACGTTACCATGATGCATCAATACACAACCTAATCCTACACGAGATGCATCTTAATACTCGACAAACCCCTCAGTACCCTCGAGCAAGGTCAAAATTAGAATAAAAGTCAACTTATCCTTCAACATCTCAAAACTACTCTCACAAGCATCATACCACAAAAACTTAACTTTTTTTTGAGTCAACATTGTCAGCGGAGCAAAAATAAACAAAAAACTCTCCACAAACCTCTTATAATACCCAACCAAGCCGAAGAAGCTCCTAATATCGATTAGAGTCGTGGGTCTAGGTCATTTCTTAACTGCCTTAACTTTCTGTAGATCCATCTTGATCCTCTCACTGAAAACAACATGCCCAAGAAAAGTCATAGTACTTAGCCAAAATTCACATTTAGAAAATTTAGCATATTACTTTTGGTCCTTAAGAGTCTGCAACACAATTCAAGTTGATTGGCATGATCCTCTTCACTCTTAGAGTACACCAAGATTTCATCAATGAAGACTACAACAAATAAATCCAAAAAATGCCTGAACATCGGATTTATAAGATCCATGAAAGTAGCTGAAGCATTAGTCAACCTAAATAACATAACAAAAACTCACAATGGCCATACCGGGTTCAAAAAGTAGTCTTGGGAATATCAACCTCCCTAATTTTCAACTGATGGTAGACTAAACGAAGAATAATCTTAGAAAAACACCAAGCACCCTAAAGCTGGTCAAAAAGATCATTAATCCTAGGAAGAGGATACTTATTTTTCACTGTGACCTTTCTAGCTGACCATAATCTATGCATATCCAAAGAGACTTATCTTTTTTCATACAAAAGGTACAGGAGCACCCCACGGAGAAACACTAGGACAAATGAAACCCTTATCAAGAAGATCCTTTGATTGCTCCTTTAGCTCGGCTGGATCTATTCTATAAGGAGGAATGAAAATAGGACGGATATCCGATAAAAGATCAATCCCAAAAACTATATTTCTATTGAGAGGAATTCCAAGAAGACCATCGGGAAAAACTTTAGGAAACTCATTAACCATAGGGGAAGATTGCAAAAATAGACTTTCAGAGTTAGAATCTTCAACCTGTACTAGATGATACAGGCATCCTTTGGATATCATTTTTTGAGCTCTAAGATAGGAAACAAACTTCCCTTTGGGTACTAACAAACTCCCCTCCCATTCAATAACCGACTTATTAGGGAAATGAAAACTGACCTTTTGGGTCCTATAATCCAGAAAAGCATAGCATGAATAAAGCCAATCCATCCCCAAGATTACATCAAAATCCACCATATTATGTTCAATCAAACCCACGGTCTTTCTATGAAAAATGGATACCACACAACCTCTATAGATTTTTCAAGCAATAATAGAATCACCCACCGAAGTAGAGATAAAAAAGGGTCAAAAATAGTTTTACGACCAAAACCAAAGTGTACAGCCGCATAAAGGGTCACATAATATAGAGGAGAATCTGGATCAAGCAAACAATAAACATCACGAGAGAAGAGTTGTAACAAAACAGTAATAATATCTAGGGATGCCTCATGTTATTGATAAGTAGCAAGTGCATAGAGACAATTTTGGCAAGTGTTGGTACCTGAAGTGGTGGCCTTAGGTTTCGGATCCAAAGAAATGGTGATCAGGACCTCATTAGCTTTAGTGGAAACCATGGACAAAGGACAATCTCATTGTAGCTGACCAAGCTGACCATAATTATAGCACCAATTTCTCCCCTGATCATAATAACCATGGTGAAACAGCCTACAAAATCGATAAAAAAGATAAGGAAGGGTTGTCTGAGCTCCACTAACTTGAGACTAGGCACCCTGTACCTTAGGACCACTGCAACCATGAAAATAACGATGACCAGAAGGCTTAGGATAAGGAGAACAAGTTGTTGAATATGAATTTCCCCAAATATTCTTTTTGGTCCACTATCTACCATCTCTCCCACTATTATGCTGACCTGCGCCCTGCTCTGAATAACTAACTTCTTATTTTCCCTCACTCCCATCTCTACTTACTTCTTTTTATCATCCTTCATCTGCTGCATATAAACCACCAACTTAGAGATATCCATATTATTATTCAACATAGCAGCCTTATACTCACACACAAAGTCATGGGATAAACCAAAAGTAAACTTCCTCAATTTGGATTTTATGTTAGACACTAGCTCCAAAGCATAACGAGACAATGTTGAAATTTTAGGGCATACTCTTTTACACTCATCTTATCCTTCTTCAAGTTCACAATTCTTTGGCCTTAGTTTCCCTCAACTCCTAAGGAAAGAAGTGATCAAGAAAAATACGTAAAAACGCATCCCACATCGCTGACTCAGCATCAACACCCCTTATTTATTCCCACTCCTCATACCACTGGTAAGCCATATCGTTCAACTGATCGACAATAAAATCCATACCCTATAAATCAGTAGCACCCATAATATTTACAGTTTTGCTCTATCTCATCAACAAACCCCTAAGAATCTTCCATAATCTTAGATCATGTAAAGGTTGGGGAATTAAACTTCATAAACTGGCCAACCTAAGTGACCTTGATGAATTAGAAACAAAAATAATATGTTCAGGTTAACGAGACTAAGATTCTACCATTTTATGCAAGAATATGAATAGACTGATTGAACTCTGCATTAGAAATATCTCTATGAGGTGATGGAGCTTAAGTATCACCAGCTTGAGAAGTTTGAGGAGGACTAGTAGGGACCAGTGGAACCCCACGTGGAGTAGTACAGTTAGGAGCTAGGTCCGTAGACTGGATCTTCACTCCATAAGCAAGGTGGATTCCCTCTATATTTTTCTTAAGTAGGATAGAGGGTCTAACAAAGTTTCTATGACTATTAGATCTTTGAGAGGTATGATTTGAAATATGAGTTATCCAGGAGTTAGAGAAGTTTCAAGATAGCTAGACCCTATAGCCCAAAATAGAACACATGAAAGGGTAAATTCCTAAATGCCTTGTAGCCTCCCCTTATAAGTGTGGCACACTACACACCCATATAAGGGACACTATTCAACATGGCTTTGTGGATATCCAACAACCCTGAATCGTGCTCTGATACCAAGTTTGTCATGACCTGACCCCGAGCCTGGCCATGATGGGTATCTCAAGCTCATCGTGGTCCGGAGACCACCCCCTTAGCCTAAGCTCAAGAGCATATAAATGTAAAAAGTGGATGCCAACCAAAACCAATAATAGAAAAGACAGATAAACTAAACAAAAGTTCTAAGAATCAAAATAAACAACCAATCCCACACTTATTCTCAAAAGCCTCTAAAATCAGAATACTAAACTAAGTGGGACATGCTAAATTAAAAAGAAATACTAATAAAGAAAGAAAACACGTGAAATGACATGGCTTTCCAAAAGATAAAGGCTCACCACTTCACAGTAGATCCACAGGAATATTAAAACACCTAACGCTGCATAGAAGTAACAAAAAACCCTTTGAACCCTACATCATGAAATGATATAGCGTTTAGGGATGGTTAGTAGGGGTAAATACTAGCATATAACTCAGGGAAAGTGATAATAATGCCTTGCCAAGAACCAGTCAAAACCATATGCACAACATTTATATATATATATATAGGTTGCCAGGATAGGGATAAGGGACATGAATATGAGTGTTTATAATATTAACTTGAACTGTGTAGCTCGCTTTGTCCTAAAGGCACCCATGGGTTATATAGGTCCCACTTCCCCTACTGGAAGGGCCCTAGTGCGTGTTAGCCATATGAACTAAGGAAAATAGAAGAAAAGTCTAAGGACACCAAGGCCATAGCCCTCCCAAAAAATATATATATATATATATACATATATATATAATGTTTACACCAAGCACAAGGTCACAGGGACCCCAATATTGGCAAACATAGTTTTTAGTGTTGATCTCCTCGGGACCTACAACTTCACGATGAGCTACATAATTCCCTTTAAGCACAAATTATAAAACTTTTCACATAAAATAATCATTAAGCCAGGATTTATTTTTTAAGGAATTTTTCAATTTGGTATCGTCATACAATTAATGCTTGCAAGTGAATTCAGTTCTGCGAAACGAGTCCATATAACTAAATTGACTCCTAAGGTCTACTTAAAATCCAAGCCATGGCCACCAAGGCCATCCAAATCCATTTATATCTATTTATAATTCAACAAAATGCAATGAGTTCAAAAACAAGTTAAAGCATACAAATATCCATAGTCAAAATCAAGCTTATAAGGTGGATTAAGGTTAATGCAATCATCAAGACAAAATTCATCCAATTTGGGGAAACACATGTCCTTCATTCCAACCATTAAAAAATGCATCAATTCAATCCCCAAAACCATAAATTATAACATGAATAATCCATTTAAACCATGGGAAAATAAATTCAAGTAGTCACAATCAAAACCTCTCAACCCAATTTAAACTATCAATTAAAACACATGAATATTGATTAAATAGATGCCATAACATAAATTACAAGTTAGGGATGAGAAACATGCTTGAAATATAGGAAAACCCAAAGAGAATCCAAAGTTTGGAGCCCGGAGAATGAAATTATTATAAAACCCTTGAATGCTCTTATCTTGAGAGTTAAAGAAGGGAGGACATATGTGAAATTTTATAAATTGGGGTTTTTTTTGTGGTTGGGGAAATGTTTAAGATGCTTTTAAAATAAAAATGACCAAAAATCCCCCTCTCTGAGATGAAAAATAATAAATTGGGTGAAATTAATATAGCGCTGTGGCGTACTGCTGTCATAGAGGAAAACCTCTATGCCATACCCTTATAGCAGAGGTTATCCTCTATGGCACATTACTATCACGGAGGCTTATTGCCTCGGGGTTTTAAAATAACCCCAAACCCCTTCTAAAAATTCCAACACTTTCCCAAAACACCCTCTTAACATCCCTAAACATAATTAAAATCAAAAGTTGTCATTACGCACTAGGAGGGTCAAAAATAAATTGGTTGAAATTTTACGGGGTCTCACAGAATTGCACTTGTTTAATTTTTATAGTACTACAAGAATCAAATTGTTGGATAAATTGCAAGTCCTTGTGGGATCAATATTTGGCTGGCAAAAGGCACTTTATTACTTGCATAACTGCATACACTTGTCTAAATTGAAAGATTCCGATCCCACACTTGAAAATATGTTATATCCCCATAGAATATAAATTTAAGAACAAGGGATAGTAAAATTCCTTGAGGCCTCTAGGTCTGTCTAGCAGTATGCCATTATCAAAACTTTCCATCATAGGAGCTGGAGAACTCTCCACTCAAGCTTTCACCATGCTCCTTAGCTTAAATTTTGGGTACTCGAACTTTACCTAATATGCAAAAAACAAATCAAAATAAAATAAAGTAAAATTGTAAAGATAAATTAAAAGCTAACTCTATTAAAACTTGTGTGACCTCTCGAACAACTCTTGATTTAACTTTGTGGCACAATTAATATCATCGCAAAACTTAAGATTCTCTCAACCTCTTCTTCCCTTTCAACCACAACTTTCTTCTTTTCCTTACTTTACCCAGATCACTATCAAAATTTAGCCAATCCATAGTATGGAAATACTAATAACGGAACACCAAAATAAATACAGGAAGAATGCAAAATAAATATAATAGAAGATTGAATCACATAAGATAGTCCCAAAACCTGGTGGAATCAGTACAAGAGCTTCTAATCTAATAAGACTACAAAATAAAGTACTAAATGAATATATTGATAACCCATCCCTGAATACAACATAGAAATTAGTTTAATATATAGGACCGGGAATAATAATGCTCTAAATGCAGGATCTCACCCTATGTCCATGAACTATGGTTGCTCTTTATGATGCATACAATAATGGCAAGAACTCATACTATAATTTATAGGTTATAGAGGTGTAGTATAAGTACCAAATATGTGGTACTTAGTAGGCAACTATCGACTAAGATCTAAAGATAATGTAAGTATACATAACGTGCCAACAAGAATGTAAACCATACCCAAATATCCATGAAAGCTTACATAGTATAACTAAAGAGGCAATAAGGATAAACTATCCTATTTTAGCCATACTCCAGATCCTAAACACCATACCGTATATCACCTACCAATATAAAAATAAAAAGCCAAGGAATTATACATATATATATATATATATATAGAATAGTATACAAGTCCAAAAAATGGATATACAACTAGAATAATAAAGGAAGGAAGGTTTATACGGTAATACCGTAGATACACATAGGTAAATATACATATGCTTATCAAAAAGTTTAACTTAAGGTACAACTGATGTTCAATGGCTTCATAGAACTTTAGACTCTTAAAATAATGAAAATATGCTAGTTACTTAGGTCTTTTTGTTAGATATAATGTGTTTTGTGTAGTGTTTTGCAGGAAAAAATAGGTTTTAGAACTATTCTAAAGAAAAGGAGTGAAAATTGATATTTTAGACCACTGAAGTGGGCACCTACGACCGGTATGTACTACCTACGGGGTGTAGGTGCCAGAGTATGTGTCAAATCTTGAGAAACAGAGGCTAAGAAGTTGAGAAAGAAGACCCTGCTATCTACGAAGGGAACTGATAACGCTCAAACTACAGCTCTCGTAAGAGTGTAAGCGGTCATTGTCAAATATAGAACCCAACTGGGTTGGGTGTCGAATCCCACAGAGAATACTTGGTCACTAAGTAAGCAAAAATTATTAGACTTTTGGTGAAAGTTTCGTAAAAAGGGGGGATTGTAGCGTGAGTAACAAAATAATAACGTAAGAACAGAAAATAGAAGAGTAAAACAGATTGTTCGGTTGGTTTTGATCAATGAGAATTGAGAGCTGGGGTTATGTCCACCTTCTGAGTTGTACGTATCTATTGACTATGAGTTATGCGGAATTCAGACATGCATGTGCTTATAGAGAATTATATTCTATGGTAAATCCAGGCATCTTTCGACCATCAAGGATTATTTCACTTTAACTCTTTCGAGCTTAAAGCGTATCTAACGGTACAAATTCTCCAAGAGGTTAATCCAGTTGTGGCACTAACTTTTTAACAGGGGTTGGTGCCCTATTACCTTGACATTATCTCTTTTCCAAACATATAACTTTTCTTTCAAACAAGTTAATGCTATACTGACATATTCTATATGTTTGCAACCACAAGAATTTAAATTAAGATGAAGAGAATAATGATATAAGCAACATACTTGTCAAGAATTCACAAACTCATAGCAATAGATAGTATCTCAAAAGGCTTTCATAACCCCAACCAAAAAGTTTAGCTACTCATGGGTGCAATGGAAATCACAATAGTCATTATCATCATACCAATATAAAGATCTCACGTGAAGTATATGTTGGTAGGGCTTGTGGCGTGATTTCCTTTCAAAGTAGTGTTTCTCTTGTCGTGAAAATTAAAAATAGAATAGATGAATAATAATGTCAACAACAAATTTATGAAGAAAAAGGGAAAGGATCGAAATAGGGATGAAGGTGGTGGAGAATTGTTTTGATGGATGGATGGATGGTGGATGGATGGGAATAATAAAAATCTCCAGCAAAATAGGGTATTTATAACACCCATATCCTATTCCTACTAGGCTACTGCGTACTTATCCTAATCCTACTAGGATACTGCGCACTTATCCTAATCCTAATAAGTTACTGCTGATCCCCAAAGTCTTGAGAAATGCTATTTTTGCCCGGGACAGGTTTTCCATGCTTTACTTTTAGTCCTTAGGCATCCAAGCTTTGCTTTCCTCCTTTCGTGAAGCTTCCTTTGGTGTCAAGTTATCCATAAAATGCTGAAATCTTAATCATTTATACCTGAAAACTTGTTAATCATGTTTGTTAGCTCGCTTACAGGAAAAAGGACTAAAAGTGCATGAGTTATATATTTTTTCCTCAAAACCTAGCTAAAATATGGGTAAATTATAGCACTTTAGGCGTGTAAATACGCCTATCATCAAAACCCCACACTTAAAGCTTTGTTCGTCCTCGAACAAAATATCATGTCCTTCTAAACATCCACTTAGGGTTTCACAGTAACAACACAAAATATTCATCAAGACAGGCACGACAATTATTAACAAAGAGTAGTTTTCTGATCACTTCTAGAAACAATTCAACCTCTAATATAGACTCGTGATGATGGTTAATTCGTATTCACAAGTTAAGGCACAAAGATTCATATACGACTACCCAAAACTCATTAACCATGTGTGTCTCACAATATGTCACCCATAATCACTCACAAGTATTGTATATATCTCGAACATGGGTATAAGGTTATACTTGCTCTCACTCTCACAAAGAATTCATATGTTGCAACTGATGACCATAGGCTTGCCGTTAGTGTAATGCTCCACTAAATATCAGAATGCTAAGCTTAGGACAAATAGGTCTTTTACAGGTTGTAATGTTGGCTAAGGGACGGGTAGGACTGTTTTGGCCAGAAATAGTGACTAAGTTCCTAAGCGCTTTAATACATCACATTATGCCACTTACACTTTCTTTCAAACAACCTTTCTACTTTCTTTTAATCTACCACCCCTTCTCACCTCTTTTGTTATTCGATTTTAAACAGAACTAACTTTTTAGTTTTCTTTTTATTTTTCTTTTCTTCTTCTTTTATAACACACCTTTATGATAGGCACTCTTTTTCATAACTAATTCAAGCACTAATACATTCGAAGGCATCACTCTCACCCAATTTTCTCTTATTTTGTCATATGACTTTTCAATTTAAAGCGCTTAGGAATTTGGATCAAAGTATGGTCTTGAAAAAAATGGATTGGGCTTACATATGAGGCTGTCAAAGAAAATAGGCTTAAGGCTCAAAGGGGGTTATCTAGGATGATGTCCATGGGTAGATAAAACGAAGGTAAACAATCACAGGTTTCCAAAGAAATGCCTAAATCATCTCCTAAACTCACACTCTTTATTTCGCTTTACATACATACCAGGCAAGTTCTAGCATCAGCCACAAACATAGAATATACTATCATCTCACACACACAAGGCACATGGTTGACTTTATTGGCAGCAGTATAGACTCTTGACTCAACGTATGAAGGAATTAAACCACACAATTATCACACAGTGAGTCACACTTAGAGCCTAAACGTCTCAATAGTAATGATTTTATCACAGACTCTTGTCATAATACCATGCTGCCTATCAGAACAATTTCATACAAAGTTTGTAACAAAAAAAAATTTCCTAAAAAAATTAAAACAAACAAACATAAATAAGCAAAACACACATAAATAAGCAAATGCAGATAAAGAAGTATAGCATACAAATACCAGCACCCCACACTTAGACGAGACATACTGCCCTCAGTGAAAAATAAATAAGAAGAACCTGGTTAGTCAAACTCCTCCTCTATGTCTGGGGTCATACCCCCTGCGTCGGAATCATCATCAGAGTCGTCATCCTCAGAAGTTCCTCATAAGTACCCCACTTGATTCCAAGAGTGCGTCGAGGTATTTGCAGCACGGAGGATTCAGCTTGCTCTTTTCTTCCTCTTTTCTTACCTTTCTATGTGGTGTGCGCTTTTTCTTTTCCTTGTCGTCCTTTTTGTGCCATTCTACCTGAGATCTCAATAAAGTCATGTTAGCTTCATCTCGGAAGATTCAATCGACAAACAGATAATAGTGGCACCACCCCACACTTAATTTGTTTGTACAAACTAATTAAGTGAGTGATGTCGATTACTCAGACTTCATCGACATACATATAGGCGATATGTTCCAACAATATGTTCAGCACAGTCATACTTGCATGTTGTCTTTAACTATTCTTTTCAACTCTATGTCATGTAATCTTGACCATCCTTTATGGTTTGGATTAATGCATTTTTGGAACAAGACGACCATGTAGAGATTGAATCAAGTTTATGGTATAGAAAATAATCACAACCTCTTATGCTTGTATTCAATCATGATCTTTATCTCGATGAATGAGTCATTCAAACATTCAATCATTCAATTTTGAAGATTATACAATTAATTTCACCATGTCGACTCAGCAAAAGTATGACAGTGTATCAAAATCAAATACAAGTTGGAACCAAGTCAAGAGAACCCACATGTATTCTTTCACTCAATTAGATGTATCATAACTAACCAAGCAAATTCAAATCACTACTACTATTTCAAGATTTAACAATTCATTATAGGCGTAGTAGTGTAGTACTTACGGAATATAAAAGAAGAACAAAGAAGTACTTACTTGGTTGATGGCCTCGGAAGGTGTTCTTGCAAAGTAAAAGAGCAAAAGGAAATTTTTTGAGAGAATTTGGAGAGGTAGGCGGCGCTTAGGTTGGATTGGGAATGCATTTTTGTTCTAAGACTAAGTTCTTATTTATAGGACAAGATTGGGTCGGGTTTTGACCCATTTAGAATCGGATTTGGAGACAAAAAGTGACCATAGGCGGCGCCTAATGCTTTGCCTATGCTTGGCATAGGCGGCGCCTTTTGCAAAGCATTGTTGGGCATATAAGATTCAAAGACAAAATTCTTTTGCATAGGCGGAGCCTATGCTATGGCATTGTTGCGCATAGGCGGCGGCTATGCTATGTCACTCTAGAATCCGAGAGCTTAGGCCATAGTATAGGCCTTGCCTTGTTCGTGGCCTAGATTTACATAGGCCTTGCCTTGTTCTTAGCCTATATTTTCATAAGCAATGCCTAACCCATAGACTTTTGCTTCTTCATTCCTAACTTACCACCTTCACCATGCAATACTTCCAAATCAAAATTTGAAACCAATCTCCTCCTTTACACCTCTTGCACCTACATTTACTCAAAAACAACAATAATGATTAGAACGATGGGTTGCCTCCCATCAAGCACCTTAGTTTTGGTCATGGCTCGACAAAATTCGAAGAAAACAAAAACAACAAAAACAATTAAAAACGATGGGTTGCCTCCCATCAAGTGCTTGATTTATTGTCGCGGTACGACATAACTATCTCGATTACTTAGACTTCATCGAGATAGATGGTGCATTGTTTTCTGAATGGATTTAGACGACTCTGATACTTACTTGTAGGCATGAAATCTTCGTTGATATGACTCTTGTGCATATATATCCCAGGAGGGATACCAATTATATCATCAATAGTCCAACCCATAGCTCTCTTGTATCTCTTCAGAGCAGAGATGAGAGCCTCTACGTGCTGTTCACTTAAATCATCTGCAACACTTACCGGAAGTGTATTTCCGTATCCCAAGAACATATACCTTAGGTGACTTGGTAGCTCTTTCGATTCTAGCATTGGTGGTTCCTCAATGGAAGTCTTCGTTGTTTGTGAAGGCTGATTCATAAGATTAAGGTCCATCTGCTTGGGAACATGAGAATAGGACCCTATTCCTGTTAGAGCACAATTAGTTTCTTCATAATCTTCAATATTCTTGCGCTCAAACTTCAACAGCGCAGCAGACAATGGCTCAACAGTACACTGCTTCTCTACAGATAATTCTTCCTCAACCTCATAATAAACATCAGATATAGAGAACACATCCATATCTTTGGGCTCTTTCATTGATTTGCATACATCAAAACGAACCACTTCATCATTCAGCCGAAATAAAAGCTTATTGGCTCGTAAATCAATAAGCACACTTCCAGTTGCAAGGAAAGGGCGTCCCAAGATTATGGGAACTTCAGAATCCACCTCGAAATCCAAAATAACAAAGTTTGCAGGAAAGATAAAAGTGGAAACCTTCACCAATACATCATATAAGATACAAACAGGTCGTTTTACCGACCTATCTGCCATCATAAGTCGCATATTAGTTGGTGTCGGATCACCCAACCCCAAATTTTTGTAGACGGATAGTGGCATCAAATTG
Organism: Capsicum baccatum var. pendulum; assembly: GCA_030864225.1. Taxonomy (NCBI): domain Eukaryota; kingdom Viridiplantae; phylum Streptophyta; class Magnoliopsida; order Solanales; family Solanaceae; genus Capsicum; species Capsicum baccatum. Next base: position 72,157,279 of record CM061556.1, on the reverse strand, counting down.
ATGCTAGCTCCCAAATCGCACAATGCCTTGGCAAAATTCATAGATCCAACAGTGCACGGAATAGTGAAGGCACCAGGATCGGCCTTCTTTTGTACTAGTGATCTGGTAGTGATCGCACTGCAATGATGAACAGTATCTGTCAACTCACCACTTGCTGCCCTCTTCTTTGTTAAAAGATCCTTCATAAATTTCGCATACCCAGGCATCTGTTCGAGCGCCTCTACCAACGGAACATTAATGGTCAGCTGCTTCAACATAGTCATGAATTTGCTGAACCTTGTGTCATCAACTTTCTTCTTTAATCTCTGAGGAAAAGGTGGTGGTGAAAGAGGGATAGTTTTCTCCACCATTTCCTCTTTATCTTTCTTCTGATTATCAACCTTTTCAGGAGTGTCATCAACCTTTTTCTTTAGTCCCTACGGAAAAGGTGGTGGTAGAAGAGGAATCATTTTCTCCACCACTTCTTTTTTATCTTGTTTCCGAATTTCGACCTTTTCAGGATGCAGACTACTAGTGGTAACATCATGATCACCCTTGCCAGCTTCTACGGCATCTTCACCATCAGCATCAATATCGTAGTCCGCTACATCATCGACTGTTTGCTTGCCTTTGGGTAGATTTTCCAACACCTTACCACTCCTGGTAGTAATAGCCATGAGTGTTCCATCGTTCCTTGGGTTTTGCACAGTGTTGCTAGGTAGGGTGTCGGCTTTTCTTTGATTAAATATTGCTGAAAGTTGACTCAATTACTACTCTAATTGTTTTATTGAAGTGGAATGCGAGTCAACTAATTGTTTCATTGAGGACAAATCATTGATTACCTTTGTTACTCCCATGCTGGTTGCCTCTACTCCTTTCAACAGCTTAGCCATCATATCTTCCATGGACATATTTTCGAAACCAGATGCAGTGGCGTCACGTCTTCCAGGAGGAATATACATGCCACTCCTATCAGTCTTGTTCTTCCAACTACCTTGATCACGGTCCATGTTTCCAGAATTATAATAATAGTTCCGACCTTGGTTTCCTTGGGCATTGCCTCAGAAACCCCCCTGATTGTTCAAGTAGTTGGCTTCTTCCTCAGAATCGGATTCATTTCTTCCTTTTGACGCAACCGTTTTGACTTTTTCGGTCTTCCCTGATAATAGATTCTTTGTAAGAAGATCCATCTGTGTTTTTATATGAGTCATATCCTGGTCACGCTTCTCTTCTCTTCGCCTCTGTTCTGCGGTCATGCCAATAGATATAGTAGAGCTTGCTACCTCCGAATCCCTGGTATGCCAAGCTCTACTCTGCTTTGTCATACGATCTAGCATACCACTTGCTTCATTAAAAGTAAGGTCCATGAATGACCCACCTGCAATATTATCAATCACTGGCTTAGTTACCAAATTCAAAGCTCTGTATAATATCTCCATCAAGTGGACATTGGTTATATGTTGGTTTGGGCACCTCATAAGCTTCTTCTTGAATCTCTCCCATGTTTTGTTGAGGGCTTCAGTTGGAAGCTGACGAAAATTACTGATTTCATCTCTCAATTGTGCTCTCTTGGATGGCGGAAAGAATCTTTCTAGGAAAGCATCTTTCAATTGCCTCCAATTAGTGATAGAATCAGGAGTCAGCCAGTTCAACCATAGAGTTGCCTCCCCAGTTAGAGACAATGGAAATAAGCACAACCGAATTGCATTCTGTCCAACGCCAGGATTGTCGAATGACTTACATGTAGAAATAAAGTTGATCAGATGCATATTCGGATCATCGCCTGCTAGTCCACCGAATAATCCCTTGAGTTGCAATAACTGAATCATGGTGCTCGTGATATTGAACTTGGCTTCGGGTGCCAATGGCGGAGGAATAATGGCTCCTGTGGCACCAGCTCCATCAAGATCATCATCATCATCATCATCAAAGGGAATCTGCATAGCTCGCCGTTCAGGCCGAAATCTTGCTTGACAATCTCTTTTGTTTGCCGGTGTCACCACCTCAGCATCATGCCTAGGGTTTAGTAGCTCATCATCACCTAAGTCCTCATCGTCAGGATTTGTTGCCCGCCCAGGGTTATCAATATTCTATTGATGTACTTGGGCAGTGGCCAACGTAGCTAGTCTAGCCTGCTCCTGTTGAGCAGCCCTTCTCTCAATGTCACGTTGTGTATCCATCCTTCCAATAAGTTATGGTTCAGGGTTTATGGGTAATAATGGTTGTCCCGAACTTCGAGTATTTGGCATGCACTAAACAAAAACCTGCAGAAAACAAAAACAACAACTAAAAGTAAAGTACGAGAATCTTTGACCAAAGGGTCTAGTAATTATCACAAACTTAGTAGACAATCGTATTCCCCGACAACGGCGCCAATTTTTGATAACGCTCAAACTACAGCTCTCGTAAGAGTGTAAGCGGTCGTTGTCAAATATAGAACCCAACTGGGTTGGGTGTCGAATCCCACAGAGAATACTTGGTCACTAAGTAATCAAAGATTATTAGACTTTTGGTGAAAGTTTCGTAAAAAGGGGGGATTGTAGCGTGAGTAACAAAATAATAACGTAAGAACAGAAAATAGAAGAGTAAAACAGATTGTTCGGTTGGTTTTGATCAATGAGAATTGAGAGCTGGTGTTATGTCCACCTTCTGAGTTGTACGTATCTATTGACTATGAGTTATGCGGAATTCAGACATGCATGTGCTTATAGAGAATTGTATTCTATGGTAAATCCAGGCATCTTTCGACCGTCAAGGATTATTTCACTTTAACTCTTTCGAGCTTAAAGCGTATATAACGGTACAAATTCTCCAAGAGGTTAATCCAGTTATGGCACTAACTTTTTAACAGGGGTTGGTGCCCTATTACCTTAACATTATCTCTATTCCAGACATATAACTTTTCTTTCGAACAAGTTAATGCTATACTGGCATATTCTATATGTTTGCAACCACAAGAATTTAAATTAAGATGAAGAGAATAATGATATAAGCAGCATACTTGTCAAGAATTCACAAACTCATAGCAATAGATAGTATCTCAAAAGGCTTCCATAACCCCAACCGAGAAGTTTAGCTACTCATGGGTGCAATGGAAATCACAATAGTCATTATCAGCATACCAATATAAAGATCTCACGTGAAGTATATGTTGGTAGGGCTTGTGGCGTGATTTCCTTTCAAAGTAGTGTTTCTCTTGTCGTGAAAATTAAAAATAGAATAGATGAATAATAATGTCAACAACAAATTTATAAAGAAAATTTAGGTTATGCACTCTTGATACTTAAAAATATATATTTGATTTGAGGATTAGATTTTGATCTTGGGATTATTATGTTCTTGATTTTGGTTGATTATTCAGTTTGAGACTTTGGGTTTTAGTTGTTAATTGTTGTGATATTTATTTAAGGTATTCAAACATAAATTCCATTGATTATTTGACAATGATGAGTGGCTAATTCCTTATCTAGGGTTCTGGGGACCCTAGCGCATTGACAATGTATGGAAAGTGCAGAGTTGTTCTAAATCAATATTCTCGTAAGTATTGTAGTTTCTTCAGTTTAATAGATTTTTTAATGGTTGCAAATGTTAGAATCCTTCCTTATATTTACTACTTACTTTAAAAGAGGAGTAGAGATTAGGAAAAGGTGATATGAATAGTAATTTAAAGTTAATTACTGAAATAAACTTATCTACATTATCTAATTAAGACAATTATCTTTCATATAATTACTTGAGACTCAAAAGGTAAAAGTTAATCTAGTATCTAGGATATGGTTTAGTAAGGAAAGATCCTAAGACTCAAAAGGTAAAGGTTGAAATTAATCAATGAGTCCATAAGACAGTTAATGGTGCATAACTAATTAGATTCTGCATGCAAGATATTGGGTTGGTTCAACAAAGCATGATAGACCTAAATAGTTTAGAAGCTAGGGGAACACAGTCCTAGTGTTCATTTGTGATTGATTACAAACAAAACACTCACATATTGATACTGTTCTCTGTTATAACAAAAATCCCCCTATTTATTTTTCAGTACTGCCTATTGACTTCAGCAAACTAGAGAGATAATTCACGTATTCCCTGTGGTCTTGACCCCAACCTGAGTTGGGTTACTATATTTTTCTTTGGCCACATTATGCTTTTTTAGAGGTTTAGCTTTGGAAGACATCAAAATTTTCACGTTGTTACTGGCGAATATGGTGTGATTATTGATTAAAGATTGTTGAAGTTTTTGGGTTTTTGTTTTATGTTTTTAGTTAGGTGTACATCGGTTTATGACTTACACCAAGAGTCAAGAAATCCCTTACTCCCACTACATCCTAACCTAGATAAAATCATACAATGATAGAACACATACGTGATGGCCAGCTTGAAAGCATTTAGAGTAATACTAATGTTGTGCCTCATCTTTCTGGGAATGGTCAAAACATTTTTGATCAAATTACTAATCAGTTATTAGTAGAAGTTTATAACTAAAAGATAGAAGTTGATGCTCAGGAGATAGAGAAAGCTAGGCAGAGATAAGAAGTAGATCATCGAGCAACACTCGATGGAAATTGAGATGGACCTAGAGAAGGTAAAGCTCAAGTAATCCTATCCCACAGTACTTACCACCTGTTATATACAGTTTTGATGATGAATAGCTAACTGCAAGGGGCCAGGTCCCTAGATGTTCATGGTACAGTACAACTACCATGCATGTCTGAACAGTTTTATCCTCTTATGTAACAAACTTGTCGGTGCTTCTTATACTGAATAGGATGCCTTGTTCAATGAGATTTAAACCCTAATCATCACCTAACTATAAAAGTAAAAAAAGGCTTCTTCATCAAATGGTTTTTTGCAAATTCAAAGAGTGAAGAGAGAAAAAAGGCAAAACCCTAAGTTTAGCTCAAGTCTTTATTTTTCTGTACTAAATTCGAGAGTGTCTTAAGTGAGATATGATTTGTAAATGAATTACTCATTTTATAAGATTAATGAACTTTTTTTCTTGATTGAGTGTACTTAGGTAGAGTTTCCTAAGTTCAAACAATTATTAGAGTTAATCAGTGTAGAGGGTTCTTGCCAAAGTTGTCAAGGTAGGCTAGTAGTAGAGTTACTACAAGTAGGAGGATCCTAGAGTTAGGTTGAAATCATGTCTGTAATCAAGAGGTTGATTATAGTGGATTTCCTTGGTACTTGTAAGGGAAAGCCATGGTTTTTTCTTCCTTGAGCAAGGGGATTTCCATGTTAAATCTTCGTGTTGTTTATTTCCTGCAAAGCCTTGAGTTTTCCAACACTTCATTATTATTTTACTGTGCTTTTTCCTAAGATTGAATTTGAGGGACTGTGTCCCTCACTGTGTGGTGCAACCCCTAAGAGTTTCAACAATTAGTATCAGAGCAGGTTCAATCTATAAGGCTCATACCTAGAGTGGTCTTGTCATTATAGTTTCTATAACTAAACTAGGAGTGGAGAGAAACGAAGCAAAAAGGAAAAGATTCATGACTTTAAAGGCTTTAGAATCTGACTCAGGTAAAGAAGACACTGATGGTGCACTTCTGGAAACAAGGATTGTTAGATCTATGAAAAAGGGGGTAGGTCTGAAGAATTCATGAGGAACTACCCAATGCAAAAAAAAAAGAATCAAAATTTTTAAACATCAATAAGAAAAGATGCAGTAACTGTATAGTAAAGAAGGTGTTGGATTCTTGGGAAGAATTGACCACCAAATCCAGGAAAACAAAGAGTATGGAGATGGTTTCATGCTGAAAATGGATGATAAGAAAATAATCTTATGTTCCTTTTGTTCTCTACTGGCAACATGGGTAGATTCTTCTAGTGATTCAGGTGAAGATGACAAGACTAGAGATGTTTCTATTCTAGTAGTGGAAAATAGTCCAGTTATCTATGATTCCCTGTTTGCATTCTTTGAAAACACATAGAATGAAGAAGTAAAGGAGGTATCACTCTTTGATCTTATGGAAAACCTAGATAACTACACTGCTAGGAAGATAAAAAATCTTTCTAGTGTGTTGATAGACTTTGTATATAAATTAACCACTGAGAAAAATGCATTAAATAAGAAAGTAGAGAATCAAGAACATGGTTTGATTTCCTTAACTCTCTAGATATCTCTGAAGAAATTGTCACTAAATGGAACTCTAAAAATCTGAATTGCATGCGTTAACTGAAAAAGGTAAATGATTTAGATGGTAAAGGGAAGAAGAAAGCCTTAATGCTTTAGATTGATCTTGAAGGGAAATTGAAGGATTCAAAAAATCACCTTATGTATGCACTTCACAAGAATGGAGAGTTAGAAAGGGACCTAGTCCATTTGAGAGAAGAGCTCAACAAGTCTCTTAAATGGACTACACCGATGCTTTCTACATTAACTAGTCAAGGTATTAATAATGGTAAGGGCCTAGGCTATCATGGAGAATTCCAGCATAATTTGTTTCAAAAGAAGACTGCCAACAATAGTAGAAACAAATAAAGCAAATACCTATGCATTCAGTGTAGAAAAGATGGGCACACTAAGCAAAATTGTCAGAGTTAGATTAGAGATAATATAAATGGTTCAAGATATGTTCGGCAAGGGAAATCACTTCCTAAAGGTTTCAAGCCTCTGAAAATTATGAAGAGGAAGCAATCTCTACCTAGATGGGCTAAGAAGAATTTGATCACACCATTATCCTCCTATTGGGAACTCAAACTTAAGTGGGTTCCCAAATCCAACTTGTGATCATGATTTCAGGTATAAGAAAGGGGATTGCAGTTAGGAATGGTTTGTTGATAGTATATGCTCTAAGCTCAATATTGTAAGATCTGACTGGATTCTCTCTCTCAAGAAACTTCAAAGTGAAAGTGTCTCATTTTGAAAGATATGATTTCAATAGACTTGGTCCCAAAGGAATTCATTCTAAAAGAAGAAACTTAAGGCAGTATAAGTGAAGTAAAGTCTGGAACCTGGTCCTCAGACCTATTTTAAAAGAGCAAATTGAGACTAAGCTTGATTAAAATACCCTGACCTAATATCTAAGTTAGTGTTACTCCTTAAAATTGGCTATTTCAAGGAGATAAGTATCCATGATAGAGTAGGTACATGTTAATCTAACTCAGTATCATACCTCTGCAGGTATACACCCCTGGGGACAGCTTTAGGGGAAAACAGTGAAGCAACCACAAGGTGAAAATTCACTCAATAAAGAGAGGGACCTGGTCCTATCTCATAGGTGAGTACCAAAATAATGTGCCCTAAAATTTTTTATAAAATTTATGTTTAAAAAGGCCATATGTCCTATCCCATATGAACAAAAGCTATCAATTTAGTCAAAATGTGAAGAGTCACATCGTTATCATCAGATGTATGTATTTAAAAAGGTATCTCTTAAATGTCAAATGTTCATATCTTTAATTATAAACTCAAATCCTCTTATTCTCTTCTCAGTTAACTCAGAACATTATTTTCTCCCTAAACTAAATTGGTTCTTTCCTTTTCTTTCTCAAAAAGTTCAAAATGGTTGAAATTCCATCTTCTTCAAACCCCATGAAATAATTATCCTCTGATCATCCTCAAGAGTAACAAAGTGCATTACCCGTTAATCCTTCCCATGAGACTCCTTAGACCCTAAGTGAAACTACTCCAGTCTAAACTATAAGCCCCAGTGAATGTTCTGCCCTAGATGACCTAAACAAAGGTTTTGGCTCTCTAATTGAACAAGAGATTCTTCAATTTTAAGGACATATTTCCACCAAAATAAACAAATTCCTCCAATTCTCCTGAAATCCAGGTTCACTCTAAGGATTTGAAAGTTACAAAAAATTTATACAATTTACAAGAACCTGGTTCTCTGATGTTTTGGCTTTTGACAGAACATTTTAGGCCTTTTTCATAGGATAATTGTGTATTTTGAAGAAACTATTATTGCATTTAACTATGTACTTTAGTGTTTTCAGGATAAGAACTGAGTGTAAAGGATAACTTGGACAAATTGGGCAAAACAAAGGAAAAAGATCATCGACGGCTCAGGCGACGGATCGTCAACCTTGCGATGAACCGTCGATCTGAACCGTCGCCCAAAAATAGAAGAGAGTAAAACTGGACAACCTGCAATGGTCCAGGCGACGGACCGTAGATTCTGCGATGAACCACCACCTACATCATCACCAAAAAATAGAATGAGAAAATACTGGATGTCATGCGACGATCCAGGCGATGAACCATCGGCCCTACGTCGAACCGGCACCTTACCCGTCGCCCTAATATAGAACATAGACTCACTGATGCTCCAGCGACAGTCTATGCAATAAACCGTCACCTCATCGAAGAACCATCGATCAACCCATCGAGCATAAAGCGGGAACTCCAAGTTCAAATTTTAAAATTCCAGTTCTGAAAACATATTAATACCAAGTATTAGGGTTTATTCTGTATCTTTTGTCATTAGTTTCACACTTTCTTGTCTATTGAGAGGTGTGTAACACTTTTTATTGAGATTTGAATCTAGAGATTGAGATCTGATTGTTAGTTTATATTTTTCCATTGAAGGTTGAGAAGAACAACATTGTGACTTTTGTATTTACTCTATTGAAGCTAGTTATGAATATCAATATATCTGTGATTTCTTACATGGATATGAGTAGCTAAAATCCCATGACTAGGGTTATGGGAGCCTTGATGTAGAGAACTATTTTGGGGTTGTGAATCAGTTTGATTTCTAACATCTATCAAAATTGTATGAATTTCTCTTCATTATAATGACGTCTCTTGGTTGAAAACTTGAGAAGTGAGCCCATGAAAACCACTTATCTGACAAGAAAGTGGATGTTGGGAAAAAAAGTGATTCACCTGAATGCCATAGGTTTACCCTTTGGGTTAACGAGTTGATGCCATAACAGGATCAACCCTCATGAGAGTGTTATTGCATAATTCATGAATCATTTAAGTTTGAAAGAATTAAAGGGTGAAACACTTATTAGGTTAAGAAACACATGAGTAATTCTTAAAATTCAATAATTCTTACAATTGAATACATAAGTTAGAATTCGAGCACAAATTTACAATCTTGGTGAGCATAACTCTAGTCAATTCATTCTTATTGAAATCACATCTACGTTAACTCTCATTAGCTGAACCTTGTGTGATACAAATACGAAATAATATTGTTAACACATCCAAAACCCCTTTTACCCAGGAACCATAGATCAACAGTCCAATAATAGTCACAATACTTAGTGAACACAGTATTCCCTGTGGGATTTGACACCCAACCCAGTTGGGTTTTATATTTTACAGCGACCACTTACTCTCTCATAACAGAGGTGTAATTTGGGCGTATCAAATTTTGTCACCGTTGTCAGGGAATACGGTTGTCAATTAAGTTTGTTCTTGTTAATTGACCTTTGGTCAAGTTTCCTAAATTTTACTTTTGTTTGTTGATTTTGTTCTACGTAGGGGAGTTATTGTGTATGCCAAGTACACGCAGATCGGGTGCACCATTATTACCAATACATTCAGAACTGCAACTAATTGGTAGAATGGCAGATCCCCAAGATGTTAAGAGACTAGCCATTTTGGCTAGAGCTCAACTAAATCAGTAGAATGATGGTCAGAAGGCACGTCATACTAATCCTAATGATGATGATTTGGGTGATGATAACTTACTAGATCCTGTTAATCGAAGGCGTGTAGAGAATGTAGTTGCACCAGTGAACATAAATGTAAACAGAAACTGTCCTTTCAGGGCAAGACCTGATCGCCAAGCTGTGCAATTTGATCTTAATGATGTTGAATATTTAATGATGATAAAGATGGAATGGACGAAGCTGGTGCCACTGGAGCTATTATTCCTCCACCTCTAGCACCAGGAGCAAAGTTCAATATTACCAGTACAATGATTCAACTCCTTCATCTGAAGGGGTTGTTTGGTGGACTCTCAGAAGATAATCCCAATATGCATTTAGTGAACTTTGTCACTATTTAAAAGTCTTTTAATAACTCGAGAGTGGGATAGAATGCCATCCGCCTGCATTTATTTCCATTATCTCTGTCTGGAGAGGCAACATTATGGCTCAAAGAGCTAACGCTGGATTCTATAACCAACTGGAGGTAGTTGAAAGAGGTTTTACTAAAAAGGTTCTTTTTGTCTTCTAGGAGGGTATAGTTGAGGGATGATATCAGCAACTTTAGGCATCTCGCAACTGAAGCTCTTCACGAGACATGGGAGAGGTTCAAAAAGAAGCTAATGCAGTGCCCAAACCATAATATGACAGACATTTATCTGATGGAGACTCTTTATAGGGCTTTGAACTCTATTATAAAGCCAATTGTTGATAATGTTGTAAGGGGATCATTTGTGGATCTCACTTTTCAAAAAGCCTCAGAAATGCTTGATCGGATGACCAAACAAAGTAGAACTTAGCATACCAGGGATTCTGTGGTAGCAAGCCCTACTGTGTCTATTGGTATGACTGCAGAACAATATAAGAAAGAGAAAGAACATGATCAAGACATGGCACACTTGAAGACACAGATGGATTTGTTGACCAAGCACTTATTATCTACAAAGACTGAAAAAGTAAACGTTGTTGCATCCCAAGGTAGAGATGATTTTGATTCGGAAGAGGAAGCTAACTATTTGAATAACCAGGGGGGTTCCGAGGTAATAGCCAAGGAAATCAAGTTCGAAACTACTACGACAAGGCTAGTTACAAAGATAGATATAAAGGAAATTGGAAAAGCAAAAATGATAGGAGTGAGCTATATATACGTCCCAGAAGCAGAGATAATGCTGCAACTAGCTCTGTCAAGATATGTATGGAGGACATGATGGAGAAATTATTGAAGGGAGTTGAGGCTACCAACTCTGGGGTGACTACCTTGAAGAGCAATTTTTTTTCTATGAGTCAATTGATAAGCTCACACTCCACTTTGATCAAACAGTTGGAACAACAAATAAGCCAACTTTCCACAGTATTGAATTAGAGAAAGAGTGGAATGCTGCCAAGTTATACAATTCAAAAGCCTCAGATTAATGGCTCATGCATATGTATTACCACATGGAGTGGTAAGGTTTTAGCAGGCCCTTCTTTGGGCAACACTGTGAATAATAAGGAGACCAAAAAAGATATTGAGCTTGGAGAAGGTAATCCAGTAGAGTCTGAAAAGTTAGAGGGCACTGATATTCCGTCTAATCATCAGTAGGTAGATGAGTTAGGAAAAGAGAAAGGCAAGGAGAAGGAAGTAGTCGTGAATACTGCCCCAAAACCACCACCCCTTTTTCCTCAGAGATTGAAGAAGAAGGTCGATAACACAAAATTTTGTAAATTCATTGCAATGTTGAAGCAGCTGACAGTGAATCGGCCTTTGGTAGAGGCACTTGAGAAAATTCAAGGATATGCTAAATTTATGTAGGATCTTGTAACAAAGAAAAGAGCGGTAAGCTACAAACCAGTGGATATTCTCCATCATTGTAGTGTTATTTCTACAAGGTCCTTGGTGCAGAAGAAGGCAGACCCAAGAGCATTCACTACTCCTTGTACAATTAGGTTACTTAAACTTGCTAAGGCCTTATGTGATCTGGGAATAAGCATCAATTTGATGCCGCTAGCTGTGTATAAAAAGTTGGGTTTGGGAGACCCCACACCCACCAACATGCGACTTGTGATGGTAGATAAGTTGGTAAAATGACTTATTGGTATTTTGTATAATGTGCTGGTGAAGGTGGCTAGCTTTATACTTTCTGTGGATTTGTCATTCTGGATTGTGAGGTGGACTTCGAGGTGCCCATAATCTTGGGTTGACCTTTCCTCGCAACCGAAAGTATGCTGATTGATTTGTAAGCTAATAAGATCTTATTTAGGCTAAATGATGAATTGTTACAATTTGATGTGTGCCAATCGATGAAGTAGCATAAATAAATAAGTGTATCCTCAATTGTTGATGTATATTATGAAGATGATCAAGAGATGCCTATAGAGGAGAAATTTGTCATTGAACCTTTAACTATAGTGCTGATGAATTTTGATCATGAAGGCATTGAGGAGTATGAAAAGACTGTTTGTGCTCTGATAGGAATGGGATCATATTCTTATTCTCCTAAAAATATAGATCTTTATCTTAAAAATTGACCAACACCACCGGCTAAGCCATCTATTGAAGAGCCACTAGTGTTGGAATTGAAAGAGCTGACAGGGAATTTAAGGTACGTATTTTTGGGAAATGGAAACACGCTACCTATTATCATTGCAGCTAATTTAGGTGATCAGTAGGTGAAATAACTTATTTCGGTGCTTCAAAGGTACAAAAGAGCAATAGACTAGACTATTGCAGCTATTATTGGCATTTCCTCGGCATCTGTGCTCATAAGATACAACTTGAGAAAGATTGTACTCCAACCATCAAGAATCAATGCCATCTTAACCCACCGATGCAAGAGGTGGTTAAGAAGGAAATTATTAAGTGGCTGGATGCAGGAGTGGTTTATCTTATTTTTGTTAGTAAATGGGTAAGCCCAGTTCAATGTGTGCCCAAGAAAGGGGGCATGACTATTGTTGCAAATGTAAAGAATGAGTTGATTCCCCTCAGGCCTGTTACTGGGTGGAGAGATTGCATTGACTATCTTAAACTAAACTCATGGACTTTGAAGGACCACTTCCCAATGCCCCTTATAGATCAAATGCTTGATCGATTGGCGGGAAGGGGGTGGTATTGTTTCTTGGATGGCTATTCTGGCTATAACCAAATCTATATTGCTCCTAAAGATCAGGAGAAAACAACTTTCACGTACCCGTATGACACTTTTTCATACAAGCGAATGATGTTTAGGTTATGTAATACACCCGTTACCTTTCAAAGGTACATAATGTCTATTTTCTCAGATATGGTGGAAGACACCCTAAGGTGTTCATGGATGATTTTTCTCAAATATGGTGGAACCTGAGTAGAGCCTTGCAATGATGTGTGGAATTTAAGTTGGTGCTTAACTGTTGAAATGCCACTTCATGGTGAAGGGGGGCATTGTTCTTGAGCTTTCAGCAAAAGGGATAAAGGTTGATTGAGCCAAGGTTGAGGTTATTGAGAAGCTACCACCTCCCATCTCAGTTAAGGGAGTTTGTAGTTTCCTTGGTCGTGTTGGCTTTTATCGAAGGTTTATAAGGGACTTCTCCAAGATTGCAATTCCACTTTGCAAATTTTTGGAGAAGAAAACTAAGTTCTCCTTTGATGATGATTGCTTGAAGGAGTTTGAATGCCTTAAAAAGAAGCTGGTTGAGGCCCCTATCATTGTTGTACTGGATTGGTCAAAATCATTTAAGATCATGTGTGATGCAAGTGGTGTTGCCCTAGGAGGTGTGCTGGGACAAAAGAAAGACAAATTGTTTCATCTAATTTATTATGCCAAGAAAGCGCTGAATAGAGCTCAAAAGAACTACACCATCACAGAATAGGAACTTATTTCTGTTGTCTATGCCTTTGAAAAGTTCCGGTCTTATTTTATAGGAACCAAGGTGGTGGTCCACACTGACCATGCAACCTTGAGATATCTGATAGCAAAAAAGAATGCGGAGCCAAGGTTGATTAGATGGGTGCTACTGTTTTAAGAATTTGACTTTGAAGCCAAAGATAGAAAGGGGTTCAAAAACCAAGTTGCAAATCATCTGTCCAGGATGGAGAGTGAACAAGTAGTTAGAGATGAATTTGAGATCAATGATGTATTTTCAGATGAGGAAATCTTATTTGCTATTATGGAGAAAATACCTTGGTATGCTGATTTTGCAAATTATATGGTGAGCGAGATGGTACCAAAAAATCTTTCCTTTCATCAAAGGAAAAAGTTTCTCCATGATGTGACCAATTACTTTTGGGATGAGCTGTATCTTTTTTGGCAATGTACGGATGGTATTATTAGGCGGTGCATCCCAGAAGTAGATATGTTGAGTATACTGGAAGCGAGCCATGCTTCCCCAGTTGGAGGTCACCATGCATGTGATTGGACTGTAAGGAAAGTTCTTCAGAGTGGCTACTATTGGCCCTCTTTATTCAAGGATACATATGAGTTCGTGAAGAGATGTCAATGTCAAAGGCTAGGGTCTGTCTCAAAGAACCATGAGATACCAATGTCTAAATTATTGGAGTTAGAATTATTTGATGTGTGGGGCATTGATTTCATGGGGCCTTTCGTGAGCTTATTTGGGATGAAGTACATACTAGTTATTGTTGACTATGTTTCAAAGTGAGTCGAGGCTGTGGATCTAGAGGATAATGAAGGAAAGTGGGTTATTGCCTTCTTAAAGAGAAATATCTTCTCTCGCTTTGGGGTACCATGCACCATCATAAGCGATGGAGGATCACACTTTTGCAATAAGATATTCAGAGCCACCATGGCAAAATATAGAGTCAAACAACATAAGGTGGCTACCCCATACCATCCATAGATAAATGGGCAGGTGGAGATCTCTAATCAAGAAATCAAGGCTATCCTTCCCAAGACTATAAATGCTAGCCGGAAAGATTAGTCTAGGAAGCTGGACGATGCCTTATGGGCATATCAAACAACTTTCAAAACACCTATTGGCATGTCTCTATACCAATTGGTTTATGGCAAGGTGTGCCATTTGCCGATTGAGATAGAGCATAAAATGTTGTGGGCACTGAAGCGGATTAATTTGAATTGGAATAAGACAGCGAATATAAGACTGGGTAAACTAAATGAGATGGATGAGTTTCGTCTTGGAGGTTATGATCGGGCTGATATATACAAGGTAAGAATGAAAAAGTACTACGACTGCACGATTGAAAAATGGGATTTCTAGAGAGGTGACTTGGTGCTTCTATTCAACTCCAGACTCAAACTATTTCCAAGTAGCTTAAATCAAAATGGTCTAGCCCATTTAAGGTAAGCTAAGTCTACTCATCTGGAGTAGTGGAACTTGAAAATGAAGATGGAAGTGTCATCAAGGTAAATGGGCAACTAGTGAAACCGTATATCGGTACAATGGAAACGATAAAGAATATTGGTACAGTCTATCTCAATGAATTTTGAGTAATCGAGATAACTGAGTCGTGCCGCGATAATAAATCAGGCGCTAGTGGGAGATAACCCACAGTGTGTTATCGTAAAGCATTAGTTAAAGTTATTTTTGTGGTTGTTTTTGTACAAGCTAAAGGGTTTGTGTAATTGTGAAAGTATGATAGTGCAGGAAAACAGAAGCTGAGAAGGTTAGGGGTAACCGACGGGTAACCCAACGGACCATCAGTTACTCGATATACCATCGTGGTAACCGTCGTAACAAAGTCTAGAAACCAATTTACTGGAAGAGTAGCGATGGGTTGTTCGATGGACCGTCGAACATTTGATGGACTGTTGCTTAAACCATTGCCAGTATGTTTCTAGGTAAGTAACTGGAAAAGGACGACGGGAATGACCGACAGAATATTGCACATGCGACGAGCGTCGATTGAACCGTCGCATGAAACCCAATTTCAGCGGGTCGGGTCAAAGTAATTTAAATAGCCAAATTTTTCATTCTTATCCAATTCAAGCGGGTTTAAATGATAATTTGAAGCGGTTAAATAACTCCTCAACTATTCAACCTGAACCCTTTAATTCTCTCTTATAACTCTTAATTTTCCCTTTCCCAGCTATTTTAAGTCCATATCTCCTCTTTCTTTATTCATCACAAGCCAACTAAGTTATTTTTACTAAAAAAATAATTATTTGTTGTTAAGAGTTTGTTGTGCAAAGTCAGAGAAGTGACCCAATACTGAAATAACAAGGCATGAATTTCCTTTCACTTTCGATTTTTCTCCAACATGATGAGCATTAACATAAGTGAATACAATCAAGTGAACCAATTCTTTTTTACTTCTGGTAATGTGTGATATTGATTTGAGTTGAAACCTAGCATACACTGTCCTGGGGAAAGTCTGAGTAGCCCATAGAAAAAATGGGTAAATATGGTGATGTGCTATCGAGAATTATGCCATGAAAATCGCCATTAAAAGAAGTTTATGCAAGGTGTTCGACAAAATGCCAAAATGAGGCTAGAAATTGAAAAACATAGGTGACGGCTTAAGCGATGGATCGTTGCATGTCCAACGATCCATCACCTTAAGCCATCACACTTTCTCAAAATCAATGTTACTAGAATGACCCGACGGTTTAGGTCGATAGACCATCGCAGGCCCGACGGACTGTTGACCTAATCATCGTTGGTCCATAATTTTTCCTGTCTTCTGGTTTTAGTCTGCGAACTGATAAATGTTTCACTTACAGGTATCATGGAAAATAAATTACCAACCACCAAGGGTAGAGGTAGATGTCAAGGGGCTGGACAAGGGCTATCACAAGATGCAGATGCCCCGATACACAACACCCAATAAAATCATCAAGTCATCTCTTCATCCTCCCAGTCTGAAGAGGAGGGAAAAAGTAGTAGCATTAGCATCTCAAGTTCAAGTTCGATTGAGGAAGGGGTTAAAGTATCTAACCCCAACCAAGAGGAGAGTCTAGAATAAGAGGACCTGAATTTGGTTTGATGCAAGGGTCCCCAAGTGCGGAAAGCTATAAAGTGGTAGGTTGAGGGTGCTCGAGAGCAATTCTACAAAGGGTTGGCACCAACAGACAGGGTAGCCATATAGAGGTATATTTTTGAAGAACATTAGATTGTGACAACAAACTTTCCCGAGTACCCAGAACTTGAACTTTAATTCAATGAGTATGAGTTGGCATGGATGAGCAGACCACTTAGATCCTATCAACCAAACTTGGTACGTGAGTTTTTTGCCAATTATTTGGTATTGCTGGAAAAGAACTATCCCCCAGGAAAATCAGCTGCTGACATGAACAAGCTGGATACCGTCCCTATTCGTAGAGTTAACATAGACATCTCAGAGCGTACGTTGAACAGATTCTTGTTCGGGGCTGAATATTAGATACCAGGTGTAATACTGGACTTGGAGCATAGATTGTTCACACAAAATCAACAAAATCCGTGGTTAGCCAGAATACTGACAGATGGAGGAGAGCCTACATGGCTACACAATCCTCGCAAAAAGATATCCAAGTCTTCCCTAAGCTTTAGGGCTAAGTTTTAGTGGGCAGTTGTGAGGTTGATGTTGATGCCAACAGGCGGGGATGACCATATAGAACTCACTAGAGCTGTGATTATGGCTACTTTGATTGAGCATTTGACAGTGGATTTTGGCCACATCATTTCTGATGAGTTATTTCACCGCGCTTACAAGACTCAGACTGTACTGCCATTTCCATGCCTTATCATAGTATTGTGCAAGCAAGTAAGGGTACCTTTGATCAGTAGAATAGATAATGTGGTCCAAGAAATACATAAGCAGAATATTGAAAAGTGTAGGGATGATTCAAATTTTGACATGCAAGTCAAAGAACCCAAGCTCCATAAACTCAGTTGGCACTAATTCCTGAGTCATCAGAATTCCCTTTAGGTATACCACTATCTCTTTCTATGTATGTGCCCCCAACCACATCTGCAGGTTCAGCTTCGATGCCCATGGGTGGTACCATAGATTTTGCATCAGCACCACCCCAATATTCTGAGTATAAGCTAAACCAAGAGAACTTTGCAAAGACAGTCCGAGCATAGAAGAGGTTTGAAAAACAATTGGCTATATAAGGGGCAGATTTCAAACCCTTTGTTGAAAGAATTATAGAGAAAGAAGTGAAGCTTTTCAGGAACATGAAGCTAAGAATGGACAAAATGGAGGAGAGAATCAACAACAAGCTAGTTACCATATCTATCTCAGATTTACAAAATTGATGAAGAAAGTTAGACAAATTCAGGCTGACATTGATAAGATGAATCAGCAGCCACAAGAGCTTATATTTGATCAAGTCTAGATTGAAAGTGATGAAGAAAAAAGTCTTATTTACTTAATGGGGCGACCGATCAAAGATAAGGGTAAGAAAGTAGTGGAGACTGATGAAAAAGCTGCATAAAAAACTGCTAAACAAAATAGACTTGAACCCATGTCGCCAGAGGAGAGAAAGAATCATGACATGAATAAAGTAAGAAGAAAATCAAGGAAAGTTGAATAGAGAAGAAGGAAGAAATTAGAGGATTAAGTAGCTGGAGTATCTACCAGCTCTGCCTTAGTTAGGAGGCAAACTGTAGATCCTGCTGGAGATACGGTACCTTTGATTCTAAAGGGAAATATTGTGATCACCCCCACTACCATGGAGGTCAACATTGCACCTGGTGAGACACTGGACCCTCACCGCACTTCACAGATGCCTTAGATGAATAAGAGGCAATACAAGTATTACCCCTCTTTTGTAATTCAATTATATGCATTAAGGACCAAGCATTATTATCTGTGGGGATAGGATATGCTTGTACCATGGGGGTTGTGTTGCCAATATTATTTTCCTTCCATGTGTTATCTAGGAGAATCGACATGTCTAAAGTGTTATTAAGTTGTTGTATTTTCATTTATTATCTAGGAAAGTTGTTGTATTTCCATTTAACGATGTTTATGTTAGCATCAGCTTATATATGTGAATGATAAGTGACTGCTGCTAAGTGTTTGTGTATATTTGTTATATAATTAATTCTCCTTTTCCTATTGGTTAAAGTGTTATGCAACCATCTGTGACTCTGAAATTGGCATACGAATGTAAGTTATTATAGCCATATGATACGAATCCCAAGAGTTACTAGAATAGGAATTAACTTAGTGTTTGTGTGTGTGAGTGTTTGTATAGTTCTGACATAGATGCTACACCTAGAACTTGCCCGGTTCATTTGCTATTGTTTTATTTTTGACTCAATAAGATAGGATAGTAGGCCTCCTTATTTGTTAGTCAGTTTAGCCAAAATAATGACCCACCAAAAATCTTTTGTTTCCATTGAAACCCAGTTGATCCTTGTTCATGTTTGTTCTACCCAAATAAATTATGACTCGCTCTGTATAAGGCATTAGCACTTAGCTTTGCATATTGTGCACTATAACTCAGGCAAATTGTCTTAGTTGAGGGTGGCTACTATGGATTGTTGGCAGCCTAAGAGGCTGAGTTGAAATTGATTTGAGAGGTAGCATCCGGCCCTGGTCTAGTTACCTGTCTAAATAGATATTATGCACCTCAACTTTCTATATCAACATAAGTTGAGGGTGGCTGATGTTGTGCTTCTAAAGAAAAAACTAGGTTATGACAAGGGTGCGGATGGATAATATTTATTGTAAATAAGTGAAAGGAACTTTAATTCTTGTGAGTAGCTACCGAAAAGGGTGAAGAGAGTGAAGCTGTGTACTTTAAGTTACGTACCTAAATGAATAACTCCCACCAAGGCTAAAACTTCACTACAACCCTTAGTAAGTCCTACTTGATCTTAGCGAGTAAATAATGAGAGAACATTAGATTATATGGGCAAGCCTATGGGTGTGCACTATGTTTGTAACTTCTGTTCTGGGAGCGAGAGTATTAGTTTTGTCCACTGATTAGTTATATATATGGAGAGGTGGACTTCATTGGCTGTAAGGGCACAACAGTTATCCGTAGACTGCTGATTCCTTTGGGGTATTGTATCTGTGGCTATAAATATGCTGAGTATTAGTTAATGCCAGTTATAGATCCTTATGTGTTAGATCACTTAGCCAAATGGACAGTTGAATGATTGTATTGTTGTGTTGATATGAATGTTGAGTACCCATCATGATGTTGTTCGTTATGTATCTTGGTGTTGAGTTGCTTAAGGACAAGCAATTGTCTTAATTTGAGGGTGTTGATGTTCCGGCTTTTGATGAAATATTTTAGGCCTTTTTCTAAGGATAATTATGTGTTTTCAAGTAACTATTATTGCATTTAACTGTGTACCGTAGTGTTTTTAGGATACTAACTGAGTGTATAGGATAACTTGGATAAATTGGAAAAAAAGGAAAAAAATCATCGATGGCTCAGGCGACGGACCATCAACCTTGCGACGAACCGTCGGTTTGAACCGTCGCCCAAAAACTGATGACAGTGACACTGGACAGCGTGCAACGGTCCAAGAAATGGACTGTCGACTCTGTGATAAACCATCAGCCTAAATCATTACCAAGAAATAGAATAAAGAAACACTGGATGTCATGCGATGGTCCAAGCGATGAATCATTGGCTCTGTGATGAGACGTCACCCTACTCGTCTCCCAGAAATAGAACTTAGACTCACTGGGGCTCCAGCGATGGTCTATGCAATGGACCATCGCCTCATTGACAAACCGTCGATCAACCCATCGAGCATAAAGTGGAAACTCCCAGTTCAAATTTTAAAATTCCAATTCTGGAAATAAATAAATACCAAGTATTAAGGTGTATTCCATATATTTTGTCTTTAGTTTCATACTTTCTCCTCTATTAAGAGGTGTGCAACACTTTTCATTAAGATTTGAATCTAGAAATTAAGATTTGATTGTTAGTTTATATTTTTTCCATTGAAGGTTCAGAAGAACAATATTGTTACTTTTGTAAGTACTCTCTTGAATCCAATTATGAACATCAATATATCTATGATTTCTTACATGGAGATGAGTAGCTAAACTCCCATAACTAGGGTTATGGGAGCCTTGATGTAGAGAACTATTTTGAGGTTGTGAATCAGTTTGATTTCTAACATCTATCAAAATTGCATGAATCTTTCTGCATTATAATGACATCTCTTGGTTGCAAACTTGAGAAGTGAGCCCATGAACACCACTTTTTTGACAAGAAAGTGGATGTTGGGAAAAGAAGTGATTCACCTGAATGCCATAGGTTTACCCTTTGGGTTAACGGGTTGATGCCTTAACAGGATCAACCCTTATGAGAGTGTTATTGAATAATGTATGAATCCTTTAAGTTTGAGAGAAGTAAAGGGTTAAACACTCATTAGGTTGAGAAACACATGAGTAATTCTTAGAATTCAATAATTCTTGCAATTGAATACATAAGTTAGAATTTGAGCACAAATTCATAACCGTAGTTGTTTGAACATCTTGGTGAGCATAACTCTAGTCAATTCATTCTTATTGAAATCACATCTACATTAACTCTCATTAGCTGGACCTTGTGTGATACAAATACGAAATAATATTGTTAACATATCCAAACCCCCTTTTACCCAGGAACCTTAGATCAACAGTCTATTAACAGTCATAATACTTAGTGAACATAGTATTTCCTATGGGATTCGAAACCCAACCCAGTTGGGTTATATATTTGACAGTGACCGCTTATTCTCTCATAAGAGAGGTGCAATTTGGGCGTATTTTTCTTCTACCCTTTGTAAGTCAAACTCTATATTTGCTAATTTGGTTGATAAAAAGATTCTTGTAAAAAGTCTAATTCTCTCTGCAGCATAAATTAGGTAGCTGAGATTCTCTCAGTAGCATAAATTAAGTAGCTAAGAATTTACTCTTACTTGCATATGATCCTATGGAAAGTTTAGCTTGTGCAGAGAAGAAGATAACTTGAAAGGGGATGGGGAATTCATATTACCTCCAAATGGGGAAGATGAAGAGGATGAGTATGACCAACCTTTGATTTTGAAAATGAATAGACTGAAGGACAGTAAAAAAAAGGGAAAATGATTGACACAAGTGCACAAAGCACTAGATCCTATTCCACTAGGGGATCTAAACAAAAATTGCTAGAATATGCCATGAAGAAGAATAAGTCTTCTACCACTTAAAGAAGAAAATTGAAGAAAGCTATCATAGTAGAAGAGGAAAATGTTCAAGTAGTAGAAATTAGAGAAGTTGAGAATACTAACACTGATATTGTTATTGCAACTAAGAAGAATTACAAGAAGTTTATGTTGTTAAGAGGACCAAGTCCTCTGGTCCAAATTCTGCCAATCCTGTTGTAAGAAGAAAGAAGCTTATTGTTGTCAAAATAAAAAAATATCTAAGGGACCTGGTCCAACAAATAGAAAAACTAATGAAAAGGAAGAACCAAGTAGTGAATAAAATAGAAGAAGAAAAGAAGGTTGTCCCTAGAGAAGCAAAGAATGTTATCTTAGAAACCCAGAAAGTGCTAACTGGAAGAGTGTTTGATCTAAAGATATGTGAGAATCCCAAAATGGTAGAATTGGTAGAATATGTGAGGCATCAGGGTTGGTTGCATCTGTTAGAAGAACCAACACCCATTGTCTTTGAAGGTGATGTGAGAGAATTCTACTACTCTGTGGAATTCTTAGATGATGGTTTGAGTTTTACTACATAAGTTCAGGAAAATTCTTAAGTTGGATGAAGAAATACTGGGGAAGATTTTTTATGTGCCTGGTATTAGGGTGAAAACTATTTAGAACCAACAACCCTTAACTAAATTCATGGTAAATGCTTCCAAGGTAGGAGGGACTTCTCTACCGGAGGTGAGAAAGAAGTTTCTGACAAGTGAGTTCCAGTTGGTGTTCGAGTTCATATACAAGGTCATCTTTTTAAGGTTAGAGAAAAGAACTATAGCTTCTGTAGTTGATCTATTTCTAATTAAATGGTTGAGTAAGTTTGAGCTGATAAACCTGCCTATTTTCATGATAGAGCATATGCACAAGGTGACTAATGAGATGGAACGAAAACATGGGATTCCCTATAGATATCCTAAATAAAGTATTTCAACATTTTAGAGTTGTTGAAACTAAAGGGACCCCAGGAACTGTCAAACAAAGGCTTAGTTTGACAATATTGGTACAGAATGAATATTAAGAAGGGAAAACTAGAACTGTATCCCAAGTATCAGAAATATTGGTTGCTCAAGAAAACTTAACCAGATAAATAGAGGAGTTAAGTATTGTGCTAGTAGAAAAGGACACTAAAATAATTCATCTGAAACTACAGAATCAAAGGTTGTCCACAGAGAAACTAGGTACCTCTGAAGAACTTATAGCAAAAAATGCCAAGCTTAAGGTTAAGGTTACTGAACTTACTATTGAGGTTCAAGACCTAAATAAGGAAGTAAAAAACCTTTCCAAATAGTTATTTGATGCTCATGTTGTTGAGGCTTCTAGAATGAATATGTTGCTAAAAACTCTCTCCACAAAGCCCCCTTTACCCGAGTCACATCTTACTATTTCAATTCTGAGCTAGTTTCTAGTTTTTATTCCTATAGTGGCCTTTCAAGTAGAAGATTTATAATTTCTTTTAGGTATATTGTAATGATACTTATCCTAATTAATCATGAATGAATTTTTGTTTGTGGGCTTCATCTATTTTATTTATTTTAAGATGTTCTTCATAGTAGTGTTGCCCTAGTGGCAATAAGTTAATTAGTCTGTACTTATCTTTACTCTTGATTTATTATTACTTTTTCAAATGATCCAGAAAAAGGAATACTGACTTCATGTATAAGGACCAGGTGTGATGAGTGTGATGTTCAGGGACTAAGGATTCTGTAATGTGCTAAGAAGAAGGTGTGTCATATATTAATAGAGGGAAGTATACAAATGTACTAGATGAATTATGGTTCTTAAAGGCAGGGGGAGCAAGTGAATGATAAGGCACAGTGACCAGGGGAAGCAAACAAGTGTTTTTACTACAAATGACAACAAGAGACCAGGTCCCTATGTTGCATGATGGTGGTAGCATAACAATAGGGGGAACATTAATATTCAGAGTGGTAATCACAATAATTAAATATGATGCATGTTCTCAAAGTTGTATGGTTGGTTTGTCATCATCAAAAAGGGGGAAAATTGTTATATGTAGTTTTGATAATGAACAGCTAACTACAAGGGACCAAAGTTGTCTGCATAGTTTTGTCCTCTTGTGTAACAAACTTGCAGGTGTTGCTTGTACTGAATAGGACACCTGGTCTAATGAGATTTCAACCCTAATTATCACCCAGCTATAAAATAAAAGGGATGCTTCTTCATCAAATGGTTTTTTGAAAATTCAAAGAGTGAACAGAGAAAAAGGAAAAAACCCAAGTTTATATCAAGTCTTTATTTTTATGTTCTAATTTAGAGAGTGTCTTAAGTGTGATCTGATTTATAAATAAAATAATTAGTTTATAAGAGTAATGAACTTTACTTCATGATTGAGTATTCTTAGGTAGAGTTGCCTAAGTCCAAACACTAATTAGAGTTAATTAGTGTAAAGGGTTCTTGGAAGAGTTATCAAGATAGGCCAGTAGTAGAGTTACTACAAGTAGGAGGATCCCAGATTTAGGGTAAAATCATGTCTGTAATTAAGAGTTTAATTATAGTGGATTTCTTCTATTCTTGTGAGACAAGCCGTGGTTTTCCTTCCTTGAGAAGGGGGTTTTCTATATTAAATTTTTGTGTTGTTTATTTCCTACAAAGCCTTTAGTTTTCCAGCACTTCATTGTTGCTTTACTGTGCTTTTGCCTAAGATTAACTTTGAGGGACCTGGTCTCTCACTATGTGGTTCAAACCCTAAGAATTTAAACACCACCATATATTAATCCAAATGAGTATATGGGCTACATTGATCCTGCCGAGACAGGAGCCATCATCTCTCCTACTTTGCGACCAAGTGTGAAATTTGACATTTTTTGTGCTATGATGCAGCTCTTAATCTAAAAAGTTTGTTTTTGGGCTTATCTACAGATGATGTAAACATGCATCTTGCAAACTTTATTAGGATCTGCACTTCATACACTATACCTGGGGTAGATTAGGAAGGGCTCAGCTCAGGTTGTTCTCTTTTTCGTTGACTGGTGAAGCTTCATTCTGGTTGGGGGAACTTTCTTAAGGACCGATTACTACTTGGAATAAGTTGCGCATGTTGTTTTAGACCGTTTCTTCCCTTTGGCTAGAATGTTGCAATTAAAAGATAAGATATATAACTTCA
Source organism: Capsicum baccatum var. pendulum (assembly GCA_030864225.1). NCBI lineage: Eukaryota > Viridiplantae > Streptophyta > Magnoliopsida > Solanales > Solanaceae > Capsicum > Capsicum baccatum. Next base: position 72,132,516 of record CM061556.1, on the reverse strand, counting down.
GGCAGCTACATTCTAAGTTAATGTATAAGGCATGGTTCTGATTTAAGAAGAAGTTGAGCATGATACCCATTCATCCCATTTCAAGGACTAATTTGCTTTAGATATTCTATTGAGCCTTAACTATTAGTTACAGAGGTATGGCAGATATGATCACTGATAGAGCATTCATGTGTCTACACTAAAAAGTAGCATCAGAGATTTTAGACCCGATCTCTATTACCAATCGAGGATAGAATACTTAGGAGGTAGAGAGAGGTGTTGGCACTTATGTCATTGGGGCTTTTAGAGATCATAGAGTGGTAGATGATTCTATGATGCAAGAGATTGGGCATCTTAGAACTAATATTGGGTGCTTGATGATACATTTTGTAACAATGAATTTGGAGAAGGTAAATGCAGTAGGTTTACATGGTAAGGCCTCTAACTCTTATGATTCTAATTTAGAAGAAGAGGCAAAATACCTAGATCATGAGTTGGCAGGTTTTCAAGTGAAGGGACTAGGAAACCAAGGTCTAAAATAGTATGTATATAGGTTCAAAGATCAAAGTAGAGAGCATGATGGTGACTGGAGAAGAAAGGATGACTATAAGGAGAAGAGGCATATGTATATTTCAAAAGGCAGCCATTTTACTGATTCGAGGATGAGGCTTTGTTTTCCAAGCTAGTTAAGGGTCAAAAAAGTTAGAAAACTTACCTTAAGGAGATTAGGGCAGACATCTTAGGATTTACCCAAAAGGTGGAATCAGATGCTACTGCGATAAATCAAAAAGTTTATTTACATTCTAAAAAAGTTGAGCTTTAACATTCCTCTTCTTGATGTACTTGAACAGATGCCTGGTTACACCAAGTTTGTGAAAGAGATGGTAACAAAAAAGAGAGCGGTTAGTTTTGAGGATGTTGGTGGGTTTCACCTTCATATTGTGATCACTTTAAGATCTCTGGTCTAAAATTAGGGTGACCCTGTCACTTTCACCATCCTATTCACCTTTGGGACATCCAGGTTTGCCAGTGCATTGTGTGACTTGAAAGCCATCATTAATTTGATGTCGTTGGCTGTGTTCAAGTAATTGGGATTGAGCCCTCCATAATAAATGACTATGCAGTTTTTGATGGTAGATCGTACAGTAAAGAAACCCATGGGCATATCAATCGATGTTTTGGTAAAAGTTGAGAAATTTATTTTTTCCAACTTTGTCATCTTTGATTATGAGGTTGACTTTGCGAAGCCCATCATATTGGGAAGACCATTCATGACTACGGGTAAATAGATGATTGAATGGAAATGGAGAAAGGAGAGCTTAAGCTTAAAGTGAATAATGAGGAATTCATATTCAACACTCGCAGAACTATGAAGCAGCCAACCAACATGAGGGTGGTGTCAGTTATTCATTGTATTGATGACCCAATAGGCTATTATTTTGGGTACCTTGATAAAATCTGAGTAATAAAGGTACCCACGTCGTCCCATGATGTTAAATCAAGTGTTGAATAGGAGGCAACCCATGGTCTTATTGGTGAAGTCTGAATAACCAACATATCCACATCATGTTGCAGCATTAAATCAAGCGTTGGGTGGGAGGCAACCCACTATTTTAGTGTTTATGTTGTTTGTCTTTTTTATAGGAAAAATAGCATGATGGATAACCTGGAACATGGTAATACATTGCTTAATTCAGAATATTCAAGGTAAGAGGACTTTGTGACCAACTCATAAAGGTCATAAGTCCCACTAGAGAAAGTAAGTTGTGCATTTAATGTCAAAAAGAAATTTTAGGATTTTTGGGGATCTTCGGACTTTAACTTGTGAACATACTTATGATGCTGCAAAATACCACTTACAATCTTGTAAGTAGTGTAATAATATTAGAATAAAAAGTTCAGAGAACAAAAATAGGAAAGAAAAATCTTGGCCACATACGAAAGCCACTTATGGCCTGTAGGTGCCACCTACTATCTATAGCTGGTGTATTAATTGCCAAAATTTTTGCCCAAATTTTTAAGAACACGGGGACTAACCCGACCCTGAGTGACCCAAAATCATCCTAACTAGGGCTATTTAATCCCCATACCTGATCCTAAACCCCATAAACCTTTAAATTTCTAAACCCCCTCTAATATTCAAACCTCCCCACTTCCCCGACACTTATATAAGTCAAGAACACATGTTCTCGGTACCTACATGTCAAAATTACACTTTTAAATCTTTTAAATCTTCACTTCTGGTTTTTGAAACAAAAAGTAAAAATTCTTGGATCCCAATAACATTATTTTCAAGCAATATGCATAGAAATGGAAAACTTGAAATAAGTGAGTTGGTATGTTTATTTTCAAGCAAAATGCCTAGAAATCAACAAACTTGTGTATTGGAACCTAGAATTAGCCTAAAATCCTACAATGGTGCATTGTTCTTTAATAAATACTCAATGATCATGCCTAAATGAAAGTAAAAGTTGAAAAGGTTGAGGAATCTTAGAGTCTTGTATGAATGGTTGTGTTTAAAAGTTGATCCTTACTGAATGTGTTAAAAATGGACTCTGAGTATGATTATAGGGATGTAAAATTTAGGAAAAATTTGAAGTCTCACAATTTTGAGTTTTTCTTTAAATTTTGCAATCCCTCACTATCTTTCAGAGACTAACACTTATTTTTTCAAGTACACATGGCACCAAAGACATCTAAAAGAAAGGCAGGACCATCGAAGAAATAGGATGAATCCTCTAAGAGGAGCAACATGGTGGAGGAGTACCTAATTGCCTCGTCCATAGTAGGAAGACCACAGACTAGAGCTCAAAAGAAAGTTTTATCTGAGACAATTATTAGAGCTACTCTAGGTAGCTAGATGCCAAGAGTATCACAGTGGGGTAGATGGCTAATTTCTACTCAGCTCATCCAGAGTCCAGCATACCAGTACCTAGGCCGAGAATAAAGTTGGCCATGGTTTAACCACCATACTCTCCCTAGTCTGAGAAGGGAGAGGATGATAAAAGGGAGAAGGTGGAGTCTGAGCTACTTTTAGAGGCATCTACACAGGACCCCCAATCTAAGGAGGGGTCCTAAGATGAGTCCATAGCACCAGTTCCTAAGATATCTTCTACAGTACCCCAGTCTGAGAAGGGTACAACACAGATATCCCACCAAGAGCCACTAGCCCAGACAACCCAGATTTCCAACCCTACTCTTATCTCATACGATCCTATTAAGAGGTAAAATTGAGGTGGTGTGTTGATGGTTTATGGTTTATTGTTGAGCAAACAACTTCGTGACTGGGACAAGCCAGCCCAAGAGGAATATCTTAAAGGAGAGATAGATTTAGTTATTCGGGTTTGTTGGAGTACCACTTTTGTAAGATGTGTTTGATCATTATCAGTTAGGGTGAATGATTATAACCTAGGGGTCATATAGCCAGGCATTAGTGTGTGAGTTATATGTTTTCTCTTTTGCTACAGTATCATTGACCAATCAAAGAGGCGACAGGGATGTAAAGCAACCCCAGTTAGAGTAGAAGTTGGCGAGAGGGGTCATGGCTAGTTATATATCACCATTTAGTATGGATATCCCATGGTTTTAGGGGCAAGGTATGATTAAGAAGGCAGCGCTAAATTTCATCGCAAAATTTTGGTGGATGGTAGTGCATTATCATTTATTTCTAACTATAGTGGACAACTTACTTTCTTAGAATGGTGCAGCACTGATTGCAAGCATGATGGCTGGTTATGATATTGATTTTGCAGCTATTATTTGATATGGCCTTCATGAGAGGGCATTTGGTGATATGATGGCACTTCCCTTTCCTAGCCTTATATAGTTGTTGTGTGATGAGGTCGATGTACCTAAGATTCTAGGAGCTGATCGTAGGTTCGAGGCGATGGGTGTATCCCAGAAAAGTATGGTCCAGGATCCATCAAACCCGGTCCTAACCTATAGATCCCATGTACTTTCGATAGTGATTTCTGCCTGATCTGAGGGCCTATCAGTTCCTGTAAAGCCGAATGATAGACAAAGTTAGGTTATTGATGCAGGTATGGATTTTGAGATGGGGGAGCAAAGAGAGGACCTTGATATAAGCACTTAGGGTGAGAGGATCCAGCTACGTCTACTCCTGAGCCAGTTGGGACATCTTTAGTACCCCTTCGCTCCTCTACTACAGATGCTTCCACATGTATGGTGTTGCTATCATGAGATTTTTTATAGATCTTAGTAGAGATTCAGCGTGCTACTATCACTCGACTAGAAAATATTGATTCTGAGGTGGCATTGTTGTATGGGTAGATTCGGCCTTGGGTTCGAATGACACTAGAAGCGATAGAGACTAGATTACAGGTTATACACAAGGCTGAGATGCCAGAGTTTCAAGATAAGGTGCATGCCTGTATAGATATTTTTAAGTGCTGAGTGTCAGCCTGGTTTAGTGATATTAAGGTACCCGATTTGGATGAGATTAGAGAGGAGGTGGCAATACTGTGGGTATAGATACACTCTCTTATTAAGAACAACATTCTGGCCAACCCCCTACTTTTACCTTAAGTTTCTCAATCGGTACCTCTGGGTGGACCTAGATGTATTGATTTACTCATGGAGAATGAGTATATGGTCCCCATAGTTGGGACCAAGAGAGGCAGAGAGTCGGTTTTGTAGGATCTTGACTTGCCATTTTCTCAATCCCTAACTACATATGATTCAATAGAAACTATATTTATTGATAGGAAGAGGTGTGTTGAGCTAGATGCGGGGACATCCTCTAGTAGTGCAGCGCCACCGCCTTTGCCAGTCGAGATATCCCCATACAGGAACAAGCATGATACAGATGCCTAGTGCATCCCAGGTATGTCCTCATTCCCTTATTTTACATTTGTGTCACACACTAGGGATAGTGTATAGTCTTTCAGTTAAGGGTGGAGTATACCATAGTTGTGGCTGGTTTTTATTGTCGTGCTTTTTTTCCTGTTGATTATAGTATGGTTATAGAACGGGTATGTCAAGGTTAATTTTGTGTCTTATTGTGTTTTTGTTTTATATTGTGATGTATTTTTGTGTGATTAGAAAATTTTTGAGTATCTAGGGAAGTTGACATATTTTTTGTTGATTTTTGAGAAAAATGATACCCCTTTAAAAATTTGTTTTTGAACTATGAGATGTGTATATATATGTGACAATTGTGAATCTCGTTATGGCATTAGGATTAGGGACATGATAATCATGGCTAACTTGTGCAAGAATCGGATAGGTAATAGCTTGTGATGTAACCCTATTCCATGTTTGTGTGTGATACTACTTAGTTTCTTTTGTATGTTGAATCTAGAACTTACTCGGTTAGTCTTGCCTAGGTTGTAGGATAGTCAGCTAGGAAAGGATCATAGGCTGTTATTGAAATAAGCCTACTTTTAGCCTAAATAACCTTCTATGTGTGAATAAGTATCCTTTGATCCTTATTTTTATGAGCCTGTATAGCCTACTTTTCTTGTTACACCTTTGACCTTCTCATTTATGTTACAATGAACCTTTTTTGGCCCAGTTCCTCCTTGGACATTGTGCACCTCAACTCAGCCAAATCACCTAAGTCGAGGGTTGCTATCATAGGAGTGTGTAATGTAAAGTGGGTGTGAAGAAGGGTAAAATAAGAGAAAAAATTAGGGTTGGGTCTGGTAGATAAAGAAAAAGAAAAGAAATGAAAAATGTGAAAAAAAGGAAAAAGAATAAAAGAAACCACACCCAACCTGAATGTACAATAAAAGAATAAAAAGGGAGAAATAAGGATAAAATAAAAGAAAATTGGTTGATAAGTGGACTGGAAAGTAAGTGTAGTGACAAGGATGCTTAGTCACTAACCTAGCTATATTACAAGCCGAATAAAGTCCTATAGTGATCCTAACCTATCTATCTGAAAACTAAGGTAAAGAAAATAAGGGAAAGCCTATGGTATTTGAAGCATATTTGTGAAACTTCTCTTATAAGTGTGAGTGTCTCTTGACTGTCCCTGCATTAACATGCATGATTTCATATGATTGAGTGGGACTTCGTCATTGTAAGGGCACATTGGTGGTATTACTAGTTGCTTACTTGTTTAGGTAGTGTAACTTGTATATGCATGATTGTTTGTTGCTAATGTAATACCATATATTAATTCCCTTGTGTCACGTTATTTTTCTTCATGTATACACACGATTTTGAAGTGTTAAAAGAGGATGGGGTAATGTTCTTAAGCTTAAAGTGATGATTGGTTGTCGTAGATAGCTTAGGTTTCTCCTAGTTAAGTGTCGAAGTTTTTTTTAGTTGTATTGTGTTTCCTGAGGGCATGCAAATATTTTAAGTTGAGGGTGTTGATATGCTGTGATTTAATAGAACCTTCGATGCTTAAAATGATGAAAATATGCAAGTTAGTTAGGTCTTTTTATTAGATATGATGAGTTTTGTGTTGTGTTTTGCAGGATGGAACTATTTTGAAGAAAAGGAGAGAAAATGAAAGTCTTTGACCACTAAAGTGGGCACCTACAACCTGTATGTACTACCTATTCAGCGTAGGTGCTAGAGATCTATGTTAGAGCTTGAGAAACAGAGGCTCAGAAGCTGATAAAAGAAGACCCTGCTACCTAGGGAGGGCACCTACGGCTCGTAAATGCCAGAATATGTTGTAGAAGAGCTAAGTCCATAGAGTATTCAGAAAAGTTTGAGGCCAAGTCACCTACGTGGGACCACCTACGTTCCGTAGGTGCCACCTATGGCCCGTAGGTGGCCCAATAAGTGACCAACGACCTTTGTTTTCCTTATTTCTTTAGGATTTGTTTTCTAGGGTTTCATTGTACTGTATATATACCCTTTTGATGTTGTTTAATTAGGTTACACACTCTTGATACTTATAAACATATATTTTATTCCACAATTAAATTTTGATCTTGGGATTGTTGTGCTCTTGATTTTAGTTGATTATTTTGTTTGAGACTTTGGGTTTTAGTTGTTAATTATTGTGATATTGATTTAATACATTCAAACATGAATTCCATTGACTGTTTCACAATAATGAGTGGCTAATTCCCTTAGCTAGGGTTTTGGGAACCCTAGCAAAATGATGGAGTAGGAAAAGTGCAAAGTTGTTCTGAAATGATATTCTTGCATGTATTGTGGTTGTCTTTAGTTAAATAGATTTATTAATGGCTGCAAACTTAGGATCTAGCCTTATATTCACTACTTACTTCACAAGAGGATTAGAGATTAGGAAAGATGATCACAATAGTAATTTGAAGTTAACTGTCAAAATAAGCTTACTGCATTATCTACTAAAGATGATTATCTTTCATCTAATAACTTGAGACTTAAAAGGTAAAAGTTAATTTGGGATCTAGGATAAGGGTTAGTAAGGTGACATCCTGAGATTCAAAAGGTATAGCGTGAAATCCGTCAATGAGTCCATAAGATAGTTGATGGTACATAGCTTATCAGAGTCTTCATGCAAGCTATTAGGTTGGTTCAACAAAGTACGATAATCCTACGTAGTTGAGAAGCCAGGAGGAACATAGTCCTAGTGTTCGTTTCTCATTGATTACAACTAAAACTATCACATCTTTTTACTTTACTGTTACAACAAAAATCTACCCATTTACTTTTAAGTATTGCCTGTTGACTTCGTCAAACTAGAGAGATAATTCATGTATTCCTTGTGGGTTCGACCCTAACCTGAGTTGGGTTACTATATTTTGCTTCAGCTGCTTTAGCCTTTGGTTTAGAGGAGTAGCTTTGGACGACATTAACAACATAAGTCATCACACTAGCATCTCCAAGCCTCCAAATCATAATAGTAACTACAACTAAAATAATTTGGGTCTTTAATCTTAGGTCTAAACATGAGATAATTATCCATAATAAAGCAATCGTAAAGAAAGGGATCAGAGTATTAGGGTCTAAAACCATAATGCCTAACCAATGGATAACCATGCATAGTCATATAACTATAAGGTAAAAGAATCAGAATCATACCTCAAATCTCAATACTAATAATAATCAACCTATTACAAACTAACCATAATAGCAATAATAATAATAATAAAGCAAGGTAACCGTCTAGTCTGGACAAAAAATACTGAATCAGGCCATTCATAAACCACCATCATCATAGGCTCAGAAGGTTCAATCATCACTCAACAAACAACAGTCCGAGTAGATACCTATGCAACCCTCATAAAGCTGATAAATACAACCTCCACATAATATACTGCGAGCAGTACTTATAGATAAACCTATGCAACCCCCCATAAGGATGATGAAAATAGCGCATACTGGTGATAGGCAATGTGCATGCAAGAATAAATGTCAATACATAATCCATAATACCATAACTGATTTGAATGCAATAAAGTAACCTACTGTATAAACTTATTTCACCAATATCATTATTAATCATCAGACTTGAACTGAAACTCATAGCATCAATATCATCATCAATCGCCAGACTTGATCTGGAATTCACATCACAAAAATCATCATTAATCGTTGGACTTCAATCAGAACTCATATCGTCAATATCATCATTAATAGACTATTTATTCAGTACAATATATATATATATATATATATATATATGTATATAAGTGCACGACTAGAACCATGGCTAAAAGTGTGTAAATCCATAATTTTATTGTTCGAGGTAAATCCAAGACTAAATCATCATAGGAGTGTAGAAAGGGTCGAAATCTCTCATGGTTGGGTTAAATAGTAGTAGCAAAACTGTGGACCGGAATCTACCTCAGACAAATCTTTAAGATCATCATTATTATTCTTGAAGGCTCATAAGTTATTCATTAAGATAGTACGATTCCCATTATGAAGAAATATGTTTTAATGGTGAAAATTAGGAATAAATTCCTTTTTAGGAAAAGAGTAGTAAAATCAAATTTTTAGTTTGAATCGTACCATTCACTATATAAGTGATCATGAGTGTACCTAATTTAGGAATGCCATCACCAATATTAAAAAAATACAATTAAAAGCATCAATACATCTATAAACTATGACCATTTCCTTTACAAGGATGGAATTATAACAACCCAATTTTTTAGAACCGGAACGTCACACGGTGCTCATGATCCCGAAGGACCACAAGCTAACTCTCTAGTGATATCTATACCTGAGCATGCATAATATCGATAATGAATGGGGAAACTAGCGCTAAGGTTCAAAATATCTAAAAATACTCAAAACTGAAAACTGAATACTAATACATCTGTCCGAAAAGCCTCTAAACTGTCTGAACTGTGGAGTTGATGGGATATGACCCCAACTAACTCCGTCTACTAAAAATAAACTAAATCTGATGTGATAATAAGATAAATATCATCCTCGACTGAAGAGGACTCACTGCTACGTCTACTGTTGTTGACTGGGACTGAGCTGCTAAAGGTACTCTAGATCTCATGCCTCTGAACCTATGGTGTCAAATAAAACACCATAGCACAAATACGTCAGTACGGGAATATACTGAGTATTTATATAAGGTAAGGCTAAATGCAAGGGCTTATACATTAACAATTACTTAACTGAATAATCATGAGAGTACTGAATAAGGACATATGCATGAATGCATAAACCATAACTGAAATCATCATGACTCTGAATACTGAAACACGAATACTACTTTACTGTCATCTGAAATCACTGCTAATACTGAGATACTAAATAACTAAATCTTCTGAGATCAATAACCAAGTACTGAAGTTGAGATCAGTCCTATCTAGTAGGTAATCTCAGAAACTGATGATACTGAAGTTGATTAACTAAATCTACTCATATCAATGACTGAACTCTAAGCTTTCTACTCTTGATTGACTGAATATGAGATCCAACCTATCTAGTGGAAGAATTCTAATTCTGATAATGAGAATACTCAATTGAATCAGAGAATGAGATCAGTCTTATCTAACGGGTGATCTCTGGATCTAATAATGAGATTACTCAACTGAATCTGAGAACGAGAACAAGCCTATATAACGAGTGATCTCTAGATCTGATAATGAGATTACTCAACTAAGTCTGAAAATGAGATCAGGCCTATCTAATTGAGGATCTCTAGATCTGATAATGAGATTATTCAACTAAATCTGAGAACGAGATCAGGCTTATCTAATAGGTGATCGCTGAATCTGATAATAAGATTACTCAACTGAATCTGAGAATGAGATTAGGTCTATCTAACGGGTGATCTCTAAATCTGGTAATACTGATACTGAATATCTTTATGAGGGACCAGGCTTATCTAGCGGGTGTTCCATGAATCTATGGAACTATCTAAGTTCCTTACTGAGATAGGTGACTATATCTGACAGTCCTAATTTCTATGTTCTACTCTAAAGACTGATACTGAAACTACAACTATGGGAGTTCTCACTTAACCGACATGCCCTGAATCTGAACTGGTAGGGTCCAACCTGTAACCCCAGCTGGAAGGGTATCAATACCGTGCCACTGGTAAAGACCTCTACTCTGGTCAAGCTTCTCTAACGGGTGACCCTCACAGGAAGTCAAGCCTAAGGCAGTATAATAGTCAAGCCTTATTCTAACGGGTGACTCCTTCTCCTGCGCTGGCTATGCAGTTCCAGAGTTCAGGGATTGCTCCTAATGACTCTGCCTTTCTAACGAGGAGCCTCCATCCCTGCACTCACTCGGTGCTAGCTCCAACTGAAAGACTCTAAACTGATTCTTAACTGAACTTAAACTGAGTTGAATCTGATACTCATTATGTTTCTCAAATGATCTGACTGAGTTAAGCTAAATTTACTTAGTTCTGTATCTGAAGGAATACTACTGAATCTCGTTATATGACTGTATGATACTGAGCTCTGAAAAGATTACTCGAATACTAATGAGGTCTGCACTGAACACTCGAATACTACTAGATCTGAGCTGAGTACTGAACTGAGGCTAGAATACTAGCGATACTAAGATTACTTAAGTTCTATATCTATCTGAGAGTATAGAGTTCGATAACTCACTGAGTTCTGAGACTCGTGGATTAACTGAGATTATTGTGAAAACTGACACTGGCTCTAGACTGTAGCTAAATTATCGGGTGTAAATACCCCCAAGACTCGATAAAATAAAAGTAAAACATAACCATTCTTGAATAATTAAGACCATGGACATTCATTCACCATCACAATCACTAAAGCATCTCCTCAAGTATTTAGGAATCATAAACATATAATAACATAGGGAGACATGCTATTGGCGCATACTCCTTTTAACAAGTTCTTGCATCAAACACTTAGCATGCATTAAAGAACACGTAATAGGGGAATTTCATGCTATCATGTCACAATTCATTCACTAAGGCTTTTCAACAAACACTTGGCATGCATGGGCTTGCACACAATTTGGGGTTCTAGTTAACATGCTATAATGGCTTTAATTCTTTCACATAAGCATTTTATCAAACATATGGGGAGCATGCTTTGTTTATTCAACAATTTCTTCACTTAGTTTTCATGAACACATCACTTAACAAGCAACTTGAAGAGGGTTTATCATGAACATCACATAAATATCACATACTAGGGTCAACTCTTGAAACCTCATAAACAAAGCATGAATTGAAAACTCAATAATAGCATGGACATCAATTTCAACTTACATGAATCATGAAAACTCATAAACATAAGATCTTTGAAATTTAGAAAAGGATTCTTGAGCTTCTTGGATAAAAGGGACCCAAGAATCAACAGATGCATACCTTAGGAAACTCTTTCTTGAAGGCTCTTGGAGGAGATTCTTGATTTCTTAATTTCTCTTGAAGAAGAAAGAAGGGTTTTGATTTGCTAGAAACGCTAGATTTTGATGTTGAGGAAGAAGAATGAAGTTATGAGCCTTGATCAGATATAAATAGGGGTTAAAAAGAGTGCAAAAAGACTAAAAAGTCCTTTTAAAATTGACTTAAAAATGCTGAAAGGGGGTTGCGACGGTACGTCACTTACTCTGACGGTCCGTCGGATCGTCCGTCGCACATCGGTCAAAAAGGGAACACACTGCCTCGATGTGACGGTCTCAGCGATGGTCCATCACAACCCGATGTTTTGTCGTATCATCCATCGTACGTTGGCCAGGATGAGGCCACACTACCTCAGCGACAATGGTCCTAGCGATGGTCCGTCGTAGGTCCATCGAACTTGGGCCAAGAAAGAGAGTCACTACCTTGGTTACAACGGGCTAGGCAACGGTCCGTCGCAAGCTCGACGGTCCGTCAACCCGGCCGTCGCACCTGGGCGGTTCCAACTACTTTCAGTAAAATGGCTATAACTTCCTCGTCTGATGCCGGATTTTGACGAAATTGGTATTGATGAAAAGCTTATTCAACGCTATACATGACAAAAAATTCAATATTAGGGAAATTCTACACGGTTCAAAATATTTCTCACTTGGGAAGGCACTTCTCATTCTTTTAGGGCTGAATTTATGCTTCACAAAATACGCTCTAAGGCTCAGACTACAAGAGAATTTTGTAGGGTCTTACAGGAATACTTCCCAAAACCTAACCAATCAATATCATAAACATGGCCTCAGACCCAAATTATACATCTGGCGTAACCATAACATCAGGATCTACGAAAAAAATATCATAATCTAACAAGTAATATATTAAACATTACTAAAGGTTCATTAGTCTCAACTATGACTAACACGCTAACATACGTATATAAATCTACAAAATCCAACACAAGTCTTGGCCTAAGGTGAGACGGAGGGGCCTATTTCTAATTTTCAAAATCCATATTTAGGAAATTTCCACCTCGGAATAGGCTAAGGTATCCATAGCCTCTTATAGATGGTAATAAGTCATGATTAGCCCTAAAATAGAATTTCCTCCTAGAACATGAGCAACTATGGCAATTTCACCTAAATGGTGGTTCCAAAATAGCCTAAATAATCCAAATAAGACTAATTATACTAATCATGCTTCAAATGTGTAAATCCAATCCCATATCTAGAATAACCTCACATCATGCTAGAAATTAGTTCTATCTATAAAAACAAAGGTAATAGGATTTTATAATTATTAATAAGTATTTCAACTTAAGGGTCAAATACCATTCTAGCCCCCAAACTCAAAATGTAGAATAAACCACGGTGTTCTACCAAAAATTACATCCTAACACCCCTATAACATGCAACATATATAAACACCATCTTAAGAAGAAGAGTAGACAGAAGCCCACCTCAAAACGGAGCCGCAATCATTGAATTGTCCACAAATTGTATGTCTTTGGATCAAGAACTGGCCCATGGGAAGCGCAAATGGAATACAAAATTGAACCTATCATGAGGTCCCTGAAGGACAAGGGAGTTGCGCTAAAAAAGTAAGCACGGACATAGAACAATTTGGGTCCCAAATAAACCATCAAAGTTTAGGAATTAAGGCCCTAATTTCTAAGAATGTTACCTTGAATTAGGATGAAAATTGAAGGGAAAATTAAAGGGAAATAACCAAGATGAGTTAGGTTAGCTTACCTTAACCTAGATGGATGATTTCCCACTTTTTCCTCCCTTGAAGCTCTCATTTTGGTGTAAAAATGGTGGATAAAATGATAATCGGGTGGGAAAGAGGGAATTTAAAGGCTACATGTGCCGCTAAAGATGACACCTGGGCACTAAAGCACATATTGCTAAAGCAGAAACACAACCACTAAAGAGTTCTGGAAACAAATGCGGTTACTGCTAAAGCGGTCCTAATGGCGCTAAAACGGGCATCGGTTTAGCGGCCATTGGGTGCTAAAACGCACCTCTGCCAAGGGGTTAGGGGTCGCTAAAGTGTTAAATGGGCACTAAAGTGACCGAATAGGCGCCTAAGCGGACCTACCAGGTGCTATGCACTAGATTTTTACTAAATCTAAAATAGACTTCGACTGGGTGTTCAGAATTTGTTCGGAATCTCATCTGCACAAACAAAATATGCTACCATACAAAATTTGATGCTTCGGACTCAATGAAACCATCGAAACTTCCATTTGAGATTATTTTGACTATAGTGGGGCCTATACCTATGATTCTATTTTACATATAATTCACCCAATAGACTAAAACTAGTCCAGAAGACTCAAGACCTGAACCAAGGGTTTCCCTAGCCTAAAATCAATGTTTTGGAGCTAATGACACTGTTAGAATTCTTAGTCAGGGTCATCTCCTATGAGTTTTGGTCCGATACCAAATCCTAAAAAGCTAAAGCTCCAAAATGGTGAAATGATCCTAAAATCAAAATGAACTATTCGATCACTAAACTGACAGCTCTGGCAAGTCATAAAAGACCAGTAGCCACTAGAGGAAGGCTCAAAATACTGGAAATGGATGGAAATCAAGGAAATTACTTAGAGGGTCATTACAATATTCACTACTAAAAGGGCTTTCATCCGCAAAAGTTAACTGATAGAAAGATCACGGATGGTCGAATGGATGCGGTACTAGGCCTGCATGCTCCAAGAATGACTCCCCGAATAGCCTCCATTAAGAGACAACACGTACACATGATTTTGCATAGGTATCCCTTTTTAACCAACTTCTTTTCTTTCCTTTACAACAACCAAAACTCAATCTCAACCACCAAGCATCTATCGACTAAACTGAGGAAATTTGATGCACATAAATTCAAACTATGACACATTGATACCATATTGATACCAGCACACTCAAATAAAACTCATCCAAGCCAAAGGCAAACAAAGGCATGAATTATGCTACCAATTCCAAATCCAAATATAACCTTTCTTTTTCTTTCCAAACTTATGATCCACTCCAAACCAAGAAGAAAATCACCTAAGTCCTATTTGCACAATCCTATCATAGTAAACTCGAAGAACAGAAGATACTCTATCGAAAACCCATAATGGCAAGCATGAGAATAAGCATATAATGCATTACTTGAGCATACAAATAGAAATAACCGAGGTCTGTAATCTATGCCAATAATACAACTAGTCAGGATAACCCTCAAATATGAAAGCCAAAAGTCCAAAATACAACTACTCACCACTGAACGAACCGCTCCAGGATGTCCCATCAAGCGAGAATAAAGCCATGCTAAATCCAACTCAAGCATACTACTCCTGCTGAGTATATAATCAGAAAATCACAATAAAAACTGAAAACTCGAGTTCAATGCTAAAGGAACTAATATCATCTCCATGAACTATCATCGAAACACCTATCAACCAAAATTCTTCTAAACTAAAGAAGATCGAAAAGGTAATCATAGAGTAGGCTTAACCAGCCTATAGATTAAATCCCAACTAAGGTAAATTCAAAAATGAAAGTTGCACCCTAACTCTACAACTCTAAACTGAAATCTCAACACCAAGGCTGAAGCACTCAATCTCAATTACCCAAACCAAATCTGAAGATGGGTAAGTACTCATACTCCAAATTTTCTATAATCTGAAATTGCCATTTCAAGGGATCAAATCCAAAATTCAGCCAACAAGTCCATACTAAGGTCAAATGCTCAAATCGACCTTACTATTCAAATCAGACATATCCTTACTAAATTATGTTGAGCTAAAATCAAAACATACCTAAAGAACAAAATCATAATAGAGGATAAATATACTGCTAAAAACACAAGAAACCAACTCTATATCCACTGAAGGGCATAAACCTCCAAAGCATACTTGGGAACTCATTAATGCTACAAATCATACTAGTGATAACCAAAGCTCTTGCAACTTGGGAAAACACAACTTTAGGCAGGAACTAGTAAATCAAATACTCCTTCTTAGAAAAGAATACCCATAGGAATGCAACAGCAAAAAGAAAACCTCCACCAAGTCATATTAGGTTGAATAGATTTTGAAATGAGGATTTCCTGAATCCACTCAAGTAGGACAACCTTAACTCAATTAACCCATGAATCATGTTGTTGAGAAATAAGTATCAATCTTGACGCCAATGGAAAGGTTAAGACCACTACCATAAGATGAACCAAGAAACTCAAGATAAAAAAAATCCAATTTGCCAACTAAGAAGCGGTCACAAGAAAGATCACCTATATCTAACTGTCTAACACCACTTAGACAAGAATCGCATCATGAAAAAAACATAATATCTAGCCCCACACCAATACCAAGAGCAAACTACCACCAGGAGAAGAGCCCAACAAACCATAAGGCTTCTCAACATCAACATCAAAACCACTACCAGGCGATGAACTAGCTAAATCAGAAGAACATACCCCAAACTGGTCAACCTCAAAAATAGGCTACATAACCCAATCTCCAACTCTAAAACCACAACAGCACCCAAAAAGGTCAACTTACCTTCAAGATCATAATCTACTCAATAGCTGGTCTAGAATACTCTAATAAAAAAGGAAAATAGCCAACCTCACCTCACTATAAGAGAGAAAACATCCAACCAAGCTAGTTGCCCAAGCCAATGAATATGAACCGTGAGAAAAGGAATTCTAACTAGATACTAACAATCTAGCCATGTACCAATCAAGGATTAATTAACATCACATATTGACAATAATGGCAATGATAGTACAAACATTAGTATAAAAGATAGGTGGTACCTAAAAAGTAAAATCAATAATAAGTACCACTATATGGCCATAAGAAGGACAATATGCCAAGGTAAATAGGACTTAAACCCAAAAGCTACAGCCATAGGGAAAATATCAATATTGATCGACTCCATCAACTACTAAAATAATCCATCTATGGGGTAGTCATATCATCATAAACTCTATATCAAGGAAAACAACAATCAATACAAACCTACTAAGACATACAATCATTAATGGGTAGGAGAACCTCCATACATACTAATGAAAAGGTAAAGATAGAAAATAAAAAGGAGAACCTATCACAGTAAAATCTAAAATCACATGTCTGACCTGCCTGAAGGAGAACAAATCTTAGTGGGTCTAAGCTTGGACTGAGCATCAAAATAATCAATTGAGGTGCTAAGTGCACTATCCCTAAATAAAGTTGCCATAGCACCATGAGATTGACCTGAATGGGCTGAATGACTAATAATCTACATAGAGGACACTCTCTAGACCAGTGACCAATCTCTCTACAGTCATAACAAATCCTTGAAGCCCTAAGCTAGAAAAAAACACAAGTTGACCCTAACTGGCTGACCAACTAACATTGAGGGCACTCCCTATTAAAATGACCATCTTTCTCATAATCATAACATACTCAAGAACTCTAGGATGGCAAGGAACACATGATAACTCTGTCTGAACAACCAACTCACATCTGAGGAACTCTCTAGACCAATGTCTCATCTTGCCACAATCCAAACAAGTTCTTAAAATACTTAAGGTGATGCCTTTTTTTTTAAAATAGCCACCATAGCCTAAAGACCCATACCAAATGCTCCGCAAGGTCTGATGAGAAATCTAGTCATTATGACCACCACGACTAATCTAAGAGCCACCCATACTATGAAAATTTATCTACATTAAACCGATAGGCTGCAAGCAATGATGACCTCTATTGAGAGGATCCTCACTCCCAGATAGAGTACCAATAACACTGTACTAATGTCATGGTCTCTTATCACCACCTCCATAAGTCTCAATATATGTCTCTCTATTGCATGCATAATAATCTGAGGGAAGTAAGACCTATCTTATATCAAATTCTCCGATGCCAAATAGAGGGGTAATCTAATCCTCTAATAAATCCATGTGTCATCTCATACTCTAAGAAATATAGCATGGGTATACGCATGTCCCACTCAAGAAACTCAATCTTATACTCTAAAACCATCAACAAACCCTATTGAACACTAATAAACCCAACTAGTATAAGAACTACTTGATGAACCGAAGGTCATCTTGGTCGTGAGCTATCTACAAAAAGACTCAAATCTCAAATACTAAATCTTGAAAAGATGAAAAAGTTTAATCAACACTCAACAAACAAGAGTCCGAGCCGATACCTATGCAACTCTCCATACGACTGATAGATACAAACTCTACATAATATACTACAAGCAGTACTCATACCTATACCTACCCCCATAAGG
Organism: Capsicum baccatum var. pendulum; assembly: GCA_030864225.1. Taxonomy (NCBI): domain Eukaryota; kingdom Viridiplantae; phylum Streptophyta; class Magnoliopsida; order Solanales; family Solanaceae; genus Capsicum; species Capsicum baccatum. The sequence goes on along the minus strand of CM061556.1, from coordinate 72,114,510 downwards.
ATGATATATATAGAGCATACTAGTGATATCCAATGTGTATATAAGAATAAATGCCAAAACATAATCATTAATACTATAATCAATCTGAATGCCATGAAGTAACCCAGTGTATAAAATCATCTTATCAATAGCCAAACTTGATCCGTAATCCACATCATAAATATCATCATCAATTGTCAGTTTTAAACCTGAGCTCATGTCCGCAATATCATCATCAATCAACTATTCATTTAGTAACAAATATATATATATATATATATGTATGTATGTGTGTGTATTAGTGCACAGCTAAAACTGCGGCTAAAAGAGTGAAGATTTATAGGGCAAATCTAGGACTAAATCATCATACGAGTGTAGAAAGTTTGAAATCTATCACGATCATGTTAAATAGTAGTAGTAAAACTATGGACCAGAATCTACCTCAGTCAAATTTCTAAGATCATCAATATTAGTCTCAAAGGCTCATAAGTTATTCAGTAAGACGATATTATTCCCATTATAAAGAAACCCATTTTAATATAAAAAAGTGGAAACAAATCTATTAAGTGATCATGAATGTACCAAATCTATGCATGCCATTACCAATATTCAAAAAATACGATTATAAGTATCAATACTTCTATAAACTACAACCATTTCATTTACAAGGATGGAATAATTGCTGAAACATAATCAATCAATATCATAAACACGGCCTTGGGCCCAATAATTTTTCCAAATTAACTACAACATCATTATCATGGCCTTAGGCCTAATTGTATATCCGGCATAAAAATAGCATCATGATCTGGAAAAAAACATTATAATCCATAGAGTAATATATTAAACATTACTAAAGATTCATTACTCTCAACTATGAATAACATACATATATAAATCTATAAGAGCCAACAAAAGTCTTGGTGTAAGGTGAGCCGGAAGGGCCCAGTTCTCATCCCCAAAATCTATATTTAGGAAATTTCCATCTCATTCTAGGCTAAGGTATACACATCCTCCTTTAGATGGTAAATAAGTCATTATTAGCCTTAACATAGTATTTCCTCCTAGAACATGAGCAACTAAGGTATTTCACCTAAATTATAATTCTAAGATAGCCTAAACAGTCCCAATAAGACTAATCATACTAATCATGCTTCCAATGTCTAAATCATATCCAATACATATAATAAAATCATAATTATGATACAAATTAGATCTATTAATAAAGAAGGTAATAGGACTATAGAAGTATAATAAGTATTTCAACTTAAGGGTCAAATACCCTTCGAGCCCCAAATTCACAATTTAGGCTAAGCCATGGTATTATGCCCAAAATCACATCCTAACACCCCTATAGTATGCATCATATATAAACACCATCTCAATAAAAAAGAGTAGATAGAAGCCAACCTCAAAGTCGAGCAACACTCATTGAATCATTCATAGATCACCCGTCTTCACTCTATGATTTCAAAATGTCATCGTACTATCAAAATGGTAATCTACATAATATTAGGAGTAAAATAAGACCCATATTGCTATATTAAGGGTCGGGTTGAATTTTAGATAAAGAACATACCTGTGGGGCTCATAAATGGAATAAAAAATTGAACCCATCACGAGGTCTCTTGAAGGACAAGGAAGTTGTGCTTAAAAATTAAGCACAGACGAGGTACAAATTAGGTCACAAATCAAACCTCAAAGCTTAGGATTAAACCCCTAATTTCTAAGAATTTTATCATGAATTAGGATGGAAATTGAAGGAAAAATTAATGGGAAATGACTAAGGTGAGTTAGGTTATTTTACCTTGATCTAGGTGGATGATCTCCCAGTTTTTCCTCCCTTTGAGCTCTTTATTTAGTGTAGAAATGGTGGAAGAAGAGATATAAACTTGGGTGGGAAAAAGGGAATTTAAAGACTATAGGTGTCTCTAAGCGACACCTGGGCGCTAAAGCGCCTGCAGCTAAAATGGCAACACAACTACTAAAGTGGCCTGATAATAAATATGGGCACCACTTTAGTGGCCATTGGGCTCTAAACCGCACCTCTGCTAATTGGCCACGGCCGCTAAGGCAACCTAATAGGTTCTTAAGAGGACCTATCGGTGCCATGTACTAGATTTTTACTAAGTCCAAAACGAACTTCAACTGGGTGTTCATAATTTGTTCGGAACCTCATACGCACAACTACCATACCAAATTCAACATTCTATCTCAATGTAACTATCAAAACTTTCATTCGATATTGTTTGACTATATGTGAGGCCCATACCTATGGTTTCATTTTTTATATAATTTGCCCAATACCAAAATGAGTTTAGAAGCCTCGAGAATTAAACCAAGCATCTCCTTAGCCTAAAATCATTGTTCTAAAGCTAATGGCTCTGTCAAAATTCTCAGTTGAGGTCATCTACTATTATTTTTGGTCTGAGACCAAATCCTAAATAGTGAAAGCTCCAAATGGGAAAATGAGCCTAAAATCTAAACGGAACGTCTGATCACCAAACCAACAATTTTGGAAAGTCATAAATGACCTGTAGCCATCGTGGGAAGGATCAAAATGCTAGAAATGTATGCAAATTGAGAAAATGACCTGGAAGGTCATTACATCCCCCAAAACATATAAACATGTTTTCACCACCTTAAATCGGTAGGGTGAAACTCCCAGGGTCTATGATCTTCTTGGTAAGTTCTAATCACCCTAGAACTGTACTCCTCATTAAGTACCATAGACTCCAAGTCCATAAGCGGCTTCTTGTTCGTCACCACATCATTCAAGTATTTAGCATACTTAGGTATTCCCTACCAAACATCAAGTAATGGAAGATTTATTTGTAGTTTTTTGAATATGTCAAAAAACTTCTTAAAACATGCATCCTCTTTACTTTTATGCAGCCTTATTAGAAATGGTGGTGATAGGCTTTTTTCGATTAGCTTGTCCATATTATCCATAATTATTTTCTCTGCAACCTTATCTGATACTGGGTTTGGTCTAGTCAACTCAGTTTGCACCTCATGATACTTTTACTTGAGAGGTACATCAATTAATTCTTTCCACTCCTCAATAAGACAGCCATTACTTGTCTGGGGTTAGGATCTATGTCACTAGGTAAACCCCTTTGAGATCTTATTTTTTGAGCTTCAGCTAATTGACCCATCTATTTTTTTAGGTTTTTTTTAACTATCTATTAATTGTTTATCTCTGTGACCAATTGTTCTTGGTTGGCTAGGATCTTCTTAGTGTCTCTTTTATATTACTCGCCTAAGTGTTTGTATTATTTCCTTGTTGCTGCCGAAACTACTGAGATTGGATTTGATTATTTCCTCACGAGTAGTTAGACTGACTCTAAAAGTTATAATTTTAGGCATTCTCATAGTTTGGCTTCCTTTCTGCAGATTGCCCATAAAATTTACTGAATCTGGATTTGCTCTACATAAATTATTTGAGTGGCCATTGCTCCCACAAATATCATACCAAGTTTGTACTGATTGAACTGCATTAACCTAGTCCTGAGGTTGTGAGACACTCAATTAGCTAATCTATCCAATCACCTGATTATGAAAAGTTGCCATTTGAGCAGCCAAAGTAGTAATACTATCAACCTTATTCATACCTGCAGGCTTATTTACCATACCCGGGAATGTATCACTATGCCAGTCATGATTACCTTGTGTAATATGATTAAAAAGAGTGTAAAGTTCATCATGTCTCTTTCTATGCTTGACCACCTGCAGCTGAGTGTAGTAAATTTTTTATGATCGGTTTAAGACTTTCCACAAAAGTATAGCCAACACATTATTTGACTATTGGTGATGTGCACAATCACTAAAAAATCCTTGAATCGATCTCATGCCTGATATAAATATTTTCCCAGAATTGAAGCTTAATATTCCACTTTTCAACCTCACAGTTTTATCAAATGGGAAGAATCAAATAAAGAACTTCCTATCAAGGTCTTCCCAAGTGGTGATATAATTTGAAGCTTTTGTCTTCAACTATCTCCTTGCTTTTAAAAAAGTGAGAATGGGAAAAGAGTGAGCCTTATGTAATTAATGGATACTCTTAGTAGAATAAAAGTGTCACTGATCTCACAAAAGTTCTACGAATGTTGTTCTGGATCCTCATGTGACAAGCCTGTAAACTGTCGGTCAGTGTACAATAATTTTACTATATTTTATTTCAGCTCAAATCTACCTCCTAATTTTTAATTTGGGGATATTTGAGGTAACATTAGTTGCAAGTGGGTTTGCTACTTTATAGATTGTCCTGCAGTCTGGTTGTTGAATGCTCGTATCTGCAGAAATAGTCTCACTTTGTTCAATTTGTGAGATTAGATAGAGAAATACTACTTCTCGCCTCAACTAATGCAAGTATCACTCAGGTTTGGGATATGGTTCAACCTAATCCCTTTTCCTTACCAACTTTCTTTAAATTCAAACCTGTACCTAAAAATTCAATAGCTCAGATCAAGTTGTCAGCACTTATCAGTTGAAAAAGTAAAACTAAAAATTAGAGAGTTGCTAATTTTTTAAGTCTTCAACAATGATGACAAAAACTTATTGCATCCAAATGCACATGTAAGTATACGCAATCATTCAAGTAATAAAGTAGCTTTTTCTAGCCGAATATTGATCTTATAGGGGCTTGTAATTTAGCAAGCAATCCAATTCTAGCATTACTATAAAGTTAAACAAGTGCGGTTCGTAATCCAAGTAAGTTGTAGTTTTGTTATTCTAAAAGTGACATTGATAAGTAAGTTAAAGTGTTGTAAACAATATTAGGAAGATTTCACAATCAAGGCATCTTGAATAATCATGTAAAGCTATGCAATCACGTTAGTTAAGTTATTTATCTTGTTTGTTGATTCACTGGGTTAATGTCATAATTATGGTCTTCCGAGCCTCTAATCATCTATTTAAACTAGCCTCATAACTATATTATTGAGTAGAGGTATGAGAACTAGTTCAAATTCATTTATATTTCTTCCTATATTTGAAATAAATGGGACAAATTAGGTATATATCTATCTTAACGATGAATCTAATCTCTACTTCTGAAAGATGAGAACCCATTCCTTACATTATTCATCTAATCTAATATTACTTCTTCTGAGCTTACAAAAGATATATAGATTTATTCTAAAGGTATCGAATATTTAAATAGTAAGAAAAAGAATGTAAGAACAACCAAATACGATAAAATTTTAGATGAAGGTTCTCTCGATGCAACTTAGCAAGGACGCTAACGTGCACCGCTGCTGAACAAACAACCCATGATTTGCCTGAATAACTCTGCCGGATCTCTGACGAAGTTAGTTACCCCACATGATGGAATTAGCTGCAATCTACAGTCACTCACTTTTGGAAACTTCCTCCCCACAAAATTTCAATCTATTCCTGAGGAATCGGAGGAGACGTCAACAAACTCTAATTCACCTAGGTCATTGCACCTGCAAAATTTTAGGGACTCGATTGGGCCACAGGAAAATTGAAAACTCTAGTTCTCTGCAGTGACAAACTCGACAATAAATTCCCCTATAGTCAAGATAGAATATGGTGAGAATCGAGCTGTCCACAAAGGGAAAATGCTATCGTATGTACCGCCAACGTCGAAGCAAGGTCAGATCTCTATAAGCATTCAAGAGGATGATATACGTAGTCAAGCTAAGTATTGGAAACATGCACTAATTTGATATGTAATTGGAGATACTCCATATTTGAAGTCCTTGGAAGCTTATATTATGAATGTATGGAAGTGCTCGGTGAAACCCCAAGTCCTTGGCCATGACGATGGGTATTTTATGTCTAGATTTGAATCAGCTGAGGAGTATGATAGAATATTAATGGGAAGACCTTACACATTCCATAAAAAGCCATTTATTGTGAAAACGTGGGATATCGACTTTGAATTTAACCCAAATTGTATAACTACCATCCCACTATGGGTGGCTTTCCCAGGCCTACCTGTGGGTTACTGGTTCTTTGAAGCAATGACTAAGGTAGCAAGTGTTATTGGCAAACCAAAGAACACAGATCAATTCACTGCCACAATGGAAATAATTTCGTATGTAAGAGTGTTGATAGAAACTGATATAACACAGCCTTTGCTTGGTGTCATAGAGATGATCACTCCAATGGGTGTTTTCCAGCAACCGGAGGAATATGAATGGAAATCAAAGTATTGTGGCCACTTTTTGAAATTTGGCTATACATCTGAGGGTTTCTATGCAAAAGAGGAGGATAAGAATCATAATGCAGAGGCTTTCAAAGAAGAACCAAAGAAAATGAAGGAAAAAGAGAACCCAACAGCAATAATAGCAACATAGGATGGTGACAGCAGCAGGGAAAAACAAAATCACGACTGAGACTAGTATAGAGCATTCAAGGGAAGAGGTAAGCAATGTCTGACACACAATGTAAAATAATGATCAGGATATGCCTAGCACTAGTACAGGGAATAAATTTTCCCCCTGCTGAAAATCCCTACTAAAGAGGACCCTCCAAGACTTCCTGGAGAAGCTCCTAATCTATGATTTTATCTACCTGGAATGTCAGGGGGCTAAACCACTACCTAAAATAGAAAGAGGTAAAGCTCTTTATGAAAAAGAAAAAGATAGATATAGTAGGATGTCTTGAAACTAGGGTAAAGGAATAAAAAGATGCAACTATCCTAAAAAAAAGTAGGTGATGAATGGAATACTTGCTGCAACTACACGGTAGCTTCAAATGGGATAATATGGATGCTATGAAAAACTCATGTAAATGTCTCCATCATATAGGTGAAGGAACAATTTAGTCATAGTTATATTAGTGATATTGGTGGGACATTTGCAGCATATGTCACAATTATTTATGCCAAAAATAGCATCCAGGAGAGACAATAATCATGGAGGGGGCTTAGAGACTTAGGAAATACTATTCATGAAGCATGGTGAATGCTTGGGGACTTTAATGTTGTATTGTCTTCTGAAGATAGAATTGGAATTGTTGTCACCCAATAGGAAGTGCAGGACTTCAAAAACTATGTAGACCACCTCCAGTTAACCTCTCTGTAGGCAAAAGGTTGTTACTACATATTTTACAATAAATAGCAATAGGAGCACAGAGTATAATCTAAAATTGACTGTGCATTAGGGAACTATTACTGGCTACAAAACTATGGATATGTGGAGGCTGAGTTCCTACCCCCAAGGATCTCTGACCACTCTCTTATCATCATTCATCATGCATCTCAACTGTGGACAAAGCCAAAACCATTCAAGCTCTATACAACTATAATGGAACACCACAAGTTTTCTCAAATTGTAGCAGCCACATGGCAGAAGTAGGTCTTAGGAACCTCTATGTATAGGCTGAATCAAAACCTCAAGGCCCTGAAGACTGAATTCAAGGGATTGAACAATCACCTTACTACTTATGCCCAGAAGATTCAGCTGATAAGAGAAAAACTTGAGATCACACAGATCAGGATGATCACAGAACCCATGAATCAGGAGTGGATACAGGAAGAAAAACATCTCATTTAGGATTTCTTTCACTGGAACCTAATAGAGGAGAAAATTCTAAGGCAAAAGTCCAGGGTTGTGCGGATTAAATGTGGAGATGTAAACATAAAATATTTCAATGCTCAATGTAGACTCAGATCAAACAGAAGCAGTATTTCCTTCATTTATGATAATGCAGGTAACAAGATTGCTGAACCTACCCTTATTGAAGATTAATTCCTTAGTTTTTTCTCTGGTTTAATGGGTACAGCTTCACCTGAGATTCCATGTCTAAATTCTGAGGTGATTAAATGTGAACCTTGTCTCACATGCACTCAAAAATAAGAACTGGTGCAAGATATTACTGATCAAGAAATATTAAGTGCTTAAAAGATATGCCAGTAGATAAATCTCCTAGGGTAAATGGCTATCTAGTAGAATTCTTTACTGGTCAATGGAATATTATTAAAAATAATGTACTAAAGGTAGTTCATGAGTTTTTTATGATAGGAAAAATGCTAAAATCATTTAGTTGTACCCAAAATGTGCCAACCCTACCATGGTGAAAGACTATAGACCGATAGCCTGCTGCACAACCTTTTATAAATTGATAACCAAGATTTTCACCAACAGGATGAAAAAGGTTATAGGATTTATTTTAGGACCCTCACAATCTACTTTTATTGAGGGTAGAAGCATTATTGATAATATCCTATTCAGCCATGAACTATTCAAGTGGTATTCTAGAAAGGGTCTTTCTCCCAGATGTGTGTTGAAAGTGGACCTTAAAAAAGCCTATGACTGAATAGAATGGAGCTATAACAGGAGTATGTTAGCTGAGATAGGTTTTCCCATGAAGTTCATAGCCTGGGTCATGGAATGCATAAGTTTTGTCTCCTATTCTTTGGTTCTAAATGGGGGTCTCACAAAACCATTCCAAGGAAGAAGAGGTATAAGATAAGGGGATCCCATGTCACCCTATCTGTTTTTGATAGCCATGGAATATCTAAATAGAGAATTAGGTTGTATAGACAGAGAAAAGAGCTTCCAGTACCACCCAAGATGCAAAAAACTAGGGGTAAAGCATATATGTTTTGCAGATGATTTACTTCTTTTTTGCAAAGCTGATTTAACCTCAGTTACTCTAATCTAGGAGGCTTTCCATAGATTCTCCAAATCATCAGTATTACAGAAAAACATTGATAAAATCTCAGTCTAGTTTTCAGGTGTAAAACCATATGCAAAGTAACAGATCCTTGAATATTTGGGCTACAAGGAAGAGGGTCTTCCCTTTAAATGTCTAAAGGTACCCCTTTCAGCAAAAAAGGTAAGTATTGATCAATGTATGCCCTTGGTGGAAAAGATTGTTGAAAGAATGACATGTTGGAGTGCAAAGTTACTATCATATGCAGGCGGAGTCCAACTAATAAAGGCTGTAGTATTTGGTATCCATACATACTGGGCTCAGATAATCCTGCTTCCAAAAAGAATTATGAAAATGATAAATGGGTTATGTATAGTATTTATGTGGACTAGGAACATCTGACTTAAAAAAAAAACACTGGTCGCATGGGAGAAGATCTGCCTTCTAAAGGTTGCAGGAGGACTAAACGCCATGAACCTATCAATGTGGAATGCAACTGTTATTACAAAATAGCTCTGGGCTCTGGCTTAAAAGAAAGATAGTCTATGGATTAAATGGGTTTCTACTGCATAAAACATGACACTGTGGAGTCTTGTATAAGCCCAAAAATGCTACTTGGGCCATCTGGAAGATCACTGAGTCAAGAGAACAGGTCATAAAGGCCCCAGGATTACAAAGAAACTTACAAACTAGGCTGATAGCATGTGTCAAAGGCTCTAAGTTCATGATCAAAAAGTTTTATGATGCTATGTTACCTCAGTACCCAAAAGTTCCTTGGAGAAGCATTGTAATACACCCATGTATACACCCCAGACACAAATTCACTCTATGGATAGCCCTACAGTATAGACTACCTACGGTGGAAAGACTAGCGATAATTGGAATACAGGTACCTATTGAATGTGTACTATGTCGAAGTGCTTATGAGACTCATGATCATATGTACATAGAGTGCAATGTCACTAGAATTTTATGGAGAAGACTGCTGCTATGGATGGATGTGCAGAGGAATGTGGGAGACTAAAACACTGAAGTGGAGTGGGTGGCCAAACAATCAAAATGAAGACTAGCCAAAAGATCCATCATCAGTAGTGTCTTTGGAATGGTGATCAATATAATATAGAGAACTAGGAACTCTATCAGATTTCAACAAGGCAGCTATAATGAAGATCAAGTTTGCAAGGAAATTGTTATTCATGTCTAGATTCAGAGCAAAACTACAAGAAATGGGAAGGCCCTCTACAACAGCAAGCTGCAGTACCATGAAGAAAACCACCTGATACAATGTTTACATTGTAATATTGGTTGGAAAGTCTTGATTAATTACTACTAGATCAGATTCCCTAGCTGATAGGTGATGTCTTAGAGAAAGTATAGTTTTTGTTACATGTATGAGAAACAGGGGGTCTGACCCTGTTTGGAACTTTGTAAATATCCTTTTGGTGAAATAAAATACTTATTTACTAAAAAAAAAATATGATAAACAACAATAACCAACTTGAACTTAATTTAAACAATCACGTTTGTAGCTTCAACTCTAGAAAGAATATTTTTAGACACTCATAATCTAATCAATTATGAAACTAATATAACTTATAAAAGAAATAAGTAATGAAAATAATAGAATAAGATCCCTAGGAGCAGACTCCTTCGTGTTTTCACCTCTCCAAAATCGTCCCAAGTCATTCAAGAATGAATATAATTAAAGCTAAGTGTTTGATTTATAGTGTGGGACAATTTGTACTCGGCAAGACCAAGGTCTGTGAGACCTTGATATCGCATAGAACAACCTCAATAACTCCCCAATATTACGGCAGGCTACTGCCTAGCTGACTAAACGTGTTTCCACTTTGTTTCTTCTATTCCCTAGCTCTGTGGCACCTTGATACCGCACCAAGCTACTGTTTTGGTTTGCTAACCTCTATCAAAGATGATCTTTAACGTCGTGTCATAGCTTTGATTACATCACATCTCACTCTTGATAAGTTTTTGGCTTCAATCTTCACATTCTTTAGCTTGAGGAGCCTCACATGTGCACTTCCGTAGCTTCTCTCTAAGATTAGTTCCCTTGTTCTCTCTTAATCTTAATCTTTTGGCAATTTCATCTACACATATGTTAGTTTATGAATGAAATTTAACCAAAATACATGAAAGTATAATCGAATTAGCTGTAGAACTAACCTATTACATGAGCATAAAACAACACTTGAGCGTATAAATGTGCCCAAAATCAATATACCCTTGAGTTGCTTACTATTTCCTCTTTTTGTGTGTATTTATTTGTCTCTTTCCTTTGTTACTTTGATTTCTGCATCTTGTTTTTGTTTTCATAGTTTGATTCACATCATCCACACCCACCACCCTCTACCCACTCTGAAACGGCGACCCCTGCCCCCCGCCCCACCCCACCCTTCTCATATATAAATAATTTTAGGATAATATTTTTTAATTGCATACCAAACACAAGAAATAATGTTTTAAAAAAAAAAACTTATTTTTCTAAAAATATTTTCTTAAAATGAATGGAGCAAGAATAAAATTGTACAAAGCTATATATATATATATCTGCAGTCCGGGGGTTTTCTACTCTCGAAAACAGGCCGTTTTTTAATACTATAGTAGCTTTTATATTATGGTAGCTTTTATATTATGGAGTAGCACGTTCATAAAATCGTGATAAGGTGAAATTTTTAAGTGTGAAAAGAAAAGGAATATATAGCAGCATTTATTCTCCTTATCCAGAAAGATCATGAGATTGAAAAAGTGTCACACAATATTGTTTGCTTTGATAAGTTACAGTAATTGTGGAATATAAACTTGAGATATTTGCCTCCCACTATCCTATAGGGGTGCGAATAACTTGTGTAGTAAAATAGATCTATTATAAATATAATGGATCTATTTTTATTTGTGCGTGGATATTTCTTAACTTCTCTAAATATTTTTATTTTTATTTTGATTTTGATTTTATTTATGTTAGTTTTATCGATATTCATATCTTGAGGGTGATTATATGGTAATTGGTTAAATATTTTATTATAGTATTCTTTATTTTTTTCCCTTAGTTTTTGTAATTCTTCTATATTATTTTGAAGGTATTCTAAATATTTTATATGTTTTGTTTCAAAATATCCAATTAGATTATCTTTCATAAGTTTTTCTAATAATATTATTTCTTCCATATTTTCTCTCTAATATTTTAAATATTCATAGTCTATCATTTTATCCTGTAGTAATTGTAGATTTACAAATTTCTGTACAATAATTTATCTTAATTGTATTGTAATGTATATCTAATTCTAGATTTTCAATGCTATTTATTATCTTGTGTTGTTCTTCTCGTAGCGAGTTTTTTAAATTATATAAACTATCACATGTACTTTTTCATAAATTTTCTAGGGTTTCTTCTATCCATATTATTTTTTCTTTTAGATTCTCCATTATTTTTCTAATTCGGTTTCTATAATTAATTTCTTCATTTTGATTATCTTGATTTTCTCTAGTTTTTCTAATATATTCTAACATTTCTTAATTTGAATAATATCCATTTGGGTAATTATCTAGGTATAACTATTTTATCCAATTTATAGTTTTAATTTCATAGCCTAATATTTTTTCTAATAGTATTCTCTTAATATCGATAATTTATATATCTCTAAGTATATATAAGAATAATATTTTAAGATTATCTATCAGTTAAAATTTGTTAAATACTTTATTATAATATTTTTTAGTTGTTTGTTTTAATCTTATTAATTCTTCTATATTTTCACTAAGAAATTGTATATATTTTATAGCTATTTTTCAAAATTCTAAATATACATAATTTATCATAGTTAGTGTGTGGGTTTGGTATGTAAGTATTTATAAGAGTATTTCGGTAGGTGTGGTATATAATTAATTCTAGTCATAAAATATCTATCAAATATTTTTTCCAATATGATTGTTCTTATATTTACTATTTCTATATCCTTAAGTACATATAAAATGAGTATTTTAAATTTATCTATCATTTCGTCAGATAAATAATCATCCATTTTTCATAAAATTGTTATTTTTAAAATATTCCCTTCAATTATGCACATAACAAAATATGATCACTTTAGATTGCTATATACTAGATTATTCTTAAATAACATATTATTCGGTCACTATTAGCATGGTAATCTTAATATTTTTTCCTTAAACAGCGCCTCTACTCTGGTTACTCCTCTATCACGGCTTTCTTGCCTCACCGGTTTCACCATTAGGATGGCATAGTTCTTAGGGATTTTTCTCCTTTTCCACTTTGCTAATAAACTTCTTAACATGCTATTTTTCGAATAATTCTATAGTAAAGCAACTAACATGAACTTATTTTATCATATTATGATTGTTAGGAATTTATGAATTTAGCTATTCATAATAGTAAATGAATATACCTCTTCTGGTAGTTTTGATAATTCTAAGCTTTGTTCCTCCATAGATTTTTTCGTTGAAATATATACCTGTTTTTTAATAAATAAGCAAAATATTTGTTGTAGACAAGAGAGAGTTTTTTGCTTCAACATATGAAGGATTACCTTTCTTTCTGCCTTCGATGCCTTTTATTTATAATCTGAGACTTTACAAAAGTTTTCCTTCCTCATTTTACACGTTTCTAAAACTCTACAAAAAGTCTTCAAAAATTGTTTTTCTAACCTAATTTACAAGAAAGTCTACAAAATCATAAATGCTTTTGGCTAAAAAGTCAAAAAGCCTAGATATGCTACCTAACCTAACTAAAACAATGTCTTTTACGTAAAAGAAATCAAAAGCTATAATTATGACTTTGATAACTTTTGTCTTCTTTTCTTTATCCGTAGTTGATTTCCTTTGTTGTTGTCTCTATCGTATTTGTTGCTTTTTTATCTTCTTTTCAGCTGACATGCTTATCTTTATTCTAGCTGTACATCTGGGACAATATTATCTTCTCCATTACATCTCGAACATCGATAGTCTGGATATTTGTGTTCAATTATCTTGCAATATCTTGTCAATAATCCGTCTGAAATAAATCCTCTCTTAATTGCCCTTGAGTAGATTATTTTTCTGGATTAAGTAATGTCATTATCCATTGTCTAACATCTTCCATATCTGCTTGTTGTAGTTCTTTTGAATTTGAATAAATCATCTGATGGTCTCTTGAATAATAGCTCCATATTCGGTTTCCATTAGTATAATTGTTTGTTAGTTCTTGAATAATTGTAGCTAGTCCAATAAGTCATTTGTTTGCATAAAAATTAGGTATGTCGATTCTGGGTATCTCTGACTGTTGCACAATATCTTCCGGTATAATCATATCTCTGGTTAATCCTATTTTTACAACTTGTCTAACTAGTTTTATCTCGTCGTATAATATCTCTGTTGGTGCAGTATAACACTTTATATAAAATAGATTTCCTTTGGTTACTCTTTTATAGGTATTGAATATTTTTTGTAATTGTTTCATAGATGATAGTTCTTCTCAATCTTGGGTGTATATGGTATTTAATAATCCATAATCAAAATAAGTTTTTATTAAGCTTGGGTTGATTTTGGGTAGTGCAATTAGCTTGTTATGAACTTGTAATCTTTGAGTTATATAGTTTGTTCTGGGTTCTTTGATATCTGTAGCTCTGGGGTTAAGGGTTAGAAAAGTTTGTACTTGGTAGATATTTTCTATGTATTTTTGGGTTGTATAGTTATAAACTTTTTATCTTAGTTCAGACTATCTCGATATGTGGTAATTTTTGGGGGTATGTTCAAGAGGTCTTTTTGTATTTTTGGTGTAAATAATTTTTCAAATGTCTTATTTAAGTTCATATTCTGCTATCTTTATCCAATAACTCCTTTGCTTGTATCTGCAATTGTAGATTGATAAACGTTATGGGTTTTACAGAGTGTCCCAACGTCTCCTTCTAGCTTTGGAATTTTAATGTCTTCCGATCGACATAGCTCTGCACACTGCTGAGTTAGCTGATTGGTAGCTACAGACTTCAGTTTATCTTCATTAGTCTTTAGCTTTTCTATTTTACTACCCATACTGTCCACTTTCATTGAAAGCGTAGTTAGGGTTTTGAATATCTTTTCTAAAACATCATCTTCTATTATATCAGTCTGTGTAGCTGTCTTGATATGTAATCTGCAATAACGTTTTTGTTAGTACTATTACTTCAATTGTAAATGTAAAAATTTAATATATTCAATACTAGTCTCCGAATCTCTTTTATTGTAACTGAATTTTGTATTTTCTTTGTTAGCCACCAACGTACTTGTGTATTATCTGTTCGTACAATAAACTTGTTATATACAATATATGGCTCAAATGCTAATAAACATTTATATAATGAACATAATTCTTTTCTATTTATTTTCCATTTTATTTCTGTTTCATTAAACATTGGTAGCTACAGACTTCAGTTTATCTTCATTAGTCTTTAGCTTTTCTATTTTACTACCCATACTGTCCACTTTCATTGAAAGCGTAGTTAGGGTTTTGAATATCTTTTCTAAAACATCATCTTCTATTATATCAGTCTGTGCAGCTTTGCCTTGATATGTAATCTGCAATAACGTTTTTGTTAGTACTATTACTTCAATTGTAAATGTAAAATTTAATATATTCAATACTAGTCTCCGAATCTCTTTTATTGTAACTGAATTTTGTATTTTCTTTGTTAGCCACCAACGTACTTGTGTATTATCTGTTCGTACAATAAACTTGTTATATACAATATATGGCTCAAATGCTAATAAACATTTATATAATGAACATAATTCTTTTCTATTTATTTCCCATTTTATTTTTGTTTCATTAAACATTCCTGAATAATATCTACAATGATGTTCTATTTTTTCATGTTCATACCTACATTTAAGTACTCCTCCATAACTGCATTCACTAGCATCTGCTTCTACTATATATATAAATTTTTTATTTTCGTCTGGAAATTGTAATTTTGGTAATTCTTTACAAAGTGTTTTTATTTTCTGGACTTGTTTTTTATCTTCTTCGTTATAATTATATTCTACATCCTTTTTTAATTTTTTCTGTAAAGGCTTTAGATTTTCTGCTAATTTTGGTTTATATTCCCTTACTTGGTTTACTAATCCCAAAAATGATTGTAATTTTTTTTTTGTATCTAATTCTTCTTTAGAATTTATTATTTTTGTGCTATATGTTGTTGCATTTTTACTCCACTTTTATCTATTTGTATTCCTAAAAATTCTATCTGGTTTTCATAATTTCAGCTTTCTTTTCACTTAAACTTATCCCCAATTTTTTTATTATATCCGTAAATTGTTCTAATAATTTTAAATGTTCTTCTTTGGTTTTGGTATATAATAGTATATCATCTATATATACTATACAATTAGGCAATTGTTTAAAATAACTATCCATAAAATTTTGATATCTACCTAGTGTATTTTTATATCCAAATGGTAGTACATTCCATTCATAAAATCCTTGTGGTACCGTAAATGCGGTTAATTCCTTAGATTCTTCTTCTAACTTTAAATGGTAAAATCTTGATTTACAATCAAATTTACTAAAGTAATTATATCCTTGTATTTATCTTATTTTTAATATCTTATTTGGTATTGGGTAATTATATGTCTTAGTTTTTGCATTTAAATTTCTATAATCAATAATCATTCTACCTTTTCCTTTTTTTTGTTCACTATATTTATTTACTATAAATGCTGAACTATTGTGTTTACTATTACTTTTTTGTATATATTGTTTTTCTAATAATTCATCTATATGCATTTTAAATTCTTTTAGATCGTCAAAATTATATGTTAATGGTTTTTGAGTTATTATGCTATTTTTATCTATTAATTCAATTTTTGTAGTAGTTTTATGTTTTTTCCATCCTTTTAATGGATTTTAATGGATCTTCACTATATAATTGTTTTAATTTTTTCTTGATTATGTCTATCTTATTTATTGAAAATATAGTTATTTCTTTTTTATTTATTGAAAATACGACTAGTTCTATTGTATCTTCAGTTTTTTTTATATTTTCTAATTTTTGTGTAATTTTTTCACTTCCTTCTATCCAATCAGTTTTCTTTCTTATTTTATTAGTAACTCTTTTTGCTCTTACTTTCTGTTTACATGGTGTTTTAAACCGCCAATCCGTTCTAGTTATTATATGTAGGTATAATTTATCTAAAAACGGCATTGCTAAATGCATATATTTTGATGTTAGCTCATAATTATAGATTCCTTCTATTGTTAATATTTTATCCCATACTTGTGTTTTTACATTCTTAGCTTTATAAGTATTTAAGCTTCCTTCGTTATTAAATTTTTTAACTATTATTGGTGTTTTTAATTTATCTCATTTACTTTTTGGTAAACAATTATATCTACATAAATTAGCTTCTGCTCCTGTATCTATCATAGGCATATAATATCTACTGTAATACCCTTCTACTACTATCTTCATTAATACATATATTTTCATATCATGTTAAAGCTCTTCTTAAGAATAATTTCTCTCTGTTATATGTTATAGATAATTGTGTATGTTCTATATTATATAATTTTATTTGTTCTAGCCATTTTATTCCTAATATTATGTCTGTTTTTTGCATTTCTTCCTTTATTTCAAATTCTATTTTTATTTTTCTAACTCTTATTGTTCTTTTTTTTTCTGCTATATTTTTAGTTTTTATTAAGCTTCTTGGTAGATCTGGGCATATATTATTGACAGATTTTATTTTCTCATTTTTGATTAGATATCTTGCTATATAATTTTCTTCTTGTCCTGTATTTAAGAGTATTAAATATTCTTTTTCATTTATTGTTCCTGTTATGTAATATTGGTTTAAATTAGTTGTTGAATTTGTTTCATAACTTGTTCTTTTTGATGAACTTGATGATTCTGGTTTTTCATAAGCTATTCTTTTTGTTGTACTTATTCTATCATTTATTATTTCTAAATTTTCTTTTATATCTATGTCTTTATAACTATAATCATTATTATCAATTGTTTTTATAAATTGTTCGAAAGGACTTTCTATTTGTATTTTATTAATTTTATTTTTCCGTTATTTTATGTTTTGTTGTTAATACATATAGATTTTTACATCTTGTTGTAAATATTTTACTTCCTGGGGTTAGTTCTATTCCTGATATTTTTCAATATAATACTAATGATTTATCTATATTTTTATCTATTATTGCTACTGAATAATTTGCACTTATTATAAATTCAAAATTTTGGTATATTAAATTTCCTTTTATGGTAGTTATTATACTTTTTTCTATAGGTTTTATAATTCTATCATCTGCTAGGTATAATTCTATTGGTGTATCTATTCATTCTCTAAAACATCCTTTTATCAATATCCCTGTTCCTCCAACGTGTACATATTTTATTGGGTCTTTATTTTTTATATCATTTATTTCTTTATTAGTTATTCTTTTTGTTACTAGTGGTATACTAGCCCTTCCTTTTACATATCTACAATCTATTACATGTTCTTTTTGACTTACTACGTAGTATTCTTCTTTTCTTCTACTAAATATATTTTTTATTGTTGGTATGTTAAATATTTTTTCTACACTTAAATCTAATTCTTTTCTTTTTATTTCATCAAATATATGACTATTAAATATTATTTTTGATCTGTTCCTTCTTCATTTAAATATTCTTTCTTTGGTATTATTTTTATATCTTCTACAGTTATTTGGTTTATTCTTATATCTTCTTCAGTCATTTAATTCATCTAATTCACTATCTATTTCATTATCTGTTTCATTTTCTAAAATTTCATATATACTATCTTCACTTTCTAATTCGTAATCTATACAATCTATCTGCATATATTCTGTATTTTCTATTTTTATTTCTGATATTTGTTTATTTTTTGAATTTTTAGGTAATTTACAATCTCTATCTAAATGTCCTAATTTTCTGCAATTATAACAAATATATTCTTTTATAGATTTCTTTTTCCTATATGGCCTTTTATGTTTATAATTTTTTTACATAATATCTTTTTCTTGGTTTCTTATATTTATATTTTGCTTTTTTGTATTTCTTATATTTCTTATGTCTTTTCTTTTCTTATAATATCTTTCTTCGCATCCAAATTAAGGTGCTATTTTATCTTTACAACATGCTAAATTTCTTATTAATTTTTTTCCATTTTTATTTCTTTTTTATATTTTCCACATAGGTTTCTATACCATTGTTGTAAAAATTTTATTCTTGCTCCTAGAGTATCTACTATTTTTTTCATCCCAACTTTTTATTATTTTTGAACTAAATGGTTCAGATAATTTATTAAAATATAATTTTCTTATTTCTTTACTTTCTTCTACATTATATGTTCCTTTATAATAATATTCTTTAAATGCGCAAGTATACTCATCTATGTAACACATATTACATATTGCTAATTTTAACATTAACTTCCTATTTATATCTTTCTCTTCATTTTATTCTTCTTTTGTTGTTGTCATATTGCTAAATTCGTCTTTTATAGCTATTTCATATTTTTTTAATAATTCTATAGGTGTTAATTTAGTTGTAGTTGTTGATGATGTTTCTTCTATAGGTTTGTTAGTTCTTAATACCCTTTTACTATTTTCAGTTAGATTTGAAAATCATAATTTCAGTGTTCCTATTAGTGTTCTTTATATATATTCTGATGCATCTGTTACATTTATATGATTATCTAATAATTGTTTTGTCATATATTCTATCCATAATTGTATTATTTTTTCTGTATCTATTACACAATCTAAGTCTAAAAAGTTATAATTTTTGTTAACTATTTGTTTTGGTGTCCATTTGTCATATTCATCCTTTAGATTATATCTTTTAAACTTATTCTTATAATATGTAGGTTTTCTTATTTCTAATGTTCTAGGTATTATATTTTCATCTTCTTTTTTATCAAGAGTATTTATTTTTTATGTTTCTATTTTCTAAGTTTTCTTCATTAATTACTTCTTGTTTTTCATTGATTTCTAATTTTTTTGTATTTGTTAAGATTTATGTATATGTTTCACTATCTTCTGAATCATAATTACCTATTTCTTCAACATCTATTGTATTTAGTTCTAATTTTTTCTTTAAATTGATTTATCTCATTTAATAATTTTTATTCTTTATCTTTTTCTTCTTTTTCTTTTTGTTTTTTTTTCATACAAATCTTTTAGCATTTGTAGTTCTTTTTCTAATTCAGCAATCCTACTATTTTTAGTTTCTTCTATTTTTCGTATTTCTTCTATAGTTTGTTATTTTATTTTTTCTATTTCCTTTTTTCTATCTATTTCTTCATTTTCTTTTTCTATTCTTACCATAACTGTCAATTTATCTTCTAATTTTAATTCTTCTTTTTCTAACATTAAATATAAATATTCACCTATTTTCTTATACCTTCTTCCTAGATTAGAAAATATTATTTTTATTTTTAATCCTTCATGATTTTCATATATTTTTTCATCTATTATAAATTCTTCTTTGTTCATTTTTTATTTAATTGTTAATAGATCATGTTGGTATGTATATTCTAGACTATCTATTGTTGATTCTAAATTTGATATTTCTTTTTTTTTTTTGCATTTATTGAGTTTATACTAACTCCGGAAATTATGTTATATTGTAGTCTTTCTATCCTTATTTTTAATTTTTTACGTTTTTTAGATATTATTTGCTTTAATTCCTTATATTTTGATAATTTTTGTATGTTATTCATCTAATAATATTTTGGGGAATATCTAAATCTAGTTTTATCAGATAAGTCATAATTAATAAATTAATCAAATAAATCTAAATATACACTACCACCAAAAAAAAGATTGGCCTACGATAAAAGATGAAAAAAATTGATCTTGGGAGGTCGGTTTAGAAAAAGTATATTTCAAAAATTAGTCTTTAGCAAAATTGATCTTCAAAGCGTTTATTTAGTGTCATAAATCAAAACAAAAAAAAAAATGCATACCAAACTTCATATATTACTTTTCTTAAAATAATTGCAAAATGGAAGGAACTAAAAGTTCAACTAGCATTATCAATAACAACTTATCAAGTGAAACTTCACATGTACAGTTTTAAATAATTGAATTTTGTAGAGCTTGTGCCACGTTCTCTTGCATAGAAAATTAACAATGCCGAAAATCTCAGAGAATATTCCTTGAAGTGAGTTTAAAGTTTGATTTGCAAATAATGCATATCCATAGATATAATTATTCTAGGTTTTGTGCTGATAATATCCCACTTGGAATAGTATCTAGCTACAGGTTTCAATGAAATATTACTCATATTAGAAGTATGAAGAATTTTATTATTGATTATTAGGACCTTATAATATTGGTAGTTGGTATCAATCATTTTCCTCTCAAAACCTTCTTTTTTCTACTTTTTTCCTTTGCTTGTATACAGAAGAATTAGAATTATTCCTTAAAAATGAAGTTTGGTAAGTAACCAGCTAATTCTCTCTGCATGTGCTTTCAGCTTTGCATGTTTATTTCAAAATGCCATTTTTTCTACTGGCGATTCTAAACTATTCATACCATCAATCCATCGTAATGGCACCATCCAAAAACCTACCTTTGAAATGTGCATGAAATGAATTTTATTTTGAAAAAGATTTGAAGTTCTGAGAGTAATTATTGTATTTCATTTGAAATAATCTTCAAATTAGTTTTTCAACTCCAAAATCTCTATTTCAAGTTGAAACAGAAATAATGCAAACTAAAATTGATAATAAAGGATATTGGCACATATATGCTATTCTCTTTGTTCCTAAATAAGTGGTGTTTTGAGCGTGAACATATCCCTTAAGAAACAACTCATTCTTAAAAAATAAAACCTTTTTTTTTTACTAACTTACCCTTAATAAATTCAATGAAAATAATGTAGTTTTTTTAATAGCTTCTTGGTTATGTAATAATTGAAGAATGATAAAATTTGAAAAACATCATTAACATTTTCTTGATTTTCTAAAACACAATTTTTTTAGGAACAAAACAAAAATGCTAAAACATCACTTTTTAGAACAGAGAGCAAGAAATTATATGAGATGGCCCTATATTTGGTGTCTTTTCATTTTTGTCTTTCAGGAGAAAAGTGTTTAAAGACTAGTCTTTCTTCTTTTTTATCTATGGTATAAATATATTTTTGTTCTTCTACATCTCAAATATTTTTATACTTTTCATGTTCATTTGTCTATCAACTACTATTTTATTTCTTCTATTTTTTTTTCTTTTTAATTTTTTCTTAATTTTTATTTTTTCTTTTCTTTTTTTCTTCTCATTTATCTTTTTTCCTTGAGCAGTATTTTTTTTTAATTTATTTGTCTTAACCTTTATTTTTCTTTATCTTTTGTTTATATCTGTTCTCATATTTTTATTTTTTTTGTTTTTCTCAAACTTTATTTCTGTTTTGTTGTTCTCATTTTTTTCTCAATTTTGTTTTTTTTTTCATTTTTTAGTTTTTATTCCCATCCTTTTTTAACCTTTATTTTTTTTCTTTATTTTTACTTTTTTCCTTCTCTTTTTTCTTTTTTCTCTACTTCTATTATATTTTGTTAATGAGCAAAATGTTAGATAATCCTCAAAGAAGATTTTCTTTCTTTGGCACCATAAATTTAAGGGTGTGACTCATTATTTGAAAGTCCTTTAGAATAAGTCTTTCCTATAAGGCAAAAATTATAAAACATCTCATAAATCATGACACAATGTGGTAGTGTCAAGTCTTGCATCGTGGCGCAAAACTTGTTATTTGAAAATTTTTTAGCAAAGTCTTTCCTCTAAGATAAGAGTTAAGAGTATCTCATAAATTAAGACATATGAAGTAGTGTTAACTCATGCCCATGGGGAGTAACTTATTTTTTTAGAGGTTCTTGGACTAAATCGTATCTTAGAGGCAAGACTAATAGAGTATCTCATAAATCAAGACACAATGTGGTAGTGTCAATTCTTGTCCATGGGGCATAACTTTCTTTTTGAAAGTCCTTGGGCTAAGTCTTGTATCTAAGGTAAGAGTTATAAAACGTCTCACTAATTAAGACACAATACGGTAATGTCAACTCTTGTCCATGGGGTTTAACTTGGTGTTTGTAAGTCCTTGGGCTAGGTCTTGCCTCTGAGGCAAGAGTTATAGAGCATCTCATAAATCAAGACATTGTTAGTGTCAGCCCCTGCCCATGCAACATAACTTGGTGTTTGTAAGTCCTTGGGATAAGTCATGCCTTAGAGGCAAGAGTTATAGAGCATCTTGTAAATTAAAATATAATGTGGTAGTGTCAACTCTTGCCTGTGGAACGTAATTTATTGTTTAAAATTCCTTAGCTAAGTTTTACCTCTAAGGCAAGAGTTATAGAGCATCTCAAATCAAGACACAATGTGGTAGTGTCAACTCTTGTCCATGGGGTGTAATTTATTGTTTGAAAGGCATTGGGCTAAGTCTTGCCTCTAAGGGAAGATTTATAGAACATCTCATAACTAAAAACACAATGTGATAGTGTCAACTCTTGTCCATAGGACGTAACTTGTTGCTTGAAAGTCCTTGGGCTAACTCTTGCCTCTAAGACAAAATTTATAGAACATCTCATAAATCAAAACACAATGAAGTAGTTCCAATTCTTGCCCATGGGTGTAACTTGTAGTTTGTGAGGATCAAAGAAAAGAAAAATAATACGAGTTGAGGAAAAATAAAAAAATATTAAAAAATATTTTTTAAAAAAAATAAAAATCAAAAGAATAAAAAAAGAAAAAAAAAAGAGATAGAAGTTGACAGGAGAAAAGAAAAAAAATAAAGGTTGAGACAAAAATGAAAAAAACAAAAGTCGAGAAAACATTTAAAAAAAAAAAAAAAAGATTAAAAAAATAAAGATTGATAAAAAAATATATAAGTTGAGAGGAGAAAAGGAAAAAAAGTAAAGGTTAAGAATTTTTTTTTAAAAAACGAGAAATAAAAAATAAAAATAAAGTAAAATAAAAAAAAGAAAAAAATAGAAGTTGAAAGATAAATAAGTATAGAGAGTTGTTTTAAAAATATTTGAGATACATACAGAGGGGCAACTAGGTACTTATTCCATATATAAACAATGAAGAAATGCTAGTTACGTAAAACTTTTCTTAAGGGGACAAAAAAGTAAAATCACCTACTATGAAAGCTATTTGTGTCTGCCTGCTTAACTCTCAGACGAGTGAAGTACTTAATTTTGGGCCAAAAATTTTGAACCCCCAAAACTTACTAATATTACTTATAATATGTAGCAAGGTATAGTATTGTGGATGTTCATTTACATATATAATTAAGTAAAATTTACATAAATTTTGACTAGTTTATCCATATTTATAACTTACCTCAATTTTTTTTTTAAATTTCATAAAATTCTAATTTTTTTTTCAAATACATATTGTCAAAAGAGATACGAGTTTGATGATACATTTTAATAAACAACTAAATCCTAAAAATTAAAGATAGTAATGATAAATTATGGATTTAATGAGTAATTAACTCTTCAAATCTTTTAATTAACAACAATACATCCCCTAAAAACGGCAATTTGTTAATAATGAAATATTTTGAAAGATTATTCTCCATATTCAGTTAGCTTATTCATTCTAAATATTTTGAAAGATTATTCTCCATATTCAGTTAGCTTATTCATTCTTCTTCTTCATTTTTTTTCTGCGATTTTTTCTTTATCAACTAATCAAAATGAATATTTTGGTGTTATTACATTATTTCAGTGTTTGGATTACTGATGTCAAGTATGAGGGATATAAGTGTAATGACATTGTAGTAAGCAAAAATATTACATACGAAAAATTAATTTCTGTCGTTACAGCTGAACTTGAAATTGATGAAAGTAGGAAAAAATTAAAGATGGATACGTTGTCGAAGGAAATTTAACTTCATTTGGGGGTGTAATTATATATTGAGGTTAAGAAAAGTGTGCAAGGTTATGGAATGTATCCACTATGCATCACAACAATCGGTAAAAATGAAAGAAATATGTTGTTTGGGTGTGAAACTGATGTGGTTATGTGTGTAGAGACCATTGATGTGGAAAGTCTATCATTAAATCTTGTTAATTCAGATATTTTGGATCATTTGAATTTGATCGACGTTAAGTTGAACAAAATAATTTCAGATTGCAAGAATTCAAATGTTAAGGTAGGTCAAATCTACAGAGACAAAAAACACTAATTTCTGTAATGACAAAGTATGCAATTAATCATTATTTCAATTTTAAAGCAAAAAGTCCGACAAACAAATGTATGTATCTGATGTTGCAATTATTAGAAATTATTTTGTGTTTCATGTTATGTCATTATGTATCTCTAGTGTTATATTGTCACCTTAAAATATTGAAAGTATTTGAGCTAAAGTTATGTTAAACTATTACATGTTATGATATATGTATCTGATGTATCTCATGTTTAGACTTATCTGAAGATACGTGTTTTAATAATGTTAGTAGTAAGAGATATATAATTGTTTGCCTATGTATTTGGATATATAATTTAATTTTGTTAAAAGATATTTTATATTGTTGTTGTTGAAGTTAGCAGATTAAAAAAGTTTTAAAGTCATATAGAATTTGCTGTAGTGCATTATTTAATGATACATTTTAATATATTTATGTTGATCTAAAGTATTTTATTTTTGTTTGTTTGCAGCTATGTACTAAAATATTTTTCAATGGATTGTAGTTGAACTTTTAAGGCCTTTTGTCTGAAATATTTGAAACTCTTTAAAGTAAGGATGTTTCAAGATTTTCACAAATGCCCTTTGAAAGAGAATGTTCACACAAGTTCAAGCAATGGCTGTGTTTGTTAGTGGTTTTACTTCTTCGAAACTAGTCAATCATAAGAGCAAACACACACCAACTGACATAATTGAAGATATTAAAGTTGTTTTGGGTGTTGACATTAATTATCAGAAATCATGAAGGAAAAAAGAACGTGCAGTTGAGATGCTAAGGGGAAAACCTGCGGATAATTACCATCAAATAACTAGATACATATATATGCTTACTTCAGTGTATTCTGGATCACATATTAAAATGCACAAATTTGAAGATAACAAGTTTATGTATTTGTTCATAGAAATACAACCATTAATAATAGAATTTCAATTTTGCAGGCTAGTAGTCGTAGTTGATGGTGCACATTTGGGAGGAGCATATCAAGAAACATTTATCTCGGCTAGCACTCTTGATAGTGCAGGTACTTTATATTAGATATTTAAGCTCACAGTCAAATTATAAATTTATACTTATCTATTTATGTTGATTTTTTTGATTGAATTTAAATTTAGAAATAAAAAAATAGTTTGTATTTGAATTTTAGGAAGTATATTGTCAATCGCGTATGGTATTGTTGAGTCAGAAAATGATAATTTTTGGAGTTAATTTTTTTAGCAGTTTAAATGTACTTTTGAGAAGCGTGAAAATATGTGTGTTATATCTGATCATAACGAAAGCATAATGAATATTGTTAGCATTATTAATCTCAATGTGTCGCATCTTACATGCGTTTGGCATCTATTGAAGAATGTATGCACAAACTTCATAAAGAGCAAAGATAGACTTAACAAATTTTTTTATGCAATGGCAAAGGCTTACAGAAAAGAAGATTTTGATTTTTTTATGAATCAAGTTAGCAAGATGGATCATAGAGTAAAGTCATATCTTAAGGATGTTAAATTTGAAAAGTGGGCACGAGTGTATGCACCAGTTAACTAAGGTAGAATGATGACTTCAAATATAGTTGAGTGTATAAATGAAAAAATGGTTGAAGCACGTGATTTGCCTATGTTAGAATTTCTGGGACAGTCAAATAAATTATTTGAAAAGTGAAATTACAAAATAAAGAGAGAGCATCCTATACAAATACATCATTGGGTAAAAGATTTGAAGGCATTTTTCACCTTAATACTTTGAAATCTTCACGGCTAAAAGTTAGTTATTTGTTTACTTTTGTTAGTCAACTTATCTATTGCTATTTTGATATTACAGTACACTTTTATCAAAGTCTATCTTACATTGACATTGATTTCTATTTCCTCTATTTGTTAGAGATACATAAAACTATAATATGTTATCAAAAGATACAAAAATATGAAGATATATAGAACATCATGTTAATAAATTATTTATTTTCCTTTAGGTTAGTGCTTCGTCATCATATATGTACTCTATTTATGATGACGAAGAAAATACATTATATGTCTAGATAAGAGAACTTGTGGTTGTGGAAGATTTCAGTTGGACGAGATAACATGTCAACACGCAATAGCAGTTCTAAAAAACAAGCATGTAATAGATATGAGCCTTATTACTCTGAGTATTACCATTCAAAATATTTGATGAAGACGCATGAAATTTTGAGGTTTTCAATGCCAAATAAGAAAGATTGGATTGTGCCATAGAAAATTAAAGACGAATCAGTGTTACCACCAAAATATAAAAGATCACCAGGAAGGCCAAAAAAAGGAAGACTCAAGAAAGCAAGTGAAACTCTTATATCAAACAATAATGATTGCGGGAGATGTGGTTATGAAGGTCACAACAGACATACTTGTAATTTCTTTCCAATAAAAAAGTGAGATTTTGGTCTTCATCAAAATAAGTCTTATTAACATTTTTTTCTGTATTTTAATTATTCGACATTTGACAAAACAATTATGAAATTATTATTACTTTTGGATCTTTGGATGAATAATGTTTGCTGGAATACGATTTTTCTTATTTATGCAATTTACATTTCAGTAAAATACCTTAAGTCATCTTAGATTAAAATGGTACTTTATTAACTTTATAAGTAATATCATTAACTTTATATGTAATAATATCGTAAGAACATTGCACTAGTTATATAGACTCGTCAAATAATTCAATTTTTAGTTCAGAAAAAATATTTAGTATTTTGTATAATTTTATTGGACAATGAAAACTTGAGATGAGTTTTTAAAATATTCTCATTTAACTAGTCAATTAATTCTTGTTTTGTAAACTTATTAAAATCATCTATGAGTTTTTTTATTTCATAAAATTATTAATGTTAAATGAGCTGGTTGTATCTCCTTGAAAATATTTTTAATTCCGACTGAAACCTATAATATATTTGTATCTTTTGCAATATAAACTTGTATCTCTTTTTGTAAACGTGTATCTTTTATAAATTGTTGAATGTAATAGTATGTATCTCTTATATTTTACTATATGTATTTTTTTTATTAATATGTATCTTATATAATGGGAAATTATTTTAATTTGTATCTCTTAGATATGCAGTTTAGAATTATGTATAATTAGACATGTATCTCTTGTTTATAAAATGTATCTCATATAGTCGTGTGTTGTTTAAATTAGTTTCTCTTAGTATTAGGTAGATTAGCTGGCAATTGTACATAAAACTCTATTACAGATCCTAAAAAAGGTATACATGTACAACAGTTTAAACAACACACTTCAAATTAGAATAGTGATTATAGATAATTAATATATAAAATACATGGAATAATTCTTAAAAATAAAACATCAAATACTCAACATGAGTACTTCAACAGAAATACTTGTTAAACTAACATATAATTCAAATAAAATGTAATGCTTTAAATTTTTAAACATAAAATACCATCCACAATGATTAATTAAGAAACTTCTCCAGACGACCATGTCACCACATTAGTTGACAATTTTACTTTTTTGGAAAAAGAAAAAGTTAATCAAAATAAACACAACTAAAACTATTCAAGACTAATTACATCTTTTGGAACAGATCTTATGAGGGTGGATTTAGGGTTCGACGAGTCTTCATTATCATTAAAGTAGTTGTTCTCTGCCTTATGCATTCCATACTTTCATAGCAAGGATGCATATTTCAAATGATAGTATTCGACAATAATACCAAAACATGGTACGTCTAATCCATCACTTAAAAACTCGATGAACACAACTACAAAAAATTCACAATCTCTGCAGTTTTATTATTTTTTGAAACAATATAGTTACTTATTATTGAATCCTAATAAAATAATCATAAAATCAAAAAATATACTTACAGGCTACCTCTATGTTGTTTTGCAATTCCAAATATATACTCCACTTCAAATGGTTCCTTTTCAGTCTTCTCATGATACGATTCAAGCGATAATCAATATATTGAAACCCTTTGTTCAAGAAAGTTGTTATGTTGGGGGAAAGTAGGCAACATTATTGCCAACTTTTAGACATTATTATGCTAATCTTTGTTTCTTACTGATAACATGGAATCATAAATATGTATCTGCCGCTCCTTCAAAATAATTACTGCTAGAATCCAATGAAACTCCCTGCCGCAATTATCGAGATGTATACCTCATCTAACAGATGCCAAGAAATACCAGATGACAAACTAAATCCTGTGATTATGTTAATTATGAACTTCTCAATTTGAACAACAACACTACAATGTTGAATTGACTCTTGAGTAGTGAACGCCTTCTTATCTTTAGATTGATGATAATTTCTATATACATTGTCAATATAGTTCTTGAAAAAATAAATAAATTTTGTGTATCTGTATCTTGAATTTATTTAATTTCTTTCCTTCTTCTGTAAATAGTATAAAATGACATCCACATGATTCAGAAAAAATATATTCAATATTGAAATTACCGTAATGTGTTTAAAGATACAGGTTATAATCTTAACTTAGACAGATTTGTGGAACATCTGATAGTTCTCTACAACTATATAATTACAAATAATTATAATTAATCTTGTTTTCTTATTACATTATATGATAATTAATCTAAAAAATAAAAATAAAAGTTTAATAATACCTCGTCATTCTAGCACTTGTTGGGTTGGTACATAAGATAAAACCAATTCTTCAACTTCAAAAATTCAATAATAAATTAAGTAGATGAAATTCAATACTTGAACACACAACTTTATAGTGGCCATCCTTATCTTTCCTACAAAAAAGAGAAAATAGATGCTATAAGCTAACATTATTATTTTTATTTTACAATGTCATAGTAAGAACTTACTTATTTGCATGTTGCTTGAAACGTCTCTCAATTTTCCATTCCTGAAATGTTGATGCTATATTAAATGGACTTACGCCTGTGATGTTATAACCTTCGAATGGATTTCTTTTCTACACTTGTGAAATAGCTTTCTCCTTTCATTTTAAACTAAAGTCAAATATGAAGACTGATATATCTTTGATGGTTTTCTAGTACGATGCATCAGTGTCTTTTTTCCATCAGTTATTGGCTTATATGGACATGAAAATGCTTTCAGTATATTTGTATCACTGATTATATATTGACTCAGAGTGAACGGTGTAGGTTTGTAAACTACCAATGAAAGAGCCGAAGCTAGAGCAACATTACTTAAGACGGGTAGTTTGTTTCCTTCACAACACCACTAGACAGTTGATCAGTGTAGGTGTCTGGTAACGTCCAAGCTACGCCTCCTCTCAGAACATGATACAGTCATTTCCAAATTTAGTAATCCAACAAAGGTTGGGGCCAAATCCCAAAGGAATACGTGGATTTGTGGATCTCAGTTGTTATAATCAACGGGCAGAACTGGAAAAGTAAATAGGAGATTCTGTGTATCAATATCGGGCTAGTAGCGAATATCAAGTTCGATTGTAATCAGTTGTAAGTGAACATTAGGATTATGTTACCCTTGTTTTCTCAACTCTGTATGCTTAGTGTGATTTGTTGAACCAACCCAATACCTTGCATACAAAACCGATATGTTATGTAACTTCGACAGTTTTCTAGATGAGTAGAAGGATTTCACCCTTTACCTTTTGAGTCTTAGGATGGCGCCTTACTAACCCTTATCTTGATACTAGTTAACTATTATCTTTTGAGTCTCTAGTTATTAGATGAAATCTAACCATCTTATGTAGATATGGCATGGATCGACAACTAAATTACAAATTACTGTTGTCTTTACCTTTTCCTAGTCACCACTACTCTTTTGGAGTAAGTAGCAATAATCTAGGTGGGATCCTAACGTATGTATCTATTAAGAAAACTATTATATTGAAGATAAAACAATACATGCATGGGTATCGGTTCAGAACAACAATATCACTTCCCCTACTTGGTCAATATGCTACAGTTTCCACAACCCTAGCTGTAGGTTTTTAGCCGCTCATGCTTGTGAAGAAATCAACAATATTCATGATTGAATGCATAGATGAAATCACAATAATAAGAAGTATAAAACCCACAACTGTAACTAAATTAATCAATTGAAGTTAATACAAGAAAATCCCAAGATCAAAATCTAATCTTGGAATCAAAATATGTTTGCAAATATCAAAAGTTTGTAATTCCTACTTAAAATACATAAAGGGTATTTATAGTACATGAGGAAATCCTAAAATCAAAGTTCAAATGAAATAGGAGAAAATAAGATCGGTGGCCACTTATGTTCTTTTCTTGTGCCCTGACTCTTAGCTTACGTAGTACTTGTGGCCGGCAAGGTGTGCGTAAGTAGCGACCGCAAGTGCCAGGACCAAAAATCCTATAGGTCAGCTCTCACAATTTTGGACTTCTGGCACTTAGTTTGCCCACATGTGGTCCACCTGTACTACTTGCGGTCCACATGTTGACTTAGTAAGTGTCGAGAGTCATATTTTAAACTCTTCTTCAAGTCACAAACATGCTTTGATCACGAACAAAATGGAAAGTATCCCAAACATCCATATTTTCTCTAATAAGTAGCCAAAGCATCTTTTTCATGAACTTAGCATAAAAAATAAGATTTCTTGCAAAACATACCCAAAACACATCATATCTGACAAAACAACCTCAGAAACTTGCATATTTTCCTTATTGTAAGCATTAAAGCTATATGCCTATAGCATATCAACACCTTCAACTTAGAACGTTTGCATGTCCTCAGAAAAAAAACACAACAAAATAAAAACGTTGCCTAGCTAGGGGAATCTAAGTTATTCAAGGCAGTCAATCAATACTTCAAGCTCAAAACACAACATCCTTTTCAATCTTATTTTTAAAAATTCAATGTGTATGAATAGGAAGCATAACAATGTGACACAATAGGATCAAGGTATGGTATTGCATTAGTAATAGATAACCACACATATGTATAAGTTATACTACCTAAAACAAGTAAGCAGTTAGCAATATGACTTTTGTGCCCTCACAACAAAGATGTCCCACTCACTCATATGAAATCATGCATGTCAATACAGGGACAGTCAAGAAACACTCATGCTTAGAAGAGAAGTTCCAACTAGTGTGCATCAAATACCATAGGATTGCACTTTTTTTTTATTTTAGTTTTCAGACAGTCAAGTTAGGATCACTGTAGGACTTTTCTCGACTTGTAATGTAGGCTTGGGAGCTGATATAGTACATATGGACATATCAAGTGATTAAGACTCCTTGGCACTACACTAACCTTGGAGTCTCATTGATTAGATAATTTTTCTTTATTCCACCCTTATTTGTCCCTTTTTATTCATTGTTCCACCTGCAGGTTGGATGTGTCTTTTATTCTTTCTTTTTCACTTTTTTTACAATTTTTCTTCTCTTTTTCTTTTTCTATTTCTTTTTCTTTTTTATTTTCTTCCACACTTAGCCCCACTGACTTTTTCTCTTATTTTACCCTTTTATATACCCATTTTACACTACGTACCCCTATGATAGCAACCCTCAACTTAGGCATTTTACCTGAGTTGAGGTGCACAATGTCTAAGGTGGACCAGAGCCAAAACAGGTTTATCGTAATATAAATGAGCAGAGCTAAAATAGGTTCATTGTAATATAAATGGAAAGGTAAATTGGTAAAATAAGGAAAATAGGCAATAAGGCTCCAAAGAGAGATCAAGGGTTACTATTTCACACATGAAAAGTCATTTAGGCTAAAAGTAGACTAAAATCAACAACGGCCTATGATCCTTTCCTAATCGACTACCTTCAACCTAGGCAAGACTATCCAGGCAAGTTCTGAATTCAACACAAAAAGAAAACTAAGTAGAATCTCACACACACATAGCAAAGAGTCAGTATTACAAGCTACTACTTATCCGCTTCATGCAATTGTCAGCAAGTGATTATCATGCCCCTAATTCTAATGCCATAATAAGATCAACAAAGTTCATGCATCTAGACATTCACACAATTCTAAAACAAAAAATTGAAGGGGTATTAAAAATCATAAAAACATGACTATTGTCCTAAATACTCAAAAATCTCCTAATTACACAAAATATATCACAATACAAAATAAAAACTACGATATAAATTATCCTATACATGTCAGTTCTGCAACTATACTGTTGTCGACAGGAAAAGAATCACGACAATAAAATCCCGCGGCGGCTATGGTACATCCTATCCCCAACTAAAAAATTCCACATTGTCCTTAATGCGCTAAAATAATACAAAAAAAAAAGGAAAGTGAGAACATACCTAGGATGTGCTAAGCGTTCTGTCCTAATCATCCCCAGATAGGGGTATATCAGTTGGCGGCGATGGAGGTGATAGCGGTGCACTACTAGATGATACACCCACTGCTAGATCTATATGCCTCTACCAGTCAACAACTATATTCTCCATCAAATCGTGTCTAGTGCTTTTAACGACCTGGTCATATGGCATATTAGGATCCTGTAAGTCTCCAA
Organism: Capsicum baccatum var. pendulum; assembly: GCA_030864225.1. Taxonomy (NCBI): domain Eukaryota; kingdom Viridiplantae; phylum Streptophyta; class Magnoliopsida; order Solanales; family Solanaceae; genus Capsicum; species Capsicum baccatum. Next base: position 72,081,254 of record CM061556.1, on the reverse strand, counting down.
TGTGACCTCTCTTGGCCCCAACTATTAGGAACTTCTCATCATCCTCCGCAAAGAAATAAAATTATCTTAGTATGTATGGAGGTTATATATAGACCACTAGGGGTATAACTGAGGGAATGGTTACTACACCACTCTCTATAAGAGAGCGTACCTCTGCTCATAATATATCAAAATTCTTCTTTATTTGGGCTAGATCCATCACATCTGACTCTATAAATTAGGTTGTAACCTATCTCTTAAACTTATAAAGATGTATCTAGAAGTCAGCATACAACTTCGATAGTGCAACTCTCTGTGCGGCCTCCCATTTGGCCTCTACCTGCTTAAATCTCGTCCGAACCCCAGATTTTATCTGCTCATATAAGATAGTCATCTCGATCTCAACAACCCTCAATCGAGCATCTGTGACCCTCAAGTTTTCCACTAGGCTCTACAAGAAATCTCTAGATATAGTAATCATACCTGTAGCAAGATTTGTAATGGATGGGCGAGTAGGCTTTGAAGATTAACCAACTGGCTCTGAGGTCTAAGTCGAGGCTGATAAAGAAATGGTTGGTGTACCCTTACCCTGCGTACTTGAATTTTGATCCTCCCTCTGCTCCCCTATCTCTATATTAATACTACTACCCACTCACCTCTATGTACATCACTAGGCTCAGTGGAAATTGTTCTGCCCTTAGTCTAGGCCCTAGGTATTGTTGCTGGCTTTGTAGATCTCCTAGGAAGCCCTGGGTGTGCCAGGCTTTTTGTACTCTCTATCTACACAGTAGCTATATCCAGTACTTTCTTATCTATGCTCGGTATCTTAGATACACCGTCCTCATCATATAGTCTCTGTATCATACATGGGAATGGAAGATTAGCTGTCTCCTTAAATAATTTATCATGTATCTCATACCGGAGGATAGGTACAAAATCAATAGCATATCTGGCCATCATACTAGCAATCAGTATTTGAAGTAAATATTTAATAAATTATTTGAAGTAGTGGGGAACAGTCAATATCTGATCAACAACTACCAAAATTGGCCTGAAATGTCAACAAGCCCTTCTTAATCACACTTTGACCCTTATTCCATGGGGTAGCCTCACCCAAAGGTGAGTATAGATGGCTATCTACCTAGCCACCTCATCCTTGTCTCATCTGTGCTCAGTCTCTTGCATAATGTATCGATCAAGTGTGACTCTCAATCTATAGTTACTCTCAACTGTAGATGTAGGAGTGATATAATTGGACCAAAGATAACCCAATGGATAGTCTCTGATTAAAGATCAACTCTAACCCCTCTCACACGTGTATGATCAAGCTGTGGCTACTCCATATGTCTCATTGATCCTAGAAATTTGTGTATAAAAAGATCGACTATAGCTTGATATGAAGTGTAAACCTCATGTACCATGGTTGGTATGTAATAAATAAGTGGTCTTGTCATCTACCTAACTAGTAACTATTGAGTGCAACCCGTAATTGTGGTACTCGAATTAGTCTAGATAGATCAATCCAACGCTCATCATAAATAAGCCTCTTTGGCCTGCCAGTGTCTGAGATATGAATGTTATATCAAATATGTCACGAATATATGGGTGCACGGCTCTGCCCCTACTGTACTAGTGCATCGTAGGAATCCTGATCTGTACCCTTCACAGACTAGGGTATATCTGACTGTTGTACCTGTGTGACGGTACCCTCATCTGACTGGGGTACTGTTGATGGATCCTCCTACTTAGAATCCTTAGATGAATCCTGTTAACCTTACTCAGACTGGGGGTCCAGAGCTATAATATATGGAGTAGACTCAATATTTCTCTCCGCTTCCTCCTCCTCCTCCTCCTCCTCCTTATCATCATCATTATCAAATCGAAAAGTGTGTGAGGGTGACATCTATGCTGACTTCATCCATGAACGGTATGCAACTGTCTAAGTAGCCTGGTGCATCTGCCCTCTAGTAACTCTTTGTGTCACCCCTACTGTAGTATCTCTACATCGCTACCTCGGGTATTTCTCCACTGAACCACTAGGCTCAGGTGACTCTGTTCATCTCCTCGAGGTATCAGCCTTCTTCTTCTTCATAGGTTTGGGTCTCATATTTACCTTAAAAACAAGTCATTAGTTTCCAACAAAAATGAGGGATAGAAAAAGTTGAAGAAAAACTCAAAATTTAAAAAATTTGAATTTTTCCTCAATTTTCACCCCCTATAACTTATTTGAAATCCTAACTAGACTAATGTGCACAGATATGTCAAGAATCGTGATTTTCAATGCAAACTCAACATGCTCAACTTGTGGTATTACTCTACTTCGTCAAGTTCAACTTCTAGTTAGGGCCTAATCTTCGAATTCAATTCAAAACAAGGCCCTACATTATGATTTTAGACTACTTCAAGGCACCTACATACAAGCATGATGGAATCTATATATTTTTCATGGTAATACACATATCAACTTGTTTATACAATAAGTAAATCAATACATAATCCTTTGGAGCCAAGAAAGTTACCTTTTTATGATGAACCGAAAGTGAATAATGAAGAACTCGAGAAAATCAAAGTTGGAACTTGTTTTTTATTGTATTAGGACATGTTGGTATCTCAAACAAGTGTCAATTTGGCCTTTACTTAAGTGTGGGGTTAGTTTATATTTTAAGAGAGAAGTTTGAATTCAAAGAGAAAAGTAAAGTTTTGAGGATTTAAATGAGTTAAAATAAGGTTAAAGATGTTTAAATAAGGATGAAGGTTGTTTTAGGTCATATATGTGCTGGTGGGCCCAAGATTTTAATTAAAATCTGGGCCCACTTTTGACCTAGTCGCGGCACCACTTACACCTGCCACCATCAGCCAGTAGGTGCAGGGCGCAAGTGTATGGCCAAAAGTTTTGGCCCACTTTCCTACACTTCAAACTTTTCTTTTTAATATTTTTCCATCTACTAATGGTCCCAAAATTTAAAATTACAGTTCCAAAAAGTATGAATAGGAGCCAAAGTCTAATACTTTCCATTCTTATCCTCAAAATATCAATTTTTCAACTTATTACTCAACTTACCTGGTCCGTGTGGGACATATGACGTTTATGGATTGGTCACATAGTACCCTTACCTGCAAATCGATGAATGTATTATTCATACCATATTTTGGGCAAGTTCATAAGCTAAAACCTAAAAAAATGAAAACAACAAAAAATAAACACTAAAATAGTTGGTTGCCTCCCACCCAACATTTGATTTAACATTGCAACACGACATGACTGTATTGGTTAATCAAACTACACCAACAAGTACATGGGTTTCCTCCCATGCAACGCTTAATGTAACATTGCAGCACGACGTGGGTATCTTAATTACTCAGAATTCATTAAGATACCTATAAGAGTAAACTCTAGGGTTATCAATACAATCAATCATCGACACCACTCTCATGCGGTAGCTACCTCATTGATTTTTAGATGTTGAATGTGGCTTCCTCACCGTTGACTCTGAATTTTATCTCTCCTTTCTCTATGTCAACCATCTCTCTACTTAAAGCCATAAACAGTCTCCATAATATAATAGGCATCTCGGTGTCAACCTCACAGTCTAGAATGACAAAGTCCGACAAAAAATAAAGTTGTCAACTCTCTCAATCATATCAAAAGAAATGCCAATGAGTTTTTTTATCGTGCGTTCAACCATCAACAGCCGCATTGAAGTCGGTTCCAGAGAGTTCAAACCCAATTGATTGAATATGGCCTGCGACATCAAATTAATGTTGGAACCTAAGTCACATAAGGCTCTGGCAAATTGGGATTACCTAAAAGTACATAGTATAGTGAATACTATGGGGTCACTCTTTTTCTAAGCCAAAGACATCGTAGTGACTGTACTACAGTGGTGCAAGCCATCAACATCCTCAATTTTCACTCCATTCTTCTTTGTGACCAACTATTTTATAAACCTGGCATATCTAGTCATCTTCTCAATTGCCTCGATAAGAAGAATATTCAAGATTAATTATTTTAGCATCTTGAGAAATTTCTTGAATTTTCCTTCCTCTTTTTTCTGCTTCAGTTATTGAAAAAAAGGTGGGGGCGGTCTCAACATTTATCTTATTTCTTTCTCAACCACTGAACCCTTACCTTTTTCCTTAGCAACTGCCTCATCACTATTTATGGCCTTTTCTGACTCCACAATAGGTGTCTCATCAACATCAGCTTCTGTTGCAGGCAGCGGGGGATCTATAGTAGTAATACTATTCCTTATAGTAATGGCAAAAACATGACCATCATTTTTTATATTCTGCACAGTGTTGCTCTAAAGGGTACCTGGCTACCTCTGGTTCAGAATTGCTGACATCTACCCAAACTAGTGCTCTAACTGCTTGATAGCAGTTACAGGAGATTTGACCTTTTGGGTCAACCCTGAAATATTGGCCTTAATCTCCTTAAGGATGATCTCCTAATTTTTCTGGCCCTTCACCACTTCATCAATATCTCTTCAATTCTAGATTTTATATCTCTTCTACTAGGCGGAATGTACCTATCTTTCTTCTCTATATAGTTATCCTTCTTTCTTTAATCAGTGTCTCACTCTCTACTACGGTCTCTATATCTGTCATAGTAGTTCTAACCTTGGTTCTATTTCCCTTGGGCTCAAAAACCCTCCAACCGACGATCCATATAATTTGCTTCCTTCTCCAGTTCAAACTCATAAGCTTTGGAAGCTGACCCTATGTTGCTAATGCATTTATTTTCTCAAAAGTTATTGTTTCAAGATACTTTGCTAGTACCCTAAATCAGTTCTTAGAAACTCAATCTCTTGCTAAACTAAATCATCGACTACTTTCTAGTTGTAAGAGGCACTAATAATATATGTGCCATATCCCCTTTCAGCCACTAGTCGGTTAGTGAGTGAGATCTGATCTAACATCTCTTAAGCTGCCTCCCAGCGTAATCTCATAAAATCTCCTCCAGATATGGTGTCTACCATGGCTTTGAAGATAATGGTCAAGGCTTGGAAAAATATCTCCAACAAGCTCATCCCTGACATTCGATGGTTAGGCACCAAACTTACCTTCTTCTTGATCTTGAACCATGACTCATACATAAATTTTGAATACAGCTACCTGAAATTATAGATCTTTTCCTTAATCTATAACACCCTAGATTAAGAAAAGAATTGGTTTAAGAATTGCTTGCATAACACATTCTATGAAGTCATAAAGCATCTTGGCAATTCCTCTAACCATGAAGATGCTTTTCCTATGAGTGAGAAGAGGAATACCCTCAGTATATGTGCTTTCTAATTCATCCCTAAATTTATGTACGAACTATAGATCCCGATGAAATTATCAAGGCGCAAATTTAAATTATCTATATGCAGACCCATAAATACACCCTTCAGATTTAAGAGTTGGATCATTGCACTTATTATGTCAAACTTAATGCCTGTGGTAAAATAAGAAGAATAACAGCTCTAATATTTGTTGGCTTAATGAATCCCAGATCTTTTTCATCGTCTATATATGGCTGCACATATTGATATCCTGTGATCACTTGAACATGGGCACCTCTCGCTCTATTCTGATTTTTACCGAGTGTTGCTCAACAGTTTGCTTCTTGTCTTTGCTCAGCTAGCTCTTTCTCCCAAGCTACCCGCTGAGCTTCTTCCATTTCCCTCCTCTTATTCTTAGCTTGAGCTAAAAGTCAATCGATCTTTCAATCACTAATATCCTATACTTCTTCGGGAGGAGGGGGTACAACATCACAAACTCCTTCAAGATTATCATCTCTTATCTGTTCCACCATCCTACTAGGTGTTTGTAGGATCCTCTCTAGATTCAAATTCACTTGGGGTAAGAGAATGCCTCTACTCTATGTGTTAGGCATGCACCGGTATATGCCTAACTAAGAACAAAATAAAATACCAAAAAATTGTAATAACTTCAAATCATAAATCAACATCGTATTCCCCAGCAATGGCGCTAAGCTTTGGTGACATCCAAGATATACCTCATCTCAGAAGATGATACGGTCGTTGCCAAATATAGTAATCCAAAAAAGGCTAGGGTCAAATCCCAAGGGATTTCATGGATTCACGGCTCTCAGTTATTGTAATCAATAGGCAAAACTAAAAAATTAAATGGGGGGTTTTAAGTATCAATATCATATTAGAAGAAAATATCAACTTTGATAGTAATCAATCGTAAGTGACCACTAAGATTGTGTTCCCCCTGTCTTCTCAACTATGTAGGCTTATCGTTCTTTATTGAACCAATCTGATACCTTGCATGGAGAATCGATAAGTTATGTACCTTCTATAGTCTTTTGGATGAGTAGAAAGATTTCACCCTTTACCTTTTGAGTCTTAGGATGTCACCTTACTAACCCTTATCTTGATCCTAATTAACTATTACCTTTTGAGTATCTAGTTATTAGATAAAATCTAACCAACTTACATAGATAATACCTAGTAGCGTAGATAAACAGCTAAACTCCAAATTACTATTTTCTTTATTTTTTCTAGTCACTACTCCTCGTTTGGAGTAAGTAGCAATAATATAGGTGGGATACTAACATGTGAACCAATTAATAAAACTATTACATTGAAGATAAAGCAATACATGCATGAATATCGATTCAAAATAACAATAGCACTTCCCCTATTTTGTCAAAACGCTAGGGTTTCCACAATCCTAGCTTTGGGTTTTTAGACGCTGATGTTTGTTAGGAAATCAACAACATTCATGATTGAAATCATACATTAAGTCAAAATAATAAGAAATAGAAAATCCACAATCATAGTTGAATTAATCAACTGACGTTAATAGAAGAGAATCCCAAGATCAAAATCTAATCTTGGAATCAAAATATGTTTGTGAATATCAAAATTATGTTACTCATACTAAAAGAACATAAATGGTATTTATAGTTCATGAGGAAACCCTAAAATCAAAGCCCAAATAAAATAGAAGAAAATAAGGCCGGTATCCACTTATGGTCTCTATTTGCGCCCTAACTCTGGGCGCAGGTAGCACTTGCGACCTAATGGGTGGGCTCAAGTAGAAACTGCAAGTACTAGGACCAAAAATCCTGCTAGTTAACTCTTGAGATTTTGGACTTCTGGAACTTGTTTTGCCCACATTCGGTCAACATGTACTGCTTGGGGTCCACATGTTGACTTAGCAAGTGTTGGGATTCATCTTTTCAGCTCTTCTTCAAGTATCAAACCTATTTTGATCACGAACAAGTTGGAAAGTGACCCAAAATCTACATTTGCTCTAATAAGTAGCAAAAACATCTTTTTTAACCCTTTTTATAAACTTAGCATCCAAAATATGATTTCCTGTTAGACATACCCAAAATGCATCATATATGACAAAACAACCCAGAAACTTGCATATTTACCTTATTTTAAGTGTCAAAAGTGCTATATTTGTATAGCACATTAGTGTCCTACACATAAGTGTCCTGTACATAATATTAGACGATTTGGTGAAATAAAGGAAATGAAAAACTATTCAATGACTATGGTTTTCAGACAGATATTAAAAAAGTTTAGATAATAGATGTTACTTTAGAAGATACATAGAAATATAATTTATAGATACATGTGAAATTCCCAACTTTTCAACATAATCATAAACTTATTGTACAAGGTATATAATACTACAATAACTATTCTATAAGATACATAATTTATTAGTTAGATACATATTTGAATAATATGAGAATTGCATACTAAAATACCTGTTACTCTATGAGATGCATTATAACAAAAATAGATACCAGAATTAGATTCAACTTTTACATCTACTATAATTTTCAAGATACATACAAAATTTACTATGCCAGCACAAAAAGCATGTTGTAACCGACAAACTAAAATAACCTATTGAATTGTATAAATGTGGCTTATGGCCATCGGTTCTATGTTGTCATTGATGTGGATGCCCTTTGGAATCTCGATTTTAACATGAAATTTAAAACACCGAGTCCATCATAAGGGTTGTCTCTATTTAGGATCTCCTTTAGTTGATCATCCTAAAATGTAGTACTTAGAGATGTTATTACGGTATAAGTAAAACGATCCTTGTATTTCACAAAATTATTTAAATAATATAAGTTTTCCTACTATAAATTCAATTATTTTGGTGAAGTAACATTTGTTCCTAAGCAATAGTATTTTTTCTACTTAACAACACCACTATCATCTGAGTCATTAAGTTTTATTGAAGTGTTAACATTACAATAGTATGACGTAACTACTTTAAGCGAACTCAATGCCATGAAAAATAGTGTAGTAAGTGAAAAATTGTGAATTGACAATGGAAGAGACGAAACTAGAGTGGCATCACTTAAGATGGGTAATTCACTTCCTTCTACATTACTACTAGGCAGCTGATCAGCGTGAAAATCCTGGACATAATGTTACGACTGTTTGGTGAAATATAAGATACAAAAAACAACTCAATGATTAATGTATTATCCATAGATACAAAAAATTATAAATAATAGATGTTACTTTTGAAGAAACATAAAAATATTACTTATAGATCTATGTAAAAATGCCAACTATTCAACATGATCACAAATGGATTGTAATAGATACATAATACTACAATAACTATTCTATGAGATATATATTATCTTAGTGAGATACATATTATAAGATCATGCTATATACATACTAAGACAACTATTACTCTATGAGATACATTATAACAAAAAAGATATAAGAATTTCATTCAGCCTATACATCTATAATAATTTATAAGCTACATAAGGGATTTCCTATGAAAGCACAAAAAACATGTTATAACAGACAACTAAAATACCATTGAAACTGTATGACCATTAATGATGTATCAAAAAAAACACAATGTACTATCAAATTATAGTAAACATGATTATCATTTCACTTTCTAAAATGTCACATTGGGTACTTTTACCGGCATAGTTCCATGAATGGTAACCATCAGTATTGAAATTCTTTAAACTGTTCATGCTGAACTTGATTTACCAGTGATACCGACCTTGTTTCTAATTTAGTAGGTCATTCAGAATCACCTAGTTCATCTGGATTGTGTTATCCATGTGGACTCTCCTACCCAAGACCGACGTGAAATTTAAAATATTGATACACATAAAAAGAATTTAATTGTTACAAACTCAATAAATTGAAAATCAGGTTACCTTCTTTTAATAAACATGCTTCGGCTTCAATAATTTCATAATCTCCATGTATTGGTCAATGATCAGTTTTTGAAATTTATTGAATTTTTGATATACCTTGCAATGTAAAAGATTAGAATTTGTAAGTGTATGTAGGCACTTTAACAAAATCAAAAATCAAAAGTAGACTAATACTTACATATGTATTTATAAATGACTTCATATGCTACCCAAATGATCGTAAGTCTAACTATAACAATGGTTGATTCTGAGGTTGCTAATTAGATTCTTCAATTATTTTCTTCGATCAATGTGGTGATGATCATTGACGTTGAAACATATCTGCTGAAGTAACTAAATCGATATAGAAATATTAATGGGAGAATTAGGTATCCTATCAAACTGAAAGAATGTTTCATTAGTTATATCAGATTCCCCTTCTCAGATGATCTTTGTTTGGACTACAACAAATTTTTTTCTTGTGCAAAGGGGCAAATGTCAAAACTAATACATGTTGTATTTTCTTCATCAGATGCTTGGGAGGTTTTATAACACCCCTTAAAATTTGGATCATTTTATTTTTGACCCCCCCATGAGCATAATATTAATTTTTTACTTGAACTGTAATTAGGGATGTTAAAATGATGTTTGGAGAAAGTTTTGAATTTATCGGGAAGGGTTCGAGGTCATTTGGGACCCTGAGGAACTGAGGGTCCAAGATAAGATAATGTCACAGAGGTTAACCTTAGAGATATCAGCGTGGAATAGAGGCTAACCTCTACGATATTGACATGCCACGATGATATTTTAATTTCATCCAGTTTTTATTTTTTCACTTAGGGTGAGGGGCTTTTGGTCTTTTTACCCCTTGTACGACCTTTAAATATAAAATAATACCTTTCTCCTCAGTTTTCAAAGATCAAAATCATTCTTTCTCTCTTAAAACTCAAAACCCAAAAACTTTCAAGGGTTTTATAGTGAATTCATTATTCGGGCTCCAAACTCCAAATTGACACCAATTTCTTGTGTATTTCAGGCATGTTTCTCTTCTCTAAACTTTTATTTTACATTGCGGCATGAATTAAACAGATTTTCATCTGATTTAAATTATGAATTTTGAAATTAGGCTGAGGGGTTTTAGTTGTTACTGATTGAATTACTTGTTCTATGTTTTAAATTGATTATCCATGCTTTAAATTAATTTTTTGGGACTGAATTGATGCATTATTTAAATGATTAGAATGGAGGACATGGGTTTCCCCTAAATTGGATAAATTTTGGCTTGAAATTGACATTAACCTCAATCCACTTTGTAAACTTGATCTTGAATATGAAAAATTGCATGGTTTAACTTGTTTTTGACCTAATCCATTGCATTAATAGATATAAAAATGAATTTGGATGGCCCTGATGGCCATGGTTTACTTGCATCTTATATATGTATATATGAATGTGTGCATGTGGTTTTGATTGATTTTTGGACATGGCATTATGTTATTATTTTTTCTGAGTTGCATGCTAGTGCTTAACCCACTTACCATCCTAGGACATTATGTCATTTCATGATGTAGGGTCCGAAGACTTTTTTATTGCTCTTGTTCCATATTAGGTGGTTGAGCACGTCCGTTGAGTCATTGTGAAGTGGTGAGCCTCCATCCTTTGAAAGGCCTTATCATTTCATGATTTTTTCTTAACTTAGTACTGTAGGGTTCTTTTCTTTGATCATAGTTAGGGGCATGTCCCGACTGAGTTATTATTATGCTTTTAGAGGCTATTGTGGATAAGTATGGGTTGTATTATTGATTTTGAATCTTAGTCTTCTATGATTTATCTATTTATCATCTGGTTGATGTTTGATTAGATTTCTCTTTATCTGTATTATTATTAATATTATTGTTGCACTCTTAAGGTTTGGCTAAGGAGGTGTTCTCTAATCCATGGTGGGCTTTCTCATCATGACTAAGCCCTGGTTTGGGTCATGACAAGCTTGGTATTAGAGTACGATTTAAGGTCGTTGGGTGTTTACAAATCCATGTCGATTAGAGTCCTTTTTATGGGTGTGTAGCGCAACACTTATAAGGAGAAAGATATAAGGCATCTAGGAATGTTTCCCTTTCTTGTGTTTTATTTTGGACTATAGAGTTTAATGTTACGAAACTTCTCTAACTCCTGTCTTCCTCGCATTTTAAATTAGGTCTCCTAAAAAATCTGATATTCGTATAAACTTTGTTGGAACCTGTATTCCACTTAAAGAAAATATGGAGGGTACTTATCCTGTTTATGGAGTGTAGACCCGGTCTAGGGTCCCTGCTCCTAATTGTACTGGTCCATATGGAGTTCCAATTGTCCCTACTAGTTTTTACCGGGATTTTCGTGCTTATGAAATTTATACTCTAACACCTCAAGGAGATATCTCTAATGTAATATTTTGTTAGTCTTTTCATATGCTTACTCAGTTTGGTAGCATTGTAGTTTTATCAGATTGGTTTTGTTGCTCATTTATTTGAGGTCACTCGGGTTGGCCAATTCTTGAGTTTAAATCCCCTAACCTTTATGGACTCTAAGGTTAAGGAGGATTCAGAGGGGTTCATTGATAAGATAGAGAAAATCTTTAGGGTGATGCATGCTACTGAGGTAGAGGGTGTGGATTTTCTGTGAATTAGCTGAAAGATATAACTTATTAGTAGTATCAGGTATGGAAAGCTATGAGGGGCGATTAAGCTGAGCAGGTTATGTGGGATGATTTTTAAAGGGCCTTTGTTAATCACTTCTTTCCTTAGGATTTAAGGGAAGCTAAGGTAGAAAAGTTTGTGAACTTGAAGCAAGAGAAGATCAGTGTCAAAGAGTCTACTCTAAAATTTTGATAGTTGTCTCATTATACTCCAGAGTTGGTGTTTGCTATGAGATCCAAGATGAGGAAATTTGTTTCTAAGTAATTTTGTGACTTGGTATTAGAGTGCAAGGCTGTAATAGTGAACAATAATATGGATATCTCCGGACTCGTGGTATATATACAATAGGTAAAGAATGAAAAAAAGGCAGGTAGAGATGGGAGAGTGGCAGAATAAGAAGTTTAGGTATTTAGAGCAGGGTGAGGGTCAGCAAAATAGTGGAAAAGATAGTAGACAATGGACCAAGAAGAAGAATTAGGGAAATTTTTATTCTTCTTCTAGTTCTCCCTATCCTAAGCTTTTGGGTGATCATTATTTATAGGCTAGCAGTGGTCTTAAGGAACACGATGCCCAATCTCAGGCTAATGGAGCTCAACCAACCCTACCTTATCCTTCTTGCCATTTTAATATGAAATTTTATCATGGTTATTGTGAGGAGGGCAGGATGAGTCACATGCAGCGAGATTGTCCTTCAGCAAAAGTTTCCATTGTAGCTAATAAAGTTTCGGTCACCACAACTTTATCTCCTGCATAAAAAGGTGCTACTTCTAGTACCAACACTAGTCAACATAGTCTCTATGGAATTGCTACCCACCAAGAATCTGAGGCATATCTAGATGCTGTTACTGGTATATTACATCTTTTTCCTGAGATTTTTATTGTTTGCTTGATTTGGGTTCTACTCTTTCTTATGTGACCCTTTATGTTGCTATGCATTCGGGTTTTGGTCCTGAAAATATTTTTGACCCCTTTTATTTGTCTACTTCGGTGGGTGAGTCTATAGTTTCTAAAAAAATCTATAGGGGTTGTATGGTGTCCATCTTTCACAGAAAGACGTTGATGGATTTGATAGAGTTGGATATGGTGGATTTTGATGTTATCATAGGGATAGATTGGCTTCATTCGTGCAATAATTCTCTCGATTATAGGACCCAAAAGGTCAGTTTCCATTTTCCTAATAAATTTATATTAGAATGGGAGGGAAGTTCCTTAATACCCAAAAGGAGGTTTATTTCCTATATTAGAGCTCAGAAAATAATTTCAAAAGGGTGTCTGTATCATCTAGTTCAGGTTAAGGATTCAAATTCTAAAGGTCCTTCTTTGCAAACTGTCCCTATGGTTAGTGAGTTTTCTATGGGTTTCTTCGATGATATTCATGGAATTCCTCCTGATCGGAGTAGATTTTGGGATTGATCTTCTGCTGGATGCTCATCATATTTCTATTCCTTCTTATAGAATGGCTCTAGCTAAATTAAATAAGTTAAAGGAGCAATTGCAAGATCTTCTTGATAATGGTAGTATTCATCCTAATATTTTTCCGTTTTGTGCTCATGTACTTTTTGTTCAAAAGAAAAATGGCTCTCTTTGGATGTGTATAGACTATCGTCAGTTGAATAAGGTGGCACTGAAAAATAAGTATCCTCTTTCTAGGATTACTAATCTTTTTGATCAGTTTCAGGGTGCTAGGTATTGATCTAAAATTAATCTTCGTTCGGAATACCATCAGTTGAATATTAGGGAGGTTGATATCCCTAAGACTGCTTTTCAAAATCGATATGGTCACTATAAGATTTTGGTTATGTCATTTGGAATAACTAATGCTCGACTATGCTCATGGATCTTATGAAATGGGTTTTCAGGCAGTTTCTGAACTTGTTTATTATAGTCTTCAGTGATGATATCTTGATGTACTTTAAGAGTGAGGAGGATCATGTCAATCACCTTTGAATTATGTTGTAGACTCTTAAGGACCAAAAATTATATGTGAAATTTTCTAAGTGTGAGTTATGGCTGAGTGTTGTGACCTTTCTTAAGCATGTGGAATCTAGTGAGGGGATCAAAGTGTATCTATAGAAAGTTGATACAGTTAAAAGGTGACCAAGACCCACGACTCCTATCGATATTAGGAGCTTCTTGAGTTTGGATGGGTATTATAGGAGGTTTGTGGAGAGTTTCTCATCTATTACTGCTCCGCTAAAGAGGTTGACTTGAATAAGGTTATGTTTTTATGGTCGATGCTTGTGAGGGTAGTTTTGAGATGTTGAAGGATAAGTTGAATTTTGTGCCAGTTTTGACCCTGCTCGAGGGTACTGATTATTTTATTACATTTTCTATTGCGTCTCATATGGGACTAGGTTGTGTCTTGATGCAGCATGGTAAGATTTTAGCCTATGCTACTAGGCAGCTTAAGGTTCATGAGAGAAATTATCCAACTCATGATTTGGAGTTGATGGTTATGGTTTTTGGTTTAAAGATTAGGTGTCATTATCTTTATTGGGTGTATGTGGATATCTATTTGGATCATAAGAGCTTACAGTATGTGTTCACTTAGAAGAATTGAATCTTAGGCGGAGGTGGTGGTTCAAATTACTAAAGGATTATGATATGAGTCTTCACTACCATCCAGGTAAAGCTAATGTTATTGTTGATGCTCTTAGCAGGTTGTCTATGGGGAGCTTCTCTTACATTTATGAGGAAAAACTAGGATTGGTGAAGGACATTCACAGATTGGCTAACTTGGGAGTTCATCTTTTGGAATTTGAGGATGGGGAAGCCACTATTCAAGAAGTGGTTAAATCATCTCTTAGTGTTGAGGTAAAGGAGAAGCAGACTTTGGATCCCATACTTATGCAGATTAAGGATTACATGGGTTAGCAAAAGGTTATGGCTTTCCAAATTAAGGGAGATGGCATCTTGAGGTATCAAGAGAGGTTGTCTATTCCTGATGTCGATGGGCTGTGGAAAAGGATTTTGATTAAGGCTCATGAGTCCAGATATAAGTTCATCCGAGTTTGCCTAAGATATATCGTGACTTAAAGGAAATCTACTGATGGACCAATATAAAGAGGATATGGTAAATGTTATTGCTAAGTGTATGGTTTGTCAGCAAGTCAAGGTTGAACACTTGAGGACTGGTGTCATTTGTAAAGAGATAAAGTTTCCCATGTGGAAGTGGGAGATGATAAATATGGATTTCATTTTGGGTCTTTCTTAGTCTCGCAATAAGTATGATTTTATTTAGGTCATTATCGATAGGATAACTAAGTTTGTTCACTTCTTGCCTATGAGGACTAACTGCTCAGAAAAGGATTATGCTAAGTTGTTCATCTAAACGATCATAAAGGTGCATGGTGCGCCTGTTTCAATTATTTCATACCGAGGTAAGAAATTTTCATCTAACTTATGGCATTCATTTCAATAAAGTTTGGGTACTCGGGTGAACCTTTAGCACTACTTTCCACCCTCCAACGGATGAACATGAGGATCATAATATTTAGACTTTGTAAGATATGCTAAGGGCCTGTTTGATTCACTTTAAGGGAGTTTGTGTGGATCATCTGCCTCTTATTGAGTTCTAGAATTTAGATGGCTCTTTTTAAAGCTCTTTATGATAGGGGTGTAGGTCTCCTATTTGATGGTTTAAGGTCAGTGAGACTAGGTTGTTTGGTCCTGACTTGATTTACCAATCCATGGAGAAGGTGAAAGTGATTAGAGAAAGCCTTAATATTGCTCAAACCACTAAAAGTCTTATGTGAATGTGAAGCGGAGAGAATTGGAGTTTGAAGTAAGTGATTGGGTATTCTTGAAGGTATCTCCTATGAAAGGAGTGATGAGATTTTGGAAGAAGGGGAAGCTCAGTCCCCATTATGTTAGTCCTTATCAGATTTTGAGGAGAATGAAGAATGTGGCGTATGAGTTAGATTTTCCTGCAAGTTTCACTTTAATTCATCCTATTTTTTCAAGTGTCCCTACTGAAAAAATATGTGGCTGATCCTTCTTTGTTAGTTCCTATTGAGGATGTTGGTGTTATGGATTCTTTGCCTTATAAGGAAGTCTCAGTGAAGATATTGTATAGGCAAGTTCGTAGATTGAGGACAGAGGACGTAGCTTCAGTTAAGGTACTTTAGAGAAATCAAAAGGTAGAAGAAACAACATCGGAAGTTGAGGAAGATGTGAAGGCCAAGTATCTATTCTTCTTCCACATGCTGAATGAAAGTGCTCAAGGTATGAGTTTCTTGTCACTTTTTGAGTTTTTCATTTGATTATGGTGTATTCCTTCTATTCTCGTACTAAAGGTGTCCTAAATCATCATTCGGGGATTAATGATCGTAAGTAGGGACAATATAAGACCTCTTAAAATTTTGATGATTTTATTTTTTACCCTCCCGCGTGCGTAATATTGATTTTTAACTTAAATTGTGTTTAGGGATATTAAAAGGGTGTTTGGGAAAAGTTTTGAATTTTTTAAAAGGGATTCGGAGTGATTTAGGGACCCTGGGGTAGTGAGAGTCCATGATAAGACCGTGTCATAGAGGTTAACCTTTGCGATATTGGCGTGGCACGAAGGCTAACCTTCGCGATATTAATATGCCACAGTGATATTTTAATTTTATCCGGTTTTTATTTTTTCACTTTGGGTGAGGGGCTTTTAGTATTTTTACCCCTTGTACGGCCTTTAAACAAAAAATAAGTCTCTTTGCTTCAGTTTTCAAAGATCAAAATCGTTCATTCTATATTAAAATTCAAAACCCAAGAACATTTCAGGTTTCACTGTTAATTCATCATCCAGGCTCCAAATTTCAAATTGACTTCAATTTCTTGTGTATTTCAGGCATGTTTCTCTTTTCTAAATTTTAATTTTATATTGTAGCAGGAATTGAATGGATCTTCATGCGATTTAAATTGTGGGTTTTGAAATTGGGTTAAGGAGTTTTGGTTGTTACTGATTGTAGTACTTGTCACGTCTTTTCAATTGATTGTCTATGCTTTAAATTAATATTTTAAGGACTGAATTGATGCATTATTTAAATGATTGGAATGGGGAAATGATTTTTCCGCAAATTGGATGAATTTTGTCATGGAATTGATATTAACCTTAACTCACTTTGTAAACTTGCTCTTAAATATGAAAAATTTCATGGTTTAACTTGTTTTTGAACCCGATGCATTGAATTAATGAATAAATGGATATAAAAATGGATTTGGATGGTCTTGGTGGCCATGATTTGGATTTTACATACAACTTGGGAGTCAATGTGGTTATGTGGATTGGTTTGACATGTTTAATTTAGCTTGTAAGCGTATTTGTATAACAATACCAAGTGGTAAATGCCTTAATGAATTACTCTTGAATTAATGAGTGGAATTATGTGCAAAGTGATTTTAATTTGAGTTTATAAGGGATTGTGTAGCTCACTGTGAAGGTGTAAGTCCCGAAGAGACAAACACTGGAAATCACATTTGTAGGCATTGGGATTCTATATGACCGTGTGTTTGATACACACTTTACATATATATATATATATATATATATATATATTTGGGATGGCTATTGCCCATATTGGTCAGTTTCCTTTGATTTTTCCTTGATTCGTGTGGCTAACACACACTGGATCCCTTTGAGCAGGGAAAGCTGAACCCATATAGCCCATGGGTTCCCTTAGGACAGATCAAGCTAAACAGTCCAAATTAATGATTTTAAACTCTCATGTTCATGACTCTTACCCTATCCTGGCATATTATATATGTGTATATGAACGTGTTCATATGGTTTTGACTGATTTTTGGACATGGCATTATGTTATCACTGTTCCTGAGTTATATGCCAGTACTTATCCCATTGACCGTGTTAGGACACTACATCATTTCATGATGTGGGATCCGAAGATTTTTTTGTTTCTCATGTGCAGCGTTAGGTAGTTGAGCACATTCATTGAGTTTTTGTGAAGTAATGAGCCTCCATCCTTCGGAAGGACTTATTATTTCATGATTTTTTTCTTTATCGACTTAATAATGTTGAATTATTTTCTTTGGTCATAATTGGAGGCATGTCCCAACTGAGTTTCTATTCTGGTTTTAGAGGCTATTGTGGACAAGTGTGGATTGGATTATTAGTTTTGACTCTTAGTCTTCTTTGAGTTATCTATTCATCATCGTATTACTATTAGATTGGCTTGTGCTCTTGAGGTTAGGCTAAGGAGGTAGTCTCTGATCCATGGTGGGCTTGAGATACCTGTCACGATTAGACCCTAATTCAGATCGTGACAGGTTTAGTACTGAAATCATCAAAACTGTCATGATCCATGCCAACCAATTCTTCAGTAAGTTCTGGCTTCATTTGCCTTTTCATACCGAATGATGTTGATGGTATACTCTCTGTCGCAAGATCAAACAAAGCAAGACTAACAAGAGGCAAGTCTAGTTTTTTAAGATCCTCCATAGTAGGAACGAGTTTCGAATATGAATATTGGATAACAAAATTTTAACTAAAAAGGGATTAAAACTAATTTCATTCATCGTAATGTTTGAAATACATACCATCACTATCGTACCTTTCTAAATATTCTGGCCATAAACTGATTGTATTATGGTCGGACTGCTACAATATTCCAATTCAAAATCTATGGTTTGTAGTTACCTAGCTGGAAAACAATGGTTTTTTTCAAATTTGGATCTGATTTCAAACATCCACACATTGAGCACATGAGGTATTGCACACAACCTATATAGCTGCTTTTCAACAAAAGACTCTTGTCTAAGTGAGGTCATCAACTTAGAGTAAGTTACTTTATCCTAAGAAAAATCTTCATACTTGTCATCCTCGAACATCTTAAAATCGGACATAGAACAAGAGCATATTTTAATAGTTATACAAAAAATGTGACGATAAAGTATAAAACCATCTGGAGAGCATATTGACTATTCTCAAAATTTTTCATGAGAAAACATTCTACTAACGTTTGCTTATCTACCCCATTCATTAATTGTGAAAAATACTTTTGCATCAACTTACTGGAGATGAATCAAAAGAAGAAAAAGATAAAGAACAAAAATTATTAAACGAGATAAATCAATTTAAAGAAAAATTAGAAATAAAAAATAAAGAACCAAAAACCAGTGAATTAGAAATAAATACAGTAGATGCTGAAAAAACAGATAAATATGATTCGAAAGATACTGAAACATATACAAAAATTCTAGAAAACATAAGAAAACTAGAAATTAATGAAAAACAAGAAGTAATTAATAAAGAAAATCTAGAACTAATAAATACAGAAGTAAATACTCTAGATAAAAATATAATACCTAGTAAATCAGAAATAAGAAAGACAACCTATAATTACAAAAATAAGTTTAAAAGATATAATCCAAAGGATGAATATAATAAATGGACACCAAAATAAATAATTAATTACAACTTTTTAGATTTACACTGTGTAATAGAAACAAATAAAATAATACAAATATGGGTAGGATACATGTCAAAACAATTATTAGATAATAAAATAGATACAACAAATACACCAGAATATATAGAAAAGACATTAATAGGAATAGTAAAATTATGGTTTTTAAACCTAGCCGAAGTAAGTAAAAAAAGTACTAAGATTTGATAATAAAACAGAAGGAACATCAATATCTACTAAAATACTACCAACAGAAATACTGAAAAAAATATGAAATATCTATAAGAGAAGAATTTAGTAGTATAACAATAGAAGAAGAAGAGCAAAATAAAGAGAAAGATACGAATAGGAATTTAATGTTAAAATTAGCAATATGTAATATGTGCTATATAGATAAGTATACATGCGCATTTAAAGAATATTATTATAAAAGAACATATAATATAGCAAAAATTGAATTTGGAGGCCAGCTTTAAGGATGCAAAGAAAAAAACAGAAGCAATCCAAGAGCAAAAGTTGAGTTTGGCCAAGAAGTGTTTAGAAAAATCGATTGCTCTCGATGAAATTCAATAAACAGATGACTAGCAAGTGCAACAGATGCCACAACTAATGGAAAAGAAACTGATATATCCATCTGTTGCAACAGATTATCCATATGTTGTAAGTTATTTGACAGGTGGAATATATTTTGCAATAGATTACCAATCTGTCTCTTTCTGAAATACAATAAAAAGATAAAATATTATATTTAGATTCATTTTTTTTACTTTACATATTCAAAAATTCACTAGTTTTATTTAATTAAGGGATATGAACAGTTGTGGCTTTTTGTTTGACTAAGTCAAGTCACCACTTCCAATTCAATTATTTTGTCATTGTGGTCGTTAAGCTCAGTGTAGAGCTCTTGATCTTTTGTGAGTTTGTCAATGAGGACCACTTTCTTTCTTGGCAGCTTTCTTATAATACTCCTCTTAGTCCTTCTTAGCTCTATGCAAGGTCAAGGAGCAGTATGGAAGGTTCTCTTTGAGTTTTTTCCAAGGCAAGCGCTCTCTCGGCTAATAAATCCTGTGTTGCAGCATATATGGATAGTGCAACACTCAATGCAGAATAGTTTTCTGGTAGAAGCAAGTCTTAAGAAGACATAATCAGTAATCTATCGATATCACCTTTCGCTGTGTCAAGCAGTTCTGTTGATATCTTGTCATCTATGGAGAAGATTGATCAGCAAAAAAACCAAGTGATTGAGATCGTTTAATTTGTTGACTAACTCGAGCAAAGCCATTTTCTGGATTATCAAACTTAATAGGGCAGTCTCGTGGTTCAATAACATTAGATGTCTTATTTCCGGTATTAGCTAATGATGGGGTAATTCTGCCTTCCTCACCATCCTGAAAAGAAAAAGTACTCAAAATTAGATGGAGTATCTCTATATAATGACATAAGATGAACTAAATCTAGCATTCAGTTTTTCCTTTCTATTCCTCCTCTTTTTATCTTCTCACCTTTATCAGATCCAAATTTTTTCTTTTTTTGGATACTTGATAATGCTTTGAAAATTGCTTTCTTTCTCCTTTTAGCGTTAATCTCTAATGGAGTGAATGAAACTAAAATCCACTTTGATCAAATGACTAGATGACACTACTTTTAGATATCAATTCCTTTACATCAGCGGTTAATTCATTAACAGTACTAATCACACCATCATGTTTTGCCTTGCACTCTTCACATTTGCATGCACAAGATAAGCAAGGATGGGCAAGATTGATCATTCTTCTACCATATAGAGGACAACATATTCGTCATGCAAAAGTCTACACCATCGCCAGAAATCCTTGCCATAGCGAAAGTCTGTAGAAGGCATGACAAATAAACATGAGCAACATCCGACATTAAATCTTAACAAGGTGTCAGAAACATATTAATGGTCCCTTAGCCTTATCAGTTCAGCCCTACCAAACTTAACTATAAAATTGTAGATAGCTTTTTTGAATGATCTATGACTAATCATTACAAACATCATTCACAAAATCAGTGTACTCTATGTGTGTTTCCACGATAACATTATCAGTAATACATACCTCTCACATATGAAGTGGTTTCATCTGCATGTAGCTTATTCCTCTGAACTTATCTTTACTGCAGCCTCTTGTTATGGTCAGGCAAAATTTGATCAACTTTTAGTTCCTTTTATATCTACAAAGAAGAACGAAAAAAATTTATGTCACAGAAAGAAAATTATCTATCTGTTGCAACAGATGTAGAGTCTGTTGCATCAGATGTGGAGTCTGTTGTGTCAGATGTGGAGTCTGATACAACATCTATTGAGTCTATTGGAATACATAGCAGCCTTGCTGGTGGTTTGATTTGTTTCAATATTTGCTCCGTCTGTTGCAACATTAATAATAACATAAACTACAAACAACAAATAAAAAATATCAACAACAAAGAAAACAACAACATTTGTTCCAACAACAAAGAAGTATACATCCTATGTTACAACACCATCAACAACCAGGGACGTACCCACATAGATTCCTCCGGGTGCGCGAGCACAGACTGAACTCATATTGAACATTATATATGTATATGGAAATTAAGATAAAATGTATATAATCTAATCAGTGATCACCCATAGTAAAAGTTGTTTGGTTAGCCTAGTTGTTGTTTATGGGTGCTTAAGGCTATTTATTTCTTTTGGTCTTGAGTTCAATTCCCACTCAGCTCATATTTCTTTAATTTTGGCAAACAACTCCTCTCTCTATATTCACTTTAAAATTTCTTTTATTTTTTTCTGCCTTACTCCTTGTGTTGATTGTTCGGACTCCACTATTTTTAAGTTAAGAAGCACCCACCATCTAAAAAACCTGGATCCGCACCACAAGTTCCAACAACGCCAACCCCACCACCAACATCAATAACAACATCAACAACAAAGAAACAAACAAAATACATAAAAAATGATACTGCTAACAAGGCTTTTAAACTTCTCCCAACAGATGACTTTTTTTCGCATCTTGTAATAAAAGTTTTCAGTTCGTTTATTCAACAATTAAAATTTTCTTCAAATTTTTTAAATAAATATGCTATAGGAAAATGGTAATTAAATAAAAAAAATGTAAATAACTTGCAAGAAGAAGACGAGAATGAAAGAGCAATAGTGAATCATACCTTAATGTCAAAAGCGGGTCAAAACAATAATTTTAGTCAAGGAATCTAAGATATGAATATGGATCGGTTTAGATCCAAAAAAAATTATGATAAAGAGGAGAGAAAAAAAGTTGTGATAATCGTAAAGAGGATAGAAAGAAAAAAAGATGAGAGACGAAGAAAATAAATTTAGGGCTGAAGAAAAGATTAGATAATTCTAATTTCTAGATGTACTACCCTTAATATTAAATAACTAAACAAAGTCTATTTATTCAAATTTATATTTTCAAAGCATAATTAATAAGGCTAATTTGGTAGTAAAATAAATCCCTAATTAATATTTTCTTAATGGGTGTGTCATGTCAATAGGGGTTAACTATAATATAATATGAAATGAAAGAAGTGTTAAGGGTTTCAATATTCATTAATTAATATTCACTAATAATTAAGGGCACAAGGAAGAAAATGGGTGACATTGAAAAGATAGGACAAGACTACTCAATGAGATTTTTGAGTTATCCAAGAAATATTTTTTAACGCCTTTAGTAGTACTACTACTTTATCTACTCGGACAGAAGCTTGCTTTAAAATTAAAAGAAAAAAAAAGATTTTCAAGCAGATTTATCGTCTGTTGCAACATATATAAATATTTGTTTGAAAAAATCCCAACAGCTCAGTCATATGTGACAATAGATGGAAATGTTCATTTGATAACTAAATCAGAAATGTCATCTGTTACAATAGATATCAATATCTGTTTGAAAATTTTCAATAGCTCAGTTATCCATCATAATAGATGCAAATGTCTATTTGATAATTAAATCAGATATGTCATCTGTTGCAACAGATATTATTATCTGTTTGATATTCTCCAATAGCTCAGTCATTTATTGTAACAAATTTCATTGCAATTAATTTAAGTGGAACTAGGGATGAAAGAATGAGATCTTCATTAACTTAATGTTATAATTAATAATAGTACCTACATCGATCTAGGTGGAATGAGGGATGAATGAATGAGCTCACAGGGTCAACTACAAATCCAATTGAGTCAACGTATTTGCATGGTATTAGTATTACGTTTATCCCTACCCAAGTCGTCGATCGATTATTTTGAGTTGAAATGAGTTCTTATTAATTTAATGTTAAGATTAATAATAGTACCTACATCGATATAGGTGGAAATAGGGATGAATTAATGAGCTTAAAGGGTCAACTACAACTTCAATAGAGTCTTTTGGCAATTGCGTGATGAGACGGTATTGCGTTCCTCCGGACAAGAGTCATCAATCGATCACTCTGAGCCGAACCAATTATTACTATCACATATGTTCAACTAATACCTTAATTGAATAATTTGGGACTAGGAGTGAGTTCTCATAGGGTTAACTACAACTTTAATTGAGTTTTTTGGCAATTGCATGATGAGACGGTACTGTGTTCCTCCTGACAAGAGTCGTCGATTGATCACTTTAAGCCGAACCGATTCTTACTCCCTCATATGTTCAACTAATACCTTAATTGATTAATATAGGACTAGGTGTGAGTTCTCATAATGTCAACTACAATAGATGACAACCCCTATTTGATAATTTACAACAGATGGGTAATCTATTGCGACATTGACTTAAACCATTTGATAATTTACAATAGATGGGTAATCTGTCGCAACAGATGACTTAACATATCTAATAGTTTACAACAGATTCATGATCTGTCGCAACAAATAATGTAATCTGTTTGATAGTTTACAATAGATGCATAATATGTTGCAACAGATTACCTAATCTGTTTGATTTGATCCAACAGAAAAGACATCTTTTACAACAGGTTGAACATTTGTTTATATATAATTCAATTGATTTCATATGTTAGACTAATACCTTAATTGAATGTGAGTTCTCATAGGGTCAACTACAACTTCAATTGAGTCTTTTGGCAGTTACATGATGAGATAGTACTGCGTTTCTCCCGACCAGAGTCGTCGATCGATCACTCTGAGCCGAGCTGATTCTTACTACCTCATTTGTTATACTAATACCTTAATTGATTAATCTAGGACTAGGGTACTAATACCTTAATTGAATAATCTAAGACTAGGGGTGATTTCTCATAGGGTCAACTATTGATTAATCTAGGACTAGGGGTAAGTTCTCATAGGGTCAGCCACAACAGATGGCGGCGCTAATTTGATAATTTAGAACATATGGGTAATCTGTTGTGACATATAACAATCCATTTGATAATTTACAACAGATGAGTAATCTATCACAATAGATGACTTAATCTATTTGATAATTTACAACAGGTTCATAATTTGTTGTTACCTAATCTGATTGATAATTTACAACATATGAGAAATGTGATGCAACATGCTGAACATTTGTTTTTTACAATTTCAATTGAGTTCATATGTTAGACTAATAGTACCTAAATTGATTAATCTAGGACCAGGGGTGAGTTTTCATAGGGTCAACTAGAGTACTCGGTCAACTACAACTTCAATTGTTTTTATATAATTTCAATTGAATTACCCCTTTTGCAATGTCATGATGAGAGAGTTAAGAATTACGCATATATTTTATGATTTTTTAAAAATAATTAAGATAAATTCGGACCAAATTAATATTTTCAAAACTTGTCATTCTTTTTCAAAATACAAATCAACCCATACAAAATATTTCATCATTTTAAATCTTGAGATCTTACTCTTTATCTCTCATTCTCACTCAACAATACAGTACAGACAACAACTACTCAACAAATTTGCTCAAACCTCCACAACAGATCACTTTTCTTCTTATTTCCAACCACATAGGTGTTATTTTTAACTTTATTCTAGCTTGTATCAATCGCTTTTTTTTCTTCGAAGGCAATAGAGTTTGAGAAGAGCTCTATATTTGTTATTTTTTATAAAAATTAAGGGCTTTTAAGTTAATAATGAAAAATAAAACTTTTAGTTGTATTATTTTTGAGAATGGGTTTACAATTTTAAGTCTTGGCAATAAAATTGTAGGAAGAACTCGAGAAATCCCTAGTTTCCGTCGCTGTATTCCGTTGACTATCGTGGTATTGTTGGATGATGTTTATGGTGGTGGTGGTGGTGGTCATCATCGTGGTGGTATTGGTTGGTGGTGTTTATGGTGGCTGTCGGTGGTGTCGGTATTAGTGGTGTTTGTTTGTTGGCATTGGTTGGTGGTGTTTGTGGTGGTGGCTATTGGTGCTCCGGTATTAGTGGTATTTGTAATGTATTTTTTAAAATTTATGCATACATCAATAGTAATGTAATTTTTGTTTTTCTTTGTTTGTAGGTAAAACATGTCTCCCAAAATAAAAGAAAGAGAAAGTGAATCAACGCCTGGCCACCCAAAAAAAGGCTACAGTACAGAGGGATTCGGAGGAGCTTCTTGAATAATCTCAGTCAAGAAAAAGTGAAGATGAAGAGAGATGTGAAAACAATATTGAGAGAGATGGACAAGGGTCTGTAGATGGTGATGAAGAAAATAAAAGTGAGAAAGAAGAGGAATTGGAGAGTGGGAAAGAGAAAGAGGATGATTACCAACATGATGATAATGGATCACCAATGGGGCGTGAATTAATATCGACATCCCAGCATGATCATGCCAAAACTTTTTGTATTGACAGGTTTCACGTTACGATGCCAATAAATGACATAGAAGAAAAACAACTAACTGGTCAAATTGTACTTAAATGTCAGATGGGAAAATTTTTGAACATTTTATGAAAATTATGAAGAACGAAAACATAGGAAGACTTTTTAAGAAGAGCTACTTGGGACGGTTTCTTGAGCTTCCTGAGGACCCTTCTGCTCGTATTTGTTTCCCTATGACAATGGTATATGGTCTTCTCAAGCGCAGGAACAAGTACGTGGGGGATGATAAAGATCCTGAGGAAGGGGCAAAAAAATATGGATGAAATCTGGATCAACTACTGCGGCATGCCTGTTTGTTTTAAATTACAAGAGTTTGTCATAGTGACGGGTTTGAGATGCCATCGTCCAGAAGGACCACCACCCCGTAAAAGATCCAAGGCAAGAAAATTCAAGGAAAAAATAGATGGGTCATTTGACATTTCTCGACGTGGCTATAAAGCATCAGGTTTGTTGACAGATCTCGAGGATAAAACAATACCAGAGTAGTACAGGGAGCAATTGTGCTTAGTTTAGTTTGCCCATTCGGTTATATTGGCAAGAGACGTCAACAAGATCATAGAAGATGATTTGTTGGCGCGTGCTGATGATTTTGATAAATTCAATAATTATCCTTAGGGATATGACAGCTTCTACTTGTCTGTCCAATATTTACTAACAAAGCTATCCTCAGAGACGACCATATTATACGACTTTCTTTGGGCTTTCATGGTAAAATTAATCACTAATTTTACTCATTCATTAATTTATATTGAATATAGTTATTATGACTTCTTTTTGCTTGCTTCTTGTTTACATTTTTTAGGCTTGAGCATTTGAAGTCATTCCTCCCCTACGAAAGTAGTTAATGGATTACCCAGATGAGTTTTCTCATCCAAGGATGTTTAGGTGGTTAGCTACAAAAAGAAACACCAATATTAAGGTGGCTGATCTGTTTAACCCTTTGGATGATGCAGTACGTCTTCTTCAAGTAAAATAATTTTACTCAAAGAAAGATATTGAACATATGTTATATCTGGTGCAACAAATGTTATATCTGATGCACCAGATGGGACATATATTGCGATAGGGTATATCTTACATCAGATTACCCATCTATTGCTTTGGTTATCTGAACTCGACTCCTAACAGATTAACCATCTATTGCAAATTATGGAACAGTTGTGTAATCTGATAACATATTATTCATCTGTTGCGACGTACAGATTATCTGTTGCATATCAGATTACTCGTCTTATGAAACTATTGCAACAGATAATTGATATTTTGCATTAGATTATCCATGTGTTGCTCTATTTCTCTGAACCAGACTCAAATGAATTTTAACCATATACTGCAAACTATGCAATAGATGTTTTTTTTTAAATGTAGCCCAACTGTGAAAATTATTATATTATATGATTTAAATGCATCTATTTTTTTTCATAGGTTTTGCATCCATGGATCGTGCCTACTGAGGAGTAGTCGGTGATGATTTTTTATATTACTCTAGGTCATGTTGATACTATAGCAGACCCAACGGTGGAGTTAATAAAGAAGGAATTGGTTGGAGCAACAGCCATAAGAAGAGCAGTTAGGCAAGGTCAACCTATTATTGAGGCTCTCCATGACTAACCTTTTACTAAGGTAGATCCGGATGCTTCTTCTAGTAGATTTGTTGGTGTTGGTGGAAGGCATGCTGATGCTGTTACCACGCGTGATGATGAGCATGTTGATGCTCAAAAAAGAATAAATATATTTGAAAACACCACTTTTTGCCCTTACACAGGTTCCTCTCACCCCTCTTCACCCTCGTGTTCTCATTATAAATGCGAAGAGTGCAAGACAGACAGGATAAACTCTTTAAAAAGTATAGGCTATCTCTAAAGCTATCGAGGAATTCAAATCCAAGAGGTGTGTCATACCATGAAAGAAGGGGAGGGAGCCACACACTCCTATAGTGTTGGTTAGGAGAAAGAGAAAACCAATTAGAGGCGTACTCTCTGGTCGGAAATCAAAAGAAATTGCAATTCCTCCCTCTCCAAAATCTATTAAAGTTCAAGGTCCAGTCAAGAAGGTGGACATATATACAGAACTTGGTGCCGAAGAGAAGAGGTATCTGCGACAGGCCAAGAATGCTAAGCCAGACGCACCAGATTACCCAGGACTCTCTTTCCCCCCCAAGACTTCCAGACTATGACTGATATGCATATGCCATATGAGGATAAGGCAAGTTTACTTTTCCTAACCTAGCCCTTATAATCTACCCCATGAAGAAGAAGCTACGCAACAGATTTCACATTTGTTGCAATAGCTGGGTATACTGGTGCAACTAGTAGTGGTTCTGTTACAACTTATTATCTATCTGTTGCATAAGTTGTGTTGGATTATTGATTCAGAGAACTCTATGCAACAGATGGACCATCCGTTGCATCTTTACAATTACTAACCTATTTAAAAATTGACTTCTTATCTCACAGAATGTTGACATAATTCTCTACCTCATAAGGAAAAGGCAATTAACCTACCGAGAAGCTTATGATGCTGCCGATAGGATAATGGACCTCGACTTCTGCAAGAAGCTCAAGGATAGGTACGATCAACTCAATGGGGTGGCATTATCCCTTGGCGTAGGACTTGATTTCCTAGTTCCTATGTTGGTCTTGGCTGATAAAAAATGATAAAATATGAACGACATGCATTATCGAGATATTGATATACTACTCGAGCGGGGAAAGATCAATGTTTATGACTCCAATGTACCTCTCATCGATGATTTTGATCTTTTTCTCCTCGTGAAGCCACTGATAGTGTTGTTGCCCATCTTGTTGAGGGAGAGTAAACTGATGAATCATTTACCAAAGGAAGTGTTGATAAATAAATCATGGAATTTTGAATGTCGAAACAAGGGAATGATCCTTCTAAAAGATGATGCCGCTAAAGCGAGCGGCTCACACACTCTTGCACACATCAAATATTTGATGACCGGTACAAAAATAGCCAAGCCAACAACTTTTCTGTGCGACAATGCTGTGGCAAACCTACAAGAGGTATGGGCTTAAGGGGTACTAACTGGACGCTTGAAGACTGTGTATATAAAAGAGGCTGAGAAATAGAAATTTTTAATTTCAAGTCACCCTTCACTTTACTACATGTACATATAGTGGTAATAATTTTTTTTTTTGAAAGTTGAGTTTTTTATAATGCAATAGATTGTCAATCTCTTGTAAAATATATTTAATCTTTTCTGGCATATAGTTTATCTGTAGTAATAGGTTGGTCATCTGTTGTATTACGTCGATGTTATTTCTATGAATAATCTAATAATCTAAGTCTAATCTGTTACAACAGTGGGAAGACCTGTTTGATAATTTCCAACAGATGACCTAAATTTTACAATGTATGCCTAAATCTTTTTGATATTTTCCAATAGTTACGCTTGAATATCCATGTGCTCGAAAACACCAAATCAGTAGTAAATACACACACCACCATGAAAATTTTAGTAATTAGGCTTGAATATCCATGTGCCCAACAACACCAAACCAGTAACAATAACGATAATAATGTAGTATCTTCTTGCTCGATTTTGTTTCTCTTCAGAAGCTTTGACTTTGTTCAATAAACCCCAGATTACGCGATTTGCTTATGAAGGGTGTTGTTCTTCATACCAATCAAAGTAATAGCATCCACCCAATTTCTATAAAAAAGAAAACACAATTACAAAACAATTACAAGTCAATAATTAATAAATTAATTAAATAAAAAAATATTACCTTTCAAATGTTACAAGTAAAAAACCTATGACCCGGATTTTGTTGAGTCCAAGAAGTCTTTAACAGAACTTCATGACCGCACTTATAATATCAAAAATCTTTATCACAAAAAATAGTGGAATATGCGGTCGACATTGTCAAGCTCAGTTGGCAAAAATGAAAGAAATAATTTGAAAAATTTGGATAGATAAAAGAAGATGACGATGAAGAAGAAGATTTGAGAATTTAGGATTAAATTTTACGAGGAAGATGAATATATAAAATAATAAGAGGGGGGAAAATGACCGTTGGGGGCCAAGTGATGGTGACGGCAAGTTAGTAAAATGTGCCAGACTCACACATTTGATGCCTATTTTATTTTACGTGTTTAAAATGAACACTGTCTACTTGATGCCTATTTTATTTTGGGTGTTTGAAATGAACACCGTCGATGGGTTCCATCTTTTTTATTTCAATTCAATTCACTTTAGCCTTTTTATATGTAGCGACAATTTTTTATGTCCGACGAAAGTTGAATTTTTATAATGCAACAGATTCTCCATTCATTGTAACAGTTATTCTACCTGTTCTGCCATATAGTTTATCTGTTGCAATAGGTTGGTCATCTGTTGTATTATCTCGATGTTTCTATCTAAGTCTATATGTTGCAACAGTGGGAAGACCTGTTTAATAAATTCCAATAGATTACCTACCTATTGCAATATATGCCTAAATCTGTTCGATTTTTCCAATAGATGTGTCGTCTGTTGCAACAGATACATTATCTATTGCAATATTTGAATCTAGTATTCCTTTTCAATTAATAAGTTTAAAGCTATGGAATAAATAAAATTCATAGACAAAATAAAACAAATCGAAGCCTTCATAAATTATCTGAAATAAGTTAACAAATAAATGAGATGTAAAAAAATTATTCTGGGTACAGATCTCAACAAATACATCAAAAATAATTTAAGTATACTTCCAAGGATTACTTTGACAGGCTCAAGCTGTAATGATCTACTCAGTATGGGTAAGTTGTTCTTCATCCGGTGCTATGATATTCGACTTTGCTTGTCGTGGATCTTTATTATCGCTTACGTACGATTTCTGCGCTTTCTATTCTATGTATTTCCATAAAAAGAGTAGCATATTATCAATGTTGTTCAGCAATAGCTTCTTCTACGTTCACCTGGAAAGCCAGAATTGGCCAATGCTAATCACGGAGATACAATAAAATGAAAAATGATAACTCACTCTTCTAGCAAATCAAACAAGTCTTCCTCCCATTTTAAATTGTCCCAAACAAATTATATTTCTGTTGCAACAATAAATCAACTGTTGGGAAAAATTTCTACATGAGGAAGACCCTGTATGAAAATTTCCACCGGATGAACCATCCGTTGCAACATAAGAATTATCTGTTGCAGCAGATAGGTCATCTGTTGGTATAAATAAAAGAGGTACGAAGAGATGTTTGATTTTCTAAAATAGATGAGACATATGTTGCACCAGATACTTTATCTGGTGCAACAGGTTAGTCAACTATTGCAACAAAGGTATATATCTGTTTGACAATTTTCAGTAGATATGTCATCTGTTGAAATAAATTTGTGTCTGTTTATTTTGTTAGTTGGAAGACATATATATTCACCTTCTTTATTTTATGCTGCTCTCCTTTGGACATTGTACGTTGGTCAGTGCAACATAGACAAAGAAGTTGCAATTTTGATTTTTTGGATGCTTAATAATGCCCTGGAAATCACTCTCCTTCTCCTCTTAGCCCTAATCTATAATGGAGCGGATGAAAATAAAATTCTCTTTGATGGAATGAGACCCCTCTTAGATGTCAATTCCTTTATAAAAGCATTTAATGCATTAATAGCATTAATCACTACATCATGTTTCGCTCTGCAGTCTTGACATTTGCATGCAGAACATTCACTGGAATAGGCAAAATTTGTATAACCAGTATGATCATACTCATAATGGCTTTCTTTAAATACTGTAAGAGGAGCATCATTAGCACCAACAGCAGCACCACTACCACCACCAATATCTCCATCACCACTAAGACCATCATCAACAACAAGCCCACCCTCCAAAATTATTTTTCTTGTAATGGTTGTTGCTCCAAATAATTTTATTTTTATTCTATCGATGACCTTAGGGTCTGATAAAGTTTGCACAGACAGTAAAATAAGAAAAAATGACATCTTCAACTCTCGATTGGTTGGAAATAGCGACAGATGCACAATCTAACATAAATCATTACATACATTAGAATGATGATTAGATCATTAAAAAAAATCATTAATTAAAATAAAAAATTAATTATAATTATACTTACTGCATCCTTTGGGGGGTTGAAGAGATCAAGAAATTTTATATTTTTATCAGTTTTGGCCGACAACCATCTCAAGATTCTTGGACAAGAAACTCCTTCCTGGTAGTTTACTTGTTGTCTCAAATAAGGAATGGCTTCAAACACCCAAGTATATAAAATAATGCCAATAAATTAAAATCATTATTGAGTGAAAAAAATGAATGATATCATAATAGAAGAAAGAAACATTTACCATGAAAGCCCATGAGAAGCCATATAACTTGACTGTCTTTGGCGCTAACGGAGTCAACAAATATTTGATAGTCATTTTGAAGCTTTCATACCACCAAGGATAGCTATTAAACACCTCAAGATCCTCGGATAGCTTTATTAAACCGAGGCTTATGTTGTTGTTAATGTCTCTCGCCCAAAAAATATTATCTACAAACCAAACTGAGCACAATGATTGTTTCTGCTTCTTTGAAAGTCTTTTACCTTTCAATGTTTCTATCAAATTTTTGTTTTTGAAGCTTGGACCAACAATGGACACCAGGCCATCATGATCACACGACTTTCCTTTGCCTTTTTTGAGTGTGCGGGGTGCTTTTTTTGGGTTAGAATAGGTATAACTTGAGAAGGAGGATAATATTTTAGTCCAGTAACTATGGAAAACTCCTTCCAACCAAAACAAATAGGCATACCATAGTAATTTATCCACACCTTATCCATCTTATCTTTGTTTTCATACATAAACCTACGCTTGAGAAGTTCATATACCATTTTTATTTAGAAACGAGCATTGTTGTCCTCCAACAAATCAAGATATTTCCCAAAGCAGCTATCCCTGAAATAAGCATCCAATTTTTGTTCTCAAAGTATTTTTTTAAGGCGTCGAAAGATTTTCCCATGGCTGACTTAACCATGAAATAACCTATTAAATCTGCGGTACCATCGCACTGAATTGTCACAGGATAACGATCAGTGCTGAAGGCTTTGACCAACTCTTTGGTGGAAAGGCTATTAGCATTTGCATCATCTTTTTTAAAATATTCCTCCTCCCCGTGTTCATCATATTCTGCTCCTGAATGAGATAACGCTTGTAAAAAAAGCTCATAAAGTGGTAGATGTAGCCTAGCTGCTTCATTTGTTCCTTTACTTGGACTTAATTCAGTTTTTGTTCTTTTGGGAACCATATTATCTAAAATTAATAGGAACATAAAAAAATATATTATAGTTGATTAATGCATCATTAAAAAAGAATAACAGTAAATCAAACAAGCAAAATAGTAAAATAACAGTTGCAATAGATCATCGATCTATTGCACCAGGTAGTATATCTATTGCAGCATATAACCAAACTATTGCAACAGATGAGTAATCTATTGCAACAATACAAAATATATCACTCATCTTTTAAGACAGATGAATGGTCTGTGCACTAGATCACACATGGTTGCAACATATGAGTGATCCATTTGGACAATTAAATAACCTGTTGTAATGGATGAGTAATCTGTTGCAACAATACAAAACAAATCACTCATCTGTTGAGAAAGATAAATGGTCTGTGCGGCAGATCACACATCTGTTGCAACATCATCTATTGCAACATATGAGTGATCTATTGGAAAAGTTAAATAACTTATAGAAACGGCTGAGTAATCTGTTGCGACAATACAAAACATATCACTCATTTGTTGAGAAAGATGAATGATCTGTGCAATAGATCACACATCTATTGTGACATCATCTGTTGCAACATATGAGTAATCAGTTGGAACAGTTAAATAATCCATAACAAAGACTGTGTAATATATTGTGATAATATAAAATATATCACTCATCTGATGAGAAAGATGAATGGTTTGTGCAATAGATCACACATCTGTTGTAACATATGAGTGATCTGTCAGAGTAGTTAACTAACCTGCAGCAACGAATGAGTAATCTGTTGCGATAATACAAAACATACCACTTATCGATTAAGAAAGATAAATGGTCTGTGCAACAGGTCACACATCTGTTACAACATATGAGTGATCTGTGGGAATAATTATCAACAATGAATATTGTTTAGATTTTTTCCAACATAGGATCATCTATCGCAGCAGATGAATGATCAGTTGGAAAAATAAAGTCTTGGACATTTCCTGTTGGAAGAGTTGATAGGATTTTATCCAATAGAAGGTTTATCTGTTGCATGGATCATTAATCTGATGGTTCTTCCATTGCACCAGATGGTTAATTAGTTGCATCAAATTTTATATCCGATGCTTAATCTGTTGCAACATATGATAAATCTATTGCATCAGATAGTTAATCTGTTACATCAGATTATTAATCTGTTACATCAGAATTGTAATCTGATAGTTCCTATGGTGCATCAGATGGTTGATCTGTTGCATCATATGATAAATCTGTTGCATCAAATGGTTAATATGTTGCAACAGATGGGTAATCTGTCGGAGGAAACAAAAAATAGTAGCACAATTTTGTTCAACAAATAAACAACAATTTCACCATTTTTAGTAAGAACAAGAACAGAACAAATCAACCCAAATTGTGATTTTGTTTTTATAAACACAAACAATAAAAATCAAACTTCAAAAAAATGCAACAAAAAACAAAATATCATAATTCACATCGAAAAGAGAAGTGAAGAAATACCAAAAATTAGGATTTTATTCGGACCGCATTTTAAATTAATGCAACAAATATTGAAATTGTTAACCAATACTATAAGAGAAGTTGGCTCAAGATCCTCATTTTCTTCGAAACTATAAAGGCCATAAATTTTTACCTATGAAAAAAGAAAAGGAATGATGAAGAATTTAAAGCTGTTGTGGTCGGAGAGTAAGGTTATCACATCGATTGAAGGTTGAAGTCAAAAAAGAACTTGAAGCCCAACTATTTGTAGCCGAATGTTGAAGTCACGGAGGATTGAAATAAGAAATTTGCAGAACAGTTGGTTAGGAGAGAGTTGAGAGAAGCTATCGAGAGACGAATGTGAGACAGGTTAATTTGAATTGAATAGGGGAACTCGAAGCCCAACTATTTATCGCCGGAGGCAGAAGTCACTGGGGGTTGAAGGGAGAAATGAGGGGAAATTGAAGCCCAACTATTTATCGCCGAAGGTAGAAGTCGTCGTGGGTTGAAAGGAGAAATTTTGCAGAACTGTTGGTTGGGAAAGAGATGAGAGAAACTGTCGAGACAGAGGAGAGAGTGGTTGATTTGGATTGAAGATGGGTGTGGGTTGGGTTGATTTGTATTTTTTAAAAGATTAGAAAGTTTTAAAATTATTAATCAAGTCCACAATTAACTTAATCAAGTTTTCTAATAATGTTTGACCCTATCTATTGATCAATATCACCAATAAAAGACACATTTCCTTCAATTTGTAAGGTCTCTGTGCATAATTCATTTAGCAAAATAAGCTAATTTCTCTCGCACAATTAATTATACATTAATTACATATGGGTTTATTAAATAAAGTCCTTATTCTCTTTAATTTCATTCCAAATTGGAAGCCCTAAATCGACAAGGTAACTCCAAGTAATTTGGAGGCTTGAATAAGGATATATAAATTTGATTTATAACTAATAATATCAATGATGGAATTCAGAACATATATAAGAAAAAGAATGTATCTAAACGTATTCTTTATCTTAAGTGTTTTATTTTTGTATTTGAATATACTCAAAGATGGAATAAATTAAAACTTGTCTGAAGAAGAAGAATCCATGTACTTCTATAAAGTATTCAATTGTTTCATATTCACAACGACTACCCTCTTGAGATTGGTTCTCTATTTTATGATTTTGATCGACATACAGGAGCTGGTTTGCAAAGATTTATTGGAGTTTTCACTCTTTCTAATTGTTTTGTTTAACAATAAGATGTTACATCTGACTGAGGAAAATCTGGATATCCAACGACATATGTGAAGCACGTTTATATCTATGCCTATAGATTTGTGCATTCGTAGTTCATCTTGCTTTATTCTTTGCTTAACCTATATTATTTCCTTATTTGCTAATCCACTTGTAGTCTTATTCATCTCAATGTGATAACAGAAAGTATCCTGTTACTAAAGTATGAATTTTGAATCTCTTATTTTTATCAAAATATAAGGTGAAGTCTTATCAAGCAAGTATTGGACACTTAAAACTGCAAAGGTTGTTATTTGAAACTTGTTTCTTTTAATTTTGATATGAGGTGCATCTACTGCTTTGTTTATTCAATAACAAAAAATTATTGCTTCTACACATTCTTACTATTTTGGTTTTGTTTCGAGTACCTTAATTTACTCATTATAATGATCCTTGTTGTCTATTTATTTATTTTTACTATATTTAAATAAATATCATATATAAATTATACATAAATCTATAATTTTTCCTAAATACATAAGCATGAATTACCTACAAGCCCTGTCCAAAATAGTTCCATCCACAGACATCCCACAACCCCTTTCACCCTGTCCTCCTGCTTCGATGGAAGCAGAAATGGGAGATGATGATGAAATGATTGAGGGTGAATCCATTAATAGTTTAGATGATAGTATGATTGTGTTGTCACTAGAAGGGAGGGCCAGAATCCATCTGTCATAGTCTTACTCTGTTATAGTCAAGCTGACAAGGAAAAAGTCAACCATGCTTGCCTTAAGCATAGACTAACAATTATGTGGAAACCTATAGATGAGCTAATTCTCATGGATTTGGGTAACAATTATTTCATCATTAAA
Source organism: Capsicum baccatum var. pendulum (assembly GCA_030864225.1). Taxonomy (NCBI): domain Eukaryota; kingdom Viridiplantae; phylum Streptophyta; class Magnoliopsida; order Solanales; family Solanaceae; genus Capsicum; species Capsicum baccatum. The sequence continues at coordinate 72,044,413 of CM061556.1, read as the reverse complement.
TTCCTCAAAGAGGAAAACATGTTCACTGCAATCCAAAAAGGACCATGGTTTATCAATGGAGATTTTCTATTAGTTAGAAAATGGTATTCCAATTTTGTAGCTTCTATAGCTATCCCAATTTTATAGCTTCTACCGCTATCGAAACCTACTCCACAATCTGGGTTCGTCTACCTGAGCCACCCATGGAATACTATGACCACTTCATCCTGTTGAAATAGATAGTAAACTGAAAAAATTAGTCAAAATGGATATCTGTACATCGGCAACCCTTAAAGGGTGTTATGCATGAATATGCATTAAAGCGCCCTTAGGGGAACCGATCAAGACTCATATCTATATAGGATACATAAGCAATAAATTATTTATGAAGGGGCTGACATCCTCTACAGAACATATGGTATGTTAGGGCATACACAAACAGTATGTCATCCAAAAGATTCAATACAACCACAACCACAATATGCTGGTGCAATAATATCATAAACAGGTCCGCTTAGATAATCAATGGATGATGTACTAAAGGAGGAATGACATGTTGTCACTTTTTATAATCAAAAGATAACCCAAAAGAAAGAGCCTACGTATGCAGAGAGAAAGCATAAAAACAACACCATACAAAGAAGAGGCAGAAATAAAGAGAAATAAATAATGAAGGAATAGATCAATGTTAAAATCTTCAATACAGATACAGGTAAGTACATAGATCACCAAGTTTATAAGTATATTCCTAAAAATAAAACCAATTCTATACCCCACAACTCCATAAGAAAAGATGATGTCCATAATCTAAACCAAAACAAAAAAAAAGCCAGGAAGAGCAACACTGCAATAAAAAAGGACATCATCAATACATCCAATTATTTTTCAATTCTGAATAGTGAGGCGGTGAGTGTTGCTCACGTTGATTGCCTGACCATTAACTTACAAAAGTAAATCCCATTACTACCCCTACACAGCACAGTAAATGACCCTTTTGATAATGAAAACTCTCACATAACCCCTAGTGGGCACCTAGGGAGTGGGGAAACATTTTGTCTTGAGGCTTCCCCTTCGTCTTCCAATAAAATGACGCAAACTCATCCCCAAATAGACGTGGTGAATATAGTGATCACAAGATCTATAATCCAAAATAGGACTTTTTTGCGTAGCACCCCTAATTAAAGATAATATAAATGATAAAAAAAATCTCTAGTACAAAACTACTAAATTTGGTAAAGGTACCCACAAAATATCCTTATACCCTTACTTCCCATATACCAAGAACTTTAGAATCCATAATAAATACTGACTCAGTGTTTCTCGATCTTAATAAGCAAATAGAAATTTTATACACCCTTGTGGTGGCGCCCTTTCCTGGACCTGCCATAGTGGGAGGTTTACTGCATCGGGTTGCCTCTTTTTGTATAAATAAAACTAAGAATACATGCTTCCATCATAGATCACTCAATTATAAATCACACAGAAGAAACCCACCCCTTTAATCAACAATAAACCCATTGAACCAATACATCATTCAAATTAACCTCCCCTCAGTTCACCTCTACCTAGTCCCAAGTCTTCTGGAGAGATGAACCCCGATATACTCCAACCCCTAGCTCTAGAAAATTTGAACCCAACCTCATGGGTAGAAATGATATTGCAGGATCTAGCGCTTATCATGACAGTGTTCATGGACAACAGAGAAGTAATGTTTACTATCCACACTTGGGAGATAATCGCTCACATAGCTTTGGAAGGAATGCAACGAGCGATGGAGTTTTACAACAACCATCTATGGATGTCAACCATACTTTAAGCTCCACTGACCTTCTCAATCCATGCAATTTCATTCTTCTATATACCATCTTGGGAGACGCCAACAGTCCCTTCACTAACAAACCTAACTCCACCGATGACCTAGCTTCTCCTTCATACTTTTTGGAATTCCACAACTTTATGGACATCGACCCACTATACCACCACTAGCAAATTCAAGGGTTGATTATAGAAGCAGATTTGATGTTGAACCACCTGAGCCTAACTGGTCCCTTGGAGAATGCAACAATCCCAAACCTCAATAATGTAGCCTCATCCTCTCAGGTACATCTCAACCCCATATTAAATCATCCAATTCTAGTGAGTACATCAACATAAGAAATAAAGGAACCTTTAGAGAAAATACGAGAAATAAGAACCAAAATAACAGTTCTAAAAGATATAAAAGTAATTGTGTTCAACGACAAGTACGCAAAGAAATTCATCCTTATATGTCTCTAAAACTTAATAAAGACTTCGTTAGACATCCTCCACCCATTCAATCCATAAGTAGAGAACTATGTTTTAGTCATGAACCCAACGATGGTGAACTATACTTCTCCATTGACAAATTTTTCATGGTCGATTACCTTGATAAACCCACCTCAGAGAAACTGAGACATGGACATAATAATATGAAACTATAGGAGGAATTTTAGATCCTTAGCTGATTGGCATAAGCCATCACTCATTGCTTTTCTAGAAATAAAAATACAGGACCACTAGCTCCTCCTCAATGATTTTTCATTCAATAGAATAATTGGAGTCCTAGCTATTGGGAATGCTGGTGGGCAGGCTGTAATATAGGATGATACACTCTTGGACTTGGATGAAATTACAATTGTGAACCAATAAATCCATGCTAAGATTAAGGTAAGATAAAAAATTAATCCTGGCTATTTAGTTGTATTTATGTTAGTCCTTACAAATGCAAGACAAGGGAGTTGTGGCAAAATCTTAAGAACATCAAGGATAACTACCCAGGTAAGTTGTTGATAGGAAGGGACTTTGATGAGCTCCTATTAAACACAGAAAAGAAAGGAGGTAAGTTGATCAATAGATCACGCTCTACAAAATCCTTTGATATAATTAATCAATATGAACTTTTGGACATGGATTTAAGGGTAGTAAATATACCTGGTTAAACAAAAGATTTAAACATCGTAATGCCCTTTAATTCAGTCCTCCTCAGGCTAATATAATGAATGTTGAGTTGCATCAGTCGATTCATATGATTGATCAATTACTAATTTCTCAGGCTGAGCTTGGTGCATATGCTACTCCATTTTTCGAGGCCACAAAGATTGAACAATTCATGAGGTTGAATTCTCTAACTTTTATGGGTGTTAAGATGGATAAGGATCCTCAGAGTTTTCTAGATGAGATGGAAAATATTTTTAGGGTTATGTATGCCACTAATATAAAAGGGGTAGAGTTTGCTGCCTACCAGCTGAAGGATGTGGCATACCAATGGTACAAAGAGTGGGATCGGGTAAGGGGTAATGATGACAAGTCATCTCTGTAGGAAAATTTCTCTAATATATTTATGGATCGCTTCTTTCCTTAGAAGTTAAGAGAAGCAAAAGTAGAGGAGTTTGTTAATAAAAAATAAGGTAAAATATCAGTCAATGAGTATACCTTAAAGTATCACCATCTATCTCGGTATGATTCAGAGATTGTGTTTGATATGAGGGCCGAAATTTGTAAGTTTTTTTGGAGATTATCTCGTGAGTTGATCCTTGAAAGTAAAGTTGTCTTGCTGATTAAGGACATCAATATCTCTAGGTTGGTTGTTTATATACAGCAAGTAAAGGAAAAGAAAAGGAAGTAGGATGAGTTTAGTGAGAGGCTGGGAAAGAAATTTAGGCTTTCTGAACAAAGTGATGAGTTTCCCGAGGTTTTTCCTGATGATCTTCCTAGTGTTCCTCCCGATAGGGAAATTAATTTTGGGATTAATCTTGTTCTTTACACTCATCCTATTTCTATTCCCCGCATAGAATGGCTCTGGTTGAGTTGAAGGAGCTTATGGAATAATTGACGAATCTCTTAGATACAGGTTTCATCCTTCCTAGTGTATCTCTTTAGGGTGCTCCTGTGTTTTTTGTGTGTAAGAAGGATGGTTCCCTTCTAATGTGCATTGATTATTGTCAGTTTAATAAGATAACCATAAAGAAGAAGTATCCTCTTCCTAGGATCAATGAATTTTTTTATCATATTTAAGATACGAAGTATTTTTCTAAGATTAATCTTAGGTCGGGTTATTATTAGCTTAAGATTATGGAAGTGATATCCCTAAGACTGCCTTCAGGACCTGGTTGGGTTGAATAATGCTCCGACAGCATTTATGGATTTGATAAATAGGGTCTTTCATCAGTTTCTAGACTTATTCATCATTATCTTCATTGATGACATCTTGGTGTACGTTAAGAGTGAGGCGAATCATGTCGATCACCTAGGTGTTGTGTCATAGACCTTGAAGAATCAACGCTTATATGCCAAGTTTTATAAGTGTGAGTTTTGGTTGAAGGTTATGAGTTTTCTTAGTCATGTATCTCTAGTGAAGGGATCATGGTGGATCCATAAAAGGTTGTGGCGGTTAAGAAGTGGCCAAGACCTGCGACTCCAATTGATATTCAAAGCTTCTTGGGTTTAGTCAATTACTGTAGGAGATTTGTGGAAAGTTTTTTTACTATAGCTGCCCCATTGACTAAGTTGGCCCAGAATAAGTTGAAGTTCTTATCGCGGGGTGCATGTAGGGGTAGTTTTAAGAAGTTAAAGGATAAGTTCACTTCAGCTTCAGTTTTGACCATGCTTGAGGGTAATAATGGCTTTGTAGTGTATTCTGATGCTTCTCATGTTGGATTGAGTTATGTGTTGATGTAACATGGTAGGGTAGTGGCTTATGCTTTTAGGTAATTGAAAGTTCATGAGAAAAACTACCCTACTCATGACTTGAGTTATTAGCTGTGGTATTTGCATTAAAAATTTGGCGTCACTATCTCTATGTGGTTCATGTTAATATCTTTTTCTATTATAAGAGCTTGTAGTATGTGTTTACTCAGAAAGAGTTAAATCTCAGGCAAAGGAGATGGCTTAAGTTGCTGAAGGATTATGATATGAGTCTTCACTACTATCTAGGCACAACTAACATAGTTTCTAATGCTCTTAGCATGTTATCCATGTGGTGTATCGCTTATGTGGATGAGGATAAGCGGTACTTGGTGAAGGACAATTACCATTTGGATAAACTTAAAGTTCATCTCATAGACTCTGAGAATGGTGGTGCATTTATGCATTAGGTATTGTAATCATCTCCGATTATTGAGATAAAGAAAAAAGAAAATGTTGGATCCTATTATGATAAATGATAGGGGAAATGTAGTTCAGCGAAAGGTTGTTGACTTTGTGATTGGTGATACAGGTATCTTGAGGTATAAAGATAGGTTATGTGTTCCTGACATCGATGGATTGAGGAAAAGAATTTTGGCTGAAGCTCACAAATCTCGTTATGCTATTCATCCTTGTTCTACAAAAATGTATCATGATCTTAAGAAATTCTATTAGTGGAACAATATGAAGCGAGATGTGGCTAACTATGTGGCTAAGTATATAATGTGTTAACAAGTGAAAGTTGAGTACATGAGACCCGGTGGTTTATACTAAGAGATAGAGTTGCCCAAATGGAAGTGGGAAGTAACTAAAATACATTTCGTTACTGGTCTTCCTCGGTCTCAAAATTAATGTAATTCAATTTGAATCATTATGGATAGGATAACCAAGTCCGCTCACTTCTTGTCGGTGAGGACTAGTTATAGATGGAGGATTATGCTAAGTTGTATCTTGCGGAGATTGTAAACTTGCATGGTACTCCTTCTTCTATCATTTTGGATCGTGGTACTCCATTCTCATCTTACTTTTGAAAGTCGATCCAAAAAGGTTTTGGAACTAAGATGTGCCTTAGTACCGCTTTCCACCCACAGTCAGATGGAAAAGTGAATAGGACCATCCAGACATTAGAAGATATACTTCGTGCTTATGTGATTGACTATGGTGGTAGTTGGTTCGACCATTTGCCTTTAATTGAATATGCTTATAATAATATTTATCACACTAGCATTAGTATGGCTCCTTTTGAGGCATAGTATGGTAGAAGATGTCATTCTACTATTGGGTGGTATGAAGTTGGTGAGGTAAGTTGTTTGGATCTGATTTGGTTCACCAAGCCTTGGATAAGGTGAAGGTTATTTGTGAAAATGCCTCTTAAAATCACTAAAAGTCCTATACGCACATGAGGTGTATGGATTTGGAGTTCAATTTTGGAGATTGGGTGTTCTTAAAGGTATCTCCCATGAAAGGAGTGGTAGAATTTGGTAAGAAGGGGAAGTTAGTCCCAAATATGTTGACCCATACTTGATTTTGAAGAAGGTTGGCAATGTTGCTTATGAATTGGAGTCGCATTCTAGTTTGAGCTCCATTCATTTGATTTTTCATGTCTCTATATTGAAGAAGTGTGTGGGTGATCATTCATCGGTGTTCCTTTAGAAGGGTTGGGTATTTTAGATTCCTTATCTTATGAGGTAGTCCTGGTTGAAATCTTAGATCATCAAGTTCGTTGGTTATGGACAAAGAATATGGCTTTGGTAACGAATGTTTGGAGGAACCATAGGTTGAAGAAGCCACTTGGGAGGCGAAAGAGGACATGAAGTCCAAGTATCCCTATTTGTTCCTCATCCCAGAAATTCATGCGGAAGGTATGTGTTCTTTATCACATCTTTATTTTCTAACTTAGTTAGAGGAAAAGTCAATTTCTTTGTATCTTTGTTTTCTAACTTGGTTAAAGGTTAGTTTGACGTGTAATAATATATTAACTCGCATTTGTGCTTGCCTTAACTGTCATTCGAGGACGAATGATCCAAGTGGGGGAGAATTAAAACACCTTGTATTTTGACCATTAGAAAAATTCCTAAGTTTTAGTTGCTGGACAATATACGATTTGAATGCTTGTCATATGCTAAGATACGATTTAGGGTTCCCCTCTCGTATGGTAGTTAGTGTAGTTTGGTTGGGTTCTATCCAAGGTATGACTAGGCATCTTACTAGTCGTTTGATAAGGTATAAGGTGTATGTTGTTAAGCTGTATGGTGCCCTAAGTTTAGTCTAGATGATTCTGACCAAGGTACGATTCTAAGGGTACTTCTCGTATATTACGACATGAGTTAGTCCTTTTGGGTCATATAATGGTCAGTATGGAGGTGTAAGGTGATATCTATGGTAGTAGATAAGAGTACCACTCGTACCCTAGGGTACAGTTTAGGGGGTACGGTCGTACCCTCCTACGATCATGTTTTCAGCATTTAAGCTGAGCGTATTCCAGACATTTCCCACCCCAAAACCCTTAAGTCCCTACATCTTAAAACATGTTGTATCCTTTTATAAGCCACTATTAAAAAGATCAAACACTCCAAAATTCTATCTAAACTCTCTATTGACGATTGGGGCTTGGGTTCTTCAATGGTGTTCATCTTGAGGCTTAAGAGTCAAGTTTCTTCCATGAATTTTCTTGAATAAGGCATGTGACTCTTCTCTCATTGTTAGTTCTCAAATATCATGTGTTTTAAAGTGCGATTATGATTCTTAAATGGTGGTTTTAAAAACTAAAAATTGAGAGTTTTCTTGCATATGGTTGGGTATTGTTTGCTCTTGGTTTAACTTGTGCTTATACATGTTTTTTGTGATGGTTTGCATATTTAGGTGCTTGGTAATTTGGTTTAAAAAATGGGTCATGGGTAACCCCTAAACTTGATGGTTTTTATCTTGATTTTGGTCTTGATAATAGTATTTCCTTAAAGTGTTTGTGAAAATATTTAAGAGAATAAAATAGTCATATGACAATAGTATTTTGAACTAAGGCTTGGCCTAATGAATATGAATGGTTAGTAAATGGTTTTGTGAAGGCCTTGTTGGCCATGTAATGGTTTAAATGGTAACCTTGGTGGTTTAATTAGTTAAATGGGTTTGAGTCCCTAAACACCAACTTGATTTATGTTTTGTAAGATAATGGGTTCAAGTCACTAAAATTTTAATTAAACTAGTGTCTTTGTTAGACATTGGGTTCGAGTCTCAAAGTCAAATGAATGATTGGTTATTGATAATGGAAATGGCATGTGGTATACTTGCAAGTAGTGTTGGTATGACGATACCAATAAAGTGCCTTGGTAAGTAATTGGCTTAATAGTTGTATATATGAAATGGTGGTTTTAAATTTGACTTTAAAGTGGGTTGTGTAGTCGGGCCATGAAAGTAGAGTCTAAAGGACTAACACTGAAAACTGTGCTAGCCGGTGGGTATCTTATGACCAGGTGGTGTGAGTCCCCCAAATGAACATATGAAAGAGAAGTTCGAGTCCCCCTTACTACATCTATTGGTGCTTAAGTCACCTTGATTATGATAAGTGGTTCGAGTCCCCCATATAGATATATACGATTATGGATATTCTTTAGTTCGTGTATATCCATAATCGTATATATCTATATGGGGGACTCGAACCACTTATCATAATCAAGGTGACTTAAGCACCAATAGATGTAGTAAAGGGGACTCGAACTTCTCTTTCATATGTTCATTTGGGGGACTCACACCACCTGGTCATAAGATACCCACCGGCTAGCACAGTTTTCAGTGTTAGTCCTTTAGACTCTACTTTCATGGCCCAACTACACAACCCACTTTAAAGTCAAATTTAAAACCACCATTTCATATATACAACTATTAAGCCAATTACTTACCAAGGCACTTTATTGGTATCGTCATACCAACACTACTTGCAAGCCCCTTACTACATCTATTGGTGCTTAAGTCACCTTGATTAGCCTTGTTCTATGATGGTCATACTACATAACCCAGGTTAATGATTTCTAAAGTTCATGCTAATCTTGTTCCCTATCCCGATATGGTATAAATATTATATATATATATATATATTTGTATTGCATTGGTATATGCATTGATTGATTGGTTTTGATTTGTTGGTACTATTTTATCCTTATCCTTGAGTTATGTGCTAGCATTCTAACTGCAACCCATCTTCGACACTATATCCCCATGCGATGCAGGTGTTGGTGATACTACACCTCCTACTCATGGATCGAATTTAGGGACAACTTGTGTTGACTTGAACTGGTGAGCTTCCATACTTCAGAAGGCTCCATTTCTTGCTTTCAGTTTCTTATGTCTCTATTGGTTTAGACTTGGACATTAGTTTTGGTTATGGTCGGGGACATGTCCCGATCGGATATTCTCTATTTTGTGTTAGAGGCTTTGTATGGATAAACTGTGGACTTGGGTATGTTATGGAATGAATATGGATTTGGTTATTATGTTATGGTTATGGGTTTGGTATTGGATGGTTAGACTTTTTTGGGTTGGCTATGGTCTTGGACCTATCCCAAAGTCTTGGTGTTATTAATCACTCTATCTTGTTATATGTTATCTTGTTATATGTTCGAAATTCATCCGACTTAGGTATTGCTTAATTGGTTGGTTTGGATAACGGAGTGGTCTCTGGTCCATGTTGGGCCTGAGATGCCCATTACAACAAGACCCTGGTTCGGGTCTTGTCACAATATGATGAAGATAAAAAGGTGGCCTAAGACAACAATAGTAATTGGAAGTCTCCTAAAATGACCTAAGTTATTTGTTTTCTATTTTGCGTTAATTTTGGACCCAGGTCAAACCACTTTTAGGCCTGACTTATTTATTAATTGTAAAACAATTTTATTTCGTTATGAAATGGGTCCTTGCCCGATTTTGAGAGAAAAAAAATAAGAATAATAAAAAAAAAACAAAGATTGAGGAAAAATAGAGAAGAAAAATAAAAATAAAGTTTGAGAAAAATGAAAAAAATGAGAAAAGAAAAATGAAGTTTGAAACAAATATAAAAATAAAAAATAAAAGAAAAATGAAGGTTGGGACAAATGAATTAAAAAATAAAAAAAGAGAAGTCAAAATAAATAAAGTTTGAGAAAAAAAGAAAATAGAGCAGGAAAAAAATAAAAAAAAATAAAGGTTGAGATAAATGAATTAAAACAAAAAAAAAGAGAAAAAAATAAAAACCAAGAAAAACTAAAAAAATAATATTTGAGAGACAAATGAACATGAGCGTAAAAATATTAATATTTGAGGTGCAGAAGAGCAAAAATGTATTGTACTATACATAGAAAGGAAGGAAGCCTAGTCTTTAAAAAAGTTTCTTATGGAAGATAAAAATGAAAAGTCACCCACTATGGGATCATCCCATGTAATATCCTAAAGTGTCACTAGTAATTTTTAAAAAGAGAAAATTATGCAATACGCAAAAACTAACCCACTCTTTTTTTACTTAAAATAACCTACGGGCCAAAGTTATTACTAAAAATGGTCGGTTGGCCTATTGATACCAATACTACAAGAATAGTCAAAAAATAAGGTGACTTTCAAGTTTTGACCCCAAATAAAAAATTTCATAAAAATAGTCTTCAACTATTAAGTGATATATTTTTAGATAAAATTGCCTCTGACCAATGAAGTAAATTACATAAATGATCCTCATTATGGATAACAATGTTTTACGTATTGATCTTTTAACTTTAATTTTTTTTTCTCTTTTTAATTTTACTTCAATTTTTTTTTTCTCAGCCCTTACTTTTTTCCCTTTTGCCACTCAACTTTTTTTTTTAATTTTTATTTTACTTTAATTTTTAATTTTTTCTTTCCTCTTTTTTTTTTTTGGTTATTTTTAGTTTTTCTCAACCCTTACTTTTTTTTCTTACTTTACTCCTCTCATTGTCAACTTTTATAAAGAAAAAAAATCTCTGATTTTTATTTTTCTTTTCTTTTTTTTCTTTTAAAATTTATCTCGGTCTTTATTTTTATTTTATCTTTTTTTTAATCAATCTTTAATTTTTTTTCCTTTCTCTCTCAACTTCTACATTTATTTTTATTTTTATTTTTTCTAAATATTTTTCTTCTTTTTTCACAATTTTTATTATTTTTGTTCTTTTCTTTAATTTCTTCCAATCAATTTACATCTCATGAGCAAGAGTTGACACTACACATAATAAAGGTAAGACTTATCACTTTCAAACAACAAGCTATGTTTCATGGGTAAGAGTCGACACTGCCATATTGTAGAGGCAAGATTTATGACTTTCAAACAACAAGTTATGTTTCATGGGCAAGAGGTGACACTACCACATTGTGTTTTGATTAATGAGATGTTCTATAACTCTTACCCTAGAGGCAAGACTTAGCTTAAGGACTTTCAAACAACAAATTAAGCCCCACTGACATGAGTTGACTCTACCACATTATGTTTTCATTTATGAGATGTTCTCCAACTATTGCATTAGAGGCAAGACTTAACTCAAGGACTTTCAAACTACAAATTATGTCCCATGGAAAAAGTTGATACTACCACGTTATGTCTTTATTTATGAGATGTTCTACAAATCTTGCCTTAGAGGCAAGACTTGGCTCAAAGACTTTCAAACTATAAATTATGCCCTACGGGCAAGAGTTGACACTACCACATTATGTCTTAGTTTATGAGATGTTCTATAATTTTTGACTTAGAGGCAATACTTAACTCAAAGACTTTCAAACAATAAATTATGCCCCACGAACAAGAGTTGACACTACTACATTATGTCTTTATTTACGAGATGTTCTACAACTCTCGCCTTAGAGGCACGGCTTATCCTAATAATTTTCAAAAAAGTTACGTACATTGGGAAAGAGTCAACACTAACATATTATGTTTTTTACTTATGAAATAGTCTATAACTCTTGTATTAGAGGTAAGACTCAGCCTAAGGACCATCAAATAATAAGTTATGTCTCATGGGCAAAAGTTGACACCACCACATTGCGTATTGATTTATGAGATATTTTACCACTCTTCCCTTAGAGACAAGACTTAGGCCAAGGACTTTCAAGTAACAAGTTGTGCCCCATGGACAAAAGTTGACATTGCCATATTGTGTTTTCATTTATGAGATATTCTATAACTCTTACCTTAGAGGAAAGACTTAACCCAATGACTTTCAAATAACAAGTTGCACCCTATGAGCAAAATTTGACACTATCAAATTATATTTTGATTTATGAGATGTTCTATAACTCTTGTCTTAGAGGCATGACTTTGCCCAAGGACTTTTAAACAACAAGTTATGCTCCATGGGCAATATTTGACACTACCATATTGTTTTTTGATTTTTGAGATATTTTATAAATCAAGGACTTTTAAACAATAAGTTATGCCCCATAGGTAAGAGTTGACACTACCACATTATGTCTTGATTTGTCAGAGGTTCTATAACTATTGCCTTAAAGACTCGAATTAGTCCAAGGACTTTCAAACAGCAAGTTATGCTCTATGGGCAAGAGATGACACTACCACATCGTGTCTTAATTTATGAGATATTCTATAACTCTTGCCTTAGAGGCAAGACTTATCCGATAAGTTATGCCCCATGGACAAGAGTTGACACTATCATATTGTATCTTGATTTATGTGATTCCCTATTAGTCTTTCATCTAAGATAAAACTTAGCCCAAGAACCTTCTAAAAGAACAAGTTACACCCAATAGACAAGTGTTGACACTACCACATTATTATTTGATGTATGAGATGTTCTATAACTCCTACCTTATAAGCAAGACTTAACTCAAGATTTTTCAAACAAGAAGTTATGTTCTCACAAGAAAGACTTGACACTACCACATTGTGTCTTGATTTATAAGTTGTTCTATAATCTTTTCCTTAGAGGCAATCCCAAAGAACTTTCTAACAACAATTAATGCCCTTAAATTTGATTTGATGTCAATAAAAAAGATTCCTTTGAGGATTATTTAATTTTTTATTTATTAGCAAAATATAATAGAAGTTGAGAAAAAAAAGATCAAACAAAATAGAGAAATGAAAAAAATAGAAAAAAGACAAGAAAAAATAAAGGTTAAGAAAAGAGTGAAGAATTACAAAAAATGAGAAAAAAATGAGAGGAAAAAAATAAAAATAAAGTTAGAGAAAATTGAGAAAAAAAAAGAGAAATGATTAAAAAGAAAAATAAAGGTTGAGACAAATAAATTAAAAAAAGAAATGAAGAAATAGATAATGTTTGAGAAAAAAGAAAAAAGACAAAAAAATAAAGGTTCAGAAAAATGAATTAAAACATGAAAATAAAATTAAAGAAGAATAAAAAAGTAAAAATAATTAAAATAAAAATAGAATTTGAGGGACAAATGAGTATGGAAAGTTTAAAACTATTTGAGGCGTAGAGGGACAAAATTGTACTTGTACTATACTTAAAAAGGAAGGAAGGCTAGTCTTTAAAGACTTTTCTTATTGGGGTCAAAAGTTCAAAGATACTCACTATGATACAAGACTACCCAAAGATGACACAAAAATAGCCACAAAACGTTACAAAAATAGGACATAAGAACAACACTCCAAACGGCACAAGAACACAAGCTAAACAAGGAAACGAAATGGAATATAGTTGAAAGGATAGATAGAGTGACAAACGGTTATACAAACACTAGCAACCCTAGAATGTTTCAAATCCAAAAACCTCTAGCACTTATACAAACAACTACCACACTCCTACATAACAGAAGAGGGACTTTACCTCCTCTAGCACCAATGTTTCAAGCCAACGGTTGCAGCAAACAAGTGATATCCACATTTGTGACCTAATTTTGGTTTTGGCCTCAAGAAGAGAGGACTTGGTGTTTCAAATGGTCAAGACTTAAAACAATAATCAGATAAGGAATGAAACCCCTAATTCTAAACTATATACAGCCTCTTTATTACATAAGATGAATTCTCCAAAAGACCCTTAATGAAAAGGGGCGCCCCTCTAGTGTAACATTGTAGCAGGTGGGGCGGCTTTGCTGTCTAATTGGTACTTCTAATATCTCAATATTGAGCTTCCTTGGATGGCCTCGTGTTACACTTGTACATAGGTCGATCTTCATAGTTAATCCCGTATCATCCTCTCCATCTTGAAAGAAATTTGTCCTCAAATTCATGGCTCTATCATCATCAAGACTTCTTTTTTGAATCATCTCTTCATTGACCTTTTCGAAGTTTGGATGCTTAGCCAAGGATTCCATGGGATCATCAAGCATATGTTGGCAAGGAAATTTCTTTGTGTTCTCCTTTTGAAGCTCAAGACCATGACCCTGCACACAAGGAAAGTCGATACTAGGCAAAATACTAGCACCTACGTTAGTGAGAAATAAGGGGTCTTTGCGGGTAAGTCCCACAAGTAAGAATTCCTTTTTTTTTGTACCACAACTTTCTCCCCTTTTTCACTACTTCTACTCATGGCTTTCCCTTTTATTTCCTTCTTTCTTCCTTTCTCTAACTCTCTTACTTGTTGATTATATTAGACACTTGTAATGGTGAGAGAGGGTGGAGTGTATACCTTTGGCCAATAAGCTCAAAAGTGTACCTATTGGTCCTTTCATTATGCATGGCTGCCCTATCAAATTACCATGGACTCCCTAATAATATGTGACACGCTTGCATAAGAATAACATCACAAAAAACCTCGTCAAGGTAGTTGCTTACCTTAAACCGTATCATTACTTGTAGGGTTACCTTTAACTCCCCACACTTATTCAACCATTGAAGCTTGTATGGACTATTATGAGGGATTTTGGGGAAGCTTTAAGATGTCAACCAAAGTATTACTAGAAATATTTACATAACTACCTCCATCAATGATCATAGAGCACACAAAACCCTTAATAAGGTATTTGGTGTTAAAAAGGTTCTCCCTTTGACTAGGACCAACCAAAGCCTTACTAATCATGGCTCTTCTCACCACTAAACATGGCACTTCAAGCTCACCATCACACGGCGAAGCATTTTCCCACCCCCTTTCTTTGACCCTTCGACTTCTCCGTTCTCTTCATCTTGAGATTGTTCATCAATCTCATTCGGTTTAAGTCCTACCTCCTCTCTAAGAAAGTATAATTTTCTTTCACTTAGGATCATATTTCTCCTACTTGTACACTCACTAGCCTTGTGTCCCCAACCTTGGCATTTAAAACATTGAAAGCCCTTAAAATGAGAAGAGGAATGCAGTTTACCTTCATTTCTTGAAGGGTACCTGTAATACCCCATAATTTTCTTAGCTTAATTTAGCTCCTAAAATGTCAAATGTTAACTTTGAAAATGAATAACTCTTGATACATATAGAATTTTCTATTTCTAAATCCACCAAGTTGTAGATAATTAAAGCTACTTTCCGACGATACTAATTTTGCCTTAATCCAATATTCGATTAAGGATTTATGGTGATTTTTGTAAAAATAGTAGGGCATTTCGACAGGCACTGTGTCGCGGTGAAGGACAAAATCACAATTGTCTGATTCCAGTGAAGAACGATGATTAGCCCACATCATAAAGAGATTCCAGCTCCCGCTCATCCCATTCTAGTAGTTCAACATGATTAGTTTGTATCACGTAAAAATTTCTAATTGGATAAACACCGCGTTGCGATGGAGTGCAAAATAGCACTTGTCTTTTTCCAGTGATGCAACATGATTTTTTCATGTCGTGCCAAAGGCCAAAATAGGACTTGTCCCTTTTCCAATAGCCCAACACGATTTCACCGCATCGTGCATAGTGCAAAATGGCAATTGTCCTTTTCCAGTAAGCCACCTCGATAGTGGCGAGTCGCGATGGGTCCCAAAATTAGGATTTCAATTTTCAAACTTAATTTGTAAAGGGTAATCTAGTCTTTTCCTCAGCCCTCAATTCGTGAATAACACTGAATTAATCCTATTCTAACCATTATATGCTCACATTTCATTAAATTTCTCTCAAAGAAACCCTAGAACATCAAAACTTAATTCCTAAGAAATCTAAATTCCACCAATCTTTATCCAAAGAAACTCAAAATTCAAGATTTTCAATTCAAGATAATCAAGAATCCATCTTCAAGAGCACAAATAGGAATCCAAAATCAAGTGTTCTCATCAATTGCATCAATTAAGGTATGTGGGGGTTTTCAACAAAGATAATCCTTTCATCCTTGTGCCCAAAATTAATTTTAAAGTTGATTTTGAATGAATTTCATGAGTTTCAAATTAGGGTTCATACCCGATATTGCTAATTGAAAGATTATGAGATTTGAAGTGATTTAGATGATGAATTGGCATGTTTATTTTTGTATTTTCATGCGTATTGCAGAAATTTCTAAATTTTGAGATGAATTATCAATACTTACATTATCAAACATGAACTTTATGATGTTTTTACATGAATTTGATGCATGGGTTGTTAAGCCCTAGTTTGTATTCTGATATTTTTAGAATGACTATACTTAAGCATCCTATGATTAATTATTTTTAGACTTTGATGAAGATTTGATCTTTTGATCTCAATTTAGAGTCGAAATCTACTTTATCATTTCAGTTATAGTTTAAATCAATAGATATATAATTGGTTTTAGTATAAACCATCATGTTAATTTTAAAAGTGGATTTCCAATAAAATGAGCATACAGATTAAAGGGAGTAGTATTT
This sequence comes from Capsicum baccatum var. pendulum, assembly GCA_030864225.1. Lineage (NCBI taxonomy): Eukaryota > Viridiplantae > Streptophyta > Magnoliopsida > Solanales > Solanaceae > Capsicum > Capsicum baccatum. Next base: position 72,028,045 of record CM061556.1, on the reverse strand, counting down.
AGCACCGAGTTGGGTATGGTCTCATGCCCCAGAACTATGAGCCAACATAGGATTCAGATTTATCAGATTATTCTTATTTTTATATAGATGACAGATACAGATATGATTACATATATTAGGTTATACTCCTTGGCAAGATTATGACACATCTCCCTAACATAAGGTTTTCTTATAAGAGAATTAGACATTGGACACTATGATAGCACACATAGTGTATATCGGTTAGAAGAACCTCCCTAATAGTAAAGACTTGTAGAACAACTTTTAAAAGAGTTTCCCTATAGCTTACAGAAAAATAGTAAAGAATAACAGAAAAGCTTTTAGAAACTAAGTGTAAAGGCTCATAGTTTTATTCAGATATTGCTTTACATATGACATTAGCTATGAGATTTCAACTTTTGATTTATACATACAGACGCGAGTCCTTTCTACACTTAGACAGTATAATTTAAAGATAGAATACCAGTACAACTTTTAGAAACTAAATGTTATAACTCACTAGATTTATACAACATGTTTTGCTATTCTTGATTATGATTTATAGTTCTCAGATATTCCAGCTTATGTGAGTCATCTACATTTAGCATGCATTCTTTTACAAATTGCAATAATATTGAAATATTATTTTACTTATGCATTCACCCCCCATATACTCAGTACAATCCAGAAGCACTGATCCACATATATGTTTATGTGCTAAACTTTCTCATAATGTAGGTTCAGGTTCTCAGTTTTAGCAGCGTGAGTGATTTAGAGCATCTCCATTTGTATCACGGCAGTTGGTGAGTCCTTATAGTTTGGTGCTTAGTCATATAGTTTTTCAGCTTATTAGTATAGATGATTCAGTACTGTTCAGTCAGTTTGAGTTAGCTGGGGACTTGTCCTAGTGGTTCTCTAGTTTAGTAGTAGAGGCTTGTCAGACTGCTAGATACGATTCAGATTTTCAGTATTGATTTATCAGACTCTTGAGTTAAGTATTATAAGATATTATGTTTAGAAAGTTTCAGTGCTCATACAGAATTTCATATTTTTTCTTTGATTATATATCCACGTTTCCTCTATTATGAGCTTACAAATTTAGTAGAAGGTTGACAGGGTTAGCTTAAGGCTACTCGTAGTCTTGAGCACCGTGTGATATCTCGAGACCCATTTTTAGGCCTTTACAGTACTTTTGAGAGGTCTAGTTCTCGGCTTGAACAGCCTTGGCATCATGTTGTTTGGTATTGAATGAGTGCTCTTTGTCCTTGTGCCAACCCAAGGGGGATTGTCCCTTGTACTTGTACCCCGATCTCTCTTTTAGCTCCCTTTCAACCTCCAAAGAGGCTTGAAAGATTCCATTAATAGTGTCAAATTTGTGAAGTGTCAATCGTGAGGAGATATCCCTATTCAATCCAACCTTGAATCGAACAATGTCATGGATTACTTGCTTCCCTCGGTGATCAAGTTTCAAAATAAGTTGTTGAAACTCATCGTAGTAAGTCACGACGCTCTTGTTTCCTTGCCTCAAGTTATATAACTTGGCAAGGAGCTCTTGTTGGTAACTTTTGGGTAAGTACCTTTGTCTCATAAGGTACCTTAACAAAAACCAAGAAGGGGGCTGACCCTCAATCAAAACATTGCCAAACCGCTTTACATACTCCCACCATGTAGTAGCATAACCTTTAAAATGAGCGATTGGATAACAATACTTTTTCTCCTTGATAAGATCATTAACTTGGAAGAGCCTCTCACATAGGGATTTCCATGCAAGAAACTCTTTAGGATCACTCTCACCCTTAAAGATTGGAAGCCCCATCTTGATGGTATTTAGCTCTACATATCGATTTTGGTTCCCTTGTTGGTTCCAATAACCGACTCTTCCCTCTCGGCCATGAACTTCCCTTGGATCACCTTGCCTACCCCTCATATCTTATTTTTTCATGTAAATATCATCATACGGCTCATATCCCTAATTTTGATCTCCTTTACCATACCCTTCTACATGGACGGGTCTATTTGGATTAAGTGAAGCTTGTGGTGGCGAGATTGGATTTGGTGGATAGTGAGGTCTTAGGTCAAGTGGGGTGTGGATTGGAGGACGCGGGTTTTGGGGTGGTACTTGGGTTCCAAGTCCTTCTTGTTGGACTTGGTGAAATGGAGGGTGGCTTGGCCTATCATGATCTCATCTTTAGGAATAAGGACTGGTTTTATTTGTGGCAATTGGTGGATATAACATTTGGTGCAAGGCCTCGGGAGTATTAGTTGGTGAAGTGTTTCAAGAAATAGAAGGTTGGATTTTTTGTCTTTCCACTCGTTCTAACCTCCCACCCATAGTCGGTTTCTCACCCTTTACCGATGTCATGTTTGAGTGTAAATTTTCAATACCCGCATTTACTCTAGCAATGTCACGGGACATGGCTTCAAGATGAGCTAATATAGAATTAATGGCATTATTGTCCATCGTGGGTTGAGAGGTTGAAGCCTCGGGTTCCATTACGATTATACCTAAGGCAAACCTTTAAGTTACGGTCCAACCGAACACCAAAACAGTCCACAATATCACATATAACAACACCAACAAGGTTCAAGTTCTTGAAACCTCCAACAACAATACCACACAAAACCTACAAAACTAAACACATGTTATTTCAAAACAACCTCACTACGCTCTCTCACACTTTTTCCGTCTCACACTTGATGTCACAAGTGTTGCAAGTTGACTTGTAGCTTGTGGGGAGTTGAGGAGTAAGTCTACTTCTTGGTCGGAATGGATTAAGTCTACTTCTTGGTCGGAATGGATTCTTTGTTTTAAGACTCAAGAAAGTAATGTCCGAACTTGAACCAAAAAATAATACGACTCAAAAATGAGAAAAGCACAAAAATAACGCTAACACGAAGAACATACTCAAAAACTAATTTACAACTTAGTAGATATTTACTAGTTTTCAATTAGTACAAGAGCCAACAAAGTTGATACCAATGGAAACAAAGAAGAGAAACTAAGAATTCCTAAATTTTGAGCCTTGTTGATGACGTGGCCAACAACTAATGGTCGTTGGAAATGTTGTTGAAGTTGAAGAAATTTGTTTCAAGAATTAAGTTGCTCAATTTCACACTTTTAATGAAAAAGTTTTGGCTATGTGTGTAGGTATACAAGGTTTTAGACCCTCTTTTCAAGAGTCAAAAGCTTTTAACCTACTTACACTCTTTTGGCAAGACAACCTTTTTGTATGTCTTGTCCCATTTCCTCTTTTGGACAATCTCTAAAAAGTGTCTTACTCTTTTTTAGTAGCTAGACTTTTTAAATATCTTTTGTTCTTTTACTTCTTAGTGATGTCTTGAGAAAAAGTTTCCAAGACAAACACAAAGTCTAACTCTTCTTTTTACTTTCCAAGATCAAACAAAACCTTTTATAGATACTTCTTCAACACAACATGAAAGACAAGAAGAAGAACAACAACAAGCCATCCAACAACCTTCAACAACTTAAAACATAGCTCAAGAACTTGATTTTAGACTCAATAAGTGTTAGAGAGAAAGAAAACCAACACTAGAAACAACTAAGAGAAGCAAAACACACCTAGATCTAGACACAAATCTCGGCCAAATACAACAACAACAAGAAGAATACTTTGGCCAAGAAAACCAATATTTAGAATACTTTTTTTTTATTTTTCAAATCAAGCCCAAGATTGGTGTTGTAGGAACAAAACCAAACTTAGCTCTGATATCAAATGATACAAGACTACCCAAAGATGACACAAAAACAACCACAAAATATTATAAAAATAGTCCACAAGAACAATACTCATAACGGAACAAGAACACAAGCTAAACAAGGAAATGAAATGCAATATAGATGAAAGGATAAATAGAGTGACAAAAGGTTATACAAATACTAGCAACTCTAGAATGATTCAAATCCTAAGACACTAGCAACTCTAGAATGATTCAAATCCTAAGAACTCTATCACTTATACAAACAATAACCACACTCCTACGTGACACAAGAGGGACTTTACCTCCTCTAGTACCAACGTTTCAAGCCAACGGTTGCAACACACAAGTGATATCCACACTTGTGACGTAGTTTTGGTTTTGGCCTCAATAAGAGGGGACTTGGTGTTTCAAATGTTCAAGACTTACAACAATAATAAACTAAGGAATGAAAATCCTAATACTAAACTATATATAGTCTCTTTATTACATAAGAGGAATTCTCCAAAAGGTCCTTAATGAAAAGGGGTGCCCCTCTAGTGTAACATCGTAGCAAGTGGGGCGGCTTTGGTGTGTAATTGGTCCTCCTCACGTCTCAACATTGTGCTTCCTTGGATGGCCTCGTGTCACACTTGGACACACGTCGATCTTCATAGTCAATCCCGTATTACACTATTAGGTTTTATACCATGTAATTTCCTGGACGTCATTTACCCGAATGTTTGGCCATTCGGACATTTGGCCAATTTATTTTTAATTAATCTTTTTAATGCTATTTAAAAACTTTTCGTTGTTTAAAATATCTTTTTTTTGCTCTTTATTAAATATTTTTGTCGTTTATAGCTATTTAAATTTTTTGTGAAAAAAATGAATATTTATATTATTTTGTTGTTTTTGTTTTTACTTTTATTTAAGGTGAGAATGCATGATAATCAAATAAATATCGATATAGATACATTACATAATTGTTTATACAATATCAATACACGATTATACACCATTCATACAATATCAATACATTACATACCTCTTTATACAATAACGATACACGTCTAAATACTATTTATACAATATTAGTACGCGCTTGTACACCATTTATACAATGTCGCTACGTTACACAACTATTTATACAATATTGATACACATTTATACAATATCAATATTTACATATACATTACACTATTTGTACATCATATATACATGTTTATACATTATTTATACAATATCAATATATTACATATACGCTACATAACTTTTTATGCAATATCGATACCTTACATATACATTACATAACTATTCGTGCATCATATATACATGTTTATACACCATTTATACAATATTGATACATGCAAAAAATTATACGAAAAAAGTATGAAAAAAATATTTTTTTAATAAAGAAAACTGCAGCAACAAAAAACAACCAATGAAGTTTTTTTTTTTTAAACAACTGTTGAAAAAAGAAAAGTAAAATGTACAAAAATGGCCTAATGATTATTTTGATTAAAAAAACTTGGTTAGTTTTGTCCTACGTTTTTATATATAATTGAAATTTTTCCTTTTAAAAAAGGAGAAAAATACTCTCTCCGTCCTAAATTAATAGGCACGAATATTTTTTTGAAGGTACATATATATATGTTTCTCAAAATATTTCGAATTGTTAATTATTATGACTTATGAAACTTTTACATAGTTTTTAAATATTTAAGTTCTGTTTCAAAAAACTTAGATTATATGTTCGAATTCTCGATCATGTTGTAAATTTGGATAGAGGAAGTAATCTTTTACAATGAATAACATACACAAATAAAATAATTTTGAGACTTTCATTTCATGTAAATTACTCAAATCTTTTTAGTTTAGTGATAATAAAAAAAAGAAATAAGTATAACAAATTAAAGTGCAAACTCAAAACTAGGAAAAAACAAAAAGACGAAAAGCTAAAGTTCATATACATTTCTTATAAACTTCTCTTTCTTGATCCTCCCTCCCCGCCTGGGTAGGTGGGGCTGGCAGTTGCGTGCTAGTACTCTTATTTAAACCCCCCAAAGGTTAGTTCTTTGCATGTATTTTTATGAAAGTAGTTTTTTTTCTTCCATTTATCATCTTTTTCTTCTATCCCCTTTAGACAAAAAAAATGACAGAAATTGAGAAAGTTAATAATGAAACAAAGAAGCTAAGCAAGAGCTATTTTGATGTACTTGGAATATGCTGTACATCAGAAGTTGCTTTAGTTGAGAAAATTCTCAACAATCTTGAAGGGGTCAAGGAGGTTTCAGTGATTGTCACAACCAAGACAGTCATTGTGCATCATGATTCTCTCCTCATTTCTCAGCAGCAAATTGGTAAGATACATATAGTTACTACTATTCGGTCTGTTTCTATCTGATAGTTACTACTATTCGGTCTCTTTCAATTTATGTCACTTACTTTCTTTGTAGTCGGTTTCAGAACAAAAGAATGATACTTTATACATTTAGTACTAGCTTTTTAATTTTAAGATTTATCTACATGACATGTTCAAATTTATAACATCCAAAGGGTTCTGATATATCATACACATCTTTAGTTCAAGACGATAATATTTAAAAATTTCTATTACTTTCTTAAACTTCATGCTTAGTCAAATAAACACATATATAATGAAATGGCAGGTATGATATTCACTATTTCCTCTCCTCCCTTTTCTTTCAATTTATTCCCGAAAAAAATAATGAAACAATATAAACTTTATACACAACATTTTGTGGTGAATGGAATAAATTTTCAGATACGTAAATGACATAACATATTTAGTAGCAAAAAATTCAAAAGCAATTGTTTTTTGCTTAAATTTCCTGCCCATTCAGGTCATATAAAATGAAAAAAAAGTAGGAGTACCGTTCTTCATCTTTTCTTCAGTGACATAATTTTTTAAAAATAATTTGAGAAATAAATGAAGTGATGTTTTCTTTTAAGGAATCACTAAAAAGGAACGAGGAGAAAAGAAAGCAGAAACGGTTTTCATTTATTCATGTGATGTTTGCTGGTACTGTTCTTTTGGTTGGTTGGCATTTTGTTGAATATGGCATAATTATTACTCAGTATATTAATAGATTGTGTAGTTAAGAAGGAAAAAGAAAAGTATGAACTATTATTCTTTCATTTAATTTAATGGTTAACCTTTTAAGTGAGCTAATTTTTACTTTTTTGTCTTTAGAATCTGAAGTTATGTCTAGCAGATTATATGTTCTTTAAGAATGTAATATAGCTTTTGCAAAAAAAATATATATATAACTTTAAAAATATTATTGTGAAAATATAAATTTATATTCTCTAGAAAAATTATTTATTCTGCTGAACAAAAATTAAAGATAATCCCAACATAGGGACAAAATGCAAATGACCTTTTTTTCTTTAGTAAAACCGGAACATGCATATATTCTCATTCGGAAAAAAAGGAAGACGTTGTGTTGAGCGAATTCAAGAGCTTGTTAGGTAACTATTTTTCCGGTCATAATTTATGTTACACTCTTTTTTAATTGTCCCCTCCAATTTTATTTTATTTTTTAAAAAAAATTCAGTAAGGGAGAGAAAATAAAGAAGGGGACTATGAGGTGCGAAATGAATCTCATCAAGAAAATAAAAATTTATCTACGATCAATCACCTAAGCGATTAACATTTTCCCCCACAATTTTTTCCCCGATATGTAGTGACAATTACTTTTAAATTTCATATTTTACCTATAGTAAAATAATAATCCCAAAGAACAATTTCAAACTTGTTTTATACCATAATTTTAAAATTCTTGTCTTTTCTTCTGGACTCCGTATCCAATTAAACTCCTATACATAAATTGGAATGGAGGAGGTATTAAAAATAGTGAGTGACGTTTTGTCCCCACAAATTACATATTTGTGGCAAGAAAGTTAAGTTTCTATTTGTTAATAATTTGGTGGTGGAAGCTTGTATTGAACTATCAAAGAAAATATTTTGACTCATGTGTCGCTTTGCAGCTTCTTTGTGTGAAGAGTAACTGTAGGAACGTACAAAGTAATTGTATTTTGGCATAATACATAAATATGCCCTTTAACTTGATATTAAATCATCACATTTATGATCTTTAATTTTGAATATGTATAAATAGACACTTAAATTTGTATAAAGTTGAATAAATAGACACACACGTCCTATGTGACATAAAACACATAGGAAGTAATGTTGACATAATACACATAGGACTCTACGTGGAAAAATAATTAGCCACGTAGGATGCCACATAAGACGTGTGTGTCTACTTGTTCAACTTTATATAAGTTTAAGTGTCTACTTGTGCACACTCAAAATTGGAGGTTATAGATGTCATCGAAAGCCAAGTTAAAGAACATTTTTATGTATTTTGCCTTGTATTTTACTTGTTTTTGTTTCTTCTCCTCCTTCATTAATTAAGTAATATTTTTTTAAAAAACATTTTACATGCATCTTTTTCGACTGCTTTTAATCTTCATTGTTGGGATTTTCCTTTTAATTTTCTTTTCGAGATTAATTTTATTCGAGAAAATACTCGACAAAATAGGGTTACCAAAACACCATAACATATAGTTCAATGGCAAGAGTTGGAGCTTTTCCCACACAACATATATTTCCAAACAATATATATGTGTTTTTTCATTACGCTTCCTTTCCCGTTCTCCCAAATTCAAATCTTAAATATTATATTAAAAAAATGTAATAAGGAAAAGATAAAAATAAATAATGGAGACACATTTATTTCTTGCGACATTGGAGCTTTTCCCACACAACATATATTTCCACGCAATATATGTGTTTTTTTCCATTACACTTCCTTTCCCATTCTCCCAAGTTCAAATCTTAAAAATTATACTAAAAAAAATGTAATAAGAAAAAAAGTAAATAAATAATAGTGAGTGCGACCTTTTTCATATAATATATATATATATATATATATATATATATATATATATATATATATATATATATATATATATATATATATATATATATATATATATTGGTGAAACCCTTGAATCAATATGAATAATACACTTCATTTTAAAACATACACATTGTATATGTATACTGCCTAATACATGTAAATATTTCGGGTCGAGCAGCTAAATGGATAACTACCCCCTTTGTTAAATGACCAACAACAGAAGGCAATCCTTCACGGCAAGTTTGGTCTGACAATTTTTAAATAGAGGTCTAACATTTTATAACAATAAAATTGCATTGATACACAATATTCTTTACATTATGTTGTCAGTATATATAAAGTAAATTTTTTATTTTTGACCAGCAATAATTGTAGCATATATAGTCGCTATAAAAATTAATTAAAATTAGCTATGAACTTCTTCTGAGATGTGTCACTAAATAGCTCATAGCTAATGATTTTTTTGATAATTCATCGTTAATTAATAGCTAAACAGGATTAATGACATATTCTTTTGTTTAGGTATAAAATTTTCTGTCGCTGATTTTTATTTTCTTAGTTGTGTAATCTATGCATAACTTCCATTATATTGATTTGATAATATATCTTTAATTTTAGTAATAATTGTGAATTTTTTTGTTATGTGTGTGGATGTAGTTAAAGCATTGAATCAAGCAAGACTAGAAGCAAGTATAAGAGTAAATGGAGAGAAAAACTACCAAAAGAAATGGCCAAGTCCATTTGCAATTGGTAGTGGAATCTTGCTTGCTCTATCATTTTTGAAATATTTTTTTGCACCTCTCCAATGGTTAGCACTTGGTGCCGTTGCTGTTGGAATTCCTCCTATTATTTTTAGGGGTGTAGCTGCTGCCCGCAACCTCACACTTGACATCAACATTCTTGTCTTAATCGCAGGTACATTTGCTAAACACACACACTGTTTACTATGGAATACTTGAATTTGATTTCATCCTAGATTTAATAGGAAGGGGAGCCTTAAAGCAATAAAGCGACAGTAAAGTTGTCTCTGTGACCTATAGATCATGAATTTGAACTGTGAAATTAGTTGCCGATGATTTTATCAGCCTATTACTCTTTCTGAATCTTGTGTAAACATGGAATGCTTCATGAAGTAGGCTGTCATGAATTGATACATGGTCCTACTCTAGCTAGCATTGTGATTGAGATTGGTCTCTAGCTTTAATTTATTATATTGGATATTTCTTTACTTGTGGTGGTAGAATCTCGATTCTTGATATTGCTTTGTGATTCATTATATCGTTAAAAGCATGCACCATAGGCAAATAGATATTGTACAATTATAGTGCACCTTTAACTAATCCTCAAGATTGGATTCGGAGGGATGATTCTTGGCGGTTTTATATGCTAATATGTATTGGACCACCCTAGGGACTTTCAATGATGAAAGCATAAAAATCAATTATGGGATGATTGATTGTAGACTATGTATTAAATTATGTTCAAGTGATCTAGTACTACTGACAAGTTATCTTCTCTAATCCTATTTTTTTCCTTTTTCTTTTATTCCTCCTGAGCTCCTATCCTTTTTGGCTCTCATCTTTAATCCTATCATACTAAAAATATGCATTTTCTCAACAACTTTTTCCATTGAAATCTCCTAAGAAGTTTGGGATTAATTATATTTTTTCTATTTTAGGCTAATGGTAAGCTAATGCAACCTTTAATTTCACTTTTTACCCAAACATGCAACATGCCTACATTTATAGAGCTAGTGTAAAAAAGAAAACCCCATTAAAATGGAGGGCTTTTAAAATAAACGACCACTCCGACCAAAATAATTACATTCATTAATTAAATATTAAGACAATTTATATTAATTATGTGCAAAATCTGGATATTATATATTTAACATATATATTTGTTAAGTTTTCTTTTGACGTGCGCAGAAATTCCTAAATGAATGCAAAAGGTAAGATTAGATGTGATTGGAAAAAGAAAAGAAGAGAATTAGGATCCCACAAGATTTTGTCTACTAAGGAAAACAACAAAATTGCTTGTGTAACACTAGCAATATTGTCCACAAATTGGTTTCCCAGGTGTAAAGCACCAAAAAAGGAGCCCACTTCAGTAATATGTAAATGTGTAACGCTTCTCTTTTTTTCCTCAAATAATTGCAAAGAAAATGACTTTAATTTGTTGCAACCCTTTCTTGCTCTTTTATAGAAGGTGACTTGACAGATACACATTTTCTGGTCAAATTATAAGTAGTAACGGTTATGTTGTATAAATTGAATTTAAGTCATGCATGCCTTAACAATTTTAAATTTTTAGTCTCCTCAGTGCATAAAATTTAAATAGATTTTTGGCAAAGTATATTTTTTAAAGATTTTACCTGAAGATTAATTTTGCTTGAACTAACAAGTAAACATAAAAAGTTTGTTGATTTGCTAATTCGAAAAGTGACGAAGTCTCAAGAAATGGAGCAAACTCAAATTAACTTATGTAATAAAGTCAATCCACTAAAGTCTGGAGTAGCGATGATGGGAGTGAAATAGCCTTTTTGGGAATAGAGGGGCTTGAAAAAACATTTAAAGATTCAATCAATATTGCCTATTTCTCCATTTAATGTAATATCCTCCATTTTTCTAATGAGGTAAAAATAACAGAAAATAAAAGAAAATTTGTTCATAAACTCCAAATTTCAGTCGGTATAGGAGGGAAAAAAACAATAGAAAGCTAACTTGCAGTTATGAGTCCAGTTGTTATAGGTCAAATAATGCAGTTACTTACTAGATATATTGAAAATTAGAAATGGTGAAAAGCACGAAGTGGCTTTTCCTTGGGCACTCCAAAACTTTTTAAAAAAGTAGCAAGAGAAGATTCCTTGTAGGAGAAAACGTCACTGAAACTGTTATTAACTTGTATCTTTTTGACAAATTGCTAAGAACCTTGTTGCTTTACCAACTTTAGATTGGCACCAAGGGGTCATCACAGAAAACAAAAATATCAAATCAAATCGAAGAAACAAAATAACTAATATTTTTTTGGTTGATTTTGTTTTAGTTCTTAATTTCTAAAATCGACAACATTTGATTTGACTCTAATTTCAAGCAAAAACTAACTGAGAAAATTGAACCAAATCGACTATAAAAATACCTATTGAAAAATTATAACTGCACATATAATCAATAGCCAAAAATCTTTTAAAAAAAAATAAAAAATTGAAACCTTTCTAGAAGGGTGTAATGTTAAAACAAAGGGCAGCCTGGTGCAATAAAGTTCTCGTGCAGGTCCTGGGAATTATTGAACCACAGGGGTCTATTTTACACAGCTTTACCTCGCATTTCTACGACAAAACAACTTTATTAGTTACTCCAAGTCTTCCCTTGTAAGGGTGTAAGGTTAGAAAGCTAGAAATGTTTGTTAAACTGACTATTACTACTTCTTGTTTTGTGATGTGCAGTTGCTGGATCAATTGTTTTGCGTGATTATTGGGAAGCTGCTACTATTGTGTTCTTATTCACTATTGCAGAATGGCTAGAGTCAAGGGCAAGTCACAAGGTCGGTGAATTCTTGTCCCTGTTTAATTTCCTCGTACAAGAAAATACAGAAATGTGGAGATGTATCTTTGACATTATATCCAAGGGTTGCAGTAATGAAGAATTACACGAGTTGCCCTTCAACTTTGGACGGGTCCCAACTTACATATACAACAGAAAGATTAAATAGAACAAACTTGTAAAGTAAATAAACAAGAAACACAACACGTTTATTGTGGAAATTCCTTGCTCAAGGAAGAGAAACCACGACCCACGACATAGAATTTTCAACAGCTTCACTAGATTCAAGCAACTTGAATACAGATTCCATGATTTGAAGGATTAACCTCTCAACCTTTCTTTCATTTGTATTAACTCTATTACAATGAACTCCAATGCAATAACTCTATTGCCTCCACTAACTCATCTAACTCTATCTAAAACAATAATCAATCTAACTCTAGCTTTTTTGTCAACTAACTCTAGACGACACCTTTGGAACAGAACTGAAAATCAAAGTACCTACTAATAAAGTATAACGATTACACACACAAAACAAAGACTTAAATACAACAAGAACTTGAGACAAACTATTGAGCTGAGCAGGTCCCTGCTGTAGAGGAGGCTTTGAATATGAGAGATTCAAGAGATTATCATGTTGTGAGAATATGGAAGCTTAGGTTTTCTTGTTGTAACATGAGCATATATAAGAGACAAGAAAATCTAGGATGATTCTGACTGACAAAAGCGTGTTGCAACCTTCCCACCAACTTACTACCAGAAGCATATTATTTCCAGCTGTAGCACCGACCAATGATAGTGACGTGAATGCGATCAATCTAGTCCCTAAGTAGTTGCAGCTTTGTCATCAAACAATCTTCAGGAACCAGTTCCCAATAGTTAGTCAATCATCAAAACTAAGGACTTTACAATTTACCCCTTTTGATGATGACAAACCCCTACTTAATCTTAAGCACTCACACTCTGTTCCCTCTGTCGTTGATACTATCCCCATGATTTCCCCCTGCCGTTGCACCTAGTATTTGACATTCCCCTTGAGTGTGAGGACCTGGTCCTAATCAAAACAAACACAAGACCAAAAACGACCATACACTGTACCTCATCTTCCTCCTTTGGGCATCATCGAAGTGATGAAACAGTAAACCAAGCAAAGGTAAGCACACATGTTGATGCATGACCACTGAGGCTATATTGACATGAGTAATAAAAATAAAAATAAAAGACAAGAGATATGATAGCACCAAACAAAATTCATTCATTGATCAACCAAATAACATCATACATCAATTTAAAAATAATAACATTAAAAAAATAAATAGAGGCAATGCCATAGAAAGACAGTAAAAAAGGAAACTAATATTAGTGCTTAAGGAGACTGGGCACAACTGAGCTTGAGAAGAGGGGACACATTAAGGACCAAGTTGACAGAGATTTAGGCCGAGGGGCCAGGAGGGGTATGAGATAGCTGACGAAGGAGCAGCGTAATCCTTTCATTCTAAGTTGCATGATTTCTCAAAAGATGCTGAGTTAAATCCTCAACCTTGGCTTCCAGGTTCTTAACTTTCTCCCACAGCATTTCATTTTCATCTCAAAGACCTTCAGTCTGACCAGGTTCCTCATCACTATCTTTTATATTTACGACCTTTAAGGCTACAATCTTAGCATTCTTTCTCGCTATAACAAAAGTCATTTCTTCCAACTCTTCTGTCAACTTGGTTTGCACATCAATCAAGTCAGCAACTATAGGTTTTGACTTAGCACCACTCTTGCTAGGAATGCACTTATTATCCTTCAATGTTTTAAGTTAAAATTTCTGTTTCATAGTATCTTCCTTTCCAAGGTCACATTCAACTTTAACATAGGCAAATATCATGTTCAACCAAAAACCATACGCCAACCCATGCTTTCTATCTTTTGCAGTCATAACCCTGTGCATATGTTCAATAATATCTGCAGGAAGACTCACACATTTGAACTTTGACAGGGCCTCCATGAGAAAAAGTTGGGACTTGTGATTGTTGTTTTTTTCTCAGTATGGGGAAACAATGCTTTGTTCACCAGTTCAAAAAGAAGATGGAACTCTTATGTCAAGGATTTTTATTGATATTTAGATTACCTAACTTTTCTCAAAACTTCAAAAACTTTTTATAACCCTTTTCATCTGCTAGGGACTTGGTCCTTTTAGTAGGTACTCCCAAGATTTCTGGCAACATTTGCTCATATAGAGAAATATTCACATCATTCACTTGAGTGATTAAATATAAAGCATCATCAGAGAAGACAATGTCGTGATAAAATATCCTAACGTCTTTCTCATGAAGAGTAGGAACTGGTAGCTCGAAGAGATGCTCCCAACTCTGAAATTGATCTTTTCTATCAAATCAACCATTCAAGGTATGATTGTAATTTCAGGATAACCCTCCCACTCAAAACCTCCTGGGTATCGAGGATCTCTTATTTTTCTTCCCGTGTTATCCCTTTCTCTTTTTCTTTTGTTGTAGAGTCCTTAACACCAGGACCAGTTCCTTTAACTGAAATCCTAGGGGCTTTAGAAGTCCCGGCAGCCTCCGAACTAGAACCTAGTCCTTTGTAACTCTATGTTTTTTCTCTTTTCTTTTCCCTTTGCCAGTGTAAACTGTCCTCTTAATCAAGACTCCATTAGGTTTTTCTTTCTTTAGGGAACTAGAAACATCACCTTTTGCTTTGGTACTCGCATCAACCACCCCTATCATCATATCTTCATCAATCTTTTCATTAGAACAACTACTAAAGATGTTGTCAAAATCATTGTTAGTCTTAGCATCATCACTTTTAGTTTTCTTCTCAAATTCATCTACAACCACAACTTTCTCGATGGGTACCTCAACTTCAACCATAACCATTTTCTTCAAACTTCTCTTTTTTTTGGTATTTCATTTGTTTTCCACTAAGGAATCTTTCATCAATTTCTTCGAGTTCAACCTTGTACCATAGGCTTTGCCTTCCATAGAGGAAAACTTCTCAGTGGTCTACTCACTTTATTTTGATATTTTCCTAGACAATGGCTTATCATCATCATTATTCGTAGTTTCTTTATCATCTACACCCATGTCGGGTAAATCAAGAATAAAGTTCAACACCAAGGTTTCCTCCTCCTCACCTTCAGGAGGATTATTTTGACTTCTTATAGAAAACATAGCAGTTGTAGCATCCCATTTCGGAGATCCAGGGGAACTAGAATCTCTAGAAGGTTCTTCACTCAAGGCAGTTAGGCCCTGAATCCCAATTTGTTCACTCATTACAAAGATGTTGGAAGAAGTACCCTTTGTAGTAGGTATATCCCCATCAAATATGTTTTTATTTACAGTAAGGCTTCTTGACTTACTTGGCAAATCAGCCTTTTCAGGAGACCAAATTTTATATGAAAAGATTGAAACTGACTCGGAAGGAAAACGTTGGTCTGAGGGTTTTGGAGTATCTTCTGAACATTTTATAATTACTAGGTCAGAAGTGGGGGAAACATCTTGTTCTTTCTTTGGATAAGGAGATGTGCAGAAAAATCTTTATCTTTTTTAGGGGTTGAAAAATCTACATTTTTAGGAAGGAAGGAGGAGATATACTCGAATATGATAAAGGTTTAATCTAATTTAGATCAAGAGCAGAAGATGGTGGAGGAAGAATATCGATGGGTATGGGTTCATATTGAGAAGGAGAAGATGAAGATGGATTGGATATTGTGATTGGATTTTGGAAAATCTAGTAGTTACAAGAATTTAAAGAGATATAGAGAATCTAGGAACTGGTATACTGAGGATGGAAGATTTTACATAAGATTAAAGGAAGAGATGATAATTATTTATATTTAGATAAAAATAAATGGTTGGGATTTGAAAGTATGTAATGGATACGAAGTGTCTGGTCAGATCAATGTGTCTCTTGGGCGTAAAGTGAGGTTGAAAACATTTGGGAACAAGCGGGAAGTCTATGTGGAATGCTCGCTATTAATTTTAAAAATGCAATTATTAAAGACTAAGATATGATGCTAACCTAATGAGGGACCTGGTTCTTACATAATTTTCTAAGCACTTGTGCTTGAAACTATCTCATCTTCCTTATTAATCTTCTTCTCTTTACCACGGGTGTATTTTTACAAAATATATGAGACTGAGTTAGACGTGTGTAATATTATCTTACATGGATACCTTCTCTTTAAATCATAGTAATTTTTGAGGATTTCGAAGAACAACATGTTTTCAACTTAGTCTCATCATCCTAAGATTAATTATATTCCTTTAAACTGGTCCCTACCAAGTGCCTTAGTGAATAAATCAGCTATTTGGTCCTCAATACTGTAGAAGACCATCTCGATTAGTCTTTTCTCTATATTATCTATGAGGAAATAATGCCTAAAGTCGATATGCTTGGTTCTCTGGTATTGAACTGGATTTTTGGCCATATTAACAAACATTTATGTTGTCACAGAATAGAGGAACACTATCTGAAAGAATACCAATTTTTTTAATTTGCTGCTTGATCCAAGGTAATTGGGCACAGCATGAGGCAATTGACATATATTCAACTTCAACAGTTGAAAAAACCATTGAGTTTTGTTTCTTGGTGACCTAAAAGATTAGGTATAACCCTAAGAAATAAGTCATTCCTGAGGTACTCTTTATGTCAACAAGGTACCCAATATAATCAACATCAACATATCCAACCAATTCAAAATTATCTCTAGCAGGATAGAGGAAGACCAGGTCAGGGGTGCCCTTGAGATATCTCAGAATCCTTTTGGCAGCCTTCAGATGAGATTCCTTTGGACTTTGCTTGAAATTTTGCACACATCCCTACACTGATCACAATGTCAGGTCTATTAAAAATAATATAGAGCAATGAACCAATAATTCCTCTGTACATAGTCTCATTGGCAGAGGAACCAAGTTCATCCATGTCTAGTTTTGAAGAAGTTCTAATAAGAGTATGAATAGGCTTTGTATCCTCTATGTGGAACCTTTTGAGAAACTTATGAATATACTTTTGCTAGTAGATTATGGTACCAGTTGTAATTTGCTTTATCTTCAACCCAAGGAAGAAGTTGTGCTCCTCTATCATGCTCATCTTAAACTCACTACTCATTAGTTTGGCAAATTTATCACATAGGGAACTGGTTGTGGCTCCAAATATGATGTCATCAACATACACTTGAATAATAATCATATTTCTCCCTCTTTCTTTCAAGAATAATGTGTTGTTAATCTTTCCCCTTTTGAAGCCATAATCAAGAAGAAACTTTGAGAGCCTCTCATACCAAGATCTAGGAGCTTGCTTCAAATCATATAGAGTTTTGTCTAATTTGAACACATGGTTGCGAAAATCAACATCTTAAAACCCTGGAGTCTGCTTCATATACATTTTTTCCTTAAGCAATCCATTAAGAAAACCATTATTCACATCTATTTGAAATAGTTTGAACTTCATGTAAGAGGAAAAAACAATGAGAATTCCAATAGCCTCTATTCTAGTCACTAGAGAAAATATCTCATCATAGTTATGCCTTTCTCCTAGTTATAACCTTGCACCACCAGCATAGACTTGTTTTTTTATTGTATTACTATAATCATCATCCATATTTTTATGAACCCACCTACTCTTTATGACTGTTCTATCTGAGGGGCATGGGACTAAGTGCCATACCTTGCTTCTCTCAAATTTATGTAGCTCTTCCTCCATGACATCAATCTAATCTATAACCTTTAAATCTTTCTTCACATTTTTGGGCTCAATTTAAGACAAGAATGATGAGAAAGCACATAAATTTCTTGCTCTATTCCTTGTCTGTATACCTGAATATAGAGGGGTGAGTAGATTATCAAGAGGATATAAAGCTCGGTGATTCCAATTGGATCTTTGAGGAGTAGGCTAGCTAGAACTGGGACCAGTTCCTATTGAGGTGTTACTCTCAAAAGACCAGTGATCAACTGAGCTGGAGTGAGGATGATTATATTTATTTAGGGAATATGATGAACTAGGTTCTTGCTGATATCCCAAGTCATCTTCATTTTTATGTATTCTACTTGGTCCCTGGAGTCTTCACCATCCTTAATTCTTTCTTCTAACTCATCATCATGTTTAGCTGACTTCTCTGGAACCTTAGTGAGTTCTTTAAGGTCTATATCATCAAGAGAGTTGCTTCCACTGTCTCCTCTAGCTTCATAAAACATAACATGAACACTCTCCTCTACATATTGGGTTCTTTTATTTAAAATTCTATAAGATTTACTATTTAAAAAGTAACCAACAAAAACACCTTTATCACTCCTTGGGTTAAATTTCCTAAGACTATCCTTGCTATTGTTTAGCAAAAAACATTTGCATCCAAAAG
Source organism: Capsicum baccatum var. pendulum (assembly GCA_030864225.1). NCBI lineage: Eukaryota > Viridiplantae > Streptophyta > Magnoliopsida > Solanales > Solanaceae > Capsicum > Capsicum baccatum. Next base: position 72,009,512 of record CM061556.1, on the reverse strand, counting down.
ATTTGAAATAGCATAAGTTGGGCTTCTTTTTGTCCAGGAGCTCATAAGGATTCTTATTAAGAATGGACCTAATAAGACACCTATTGATCAAATGACATGTTGATTAACTAGTTCAGCCCAAAATTCTGAGTTTTTCCTACATTAATCAACATGGTCCTAGAGATCTCCACTAGTGTTCTATTCTTTCTTTTCACGACACCATTTTGCTGAGGTCATTTGGAAGTTGAGAAGTGTGATTGATTCCAAACTCATTGCATAATTGATTGAACATAGTAGTTTTGAATTCTATGCCATGATTTGATCTGATTCCAGCTATCTTCTCATTATATTTTACTTGGAACCGTCTAGCAAAAGCTTCAAACATTAGAAAGGTTTATTCTTAGGACCTAAGAAAGACAGTCTAAATGAATCTAGAGTAGTCATCAATTATCACCAGGATGTACTTCTTTTCTTCTTTACTTGTAATCTTTATAGGTCCACATAGATCCATGTAGAGAAGATGTAGAGGCCTAGAGGTATTCACTTCCTTCTTTATCTTGAAGGAGGACCTAGTCCGCTTACCCTTTACACATGTATCGCACACCTTGGGGCAGTAAACTTCAACTTTGGCAGTTTTCAAACAGGTCCTTAGAGACTAACTTGTTTAGCAGTGAGCAACTTACAAGCCCAATCTTTTGTGCCATAATTCAGCTTCTTGCACACTCAAACATATTATATTCTTGGGTTTGCTTGACCTCAAATAGAAAACATACATATTCTTATTTCTCAAGGATGTGAGGATAACTTCACCATCCTTGAGTCTTGTGACCACACACTAGTCTGACATAAACTTTACTTTATTTCCCCTTTCACAAATCTGTGACAAACTCAACAAGCTGAATTTTAGACCACCCACAAAATGAACATCATCAATGATTTCTCCCAAATTTTCCCCAACTTTTCCAATGCCTACTATATACCTTTTTTTTTCCATCACCATTGGAGACACTGCCTCCTTCATAGGTTTTGAGGAGGAAGACTTTAATCCTTTCTGTCATATGTTTCAAACAACCACTATTCATGTACCAGTGGTGGCTGCTTCCTCTTGCTCTACCATGCATACACATCAGTTGTTAGTTTTATGAATCTATTATAGCTTGAGTTCCTAGTAACAAAGGAAAAATCAAGTTCTTTTTAGTCAATGCAGGTAAAATAATATTATTTTTCTTTGATTCATAAGGTATCCTCAAGTTTTTTACAACTATCATCCTTGAATGACGCAAATCTTTTATATGTCTATTTTTACCACAATGAGTGCACAGAAGATTATTCTTAACTTACACATATTTGCTATATGGGTTATAGATGCACTTGAACTTTAAAAACCAAGACCCCTTTTATTGTTAAACTTTTGAGCAATCAAAATTTCTAGAATTTGAGAGGAGGTTCCATTTGAGAGCCTTCTCAAGCTCACCCTTAATCTAAACCACGCCCCTCTCAAGTTCAGAATTCCTCTCCTGGGATTTAGCTAAGTCTACATTGGACTTAGCCAATTTCTTTTCAAGCTCAAACTAAATTTTACTACCTTCACCCTTCTTGTTTGAATTGAACTTAGATATTTTACTAAGTTTTTCATTTAGTAGATCATTTTCAAGGGAGAGAGATTGGCAGGTTTCTTGAAGCTTAGACATTTGCTCAATTAGTCCCACCTTTTCCACTTTAAATTCATCAAAATTTTTACTAAGTGACTCCTTGTCTTTTGTAAGCTCACACACAGAATTTATCAACATAGTAGCAAGAGACTTTAATTCCATAAGATAATAATCTTTAAGATTATCTTTGATGTCTAGAAGAGTTACCTTTTCATCTTTATCATCATCTGATTTGGCCATCAGGGAAAATAGAGAGTTATAGATATAGATATTATCTTCAACTACCGTAATGGAGACATCTTCTAGCTTCTCTAATTTATCAGACTCACTAAAAGAGTCTCCCCAAACTGCAAGGACCTACTTCACAGCTTTGGAAGCATCAACCCATTTTCTATACCTATCAGGGACTCGGTCCTTTCTTTTCTCTCTTTCACCAGCTTGTTTAACATAGTCCTAGTATTCAACCTTGTGAGAAGGGGAGTCTTTGATAAAATGACCCAACTTGCCACACTTATGACCTGTCTTATTTTCCTTGCTATCCCCATTATATCTTCTAGATTCCCCCCTTTATGGAAATACACCAATTCTTCTCATAATCTTTAGAAATCTCTTGGTGATGTAAGGCGTTTCCTCATTATTAGCACTAGAGTCCTTCTTTTTTGACTTGAGGATCAGGTTCTTCTCTTTCTTCTTCTCACCTCTGGCTTTGTCCTGTTGTTTCTTGAGTTCATAAGTGTTGAGATTTTCTATCAACTCATCCATGGTCACAGTCTTTAAATCCTTGGCTTTAGTTGTTGCATGCACTTTACTTTTCCAAGATTTTGGCAGTATGCTGAGTACTTTGTAACTATTTAGTGAGTCTGATATCCTCACCCAAATAATGAAGTTGATTAGTTATTACAGTGAAGTCTCACCTTCCTCATGCTTAAGGCTTAATATTGTGTTGTCAGCATGACTATTTTTGATTCGTTGACCTGACTAGTTCCCTTATAAGAAATTTGTAGACAATACTAGATTTCCTTAGCAGTATCACAAGCAGAGATCCTGTAGTATTCATCAGGACCAATGCCATATATAAGAAGCTTCTTAGCTTTATAATTTTTCTTTTATCTTCTTCCTGTCAGCATAATCATATTCCTTCATTATCTTAGGAAAGTTTGAAGTCACTTTATCTACTTTTACGGGCTTTGTTGGAACAAAAGGACCATCTTCAATAAAATCCCACAATTCAAAGTCTTCAGCCCTGATGAAGTGGTGCATACAAGTTTTCCACAATCCATAATATTGACCATTAATTTTGGGTGGCCTGGTAGTGGATTGACCTTTTTCTAGATTTGGAGGTGCAACCATATTAGAAGATCTTTCCAAGGTGTTAACCTTTTAGGAAGAACTTGCTCTGATATCAAACATGAGTTTCCCTCTGACATTGAGACCTGGTCCCAACTAAAGTATGCAACATGAAAACTAAATAGAGCAAACTTGTAAAGTAAATAAACAAGAAACACAACAAATCTTATATGGAAACTTCTTGCTCAAGGAAGAAAAACCGCGACCAACCATATAGGATTTCCAACAGCTTTACTAGATTCAAGCAACCTTGAATACACACTCCATAACTTCAAGGATTAACCCCTTAACCCTTATTTCACATGTATTAACTCTATTACAATGAACTCTAATGCAATAACTCCACTGACTCAGCTAACTCTAACTAAGATAGTAATCAAGCTAACTCTAGATTCTTTATCAACTAACTCTAGATGTCACTTTGGGAACAAAAAGAAAAACCAAAATAACTACTAATAAACTATTAGAATAGTAGGCTACGTTTACACACACAAAACACAGACTCAAATACAATAAGAACTTGAGACAAACTATTGAGTTAAGCAGGTCCTTGTTGCAGAGGAGGCTTTGAATCTGGGAGCTTCAAGATATTTTTATGTTGTAAGAATATGGAAGCTTAGGGTTTCTTGTTGTAATATGAGCATATATAAGAGACAAGAAAACTTAGGATGATTCTGATTGGTTGGGACAAAATCATGCTGCAGCTTTCCTACCAACTTACTGCTAGAAACATACTATTTCTAGCTGTAGAGCTAATCAATGATAGTGACGTGAATGCGATCAACCTGGTCCCTAAGTAGTTGCAACTTTTTCATCAAACGATCTTTAGGAACCAGGTCCTAATAGCTTGTCAATCATCAAACTAAGGACTTAATAAGTAACGCTGTGCTATTTCTTGTTGGAATTCCTAAAGTATGAAAATCTTACTTAGTAATTGCCACAGCCTAAGCCAGTGGTTGATATTGTGCCCTTTGGCCTAATAAACCTCATGGATTTATTCCTCTAATTACATCATATCGAGCTCATAATTACATGTACCATGTGATTTTTACGTTAAGAGGATATGTCTAAGGTGTCATATATATTCCTTTTTTTGCAAGCTTATCAGACTAAAAGCCTGGCTAGTCATTCTTCAGGACTCACACTCATTAGCTCGCCTTATGTCATGCACGTCGATAACATACCCACCTAGGAAATGATTGTCCTTGCTGAGGTTTACCTACTAAGTATCACATTACTCGAGTTTGTTTTTGATACCATATTTGTCACAATAAAAGCACATGCATATTGTCCACTTTGGCTCAAACGGATTTCTCTTATGGGCATTGTCATGCTAGAAAGTATGCGTACCATGTGAACTTGTCTTCCATATAACAATTCTTTCCTGTCCCTCTGCATTGTGCATTTTGGCTAAAGTGTCATATGCACCCCTTCTTCCGAAGGTTGCTAGCCTTGAAGCCTATCAGTTATTCTTCTTTCCCAATCCTCATCAGCCCCACCTTCCATTGTCCTTGAAAGGCTTTACAATGAACCATAAAACAGTTGTGGTTGGCTTCTGTTCTTTTTCCTCAATGACATTACGCATTGGAAAGGACTAAAATGCAGCTACCACATAGATCATGCATGGATTATATTTCACTTTGAAATTAATTTACTTCACAGCTGTGTTTGAATTATAAAGAGATTAGGTATATTATATAGGCATTTCGTCCCTTGGTCCTAAGCAGCATAAGCATAAGTTTATGTGATCTTACAATTTAGCAATGCTATTCATTAGGTGAAAACTACTAAGGACTATTTATTGTAACTATGCTAAGAAATGGACGTTGCCAATGAATGTTGCCATTATTTCATTTACTGATATTCTGGATGGATAAAGCATTCTGACAAAATAAAACCTTCATGGTTATGTAGGCTACTGCTGTTATGTCATCACTGGTCAATATAGTTCCTCCTACTGCAGTTTTAGCTGAAAGCGGAGAAGTAGTAAATGTCGATCAAGTCAAATTGAATAGCATTCTTGCTGTGAAAGCTGGTGAAACTATACCAATTGATGGAATTGTAGTGGTAGGGGAATGTGATGTGGACGAGAAGACTTTGACAGGCGAGTCATTTCCAGTTACTAAGCAAAAAGATTCGAGGGTCTGGGCAGGAACTACAAATCTAAATAGTAAGATAGTAGTCCTTCTTACTTCATTTTTAAGTTCTGGAACTTCAAGTAATTTTTTGTTAATTGAATTTTCTCCTCTCTTCAGGTTATATCAGTGTTAAGACTACAGCTCTGGCTGAAGATTGTGCTGTGGCTAGGATGGCGAAGCTTGTAGAAGATGCTCAGAACAAGAAGTCAAAAACTCAAAGATACGTTGACAAATGTGCTAAATATTACACACCAGGTTAGAATTGTACCACATCGTGTCATGAAGCTTATGTACTATGTGAACTCGTGTTCTGCCTTATTAATCACTTCATTGTCTGCTACCTTTCTAATATGGGATTTGCCATTGTCTAAGTTATGAGAAGAACCCCTTTCTTCGACTGCTATATTTCTCTTTCCTTTAAACTACTTACTTCAAATACTTTTCCTATTATCTAAACAGGTCTAATTTCAACTGGTGATGTTTTGCAGCAATTGTGGTTATAGCTGCTTGTTTGACAATAGTTCCTGCTGCATTAAGGCTTCACAACCGAAAAGAATGGTATCGCGTGTCTTTGGTCGCTCTGGTGAGTGCATGTCCATGTGCACTTGTGCTATCTACACCAGTTGCCATGAGTTGTGCACTTTCAAAGGCAGCAACATCAGGTCTTCTCTTCAAAGGAGCAGAGTACCTTGAGACTCTTGCTAAAATAAAAATCATGGCTTTTGACAAAACTGGGACAATAACTCGAGGAGAGTTTGCGGTGACCGAGTTCAGGTCTCTCATTGATGACCTTAGCCTCAGTACACTTCTTTACTGGTAAGGTTTCACTCATACATGTTAGTTTATGTTTCCAAGAATCCAAAATCTTAAAAACTGATCATTGAAGTAATTGACCAATTTTCCTGAAGAAAGATGACAGGTATGAATTAAATTTACATTTTCCTTGACGTGATGGTGGACAAAAATTTGTATAAAGCTACTGAAAGTTGTACTCGACTTTCTGATTCTCTCTGCTCTTCAGAGAAGAAGATAATGGTGCTTCACCAAAAAATAAAGAAGCTCAGGTTATTAGGATTTATCCTATTTCAGTTGGACAATGTAAACAAGCATTAAGTAATTAGCATTTCTACGGCTCAGTAGAGTGACAACGTGTTCTTAAGTTATTGATAGTAATATAACAAGATTAGTAACAACTTTTTCTTAACATTGTTAATAGCGATATAAAAAGATTGATCTGTGACATGTATTCATAGAAGATGAAACTAGGCATGTCCCATTCTCATATTGAAGTATCTGAAATGGCTCTATGTGGTTCACACTATAGTCAAAGTAGCATGGTTAGATACAAAACTTTGGTATTTGATGTTTGAGGAACTTCGATGGAACTTTTGGATCTATTATATTTGGGTCATATGAATAAGATAATCATACTTGATGTATGGTAAAGTTCCTCAAATATCCTTGATGCTGGTGAGCAAAAACACATAGCAAGCTGAATAGAAGCCTTTTCGTTTTTATGGTAAAAACTTTTTCGTAGCATACACTGAATTCTCTAGTGAATGTTTCTAGGGTTTCAAGCATTGAGAGCAAGTCAGGTCATCCGATGGCAGCTGCTCTGGTTGACTATGCACAATCAAATTCCGTTGAGCCAAGGCCTGATAGAGTGGAGCAGTTTCAAATTTTTCCTGGAGAAGGGATTCATGGAAGAATTGATGGAATGGAAATCTATGTAGGGAATAGGAAAATTTCTTCAAGAGCTGGATGTACCACGGGTAAAAGGCTGAATCTTCTTTTTCTGCTTATAATCATCATAGACACGAATTGTAGCAGAGACATGAAACCTTTCAAAACTATGGAGTGATAAATATGTTATTTGATCTAGTTGATTTTGCGGATATCCGTGACCTGTTTAGTACTAACGAGGTGGATGCTTGAAATTTCAGTGCCAGAAATAGAAGGTGACAGTTTACAAGGGAAGTCTGTCGGATATGTATTTTTGGGATCCTCTCCAGCTGGACTTTTCAGTCTTTCTGATGTTTGTCGAACTGGCGTAAAAGATGCAATGAGAGAACTGAAGCAGATGGGTATAAAAACTGTGATGCTCACAGGCGATTGTTATGCAGCTGCCAACCATGTCCAGGATCAGGTATATTCAAAATTGTACAACACGTTTAAATGATTATTGCAACCATTGGATTATTATGTCTTTAAGATTTTTCGCTGAACTCTTGTTGCTTCCTTCTTCTATCCTCAGCATAAGTTAACGTATTACCCTAGTCAGAATGTATACTAAGACATTGTGGTGAATATGAAGCCTATGGACAATGTGGTGAATATGAAACCTATATAAAAGTTAATGGTTGAATTGGATTAACCAAGTTATCATCACAACTAATGTAAGAAACGCTTTATCATTCTCCAAAATTTGAAGAAATGTCTTACTTACAATGATAAGTCTTCACATATGAAAGCTACATCTGATGTAGGTGACACGGTTGATATTTCGCATAGAGTTGAGATTTGCTTGATAAGCTGAATTCTGAGAATCTGAATGTTCTTCTATTTTATACAAATGACCTAAGTCAAAATACTTTTGCAGTTGGGTGAAGCTTTGGATGAGTTTCAAGCAGAACTCTTACCAGAGGACAAGGTGACAATCATTAAGGGATTTCAGAAGGAAGCTCCAACAGCCATGATAGGTGACGGCCTCAATGATGCTCCTGCATTAGCAACATCTGACATTGGTATCTCAATGGGAATCTCAGGGTCAGCGCTTGCTAAAGAAACAGGACATGTTATCCTAATGACAAATGACATTGGAAGGATACCGAAAGCTGCACGTCTTGCTAGAAGAGTTCGAAGGAAAGTAATTGAGAATATGTTGGTATCAATCAGTGCAAAGGTTGCCATAGTTGCATTGGCAATAGCAGGTCATCCATTGGTTTGGGCTGCTGTCCTTGCAGATGCTGGGACATGCTTGTTAGTTATTTTGAACAGCATGCTACTTCTAAGAGGAGCTACACGTAGACATCGGAAAAACTGTTGTAAATCTTCTACTGCTTCAATTGCTCACTGTCACAAAAACAAAGCTTCTTGTTGCAAGTCGGAAAAGGATCCTCAACTATGTTTCTCTGACATTGAGTCACAAGATAAATGTGGAAAGAAATCATGCTTGTCCGAGGTGTGTGTTCCAAGATGTCAACCTGTCTCCTCAGGATCAAAGTCATGTGGAAATAATCAGTCCTCAGACTCAATTCAAAATACTGGTCTTCATTCTCATCCGCATCCTCATTGCTGCTCATCCAAGATGTCTGTTACACCATGCCAGTCTGCAGTTTCAGAATCAAAGTCATGTGGAAGTAACAGTTGCTCAGACTCCATTCACAAGAGTTGTTGTCATTCTTTGACAAACTTACATATATATTCTTCACAGATGTCTTCTCCACGATGTCATTCTGCCACTTCAAGCTCCAAATCATGTGTAAGTACCAAGAGCTCCAACATCACTGAGAAAAATTGTTGTCGATCTCACGAAATTCCTCAAACATGCTCTACCAAGATGTCTTCTCCTGGATGCCAGTCTGCAGTTTCTGGTCCTAAATCATGTGGAAATAGCAAGTGTTCAGATTCGAGAGACAATAATAGCTGCCTTTCACATCCCAATCATCAAACATGCACGTCCAAGGTATGTGCTCAACCAAGCCCATCCGCAACTTCAAGCACCAGGACATGTGGAAATACGAAGTGCTTGGACACCAGTAGCAAGAATTCTTGTCATTTACATGCTAACTCTGAACAGTACTCTTCAAAGATGTCTGGTCCAACATGCCAAAATGTTAATTCAGGTATGGCCTGAGTCTACTTATTCCTTCCCATTCCCCCTTAAACTGAAAAATGGGATACAAGGTGTTATTTGGTCTTCTATGTTCTAATATAATGGATGGTTAGACCTGAAATCGGGTAGTCTATATTTGTTAACTAGTTTTTGGGAACGTGCGTTGCATGTTTTCTACCTCATCACTATTATAAAATTTCTATACATTTAAAAATCAGAGTTACAAAATATGAAATGCTGAAATTAACAGTACTAATTTTAACGTTTACATTTTATTCATTAAATAAAATTCATACAAGCGGCATTTGCCACCAATCAAACAAGAAATTAAGATAATACTGTCTCTAACGGCATGAATATGTCAATGAATACCTGCTTGAAAAATTAGCAAATGCATGTAATTGCCTTTAACACGATTAGTAAAGACATGAAGAAGAAATATATTGTAAAATCCAAGCATTCGAAGTAGGATTCAATTATTTAAACTGGGAAAAATGTTCCTCTATACGCGGTTAAACTCTCACAATTTAAAGGTATTTACCAAAACTGAAACTTCAAATTTTTTATCTCATAATTTCTAAAATGCAAGGAGGCAATAGTTAATTACATAACAACACAAGAATCATGCAATCGGCCCTGACGATAATGTACTTTGGACTCCAAATTGGGCTAAGCATGAAAACTCTATGCAAAACCAAGATGAAGATATGCTCTATAAGTAATAAAGAACTAACAAGCTAATGGCAGAATCAATTAAGAAATTACACTCCTATGTGTACTGTAAATTAAAAGAACATAAAAGTATTAGTAGAGGAGATAATACTTCGTTATTTTTACTTGTTCTTCCTTCCTCTTAACAACAACAAGAACAACATACCCAATGTATTTCCACAATGTGGGGTCTGGAGTTAAAGTATACGCAACCCATATCATTACCCCATATGAAGTAGAGAGGCTGTTTCTGATAGACTACCGGCTCATGACAGATAACAATATAACAAACAAAAAATATAAAAGCAAACAATAAAAAGAGATATCACACTGCTAGAAAATAAAGAAAACAAGACACGCACAAGCTAATACTATAAAATGAAAATACAAAATTATAGATACCACCAAAACACCACGAATAAGAGACTACAAGAAATTAAGGGCACAGATACAAACAAAACACTCTTCCCTACTATTACGAATGTACTCCTACCTACTAAACCCTCTACCCTAATCCGTATCTCCCACACCTTCCCATCAAGAGTCATTTTCTTCGTAAGCTGTAACTGCTCCATGTCATGCCTAATCACCTCCCTCAAATATTTCTTCGGCCTACCTTTATCCCGCGTAAAACCATCCATAGTCAACCTCTCACACCTCCATACTAGACCATCCGTGCCCCTGCTGATCATTACATGCTCGAACCATCACAATCTTACTTCCCACATCTTGTTCTCTACTGAAGCCACTCCTACCTTTACCTTCTCCTAAACAATCTCATTTCTAACCCTATCTTTCCTAATAAGTTCATCCATCCATCGCAACATTCTCATCTCTGCCACCTTCAACTTTTGAATGTGGGAGTTCCTAACTGGCCAACACTCCCCTCCATACAACATAGCCAGTCGGACTACTATTTTGTAGAACTTAACTTTAAGCTTAATTAGGAGACACCATCTTATCACACAAGACTTCTGAAGTGAGCCTCTATTTCAATCACCTTGCACCAATACGGTGCGTGACATCATCGTTAGTCTCACCATTCCCCTGAATCATAGAATCAAGATACTTGAAACTCTTCCTCTTTTGAATGACCTAAAACTTCAACTTCATGCGATAAATTACTTAACTTACATTTCAAGTAATCCATATTAATCTGCTCAGCCTTTGTTCTTTTCAAACAGTTTGTAATGCAAAAATTCTTCCCATAAATATTAATAGTAATTACAAGCACCCAACTTTAGAGGCTAGCGTTGGATGGTTTTAGGCGGGGGAGGGGGAGGCCGAAGAAGTACTGGGGTGAGGTGATTAGGCGGGATATGGAGCAGCTACAACTCACCGAGGACATGACCCTAGATAGGAAGGTCTGGAGGGCGCGAATAAGGGCAGAAAACTAGGGTCAGTTTGGGGCGTTAGGGTAGGGAAGTATTTGGTGGGTGTTTTATTCCTGTTATTCTTCCTATTCTTATTTTTATTCCTATTTTCTATTCTTCTTCTTGTTATGCTTTCGGTATTCCATGTTTTATTACGAATCTGGGTGCTTTCCGATGTTTCCTACTACTTATGGGTGCCGTATTTACGTTATGAAATCCTGTTCTGTGCGTTACTTTATATTTGTGTGGTGTCTCGTGTCTTGAGCCGGGGGTCTATCGGAAACAGCCTTTCTACTTCTTCAGAGGTAGAGGTATGGACTGCGTACATCTTACCCCCCCAGACCCCACTAGGTGGGAATACACTGGGTTTGTTGTTGTTGTTGTTATTTACTATTAATATTTAATTAGTTGATGTTTTATACTTTCTTTCTCCATCTTTAGGTGTTCATGTTACTTAAAATACATATCAATAATATTTATTCAATTAGAAAAATCAATAAATGATTTATCTTTTTTTAACCCATTTATCATTTCTATAAAATACTATTTATCACTCAGTGCATTTTCTAAGACATTAAATTATCATTTTCAAAAGGTAATATAGTCAAATTGCTCTTATTATTTATTATTTCTTAACATATGTGCCAAGTCAGTAGTGGACAACTAAAATATAGAGGGATGGAGTAATATTTTTATTTAGCTTGAGGTAAAACAGTAATCAATCTTTTTAACTTTGGGGATTCCTATTTAAGTATAAAATATGATGATGTGATAATATGATATGCCAACTTTGAGCAGATAGGCTTTCACAGCTTCTTCTTTATACTGCATTCAGAAAAGAAAAGCCAATTTTTTATTCATGAGAACAAACAAATTAAAAGTTTTCTTGAAGCATATGGTGCAAAAATGAGAATTATTTGTTGATAACCGTTGAGATTATCAGGTTCGAGATCATGCGGAAATAATAAGTGCCTAGACTCTGCAACTGAGCATGGTGTTCATTCACTTAATGATCCACTCTATGAGGAAAAGATTTTGGAGAAGAAAAGCTTGGATTTAGTCCGAGCAGATTTGGAATCAAATCATGATGTTATTCATGGCTGCTCTGACGAGGAACGTGATCATCATCCAGATTTAGACAAGGCATATGACAGTTATGCATTACAAGAATGTTGTTATTCTGTTCAAGGAAATATAACTGACGTATCAGAAACTGGAATGCAGGAAACTGCTCATCGTTATAGCACCAATTATCCATGCCAAGCTGTAGTTTCAGGTACGCACTACATCCTATGATAAAATGTGCTGCAAATGTCTAGCTTCTCGAAAATAATAATGGACAGTGTGCTACTCATCATCCCATAGGCTCTGGACAGCCTCTTCGGCCCTCCTCCATATGACAGATAAAGCAGCTAACTAGCTTGATACTGAGGTGTAGTTAATTGATATATGCCACGACTACAAAAAAACAAGTTTATTAATTTTGAGATTTTCAGGTTCGGTGACCTGCAGAAATAATAAAAGCCTGGACTCTCTCGACAACCATGGATGTCATTCACATGCTCATCCACCCCACAAGGAGAAGGACGTGGAGGAACCACATCATTCTGTTGGTCATGGCTGTTCGGACAAGGGACATGATCACTCACATCCAGAGAAGGCATATGACAATTGTGGACCACAAGATTGCTGTTTTCCAGTTCAGGGCCATGGCATTGAAATATCCAAAAGTGGAAGTCAAGAAACTGCTCATTTTGACAGCATTAAACAGAGCATGGTCATCTCCAGCAGCTGCAAACATACTCCAAAAGATCAGGTAGCTCACTGTGGATTTCACTCGAGAACTACCCCTACTGATGAAGAACTAGCCAAGCTGGTTAGAAGATGTTGCAAGTACAGATCATGCCACGATGTCCATTCTGGATGCAGAAAGCATGCTGCAAAATGTGGTCCAGCCGTCCGATCAACCATCAATATCTTACGGGACAACCACCACCATCATCATCATCATCTCGACTGCAGCCGTCGTATGGTTTGTTTGCCTTTGGAGAAGAGACACATTGGTGGATGCTGTGAGAGCTTCAGAAAAGAATGTTGCCCCAAGAACAATCATTTGGCATCTAGTTTTGGTGGAGGTTTATCAGAAATTGTCATAGAGTAAGATGCAATCTGAAGTGTAAATATGTTGCAACTTTTCTATCTATTTTATCTCAAAGAAGCTGAGCTGCTATTTTGAATGAACGTAGCTATTACAATGGATTGTATATTAATCCTAAGAACGGTTTGTGTATTATTGTATTCTCTCAAAGTTGGGAACATCAATGCATTTGTATGAAAAAATCAGCTCATGTTGAAGGTCAACTATACTTATTTATGCACATTTAAATTCGGCAGTCCTACACGATTATGTTATTCTACAAGACCTAAATAAATAAGTTACTTTTAACTTATCTCCTATGTATGAAACAAGTTACCTAATGTGTTTCAATAAGCAGTAAAGCAAATGGTAAAAACACAATATTTTTACATGGAAAATACCTAACTCATAAAAGGTGTAAAAAATCACAACCTAAATCTCTACACGATTTATCCCGAACTTCATTAAATCACAATGAACATTTCAACAAAAGATTACAAACCTATGCAACCTAAGGAATTATAAACTAATTCCTAAACAACTCACACACCCCCAAGGTATGTGATCTTAAGTCTTCGAGTTTCTCCCAACTTAAAGACAACGATCCTCAATCAGTTTATACTTCACTAAACTAAGATTACATCAACATTACAACTCGATAACCAACTCCTAGCACATGTAGAGTAAGATTCCTTATATAAATTAATACTACGACCAAGGTCAACAATGTGTTTCTTTCGTAGTCAAATAGCATACTACCAAGTTAATTTTCCAATTACCTTTATTCTTTGAAAGTATGTAAGAACTTCTAAATTGGACTTCTTATATTTAAGCACAACTCTCCAAAAGAGTTTATCTTCTAATCAAACTCCCCCACTTATCAGAACTCTCATACCATAGAGTTCTTCTTCAAGTGAAACTCCTTCTTCAATTCAAACTCATGCTTCTTTAAGTGTTGTAGTAAAACCCCAACTCTTTAATTCAGCACATGGATTAATCATTTGAGTTTATCAGAAGTAACGATTATCCACTCCTTTATTCTTGCACCCGTGTCTTTATTCACTAATGATCTTGATATGAGTTTAGCTGCTTGCAAATGTATATCTGTGTACCAGTTTAACTTACATCATTACGTTGTCAATCATCAAAACTTCACAGAGCCCAACAAATTTCCAACTTCATAGAGCCCAACAAATTTTTCCTTTTTGATGATGACAAACTTTTAGTCTTTGTGCATCTAAAATCATTACCTATAGACACTAAATCATGAAACATTAGAATGAAACAAGTTAGTCAGTGGGATATAAACATTACACAACCCTTTATCTCTTTTCCTTTTTTGGCATCATCGAAAAGCTGGTTTAAGATGTTATTTTAACAAAAGTACAGAGTTAGACCATTCATGGCCACTGGGGCTACCACAATGACAATCAGAGCAAGACATAATTTAACATAGTAATGTATTAAAAAGTGCAAGATCAAGAGACAAAGTAGCAAAAGGAGAAGCATTCCATTAATATTTCAAAAAATGAACTACATATGATTGAAGATAATATTTACTAAACAAAAATAGGGTAAACACTTAACAAAATAAAAGTATAAGACAGGAATGGACTATAGAAATGAGCAGGGAGGAAGGTGGAATATGTTCGATCAATATTTTCTACCCTTTCATGAGCAAGGTCAAAATCCTAGCCTGAAGGACTTATTTTTCTTGTTTTTGCATCATTTGAGCCTCCTTTAATTTAGCATTCTTCTCTTCCAAAGCATTCCTCAGTTTTTGCAAAGGAGTTTTGAAACACCCTAGTTTCTGGACCTTAGAAATTTTTTTGGAATTTTAATCTCTGGATCCAATACGAATCATGGGTACGAGCCGTATATTGGGGTACGGGCGGTATGGTCCAGTCATATACTGACTAGTGTTGATTGTTGGGATGGATTTTGGTTATTGGAATGGATACAACTTAGGGGTACAAGTCGTATTGTTGGTTACAGATCATTTGGTTCCTTAACTTAATCTTAGAATTGGTTACTTAGGTTGGATCTGAGTATGAGTGGCTACCATAAGCCATAAGCAAGGGCACGAATCATACTAGGGTCTCGTATGGTAGACAATGTTCAATCCTCCTGGTATTTCTGCCAGGGATACAGGTCATGGATACGTATCGTATGTTGTGGTTACGACTTGGTTGGACAATTGTATACTGGACAGTATTTTATCCAAAGATAAAGGTTCAGGATACGAGTGGTGGATATCGATCGTATTGAGAGGGTACGAATCGTGAGGGTCAGTCGTATCCCTGTGGTGGGATTTTGGTGCAACTTAAGTGGGGGTATTCTGGACATTTTCCTACTTATCCTAATAGGATCCCATAATTTCTAACCTACTTGGGAGGTTATTTACCCTATTATTCTATTCATTAAGACTTAGAAACTTTCTAAAACACTTCATAATTCTCTCAATAGCTTTTGAGCAAAGGGAGCTAAGGTTTCAAATAAAGGATCAATTTGAGGCTTGTCTTGGTGATTTCTTTCCGTCATCATCTTGGTTTAAGGCATATTATCTTCCCTCATTATTAATTCTACTTGATGGCATGGTTTTTATGAATGTTTTCATGATTCCATTGATTGTATAATTTTGGTTCTCAAATGTGATATAGGGGTTTTGATGTTAAATGGTTGGTTATGGTTTTCCATGGTTTTAATTATGCTTTTACATATATTCATGGTGGTTTTGGATAATTGGATTGCATGGTAATGGTTTAATGGTAATTGAAATTGGCTGTAGTTATATTATGCCCCCAATGTGTTAGACAAAATGCTTATAAAGATATGTTCATTACATTGACTTCTTTTAATGGAACTCTTGCATGTTTTAAACTCGGTAAAGGAATTATGCATGGTTTAAATGGTTTGAAAAGGCTAAAGACTAGTTAGTTATGCTTATGGGGAACATGAAAGTCTCCCAAGTTGTTTAATATGTTAAATGGTAGGGCATTTAAAAGTTTTCTTACACCTATAAATGGTTGGCTGTGGATGATACTTGCAAGTAAGGGTTGGTATGCTGATACTAATATAAATAGCCTTGGTTAAAAAATGGATAATTGTTTGGTTATTTGAAAATTGGTTTTAATTGGGTAATAATGGTAGGAGGTGTAGCTAAGTCGTGGAGGGTGGCGGTCTCGGGGGGACCAAAATGGAAACTCATATTTGCCGATATGAGGTTGGTCTTGGTGACTATGTGCATGATGTCACACTATATTTGGGGGATGTACTAGTATTCTATATGATACTTCCCTAGTCGTGTGGCTACACGCAATGGGGATCTTTCAGTAGGGGAGATAAACCCATATATTCGGTGGGTGGTTTAGGATGGCAAAGCTACACAACCCAGGTAAAGGTTTTAAAGGCATGCTAAATTTTCTAGGCATGGTTATATATATATATATATATATATATATATTTATGGTTATGTGTATATGGATGGTTTTACTTGGTTTTACAAATGAAATTATTTTATTCTTACCCTAAGATCATGCTAGTGGTTACTATTTAACCGCGTTTACTGGTTGCTATATATCTACTCCATTTAGGAACCAGCCATTTTACTTATCGTACATAGTGATTGACTTGAGGAAAATATTTGGACTAAAGTGGTGAGCTTCTGTAACACCTCAATTTTCTAAACCAAAATACTACGCGGTGCTCATGACCCCGAGGAACCACAAGCTAACCCATGACTGATATCTGTACCTGTACACTGCAATATATATCATAATAAGGCAAAAACATGAACATGTAGGCCATAAGGTTTAACAGAATAAAGAATCTAGTAAAATAACATCCATATGGGTGAAATATACCCAAAACAACTAAAAACTGAATCAAATCTGAACTAAATCTGAAAGCCTCTGAACACTGTCTGAATAAGGAGTTGAAGGAACATGTCTCCAACTAATCCATAAACTGATAGCTAACTGAAATAATAAATGAATAAATCAAATCATATCATCCTCCAATGAAGAGGACTCACTGCAACTCTGTATACTGGAATGCAACTGCTATTTCTGGTTTGGAACTCGTATCTCTGAACCTATGGTGTAACATAAAGAAAAAACACCATAGCGCGAATGCGTCAGTACAACTAGAGTACTGAGTATACTAGTGAGGTAGGATGAACATAAATAGGGTTACATGCATGAACAATACTAACTAACTGATTGATATAAATGTGAGAGTGCAAATATGCATACATAGAAACTGAGATCGCGAATGCATGATAGCTAAATCTGTATGCTAATACATCATTTACTGATAACTAATCATGGCTGATACTGTAGTTCTGAATACATGGGTAACTGTGCCTGACAGTCCTGCATCTGATGGAACTATTTGAGTTCTGTACTATAACAGAATTTGACTGTATCTGGCAGTCCTGGTATACTGATATCTGAAGAACTATCTGGGTTCTTTTACTGAGATTGAGCCTGAAACTGTGGGAGGTAGTTGTTTAATCGACATGCCCCAATAATGCATATAGCTAAGTTGGGGTCCAATTTCTGCACCGACTGGAGGGGTGTCAATACCGCGCCACTGGTAAGGACAGTTGTGAGTGACCCTCAACTAGCAAGTAATCAAATGAGAATGGTGGGAACCCTCAACTAAAAGGTTAAGCGACATCATCAACCCTAGTCTGACAGGTTAAGATGTCTCAACGTACGCTGGCTACGTAGTTTTGGAACACAAGGATAACTGCTAAGAATCACACCATAAACTGGCAGGTAAGTTCCCATCCTTGGGTTCACTCGGTGCTAACTTCTACTCCCATCTGAAGAGACTGAACATGATTTAACTGACTGTACAAGGACTGAGTAACTGACTTCCATTGATTGATGGAATAACACTACTATCTGTGATTTTGCTGAGATCATGAGATTTTGGAGGTTTCCTGAGTCACATGACTGACTGAGTTCTCTAGATCATGGCTTGACTGAGATTATCAGGGTAACGTGACTTGGCTCTAGGCACACAACTATATTTTTCAGGTATGAATACCCCCAGGACTCGATGGAAGGAAATTGACACACATGACATGACTTGATCACAATATTTGAGTCCACAATTCATAATATCATACATAAGGGATTTCATACTAAGCATGGTTATCAACAATGTATTGCATGGGAAGGATTTCATGCCACATGGAAGTACTTGCACAACCTTAATATCATGTTCATTGCATAATCATACTAGCAACACATATCAATAGCATGGAAGTTCATGTGGAATCATCTTAAGAGTTGGCATAGCTTGTCATTTAAATACTATGGGGTCATGGGAACATGATTTTTAGCATTCTAGATATTTTAACAAACACCTTGCATGCACACTTTGGGGCATAGGTTTTCTCAATAATTTTAATTATCTTGAACCACCTAAATTCATGGGTTTTAAATACAAGCATGCATATATCATGGAAGTCAACTTATATTAATATCTTAAAGCTTAAACAATGATCATTAATATGAATAACATCACATAACAACAAGGAAATCAAAGTTTCTCATTTAAAAACATGGTCTTTGAACTCTATGAACGAAAGGGGTCCATAAATGAACACCGCAAATACTTGACTCAAGGTTCTTGATGTTTTTGAACTTGAGGGATTTGAAATCCTTTGATTCTTGAAGAAGATTGGGTCTTGTTATTGGGGATTAAATTCAGATAGAAACCCTAGTTTTTTTGTGAAATAATAATGAGCATAATGGCCGAATTTGGACTTATCTAGGTATATATAGGCGAGTGGTAAGTGACCAAAATATCCCTATTAAAAAAACCTAGAAATAAACTGAACATGGCATTTGACGGTCTGACTGACGGTCCGTCAAACACTTGATGGTCCGTCACTTAGCCCATCAGACGTGAGCTAAAAATGGGGTTTACTGGATAAGAGTTGACGGCTTGGATGACGGTCCGTCACAACTTTGATGATCCATTAACTCATCCATCATTCCTTATCCAGTACGTGGCTCAAATGCCTTGGCTGTGATGGTCAAAGTGGCGGTCCGTCACTTATGTGGCGGTCCATCAACTTGACCGTCATACCTGGGCGTTTATGACAGTTCCAAGTAAAATGTCCATAACTTCCTCGTTTGATGTCGGATTTGGACAAAATTGGTACCATTGGAAAGCTAACTCAATTTACCACATGATAGAAAGTGAAAATCTAAAAAATACCATGTGTACAAAGTTAGGTTTGCATTTTAAAGTAAGTCCCAACATCCTTGATATAATTTTTATCTCGGAAAAAGGCACAAGTATTACTATATCTCTCCCTTGAGAACATTCATCCTCGAATAGAATTAACTTAGAGGGGAAAAAATAATCCGAACATGAGTAGATGGAACATGATCTTATGACTGACAAACTGGACACATTTGAGCATGCATATCTGATGCATGTGTAACTGATTCATGAATGCATGACTGAGGTCCTCGCAATGAGAATGCATATCTGATGCATAATTATTTACTGGACTGATACGTGTATACATGACTGAATATGCAATGGTACTTGATACCAAATTTGTGATGAAACATGAACATGAAATGAAATATCAAGTTGTATTGAATGCTGAACGTGAAACTGAATAAACTTAAGGAGGACTGTTACCTTGAGCTTGATCTGGGTTGGCAGAGAAAAGGTGAGGGTACTTGGTACGCATGTCTGCTTTTGTTTCCCAAGTAGCTTCCTCAACGGACTGATTTCACCAAAGAACTTTGACTAGAGAGACTTCCTTGTTCCTCAGCCTACGAATCTATTAGTCTAAAATTTTGACTGGAATATCTTCATAAGAGAGGCTATCCTAAACATCAATGTTCTGAATAGGGACTACAACTGCTAGGTCACCTATGTACTTCTTGAGCAAAGATACATGGAAGATCGGATGAACTGAGGCTAGATCTGAAGGCAATTCGAGCTCATAAGATACCTTGCCAAAGCGACTGAGAATCCTGACAGGAATGATATAGCCGGGACTGTGTTTTCCTTTCTTGACGAACCTCTTTACTCCCTTCATGGGAGAGATTTTGAGATAGACATAGTCATTACCCTCAAACTCGAGATCCTTTCTATGAACATCTGGATAAGGCTTCTGTCGGCTCTGAGCAGCCCAAAGTCTCTCTCTGATCAACTGAACTTTCTCTAAGGCGTCGAATACTAAGTTAGGAACGAAGACTGAGGCCTCACTAACTTCAACCTAACCGAATGGAGATCTACACCTCCTACCATAGAGAGCTTCAAATGGAGCCATCTGAATACTGTAATGATAGCTATTGTTGTATGCAAACTCAACAAGCGCAAGTGGTCGTCCTAACTTCCCTTGAAATTAATTGCACACGTCCTTATCATATCTTCAAGAGTCTGAATGGTCCTCTTTGCTTGGCTATCTGTCTGAGGATGAAATACTGTACTGAGATGGACTTGGGTACCAAGACCCTTTTGAAGTGCTTTCTAAAAGTAAAAGGTGAATTGTGTACCTCTGTCTGAGATGATAGATAATGGAACACTGTGTAATCTGACCAACTCCCTCATACAGAGTTTGGCGAAATCCCCGACTGAATAAGAGGTACGAACTGGAAGAAAATGAGCTAACTTGGTCATTCTGTGTACAATGACCCAAATTGAATCATGATGTTGATGAGTTCGAGGTAAACCCGTCATGAAATCTATGTTCACTTTTTCCCACTTCTAAGTAGGAATAGTGAACTCCTGCATGGACCAACTAGGTTTCTGATGCTCTATCTTAACCTACTGACATATAGAGCACTTAGCCACAAACTCTACAATATGTCTTCTTATCCCACTCCATCAATAGATCTCCCGCAAGTCGTGGTACATCTTAGTGGCCCCTGGATGAATAGAGTATCGCGCAACTTGAACCTCTGCAAGAATTTGCTGCCTCAAGTCATCTACACCTGGAACACATAGAAGACCCTGACAATGAAGAACACCATCTCCCCCTTGGGAGAAAGGCTCTACTTTCTGATTCTGAACTGACTCTTTTAGCTTGACAAGGCTGGGGTCCCTATTTTTCTTTTCTTTCACCTCAGAAACTAAAGATGACACTGAACTACTCTAAACACATACACCACCCTCTGATAAGTCGACTAAGCAAATGCCTAGTTTGGCAAGCTGATGAATTTCCTGGGATATCTTTTTCTTACCATCCTCTACTTGAGAAACACTGCCCATGGAGAGTCTACTGAGAGCGTCGACCACAACATTCGCCTTGCTCGGGTGATAAAGAACACTTATGTCATAATACTTCAAGAGCTCTAACCACGTTCTCTGACGAAGATTAAGATCTTTCTAAGAAAAGACCTACTGGAGACTCTTATGATCTGTGAAGACATCTACATGAACTCTGTATAGATAATGCCTCAAAATATTTAAGGCAAATACTACGGCTGCTAACTCAAGGTCATGAGTAGGATAAGTCTGCTCATGGGGCTTTATCTGTTTGAAGATGTAGGCTATGACCTTACCATGTTGCATGAGGACACAACTTAAACCCACTCTAGCCACATCATAATAGACTACAAAACCGTTTGAACCATATAGAAGAGCTAGACCTAGGGCTGAGGTGAGTCGAGTCTTCAACTCTTGAAAACTCTTCTCGCAAGAATCTGACCACTGAAACTTAACCTTTTTCTGAGTCAATCTGGACATAGGAGATGCAATAGAAGAAAATCGCTTGATAAAGCATCTATAATAGCCAGCCAAACCCAAGAAACTCCTGATATCTGATGGAGAGACAGGGCGAGACCAGTTTCTTACTGCTTCAGTTTTCTGATAATCTACTCCAATGCCATCACCGAAAGTAATATGGCCAAGGAATGCTACTGATCTTAGGAAAAATTCATACTTACTGAACTTGGCGAACAACTGATGATCTCTGAGAGTCTGAAAAACAATTCTGATATGGTCTGAATGATAATGCTATGTGAGAGAATAGACCAGAATATCATCTATGAAGACTATAAAGAACATGTCCAAGTACTGCTTGAACACCTGATTTATCAAGTCCATGAAAGCTGCAGGGGCATTGGTAAGACCAAAGGACATAAATAGAAATTTGAAGTGACCATATCGAGTATGAACAACTATCTTCGGGATGTCATGTTCTCTAACTTTGAGTTGATGAAAGCCTGATCTGAGGTCTATCTTGGAGAAATAACTGGCACCCTAAATTTGGTCAAACAAATCATCTATTCTAGGAAGCGAATATTTGTTCTTGACCGCGACTTTGTTGAGCTGACGATAATCAATACACATCCTGAGAGAACCATCTTTCTTGCACATGAGTAAGACTGGTGCACCCCATGGGGATACACTGGGCCTGATGAATCCCTTATCTAAGAGATCCTTCAACTGTTCTTTTAGTTCCTTGAGTTCTATTGGTTCCATTCTATATGGAGAAATAGAAATAGGCCGAGTATCTAGGAGAAGGTCTATCCCAAAGTCTATTTCTCTTTCGGGAGGAATGCCTGGAAGATCTTCAGGAAAGACATCTTAATATTCATTAACAACTGGAACTGATTCAAGATTGGAAAATTTGTAACGGGAATCCTTTATATGCACGAGATGATACACACACCCCTTTGAAATTATTTTCCTTGCCCAAAGGTAGGAAATAAGCTGACCCTTGAAAGATGAAGTACTACCTTTCCACTCTAGGACGGGCTCATTCGGGAACTAAAATTAAAATATCTAGGTCCTGTAGTCGATTGTGGCCTAGCAGGAATAAAGCCAATCCATGCCGAGAGTGACATTAAAATCAGTTATCTCTAATTCAACTAAATCTGCTGACGTGGATTTCTAAAATATCATAACCAAGCAGTTCCTATATACCCACCGAGCCATGATGGTTTTACCCATTGGGGTAGAGACTGAAAAGGGCTTTGCTAAAATTTTGATACTGATTCTGAAATTGCCTGCTATGTATGGAGTGACAAAAGACAAGGATGCACCTGGATCTAGAAAAACATAAACATGAACATGAAAAATTTGTAATATAACAGTAACAACATCAGGAGAATTTCCTGATCCTGTCGAGTCTGAAGAGTATAGAGTCCGTTTGGGCGTTGCCCACTAGTAGCACTGGAAGTGGCACCTTGCTAGTTCGGGCGACTAGACTGAGCTGTTAAATGATTTTGCTGACCCTGATAACTAGACTGAGGACAATCTCTGAATCTATGGACTGGCTTGCCACATCCAAAATAAAAATCACTACCATCTCTGCAAACACCCTGGTGGTTCTTACCATAAGTTTGACATAGGGGATTAGTTTGGGCATTACTGATACTGCCCTGAGATTTAGAGCCGGGTTCTCTATCTCTGAACTTAGGAGCTGGAGCATTGGCTGAAGAATGAACTAGAGCTGATGACTTGGGACGAAACTGGGATTGATTTCCTCCCTCTGATTTGGGCTGAGCAAAGCTAAAACTGCTTGATCTTACTTTCTTATTCTGCCACTCCCTAGCCCTAACCTTTTGCTCCTCTATTTGTTGAGCATGGGTCATGATCCTGGATAAAGTTATATCACTGTTCAGCATTGCAAATCTACACTCATTTATCACGCTATCATTCACTCCTGTCTCGAACTTTCTCATCTTAGACCTATTATCTGCAACTACATGAGGGGCATATTTGACTTGCTGAGTAAATCTGAGAGAATACTCCCTAAGTATCATATTTCCCTGCCTGAGATTGATAAACTCAAGTACTTTGGGCTCCCTCAGCTCTTGGGGAAAGAATTTGTCTAAGAAAGCCATGACAAATTCCTCCCACTCAATAGGACCTGCATCCTGTAACCTCTTAGATTTTCACTTTTTGTACCAAGTGTGAGCAATATCTTGTAACTGGTATGTGGCTAACTTGGTGCTTTGAACAGAAGTAACTCCCATGATGTCAATGACCTTCTGGACTTGGTCAATGAACTCCTGAGGGTTTTCATCAGACTTAGACCCGAAGAAATATGGAGGGTTTATTCGGGTGAAGTCCTGAATTCTAGCTGTTGTAGAATTAGCCAATGGATTGGCCAGAATAACTGATGGCCATTCATTCTGGGCAGCCACGGGCTGAGCAAGTGTTGTGAATACATCTCTAAACTCTGCATGATAAACATGCTCGCACAAAGGGTCTTCTGGTTGAGGAACTGGCTGGTTTTTTCTCTTTGGAGGCATATTATGAAATAAGAGAAGAACGGATTAGACTGAGAGTTTAACTTGAGATTATGCTCACTAGCACGACATGAATACTGAAAGAAGGGAAACTATTCCTAAAACATCTCATAGCCTCTTTCACATAAATGTGGCGTGCAATACACCCATGCACAAGACTCTACTAGATGCGACTTTCAGACTTCCTAGGACTCTATTGAACCTTAGGATCTGATACCAAGTTTGTAACACTCCAATTTTTTGAACCGGAATGCTACATAGTGCTCATGACCCCGAGGGACCACAAGCTAACCCATGACTGATATATGTACCTATACAATATAATATATATCATATTAATGCAGAAAATATGAACATGTAGGCCATAAGGTTCAACTGAATAAAAAATCTGGTAAAATAACATCCATATGGGTGAAAGGTACCCAACACAACTAAAAATTTAATCAAATCTGAACTAAATCTAAAAGACTCTAAACACAGTCTGAATAAGGAGTTGAAGGAACATGACTCCAACTAACTACGTAAACTAATAGCTATCTGAAATAATAAGTGAATAAATAGAATCATATCATCCTCAAATGAAGAGGACTCACTACAACTCTATATACTGGAATGCGACTACTACTCCTAGTCCAGAACTCATGTCTCTGAACCTATGGTGTAACATAAAGAGAAAGCACCATAGCGCGAATGCGTCTGTACAACTGGAGTATTGAGTATACGAGTGAGGTAGGCTGAACATAAATAACGTAATATGTATGAACAATGCTAACTAACTGACTGATATGAATGTGAGAGTCCAAACATGCATAAATAGAAACTGAGATCATGAATGCGTGATAGCTAAATCTGTACGCTAATACATAGTTTACTGATAACTTATCATGGCTGATACTGTAGTTCTGAGTACATGGGTGACTATGCCTAACAGTCCTATATCTGATGGCACTATTTGAGTTCCATACTATAACTGAATTTTACTGTATCTAACAATCCTGGTATACTGATATCTGAAGAACTATCTGGGTTCTTCTACTGAGACTGAGCCTAAAACTGTGGGAGGTAGTTGTTTAATCGACATGCCCCAATAATGCATATAGCTAAGTTGGGGTCCAATCTCTGCCCCGATTAGAGGGGTGTTAATACCGTGCCACCAGTAGGGACAGTTGTTAGTGACCCTCAATTGGTAGGTACTCAAATGAGAGTGGTGGAAACCCTCAACTAACAGGTTAAACCACCTCATCAACCCTAGTCTGACAGGTTAAGATGTCTTAATCTACGCTGGCTATGTAGTTCTGGAACACAAGGATAACTGCTAAAAATCACACCTTAAATTGGCAGGTGAGTTCCCATCCTTGGGTTCATTCGATGCTAATTTCTACTCCCATCTGAAGAGACTGAACATGATTTAACTGACTGTACAAGGACAGAGTAACTGACTTCTATTAACTGATGGAATAGCACTACTATCTTATATTTTGCTGAGATCATGAGATTTCAGAGGTTTCCTGAGTCACATGACTGACTGAGTTCTATAGATCATGGCTTGACTAAGATTATCAGGGTAATGTGACTTGGATCTAGGAACACAACTATATTTTTTATGTATGAATACCCATAGGAATCGATAGAAGAAAACTGACACACATGACATGACTTGAGCACAAGATTTGAGTCCACAATTCATAATATCATACATAAGGGATTTCATACTAAGGATGGTTATCAACAATGTATTGCATGGGAAGGATTTCATGCCACATAGAAGTACTTTCACAACCTTAACATCATGTTCATTGCATAATCATACTAGTAACACATATCAATATCATGGAAGTTCATGTGGAATCATCTTAAGAATTGACATAGCTTGTCATTTAAATACTATGGGGTTATGGGAACATGAGTTTTAGCATTCTAGGCATTTTAACAAATACCTTGCATGCACACTTTGGGGCATAGGTTTTCTCAACAATTTTAATCATATTGAACCACCCAAATTCATGGGTTTTAACTACAAGCATGCATACATCATGGAAGTCAACTTATATTAATATCTTGAAGCTTAAACCATGATCATTAACATGAAAAACATCGCATAACAACAATGAAATCAAAGTTTCTCATTTAAAAGCATGGTTCTTGAACTCTATGAACTATAGGGGTCCATAGATGAACACTACGCATACCTCACTCAAGGTTCTTAATGTTTTGGAACTTGAAGGATTTGAAATCCTTTGATTCTTGAAGAAGATTCGGTATTGTTCTTGGGGATTAAATTCAAAGAGAAACCTTAGTTTTTGTTTGTGTAATAATAATGAGTATAATGGCTGAATTCGGACTTATCTGGGTATATATAGGCGAGTGGTAATTGACCAAAATATCCCGATTAAAATGACCTAGAAATAAACTGAACATGGCGTGTGATGGTCCGACTGAAGGTCCGTCAGAAACTTGAAGGTCCTTCACTTATCCCGTCAGACGTGGACCAAAAATGGTGTTCACTGGATAAGAGTTGACGGCCTGCATGGCGGTCCATTACAACTTTGACAATCCGTTAACTCGTCTATCAGTCCTTATACAGTACATAGCTTAACTGCCTTGGCTGTGACTGTCAAAGTGGCGGTCCATCACTTATGTGGCAGTCATCAACTTGGCCGTCATACCTGGGCGTTTTCTTCAATTCCAAGTAAAACATCCATAACTTCCTCGTCTGATGTCAGATTCGGACAAAATTAGTACTGTTAAAAAGCTAACTTAATTTCTCACGTGATAGAAAGTGAAAATCTCAAAAATACCATGTGTACAAAGATAGGTTTACAGTTTAAAGGTTGTCCAATTATCCTTGAGATAATTTCTAGCTAGGAAAACAACATGGGTATTACAGCTTCCATCCTTTCAAAAATCTCCATTTCATGTTATGTATATTTCTAGAAACTTTGATTTTATTTTGGATATTGGATTTGGTTATGGTTGGGGGCATGTCCCAATCAGATTTCATTACACTTTTGGTTAGAGGATTTATGGTACTTCTATAGGTTGGAATGAGCGGGATCGGTATTGATGTTGGCCTTGTTATTGGAATAAGTTGGGAATTTAACATTATTGGACATAATTTCTCACTATTCCATCATATTTCATTTTAGGATTAATTATATCATGTTTTGGAACGTCCTTGGTTATGGCCTGGTTTATGGCCCTTGTTTTGGTAGGTTGGGTCATTGGTATGAGATGGTTAGACTAGGTTGGGTCAGTTACGGTTTTTCTATTATCCCATCGTCTTTATAGATCTGTTACACTATGTTGTTATATGCTCCAAATTCATTCAACTCAAGGCAGGAGGCTGGAGGTTGGGTTGGGTAACGGGGGAGGACTCTGGTCCCGATCGAACTTGGGACACTTATTACGATAAGGCCCTAGGGCGAGCCATGTTAAGTTTCTGATTTTTTCATTGAAGTATGAAGAGCAACGTGATTCATCCATCCAAGAACATCCCTGGTCATGTGAAACGTCCAAAACTGAATAGGAATATAGTAATCCTCAAAGATTGGAACCAACAAAAAACTATAAGGGAGAGCATATCCTTTTTCATCCTTAAGAAGCATACGATGCATATATTTTATGATCAAACTAGGAAAATCCATGTTAACCTTAGTATCAACCATCTCCTTAAGAATGAGGTCCAAGTAGTTCTCTCCTTTCGAGGTGTGATCATCTTATGGACCACATCAAAGTATAATTGATATAGAGGATACATCTACTATTAGAGAAGTCAATGATACAGAAGGAGATTAGGATTTCTTATAACGCCCCGAGTCTGTATCCTGAGCGCTACATGGTGCTCATAATCATGAGGGACCACAAGCTAATCCATGACTGGTACCTACTGCAATAACTGAATAATAATACTATATATGTGGAAATTAGGCGGAAACTTTCCATAAGGTTCAAAACATTAAATAAATACCGAGTATTGAAAACTGAATACTGATACATTTGTCTAAAATACTTTAGTCTGATAAGCCTCTACTGCCTGAATAAGGGATTGATGGGACAAGCCCCCAACTACTAAAAATAAATAAACTGAGATACTAAAGTAATAATCATGTCCTCAAACTATGAGGACTCATCACTAGTCTACTACTGATGGATTGGGCTGCTAAATATGATTGGGAGCCCATGTGTTTGAACCTATGATATAAGACATCATAACGCAAAACAATGGTATACGTAAGTACTTTGAATGTACTGGTATGCTAAATGAGGTAGGCTGAGATGCATAGGTTCATATGCATGAACAGTACTGACCGAATAACATGAGTATAACTAAATAAAAGTATATACATGAATACGTAAACTGTAACTGAGGTCGTGATAACACTGGATACTGAGTTCTGAATTACTAATTTACTGATATCTAAGTTTACTGATACTGTATTACTATTGAATGGGTGACTGTATCTGAAAATCCTGATTTTGTGGAACTATTCTGAGTTTCGTACTGAACTAAATAACTATGTATGATAGTTCTGATGTCTGTAGAGCTGAATTAAGTTCTATTCTGAAGTCTAAAATTGTAACTGTGGAAGGTAATCATGTAACTGACATACCTCTTTATGAATAAATTGTGGTCCAACCTATAACCCCAGTTGGAAGGGTATTAGTACCGTGCCACGAGTAAAGACTATTGTGAGTTAACCCTTTCTGATAGGAAGCTCTTTCGTCAACCCTCACTGGAAGGAAAACTCGTATAAGATGTATGAACGCTAGTCTGGCAGGAAGATATTGCAACCTACGCTGGCTACATAGTTCTATAACACAGGGATTGCTACTAAGGGTCAAACCCTCAACTGGCAGGAATTCCCCCATCCCTGGGTTCTCTCGGTGCTGAATCCTACTCCCAACTGAATAGACACTGAACTGATTCTTAGTTCATACTAGGCTTGACTGAACTGCTACTGATTATACTATCTAAATGAACTGAATGGATTTTACTAAGTTTTGTTGACTGACAAAATACTACTGAATTCTGTTAATTGACTGAATTTATTGAGGTCTGAACTGGATACTAAACTAGACAGGATTTATATTGAGTCTACTAAGTTTTTTCTGAGTTCTGTGACATGATTGAGATTATTCTGCAACTGACACTGACTCTATGTAAACAGCTAAATTGTCAGGTATTAAATACCCCCAGGACTCTATAGCATAAAAAGTAAATCACTGCATTAGTTTAGTAGCATAATGGTACCAGCTTGCTAATAATACATTCACTTAGACATTTTTGGTCAAACATTTGTTATACATGAGCTTTTGCATGATTGTAATCAGACAATAGCATGTTATGTTTGGATTAGTCTAATCACATAAGCATTTTGATAAACACTTGGGGAGCATGGGTATTTCACATATCAATAAACATGTAGTAATATCATGGATTCTACATTCAACTTGCAATTCAAGAGCTTGACATGTAGTTCACAAAATTCAATACACAATTAAACTAGTTTGCCTGAAACTTTGGACAAATCATGGAACTAGATCACCATTTACATAATAATAATTAATACATTGAAGATCCAACATGAAATCCATGAAATCGATTAACTTGTATTTAGAAAGATTTTTGTGAACTCCAAGGGTGGAAGGAAACCCTTGGATAAACATTTCACATACCTTGGTATTCAAATTTGCGAAGAATGATGGAGTGTTCTTGAAGGCTGAATCTTGAATTAGAGATCTTAGGGTTTGCTTCTTGAGAAAATTTGAGAAAAATGATTGGATTTTGCCTCTAAAAGGGCTTAATTTTATGTTTTGGGGGCTGCCATAGCTGGGAAAAGACCCAATTACCCCTGAGAACACTACTTTTTAATGACTGAAGACTGAGTTAGAGATGCACAGACCAACGAGCCATGTCATTTGCATTAATGCGATAGCCAACGCGCCGCGTTGAGTCCATATCAGTTCGCTGAAATTTACATTAGGAGTTGGGGAAAAATACTCATCGACTCTATGGGCAACTTGGCGCTTTGATATCGCGTCAATCCATTGTTTAAGCTTTCAAATGTCTTTCAAATGAAGTCCAAAAAATCCAAAACTTGTCTGAGAACACCTACTTACATTTCTTATCATGAATTAACCTAAAAATTGATATTTACAGGTCATAAGGGTCGTGAAAAAGGATCAGCAACTTACGAAGGCTAAAATAACTCTAAGTATGAACAATTCATTGAATTTTTCTAAGTCTGGGAACCCTTACTAGCTTTTACAGGACTGAATCAAGCTTAGGATTTTGCAGGGTCTTACAAGATCTCCCACTTGGGAACATTCATTATTCAATGAGACTGACTAAGCTAGGAATACTGATAGACTGAATTTAGATACCGGATATGCATAACTGTAACATGATTTCATAACTAACACTACTGATATGCTAAAATTTCATACTGAACATGCATATCTAATGCATGAGTACATAGCTGAGCCTGATTCATGAATCCAAGACTTGGATTGCTAATAAGATGAGTTTCTCTTGCTGAACATGCATATCTGATACATGAAGTCACAACTGAATATGCAATGGTAACTGGTACCAAGTCTATAAAGGAAAATCTGAGCATGGAACTGAGTAAGTTCAAGAAAAAACTATTACCTTGGGTTGAGTCTAAGTTTGTGGAGAAAAGACGAGGATACTTGGTTCATATATCTTCTTCTGCTTCGCAAGTAGCTCCCTCAACGGACTGGTTCTGCCAAAGAACTTTAACTAGAGGGACCTCTTTGTTCCTCAGTCTACAAATCTGATAATTAAGGATTTCGATTGGAATCTCCTCATAAGCGAGGCTGTTCAGAATGTCTATATTCCCTAAAAGGACTACAACTATTGGGTCACGATGTATTTCTTTAGCAGGGAGACATAGAATGCTAGATGGACTGAAACTAAGTCTGAAGGCAACTCAAACTCGTAATCTATCTTACGAAATAGCTGAGAATTCGGTAAGGACTGATATATCGGGGACTGAGCTTCCCCTTTTTGCCAAACCTCTTCACTCATTTCATAGGAGAGATCTTTAAATACACATAATCACTAATCTTAAACTCGAGATCCTTTATGCGCACAGCTGCATATGATTTCTGTCGGCTCTGATCTATCTTAAGCCTTTCTCTGATCAACTAAACTTTTTCTAAGGTATCAAATACCAAGTCAGGCCCTACCATTGTGGCCTCACGTATTTCAAACCAACTAATGGAGATCTATATCTGCTCTCATAGAGCACCTCAAATAGAGCCATATAATTTCTTAAATGATAATTTTTTTATATGTAAATTCAATCAAAGGCAAGTGGTCATCTTAACTACCTTTAAAGTCTATCGCACACGTTCGCAACATATCCTCTAAAGTCTGAATGGTCCTTTCTGCTTGACCATCTATCTGAGGGTGAAAAGCCGTACTAAGATGGACTTGGGTACCAAGACCCTTTTGGAACGCCTTCCAGAAATGAGAGGTGAACTGCGTACCTCTATCTGAGATTATATATAATAGAACTCCGTGTAATCTGACTAACTCCTTGACATAGAGCTTGGCATAGTCCTCAGTTGAATAAAAGGTATGGACTGGTAGGAAATGAGTTGATTTTGTCATCCTGTCTATAATGACCCAAATTGAATTATGTTGACGATGAGTACAAGGAAAACCTATCATAAAATCGATGTTCACCTCTTCCCACTTCCAAGTAGGAATACTGAACTCTTGTATAGACCCACTAGGTTTCTGGTGCTCAATCTTAACCTACTTATATGTCAAGTACTTAGCTATAAACTTTGAAATGTCTCTCTTTATCCCACTTCACCGATACATCTCCAGTAAATCAAGGTACATCTTAGTGGCCCCTGTATGATAGAGTAATACACACCATGCGCTTTTGCAAAAATCCACTGTCTCAGGTCATTTACACCTAGCACACATAGTTGACCCTGACAATGAAATACTCCATCTCCCCCTTGGGAGAAAGCCTCCATCTTCTTATCTCTGATTGATTCTTTCAACTTAACTAGGCTGGGATCCCTATCCTGCTTTTCCTTTACTTTTGAAACCAGGGATGATTCTTAACTACTCTGCACCCATACACTACCTTTTTCTGAATCGACTAAGTAAACACCTAGTCGGGCAAGATGATGAAATTCTTGAGCTAATTTCTTCCTACCATCATTTACGTGAGCAATATTACCCATAGATATTCTACTAAGAGAATCAACCACTATATTGGCTTTGCCCGAATGATACAGAACACTTATGTCATAGTCCTTCAACAAATCTAACCACCTTCTTTGACAGAGGTCTAGGTATTTTTGAGAGAACACATACTGTAGGCTCTTATGGTCAGTAAGCATATCAACGTTCACTCCATACAAATAATGCCTCCAGATCTTTAAGGAAAATACTACTTTGCTAACTCAAGATCATGAGTGGATAGTTCTTTTTGTGGGGTTTGAACTGTCTAGAGGCATAGGCTATGACCTTACCTCTTTGTAACAAAAAACACCCAAACCAACCCTGGAAGCATTATAATACATAACAAAGTCGTCTGAACTACCTGGTAGAGTCAAAACTTGGGCTGTGGTGAGTCGAGTCTTCAACTTCTAAGAACTCTTCTCA
Source organism: Capsicum baccatum var. pendulum (assembly GCA_030864225.1). Taxonomy (NCBI): domain Eukaryota; kingdom Viridiplantae; phylum Streptophyta; class Magnoliopsida; order Solanales; family Solanaceae; genus Capsicum; species Capsicum baccatum. The sequence continues at coordinate 71,976,444 of CM061556.1, read as the reverse complement.
CAAGAATATAACCACTGAAATTTGACCTTCTTCTGAGCCAATCTGGACATAGAGGATGCAATAGACAAAAATCCCTCAGCAAACCATCGGTAATAGCCAGACAAGCCTAAGAAACTCCTGATATCTAATGAAGAGATGGGTATGGGTCAGTTTCTTACTGCTTTGGTTATTTGGGGATCAACTCTAATGCCATCACTAGAAATGATATGGTCGAGGAAATCTAATGACCTTAGCCAAAATTCACACTTTTTGAATTTGGTGAATAGCTGATAGTTTTTGAGAGTCTGTAATAGTATTTTGAGATGGTCTACATGATCATGTTTACTGTAGGAGTAGACAATGATGTCATCTATGAAGACTATGATGAACATGTCCAAGTAGTACTTTAACACACAGTTCATCAAGTCTATGAAAGCTACTGGGGCATTAGTAAGGCCAAATGATATGACTAAGAATATGAAGTGACCATCCGAGTTCTAAAAGCTATTTTCAGAATATCACATTCTCTGACTCTGAGCTGATGATAGCCTGATTTGAGGTCTATCTTAGAAAAGTAACTGGAACCCTGAAATTGGTCAAATAGGTCATCGATTCTAGAAAGTCTACTTCTTCTTGATCGTGACTTTATTTATCTAATGGTAGTCATTACATATTTTAAGAGAACCACCTTTCTTACGCATGAATAAAATTGGTGCACCCTACGGAGATACTTTGGGTCTGATGAATCCCTTATCTAGGATATCTTTTAACTGTTCTTTTAATTCTTTGAGTTCTACTGGAGCCATTCTGTATGGCAGAATAGATATGGGCTGAGTATCGGGAAGAAGGTCTATTTCAAAGTCGATTTCCTTTTTAGGAGAAACTCCAAGAAGATCTTTGAAAAACACGTCTGAGAATTCACATACTACTGATACTGACTCAAGAGTATGGGTTTCTAATCTATAGTCCTGGACTCGAATGAGATGGTAGACACATCCCTGAGATATCATTTTCCTTACCCTAAGGTAGAAAACAAGCTGACCTCTAAGTGCTGAAATACTACCCCTCTACTTTAGGATGGGATCATTTGGATACTTAAATTAGGCAATTTTGTTTTTCCAATTGACTGAGTCATAGCAGGAATGAAGCCAATCCATGCCGAGAATGATATCAAAATCGGTCATCTCTAATTCGACTACATCTGCTAAAGTGACTTTATAAGATACCATAATAGGACAGTTCATGTATACCCACTGGGCTATGATAGATTTGCCCACTGGGGTAGAGACTGAGAAAGGCTCTACTAGAATGTTGGGACTGACTTCAAAGTCAGCAGCTATATAGAGAGTTGCAAAAGGCAAAGAAGCTCCTGGATATAGCAAATAATAAAATGCAAATGATAAACTTATAACATACCAGTGACCACATTAGGAGAACTTTCCTGATACTGCCGGGAATGAAGTGCATAGAGTCTATTTAGGAGTTGCACACTAGTGGCACTGAAAGCAGCGCCCTGCTGATTTTGGTAACTGGACTGAGCTAAGGGGAGGTTATGCTGACTTTGTAAACCCATGTAACGCTTTAATTTTCTTTAACCAAAATACCACATGGTGCTCATGATCCTGAAGGACCACAAGCTAACCCTTTTCTTGTATCTGTACGTAAGCACTGCATAATATAATAAAATAAATATGGAAACTGGCAAAAACTTGCCATAAGTTCAAAAAATCTAAAATACACAAATTTGAAAATTGAATACTTATACATCTGTCTGAAAATACTGTAGAGTGAAAGCCTCTAAACTGTGGAGTTGATAGGACATGTCCCAAACTAACTCCGCTTGTTGAAAATAAACTAAGTCTAATGCCATAATAAAATAAGGATCATCCTCGAATAAAGAGGACTCACTGCTACTTCTACTATTTCTGGCTGAGTTTTACTGCTTAGGGTGCTCTGGATCTCGTACTTATAAACCTATGGTATAAGACACCATAGTGTAAGACAAAAGTATGCGTCATTACTATGAATGTACTGGTATTCTAGATGAGGTAAGGCTAAATGCAAGGGCATGATCAATAACTAACTGAATGATATGGAAGAGCTGGATTAACATACATAGAGAATCTGTAACTACTGAACATACTGTTCATACTATGACTGAGCATACTAGGAATAAATCTGATAACTGATACTGAATATACTATCAATATGAGATTTCTAAACATACTAAAATTCTGAGTATCTGAAGCTACTAAATTTAAAATTTGAGTTTACTAATGTTAACCGACTGTATCTGAGATCAGGCCTATCTAGCGGGTGATCTCTGAGTATACTGATAAGAATAATAAATGAAGAAATTTAAGATCAAGCCTATCTAGTAGGTGATCTCTGAATCTGCGGATAAGGATAATGATTAATTGAGATTGAGATCAGGCCTATCTAACGGGTGATCTCTAGATCTGTTGGTACTGATACTGACTTACTTTAATTGAGACTAGGCATATCTAGCAGGTGGTCTATGAATCTGTAGAACTATCTAAGTTCTTTACTTAGCTAAGTGACTGTATCTGACAGTCCTGAATTTTTGAATTTCTATTCTGAAGATTGAAACTTAAACTGTGGCTGTAACTGTGGGAGTTTTCACTTAAATGATATACCCCAAATCTAATCTAGTGGGATCCAACCTGTAACTCCAGCTGGAAGGGTATCAATATCATGCCACGGGTAAAGATCTTTGCTATGGTAAAAGCCTTTCTAATGGGTTACCCTGAACAGGAAGTCAAGCCTAAGAAAGTATGATAGTCAAGACTTTATCTAATGAATGACTCCTGGTCCTGCGCTGACTACACAATTCTGGAGTTCAGGGATTACTACTAATAACTCTGCCTCTTTAACGAGAAAACTGTCATTCCTGCACTCGCTCAGTGCTAGCTTCGACTCCCAACTGAAGGACTCTGAACTAATTTTTAACTGAACTTAAACTAAGCTAAATCTGTTACTGATCATATTTCTTTACTGATCCAACTGAGTTCACTTGGTTTCATTATCTAACGGAATACTTATGAATTTTACTTTCTGTCTGAATATGACTGAGTTCTGTGACTTACTAAGCTTTACTAAAATTTGAACTGAGTATTGGGCTTGATTAGACTGAATACTGATACTGGATTGAAATCATACTGAGATTACTGAAATTCCTTAATGTTCTGTCACTGAATGAATTCTACGGATCATAGCACGACTGAGATTATCTTGAGAGTGAATCCGCTTTAGATAAACAACTAAGTTTTTGAGTATAAATACCCCCAGGACTCGATAGCATAAATAAATAAGACAAGACCACACTTGAATATCATGATAATGGGCTTTCATTCACAACACGATCCATACAATATCTCGTCAATCACTTGAATGTCATAAATATGTAAATGTATAGGTTATGCATACTAATATCTGATAACGCTCAAACTACAGCTCTCGTAAGAGTGTAAACGGTTGTTGTCAAATATAGAACCCAACTGGGTTGGGTGTCGAATCCCACAGGGAATACTTGGTCACTAAGTAAGCAACTATTAGTAGACTTTTGGCCGAAAATTCTCCAACAAAAGGGGGATTTTGTGCGTGCAAATATCGTAAACAAAATAGTAGAGTAAAAACGTAAAATAGAAGAGTAAAACGGAGTACTTGGTAGGTTTTAATCAATGAGAATTGAGAGTTAGGGTTATGTCCACCTTATGAGTTATACGTATCTATTGACTATGAGTCATGTGGAATTCAGACATGCATGAGCTTATAGAGAATTGTATTCTATGGTAAAGCCAGGCGTCTTTCGACCATCAGGGATTATTTCACTTTAACTCTTTCGAGCTTAAAGCATATCTAATGGTGCAAATTCTCCAAGAGGTTAATCCAGGTATGGCACTAACTTTTAAACAGGGGTTGGTGCCCTATTTCCTTGACATTCTCTCTTTTCCAGACATGTAACTTTTCTTTCGAACAAGTTAATGCTATACTGGCGTATTCTATATGTTTGCAACCACAAGAATTTATATTAAGATGAAGAGAAGAATGATATAAGCAGCATACGTATCAAGAATTCACAAACTCATAGCAATAGATAGTATCTCATAAGGCTTCCATAACCCTAACAGAGAAGTTTAGCTATTCATGAGTGAGACGAAAATCACAATAGACATTATCAGCATACTAAGATAAAAATCTCACGTGAAGTATGTTTTGGTAGGTCTTGTGGCGTGAATTCCTTGTAAAATAGCATTTCTCTTGTTATGAAAATTAAAAGTCGAATATATGAAGAGAAGGGAAGAGGAATTAATTGAAAGAGAATTGTTTTAATTGTAATAATGCTTGCTGAAAAGTTCAGCATCATAGGGTTTTTATAACACCAATATCCTATTCCTACTAGGCTACTGCGTACTTATCCTAATCCTACTAGGATACTGCATCCTTATCCTAATCCTACTAAGTTACTGCTGATCCCTAATTCTTTGGAAATGCTGTTTTTGCTCGAGACAAGTTTTCCATGCGTCACTTTCAGTCCATAGGCGTCGAAACGCTGCTTTCCTTCTTTCGTGATGCTTTCTTTGGCATCAAGTTATCCATAAAATGCTGAAATCTTCATCATTTATACCTGAAAACTTGCTAATCATGTTTGTTAGCTCACTTACAGGAAAAAGGACTAAAAGTGCAGGAATTATATATTTTGTCCTCAAAACTTAGCTAAAATATGGGTATATTAAAGTACTTTAGGTGTGTAAATACGCCTATCATCAACACCCCACTCTTAAAGATTTGTTCGTCCTCGAACAAAATATCATGTCCATATAAACATCTACTTAGGGTTTCACAGTAACAACACAAAATATTCATCAAGACAGGCATGACATTTATTAACAAAGAGTAGTTTTCTAATCACTACTAGAAACAATTCAACCTCTAATATAGACTCGTGATGGTGGTTAATTCGTATCCACAAGTTAAGGCACAAAGAATCATACAAACTACCCAAAACTCATCAACCATGTGTGTCTCACATAAGATCTTTATCCATAATCACTCACAAATTTTGCATTTTTTGCAACATGGTACCATATTTTCCTTGCTCTCACTCTCACAAAGAGTTCATATGTTGCAACTGATGACCATAGGCTTGCCCTTAGTGTAATGCTCCACTAAATATCAAAATGCTAAGCTTAGGATCAAATAGGTCTTTTTCAGGTTGTAATGTAGGCTAAGGGACGGGTAGGACTATTTTGGCTAGAAATAGTGAATATGCTCCTAAGTGCTTTAATACATCATATTATGCCATTAATACTTTCTTTCAAACAACCTTTCTACTTTATTTTAATCTGTCACCCCTTCTCACCTCTTTTGTTATTCAATTTTGAACAGAATTGACTTTTTATTTTTCTTTTCATTTTTCTCTCTTTCTCTTTTTTTTATAACACACCTCTATAATAACCATTATTTTTCATAACGAATTCAAGTACCAATTCACTTTAAGGCACTACTCTCACCCAATTTCCTCTTATTTTGTCACATGACTTTACAATTATAAAGCACTTAGGAATTTGGATCAAATTATGGTCATGAAAAAATGGATTAGGCTTACATATGAGGCTATCAAAGAAAATAGGCTAAAGGCTCAAAGGGGGTTATCTAGGATGATGTCCATGGGTAGATAAAACAAAGGTAAAAAATCACAGTTTGCCAAAGAAATGCCTAAATCATCTCCTAAACTCACACTCTTTATTTCGCTTTACATACATACCAGGCAAGTTCTAGCATCAGCCACAAACATAGAATATACTATCATCTCACACACACAAGGCACATGGTCGACTTTATTGGGAGTAGTATAGACTCTTGACCCAACAGATGAAGGAATTGAACCACACAATTATCACACAGTGAGTCACAATTAGAGCCTAAACATCTCAATAGTAATGATTTTATCACAGACTCTTGTTATCATACCATGCTGCCTATTAGAACAATTTCATGCAAAGTAAAAAAATTTTACTACTAAAAAAAATCAAAACAAACGAACATAAATGAATGCAAATGCAGATAAAGAAGTATAACATACAAATACCAACACCCCATACTTAGACGGGACACACTGCCCTCAGTGGAAAATAAATAAGAAGAACCTGGTTAGTCGGACTCCTCCTCTATGTCTGGGGTCATACCCTCTTCATCAGAATCATCATCAGAGTCATCGTTGTCAGAGTTCTCCTCCACGTCGGAGTCTGGTATGCGACGATCATCATTGGTTGGCACATCGTCATCAAGAGGTTCCTAAAAAAATACACCTACTCCACACATCGCCCTCGCATGCTCATTCATTGGGTAGTCATAATCCAGCTGTTGGAGCTCTGCAGCAGTTGGAACACGACCGCCGCTCATCATGGTAAACCTCGTTATGCCATATAAATGGCGGAAGACGCTTTCATTGCGAGCATGTCTTTCTGCAGTGGTAAGATTGACGCCATGCGTGGATTTAGCATCTTTAACATTTGTGAGGTCAACCTTCTTCGGGTTGTGTAGAAGCTTATGATCAGTAGGTTCCTCTTCAATGTCCTCCTTCCTCAATATTGCAGTCAACAGATTGCCAAAGCTGAAGTGGGACCTCTTGTGCAGCCTAGCCTTACGCATTGTAGATCAAATAATTGCCCCAATGTTGATAGGGACATTCGTCATCAATGCGTACACCAAGCACACTCTATCTCGTGTTATCTTTGTGTACTGTGTCCCTAGAATCAGGCAAGAGTTGACTATTCACAACCATATCCTAGCTTCCCTATTTAAGGAAGCATATGGGAAGGTGTTGTGCCGACCGGTGTCCTTGTGTCTACTCCATCGTGCCATAGATCTTGTTCTGCACAATGTGTGTCTAATGGCCCTGTACGGAGGTCTGTTATACAGCTCCTTGAGTGGTGATGGATCAACAGATGGCAAACCTAGAAAGGAGTTGAAGAACTCCGCATTTAGTTGCAGAACTTGGCCCCGAATCTTTACTTCACTCCCTGTAGTTTTTGGTGACTAGTTGGCATAGAATTCTCGTGTTAAATCGAGATTGCACTATCCCATATCTCGGAAGATGAAATCAAGATGTAACGCCATTATCTTGGCCAACATACGGGGTTCTTTCTTTGCTAGGCTCTCCTTGTGTATCAACTCCACATGAACATATTTTTTCTTATTATTGTTCCTATACCACTCCTTTCCTTCCTCCTCTAGGACCCATTTTATTCCGAACATGCGGCGAGGTATTTGCAGCGAGGAGGATTCTCCTTGCTCTTTTCGTCCCCTTTTCTGGCCTTTTTGTGAAGTGGTTGCTTTTTCTTTTCCTTTTCTTGATTTTGGTGCCATTGTACCTGAGATTAAAATAATAGTCATGTTAGATTCATCTCGGTGGATACAATCAACAAACAAGCAGTAGTAGCACCACCCCACACTTAATTTGTTGGCACAAACTAGTGAAGTGAACGATGTCGATTACTCAGACTTCATCGATATACGTTTAGGTGTTATGGTCCAACAATATAATCAGTGCATTCATACTTTTCTTGTCATCTTAACTATCCTTTTTGATTCTATTTCATGAAATCTTGGCAATACTTTCATGTTTGAATTGATGTATTTTTTGAGCAAGACTACTACATAGAGATTAAATCAAGTTATACCATTTAGAAATAATCACAACATCGTATGTTTGTAGTCAACCATGATTCTCATCTCGATGAACCAGTCATTCCAACATGTAAGCTTTCTATTTACAAGATTATGCAATTTCCTTGGCCATGTCAATTCCGCAAAAGTATGACAGTGTATAAAAATTAAATACAAGTTGGAAACAATTCAAGAGTATCCTTACGTATTCTTTCACTCACTTAGTTGTATCACAACATATCAACCATATTCAAATCACCAACACTACTACAAGATTTAACAATTTATTGTAGGCGTAGTATTGTAGTACTTACATAATATAAAAGAAGAGCAAAGAAGTACTTACTTAGTTGATGGCCTTTGGAAGATGTTCTTGCAAAGTTAAAAGAGCAAAAGGAAAAATTTTGAGAGAATTTGGAGAGGTAGGCGGCTCTTAGGTTGAAGTTGCAATGCATTTTTGTTCTAAGACTAAGGTTCTATTTATAGGACAAGCTTGGGTTGGGTTTTGACCCATTTGGAATCGGATTTGGAGACCAAAAGTGACCATAGGCGGCGCCTAACGCTTTGCCTATGCTTGGCATAGGCGGCGCCTATGCTATGGCATTGTTGGCATTCTAGATTCAGAGACAAAAGGCTTTTGCATAGGCGGCACCTATGCTATGGCATTATTGAGCATAGGCGGCGCCTATGCCATGGCATTGTAGAATCTGAGAGCTTAGGCCATAGCATAGGCTTTGCCTTGTTCGTGGCCTAGATTCACATAGGCCTTGCCTTGTTCTTTGCCTATATTTTCATAGGCAATGCCTAACCCATAGCCTTTTTCTTTTTTATTCCTAACTTACCACCTTCAACATGCAATACTTCCAAATCAAAATTTGAAACCACTCTCCTCTTTTACATCTCTTGCACCTACACTTACTCAAAAACAACAAAAACGATTAGAACGATGGGTTGCCTCCCATCAAGCGCCTTAGTTTTGGTCGTGGCTCGACAAAATCCTAGGAAAACAAAAACAATAAAAACAATTAAAAATGATGGGTTGCCTCCCATCAAGCGCTTGATTTATTGTCGCGGCACGACATAGCTATCTCGATTACTTAGACTTCATCGAGATAGATGGTGGGTCATTTTCTGAATGGATTCAGATGACAATGAGGCTTACTTGTAGGCATGCAATCTTCTTCGACATGACCCTTGTGCATACATATCCCAGGAGGGATACCAATTATATCATTAATAGTCCAACCCATAGCTCTCTTCTATCTCTTTAGAGCAGAGATGAGAGCCTTTACGTGCTGTTCACTTAAATCATCCGCCACACTCACAGAAAGTGTATTTCTGCTTCCCAAGAATGCATACCTTAGATAATTGGGAAGCTCTTTCAATTCTAGCACTGGGGGATCTTCAATGGAAGTCTTTGCTGTTGGTGACAGTTGATTCTTAAGATCAAGGTCCGGCTGCTTAGTAGTATGAGAATAGGACCCTATTTCTGTTAGAGCACACATAGTTTCTTCATGTTTTTGAGCCTCCTCACGCTCAAAATTCAGCAGCTCATCAGATAGTGACTCATCAGTAAGCTGCTTTTCTACAGATAATTCTTTGTCATCCTTATAATTAACTTCAGCTACAGAGAACACATCCATATCTTCGGGATGCTTTATTTCTTTGCATACATCAAAACGGACCACTTCGTCATTCAACCAAAATAAAAGCTCATTAGCTCTCAGGTCAATAAGCTTACTTCCAGTTGCGAGGAAAGGGCGTCCCAAGATTATGGGAACTTCAGAATCCACCTCGTAATCCAAAATAACAAAGTCTGCAGGAAATATGAAGGTGGAAACCTTCACCAACACATCATTTAAGATACCAATAGGTCGTTTTACCGACCTATCTGCCATCACAAGCCGCATATTGGTTGGTGCAGGGTCACCCAACCCCAACTTTCTATAGACGGATAGTGGCATCAAATTGATGCTTGCTCCCAAATTACACAATGCCTTAGAAAAATTCATAGATCCAACCGTGCAAGGAATAGTGACAGCACCAGGGTCTGCCTTCTTCTGTACTAAGGACCTTGTGACAATTGTACTGCAATGATGAATATTATCTGCCGGCTCATAGCTTACTGCCCGCTTCTTTGTTAAAAGGTCCTTCATGAATTTAGCGTACCCAGGCATCTGTTGCAACGCCTCCACCAAAGGAACATTAATAGTCAGCTGCTTACTGAACCTTGTATCATCCGCCTTCTTCTTCAGTCTTTGCGGAAAAGGTGGTGGTGGAAGGGGAATCATTTTCTCCACCACTTTCTTTTTATCTTGCTTCTGATTATCAGCCTTTTCAGGTGTGTCATCAGCCTTTTTCTTCAATCTCTGAGGAAAAGGTGGGGGTGGAAGAGGAATAGTTTTCTCATGACCACGCTCCTTTTGATTTTCAGCTTCTACAGAATCATCACAATCTGCGTCAATAACAATCTCCTCTATATCATCAACCACCTTCTTGCCTTTAGACGGATTGTCTAACACCTTACCACTCCTGGTAGTAATAGCCCTGCATGATCCATCATTCCTTGGATTTTGCACAGTGTCACTAGGTAAAGTGCCAGCTTTTCTTTGGTTGATTGTCGCTGATAGTTGACTCAATTGTTGCTCCAACTGTTTTATTGCAGTAGAATGCGAGTCAACCAATTGCTTCATTGAGGAAAAAATATTTATTACCTCAGTTACTCCCGTACTGGTTGCCTCCACTCCTTTCAATAGCTAGCCATCATATCTTCCATGGACATATTTCCAGAACCAGATGTAGCGGTGTCACGTCTTCCAGGAGGAACATACAAACCACTCCTGTCAGTCTTGTTCTTCCTACTACCTTGATCACAGTCCTTGTTTCCCGATTTATCATAATAGTTCCGACCTTGGTTTCCTTGGGCATTGCCTTGGAAACCCCCCTGATTATTCAAGTAGTTAGCTTCTTCCTCAAAATCAGATTCATCTTTTCCATGTGCTACGATATCTTTGACTTTTTTGGTCTTCCTTGATAATAGATGCTTAGTAAGAAGATCCATCTGCGTTTTTATGTGAGCCATATCCTGGTCACGCTTCTCTTCTCTTCGCCTCTGTTCTGCGGTCATGCCAATAGATATAGTAGAGATTGCTACTTCCGAATCCCTGGTATGCCAAGCTCTACTCTGCTTTGTCATACGATCTAGCATACCACTTTTCTCATTAAAAGTAAGGTCCATGAATGAACCACCTGCAGCATTATCAACCACTGGCTTGGTCATCGAATTCAAAGCCCTGTATAATATCTCCATCAAGTGGACTTTGGTCATATGATGATTTGGGCACCTCATAAGCTTCTTCTTGAACCTCTCCCATGTTTTGTGGAGAGCTTCAGTTGGAAGCTATCAAAAATTGATGATCTTATCTCTCAACTGTGCTCTCTCTGATGGCGGAAAGAATCTTTCTAGGAAAGCGTCTTTCAACTGCCTCCAATTTGTAATAAAATCAGGAGTCAACCCATTCCACCATAGAGTTGCCTCCCCAGATAGAGACAATGGAAATAAGCACAGTCGAATAACATTCTGTCCGACGCCTGGATTGTCGAATGACTTGCATGTAGAGATAAAATTGACTAGATGCATATTCGGATCATCACCTGCAAGTCCACCAAATAATCCTTTGAGCTGCAATAGTTGAATCATGGTGCTAGTGATATTAAACTTGGCTCCAGGTGCCAAGGGTGAAGGAATAATAGCTCCTGCGGCACCAGCTCCATCCAGATCGTCATCATCGCCATCAAAGGGAATCTGCATAGCTCGGCGTTCAGGCCAAAATCTTGCTTGACGATCTCTTCTGTTTGCAGGTGTCACCACCTCAGCATCACGCTTAGAGTTTAGTAGCTCATCATTTCCTAGGTCCTCATCGTCAGGATCTGCTGCTCGCCCAGGGTTATCGATATTCTGTTGATGCACTTGAAAAGCGGCCAACGCAGCTAATCTAGCCTGCTCCTGTTAAGCAGCCCTTCTCTCAATGTCACGTTGCGCCTCCATCCTGTCAATAAGTTGTGGTTCAGGGTTTATGGGTAATAATGGTTGTCCCAAACTTCTAGTATTTGGCATGCACTGAACAAAAACCTGCAGAAAACAAAAATAATAACTAAAAGTAAAGTACGAGAATCTTTGACCAAAGGGTCTAGTAATTATCACAAACTTAGTTGACAACTGTATTCCCCGGCAACGACGTCAAAATTTCATAACGCTCAAACTACAGCTCTCGTAAGAGTGTAAACGGTCGTTGTCAAATATAGAACCCAACTGGGTTGGGTGTCAAATCCCACAGGGAATACTTGGTCACTAAGTAAGCAACTATTAGTAGACTTTTGGCCAAAAATTCTGCAACAAAGGGGGGATTTTGAGCGTGCAAATATCATAAACAAAATAATAGAGTAAAAACATAAAATAGAAGAGTAAAACGGAGTACTTGGTAGGTTTTAATCAATCAGAATTGAGAGTTAGGGTTATGTCCACCTTATGAGTTATACGTATCTATTGACTATGAGTCATGCGGAATTCAGACATGCATGCGCTTATAGAGAATCGTATTCTATGGTAAATCCAGGCGTCTTTCGACCATCAGGGATTATTTCACTTTAACTCTTTCGATCTTAAAGCATATCTAATGGTGCAAATTCTCCAAGAGGTTAATCCAGTTATGGCACTAACTTTTAAACAGGGGTTGGTGCCCTATTTCCTTGACATTCTCTCTTTTCCAGACATGTAACTTTTCTTTCGAACAAGTTAATGCTATACTGGCGTATTCTATATGTTTGCAGCCACAAGAATTTATATTAAGATGAAGAGAAGAATGATATAAGCAGCATACGTATCAAGAATTCACAAACTCATAGCAATAGATAGTATCTCATAAGGCTTCCATAACCCTAACATAGAAGTTTAGCTATTCATGAGTGCGACGAAAATCATAATAGACATTATCAGCATACCAAGATAAAAATCTCACGTAAAGTAGGTTTTGGTAGGTCTTGTGGCGTGAATTCCTTGTAAAATAGCATTTCTCTTGTTATGAAAATTAAAAGTCGAATATATGAAGAGAAGGGAAGAAGAATTAATTGAAAGAGAATTGTTTTAATTGTAATAATGCTTGCTGAAAAGTTCAGCATCATAGGGTTTTTATAACACCAATATCCTATTCCTACTAGGCTACTGCGTACTTATCCTAATCCTACTAGGATACTGCATCCTTATCCTAATCCTACTAAGTTACTGCTGATCCCTAATTCTTTGGAAATGCTGTTTTTGCCCGGGACAAGTTTTCCATGCGTCACTTTCAGTCCATAGGCGTCGAAACGCTGCTTTCCTTCTTTCGTGATGCTTCCTTTGGCATCAAGTTATCCATAAAATATTTAAATCTTCATTATTTATACCTAAAAACTTGCTAATCATGTTTGTTAGCTCACTTACAGGAAAAAGGACTAAAAGTGCCGGAATTATATATTTTGTCCTCAAAACTTAGCTAAAATATGGGTAAATTAAAGTACTTTAGGCGTGTAAATACGCCTATCATCAATATATCATAGTTGTTTAATAAGGAATACACCCCCGACTCCAACTGACATTCGAAGGTTCTTCGGTTAGGCTGGGTATTATCAGTGGTTTGTGGAGAGCTTTTCGACAATAGCTGCTCCTTTGACTAAGTTGACTCAGAAAAAAATGAAGTTTTCTTGGTTGGATGCTTGTGAGAAGAGTTTCTAGAAGTTGAAAAATAAGATAACTTTAGCTCTGATTCTGACTTTGCCGGAAGAAAATGATGGGTACATGGTCTATTGTGATGTATTTAGGGTGGGACTTGGTTGTATCTTGATGCAGCATGGGAAGATGACTTTTCCTATACTTGTAGGTAGTTGAAGGTACATTAGAAGAATTATTCTACTCATTATTTGGAGTTGTTTGTGGTGTTTTTTGCTTTGAAAATCTGGCATCATTATCCGTATGGTCTATACGTAGATATTTTTCTGATAATAAGATTCTATAGTATGTGTTCACTTAGAAGGAGATAAATCTCAATCAAAGGGGATGGTTGGAGCTTCTCAATGACTATGACATGAGTCTTCACTACCACAGAGGTAAGACTAATATGGTTTTTGATGCTCTTAGCAGGTTGGGAATTGGTGAAAGATATTCACTGCTTGGCTAATCTTGAAGTTCATCTCTTGGACTCCAAGGATGGAGGTATAATGGTACAAGAAGTGGTTCGGTAGCCTCTTGGTACAGAGATCAAGGTGAAACAAGTGTTAGATCCTATCTTTATGAATATCAAGGGTGATGTTGGTGGGCAAAAGGTGATGGTGTTTGAGATTAGTGGTGATGGTACTATATGAAACTAAGAGAGATTATGTGTTCCTAATGTCGATGGTTTACAGCAAAGGATCTTGGCTAAGGTGCATGAATCGCGCTACATTTTAATTCCTGGCTCGATTGATTTTGTAGCCAAGTGCTTGGTGTGTCAACAAGTTAAAGTTGAGCCCATAAGACCTGGTGGGTTATATCAAGAGATTGTTTTGCCTGAATGGAAATGGGAGGTAATAAATATGGATTCCATTATTAGTGTTCCTTGATCTCAGAATTAATATGATTTGTGTTGGGTCATCGTGTATAGAATGACAAAGTCTGGTCACTTCTTGCCAGTGAGGACTACCTTTTCAGTGGAGGATTAAGGTAAGTCTGATCGTGTTATGTAGTTTTTATCTTATTTCTGGCAGTCTTCCCAGAGAAGGTTGTAAACTAAGGTGAGTCTGAGTACTGCTTTTCATTCTCAGATGGATGGACAAGACAAAAGAACTATTAAGACACTAGAGAATATGCTTCGAGCATGTGTGGTTGATTATAGTGGCAGTTAAGTTGAGCATCTACCTTTGGTAGAGTTTGCTTACAATAAAAACTAGCATTCAAGTATTGGTATGGCCCCTTTTGAGGCACTATATGGTAGGAGGTATAGATCTCCTATTAGTTGGTTTGTGCTCAATGAGGCAGATATCTTCGGTCTTGATTTGGTTTATCAGGCTATGGAAAAGGCAATGGTGAATCGAGATAGTCTTAGGGCTTTCCAAAGCTGCCAAAAGTCCTATGCATATGTTAGGTATAGAGACTTGGAGTTTGAGGGTAGGGATAAGGTGTTCCTCAAGGTATCTCCCTTGAAAAGAGTAATGTGGTTTAGCAAAAGGGAAAAGCTCACTCCCTAGTATATTGGTCCGTAAATAATTTTACGAAGGGTTGGAAATATTGCTTACGAATTGTAGTTGCCTTATAGCTTGAGATTAGTTCATCGGATATTTCATATCTCCAAGTTGAGGAAGTGTCTTGGTGGTCCTTCTTCGATTGTTCCTTTGGAGGGGTTGGGTACCTCAGATTCTTCATTTTATGAAGAGCTCCCAGTTGAGATATTTGATAAGCAGATTCATCAGTTGCGAACCAATCATATGGCTTCGATTAAGGTTCTATGCTGGAACCATAAGGTGGAAGAAGCTACATGGGAAGTGGAGGAGGACATAAAGTTCAAGCATCCGCATCTATTTTTATTTCCTAGGATTCATGCGGAAGGTATGTGTCTTCAACACATCTTTATTTTTTGAGTTTGTTAAAGAAATGATTAATATCTTTGCCTCTTTGTTTTCAAACGTTGTTATGATTGGAAATATATTTTATAATGAAAATGACTCATACGTGTGGTTATCCCTACCTTTTTCGTCATTCGGGGATGAATGTTCTTTGTGGGGGAGACTGAAACACCTTGGTTTTTGGACCTTAAGAATTTCTTGGAATTTTAATCTCTGGACCCAATACAACTCATGGGTACGATCCATATGTTGGGGTACAAATGGTATGGTCCAGTCGTATGATGACTAGTGTTTGATGGTGGGATGGATTTTAGTTACTGGAATGGGTACGACTTAAATTTTGTGAGTCGTAAGATTGGATAGGATTGTTTGTTTGGGTTTTACTTAGCTTAATCTTAGACTTGATAACTTAAGTTAGATCTGAGTATGAGTGTCTCACCATGAGCCGTAAGCCAGGGTACAAGTCATACCCATGACTCGTATGGTGGCCAGTGTTCAAACTTCCCATTGATTATATTCTACCAGGGATACGGGTGAAGGGTATGGATTATTTTCTATCAATACGACTTGGGTAGGATGAGTCATACATACGATAATGTTGGGTCCAAGGGTTGAGGCTTTGTATACGAGTGGTAGGTACCACTCGTATCGAAGGGTACGACTCGTGAGGGTTAGTCGTACCCCTGTGACAGGAATTGTATGCAACTTAAGTGGGTGTATTCTGGACATTTCCCCACTTACCCTAATAAGGCCCCACGACTTCTAGATCACTTGGGAGGTTATTTACCCTATTATTCTATTCATTAACACTTGGAAACTCTTCCTTAACACTCTATAATTCTCTCTAGAGCTTGTGGGCAAGAACTTAGGGTTTCAATTAGAGGACTAAATAGGGAATCTTGTTGGTGGTTCTCTATCTACTTTGTCAATTAAGGCATGTTCTCTGCCCTTACCATTAGTTCCAACTAAAGGCATGGTTTTTATGAATGGTTTTCATGATTTCATCATTATATGATTTTGAGTTTTCAACTATGATTTGGGGGTTTTGATTTTTAATGATTGGTTATGGTTTCCCATGTTTTTATCATGTATTTACATGCTTAATTGGTGGTTTTGGATAATTTGATTGCATAGGAATGGTTAAATGGTAATTGAAATTGGTTTTAGTTATATTATGCACCTAATGTGTTCGACAAAATACCTATAAGTATGTTTTCATTGCATTTACTATTTTTAATGGAACTCTTGCTTGTTTTAAACTTGGTAAGGGAATTATGCATGGTCTAAATAATTTGGAAAGGTAAAATGGCTAAATAGTTATGCTTGTGGGGTACATAGGAATCCACCAAGTGGTTTAATATGGTTAATAAAAAGGTACATGGAATCCCTTAAACCTATATATGGTTGTTTATGGAAAAAAATTAAAAGTATAGTCTAGACGACAATATCACTACTACTGGCCTTGGTTAATAAATGGTTAATAGATTGGTTGGTTTCTTAGTAATGGTTTTAATTAGGCAATAACGACGGGGTGTGTAGCAAAGCTGTGGAAGGTAGAGGTCTTGTGGGGAGAGCAAAACTAGAAACTCATATTTGCCGATGTGAGATTTGGTCTAAGTGACTGTGTGCATGATGCCACACTTGATATTTGGGGGATGAACTAGTCATCCCAGGTTTTCTTCTCTGGTTGTGCGGCTTCACACACTGGGGCCCTTTCATTAGGGGGAGCTAAACCCATATTGCCTGTGAGTAGTTTAGGATGGCAAAGCTACACAACCCAAGTAAAGGTTTTAAAGGCATGCTAAACCCGGTTCCCTTTCCTGGCATGGATATATAAATGTATGTTTTGTATGTATTATGGATGGTTTTAGTTGGTTTTATAAATGGCATTATTTTATCCTAATCTTGAGTTCATGCTTGCATTCACCGTAAGTAGGAACCAGCCATTCTACACCTCTTACATAGTAATTGACTCAGGGACAACTATTAGATTGAAGTGGTGAGCTTCTATCTTTCTAGAAGGCTCAATTTCATGTTATGGATATTTTTAGACATTTTAATTTATTTTTGGATATTGGTTTTGCCTATGGTTGGGGGCATGTCCCAATCGGATATTCCTCCTCTTTTGGTTAGAAGCTTTATGGTACTGCTATGGGTTGGTATGGGAGGGATCGATATGGGTGTAAACCTTAGTATTGACATTGGTATTGGGTCTGGCATCATTGTACATAATTTCTCATTGTTTCATCGTATTTTATTATGGAATTAATCATGTTATGTTTTGGAACTCATTTGGTTATGGACTGGTTTATGGCCCTTGGTTCATTATTAGTTTGACTTGGTTGTTTGGTTGGAATGGGTTGGTAGATGGGATGACTTGGTAGGGTTGGTTTTGGTATAGACCTGTCCCAAAGTTACTCCTTTTCCAGTTACGCTATCTTGTTATATGTTCGAAATTCAGCAAACTCAGGGCAGACGACTACATGTTGGGTTTGTAACGGGCTGGTCTCCGATCCTGGTCGGTGTTGGGACACCCATTACAATAAGGCCCTGGTTTGGTTCGTGTCTTTTTCGCTGCAACTCACCTTAACAAAGGCATTTTAGACAGATAGTTAGATGCTCAGCTCGTCATCTTTGATTTCATTATTTATGATTTGATTCCTTTGCCTATTTAATGTATTATTTAGTTTTTTTTGGTTAATTTTGCATTTTATTAATAATTACCACTTGATGGACCAACCTATCTCACAAAAAAACAAAATCCTACACTTCACCATACCCGGCCCAACCTAAAACAAAATAACAAATAGAAAGAGTAGGGTTTCCAAAAACATTAGTGTCCTAAACCACATTTCAGATCCACCGGCTTTTACACTACTGGTTAGATTCCTCCTGTTGAAGATGCTGATTGATCTTACAACTTCTTCCTCTTGATTTTGTGCTTCATTCAAATTATAGTGGTAATGAATGAATTCCATTAAAAAATTTACTCTTTTATCTTCATTTTCATCCAAATCTTGATACTCTCCTCTCCTTAGCTTCATTCTCCAGCAGTTGTGATAATTGAAAGTTGTTGTGTGACTCAGAGAACCTTGGTCTACTGAGATATTATTAACAGCTAAGTATGCTATCCCCTTCTTGTTTCCCTTCAAATTTCTGGATCTGAGGAAATTGACCCCATCTTCTGTTGCTTGTAATCCATAGATCTGATAGTTTTGAAGAAAAAGGAAGTCTTGATGTCGTAAATATTCAGCTAGTCGCCTATATCTCAGGTTTTTGCAGCTCAATCTAGTTCATCTATACTTTCTTGATGCTAGGAACTGATTACTGTAAAAGCTTAATAATACATGCAATTTCATTGATGATACATACTTCTATATACATATTACATGTAAACTATTGAGGTTGAATATTTTCCTGCCCCTTATCATCTTGCCGGTATGATCCTCAAGTATGGACTCTGCCATTTGTCACTATTTATAATGGCTTTACCTCTTTTCTCTAATTGCTGATATCTTGTGATGGTGAATGCACCTTTATCTATTTCAAAGTTGGCTAAATAATCAGCCACCTAATTGCCCTCCCTGTAGATATGTTGATAATGAGCTTGCTTGTTTTGCATTAAACTATGTGTCTGTTTGACTGCATTTGATATGCTCCATGGACACAACCATTCATTTGTCAATACCTTTTGCATGAGTAGGGAGTCCGTCTGAATGATAATTTTACTGTGCTTTGATTGTGAACAATGCTTAGCTGCATGTAAAATTTTATTATCCTCTGCTTGCATACTATCTGTTTAATGATGTGTTTCTCCCTTAGAAAATAAGACATCTCCATTCTCATTCCTCAAACAAAAAGCATAGGAACTTCCTCCTTCCTCTCCTCTCACAGCTCCATCCGTGTTGTATTTTACCCATCCCTTCTCCGGAGCCTTCCATATTACTGTATGGCTTTCACTCTTGTTTGTAATTTGCTCATCTCTGCAATTATATATGGCCATTCTGTTGGGAATTCCATTGCTGGCTTCCTAACCTTCAACATCATTCTAAAATTCCTTGTAACATTATATATGATCCTCAAACCTGTAGTTTCCTTATCTTCATGTTTCTTCTTGTTCTTTCTCCTCCACAGTACCTACAGAATCATGCTAGGAAGAGCAAAGTAATATGGTTTTTCTCTTCCTTTTACTTCAGCATTCCACCATCTTAGGATTTTTCCCCTTAGAGTCAGATTGTGAATATGAATACGTGCAAAATAATAAAAATAGGACCAAGTCCTGTTAGCTTGAAATGGATTCCTGAAGAAATGAGCTATTGTGTCCACTTTTGGGGCATTACAACACCAGCACTTAGATGGCCCCTGCATCCCCTATGTCCTAACAGTATCATCCACAAGAATTCTTCTTCTCCATAGTCTCCATATGAAGAAACTAATCTTAAAAAGTACACCTTTCACCCATATCTTCTTGAAAATGTTATCTATCCCTTCCCTATTCCTTATATACTGCCAGGCCGATTTAACTGTGAACAAACCTTTTGGTTCAATACTCCATATAGGTCAATCCTTCTCTGCACCTGATGAAGGGCTGATTTTGTTAATAACATGATCTGCTACTTCATTAGTGAATAAAGCTCTAATCATTTTTTCATCCCATGTATCATTTCTGATCAATTCTTTAAGCTGCCTATACTGACTTTGTTCTTCATTAGCTCTTTCCATTATAGAATATAAATTTGCTTGTCCAGTCTAGTTATCCAACCATATGTCACTGTTTCTTTGCCTTACTTGCCATACTATCAAATGCTCCACCATGTCTCTTGCCAGTAGCATTTTCTTCCACACTTGTGATCCACCTACACCCATTTTCCACATTACTAATTTTGGATGCTCCTTTTTGCAGTATTTATTGAACATGTACTCCATCCAAATTGTTTTGGTAGTCCTAAAAGACCACCACATCTTACAAAAAAGTGCCATAGAGACATCAACAATCCTTCTAAAACCCAACCCCCTTCCTCTTGTGGTAAGCTCAAAGTTTGCCATTTCACCCAATGCCTTCCCTTCTCTCCAATTTTACTACTCTAAAAAAATTGAGCTAGTATTCTTTAAATAGTATTCAATACATTCATGGGAGGGTTCAATACTGATAAACAATGTATTGGGATGCTTTGTAAAACATGCTTGATCAGCACAACACTACCTCCATAAGAAAGCAATTGGCCCTTCCACGCCTGCACTTTACTAGCAATTTTTTTCAGTAATTACTAATAGTAATCCTTTTTATTTATCATGTAAAAGATTGGACACCCTAGGTAAAGGAAAGGGAATTCTCTTCTCAAAATACCAGTAGCCACTTCTGCTAACACCTTTATTTCATTAGATACTCCTTTGTGCAAATAAATTGCACTTTTTTTTTTTTATATTCTGTCCTGATATTTCCTCATATTTATCCAAAACTATAGTGACCAACTGTAAAGTTTTCACTTCATCTTTTCACAATATGATCATATCATCTGGAAAAGTAAGGTGATTCAAGTTTGGACTTCCTCTTGGCATCCCAAATAGCTTGAACTCCTTCTTTTGTATCAATCTCTTCAGTGATCTTGATAGCACCTCTGCTGCTATTATAAACAAAGTTGGTGATAATGGATCCCCCTTCTCAACCCTCTTATAGATCTAAAATATCCATTAGGCTAACCATTTAACAGTATTGAATACCAATTATTTTCCAACAGTCTAAAGACCATGTCTATCAACACCTTTGAAAAACCAAATGATCTCAATACCTTTGTTAAAAATAGCCATTCCACTCTATCATAAGCTTTAATTATGTCAATATTTAAGACCATGTTAGGTGGATTACCTCTCTTTCTAATTTCTAAAATAATTTCCTTAACTACCAATACATTTTCAGCAATACTCCTTCCTTGAACAAAACCTGCCTGTTCTGGAGATATGAATTGCGGTAAAATTCCTTTAATCCTTTCATGACCAATTCATGAAAAAATCTTATTGACAAAATTACTAAGAGAGATAGGACTCGTGTCTGTAAAATTATTCACTACTAACTTCTTTGGTAACAAAACCAAATTAGTATGAGTAATAAATCGGGGAAGTTGAAATCCACAAAAGAAAGCTTTTACCATTTTATGAATGTCCTGCTTAATAATCTCCCAAGCATCCTGGTAGAATGCCCCTGTCATCCCATCTGATCCACCTGCACTATCTCTATTCAGTCCTATCACTGCTTTTTTGACCTCATCCTCATCAGGAATTCTCATTATTTCTGTATTTTGTTCATCAGTCACCACTTTTGGTATTTTCTCCAGCATGCTGAAATCTTCTACATATTTTTGTTTGGTGAACTATTTATGGAAAAAATTGACTACAACCTCTACAATATCTAGTACTTCCTCAAACCATTCTCCTTTTTCATTCTGTATCTTACTGATCCTGACCCTGCTTCTCCTTCCTTGTATAATAGTGTAAAAGAATTTGGTGTTTATCTCTCCATCCCTAAACCATTCAAACCCAGCCTTTTGTCTCCAGTAATCTTTTTCCCTTTTTAACTGCATATTCAGTTTAACATGAATTTTAAACAGATTAGCTCTGTTCATTCCACAGGATCCTCCTCCAATTGTTTTTCTCTTACTTTGATAATGTCCTCCAGTGTAGCAATTTCCTACAAAATATTACCAAAATGCTCTTTACTCCATTTAGCGAAGGCTGATTTAGTGTTTTTCAACTTTTATTTAAACACTATAAAAGGATTTTCTTCAATCTGTGAATTCTAATTCTATTTAATCACCTCCAAACATGCTTTCTCTTTTAACCAAAAATTTAGAAATCTAAAAGATCTAACTATCTGCTCATTCTTTGTTTTGCAATGAATTAGCATAGGATAATGATCTGATCCGCTCCTAGCTAGATACTCCACTTCGATTTGCTGAAACATATTTTGCAATCTATCATTGCATAAAAACCAGTCTAACCTCTTGAAAATGCAATCCTTATCTATTCTCCCATTCCACCAAGTGAATTTACTCCTTTTAAACTGTATTTCTTCCATATTACATAAACTGATCCACAGATTAAATTCTTGAGTTTCATTAAAAGTAACAGGTAAATCCCTCACCTTTACTTTCTCATTTCTTGTTACATTAAAATCCCCTCCTACTAGCCAAGGTAGTTGATATGAATCTGGTAAATCAGTTAATGAATCCCACAGTAGCAACCTTTTATTTGCACTACATTTAGCGTACGCTAAAGTAAAAAACAATGAGATGCCTGCATTTGATTGGAAACTTTTAGAGCTAACTGCTGCTCTTCATCTTTCATAATACTAAATTCCACATTCTCTTCCATGAATGCCCAAATCTTTCCAGATACATTTAGTACAACATGTTTCATACCTAGCCTTCTCTTCCTATACTCTTTAATATACTAACCATCTTGGAAAGGTTCCATTAATCCAATAAAGTAAAACTGGCATCTTTTTTGCATTTTTATTAGTCTAGTAAAAGCTTGTCGTGTATTAACTGACCTTATGTTCCAAATCAATGTATTCATTTGGATTTTGATTTAGCTGTGTGACTCCTTGTGTGCATTGTTTGTGATGTAGCCTCTACTCCAGTACCGCTCTTTTTCTTTTTCTTTATTTCTCCTTGCTTCTCCTTCATAGCCTCTATTTGTTTGGGTAACAAATTTGCTACTTTATCCAGGTGATTGATATTTTCTTCAAGATCATTCTCATCAAATTCTTTCTTTATTTGATTACTATTTTCCATCATGTTCTGCACTTGTATTGCAATGGGTGTAATCCCCTCTAATACCATGAAATCTTGCAATTTTTTATCGTTTACCTGTAGCTGTATTTTTTTGTTCCCTTCTTCCTGTACATAGTGATCCCTATCAGTATGTGATATCTTCTTCTTGCTACTCTCTTCACTTGGATCCAAGATTTCGTTGGAATTACTCTGCTCCTCCATTCTGTTATAATTTTTTTCACAATTATTATTTGCATCCCTATAGACTACCTCCTGATTTATTTGCTTTTCATCAGCTGTCTTATCCCCTTTACTAACAGCTTTGCCTTTGTCAAAACTTTTAGTGACCCATTTTTTTGTACTAATGTTTTCTCCCCCTTCCTAAAACTTTCCCTTCTTTGTCATTATTGGTATTATCCATGTTATTTGTATCTTCAAGAGCTGCAAAAGTATTTAACATCTGCAGTTCCTTTTCATCTTCCTCATTCAACTCCCCCAGAATGTGACCAAATCTATCTTTTTTATATCTATTTTTCCTTGTCATCCACTAATGATTGGTATTGATTACTCTCTTTGTATTATTCTGATTATATGCTTGACTCCTCTGCATATTATTCTCTTTGTCTACATCCTTACTTTCCTGCTTTTATTTATCATATAACTCTGGATGTTTATACCAACAACTTTCTTCATCATGTCCTTGTAAAGATCATTCTGTACAATACTTTGGCATGTAATCATATGGAATTTGGACCCACTTGGATTTGATTTCCCCTGTAGCTTAATTCTCTTCATTAATTTGAATCTTTTGGGGTAATTTTGATACTAGGTCAACCTCCACTTTCACTCGTGCACAGCTAGGTCTAGTATGATTTGTAGTAGCTATATCAACTATAAGAGGTTTTCCAACTGCTTAAGCAATATAAAAGATTGCATCTTTTGCAAAAAAATTCAGCGGTAAACTGGCATGGATATCCATGCTACTGCAACTGTGGTTTCAAATCCGGTTCAAACCATGGATACCATTTCAATGACCTCATCTGCTAGTATTTATCCATTGATCCAATGTAAAAAGCTACAGTTGACAATAATTGAACATAGTCCTCAGACATCTCCAGTTTTAATAATACATGTGTTTCATCCAATACTCCAATGGTGAATTGCCCCTTCATACCACATTGATTTGGGGTGATTTTACATAAAACTTCAATATGTGGCTTACCATATGAGAATTTACCAATTATATCATATTGTAAATTCTTTTGCATGAAAGGATTTCGCACCTCTGATGATTTTCACATAATAGAAGTTTTTGTGGGGGATCTTTAAGGCAGTTATTTTACCATGATTTGTGGGGGATCTATTGGTGGAGTGGTATAAAGAGGGATATTGCAGAGTTTGTATGTATTATGTAGTTCAATTTCTCCAAAAATGTTTTATCAGTTATTTTCTATATTCTTAATGTTGTTTTGGCAATGGTTTAGCTTGGAGTCACTCATGATTCTAAGCATTGTGTTACGACTAGAGAGTAGTGTTGATTTGTAACATTCAGGGCTATCAAAATCTATAACAACTCTAACCCAAACAAAGATCTCTTTTGAAAGTGCAAGAGATGTTGTATCATAATATTACAGACATTAGAGGGTTAAATTTTAATAGGGGAATGATCCTCAGTAGCTTCACAATTAAAGTCTTAAATTGAACTACATCAAGACACCCATTTCGATGATATAAATTTAGGAACAACTTTAGTTTTGGAGGGAGAGAATTTCAATGATATAGGTTTGATGTCTCCGATCTCTACATCTCATGCACTTTCAAAAGAGATCTTTATTTTGGGGTAGAGTTGTTACAGGTTTTGGTGGCCCAGAATGTTACAACCCAAGACTACCCTTAGTCATAACACAGTGCTTTGAATCACAAGTGACTCCAAGATAATCCATGGCCCATAAATCACAAAATATATAGATAATAAATGATAAAAAAACTTGTTCAAAGTAGTAGATCATCATCAAAAGGAGTTTCCCTTGGAAAGAGAGGAACCTATGAGGGTTTTTTCTTTTTACTCGCCTAAAGGTCCTTTTTAAGAGTGGTATCTTCTTGACGCTTATGATTTCTAATGTGAGTGGTCATAGGTTGACCAATATGATTAGGCCTTTCAAGAGAGAATTCATCCTCACGAACAAGAATTAAAGAACCAAATTTCTTTCTCGAATATGATCTAACCCTTTTTTGTATGAAATCAGGGATGGAAATATATTCTAGAGTTACAACTTACAGAGAAGCTACATATTGAATAGGCTTTGAGTAGAGAATGGGTAGGATTTATTGCAGGATATATCATTTGCGAAGGGGTCTATCATACTTCAAAATTTGTTACAAGCCTTGAAATTAGATATTTTGAATGGGATTAATGGATGGATTTTTGGGGTTGTTCGACATTTTCATGAAAAATAATGTTGAGGGATTCAAAGTGAGATTCATTTAAAGTAGGTGGAGTGGGTTAGGTTGGAAATTAAAGAAGAAGTGATTGTTAAAAGAATTCAAGAGTCTTGTAAGACGGTTTGATAGTCAAAGGTAGAATAGAAGGAGTCAATTTTGAATTTGTATATTTATAAAGAAGGAAAATAAAGATGGAATCTTGTTGGAGTGGATTTTATTCATTAGAAGTGAATGAATGAGAGTAAAAGCGGTGACATTGATGTGAAGGCAGTGGCAAGATTTTTGAAAAAGAGAAGGACTATTTGGTAGTTTAAAAGAAATTAATCCATTAGAATAAATTTATACAAAAAATAGGAGTGCTTGGTTGTTTCAACTTTAAACAATATTAATCCTTAAATCAATGTAGAATATACTTGTCAAGATCAAATTTTATTGTCACCAATGCCTATTTGTATTCATATCTCTGCACAATCTAATACAAAATTAGGTGAAAATGTTGTAATCTGGAATTGGGAAAGACAACTAAATATGCAAGATTGAATTGAATAATAATTTAGCTAACATATACAATGCATGATAATTCTAGCCAATCATTAAAAGGAGTTCATGTAATCTTAATTATATCCAAGTGTAACTATTCTTTTCTAAGTGTTCCCTACGTACTTGGTAAAAGTATCAACAATTTGTTAATCTGTAGAACTAAACATAATTGTTATATGACCTTCTTCAATGTTATATATGAGTAAATGATGTCTTGTATCAATATAATTGTTTTTTTATATTGCACATGATTTTTACCTATATTGATGGCACTAGTGTTATCATAAAAAATAGGAACAAAAACAACATCCATACCAAAGTCCTTCCATTGTTGCTTAATCTATATCAATTGTGATCAACAAGATCTAGCAAGAACATATTCATCCTCAATAGTAGACAAGACTATAATTTTTTTCTAGGTAGACTAGAAGATCAAAATGATCTAAGAAAGTGTGCCATGCATGTGGTATTCTTTCTGTCATCTAGATAGCTTGCATAATTAGCATTTTCATAGCCCACAATATTAAAATTGCTTTCCTTAGGATACCATAGACCCAAGTTAGTAGTTCTATTGAGATGCTTTAGGATCCTATTTACAGATTTGATATGTGTTTCTTTGGGAATTTTTTGAAGCCTTGTACATAATCCAATACTAAAGACAATATTAGTCTACTTACCATGATATACAAGAGAGACCTAGTCATTCCTCTATACAAATTTTGTTTCATAGATGGACTTGTTTCATCAAGGTCTAACTTTGTGAAAATGGCAATAAAAGTATTTATTTTCGTGGTTTCCTCGATTGAGAATCTTTTGAGTAGCTATTTCACAAAATTTTGTTGATGAATTAAGGTTTGAGTTGGCTATTTCTTAATTTGTATCCTTAGAAAGAAGTTTAGTTCTCCCATCATACTTATCTCAAACTCATTATACATTACTTGATAAATTATTGACTCATGTTGCCATTAGTAGAACCAAAGATGATATAATCAATATATACCTGCATAATCAAAAGAACTTTGCTATTTGTTTTCAAAAAGAGAGTATTATCTATTTTAACTCTTGTATATCCATGTTCCAGTAGGAATTTTAACAATCTTTAGCTTATAGACATGATCAGGAAACTCAAATGTTTTCATATCTAGGTGGTTTTTTCACATAAACTTTTGCTTTCAAGTTTCTATTAAAAATTCACTCTTCACATCCATTTAATAAAGAGTAAATTCTTTAGATCCCACAAAAGCTATAAATAGCCTGATTACTTCTAGCCTTGCCACAAGTGCAAAAATCTCATAATGCACTATACCTTCTTTTTATTGTACCATTGGATCACTTGTCTAACCCTTATTTATTATGAATGTTCCACATTCATCCAGCCTATACATTTACAATTACTTAGTTCCAATCATATTTTTTTTATTTTGGTGGAGGAACTATGTGCCACACTTTGTTTCTTTCAACTAATATAGCTCTTTTTGTATGACAATTACACAATCTTTATCAAGAAGGGACTCTTTCACCTTTTTGGATTCAATTAGTGATAAAAAGGCTTTATAGGAACATGGTTTCTTCAACCCTTATCTAGTAGTGATTATAGATGAGAGACCTATAAGAAAATTTGTTAATTAGATGAGATTTTGATACTTATAACTTTTCAACACCATCCATTGTAAACTACCAAAAACATTGATAGTAGCTTTGGCTGGTGTTGTGGGTGAATTAATTTCTTGATTTTCTGTTCCCCTTGTCAATGTTCCCCTACTCAGTAATTTGACCAAGTGGTACAACATTTTCCATGGACTTATCTCTAGCTTCACTTTCATCCAACATGTTAGTCTTTGGCGTAGTACAAGATTCATAAAAAATAACATGCACACTTTTTTCAAGATAGTTTGTTCTTTTGTTCAAGACCCTATAGACTTTCCTTTGTTGAGAATATCCTAAGAAGATTTTCTCATCATTTATTGCAAAAAATTTACCCAAATTTTCTTTTCCATTATTATGAATGAAATACTTGAATCTAAAAGTCCTATAATGAGGAATGCTATGTTTTCTACCTTTGAGAAATTCATAGGCATTTTTCTAATAGAAGCCTATTCATACATCTATTCACAATGTAGCAAGCAATTCTTATGGCCACAACCCAAAGATTTTTTCCAAGATATTCTACATTCATCATTATTCTAGCTATATCTTCTAGAGTTCTATTTTTACTCTCTACTACTCCATTTTGTTGCGGTGTTCTAAGAGAAGAGAATTTGTGATCTATTCTATTAGCTAAATAGAATTCTAAGAATTTTGCATGTTTAAATTCCTTTCTATGGTCATATATGATGGAAATTGAGGAGGTTCTTAATTCTTTTCAATTTTCTTGACAAAGAATAGAAAAGACATCAAAAGCAACTTCTGAAGCTAAAAATAAGGTCCAGGTGAACCTGGAATAATAAACAGCAATTACATAAACCTATCTCTTGCCTCCTCTACTGTTTACTCTCATTGATCCACAAAGACCCATATGACATGGTTCTTTGTCTTGAATTAGGATCTCACTTGCTTCCCCCTTACATAGGAACTACAAACTTTGTCATATTTGTACTTAGTTTTAGGAAAGCCTACAACTATGTGTTTTGAGGCATTCTTGTTGAACAATTTTAGATTGGAATAACCAAATATTTAGTGCCATAGTAGGGGTCGCAATCGATTGTACTAAGATATGTCAAGTTTGTTCCAGGCATCCCCATGATATCAACCTTATACACATTTCTATGTCTCTTGATAGTTAAAACAATCTTCTCTTTCTCATCTTCTTAACCTTGCAACCCGTAGAAGTAAACGTTACCTTGTTTCTTTTGTTACAAAGTTGAGATATGCCCAAAAGGTTAGGCTTTAATCCATCAGCATGATAAACTTTTTCTAGTGCTCTTGTTTTACATCTACTAATATTTCCAACTCCAATGATAGTACCCTTTTTACCATCTTCAAATAACATAGTTTCCCCTTTTGAATAAGGTAAGTAAAAGAACTTTTCTTTGTCTTCTATTATATGCCTTGACAAAGAACTAGCCATGTTCCAAT
This sequence comes from Capsicum baccatum var. pendulum, assembly GCA_030864225.1. Classification (NCBI taxonomy): domain Eukaryota; kingdom Viridiplantae; phylum Streptophyta; class Magnoliopsida; order Solanales; family Solanaceae; genus Capsicum; species Capsicum baccatum. Next base: position 71,947,315 of record CM061556.1, on the reverse strand, counting down.
GTCACTTTTATCCATTCACTTTTACCTGTAAAATAATTTAGGGGTTAGTTTTAGGAACCCAGATCAGCTTAGGTCCTTTCTTATGATCAAAAGGGTGAATTAAGTTTCTTCTTGCCTATTTAGGAAACAATTTTGCGGACCTATTTCTTTGAACATATTTGAAACTATTTCTTTCTATTTGGGATAATTTAAGAACATTTTATTTTGCTAGGTTTGTGCTTCTAGTCCTACATTTGACTGCTACTAGACATTCAATAGTAGGATTTCCATGATTTCCATAAATGTGGTACGTATCCTCGGTAATCCAATTATCATATGAAATCCTAGACAAGCCTTTTTACTGTGAGATCTTTCACTCAGTTTGCTTACAATCTTGGAAGAATTAGTCAATTTATTTTATCTTTTGAGATCCAAGTTTAGCCTAGACACTTCTTGAGTTTGTTTTCTTAAATTTTTTCTTTTTATTGAAAAAATCATTCTTATACTTTTTAAGATCTAACTCAATCTTATTATGATTTTCACTCATTCACCTTTCCTTTTTTAGGAATGGTTAGTTTCAAAATTTTAGATTTAAGATTCAAATTTGATGAATCAAGTATGCAAATCTATTTTTTTAGGGTTTTCTCCTTTGCATTTGCAGTATTGCAAGTTTTAAGATCAAAATAATCAAAATTTAGACTTACAAAAGTATTGAACAGTTCATCCCTATCAGAGGTTACTTCTTGAAAATCATCAACCAAGGCACTCATTAAGAAAATAATTTTTCTTTTGAAAAGCGATGCAACTTTTCTTTAAACTCATGAATACTTACCTTAGAGCTTGCTTCCTCTGCCTTAATGTTAGAGTCTCTAATTATCATGAAAGTAGTCTCATCATTATCTTCATCATCAGATTCTTCTAAGCTTGAGCCCCAAGCATCCATCATAGTATATTCTTCCTTATCCTTTTTCTGAGCCTTCTTATTCAGTTCTTTATCAACTTTTTTCTTTTATCACTCAATTTTCCATTGTGCGCAATACTAGATCATGTGATTAGTCTTGTCATATTTGTATCATCCATCCTAATTTTTCCATTGGACTACTTTTTCTACTTGTTCCTTTCTTGTTCGATCCTTTTTTAAGAACTTCTATAATTTTTTTCCAAAAAGCTACTTTTTCTTCATGCATGTCTTCACTATTATCTGCTTTCAAAGTGGTGATCTTTCCTTAACCACTTGATCCTTTCTATGATCTCCCATGTTCATTTCATAGGTATTCAAATTACCAATTAACTCATTGAGGGTCATTCGTGTTAGATCCTTGACTTCCTTTATAGATATGATGTTAACATCCATTTGGCTTTTTGTAGAACTCTCTAAATTTTATCAACCCATTTCTTAGGAGTGAGAGCCTTTACTAAGGATTAAAACTCATAGACTGGAGATGTCAATCTAGTTGTTATTTCTTAAATTGACTCATTTTCCTTCATCCTAAAGGCTTCATTCATTGAATAGTAATATAGTTTTGAACTTTGTTACTTGACTTGTCACCTCAGGAGCATTCACTAAAGCATTCCAAACCTGTTTGGTAGTGGTGCAGTTTGACACCCTATCATACTTAGCTAGACCTAGACAAAATATAAGAATGTATTCTTGGCCTTTGCATTTTCCTGATTACAATAAGGTCTTCAGGAGTGAACTTACTTCTCACTTTTTTCACCAGTTCTCCATCTACTATTTTCATGGGAATTGTTGGCCCATCAGTGATTCTATCCTGTAAATTCATTATCCATACCTTGAATATACATTTTAAGTCAAGACTTCCACTAAATGAAGTGAGATCCATTAAACAGAGGTGGTCAGGTTGTTGACTGACCTTCACTATGTCCAATAGGTGGTGTAGAGTTCATCATAATCTTATCTTAGGTGTTAACCTTTGCAAGGTGACCTGGCTCTGATAACTATTTTTATTCAACACGACCTATATAAGTTACTTTTAACTAAACCAGTTTTATTCATGATACAAGTTTCCTAACGTGTTTCAACAAGCAATAAAAAATAAGGTAAAACACAGTATTTTTATGTGGAAAACACCCAACTCATCAAAAGAGTAAAAATCATGATCTATATCTCTATATGATTTAACTCCAACTTCACTATATCGTAATGAGACATTCAAAAAAGATTACATCCTATGTAACTTTAGGAATTATAAATTCTAATTCCTAAAAAAATCACCCCAAGGTTTGTGATCCTAAGTCTTTGAGTTTCCCCCAAATTGAAGATAATGATCCTAAATTAGTATACTACGTTGAGAAAAGGTTACATCAATTTTACAACTAGATAACAAACTCCTAATATATGTAGACCGAGACTTATTATCGAACTTAGTACTAAGACCAGGTTCAACAATGTGGTCCTTCAGTATTTAAATGGAATACTACCAAGTAAATTTGCCAATTTCTTTTTCCGTTGTATGTGTGTAATAACTTTTGAATGACACTTTTTCTTTATAAGCACAACTCTCCAAAAGAGTTCTTCAAATCAAACTCCTCCTTTTATAAAAACTATAATACCTTAGAGTTTTTATTCCAGTGAAACTCCTTCTTTAATTTACACTCATGCTTATATAAGTGTTTTAGTCAAACACCAACTCTTTAATTTAGCATATGTATTAATCCTTTATCAGGATTAATCATTATCCACTCCTTTATTCTAGCACCCGTTTTTTTATTCACCAATGATCTTGATTTGAGTTTAGGTGCTTGCGACTGTGTAGGTATGAACCAACTTAAATGACATATTTCATTCACGTTATCAATAATCAAAACATAGATCCAGACGGATTAGTAAAGAGGTGTAGAAAACTTTGATCGATTGTTGACCAAAAGAAAGAATGAGAGTGGGCATTGCACTAATGCTAGATAATTGAAAAAGAACTTATTTTTCAAGATTTAAGATTAGGTCATATTATATCTAGTATTTATTTTTTTCAAAATAAAGGTCTCAAAATTTGTAAGAACAATTATTGATGTTTTGATTCATAGTAGTCTACTAAGTGAAATAATCAATTCTTTTCATATGCTAGAAGAAACTTAACCTCTTATAGACAGATAGCATTTCAACATTTGATTCAATCATTGAAATGTTTTAAGAAGAAATCATGACCCTTTGGCCCAATTATCTATGTTTTAATATCCAACTCACATAGAAGGCCCAGATCAAATAATGCTAGTTAATAAGGTTGAAGGGTCCAGATCAACTTAGTTTTCAATAAAAGCTTCATAAGAGAGAGAATAAACCAATAGAAATCTAGTAACATAACTAGCTTACCCTTATCACGTTGTCTCCTTTCTCTTCTCTCTCTTGTCCTTTTAATTAATCCTAATCCTTCTATTCTTTCCTCTTTCTTTTAGATTGAAGTTCAACAATGGTGGCTTAGTAGTTTTTTTATTTCATTTTCTTTAGTTCATTTAGAAGGAAAGTAATTCAATTAACTAAAGATAATTTTTTCTCAAAATTTATTATTTGGTTACATTTTAATTAAATAAGCATTTTACAAAGCTAGATCTTAGAATTTGGTATCAGAGCATAGATTTAACAACCAGTGATATAAGAGATAGTGGAAGGCACTAGGTTAAAATTCATGGATGATAAGCTACTTTGGGATGATGAATTGCTAGCAGAATTAGCAATAGGTTAATGGTAAGTATGATCTATCTAAAGAGGTATAAAAAAACTTTAGAGAAAATATTAGAGAGGTTAACAAACCTAGAAGGAAGGAATCATCGAGTTCCTGATGGTGCACTAGGAATTGTATATGGACTACTTCCAATGCTTGGAAATGAGTTCAATCCAACTCGATAAGTAAGAAACAATATTTTACTCCCATTTGGGAACTAACTAACTTTGATGTCCATAAACTTAAGTTATGGATTAAGAAGTATGAACAATATTTTAGCCTATACAAAATTGTTGAACACCAAATGGTTGAAGGAGATATACTTTATTTGTGTCATGATGATAAGGTCTAAGTTTATGATAATAAGTAGGGGGATACTGACTTGGCTATAGTTTAAATCTGAATTGTGTAGTAGATTAAGGGATATCCATGGAGAATGTAGTAGAAGAGTTTAATAAACTATCTCAGGTAGGGAGTGTAGATGAGTTTTTATGAAGATTTAAAGATCTTAAGGTTCAGATGATTATCTAGAACCCTACATTGAATGAGTCTCATTTTTTCTTTGTCAATTTTTATTGGAGCTTTAAATGGAGATATCAAATTATAAATTAAGATGTTTAAGCCCGCTACTCTCCACTTGGTTATTCAATAAGCTAGAATGCAATAAAATGATATAGAGTCTGTTCAAAAGAAGTTTAAACTTGTATACAGATCAAATAATAATTCTTATAGTTTAGCAGGGAACAAGGTAGCTAATACTCCTAACACTATATCTAATGTGTTTAGGTTGAGCCTTGAGGTTTGTGAATATAGGACAAATAATATCTCAGCTATAGATATAGAGAGAGATTTAGTCTTGTTCATTATTATAAGATGGAACAGTTACAGTGTATGTGGGGGAAGGTAGAGGAGATTCATCCAATAATAGTTGACAATCCTAAGATAGAGTTTTGATCAGAGGTGGATTTATGCACCTTAGTGTTATTATCTATGCTTGTTTAGCCTTGTTTTGAGAACTTTTTATGTTCTTAATAAGTGTTTAATGACATAAATGAGAATATAAGTGGTAAAATAAATTATTACAATGTTTAAGGTGTATTTAAAACAAGTTTGGAATTAATTTGGTCACTTAGAGTTTAGATGAGAAAACTAGTGTTAGTAGCTTGAGCTATGGGTTGTTCTAGTTGATCTCGATGGACTCTAGTGTGTAATAAGTTCCTAAGGGTATGAATGTGTAATTATGTGTGGAAAAATTATTTATAGTGTTGTTTACTTTAAACCAGCTAAGAGTCAAAACTATGTTAAAGATCAAAAGGACAAAACTAATATTTCTAGCCTGAGATTATAGTTCATCATCTTGAATTGTATGTCATTTTGAGCTCTAATACATGGTGTTAGATGATATAGGATGATTTATTAGTTGATAATAATGATATATGTATGATAAAAAATCTTTAAAAAAGTGTAAAAAACACCACAAGACTTGGAAAGGATGGACAAAAGCATGGGACAAGATTTGATCAAAAATGGAAGTTTTGGAGTCATTGGCGTGCCACGGAGCACAGGAAACACATTAGGGTATGTGAAATACCATTGAGGGAACCCCAAATGACCAATTAAAGTTTTTAAACATTATAAGTAAGTTCCATGAACCCTAGGCACCGTGATAAGGGGCGTGGCATGGACCTAAGTTCAAATCGGCAGCTTGTGTCCTCCTATAAATAGGACCCTTAAATATTATGTTACACACCTTGGACGACCTTGAAACTTTGATGGAGGCTGTAGAACACTTAAATTAGGGTTCTTATACCATTAATTGGATTTATTTATGTATATTAATATGTATTATATTATTGTAATTACAGATATGTCCATGAGCGGCTAAACACCCTTTTCTGGGGTTAAGGCCAAGAACATGATTACTCTTGTTATAAATTGACTTGGTTTTGATTATTTATCATATTTGGTTATTTATTTATACTTTTTTTCATATTATAAGGATTATATATCCATTGTCATCTTGTGAGCCCGAAAGGAGGAATAAGAGGATAGAACGCGGGGTAAATAGAATAGGATTGTAATCTTCTACTGAATGAAGTTATAATTTGCATTTAGGATAGAAATATAACTAAGTGACCTATTTGGTTCACTTAGGTATGAAATATAAATATATTTAACTTATTAACCACATCCCCACTCAATGACGTAGTTGTGGGGCTATGCTAGATATGTGATTAGAGGCTTGGAAGACAAGTCAAAATATAAACCCCGTGAATCAACAATCAAGATAAGTAACCTAAGCAATGAAATAGTATGATTTTTTACAGAGCCTTCACCCTAGTTTTTCCCCATTAATTTTCCAAGACTTTTAGTTTACCACATTGTTTAGTTTACGATTATTTATAACTTTCAAATTCTTGTGGCTACGTTTGCACTGAATTAATCATAATAGTGAACTGAATTTGGATAGTTGTCAGCACAAGTCTATGAGGGATCGATACTTGTCTTGTAAAGGACACTCTATTACTTGGTGAGACCATGTACACTTGCATGTGCGTTTCGGCGCAATAAGTTTGAAAGAGAAATAAAGCTAGAAATACAAGTTGTAGTCTGTTTGAATGCATTATAGGAAAAAACTTGAGAATTAATGTTACTTTAGTCAGGGGCACCTAGAAGAACAAATTATTTACAGTGCTAGTAAACTTGGGTGCAGCTCATATTTTCACATATGAACAAACATAACATTAAATATGTCTATTTAATATCCTGTTTATTCTTATGCTATTAGGGTCACTATTTCTTCTGATATATATGCCTATTATAGTTCTATATATTTGGGGTATAAGTGGAAAATGAAGGGTGTAAGATTCATGGAGGACCTAAGAGTGATTAAGTTGGGAGGATATGATATTATGCTTGGTAATGCCAGGAAGAAAAAATTTAATCCTACTTAATTTGAAACACCGTGTCACCATTGGTAAGAAGGGGAAAAAATCATTCTTCATGCTATACCAAAGGAAGGTCAACTTAATATTATCACTAGTAGTACAATGAGCAAGATATTGAATAAAAGGAAACATTACTAGCTTATTTGATCATGCTTAAGGGGGAATATGAGCTTGAGAAAGTTGAGATTGATTAGGCTATTTAGAAGTTGTTGATTTGATATGACTTGCTATTTGTTGAACCTAAAACATTACCACCTGAGAGGAAATTTAATTACATTGTTCCATTGAAACATGATGCTCTACCTCTTCGTATAATACCTTACATGTACAGCTATTATCATAAGGAAGAATTGGAAAAACAAGTAGCTGAAATATTGACCACTGGCAGCATATAACATAATAAATATCCCTTTTCCTTACTAACTCTGTTAGTAAGAATAAGGATGGAATCTTGAGGTTCTGTGTGCAGCACAGAGGTTTTAATGAAATCACAATCAAGGATAAATACTCCATATCAATTATATATGACTTATTCGATGAGCTTCAAGGGCCTTTGATATTTTTAAAGGTTCACCATAGGTCAAGCTATCACTAGATTAAAATGAAGCTTGATGATATTCATAAGATAATATTTACTACTCGCACAGGTCATTATGAGTTTAGGATGATGCCCTTTGGTTTCACCAATTCACCTTCCACCTTCTAAGGTTTAATGAACCAAGTTTTCAAGCTTGGCTTAGGAGGTTTTAATGGGGTAGAGTGTTGGTCATTCAACAACTCTCAAATCCAAAAGAGGGAGATGGTGGAGATAAAAATGCTATGATGGATTGTATGGTTTTATTAGGAAAGATAAGATTAGAAATGACGTTATTCAAGATAAGGTAGGAGTGGCTTCAATATAAGTCAAGATGCGGGACACAAGGTTGAGATTGTTCAGACATATGATAAAGATGTGCACAGATGCCCCTATCACGACACAACTAACTGTATTATGAGTCACCTACTCTAATTCACCTAGAATCACAGAATCCTTACCATTCATTTCAAAATACATGCTGAAGTTATAAGAAATTTCGTTAAGGATTTAAAAATATGATAAATTATACACTCTTACATTAAAATTACAAATACAAACACTTTCTCCAAGGACCTAGCAAAGACAATGCACAAGAGCTTCTAGTATTGTAAAAGATAACAAAAATGATAGAGGTCCCACCATCGGATGAAGTAAGTAGAATTTGTTAGATATCACTATCTATGACACTTGAGAAATATCAAGTGATCTTGCAACCAGACTATATCCCAAAAAGGTTGTAACAAGTGTCGTATTAGTACAACCACATATATGATAGGTATTATCAGCAAACTAGGGTTTGATCACTTAAACACAATATACAAATCATAGAAAGAAAGCAATACAACTTATATAACAATTGAATTCACATCAGTTTTAGACACTTATATTGTCTAAGAGTATTTCCATTCGTATCCTTGCCTATTTTGTTGTATGAAACTCATTACTAGTGAGCAATCTATTCCACTGATATTCCCCTATACCATTCACATGCAATTTTACTAACCATGTTCTACTCTTGACATCAAATGTTATCCATCATAAATCTCACTCGTTTAGCACCAATAGTTATTATAAGTCAATTTGTTTCACTTGCATTTCAATCAACCTTTATAATAAATGAGAACAAATAACTACAACCTTGTAAACAAGTACAATCATGAACACTTAGCAATTAATTTCATTATTTAACAACTTAGAATTTCACAACAACACCTAAGCATTCAGTCTAGTGTAAGTCAATATAGGTAGTATACCAAGTCAAGATAATGACTTCCAATAATAGATCCGGTCAACAAACCATGAATCACAATAATAAGTTACAACTTGTCTCAAATACATAAGTAAGTAGACATCAATAGAAAATATACCTTTTATTTATACCATTAGACCATACCACACAAAGATTCCAAATATTATTAAATAATATTATTAATTGACTCACTCAAGGAACCCAAAAAATAAACATAATATAACCCTATCCACTCATGGAACCATCAAACTCACCAATATCTTATACATACATTGTAAGAGTATTATGGTCACCCACTAGTCATGACATACAGGGGACAAGCTTTTATCTATGTACCAAAAATTCTAGATATGTAGTGAGTACCAACCTTATATCAACCAATCCCATGAAGATGTCTTAATGTTGATACATCCCACAATATTAAATGTAAATCTCGTAAAGATTTCCAGATATCAATACCTCCTACAAAAATAAATATAATCCCATGAAGATGTTCAAATACCGATATATCTCACAATAATAAAGATAATTCCATGAAGATGTACAAATATAGATCCATTCCACAATAGCAACAAATTCACAACAATCACAATCACAATGAGATATATTAAATAAGCCTTTAACATAATCGATTACATGTGATTAACACTTAGGATATCATTCAACAATTTACTTTCTTGGACATTCATTGCCACAAGTAGAAAAGTACTCCAAGCACTTAAACTCAAGTTAATCATTTCATTTAAACAACAATTATTCATTAACAGATAAATCACAAGTATGCCCGTACACTATCCAATAATTTATAATTCAGCCCTTATTATTTTATATTCATCAATTACAACATGTCCAAAGACCAATCCATAGCTTATTCAAGAAAGAATTATCAATCCTTAATCATCAAATTCAAATATTTATTTTAGGAGTGTACATTCAACCAAATAGAGTCTAAAATCTAGTTCAATTATCACTAATTTATTAACTGATCCAATCCTCATTTATTTCTATCTAGACTGGTGATTTCACTATTATGTAGCAACCCTTAATTTAAAGACATTACTAGATTCAAGACTCTACTCTATTATCCAACCATTCAATAATCCAACTTACAATTCTAGCTTTAGTCATACACCTTTACACATCTTACTTTCTATCCCTGGGCCTAACTTGATTTAGGCTCTTAAGTTATGATACCATATTTTACTCATAGAAACAATACTCCTAATAATATTACAGTAAGAATATCGCACATTCAAGACATAACCTACCTTAGTTTCACCCTTTTTATGGTATTTAGGTCATTTCATCATATTATAAGATCATACAATCTCATTATCATCATCTATATTCATAAAATTCACATTACAATCCATCATGGATTCATACAAATAAAAACAACCCATCAAGGATTCATATATTAACATAACAACACATAATTAGGTTTTTATTTTATTAATTCCATGTTTTATTCATCCACACTCAATGCCCACAGGCCTACACATGATTTCACTCATCACATCTATGTTATGAATATAATTTCTAACTACAATCTACTACTCATAAACCATAGCCTATCTAAGTGCCAAGCTTCTACAACAAGTAAGCTATACTAGGAATGATCTTCTTTCTTCTTCATATTTTCAAAGTCTAAATAATCTAATAAACAATAATTATATAAGTAATTAATCAACTATTCTTGAAATAAATAATTTAGAAATTCAATTCCACTAGTTGTACCCTTCCATCTACTTAAAATCTCTATATTTTTGAATGATTAAATCAATTTCTAGTCCCAAGAACATAATCTATCTATATTAACTTAAATTCAAGGGATTTAAACCTATTAATTTGCTTTACACTAGAAAATTATATCCAGGTTATTTTTCTACCACCATCATGATTAATCATTATTATCTAAGGATTTTAGAATCTAACAACCATTAAATTGATGAAAAAACTTACCTTGATGGAGGAAAACACTAGAAAACTTAAGAAATTGGCTCTTTAGGGCTGGGAAATAATAATTTTGTGTTCTAGAACTAAAACCACAAAAAATAGGCTTATATACTATCGTTATCCCGCTATAGTAGAAAATTTCCCTCTATGAAGGCCTAATCTTGCTACAACGGCTTTTAACTCTTTAGCGCACACAGTCTTCAGTAAAACTATCATTACTTTTTACTCAAGCAATGAATTTATTAACGGTCGATTATGTTAGTAAAAAGACTCAAATAAATTTAATTTGGTGGGTATTGGATCTCATAACTTCTTATATTCTAGTAGAAGTGCTCGTTTAAAATTGACAATAGTTTAAACTTCACCTAAAACTAAATTGGGAAGGATACATCTAACTTAACTTTGTGCTAGGGGTATTATATGACCTTAATTCATATATTATTCACTCATATACTAAAGAATTGATTCTATCACCTATGATGTATGTGATTCTTATACTTTGACCATAGTATTCTCAATAATAATGGAATAATTCATTACAGCCCCAGCATAGACATGTAAGAGGTTGGATAGGGATGGATTTTAGCGAGGTAGATCTTGACTGAAAAAATAATAGAAGGAGGTAATTATCATGAAATGGATCCTTCCTAGAAGGATAGTAGGAAGGTGTACATCCTTGGTAGTAGGTATAAAGACTTTGTTTTGTTATCTATCCTAGTATCTATAGTTCTTATTTTGTTTTAGAGTGTGTTATCATTTTTGTATTACTTGGTAATAGTCTTGTTTATGTTATTATTTGGTGCATTAATACCTATTATTGTTTTTTTTGTACTAATTCTTTTCTAAACTATTTTGTCTTAAGTTGGCAGCCTATCAGAAACAAACTCACTATCTCACCTCCGAGGTAGTGGCTTGGACTGCATACACTTATTCTTTTTAGACCCTACTTTGTAGGAATATTATAACGACCCGAGACTACCCCCTAGTCGTTACATGGTACTTATGTTCCCAAAGGACCACAAGCTAACCTCTTTCCTGATATCTGTACCAAAACACTGTACAATATCTAAAATAAATGCAAAAACTAGCCATAAGGTTCAAAACATCTAAACATACTCCAAAATTAAAAACTAAATTCTAATACATTTGTCCAAAAAGTCTCTAGACTTTCTGAACTGCGGAGTTGATAGGACATATCTCCAACTAACTCCGTCTACTGAAAATAAGCAAAATCCGATAAAATAATAAAACAAGGATCATCCTCGAATGAAGAGGACTCACTGATATGCCTACTGCTGCTGACTAGGACTGAACTGCTGAGGGTACTCTGGATCTGATGCATCTGAACCTATGGTGTCAAATAAAACACCATAGAGCAAATACATCAGTACGAGAATGTACCAAGTATGAAAATGAGGTAATGCTAAATGCAAGGGCTCATGCATGAACAATTACTTAACTGAATAATCATGAGAGTACCGAATGAGAACACATACATGAATGCACAACCATAATCACAATCATTACAACACTAAATACTGAAACTCGAATACTGCTTTACTATCAACTGAACTCACCACTAACACTGAGATACTGAATCACTGAATCATCTGATACTGATAACTGATAACTGATTAACTGGATATACTCACATCAACGACTGAATTCTGAGCTCACTTCTCTCGACTGACAAAATTGGAGATCAACCTCTCTAATAGATGATTTTAGAATCTATTATCAATGATAAGAAAATGATTATGTATGAATCTGACAACAAAAATACTCAACTGAATCTGAGACTGAGATCAAGCCTATCTATCGGGAGATCTCTGGATCTGATAATATGAATACTTAACTGAATCTGAGATTGAGATCAAGCCTATTTATTGGGAGATCTCTGGATCTGATAATAAGAATACTCAATTGAATCTAAGACTAAGATCAATCCTATCTATCGGGAGATCTCTGGATCTGATAACAAAAAACTGTATATAAGACCAAGCTTATCTGACAGATGGTCATGAATCAATGGAACTATTTGAGTTCCTCACTGAGATAGACGACTGTACCTTACAGTCCTAATTTTTAAAGATTGATACTAAAACTGCAACTGTGGTAAGTAGTTACTTAATCGACATGCCCCGACCTCCCATACGTGGGGTCCAACTTGTAACCCCAATTTGAAGGGTGTCAATACCCTGCCATAGGTAAAGACCTCTCTGGTTAAGCCTCTTTAATAGATGACCCTGCAGGAATTCAAATTAAGGCAATATAATAGTCAAACCTCTCTAACGGTAACAGCCTCTACTGATGGGGACTCTTGCATTCTGTGTTGGCTATGTAGTTCTGAAGTTTAAGGATTGCTCCTAGTGACTCAGCCTCTCTCTGATCGGGAGTCACCATCCATTTCCTCACTCGGTGCTAGCTCTTACTCCCAACTGAAATATCTGAACTAAATTTTTAACTGAACACAAACTGAACTAAATCTAATACCGATCACGTTTCTCAATTGATCTGATTGAGTTAAGCGAAATTCACATGGTTCTGTATCTGATGGAATACTACTAAATCACGATAGTTGACTGACAATACAGAGTTTGAATAGATTACTTAGTCATTATCGAGGTCAGAATTGAACAATTGAATACAACTAGATCTGATCTAAGTATAGTGCTGAGGCTAGACTACTGTGATATGGGGATTATGAAGATTACTGAGATTTCTTAAGTTCTATATATGTTTGAGGATACAGAGTTCAATAATTCACTGAGTTTTGAGAATCATGGCCCAACTAGGATTATCATAAAAACTGACACAGGCTCTAGACAACAGCTAAATTGTCGGGAATAAATACCCCTAGGACTCGATAACACAAAAGTAAGACATAACCATTCTTGAGTAGTCATAACTACGATCATTCATTCATCATAACAATACCCAAAGCATCTTTGTAAGTATTTAGGAATCATAACCATATATTCACATCACAATCACTAAGGCATCACTTCAAGCATTTAGGAATCACAGCCATATATTCACCATCACAATCATTATGGCATCACTTCAAGCATTTAGGAATCACAAACATATATTCACCATCACAATCACTAAGGCATCACTTCAAGCAGTTAGGAATCATAGACATATAATAGCGTAGAGGAAATATGCTATTAGATTATACTCCATTAAACAAGGTCTTGCATCAAGTACTTCACACGTATATCAGTCTTCGCATGTATTGGATAGCACATGATTGGGGAAACTTCATACTATCATGACATAATTTACTCGTCAAGCACTTGGCATATATTAAAGGATTAGTATGTATCAAAGATCATGTAATTAGGGAATTTTCTATTATCATGTCTCAACCTGTTCACTAAGGCCTTTCAACAAACACTGGGCATGCATGGGTCTACACCTAATTGAGGATTCCATGCTATCATGGCACAATTCATTCACTAAGGCATTCATCAAACTCTAGCCATGCATGGGTTGCACCTAATTAGGATTTCATGCTATCACATCATAATTCATTCATTAAGGCATTTCAACAAACATTTGGCATGTATGAACTTGCACACAATTGGGGTTTCCTAATCAGTATGCTATAATGGCCCTAATTCTTCACATAATCATTTTATCAAACATATGGGGATCACGCTTTTCTTATTCAACCATTTCTACACTTAATAGACATGAACATATCACATAGAAAGCAACTTGAAGAGGGTTTATCATAACCATCACATGAATTCCACATACTAGGGACAAAGCTTGAAATCCTTGTAAATAAACATGAATCACAACTCAATGATAGAAGGAACATCAATTTGAACTCACATGAATCATAAAAACCCATAAACACAATTTCTTTGAATTTTAGAAAAGGGTTCTCGAGCTTCTTGGATGAAAGGGACCTAAGAATCAACATCTACATACCTTGGGGAAACTCTTTTCTTGAAAGTTCTTGGAGAGATTCTTGATTCCTCTTGATTTCTTTTGATCTCTTTTGATTTTGCTTGAAGAAGAAATAAGGGTTTTGATTTTGTAAAACCCTAGTTTGATGTTAAAGATGGGAAATAAGGATGAAAACATTTTATCAGGTATATATAGGGGCTTAATAAGAGTGGGAAAAGATCAAAAATCCCTTGAAATTAAACTGAAAAATCCTAATTTTACATGATAGCGCGACGTGCCATAATTGCACCAGTACACTGGAAATTGGACAATTGGGAAACTGCATGACGGCGCGACACGGTGGCAATCGTGTTGCCACCCTAGTTACAAATTGGCAAAACACTGTGATGCAGTGGAAATTGCGGAGGCTCACTAGAATTTGACAATTGCCATCTTTGATGGCTCTGCGATGTGCTAGTGCCAGGTGGCACACTATCTCACTAAAATGGCTCTAACTTTTCACCCGAGTGTTAGATTTGGGCAAATTCGGTATCGATGAAAAGCTTATTCAATGCTCTACATGACAAAAATTCAATATTAGGGAAATCTCCTACATGGTTCAAAGTATTTCACACTTGGTAAGAAACCTCTCAAACTTTTGGGACCAGATTTTTGCTTCACAGAACACTCTAAGGCTCAGACTAGAACAAAATTTAGTGGGGTGTTACAATTTATTAGGAGGTTTGTTCTAGCCATTTTTATGATATCATGGTTTATAGTAAGTAATTCCTCAACCCATCTATGTCCCTTAGAGATAGTTTTTAATGTTCTGCACAACAATACCTTGTATGTTAAAAAGTCCAAGTGCTCTTTTGCCCAACCAAGAGTAAAGTATCTTGCTCATGTTATTACTAAGGTTATAAGAACTTTATATTCATGACTGATCCCTATAGCCTAAAGTATTTTCTTGAGTAGAAGATCACAATTGGAATATAGCAAAAGGGGTTGACTAAGCCTCCAGTATTAGACTATGAGGTATAATTTAAAAAAAACACTGAATATGGAGTAGCTAATACTCTATATAGAAAATTTGAGGCTTAAGATAAATCATTCACTGATGATTCAACTTCTCTGTGTACTATTACAACTGTGGTTCAAAACTGGATATTTAGCTATTAGTGAAAGGTATGCAAATAACTCCTAGGTTGTCTCCTTGATTACAAAAGTGACTAATTTTATTTTATAGGGCCCCATATGTATCAATAATCAGCTGGTGTGCTTAAGACGAAAGGCAAAGCCTATATAGGTAATTATGGTCCATTCAGGGTATAATTGATTAAGACTTTTTATGTTTCACCCTTAGGTGGTCATTTAGGCCAGTTAGGTGTCTTTAAAAGGTATCTTTGGTCTTCTGGTAGCTTAACATGAATCTTATGATGGTTTAGTATAGAGATAAAAGCCTAACCTCCCCCCTCCATCTTTACCCAAAATCTCAACTGCACAATCGAACTTCACGAGAGTCCTATCACCTCTTTGAACATTTAAAAACTGAAATTGTTTTCTCCCCAAATGCTGAGGTGGAAAAGTAAGTGCATTTCACTCTCTTTGAGAGAGTAAGCACGAAAATTATATATTAAAATTTTATTTTTAATATTTTTTACATAAATATATATAATTTTAATTATTATTTTTCTTTATTTAATTTCTTTCTTCTTCTTCTCTCTCACAAGACAAAAACCTTCAAGAACTCATCCATGACATTCAAGACTAATGTGTCATTTTCCTCATTTCCAGTGAGTCTCTTTCTATGTTACAATTTCATTGATGTGCCCAAGCACAAAACTCACGCAAAAATTCATTTATTCAACTTTAAAAAGAAAATTTGAAATTCAATAGAAAGATCAAAAAATTTGTACCAATTATCACTAGAAAAAACTAAAAGAATAAGCAAATATAAAATATAATTAAGAAGTTGGGTAAAGATTGGGATTAAATAAATTCCATTAGTCTTAGAAATTTTCATCTTCTTCTTCTCTCTTTTATAAAAATCCTCCAAACTATACAACAATGCATTCTGCACTGGCACCGCCTTTCTCAATCCTCCTCCTCCATTCCCTTAATTCCTACACCAAAAAACTCCACTCCACCATTCGTCGTACTCCTGGAAAATTCATCCCTTCCTTTCCTTTACCCTCCCATTACTACTCTTCTTTGCCGCCATCGCCCCCGATAAAGAAATCCCAAGAAACTCCATATAAATATCATCAACATCTCTAGGATTAAATCAAAAAAGTTACAGAGGAAAAAGGGAAAAAGAAAAGAGAATGGGAAATTGAAACGAAAGAGAAAAAAAGAGATATATTAAAGAACAATAAATAATTTTTTATATAAAAATAATATATTACGTGGAAATTACATGTCATTATATGGTAGGTGCGTGTAGATCACTTTTCAATACATATCTGGGTGTGAGTTTTTAAGGTGGTAATAATTTAAGGTTTAAACAGTTCAGGGGAGGTAATAGGACCCTCATGAAGTTCAAGTATGTCATTGAGATTTTAGATAAAGGTTAGGGGGTATTTGTGATAACACTCAACTCACTCACATGATTAAGGGGTGAGACAGCTGTTGTCAAACAACCCAACAATAGTTGGGGTCAAATCCACAAGGAGTGAATTATAGGCTTCAAATCTTATGGATGTCCTATTTACTACAAGTTTAGCCGAAATGATAATAAATAAGACATGTAAAATAAAATGGGGGGATGTTGATTTGGAGAGGGATTGTCAACCAACAAGGCATAGATATAACACTTTTGATTTAAGATTAAGGATAAAGAGGGTCATGGGATCATGTCTAGGATAAAGAGGGTCATGGGATCATGTCTATCTAAAGACAAAGTGTGTGGGTAAATGATGGTTTGGAATGAGTTTTAGTTATTGATCTAACGATAGGTTAGGTAAAAAGTCATTGTAGTCAATCTTTCAATAAAACTACAAGGATTTCACCCATTGGCTCTTTTGAGCACCTAACAAGTGCACAATTTGTAATCACCCAACACCTTAGTCAAGCATCCTTATTTCTAGGATGATTCTCTTGACATGGATTACACTCTCATCATACTTATTTCTAAGATTGCAAAAGGTAGTACACCATAGAGTTAATTGTCCACCATTACTTTGTCCCCCTATAACCACCTTTCAAGGATGTTATAGGTTACCTCAAGTTCACCTTAGTCCCTCTTTCAAGGATGACAAAAGGTTTCTAGAGTTTGAGATTTTCACCTATCAAATCCATTTGGAGATTTGGGATTTCGCCCATCAAATTCCAACTAATAAGATCAAGTAATGGTGGAATCCATACTCAACAACTAAAATCATGCAAACACAAAACACCCACACACAATTGCATTTTAGTTCAATATAATCCCAAGACTAAATTACTTAGCTACTCATGAAGACAGTAAAGAGAAATATACCATGACGATTATTAAAAACATTCATTCTTCATAAAATCACTAAGAAATTAAGCCTCCAAGAGTAGTTACAAACTTGCCAAATTAAGGTTTCCTTCTTTCAAATAAAAAATAGTTATGAAGTAAGCAACCCCTAAAGAAGAAAGGGTTTTTGCTTAAATATGGTTTGGTATTCATCTAAGGGCTTTTACAGATCTGCCCTTGGTCATATTCTCGCTGAGCCGTGATCGCACAAAACTATCCGCGATTGCGACCATGCGATTGCAGTTGTGTGCTGCAACCACATTGTTCTAACCATCTTAACCGACTGCGACCATGGATTAAGGACCAAAATCATGGTAAATGAGGTTGATGTAGTCCAGGTCTTCAGATTCACTCATCTTTGCTCCCTTTTTATCATTTTAAGCTCTAATCCACATCTTTTGATCTCCCCAACTCTATGCCTACAAAGAGTGGATATCAGTGTATTTTATCACCAATATGTCTGATTCATTTATTCAAAACAAGGTAATTTGCACAAATACTTAGTAAGAATAAGTGGGAATATCACACCTCATCAATGCCCCTAACTAACTTAAGACTTTGCTTGTCATTAAGAAACACCACCCCTTATTATGAGACAATTTCATATGCATGCCCTCATCGCCCAATGATCATGATGACTTAAACTTGGTTGCTACCACCAAAATCTTTTCACACATGGTCAAATAGGCTTTGATAGTCTCCCCTCATCATAAAATAGAATAATGAAGGATGCAATAGACTTCGGGGAGCAACCACGTAACAAATACTAATACTCTAGAAATAACTCACATATTGATGACAATCATGCTATACTCCCATTTATATCATTGTATGGAATATGACAAAATCACCCACCCCAACTAGTTCATATTCCTCCTCATAAGAAAGGAAAAAATTCACGCACCTAGTTACCAAGCATGCAACAAAGAATTTTAAGTGCAAACACTCACTCTCTCAAGAAATTCTCTATGTTAACAATTGTCATACCATAGTCTTACCCCTATTTTCAATCACCACTACAATGACCACACTTGGTTGGGAATCACAAAAAGACTTATTGATATTTTAATATAGGTTTAGGGTAGGGTAGTACATTAATTTGGGAAGAT
This sequence comes from Capsicum baccatum var. pendulum, assembly GCA_030864225.1. Lineage (NCBI taxonomy): Eukaryota > Viridiplantae > Streptophyta > Magnoliopsida > Solanales > Solanaceae > Capsicum > Capsicum baccatum. The sequence goes on along the minus strand of CM061556.1, from coordinate 71,928,418 downwards.
AAGGCTAAACCCTCCTTGAACTTATACATCATAATCCTTTCATGCATTGCTATTTGGGGCACTTCTTTATCATTTACTAATATGCCAAATTTTCCTTTTTTGCTTCACTCGCATGCTCTTCACCTTTTTTTATTTACTTTTTTTCATGCACTTAAAATCTATGCATTTCATTCTTTTAATGGATTTTGTTTTTCTTTAAAGCAAAATGCTTACTTGTTTAAGCTTGTAGGCAACTTCTTACGACTTCATGGCTCAACTATACTTCTTTCTCTTTCCACCACCCCCAACTTAGGCTTTTAGCCTCAATTTGTATTCTAAATTTCAAGGATAATGGGATTCAAGAGGGGATGAATAGAAGGGTCATGACTTGTAATATGTTTGCCAAAGAAAAGTCCAAAGGCTCAAAGAGGGTAACTAGGGGTAACTCCTATGTATTGGTAGGATTTTTAGGTTAAAGTAGGCTTTCAAAATCGCAAGATGGCCTATGATCATTTTGTAAACCAAGAACAATCAAAATTTAGCTTTGAAAGACTAATGAAGAAAGTTCTAGATGGTACAAGTATGCATGACATGAAGATAATTAACCTCACACACATGGCATGCAAATATTGTCAAGGGGCTCGAGAAAAAGATGGACTATTCACTATTTTTTAGAAGTCAACTCTTGGAGTCATAGAAAGAGGAAAAACTTTTGTCACAAAGTTGCTCACATCCATGCCATTGAATTTTGCAAATTTTTAGGATAGAGAGGGTTGTTTGTTATTGTATCCGCACGACACATAATTTACTAATCATGGTAACCATCCAAGCTATCGTCTCCCATTACAAATCATAAAACGGGCAAATCATCATATGGTTACTAAAAATGCACCAATTGATATTAATGCAATCCAAGATCATCAATGCTACAGGTGCTCAGACTTCCCTTGCATTCTATGTCCTTGATGCCACAGGTACTCAGACTTCCCCTGCACCTATGTTTAGAAACCCAATCACGATGAAAAGGCTCGTCTATTAAAACTTAAACTAAAATGGCAAACTAAGAACAGAGTAACTAATCCATGCAAATGTAGACACCATTAGAGTGCCCTTATACTACAACCCAAGTAAATCTAAGAACCATCCATAAAAGCAGAAAAGTATGTAGAAATATCAATAATGCAGGCCTAAATTAAATGACTAAGGAGACACCCTAACTGGATGAGCAACAGTTTCCCCACTTCATAAATAATCAAGGATAAAAGAGATAAGGGTACTCCCTGTAACCACATCAAGGGTTGCTTCCATTCTTGGATTCTGCATCATCACCACTTTCCTCAAGATCAGTCCACTCAGATAGGGCTTCATCATCACTCTCCACCCAAGATGAAGGGAGTCTATATCGGGGTTTTAGGACCTTCTATAGACCCTTCACCTCCTTCCACATATTGATAAAGAACTCATCCCTCTTTTTTTCTCTTGTAACTATTTTTTTATGTTAAATCCAGAGGTCTTGGTATGACTCTGCTAAAGAGGAGTAGGCTTTCTCAAGCTTAACAATGGTATCCTCTTGATTCTTTTTTTTCTCCCTTTACTTCTCATATTCGACAAGTGATGCATAAAAATGACGAGTGATGAAGGGCTCTCCCAGTCCTTGGGGGAAAACTAGACACAAGCTCTTTGATGGTTACAATATTTACCCTAATCTCCTCAAGAGGTCCTATGGTGATTGGCTATGAGGCTCGGGCTTACTCTATTCTAGATTTTTTAAGTTGATCTTTATTTTATTTGTTTTTCAAGTGCGCCCTCTCCTCGAATCCTCAAGGGGTAAATAAGGGCACTAGGGCAGACCCATGAATCACTAGCATACTCATCCATCCCTACTTTTCTGCAAAGCTTAGTAATTAAATAAGGAAATACAAGATGTATACTACCTTGGTTCTTAAAATGATTTATTTCATTGATCATGAGCTGACCAATATCTATTTAGATGCTAGGTAGAATACAAGCAACCATTCGAGCATGCAATTATAGGACTGCTGTCATGTGGTTGCAAGGTGATGCTAGGCTACAAATAATGTGCAACCATATTCGAGCCTCGAAAGCCAAGTCGTTCCTAGAGATGTTGCTTTTAGTATTATTCCAAGAGACTTCCTTTTCGGGGCATATCCGTTGAGCTAACCAACTCCCTAATTTCTACCCCTTTGATTTAAATTCACCCATTTCTTTATGTTTAAGCCTATAAACATTATTGATTTGCCTAGCCCCAACTTTAATCAGTTTTCCCTGGATCTTGATAGTAACATTGAATGGGTCCGAAAAAGATACTTCACTGATATTGGCATAAAATTTAAGGACCCAATATTCATTTAAGATCCATGGATCTGGGGTGAAACATTACCACCCTATGGCTTCAAGTTTGTCTTGAAATGCCTGTAGTTTCTCCGGTATATTATCCAAGTAAATTCCTCTTTCCAGAAGTATCTTTGTCCTCGGAATATCACTGTAGTGGTGATTATGGAACTCGGGTGCCATGAATCGGATGTGATCATATTTTTCCATGAGGTTATCCTAAAAGCATGGAGTTATGATGCACGAGAGATGTAAGGATGCTATTTGAGAACAAACACACTTTTCTCTTTATATGATCATCCAATGCACTCCATAGTTCCATAAATTCATGGGTTATTCATATGCAAAAGATAACATCTATCCTACAAAATCATAACAAAATGGATACGAGCTACTCGCGTGGCATTTGTGGGTTTCCTCCCACCTAGCGCCTTAGTTATCATTATGGCACGACGTCTTTCTTCATTTATTTTCAAGGTGGGTCTTCAAACCCCACCTCATTCATCTTTTTATTTTCAACGTTTACCACGAATACTACTTGAAGTTCTGTGGTTTGTTTCTTTGACTTGAAAATTTTGAATGAGACTTCATCCTCTTGCACCCTAAACTCCATCTCTCTCATCTCTAGATCAAAAATAGCTCTCCTGGTGGCCAAGGAAGATAGGTACCTCTTTGTGCATTTCACAATCCAATACCACAAAGTCCGTCGGAAGTATAAACTTGTCCACTTTGACAAGGACATCAAACAAAATTCCTACAAGCCTTTTGATAGAGTGGTATACCATGATAAGTAGCATAGAGGTTGGTGTAGGGGTATCCAATCTGAGCTTCTTGTAGATGACAAAAGGCATTAAGTTGATGCTCACACTAAGGTCATATAGAGCTTTTGGAAATTCGTTTGTCCCAATTGTATAAGGGATGGTGAATGCTTCGGGGTTATCTTTCTTTTCCGCAACCTTGCTATCCATGATAGAACTACACCTATGGGTCACCTTAATGGTTTTACCTTTAATAATCTTATTTTTAGCCATCAATTTTTCATCAACTTAGCGTATCCCAAGATCTCTTGGATTGCCTCAAGCAATGGGATATTTATCGATAGGTTGCTAAGTTTTACCATAAATTTCCTTGATTTGTCACCTTCCACTCTTTTATACAATCATTGCGGGAATGGGGGAAGCACTTGTATGGTTGGACCTAAATCACCTGGTGGCTTTCTAACTTCTACCATTTCTTCATCACTTTCTTTGATCTCTTTCACATCATTTGCTTCTTTTCTTTGGGGCATCACTTCATTTTCTTTATCCTTAAGTAACTTATCACGCACGTCTCCTCTAAAAGGCTCATCAAGTTTTAACTTATTATGACAATTGCTAAAACTTGGGCATCATTCTTTGGATTAGCAATCGTGTCACTAGGGAGTCAACCTCTAGGCCTAGCATTTAGTTGCATGGAAATTTGCCCAATTTAGGTTTCCAATTACTTAATAGAAGTGGAGTGAGACATCATAGTTTGAGAAAGTTGAGAAAAATTACCTTTTAACTTACGAACCATTTTGTCTATTCCATGTACTCTATTCAAGATCCTAGTCAATACATCATCAGCCATGAATCTTTTAGGGTAGATGATATTTGACTCTTTAGTTGTGGCCTCATCATGAGAATAAATATAACATTCATAGTCGTGTTTCCAATCTCTCCAATCTCTATCCCTCTAATGGTCTATCCAACCTTGATCCCACCTTTCCTTTGATAGTCAGGGCGGGACCTCCTTCCCCCGAGTATTTAGCCAAATAGCGGATTTCCTTCTCCAACTTCTTTACCTCTTCATCATCTTTATAAGATTTTGATGCTATAGCGTTGACCACTTTTGCAGGTTCGCCCATAACATGCTTTGTCAACAGTTTGAGTTGGGTCATCATTTTTGCCATGTTCTCCTCCTTTTCTTCATTCCACTTTCTTTGTTCATATTGACCATAAGGAATCTTGGGAGCTCAGTTTTATGAGTATTCCAATCTCAATTTTTCTTGGACACTTGTCCAATCAATAGAAAGGCCACGTGGTGGTGTAACTTTACTAGGGATCCGCCCGCTGCATTATCTACCACTATTTTGTTTAATATATCAAGGGCATGGTAGAATATCTCGAGAAGTATTTTCTCTGGGACCTCATGATTTGGGCATTGAGCAAGCTTACCGTTAAACCTCCCCCAAGATTCAAACGACGGTTCTCTATTCATTTGCTAAAAATTTACAATTTCATCCCACTTTTGAAGCATTTTTTATGGAGGGAAATATCTATTAAGAAACACCTTAGTAAGCTCATCCCAAGAGGTAATTGAGCCGAGTGGAAGTGAGCGGGGCTATGAAACTGCCTCGCCCATTAATGAGAATGGGAAAAGTCAAAGCCGAATGGACTCTTGAGTAATGTATGCTATATTAAACGGTGCACATACTTCCATAAAATTCTTTAAATGGACATTTAGGTCCTCAAAGGCTTGACCTCTGTACAATCTTTTCATTTGCAACATGTGAATCATGACACTAGTCACATGGTAGACTCCATTTATATTAGTTGGTGCGATATCGATCGCGCTTGTTTGACCCACTTTATTTAGTGGGACCTTATCATCTAGAGGGGTATCGAAAGGGCCTATGTTGCTTGCGTTATCACTCATTATTCCGTTAACACTTCGATAACCCAAAATAAGAATAAAAAACAAAAAATAAAGTAAATTATATATTCATGGGTATTCCCAAGTAAGAATCACACCGTACAAGTGAAATCTATATTTCACTCCCTGGAAATAATGCTATTTTAATAATGCTCTACTCATTCCCATGATTAAGGGGTGAGGCTGTTATCAAATAACCCAACAAGAATTGGAATCGAATCCACAAGGAGCAAATTATAGGCTTCCAATCTTATGGGTGTCCTAGTTACTACAAGTTTACTTGGACTGATAATAAATCAGACATGTAAAATAAAATGGGGGGATGTTGATTTGGAGATGGTTTGTCAATTAAAAAGGAACGTATATAACACTTTTGATTTGAGATTAAGGATAGAGAGGGTCTTGGGATCATGTCTACCTAAAGGCAAAGTGTATGGCCACATGGTGGTTTGGAATAAGTTTTAGTTGTTGATCTAAGGATAGTCTAGGTCAAAAGTCATTATAGTCAATCTTTCAATAAAACTACAACAATTTCTCCCATTGGCTCTTTTGAGCACCTAACAAGTGCACAATTTGTAATCACCCAACACCTCAATCAAGCATCCTTATTTATAGGATGATGTTCTTGACATGGCTTAGACTTCCATCATACTTATTTCTAAGATTGTAAAAGGTAGTAGACCACAGACTTAATTTCCCACTATTACTTTGTCCCCCTATAACCCTCTTTCAAGGATGTTATGGGTTACCTCAAGTTCACCTTAGTCTCTCTTTCAAGGATGTCAAAGGATTTCTAGAGTTTGGGGTTTTCACCTATCAAACCTATTTGGAGATTTGGGATTTTCACCCATCAAATTCCAACGATTAGCTCAAGCAATGGTGGAATCCATACTCAATAACTAAAAATCATGCAAACACATCAACACCCACACATAATTATACTTTAGTTCAACATAATCCCATGACTAAATTACTTATCTACTCATGAATATAGTAAAGAGAAATATACCATGAGGATTATCTAAAATATTCATTCTTCACAAAATCACTAAGAAATTAAGACTCCAAGAGTAGTTACACACTTTCCCAAATAGGGTATCCTTATTTCAAATAAAAAATAGTTATGAGGTAAGCAATCCCCAAAGAAGAAAAGGTTTTTGCTTCAATATGGTTTGGGATTCTTTTAAGTGCTTTTACAAATCTGCCCCTGGGTATATTCTCGCTGAGCCGTGATCGCGCATGACTATCTGCGACTCTCGCCATGCGGTTGTAGTTGTGTGCCACAACCACATTGTGCTGACCATCTTGACTGACCACGACCACAGATTGAGGATCACGGTAAGTGAGGCTAATATAGTCCAGGTCTTCAGCTGCACTCTTCTTTGCTCCCATTTTATCATTTTCAACTCCAATCTACATCTTTTGATAGACTCAACTCTATGCCTGGAAAGAGTGAATATTAGTGCATTTTATCACCAATATGTCTCATTCATTTATTCAAAATAAGGTAATGTACACAAATGTCTAGTGAGAATGAGTGAAAAAATCACCCTTATCAATTTGGCAATTTTCTCCTTTAATATACTGTAGCTTGTGATATGTGTAAAAGGACTAAAGAAGAAAAAGTTCCATACCTTGGGTTACTCCAACCACTACCCATTCCTAATCAATCATGGAGGTATATTCTTATGGATTTTATAGAAGGATTACCTAAGTCACAGGGTAAGGAGCTTATTTTGTAGTGTAGATAGGCGGTCTAACTTTTTCCACTTTTTTGCACTAGAACATTCTTATTCTACTTGGGGTGTCTGAATCTATTATTTTTGGTATAGATAAGATTTTCTTAAGTAAGTTTTGGAAATCCTTGTTCAGGTTGTTTGACACTGAATTCATTTCAGCTTTGCTTACAAGTATAAAAGTAATTGATAAACTGATAGGGTAAACAAATAAATTGAAAACTATTTGTGGTGGATGAATTCTTATAGAACAATTCATTAGATGTAGTGGTTACATTTGTCTGAGTGCTAATACAACACCAACTTTCACACTAGCCTTAATGTAAAACCTTTGAAGCCCTTTATGGATACACACCTCCTTATATCTTATTGGGTCCTCTATTAGATACTTCTTTTCCTGATAGTGACTTAGTGATAAAGAGTCAACAAATGCATAAACGTCTGAGTGAATCCTTCTAAAGTCCAAAAGAGGATGAAACTTTTTAGTGATAGAAATAGGACTAAAAGGGAGTTCAAGGTGGCAAATTAGGGTTTTCTTAAATTGTAGCCCCTACTATCAGTCCCTTTTGGCCTTAAGGAAGCACCTCAAACTCAGTTCCAAGTTATTTAGCACTTATAAGGTACTTAGCAAGGTAAGAATGGTCTCTTACAAGATGGAATTACCTCATTCTTCCAAAATCCACCCTATTTTTTATGTCTCTCTTCTGATGAAAAAAGTGGGTAATTAGGTGGTAGTCCAAACTACCTTGCCAACTACAAGTGTTTTTGGTCAATTTACTATCAAGCATATGAAAATTCTTCAACGCCAATTGGTCTAGCATGGTAATGTAGCTATTGTTCATGTGCTTGTTCAGTGGTCTAATCTATCTTCTGAAGATGCTATTTGGGAGTACTATGCTTTCTCAAGTCTAAGTTCCCTGATTTTTTATACAACCTTGAAAGCAAGCCTATTTTCTAAGAGAGAGTATTTCATGACCCTTAGGACAAATTAGTTATTGGTAATTAAACAACTCAAATGGAGGGCTTAGATTAAGTACTAGTTAATGAGGTTGAAGATCAGGATCAACTTACTTATCAATAAAAGCTTCAGAGGAGAATTAAACAACCAATAAAATATGGTACCCTAACTAACTTTCCCTCTATACATTTTTCTTTTCTCTCTGATTAATCCTACTCTCCTCTTTTCTTCCACTCAGATTGAAGTTCAAAAATATTGGCTTAGTAGTTATTTTCAGTTCTTTCAATTCAATTAGTTAGTTTCATTTAGTTTCCATTTTTGCAATTCAATCCAATAAAGAGAAATTGTCCCAAAATTCATTGTTTGATTCAATTCATGTTTTACAATGCTAGATCATAACATAAGCTAAGTTTTCTTTCATATCAAAATTTTATTTTTCTCGTATGTATATTTTTCAAATTATAGGTGAAGGATTTGTTTGGTTGGGGTATTGGAACAACTAAAGGAAAAGTCACATGAGTTTTGGGTATTAGTTTGGACCAATTTAAAATCTAATAGAATGTTCAAAATAGAATATATCGAGGTGCATTCATTTTGAGTATTAATGTCTTTTGATGATTAGAAAACAAGATATACTGCAAAGAAATGGTGCTAAGAATTAGGTCCTTACTTTTTGGGTGTTACGGTCTGAAAAGTTTATCTATATTAAGAGCTTTCCACAGTACTATTTGTATTAAAAGAGGATTCCGTATGATGGACCTAATTGGAGTTATTTTTGGTAAGATACAGTTTGAGAATTGTTCTTGCTAAGGACTCTAATGTCATTTCTATAACAACTCAAGCACTTGTCATCCCTTTTTGTGAGTTTTATACTTCAAATTATGCTTTTTAGATCTTGTATAAGTCCATAATACTATTTGAAATTTGTTGACTGAGTGTGGATTGTGTAGGACCTAAAGGGCTCATGAATGATTCAGAACCATTGGAACTCATTATATTTTAGAGTTTTGATCATACCCCTAGTACCCTCTCAGCATTTATAACTTATATGAGTTGATCCCATCAATTTATGAATTGTATCAAAGATTTACATACATTTGAGAGTGAACATCTTTCTAAGTGGTTGATAATGTTATGACTTACATATTTCTAAGAATGAATCATAGTCTAAGACTTCTAATAGATCAAGATAGCTAATTGGGACTTATCTGCAAATTTTGGTTAAATTATAAGGTGACTCTAGCTGGTTTGGGATGCAAAATACAAAATAATTACTTTTCCAAAAAGTAAGAAGTCAAACCCTATTTGTGCATATATGATCTGATGATAATTTGAACACATGGTTATGTACACAATTTGTTACTCATAGAATTTGGTCTCGTCCAATTCAGAGTTCGTTTGATATACTTTATATTAGTGTTTTAAAAGCCTAAGGCCTGAAATAAGACATTTGAACATGGTGTAAGCCTTGAGGAGATGGGGGTTAGCCACATAGATCCTTAAATTTATAATTTATAATACAGTAAATCAAATATTGTAAATAATAAAATTTATATTATAAATAATTACAAATATGATTTAATAAACTCATAGAAAATAAAAACTTCAAATATAATTTTACTAGTAAAAATAAAATCAAGCTCCCATATTATGAAATTATACTATGCATGTTGTTGTTGAAGTAGAAATAAAGAAATGACATAGAAGCTACTATGAGATGAAAATACACTCTAACATCTTAACTAGCAAATAATAAAAACGTTATATTTTTGTAAAATTTATTTCTATCATACTATGCAATTTACATCCTTGAAAGAAAATAATCAATAAAATTTATTAGTACTCTCATGGCAATTTTGAGATAATAAATCATGATAATTTATTTTCAAATAAAAAATATTGAGACGTATGATAATAATAAAATATGATAGTTTTGAGACGTATGACAATAATATGAAGGCCATCAATAAATGAAGATGTAAAATTCGATGAAGTATTTTTTAAGAAATAGTAAGTGATATTCACCCTGTTGTATTCCAATAGTATATATACAATGTAATGACTTGTTATTCGATTTCTTAATCTTCTTATTTCCATAGATGAAAAATACTATTAAATATTATTTATTTATGAGTAAATTACATAATTCCCCAAACATCCTCACCATTAATACATGTTAACTCACATGTTTTAAATAAATACATATTATTCGATATTTTAGATTTTCTCTCTTCGTACAACGTGATTCATCCCACCACACATGATTATCAAATTCCAACCCCAAAAATCGCCCTTTCCAAATGCTAACATATATTTTAAATATTTCTAACTAAAAATCACAAAAATAAACCTATCAATAATACTAGAAGAAAGTATATATTATACATGGAAAGAGAAGAACAATTGAATCTTTCAAGGAAATAGTAGAACTGCTGCAATAATGGTTTGTCAAATTGTCCAAGAGGATACAATTAATTATTAAAAAAAATTTATATTGTTGGGAATTTTCTTCTGATATGAGCTTTTGATTGGGCCAACTATATTTGAAGGTGTATATTCTCTTCTAAAGAAGCTTGGGACTCAAATCCTCAGTCTTAACTAATCATGGGGTTCCTTCAAGTTCTTTGGATGGAATGATTGATGTAATGCATAAATTTCATGATCGATTCTCCAATTCCTCTACATGGTGTATGTGGTGGGTTTTCTAGTAGAGGACTGGTGATATTTGAAAGGGGTAATCTTGAGTTGTTCATTTACAGTGACATATATCTACAACGTAGTTTTATGTTCATGATACATATACATGTTCCTGCGTACCCACCTATCATAGTTTACTAATTCATATAAAATATAAAGTTTTGTGTTTATTTATGATACATACGAATTTATCTCCGTTGTGCACATGTTTCATAGTTCAAAAAGAATGTCATTTTTCATAATACATAAGTCTACCAATTCATATGAAATATGATATGTAGCGGTTGTTCATTATATATATTAATACATACGTGTTCATATGAATGATAGCTTAAAAATCTATATGTATTTAAGAGGTTAGTATATGTTCATGATTCAAATGCATGTATTTTAATCCATTTTGTATCAAAGTCCATCAATTATCTATGTATCTAGGGGTTAGCACGTGCTTATAATACATATGTATGTATATGGGTGCAACTGTATACACAAGTATTAAAGTATTTAGTGTGTTGAAAACATCAAACTGATAATAGATACCTCAAATTATAAATTTATTACTGTAAAGAATAATAAAATAAAACTAATCAAATTACATGAAACACCCTGAGTTTTGACCCATATAAAATTTTTTGAAATTCTGATCTCTGGACCCAATATGACTCATGGGTATGATCCGTATGTTAGGGTATGAATGTTATGGTCCAGTTGTATACTGGCTAGTGTTAGTGGTGAGATTGATTTTGTTAACTGGAGTGGGTATGACTTGAATGATACGAGTCGTATGAACGGATACAAATTGTTTGGTTTGGGTTTTCCTTAGCTTAATCTTAGACATAGTCACTTAAATTAGATCTGCATATGAGTGGCTTACTATGAGCCATAAATCAGGGTACGAATCATACCAGGGGCTCGTATTGTAGACGGTATTCAATCCTCTTAGGAATTGATTCTGCTAAGGATACGGTGAAGGTTAGATATCATATATTTGGATACGACTTGAGTTAAATGAGTCATACCTTAGACAACTTTGGGTGCAAGAGGGGATGCCAAGGGTACTAGTAGTGGGTACCACTCATACAAGAAGGGTACAACTCGAAGAGGTTAGTCGTATCCCTATGATGGGATTTTTTTGCAACTTAAAGTGGGGTATTCTAGATATTTCCCACTTACCCTAATAAGTATCCACAAATTCTAACTCACTTCGGAGGTTATTTACCCTATTATTCTATTCATTAACACTTGAAAACTCTTCCTAAACACTCTATAATTCTCTTAAGAGCTTTTGGGCAAGGAAGCTAGCGTTTCACTTAGAGGACTAATTTGGGGATCTTGTTGGTGGTTTCTATCCATCTATTTTGAAAATTAAGGCATGTTCACTTCCCTCATTGTCCAACTAAGGCATGGTTTTTATGAATGGTTTTTATGATTTCATTATTGCATTATTTTAGGTTTTTAATTATAATTTGGGGTTTTTTATTATACATGATTGTTAATGGTTTCCCATGGCTTTAATTTTGTATTTATATGCTTAATTGGTGATTTTGGATAATTGGATTGCATGAGAATGGTTAAATGGTAATTGAAATCGGTTTTGGTTATATTATGCCCCTAATGTGTTGGACAAAATGCCTATAAGGAAGTTCTCATTGCATTTACTATTTTTGATGGAACTCTTGCATATTTTAAACTTTGTAAAGGAATTATGCATGATTTAAATGGTGTAAAAATGTAAAATGGCTAAATGGTTATGCTTGTGGGATATATGGGAATCCCCCAAGTAGTTTATTATGGTTAATGGAAGGGTACAAAGAATTTATTTAACCTATATATTTTTGGCTATGGAAAAAACTTACAAGTATAGTCGGTATGACGATACCACTACTAATGGCCTTTGTTAATAAATAGTTAATGGATTGGTTGATTGCGTAGTAATGGTTTTGATTAAGCAATAGTGGAGGGGTGTGTAGAAAAGTCATGGAAGGTGGAGGTCCCGGGGGCCAAAACTCAAAACTCATATTTGGCGATGTGAGGTTTGGTCCAAGTGATCGTGTGCATAATTTCAGACTTTATGTTTAGGGAATGTACTATTCATCCCAGGTTTTCTTTCCTAGTTGTATGTCTTCACGCACTGGTTCTCTTTAAGTAGGGGGAGCTGAACCCATATAGCCCCTGGGTGGCTTAGAATAGCAAAGCTACACAACCAAGGTAAAGGTTTTAATGGCATGCTAAACCCAGTTACCTTTCCCCAATATGGATATATATATATATATATAAGATGACTTTGGCTCCAATTCTAACTTTATCAAAAGACAATGATAGGTTCGTGGTCTATTATGATGCATCTTGGGTAGGTCTTGGTTGTGTTTTAATGCAGCATGGAAAGGTTTTTTCCTATGATTCTAGGCAGTTGAAGGTACATAAGAGAAACTATCCTACTCGTAATTTAAAGCATTTGGCAGTTGTGTTTGCTTTAAAAATATGGCAGCATTATTTTTATGGCGTACACATGGACATATTTTCTGATCATAAGAGTCTACAGTATGTATTCAGGCAAAAAAAGCTCAATCTTAGGCAGAGGAGATGGTTGGAGCTTCTTAAAGACTATGATATTAGTCTTTACTATCACCCAGGTGAGGCTAACGTGGTTGTTGATGCTCTTAGTAGGGTTTCCATAGAAGTTTGGCTCATGTTGAGAAAGGAAAGAGGAAGTTAGTGAAGCATATTCACTTCTTGACTAATCTTTGAGTTTGCCTCTTGGACTCCAAGGATGGTAGTGTAATGGTAAAAAAAGTGGTTCGATCATCTCTTGGTGCAGAGATCAAGGATAAACAAGTGCTACATCATGTCCTAATGAAAATCAAGATTGATGTTGGTGGACAAAAGGTGATGGTGTTTTAGGTAAGTGGCCATGGTACTTTACAGTACCAAGGGAGGTTATATGTTCTTGATATTGATGGTTTACGATAAAGGATTTTGGCTGAGGCACATGAGTCATGCTATGTTATTCATATCAGTTCTATGAAGATGTATTATGACTTCAAGGAGATATATTGGTTGAACAGTATAAAGAGGGATGTGGCTGAATTTGTGGCCAAATGCTTGGTGTGTCAACAAGTTAAAGTTAAACACATAAGACTTGAATGGTTATATCAAGAAATTTTTTTTCTCGAATGAAAATGGAAAGTAATCAATATGGATTTTGTTATCGATCTTCCTCCAGCTTAAAATTAATATGATTCGATATGGGTCATTCTGGATAGGATGACAAAGTCTGCTTACTTCTTGCCAGTGAGGACTACCATTTCGACGGAGGATTATGTCAAGTTATATATTTAGGAGATTGTGAAGCTGTATGGGGTACCTATTTTGATTATTTTTTATCATGCCACACAGTTTATGTCTCACTTCTAGCGGTCTTTCTAGAAAGGATTGGGGACTAAGGTAAGTCTGAGTACTATTTTTCACTTGCAGACAGATGGACAAATAGAGAGAACTATTCATACATTGGAGGATATGACTCAGGCTTGTGTGATTAATTATGGTGGCAATTGTTTTGAGCATCTACCTTTGGTAAGGTTTACTTACAACAATAGCAATCATTCTAGTATTAGTATGGCTACTTTTGAGGCATTGTATGGTAGGAGATGTAGATCTCCTATTGGATGGTTTAAGATTTGGGAGGCAGCTATGTTTGGTCTCAACATGGTTTACTAGGTGGTAGAAAAGGTGAAGGTGATTTGAGATAGGCTTAAGGATACCCAAAGTCGCCAAAAGTCCTATCTGGATGTTAGGCATATAAACTTAGCGTTTGAGATTAGGGATAAGGTGTTCCTCAAGGTATCTCTCATGAATTGAGTAGTGGGGTTTGGTAAGAAGGATAAAGTTAGTCCCCGATATTTTTTTCTTGACCAGATATTTTAGAGGGTTAGTAATGTATCTTACGAATTGTAGTTACCTCCTAGCTTGAGCTCGGTTCATCTTGTATTTCATGTCTCCATGTTGAGGAAGTATCTTGTTTATCCTTTTTTGATTTTTCCTTCAGAGGGGTTAGGTATCTCAGACGCTCTGTCTTATAAAGAGGTCTAGGTTGAGATCTTGGATAGTCATGTTTGTCAGTTGTAAACAAAGTATGTGGCTTCGATTAAGGTTCTATGGCAGAACCATAAGGTGAAAGGACCTACATGGGAAGTGGAAGAGGACATAAAGTCCAAGTATCCACATCTATTTTTTGCTCTTGCAATTCGTGTAAAAGGTATGTGTCTTCACCTCATCTTTATTTTTTGAGTTTGTTATAGGAAAGATTAACTTTTTTGTCTTCTTGTTTTCAAAATTTGTTAAAGATTGGAAATATATTTGATAATGCAAATGACTCGTGTGTGTGGTTACCCCAACCTTATCTGTCATTCGAGGACAAATATTTCTAGTGGGGGAGACTGAAACACCCTAGGTTTTTACCCTTAGAAAATTTCTTGTAATTCTAGTCTCTAGACTCAATATGACTCATGGGTATGAGCCGTATGTTGGGGTACAAATGGTATGGTCCAGTCGTATACTGATCAGCATTGGTTAGTGGGATGAAATTTGGTCACTAGAGTGGGTACAACTTGAATGGTACGAGTCATATGAGTGGAAACAAATTGTTTGGTTTGGGTTTTCCTTAGCTTAATATTAGACTTGGTCGCTTAAGCTAGATCTGATTATGAGTGGCTAACCATGAGCCGTAAGTCAAGGTACGAATCGTACCAGGGACTCATATTGTGGACAGTGTTCAATCTTCTTAGGATTCAATTCTATTAGGGATATTGGTGAAGGTTACAAATTGTATATTTGGATACTACTTGAGTTGGATGAGTCATAGCTTGGATCGTGTTGGGTCCAAAGAGGGAGGCCAAGGGTACGAGTGGTGGTTGCCACTCGTTCACGGAGGGTATGACTCTTAGGGGTTAGTCGTGTCCCTATGATAGGATTTTTGTGCAACTTAAGTGGGGGTATTCTGGATATTTCCCCACTTACCAAATAAGGCCCTACGACTTCTAACTTACTTCGGAGGTTATTTACCCTATTATTCTATTCATTAACACTTAGAAACTCTTCCTTAAAACTCTATAATTCTCTTAAGAGCTTTTGGGCAAGGAAGCTAGGGTTTAAACTAGAGAAATAATTTAGGGATCTTGTTGGTGGTTTCTATCTGTCTACTTTGTAAATTTAGGCATGTTCTCTTCCCTTGCTGTCAAACTAAGGCATGGTTTTTATGAATGGTTTTCATGATTTCATTGTTGCATGATTTTGGGTTTTCAACTATAATTTGGGATTTTGATTATACATGATTGGTTATGGTTTCCTATGGCTTTAATTATGTATTTACATGCTTAATTGGTAGTTTTGGATAATTGTATTGCATGAGAATGGTTTAATGATAATTGAAATTGGCTTTGGTTATATTATGCCCCCACTATATTTGACAAAATGCCTATAAGGATGTTTTCATTGCATTTACTATTTTTAATGGAACTCTTGCTTGTTTTAAACTTGGTGAAGAAATTATGCATGGTTTAAATGGTTTGGAAATGGAAAATGGCTAAATGGTCATGCTTGTGGGGTACATAGGAATCCCCCAAGTGGTTTTATATGGTTAATGGAAGGGTACATGGAATTCCTTAAACCTATATATGGTTGCTATGGACAAAACTTGCAAGTATAGTCGGTATGACGATACCACTACTAATGGCCTTGGTTAATAAATGGTTAACAGATTATTGGTTGCTTGGTGATGATAGGCGTATTTACACGCCTAAAGTGCTATAATCTACCCATATTTTAGCTAAGTTTTGAGGACAAAATACATAATTCATGCACTTTTAGTCCTCTTTCCTGTAAGTGAGCTAACAAACGTGATTAGCAAGTTTTCAGGTATAAATGATGAAGATTTCAGCATTTTATGGATAACTTGACGCCAAAGGAAGCTTCACAAAAGAAGGAAAGCAGAGCTTGGACGCCTAGGGACTAAAGGTGCGCATGGAAAACCTATCTCGGGCAAAAACAGCATTTTCAAAGACTTTGGGGATCAGCAGTAACTTAGTAGGATTAGGATAATGATGCAGTAACTTATTAGGATTAGGATAAGTACGCAGTAGCCTAGTAGGAATAGGATATGGGTATTATAAATACCCTATTTTGCTGAAGTTTTTCATACTTCATACTTCTTCAATCAATTACTTTTTATTATTCATTCAACACTTTCAATTCATTCTCTTTCAATTAATTCTTTACTTTCTCTTCATCGACTTCTAAATTTTCACAACAAGAGAAACGCTACTTGCAAGGAATTCACGCCACAAGCACTACCAAAGCATACTTCACGTTAGACTCTTATTTTCGTATGATAATAATGTCTATTGTGATTTCCGTTGCACTCATGAGTAGCTAAACTTCTCTGTTGGGGTTATGGAAGCCTTATGAGACACTATCTATTGCTATGAGTTTGTGAATTCTTGACACGTATGCTGCTTATATCATTATTCTCTTCATCTTAATCTAAATTCTTGTGGTTGCAAACATATAGAATACGCCAGTATAGCATTAACTTGTTCGAAAGAAAAGTTACATGTCTGGAAAAGAGATAATGTCAAGGTAATAGGGCACCAACCCCTGTTAAAAAGTTAGTGCCGTAACTGGATTAACCTCTTGGAGAATCTGTACCATTAGATACGCTTTAAGCTCGAAAGAGTTAAAGTGAAATAATCCTTGATGGTCGAAAGACGCCTGGATTTACCATAGAATACGATTCTCTATAAGCGCATGCATGTCAGAATTCTGCATAACTCATAGCCAATAGATACGTAAAACTCATAAGGTGGACATAACCCTAACTTAAAATTCTCATTGATTAAAACCTACCAAGTATTCCGTTTTTACTTTACTATTTTAATTTTATTACTTAACGTCACACTCCAATCCCCCCTTTCCATAGAACTTTCTCCAAAAGTCTACTAATCGTTGCATACTTAGTGACCGAGTATTCCCTGTGGGATTCGACACCTAACCCAGTTGGGTTCTATATTTGACAACGACCGCTTACACTCTTACGAGAGTTGTAGTTTGAGCGTTATCAAATTTTGGCGCCATTGCCGGGGAATACGGTTGTCAACTAAGTTTGTGATAATTACTAGACCCTTTGGTCAAAGATTCTCGTACTTTACTTTTAGTTGTTGTTTTTGTTTTCTGTAGGTTTTTGTTCAGTGCATGCCAAATACTCGAAGTTCGGGACAACCATTATTACCCATAAACCCTGAACCGCAACTTATTGGAAGGATGGATGCACAACGTGACATTGAGAGAAGGGCTGCTCAACAGGAGCAGGCTAGACTAGCTGTGTTGACCACTGCCCAAGTACATCAACAGAATATTGATAACCCTGGGCGAGCAGCAGATCCTGATGATGAGGACTTAGGTGATGATGAGCTACTAAACCCTAGGCGTGATGCTGAGGTGGCGACACCGGCAAACAGAAGAGATCGTCAAGCAAGATTTCTGCCTGAACGCCGAGCTATGCAGATTCCCTTTGATGATGATGATGACGATCTGGATGGAGCTGGCGCCACAGGAGCTATTATTCCTCCGCCATTGGCTCCCGAAGCCAAGTACAACATCACTAGCACCATGATTCAGTTATTACAACTCAAGGGACTATTCGGTGGACTTGTAGGTGATGATCTGAATATGCATCTGGTCAACTTTATCTCTACATGCAAGTCATTCGACAATCCAGGCGTTGGACAGAATGCAATTCGGTTGCGCTTATTCCCATTGTCTCTATCTGGGAAGGCAACTCTATGGTTGAACGGGCTGACTCCTGATTCTATTACAAATTGGAGGCAATTGAAAGATGCTTTCCTCGAAAGATTCTTTCCGCCATCCAAAAGAGCACAATTGAGAGATGCAATTAGCAACTTTCGCCAGCTTCCAACTGAAGCCCTTCACGAAACATGGGAGAGATTCAAGAAGAAGCTTATGAGGTGCCCAAACCATCACATGACCAATGTCCACTTGATGGAGATACTATACAGATCCTTGAATTCAGTAACTAAACCAGTGGTGGATAATGCGGCTGGAGGATCATTTATGGACCTCACCTTTGTGCAGGCAAGCGATATTCTAGACCAGATGACAAAGTAAAGTAGGGCTTGGCATACCAGAGATTCTGAGGTAACAAGCACCACTATATCTATTGGCATGACTGTAGAACAAAGGCAAAGAGAGGAGGAACGCGACTAAGATATGGCGCACATGAAAACACAGATGGATCTTCTTACAAAGCATTTATTATTAGGGAAGACCGAAAAAGTAAAAGCAGTTGCGTCAAAAGGAAGAGAGGAATCTGATTCTGAGGAAGAAGCCAACTACGTGAACAATCAGGGGGGTTTTCGAGGCAATGCCTAAGGAAATCAAGGTCGGAACTATTATGATAAATCAGGATACAAGGACCGTGATCAATGTAGTTGAAAGAATAAGACTGACAAGAGTAGTTTGTATGTTCCTCCTGGACACCGTGAGGCTATGGCATCTGGCTCTGGGAAGATGTCCATGGAAGAGATGATGGCTTAGCTGTTGAAAGGAGTGGAGGCAACCAACACGTGAGTAACTGAGGTAATAAATTATTTGTCCTCAATGAAGCAATTGGTTGACTCGCATTCTACTGCAATAAGACAGCTGGAGCAACAATTGAGTCAAATTTCAGCTACATTAAATCAAAAAAAAGTTGGCACCTTACCTAGCGACACAGTGCAAAACTCAAGGAACGATGGAACATGTATGGCTATTACTACTAGGAGTGGTAAGGTGTTGGAAAATCCAGCCAAAGGTAGGCAAGTGGCCGACGATGTAGTAGATATTGCCAAACCAGAGGACGCTAAAGAAGCTGAAGAAGGCATCAATGACGTCACCCCCCAACGTCCACAGCCCAAAAAGATCACCAATCCAAAGCAAGAGGAAAAGAAAGTTGTGGAGAAAACTATTCCCCTTCCACCATCACCTTTTCCTCAAAGATTAAAGAAGAGAGCTGATGATACCAAGTTCAATAAATTCATGTCAATGTTAAAATAGCTGACCATTAATGTTCCATTGGTTGAGGCGCTGGAACAGATGCCTGGGTACGCTAAATTCATGAAGGACCTTTTAACAAAGAAGCGGGCAGTAAGCTATGAGCCGATAGATAATATTCATCATTGCAGTGCAATTGCCACAAGGTCCTTAGTACAGAAAAAGACAGACCCTGGTGCTTTCACTATTCCTTGCACGGTTGGATCTATGAATTTTGCCAAGGCATTGTGCGATTTGGGAGCAAGCATCAATTTGATGTCACTAACCATCTACAGAAAGTTGGGGTTGGGAGACCCTACACCAACCAATATGTGGCTCGTAATGGCAGATAGGTCGATAAAATGACTTGTTGGTATCTTAAATGATGTGTTGGTGAAGGTTTCCACCTTCATCTTTCCTGCAGACTTTGTTATTTTGGATTGCGAGGTGGATTCTAAAGTTCCCATAATCTTGGGACGCCCTTTCCTCGCAACTGAAAGTGTGCTTATTGACATGAGAGCTAATGAGCTTTTATTTCGATTGAATGACGAAGTGGTCCATTTTGATGTAAGCAAAGCAATGAAGTAGCCCGAAGATATGGATGTGTTCTCTGTAGCTGAAGTTAATTATAAGGATGACAAAGAATTATCTGTAGAAAAGCAGCTTACTGATGACTCACTATCTGATGAGCTGCTGAATTTTGAGCGTGAGGAGGCTCAAGAACATGAAGAAACTATGTGTGATCTAACAGAAATAGGGTCCTATTCTCATACTCCTAAGCAGCCGGACCTTCATCTTAAGAATCAACCGTCACCAACAGCAAAGACTTCCATTGAAGATCCCCCAGTGCTAGAATCGAAAGAGCTCCCCAATTATCTAAGGTGTGCGTTCTTGGGAAATGGAAATACACTTCCTGTGAGTGTGGCGGATGATTTAAGTGAACAGCATGTAGAGGCTCTCATCTCTGCTCTGAAGAGATACAAGAGAGCTATGGGTTGGACTATTGATGATATAATTGGTATCCCGCCTGGGATATGTATGCACAAGGGTCATCTCGAAGAGGATTGCATGCCTACAAGTAAGCCTCATTGTCGTCTGAATCCATTTAGAAAATGATCCACCATATATCTCGATGAAGTCTAAGTAATCAAGATAGTTATGTCGTGCCGCGATAATAAATCAAGCGCTTGGTGGGAGGCAACCCATCATTTTTAATTGTTTTGCTTTCCTAGGATTTTGTCGAGCCACGACCAAAACTAAGGCGCTTGATGGAAGGCAACCCATCGTTCTAATCGTTTTTGTTGTTTTTCAGTAAATGTAGGTGCAAAAGGTGTAAAGGAGGAGATTGGTTTCAAATTTTGATTTGGAAGTATTGCATGTTGAAGGTGGTAAGTTAGGAATGAAGAAGCAAAAGGCTATGGGTTAGGCATTGCTTATGAAAATATAGGCAAAGAACAAGTCAAGGCCTACGTAAATCTAGGCCACGAACAAGGCAAGGCCTATGCTATGGCCTAAGCTCTCGGATTCTAGAGTGCCATAGCATAGGCGCCGCCTATGCTCAACAATGCCATAGCATAGGCGCCGCCTATGCAAAAGCCTTTTGTCTCTGAATCTCATATGCCATGGCATAGGTGTCGCCTATGCCTAACAATGCCATTGCATAGGCGCCGCCTATGCTCAACAAGGCTTTGCAAAAGGCGCCACCTATGCCAAGCATAGGCAAAGCTTTAGGCGCCGCCTATGGTCACTTTTGGTCTCCAAATCCGATTCCAAATGGGTCAAAACCCGACCCAAGATTGTCCTATAAATAGAACCTTATTCTTAAAACAAAATTGCATTGCAACTTCACCCTAGGCGCCGCCTACCTCTCCAAATTCTCTCAAAAATTTTCCTTTTGCTCTTTTAACTTTGCAAGAACATCTTCCAAGGCCATCAACCAAGTAAGTACTTCTTTGTTCTTCTTTTATATTCCATAAGTACTACACTACTACGCCTATAATAAATTGTTAAATCTTGAAGTAGTGTTGGTGATTTGAGTGTGGTTGATTTGTTGTGATACAACTAAGTGAGTGAAAGAATACATAAGGATGGTCTTGACTTGTTTCCAACTTGAATTTAATTTTGATACACTGTCATACTTTTGTGGAATTGACATGGTCAAGAAAATGGTATAATCTTGTAACTTGAAAGCTTTCATATTCAAATTACTTGTTCATTGAGATGAAAAATCATGGTTAACTACAAACATGAAATGTTGAGTAATTCTATGCCATAACTGGATACAATCTCTATGTAGTAGTCTTGTTCAAAAGGGTACATCAATCCAAACATAAAAAGTATTGTCAAGATTACTTGAGATAGAATCGAAAAGGATAGTTAAGATGACTAGAAAAGTATGACTGCACTGATTATATTATTGGAACGTACCACCTAAACGTATATCGATGAAGTCTGAGTAATCGACAACGTTCACTTAACTAGTTGGTGCCAACAAACTAAGTGTGGGGTGGTGCCACTACTGATTGTTTGTCAATTGTATCTACCAATATGAAGCTAACATGACTATCATTTTAATTTCAGGTACAAATGGCACCAAAAGCACGACAAGGAAAGGATAAAGCGACCACCTCACAAAAAGAACAGAAAAGGGGACGTAAAGAGCAAGGTGAATCCTCCTCGCTGCAAATACCTCGCCGCATGTTTGGAATCAAATGGGTACTAGAGGAGAAAGGAAATGAGTGGTATAGGAACAATAAAGAAAAAAAATATGTTCATGTGGAGTTGATACACAAGGAAAGACTAGCAAAGAAAGAACCTCACATATTGGCCAAGATCATGGCATTACATCTTGATTTCATCTTTCGAGATATGGGAGAATGAAATCTCGATCTAACATGAGAATTCTATGCCAACTGGTCACCGAAAACTACAGGGAGTGAAGTAAAGATTCGGGGCCAAGTCATTCAACTAAATGCGGAGTTCTTCAACTCTTTTCTAGGTTTGTCATCTGTTGATCCATCACCACTCAAGGAGCTGTATAACAGACCTCCGTACAGGGACATTAGACACACATTGTATGGAACAAGATCTATGGCACGATGGAGTAGACACAAGGACACCGGTCGGCACAACACCTTCCCATATGCTTCCTTAAAAGGGAAGCTAGGATATGGTTGCGAATAGTCAACTCTTGCCTGATTCCAGGGACACAGTACACAAAGATAACACGAGATAGAGTGTGCTTGGTGTACGCATTGATGACGAATGTCCCTATCAACATTGGGGCAATTATTCGATCTACAATGCGTAAGGCTAGGCTGCACAAGAGGTCCCACTTCAGCTTTGGCAATCTGTTGACTGCAATATTGACGAAGGAGGACATCGAAGAGGAATCGGCTGATAATAAGCTTCTACACAACCCGAAGAAGGTTGACCTCACAAAGGTTAAAGATGTTGAATCCACACATGGCGTTAACCTTACCACTGCAGAATGTCATGCTCGGGATGAGAGTTTCTTTCTCCATCTTTATGGCATGACTCGGTTTACCATGATGAGCGGAGGTCATGTTCCAACTGCTGCAGAGCTCCAACAGTTGGATTATGACTACCCAATAAACGAGGATGCAAAGGCTATATGTGGAGTAGGTGTGTACTTTGAGGAATCTCTCGATGATGATGTGCCAACCGATGATGATCGCCGAATTCCAGACTCCGACGTGGAGGAGAATTTAGATGACGACGACTCCTATGATGATTCCGATGAAGGGTGTATGACCCCAGACATAGAGGAGGAGTCCGCCTAATCCAGGTTCTTCTTATTTATTTTCCACTGAGTGGTATTTGTTGTCTATACTTCTTTCTGTGCATTTGATTATTTATGTTTATTTGTTTTATTTATTTAGTAGTTAAATTTTTTTTATTTTGTTGTTGTTAAAAACTTTGCATAAAATTGTTCTGATAGGCAGCATGGTATTGTGACAAGAGTCTGTGATACAATCATTACTATTGAGACATTTGGGCTCTAAATGTGACTCATTGTGTGATAGTTGTGTGGTTTAATTCCTTCATTTGTTGGGTCAAGAGTCTATAATACTCCCAATAAAGTCGACCATGTGCCTTGTGTGTGTGAGGTGATAGTATATTCTGTGTTTGTGGCTGATGCTAGAACTTGCCTGGTGTGTATGTAAAGCGAAATAAAGAGTGAGAGTTTAGGAGATGATTTAGGCATTTCTTTGGCAACCTATGATTGTTTACCTTCATTTTATCTACCCATGGACATCATCCTAGATAACCCTTTTGAGCCTTTAGCTATTTTCTTTAACAGCCTCATATGTAAGCCTAATCCATTTTTTTCAAGACCATAATTTGATCCAAATTCCTAAGTGCTTTAAATTGTAAAGTCATGTGACAAGATAAGAGGAAATTGGGTAAGAGTGATGCCTTAGAGTGTATTGGTACTTGAATTTGTTATAAAAAAAAAGAGTGGCTATCATAGAGGTATGTTATAAAAAGAAAAAAAAAAGATAAAAAGATCTTTGTGTTTATCATTGAATAACAAAATAGGTAAAAAGGGGTGGTAGATGAAACAAAGGTAGAAAGGTTGTTTTAAAGAGAGTGTAAATGGCATAATGTAATGTACTAAAGCGCTTAGGAACATAGTCACTATTTCTGGCCAAAATAGTCCTACCCGTCCCTTAGCCTACATTACAACCTGTAAAAGACCTATTTGATCCTAGGCTTAGCATTCTGATATTTAGTGGAGCATTACACTAAGGGCAAGCCTATGGTCATCAGTTGCAACATATGAATTCTTTGTGAGAGTGAGAGCAAGGAGAATATTGTACCCATGTTTCTAAAAATACAAAACTTGTGAGTGATTATGGGTAATATCTTGTGTGAGACACACATGGTTGATGAGTTTTGGGTAGTCGTGTATGATTCTTTGTGCCTTAACTTCTTGAATACAAATTAACCACCATCACGAGTCTATATTAGAGGTTGAATTGTTTCTAGTAGTGATTAGAAAACTACTCTTTGTTAATAATTGCTATGCTTGTCTGGATGAATATTTTGTGTTGTTACTATGAAACCCTAAGTAGATGTTTAGAAGGACATGATATTTTGTTCGAGGGCGAACAAAGCTTTAAGTGTGGGGTGTTGATTATAGGCGTATTTACACGCCTAAAGTTCTATAATATACCCATATTTTAGCTAAGTTTTGAGGACAAAATACATAATTCATGCACTTTTAGTCCTCTTTCCTGTAAGTGAGCTAACAAACGTGATTAGCAAGTTTTCAGGTATAAATGATGAAGATTTCAGCATTTTATGGATAACTTGACGCCAAAGGAAGCTTCACGAAAGAAGGAAAGCAGAACTTGGATGACTAGGGACTAAAAGTGACGCATGGAAAACCTGTCCCGGGCAAAAACAGTATTTTCAAAGACTTTGGGGATCAGCAGTAACTTAGTAGGATTAGGATAATGATGCAGTAACTTATTAGGATTAGGATAAGTACGCAGTAGCCTAGTAGGAATAGGATATGGGTATTATAAATACCCTATTTTGCTGAAGTTTTTCATACTTCATACTTCTTCAATCAATTACTTTTTATTATTCATTCAACACTTTCAATTCATTCTCTTTCAATTAATTCTTATTACTTTCTCTTCATCGACTTCTAAATTTTCACAACAAGAGAAACGCTACTTGCAAGGAATTCACGCCACAAGCACTACCAAAGCATACTTCACGTTAGACTCTTATTTTGGTATGATAATAATGTCTATTGTGATTTCCGTTGCACTCATGAGTAGCTAAACTTCTCTGTTGGGGTTATGGAAGCCTTATGAGACACTATCTATTGCTATGAGTTTGTGAATTCTTGACACGTATGCTGCTTATATCATTATTCTCTTCATCTTAATCTAAATTCTTGTGGTTGCAAACATATAGAATACGCCAGTATAGCATTAACTTGTTCAAAAGAAAAGTTACATGTCTGGAAAAGAGATAATGTCAAGGTAATAGGGCACCAACCCCTGTTAAAAAGTTAGTGTCGTAACTGGATTAACCTCTTGGAGAATCTGTACCATTAGATACGCTTTAAGCTCGAAAGAGTTAAAGTGAAATAATCCTTGATGGTCGAAAGATGCCTGGATTTACCATAGAATACGATTCTCTATAAGCGCATGCATGTCAGAATTCTGCATAACTCATAGCCAATAGATACGTAAAACTCATAAGGTGGACATAACCCTAACTTAAAATTCTCATTGATTAAAACCTACCAAGCATTCCGTTTTTACTTTGCTGTTTTAATTTTATTACTTAACGTCACACTCCAATCCCCCCTTTCCACAGAACTTTCTCCAAAAGTCTACTAATCGTTGCATACTTAGTGACCGAGTATTCCCTGTGGGATTCGACACCCAACCCAGTTGGGTTCTATATTTGACAACAACCGCTTACACTCTTACGAGAGCTGTATTTTGAGCGTTATCACTTGGTAGTGGTTATAATTGGGTAATAATGGCGGGGTGTGTAGCAAAGTCATAGAAGGTAGACGTCCCGTAGGGACCAAAACTGGAAACTCATATTTTTTGATATGAGGTTTGGTCCAGGTGACTGTGTTCATGATGTCACACTTTATATTTAGGGGATGTACTAGTCATCCTAGGTTTTCTTCCTTGGTCGTGCGGTTTCACTCACTAGGTCCCTTTCAGCATGGGAGCTAAACCCATATAGGCCATGGGTGGTTAAGGATGACAAAGCTACACAGCTCAGGTAAAGGTTTTAATGTCATGCTAAACCGGTTCCCTTTCCCCAACATGGATATATATATATGTATGTATGGTTTGTATTCATATGGATGGTTTTACTTGATTTCATAAATAGAGTTATTTTATCCTTATCTTGAGTTCATGCTATCGTTCACCCGCTAACCCGTCTTTGGGCGGCCGTATACTCATGCTATG
This sequence comes from Capsicum baccatum var. pendulum, assembly GCA_030864225.1. NCBI lineage: Eukaryota > Viridiplantae > Streptophyta > Magnoliopsida > Solanales > Solanaceae > Capsicum > Capsicum baccatum. The sequence continues at coordinate 71,901,965 of CM061556.1, read as the reverse complement.
CAGGAACTATCAATTCTAATCCTCCTATATAGCCATTGACTTGGGGACAATAGTTGGATTGAAGTTGTAGCACCCTAAAAATGTTCTCGAGACATCACACGGTGCTTAGGACCACAACTGATCCCAAGCTAACACTTCTACAAACATAACTCATAAGCTATTGAATAAAAATGTATAAAATGACTGAGTTTACTGTACGGAAACATAATAGTGATAGAATCTGTGAAATTACAATATTGATACAACTTTTACAGTATGATAAAGTATGAAAAGAGGGACTAAATTTACATAACTGACTCTAACTGACGTCTATGAAGCCTCTACTATACTGACTATAGATAGCTAGGATGCGACCCCAACTACCATTAATCAATACATAGGAGTAGGAAAGTAAAGTATATAAATAACATCTAACTAAAGTCCCCGAAGTAAGAGGACTCATCATCTGTCGAATGGAATTTGTAACTGTCTGATTCTGACTGTACATACAACGACTTATACTTACATGAGATAATGTATCACATAGACATATATATAGATCAGTACTTTGAGGATGTACTGAGTATATGGGGGTGAATGCATAAGTAAAACATTATCATCATATTTTATAAAATCATGCATGATAAATGTAAATGACTTACATAGGCTTGATAATCTGAAATCTGAAGATCATAAATCATGAATAGTGATATAGTATAAATCTTGTGAGTCATAAAACTTTGTTCTTAAATCTGTATTTCTGTTCTATTCTCAAATCATACAGGCTAAGTGAAAAAGGGCTCACATTTTTATGTCTGAAACTAAAAGCTGTAATTCTGTAATCTGAAATCTTATGTAAAATAATACCTGAGTAAGTTTGTAAGCCTTTACACTTTATTTTTCTAAAAGCTTTTCTGTTAGCTAGAAGGGAGGCTCTCTTAACCGACATAAACCATGTGAGCATTCATGGAGTCCAACATTTTTGTCCCCCAAGGAGGAATCCTCACGTTGGGGAGAGGATTCATACTCTTGCTAGGGAGTATAACCTATCTAAGTGATCATATATCTATCATCCACGTAGAAGTAGAAAAATCTAAATCCTACGTTAGCACGTAGTTCTGGGGTATGAAACCATAGTAACTTACCCATCTCAGTGCTAAATACTACTCCCATTAAATCTGTATGCTCATTCTGATGAAAATCCACCTTTAGAATAGTCTAATGGTTTATGATAAAAACCAACTGTATATCTATAAAGCTAAATCTATAATCTGAATTCTGTAAAGTGGATTCCATATCTATTCTGAAACCAAAAGGTCAAATCTTTATCGGTAATCTGAAAAAGAATCTAGTCATAAAGTGCTCATAGCACAACCAATCTTAAAATAACAATACTCATTAGGGCTTAATGACCCAAGCATCAAACTTATGTTAAACCATCTTGAAATTCATGCTTGATAATGTAAACATTTATAATTCATCATAAAGTCTGAAAATTTCTACAATATGCATTAAAATATGAACAAAATCATGAAATTCAACTTCTAAATCAATGGAAATATCATAATCTTATGAATAGCAATATAGGGTATAAACCCTAACTTCAATTTCATGGGAAGTCACATAAAATCAAATAACTTTTGTAATTAAAAATAAGTTTTGGGCACAAGGATAAAAGGAGTATCCTTGTTCAGAACCCTACATACCTTGGATGAAGAACTAGATGAAGAAGCTTGGTTTTGAAGATCCTATTCGAGTTCTTGAAGATGGATTCTTGAGTATCTTCACTTGGGAACCCTTAATCTAAAACTTTCTTGGAGTAACAATAGAGAATCTAGACTTCTTGTAGGAGGATCATTGGAGTTCCTAGGGTATTACTTGAGATTAAAGTAATGAAAATACGTCTAATATGCTTAGTATAGGCTTAAATCTTGTGTTTGGACGGATTGGGGTGGGAAAATTACTCATTTACCCTTAAAATAGGGAATAAAATTACAGAAATTACCTAGATCGGATTGGCCAGGGCACCGCGGGCTCTGGGACGCCGCTTTGGGCAAGGCGTTGTTGTCTCCATTAAGGGCCCCCCCCCAGCATCGGACTAGGCAGGGCACTGCGGGGTTTTGGAGTTCCAAACACGCCCTTACGCTTGTCCAAAAATTCCAAAACTCACCCGAGATGTACTATTGACTTCCCTGATTGTGAATCAATTTAAAAATTAACTTTGGGAAGTCGATAAGGTCATAAATAAATTTCTAAAAGTTTGAGGGCTTTAGAAAAGACTAAGTCCTAACACTTGGCTGAAAATTTTCTAAGTTTGAGACCTCTTTTGGTATGCTTTGAAGGACTTACACAACAATGATTTATGGGGTCTTACAATATCTCCCCCTTAGGAACATTCATCCTCGAATGTGACTAGTTAAGCTGAGAATGTTGAGCAATCTGAGGCTATAAGCTACATGCACAACTGAAATAAACTATATAACTGAATCTTAAACTTGATGAGCTACTGAACTGATCTACGAATGCATTAATTCTTATGAAAATAGTTGTATGGCTGTGATAGGAATGAGAGCGTCCACTTATGCATAGCCATTACTTTAAACTAGATCTGATTTCTTGAGAAAAAAATGAGAGATTTATGACATGAAAAATCCATGAAAACTTAGGGCATTACAACATCTCCCGTTTGGGATCATTCGTCCCCGAATGATACTGATTTGGCTGAAATACTAGGAAAATACTGATATGATACACATGATACTTATGAATTAAATCATCACTTAATATATGAATTTGAAACGGATGCATGATGCATGGACTGACCTGAATTCATAATTTGCATGAAGGCAAACATTTTTACCTCATGGAATAGCCTTACTTGCGAAACCTTGGGTAGTACGACTAGATTGGACATTGGAAATCTATAGGAAATGATCTGTTTGATTGCTAAACTAATTGTAGGCTATATGAACTGGATTATACTGAATATACTCACACCCAAATTGAGTATTTCTTCAACACTTTTATAACAAATTTCTCATGCTATTAGGGAGTAAAGTACTTTGGGCATGATCTGAACAAAACATCTATATAAGAACTCACAATATTTCTACCACTTTGTAGCATGGAACATAGACCCATAAATCATAAGCTAGGATGGAATTACAAGGCCTTGAGCAATGCAACTTCTTACTTTCAAGCTTACCAAGACATCGCAAATACTCCCTCAACTATACTATTCCCCTTTAAATACCATATTCACTTGATTCAACTTATAAATTTCACATGGCATTGATAATTCCATCTACTAAAGTCTAAACTGAACAAAATCCTCTCATCATGGTCATCTAACTCAGAATCACAATGTACTACACATAACACCATAATACTAGTCTAAACCATGGATTCAATACCCCAGGCATTATCATAACTACTTCTCTCTAAGATAATTCTTCTTACCACTTCTATAATAAAATTCAACCTCTTACTAGGAAATATTTAGCATACAATGCACCCATCCAATTATATATCAACATAACATTCAAGCCTATCTCCATAACCACATATGCACTTCTAAGCAAATACTCATAAGAGCACCTTCCTCATATTCTCTAATACCTCTATCAATAACAACTTCCATGCACTATTCAATTCTTAGAAAGACACACATATAATATTCTCAACCAACTAAGTCATACACAAGAAAATAAAATTCACCTAAAAAATTCTTTCAAACTTATAGACTTACATAAAACTAGTTTTCAATCATTTTTCCCAACATAACACATTTACTCTCTCCCATCCATACAATTATTCATCATCACTATCTTGACTTGGGGATGGTCACTGAAAGGTTGGAATGTCAGGATCCAGAACATGAAGGGACACTAAGAATAGCTCGACACTTCACTGAGGCCTAAGGAATATAGGGTTCACAATATAGAATCATTAAAGAGACCTAATTTAAGGACGTACATGATGTAAATTTGAATTTTGCTGATCGTTAAGGGTGTTGCATGAGACTGGAACTGAATATACTATAAAGCATAAGTATATGAGTCATGATCTGCATGACCTGAATTTTTGGAGTTCATAACTTATGAAGTGTGATTCCAACTGCTGGATGAATTGGAACTCCTCTTACTAGGAACTGGGAGAGTACATGACTCTCCATTATACGCATGAACATGAGATATGGTCAGGGAAATGACACATGAGGCATGAGTAAATATCAGTATAACTGAAATACCAATATTCAAATAAGAATGGGTTGAGCCTCACCCCCATTTTCTGACATTCTATAACATACTGGCTCACTACTAGAATCTGAGAGCTTGACTTGGCTACTCATTATATCATCTCCCCCTTTCTTTAAACCATCATTCTAAGTCTGAGGAAATATTGACTAAACTCTAAACTAGACTACACTTACTACACTCTAGAATCTAAAATACAACAATACACATAAATAACAAACTTACCCTGAAAGACTACACCAGAAAGTGTAAAACCCACTTCTAATATTTCCTTCCGAGGTACAACTCTATATTTCTACAGCTCCACTAATCATTGATGTTGAGCGTATTTACATGCCTAAGAACCATAATTTACCCATATTTTAGCTAAGTTTTGAGGAAAAAATATATAATTCCTGCACTTTTAGTCCATTTTCCTTTAAATGAGCTGACTTACGTGATTAGCATGTTTTTTCAGGTATTAATGGTGAAGATTTCAGCACTTTATAGACTTATGAGCAACAAAGGAAAACTTCACATTAAAGGGAAGGTAGCTTTTGGACTGAAAGTGATGCATAGGAACTTTTTCCCGGGCAAACCCAGTATTTTTAAATACTTAAGGAGGCAGTAGCAACTTAGTGGACAAGGATACTATAAAAACCCTATTGCTGAATTTTTCAGCAGTCATTAAGTTTTATCTTACATTATTCAGTTTACAGATTCTGTAAGTTTTGGGACAGAGAAAAATGCTACACGAATGGCTAGAGAGGGAATCATGTCATTCTCATAGTGACTCCAATTCATTTCCATCGTGAGATTGCTATAGTTTTGGTATGATAATGATGTCTTCGTTGATTTCCGTTGTAATCATGAGTAGCTAAACTTCTCTGTTAGGGTTATGGAAGCCTCGTAATATACTATCTATTACTATGAGTTTGTGAATTCTTGATGTGTATGTTACTTATATCATTACTCTCTTTGTTTTAATTGAATTCTTATGGTTGCAAACGTAGGAATATGCCAGTATATCATTAACTTGTTCGAGAGAAAAGTTACATGTTTGTAAAAGAGAGTGTGACAAGAAAATAGGGCTACCAACCCCTGTTTACATGTTAATGCCTTAACCGGATTAACTTTCTTGGAGAGTTTGTACCATTAGTTATACACTTTAGGCTCGGGAGAGTTAAAGTGAAATAATCCTTGATGGTTGGGAAACACTAGGATTTACCATTACAATATGAATCTCTATAAGTGCATGCATGTCTAAATTCTGCATTACTCATAGTTAATAGATACGTAGAACTTACAAGGTGGACATAACCCTAACTTACAAATATCTGTGATTAAATCTTACTAAATACATCGTCTCATTCGTTACTTTGATATTAGTAGTTCACGCATAATCAAATCCCCCCTTTTCCGTGGAATTTTTGACCAACTGTCTACTAATAATTGCAATGCTTAGTAACCAAGTATTCCCTGTGAGATTCGACACCCAACCCAGTTGGGTTCTATATTTGACAGCGACCGCTTACACTTTCTAACGAGAGCTGTAGTTTGGGCGTTATCAAATTTTGGCGCCGTTAACGGGGAATACAGTTGTCAACTAAGTTTGTGATAGTTACTAGACCCTTTGGTCAAAGATTCTCAAATTTTACTTTTATCTTGTTGTTTTTGTTTTATTTAGGTTCTGTTCAGTGCATGCCAAATACTCGAAGTTTGGGTCAGCCATTATTACCCATAAACCCTGAACCGCAACTTATTGGCAGGATGGAGGCACAATGAGATATTGAAAGAAGGGCTGCTCAACAGGAGTAGGCTAGATTAGCTGCATTGGCAGCCGCTCAAGTGCATCAACAGAGTATTGATAACCCAGGTCGGGCAACAAATCTGGATGATGAGAACCTGGGTGATGATGAGTTACTAAATCCATGGCATGCAGATGAGGTAGAAGCGCCTGTGAACAGGAGAGATCGTCAAGCTAGAATGAGACCTGAACGTCGAACTGTACAGGTTTCTTTTGATGATGATGATGACGATCTAGATGGAGATGGTGCCACAGGGGCTATTATTCCTCCGCCCTTGGAACCTGGAGCCAAGTTCAATATCACTAGCACCATGATTCAGTTATTTCAGCTCAAGGGATTATTTGGTGGACTTGCAGACGATGATCCGAATATGCATCTGATCAATTTTATCTCAACATGCAAATCATTTAACAATCCAGGAGTAGGACAGAATGCAATTCGGCTGCGCTTATTTCCATTGTCTCTATCTGGAGAGGAAACTCTATGGTTGAATGGGATAACTCCTAGATCTATTACTAATTGGAGGCAATTGAAAGACACTTTCCTCGAAAGATTCTTTCCGCCATCCAAGAGAGCATAATTGAGAGATGAGATCAGCAATTTTCGTCAGCTTCCAACTGAAGCTCTCCACGAGACATGCGAGAGGTTCAAGAAGAAGCTTTTGCGGTGCCCAAATCATCATATGACCAATGTCCACTTGATGGAGATATTATACAGGTCTTTGAATTCGGTGACTAAGCTAGTGGTTGATAATGCTGCAGGAGGGTCATTCATGGACCTTACTTTTATTCAGGCAAGTGATATGCTAGATCGTATGACAAAGCAGAGTAGAGCTTAGCATACCAGGGATTCTGAGGTAGCAAGCTCTACTGTATCTATTGGCATGACTGCAGAACAAAGGCGAAGAGAAGAGGAACGTGATCAAGATATGGCGCACATGAAAAAGCAGATGGATCTTCTTGCCAAGCATTTAATATAAAGGAAGACCTAAAAGGTTAAGGCCATTGTATCACAGGGAAGAGATGAACCCGATTCTGAGGAAGAAGCTAACTACTTGAATAATCAAGGGGATTTTCGAGGCAATGCCCCAGGAAACCAAGGTCGGAACTATTATGATAAATCAGGATACAAGGACCGTGATCAAGGTAGTTGGAAGAATAAGACTGACAGGAGTGGTTTGTATGTTCCTCCTGGACACCGAGAGGCTGTGGCATCTGGCTCTGGGAAGATGTCCATGGAAGAGATAATGGCTAAGCTGTTGAAAGGAGTAGAGGCAACCAACACGTGAGTAACTGAGGTAATAAATGATTTGTCCTCAATGAAGCAATTGGTTGACTCGTATTCCACTGCAATAAAACAGCTGGAACAATAAATGAGTCAACTATCGGCGACATTCAATCAAAGAAAGGCTGGCACTTTACCTAGTGACACTGTGCAAAATCCAAGGAATGATGGGACATGTATGGCTATTACTACTAGGAGTGGTAAGGTGTTGGAAAATCCATCCAAAGGCAAGCAGGTGGTTGATGATATAGATGATAATGTTATTGATGCAGAGTGTGATGATGTCGTAGAAGCTGAAGAGAGCATTCATGATGTTACCCCTAGATGTCTGCAGCCTGAAAAGATCGATAATCGAAAGCAAGATAAAAAGGAAGTAGTGGAGAAAACTATTCCCCTTCCACCATCACCTTTTCCTCAGAGACTAAAGAAGAAAGCTAATGACACCAGGTTCAGTAAATTCATGACCATGTTGAAGCAGCTGACTATTAATGTTTCTTTAGTAGAGGCACTAGAACAGATGCCTGGGTACGCTAAATTCATGAAAGACCTTTTGACAAAGAAGTGGGTAGCAAGCTATGAGCTGGTAGATAATGTTCATCATTGCAGTGCAATTGCCACGAGGTCTTTAGTACAGAAGAAGGAAGATCCTGGTGCTTTCACTATTCCTTGCATGGTGGGATCTATGAATTTTGCTAAGGCATTGTGCAATTTAAGGGCTAGCATAAATTTGATGCCGCTATCCATCTACAGAAAGTTAGGGTTGGGCGATCCGACACCAACCAATATGCGGCTCGTGATGGCAGATAGGTCGATAAAACGACCTATTGGTATCTTATATGATGTACTGGTGAAGGTTTCTACCTTCATTTTTCTTGCAGACTTTGTTATTCTGGACTGTGAGGTGGATTCTGAAGTTTCCATAATCTTGGGTCGTCCTTTGCTCGCAACTGAAAGTGTGCTTATTGATTTAAGAGCTAATGAGCTTTTATTTCGGCTGAATAATGAAGAGGTCCGTTTTGATGTATGCAAATCAATGAAGCAGCCTAGAAATATGAATGTGTTCTCTGTAGCTAATGTTTATTATGAGGATGAGAAAAAATTATTTGTACAGAAGCAGCTTACTGTTGAGCCATTATCTGTTGTGCTTTTGAATTTTGAGCATGAGGATGTAGAAGATTATGAAGAAACTATTTGTGCTCTAAGAGGAATAGGGTCCTATGCTCATGCTCCTAAGAAGCTGGACCTTGATCTTAAGAATCGACCTTCACCACCAGCGAAACCCTCCAGTGAAGAGTCACCAATGCTAGAATTAAAAGAGCTCCCTCGTCATCTAAAGTATGAGTTCTTGGGAAGTGGAAATACACTTCCAGTTATTATTGTGGCTAATTTAGGTGAACAGCAAGTAGCGACTCTCATCTCTGTCCTGAAGAGGTACAAGAGAGCCATTGATTGGACTATTGATGATATAATTGGTATCCCTCCTGGGATATGTATGCACTAGATTCATTTCGAAGAAGATTGCGTGCCCACAATTAAGCATCAACGTCGTCTGAATCCATTCAGAAAACAATGCACCATATATCTCGATGAAGTTTGAGTAATCGAGATAACTATGTCGTGCCACGACAATAAATCAAGTGCTACATGGGAGGCAACCCATCATTTTTAATAAGTTTTATTTTACTAGGAGTTTGTTTTTGTTAAATAAAAATCCAAAAAGAAGAGTCGAGCCACGACCAAAACTAAGGCGCTTGGTGGCAGGCAACCCATCTTTCTAATTGTTTTTGTTGTTTTTGATTAAGTGTAGGTGCAAGATGTACAAAGGAGGGGATTACTCCCAAAAATTTTGATTTGGAAGTGAGCCATGTTAAAGGTGATGAGTTAGGAATGAAGGAGCAAAGGCTATCGGTTAGGCATTGCCTATGCGAATCTAGGCAACAAACAAGGCAAGGCCTATGTCATTGCCTATGCTCACTGCCTCAACTAGGCAATGGACAAGGCAAGGCCTATACAAATCTACGCAATGGACAAGGCAAGGCCTATACCATTGCCTATCCTCACTGCCTCAACTAGGCAATGACAAGGCAAGGTCTACACAAATCTAGGCCATAACATAGGTGCCGCCTATGCAAATCTAGGCAAAGCAAAAGGCACCGCCTATGCCATTGCCTATGCTCACTGTTTCAACTAGGCAATAGCATAGGCGCCGCCTATGCTCAACTAGGCTATAGCATAGGCGTCGCCTATGCCTAAGTAGGCAAAGCAAAAGGCGCCGCCTATGCTATGCATAGGCAAACCATTAGGTGCCGCCTACTTATGCATTTTTGTCTCCTAACCCGATTTTACATGGGTCAAACTCGACCCATGGCATAGTCTATAAATAGATCTTCAACATTAGAACAAAATGCACTTTTTTGCTTAACCTAGGCGCCGCCTAAGCTTCTCAAATCTCTCAAAACTTTTCTTTTTGCTCATCTAATCTTGCAAGTTCATCTTCCCGAACCATCACCAAGTAAGTTATTCTTTTATATTCCGTAGTTGTTGAAATGCTACGTTTATAATGATTTGTTAGATTTTGAAGTGGTGTTGGTGATTGGAATGTGGTTGGTGTGTTATGATACATCTAGTTGAGTGAAAGAATACGTGTGGGTGTTGTTGACTTTGTTCCGACTTGTACTTGATTGTTATGCACTGTCATATTTTTCATGGAATCGAAATTGTGAAGTTAATGCATATTCTTGAAAGTTGAAAGCTTGAATGTTTGAGTAACTCGTTCATCGAGATGCCTATCATGATTGACTACAAGCATAAGATGTTGTGATTATTTTTATGCAATAACTTGATATGATCTCTATGTGGTAGTCTTGTTCAAAAAGTGTATTAATCCAAACATGAAAGTGTAATCAAGATTACATGAAAGTATGATTGTGCTAAACATGTTGTTGGAACATATCGCCCAAATGTATGTCGATGAAGTCTGAGTAATCGACATCACTCACTTAAGTAGTCTGTGCCAACAAATTAAGTGTAGGGTGGTGCCACTACTGTTTGTTTTTCGATTGAATCTTTCGAGATAAAGCTAACATGAATCTATTTTAATCTCAGGAAGAATGGCACCAAAAGGATGACAAGGAAAAGAAAAAGTGTCCACCTCACAGAAGGGTCAGAAAAGGGGAAGAAAAGAGCAAGATGAGTCCTCCTCTTTGCAAATACCTCAATGCACTTTTGGGATAAAGTAGGTCCTAGAGGAGGAAGGAAAGGAGTGGTACAAGAACAACAAAGTGAAAAAATATGTTCACGTAGATTTGATGCAGAAGGAGAGTCTAGCAAAGAGAGAGCCCCGCATCTTGTCTAAAATCATGACACTAAACCTTGATTTCATTTTCCGAGATATGGGAGAATGCAATCTTGATCTAACATGCGAGTTTTATGCAAATTGGTCCCCAAAGACTACCGGAAGTGAAGTGAAGATCCGGGGCCAAGTCTTGCAACTGAATGCGGAGTTCTTCAACTCTTTTTTGGGTCTTCCATCTGTGGATCCATCACCGCTCAAGGAGCTTTATCACAGACCTCCCTACAGGGCAATCAGACACACACTGTGCGGAACAAGGTCCATGGCCCGGTGGATTCGTCACAAGGATATCGGTCGGCACAATACCTTCTCGTATGCTTCTTTGAATAGAGAAACTCGAATATGGTTGAGGATAGTCAAATCTTGCCTGATTCCTGGGACACAGTACACAAAGATCAAACGTGATAGATTATGCTTGGTGTATGCTCTGATGACTAATATCCCCATCAACATTGGTGCGGTTATACAATCATCCATGCGTAAGGCTACGCTACATAAGAGGTCCCATTTCAGCTTTGGCAATTTGTTGACTGCGATATTAAGGAAGGAACACATTGAAGAGGAACCTGCAGATCATAAGCTTCCGCACAACCCAAAGAAGGTTGATCTCACAAAGGTTAAAGATCCTGAAACTGGGCATGGCGTCAATCTTACCACTGCAGAAAGACATGCTCGAGATGAAAGTTTCTTTCGCCATCTATATGGCATGACATGGTTTACCATGATGAGTGGGGGTCGTATTCCGACTAATGTAGAGCTACAGCAGTTGGATTATGACTACCCGATGAATGAGCATGCGCGGGCCATGTGTGGAGTAGGGGTACATTTTGAGAAACCTCTCGATGATGACGTGCCAACAGACGATGATCACCGACTGCCAGATTCAGACATGGAGGACAACTCTGAGGATGATGTCTCTGATGATGATTCCAATGCAGGGGGTATGACCCCAGACATAGAAGAAGAGTCTGATTAATCAGGTTTTCCTTATTTATTTTCCACTGAGGGCAGTGTGTCCCATCTAAGTGTGAGGTGCATGCTGGTATTTGTATACTATATTTCTTTGCCTACATTTATTCTTGTTTTTGCTACTTAGTCGTAATTGGTAGTTAGTAGTTAAAATTTTTGAATTTTTTTAGATTTTTTTTAGATTTTGCATGAAATTGTTCTGATAGCCGGCATGGTATTATGACAAGAGTTTGTGCTAAATCATTACTATTGAGACATTTAGGCTCTAAGTATGACTCACTGTGTGATAATTGTGTGGTTTAATTCATTCATCTGTTGGGTCAAGAGTCTATACTGCTCCCAATAAAGTTGACCATGTGCCTTGTGTGTATGAGGTTGTAGTATATTCTGTGTTGTGACTGATGCTAGAACTTGCCTGGTGTGTGTGTAAAGCGAAATAAATAGTGTGAGTTTAGAAGGTGATTTAGGCATTTCTTTGGCAGCTCTGAATTTGTTTACCTTCTTTTTACCTACCCTTGTACATTATCCTAGTTAACCCCCTTTGAGCCTTTAGCTATTTTCTTTGACAGCCTCATATGTAGCCTAATCCATTTTTTTCAAGACCATAATTTGATCCAAATTCCTAAGCATTTTAAATTGTAGATTCATGTGACAAAATAAGAGGAAATTGGGTAAGAGGGATGCCTCAGAGTGTATTGGCACTTGAAATTGTTGTGAAAAAGAATGGCTATCATAGAGGTGTTTTATAAAAAAAAGAAAAAAATAATAAATAAATAAATAAATAAATCAAATAAGAAAAAAAATAGAAATAGAAAAATAAAAAGATAGTTGTGTTTATAATTGAATAACAAAATAGGTGAAAAGGGGTGGTAGATGAAAGGAAAGTAGAGGGGTTGTTTAAAAAGAGAGTGTTAATGGTATATTGTGATGTATTAAAGCGCTTAGGGAACATAGTCACTATTTCTGGCCAAAATAGTCCTACCTGTCCCTTAGCCTACATTACAACCTGTAAAGACCTATTTGATCCTAAGCTTAGCATTCTGATATTAGTGGAGCATTACACTAAGGGCAAGCCTATGGTCATCAGTTGCAACATATAAATTCTTTGTGAGAGAGAGAGCAAGGAGAGTCTTATACCCATGTTTTGAAAAATGCAAAACTTGTGAGTGATTATGGGTGATATATTGTGTGAGACACACATGGTTGATGATTGTTGGGTAGTTTTGTATGATTCTTTGTGCCTTAACTTGTGGATACGAATTAACCATCATCACGAGTCTATGTTGGAGGTTGAATTGTTTCTAGTAGTGATCAAGAAAACTACTCTTTGTTAGTAATTGTCGTGCATGTCTTGTTGAACATTTTGTGTTGCTATTGTGAAACTCTACCTAGGTGTTTGCATGGACGTAATATTTTATTCGAGGATGAACAAAGCTTTAAGTGTGGGGTGGTGATGTTGGGCGTATTTACACGCCTAAGAACCATAATTTACCCATATTTTAGCTAAGTTTTGAGGACAAAATATATAATTCCTGCACTTTTAGTCCATTTTCCTTTAAATGAGCTGACCTACGTGATTAGCATGTTTTTTAGGAATTAATGGTGAAGATTTCAGCACTTTATGGACTTATGAGCAACAAAGGAAAACTTCACATTAGAGGGAAGGCAACTTTTGGACTGAAAGTGATGCATGGAACTTTTTCCCGGGCAAACCCAGTATTTTTAAATACTTAAGGAGGCAGTAGCAACTTAGTGGACAATGATACTATAAAAACCCTATTGCTGAATTTTTCAGCAGTCATTAAGTTTTATCTTAATTATTCAGTTTACAGATTCTGTAAGTTTTGGGACAAAGAAAAACGCTACACGAACGGCTAGAGAGGGAATCACGTCATTCTCATAGTGACGCCAATTCATCTTCATCGTGAGATTGCTATAGTTTTGGTATGATGATGATGTCTTCATTGATTTCCGTTGTAATCATGAGTAGATAAACTTCTCTGTTAGGGTTATGGAAGCCTCGTAATATATTATCTATTACTATGAGTTTGTGAATTCTTGATGTGTATGCTACTTATATCATTACTCTCTTCGTTTTAATTGAATTCTTATGGTTGCAAACGTAGGAATATGCCAGTATATCATTAAATTGTTCGAGAGAAAAGTTACATGTTTGGAAAAGAGAGTGTGACAAGAAAATAGGGCTACCAACCCCTGTTTACACGTTAATGCCTTAACTGGATTAACTTTCTTGGAGAGTTCGTACCATTAGTTATACACTTTAGGCTCAGGAGAGTTAAAGTGAAATAATCCTTGATGGTTGGGAAACACTAGGATTTACCATTACAATACGAATCTCTATAAGTGCATGCATGTCTAAATTCCGCATTACTCATAGTTAATAGATACGTAGAACTTACAAGGTGGACATAACCCTAACTTACAAATCTCTGTGATTAAATCTTACTAAATACATCGTCTTATTCGTTACTTTGATATTAGTAGTTTACGCATAATCAAATCCCCCCTTTTCCGTGGAATTTTCAACCAACAGTCTACTAATAATTGCAACACTTAGTGACCAAGTATTCCCTATGGGATTCGACACCCAACCAGTTGGGTTCTATATTTGACAGCGACCGCTTACACTTTCTAACGAGAGCTGTAGTTTAGGCGTTATCAATCATCATATAATATCTTGAACACTTACTAACTTTGAATCCTTATGAGTATCACCACATCCTAAATTCACACCATCTAGATCTTCAACTCTCATTTATATTTGCTCATTCTTCAAGATTTCAAACTTAGATTCTAACTCTTAACACTGATGTCTTCAACCATTTAATAAACCATACTACTTACTTCATACTCCGCTAATACAACATAATATCATATCTCTAAACTTGTATTTTTATCTAAACCATGAGAATCAAGATCATACAAAAAAGGCTCAACATCATCTACCCATAACTTCTTAACTTAGCTATTAAGAACATCATATATATATATAACTAGTCTCCTTCCACTTAGCAACTCAACAATACTACTAATCACACAAAACACATAATACCCTTAGAAAATAATGCAACCCCATATCACCTTGGGAATACTTCTTCATCATACATACAACATCATATTCAATTACAAATTAAAATGGACTCAAACTCTTGCACATACTATTCAAGCCTACTAGATCACTTTCATATAACTACCATCACTAACCAAGAATTCATTACATACACCTTGATGACCATCAATTGTTCAAACTTAATGTCTAGTGCTAAACTGTAATACCTCATACTTTTCCTAGCTTGAAAAGTTTCCTAAGAATGTTAGAAGCTTTCTTTGAAAGATGAATCCACTTTTTATACTCATGGTATTTTCAAGAGTTTTACTTTTTATCATGTGGGGAATCGAATAAGCTTTCCATCCATACTAAATTGACCCAAATTTGACACCCGAGTGAAGAGTTAGAGCCCTTTTAGTGAGATTGTGTACCACCTAGGCCTTCAGCGCGTCGCGGGGATAGCTCAAATGGCAATTGTTAATTTCCAGTGTTTCTCTACAATAGTGGCGCATTGCGCCAAACTTCCAGGTTGCATACAAGGTGGAAACACGATAGCTTCGAGTTGCGCCACCGTGCAATTTCCCATTTGTCACTTTCCAATGACTTGCTGCAATAGTGGCTCGTCGCTCTAAGGATGAAAATTAGGAAATTTTCTCAGAAATTAAAGATGCGTCCAGGGTTAAAAGGGTCAATTTCCCACCTCTATATATACCCAATAACATGTGATTTAGTCATTATTCACCCAAAATATACTAGTTTTTCTCCAAGTTTCTCTTAAGAACAAGCAAGGGTTTCTATTGGGGATTCAAATTCATGAAGGTTTCACCATCAATACTTAAGAAATAACATCCTAGGTATGCATAGTGTTCATTCATGGACTCCTTTCGTCCATGAAGCCCACGAATCTCTCTTTTAAAGTCAAGATTTTAGATTTTCTTTATGAACTTCATGTTGGGTTTATTTTCTTTATGTTGAGAATGATCAATTGAATTCAAATCCATGTTGGGTGATTAATGTTATGTGGAATTGATTTGTATAGATGTATATTCATGTGAACTATGATTAAACCCTAGGATGATGAAATTTGATGTTGAATCATAATGTGTAATTGTTGTATAATGGTGTCTACATATATTATGCCTATCATGTGTCTGATTAAATGCTGATATAAAGAAAAAGTGCCCAACTAGCATAATATTATGAAATCCCCATGTTTGTACAGGTTTATGTATATCACATGTTTGATGACGTGCTTTAATATATGAATTATGAATTGTGTTGTTAGTCATGTGTTCACGTAAGTCGTGCTATGTCAGTTTCTTTCCATCGAGTCCTGGGGGTACCCATACCCAATAATTTAGCTATGTGCCTAGAGTCATGTTATGTTTTCACGATACTCTCAGTCAAGATACGATCCATAGAACTCAATCAGTCATGTGACTTAGGAAATCTAAGAAATCTCAGTAATCTCAGTAGTTCAGTAATCTCTGTGATCTTAGTATTCTCAGTAAGTCTCAGTAACTTCAGTACTCTCATTCATTCCTCAGATCTCAGTAGCATTTCGTCAGTCAATGGAACTCAGTAAATTTAGTTCAGCTCTGCTAAATAATACCATTAGTTAATCAGTTTATTTCAATTAAATCAGTTCAGTTTAGTTAATCCGTTCAGTGTTTATTCAGTTGGGAGTAGGATTTAGCACAAAGTAAACCTAAGGATGGGGACTCACCTATTATTTAGTGGAGGGTATGATCCTTAGAAAAAATCCTTGTGTTCTAGAACTACGTAGTCAGCATAGGTTGAGATGCATCCTACGTGTTTAGGGATGTATTTATATCTCATTGGCTTACCTACTAGGAGGGGTTGATGGAAGAGCTCCCTATCAGCGAGGGTATACTCACAACAGGTCTTTACCAGTGGTGCGATACTGATACCCTTCCAGATGAGGTTACAGGTTGGACCCCACCAGTTCAGTTCTGGGGTATGTTGGTTAGAAGATCACTTCCCACAGTTACACTTTTAGTTTCAGTCTCAGCCTCAGTAAAAGAACTCAAATAGTTTTTCAAATTTCAGGACTGTCAGACACAGTCAACTCAGATATAAAACAGAATTCAAATAGTTCCATCAGATTTAGAACTATCAAATATAGTCATTTATGTTATCAGTTATCAAAACTCATGTCATTGGTATCTATCTTCAGGATAGTCAGATACAGTCAACCAGACCAGTTCTTCATAATCAAAACTGTCAGACATAGTTATTCATGTATCAGTAACATAGTAGCAGTCTCTCAGGTATCAGTAATTTTATGTTATTAGTAAAACTCAGTAGTTAGAACTCAGTATTTAGTCCTAGCATGATCTCAGTTACAGCTACGTATACATGCATGTATTCTCACATTTATGTTGTTCAGTCAGTTAGTATTGTTCATGCATATGAACCTATTGTATTCAGCCTACTTCACTTGCATACCAGTACATTCAAAGTACTGACGCATTTGTGCTATGGTGTCTTATACCATAGGTTTAGAAGCACGAGCTCCAGAGAATTAGTAGCATCCCAGTTCAGCGATCAGAGTCAGCAGTGAATCCTCATCCTTCGAGGACATGATTATTTCATTACTAATTTAGTTTTCAATTTATTTCAGTAGTCGAAGTTAGTTGGGGACATGGCCCATCAACTCCTTATTCAAACAGTTTATAGGCTTTCAGACTATAGCATGTTAGACAGTTATTTTAGATTTACTTTGGCATTATTATACCATTTTCAGACATTGTTTATCAGATGTTCATTAAGTTTTGAACCTTATGGCCATTCAATTCATATTTCTGCATTTTATGGAATATTATGCAGTATACAGGTATAGATATTGGTCATGAGTTAACTTGTGGTCCTTCGAGGTCATGAGCACCGTGTAGCATTTCGGGTACCAAATTAGGGGCGTTACAAACTTGGTGTCAGAGCCTAAGGTTCAATAGTGTAGGAAGTCTGAAAATCCGCATCTAGTAGAGTCTTGTACATGTGTGTGCTGTGCACCATACTTATGTGCAGGAGGATATAAGATGTTTTAGGAACAGTTTCCCTTCTTTCAGTATTCATGTTGTTCCACTGAGCATGAGCTCCAGTTAAACTCTCAATCTAATCTGCTTCTTCCCTTAGTTTACAAATCATGCCTCCCAAAAGGGCTAACGATGGGGTAAATAGAAGTCAGTCAGCACTTCAGCCAATCCAGGTAGATCCCCTAGACGAGCATGTCTCCCATATAGAATTCAGGACTGCATTTACTACTCTAGCCAGTTTAGTCATAGTTCAGAATGAATGGCCAGCTACTGTTCCAGCCAACCCAGTGGCCAATGTCACTACATCCAGGATTCGGGACTTCACCCGAATAAATCCTCCTTTATTCACCGGTTCCAATTCCAAAGAGGATCCACAAGAGTTCCTTGATCAAGTTCATAAAGTCATAGATATCATCGAAGTGACTTCCAGTGAGAGCATATATTTAGCCACCTATCACCTATAAGATATAGTCCATTGATAACGCTCAATCTACAGCTCTTGTAGGAGTGTAAAGTGGTCGTTAGCAAATATAGAACCCAACCTGGGTTGGGTATCGATCCCACAGGGAATATCTCGGTCAACAAATAAGCAACGATTACTAGACTTTTAGTGCAAGTCTCGTGACAAGGGGGATTGTAATGTGTAACCACAATATTAAAGTAAAAACTGAAATAGCAAAGTAAATAGAAAGAATGTTTAGTAGGTTGTAAAACAATGAGAATTGAAGAGTTGGGGTTATGTCCACCTTCTGAGTTATACGTCTCTATTGGCTATGAGTGTGTTGAATTTCGACATGCATGTGCTTATAGAGAATTGTATTCGATGGTAAATCCAGGCGTCTTTCGACCTATTCGACGATTATTTCACTTTAACTCTTTCGAGCTTAAAGCATGTCTAACGGTACGAATTCTCCAAGAGGTTAATCTAGTTACGGCACTAACTGTTTAATAGGGGATGGGACCCTACTACCTTGACATTATCTCTTTTCCAGACAGATAACCTTTCTTTTGAACAAGTTAAATGTTATACTGGTGTATTCTTGTGTTTGCAACCACAAAGAATTTAGATTAAGATGAAGAGAATAATGATATAAGCAGCATACGTGTCACGAACTCACAAACTCATAGTAATAGATAGTATCTCATTCGGCTTCCATAACCCCAACAGAGAGGTTTAGTTACCCATGAATGCGTAGGAGATCACAATTGGCATTGTTGTTATACCACAATAATGATGAATTTTGTGTAGCCCAAAAGTGGTAGGTGTTTAGGCGTGAATTCCTAGGCAAAGTAACGTTTCTCTTGTTGCGGAAATTAAGAATTGAATAGATGAATAGAAGAAGAAAATAGAATTAAAGGAAAGATTCGGAATCGAGAAGTAAAATGTAAGATGGTGAATGGTGAATGTAAGAATCTGAATGAATAAAAATCTCTAGCATGATAGGGTATTTATAATACCCATATCCTAATCCTACTAAGCTAATGAAATATCTAACCAAGTACTACTAAGCTAATGAAATACTTAACCCAATTGTACTAGGTTAATGTATCATTATCCTAATCCAAATAAACTAATGAAATACTTAACCCAATTGTACTAGGTTAATGTATCATTATCCTAATCCAAATAAGTTACTGCAAGTCCCCAAAGTCTTCAGAAATGTTGTTTTAGCCCGGGACAGATTTTCCATGCATCACTTTTGGTCCTTAGGCGTCCAAGTTTCCTTTTCTCCTTCCGTGAAGTTTTCTCTGGCATCAAGTTATCCATAAAATGCTGAATTCTGCATCATTTATACCTGAAACTTTGCTAATCATGTTCGTTAGATCACTTATAGGAAAAAGGACTAAAAGTGCATGAAATATATAATTTGTTCTCGAAACATGGCACAAATATGGGCAAAATATATTGATATAGGCGCGTAATATCGCCTATCATCAACACCCCACACTTGAAGCTTTGTTCGTCCTCGAACAAACTATCATGTCCATCTAAACATCAACTTAGGGTTTCACAGTATCAACACAAAATATTCGTCAAGATAGGCACAACAATTATCAACAAAGAGTAGTTTTCTGCTCATTAGTATAAACAATTCAACCTCCAACATAGACTCGTGATGGTAGTTAATTCGTATCCAAAAGTTAAGGTACAAAGAATCATACACAACTATCCTGAACTCATCAACCATGTGTGTCTCACAATATATTACCCATAATCACTCACAAGTATAGCATATTTTTTCAAACATGGGTATCAAAATATCCTTGCTCTCGCTCTCACAAAGAATTCATATGCAGCAACTAATGACCATAGGCTTGCCTTTAGTGTAATGCTCCACTAAATGTCAGAATGCTAGGCTTAGGATCAAGTAGGTCTTTTGATGGTTGTAATGTAGGCTAAGGGACGGGTAGGACTATTTTGGCCAGAAATAGTGACTAAGTTCCTAAGCATTTTAATACATCACATTGTATCATTAACATTTTTCTTTCAACCTTTCTTCTTTCTTTTATTCTACCACCCTTGTTCTCCTCTTTTGTTTTTCAATTTTAAGCATAACTCACTTTTCAGCTTTCTTTTCTTTTTTTTCTTTTCATAACATACCTCTTATGATAGCACTTTCTTTTTCATAACACATTCAAGCACCACTGCAATTTAAAGCATCATACTTCACCCAATTTCCTCTTATTTCGTCACATGACTTTATACGTTAAAGAACTTAGGAATTTGGATCAAATTACGGTCTTGAAAAAAATGGATTAGGCTTACATATGAGGTTGTCAAAAAAGTAGGCTAAAGGCTCAAAAGGGTTTAACTAGGATGATGTCCATGGGTAGGTAAAATGAAGGTAAACATGTATAGGTCGCCAAAGAAATGCCTAAATCATTTCCTAAACTTACACTCCTTATTTTCGCTTTGCATACATACCGGGCAAGTTCTAGCATCAGCCACAAACATAGAATATGCAATATCCTCACACACACAAGGCACATGGTCGACTTTATTGGAAGTAGTATAGACTCTCTACCCAATAAGTGAAGGAATTGAACCACACAATATCACATAATGAGTCACAATTAGAGACTAAACGTCTCAATAGTCATGATTTTAGCACCTCCTCTTGTTATAATCTCATGCTGCCTATTAGAATAATTTCATGCGAAGCTAAGTAAAAAAATTACTATGTAAAAAAATTACTACTAAAAATGAAACAAAAAAAAATGAAACAAATAAAACAAAGTAAACAAAGTGAACAAACATAACATCTATAGATGCGGTAGACAAGTATAGCATGCAATACCGCCACCCCACACTTAAACGGGACACTGCCCTCAGTGGAAAGTAAATACGAAGAACCTGGTCAGTCGGACTCTTCCTTAATGTCGGGGGTCATACCCCCTTCATCGAAATCATCATAAGAGTTGTCGTCAAAGTTCTCCTCCACATCAGAATCTGGCAAGCGTCGATCGTCATCGGTCGGCACATCATCATCAAGAGGTTCCTCAAAGTATGTACCTACTCCACATATCTCCCGTGCATGCATATTCATTGGATAGTCATGGTCCAGCTGTTGGAGCTCTGCAGCAGTTGGAACACGACCTCCACTCATCATTGTGAACCGTGTCATGCCATAAAGATGACGGAAGAAACTCTCATCTCAAGCATGTCTCTCCGCAGTAGTAAGGTTGACACCATGTGTTGTTTCAGCATCTTTGACCTTTGTGAGGTCAACCTTCTTTGGGTTATGTGGGAGTTTGTGATCAGCCGGTTCCTCTTCGATATCCTCCTTCCACAAGATTGCCGTCAACAGATTACCAAAAGTGAAGTGGGACCTCTTGTGTAGTCTGGCCTTCCGCATTGTAGAACAAATAATTGCCCCATTGTTGATAGGGACATTCGTCATCAATGCATATACCAGGCACACTCTATCTCTTGTTATCTTGGTGTATTGCGTCCCAGGAATAAGGCATGAGTTGACGATGCGCAACCAGATTTTTGCTTCCCTATTCAAAGGAGCATAGGGGAAGGTGTTGTGTTGTCCGGTGTCTTGGTGTCTGCTCCACCTTGCCATGGATCTACTTCCACAAAGTGTGTGTCGAATTGCTCTATAAGGAGGTCTGTTGTACAGTTCTTTGAATGGTGCTGGATCGACCGAAGGTAAGCCAAGAAAGGAGTTGATCAAATCCGCGTTGAGCTGTAAAATTGGCCCCGAATCTTGACTTCGCTTCCTGTGGTTTTCGGCGACCAGTTGGCGTAAAATTCTCTTGTAAAATCAAGATTACATTCTCCCATGTCGCGGAAGATGAAATCCAGATTCAATGCCATGATTTTTGCCAACATACGCGGTTCTTTCTTTGCTAGGCTGTCCTTATTGATCAAGTCTACATGAACATATTTTCTTTCCTTGTTGTTCCTATACCATTCTTTGGCTTCCTCCTAAAGAACCCATTTTATTCCAAACATTCGGCGGGGTAATTGCATTGAGGATGATTCTCCTTGGTCCTTGCGACCTCTCTTCTTGCCCTTTTGGGATGTGGTAGCCTTATCTTGTCTCGCCTTAGGTGCCATTGTTCCTGAGATTTAAACAATATTTCATGTTAGCATCAACTCAATGGAAACAATCTATAAACAAGCAATCAGGGTACCACCCCACACTTAGGTTCGTTGATACAAATCAGTGAAGTGAAAGTGGTCGATTACTTAGACTTCGTGGACATACGTTTAAGGATCTATATTCCGACAAGAAAATCAGCGATGTATCACTTCTTGCAACCTTTGCAATACGTTCATGTTAGGTAAAACAAGACTACTACATAGGGGTTTCATCATGGTATAGTTTCTATCAACAATTACAACCTCCTATGTCGGTAGGCAACTATAAGTCTTATCCCGATGAACGGGATAGCCTAACATGTAGGTATACAAGTGACAAGTCTATGAAATGTTCATAATCATAGCAATTCTGCAAAGAGTATGACAATGCAATTAAAACCAAATTCAAGTCGGAAATAAGTTAAGATTATCCTAACGTACATGTTCACTCACATGGTTTTGCATCAACAATTCAAACACTTTAACATCACCAATATTTCTTCAAGATGTAGCAATTCATGATAGACATAGCAACGTAGTACTTACGAGAAATAGATGAAGAATAAAAGAGTACTTACGTGATTGAAGCCTTTGGAGATGTTCTCGTGAATTGAAAGAGCAAAAAGAAAAATTTTGAGATGATTTGGAGTGATGTGCGGCGCCTTTAGGTCAAGTTTCAATGTGTTTATATTTCAAGACTAAGTCCCCTTTATATAGGAAAAGAATGGGTCAGGTTTTGACCCATTTAAAATCAGTTTTGGAGACAAAAAGGGACCATAGGCGGCGCCTTTAGCTTTGCCCATGCATCATAGGCGGCGCCTAATGCAAAGCATAAGCTAGCATAGGCGGCGCCTAGTGTAATTCATAAAGGGACCATAGGCGGCGCCTAGTGCATGGCATATGAGATTCCGAGACCAAATGCTTTTGCAAAGTCGGCGCCTATGCTATAGCATACTTGAGCATGGGCGGCGCCTATGCCCTTGCACACTAGAATCCGAGACCTTAGGCTATAGTATAGGCGTTGCCTTGTATGTGACCTAGTTTTACCTAGGCCTAGCCTTGCTCGATGCCTATTTTGTCATGAGCAATGATCAATCCATAGCCTTATGCATCTTTATTCCAAACTTACCACCTTTACCATACACTACGTCCAAATTGTCATTTGAAACCAATCTCCTCGTTGAATACCTCTTGCACCTATATTTGCTCAAAACCAATGAAAACGATTAGTACGATGGGTTGCCTCCCACCAAGCTCCTTGGTTTTGGTCGTGGAACGACTCTTATTTTTGGATTTTCTTTTATCAAAAGCAAAACAAGTACTTAGAATGAAAGAAAGACAAAAATGATAAATGACAAATGATAAATGATGGGTTGCCTCCCATCTAGCGCCTTATTTATTGTCGTGGCTCGACATAGTTACCTCGAGTACTTAGACTTCGTCGAGATAAGTGATGGCCAGATAATTCATCGAGTCAAGAGGACCGATATAAGGTTTAACACGTTGACCATTCACCTTGAAGAAAACACCATTATTGTCTTCCAATTCAACTACTCCAGACGAGTAGACATGGATAACTTTGTATGAACCAGACCATTTAGACTTTAACTTACCTGGGAACAACTTCAATCTAGAGTTGAAGAGAAGTACCATATCATCCTTTTGGAAGTTACGTCGAACAATCCGCTGATCATGATACTTCTTCATCCGCTCCTTGTATAGGTCCGATCTTTTATATGCATGGAGACGGAACTCATCTAATTCGTTCAGCTGCTCCATCCTCAGATTCATTGCATCATACCAACTCCAATTCAATTGCTTCAATGCCACAATACCTTATGCTCGAGCTCGATGGGTAAATGACAATCCTTCCCATAAACTAGTTGATAAGGGGACATGCCAATGGGTGTTTTAAATGCAGTCCTATACGCCCATAGTGCATCATCTAATTTCTGAGACCAATCCTTCCTATTAGCATTGACCGTCTTCGCAAGGATTTGCTTGATCTCCCTATTGGAAACCTCTACTTGTCCACTAGTTTGTGGGTGATAAGGCGTGGCTACCTTATGTTGCTTGACACCATACTTGGCCAACACGGATTTGAATAGCTTATTGCAAAAGTGAGATCCTCCATCACTTATGATAGTACGTGGCACTCCAAAGCGAGAGAAGATATTCCTCTTTAAGAACGCTACAACATGCTTTCCTTCGTTGTCAGCCAACGCTACAGCTTCAACCCATTTCGAGAAGTAATCTACAGCAACTAAGATGTACTTCATTCCAAACGAATTCATGAATGGACCAATGAAATCAATACCCCATACATCAAAGAGTTCTACCTCAAGAATTTTGGACATAGGCATCTCATGGTGTTTCAAAATAGCACCTTGACGCTGGCATTGGTCGCACCTTCTAACATAGTCATAGGCATCTCAAAATATCGAAGGCCAATAGTAACCACTTTGCAATACTTTCCTTGCCGTTCGATTGCCTGCATGATGTCCTCCAACTTGGGAAGTGTGGCATGCTTCCAAAATATTAGGCACCTCTACATGGGATATACATCGTCGAATAATACCATCCGCACAGCGTCGAAACAAATATGGCTCATCCCAATTTATCTTTGAGTGTCCAAGAATTCATCTTTTGGTAGTCCATGCATACTCTCCATCCAGTGACGGGTCTGAGTGGAATAAGCTCATTCTTTGCATTCGCAACCACCGTCATGCCTCCTTTCTTGGGAACACATTGTACCGGGCTTACCCATGTACTATCAGAGATTGGATACACAACCCCCGCGTCTAACCACTTGATAATTTCTTTCTTCACCACTTCTTGCATAGGTGGGTTTAGACGTCTTTGATGCTCAATGGTGGGTGTGCAATTCTCTTCAAGCTGAATCTTGTGTGTACAAATCCCAGGAGGAATACCAATAATATCCGCAATGGTCCATCCAATGGCTCTAATATACTTCCGTAGAATAGCAATGAGAGCTGCAACTTGTTGCTCACCCAAATCTGCTGCCACAATGACTGGAAGTGTGTTTCCGCTTCCTAAGATCGCATACTTTAAATGACTTGGCAGCTCCTTCAATTCTAATATGGGTGGCTCTTCAATAGATGGCTTATCTGGTGGTGTGGGTCGATTCTTGAGATCAAGGTCCAGCTTCTTGGGAGCATAACGATATGTCCCTAATTCCGCTAGAGCACAAATAGCTTCTTCACAATTTTCAGCATCCTCAGTCTCTCCATTCATGAGCACAACCGCCAAAGGGTCATTAATAATTTGCTCTTCTTCAAGAAATTCTTTCTCATCATCAAAGAAAACATCAGCCACCGAAAATACACTCAGATCTTTGGGTTGCTTCATTGATTTGCACACATCAAAGCGAACTACTTCGTCATTTATTCGGAATGAAAGCTCATTGGCTCTTAAATCAATGAGCACACTTCCTGTAGCAAGGAAAGGGCGTCCCAATATTATGGGAACTTTTGAGTCTGCCTCACAATCCAAAATAACAAAGTTTGCCGGAAAGATGAATGAAGAAACCTTTACCAATACATCACATAGAATACCAACAGGTCATTTTACCAATCTATCCGTCATGACAAGCCTCATGTTGGTTGGAGTAGGATCACCCAACCCCAACTTCTTGTAGATTGATAATGGCATCAAATTAATGTTGGCACCTAAGTCACATAATGCTTTGGCAAAATTCAAAGATCCAACGGTGCAAGGAATAGTGAAAGCTCCGGGGTCGGCCTTCTTCTGAACTATCGATCGGGTAGCGATTGCGCTGCAATGATGAACATCTTCTTTCAACTCATAAATTACTGCCCGCTTCTTTGTCAAAAGATCCTTCATAAATTTCGCATACCCAGGCATTTGTTCAAGTACCTCCACTAATGGAACATTAATGGTAAGCTGCTTTAACATAGTTATGAATTTGTTGAACTTTGTATCATCCGCCACCTTCTTTAATATTTGTGGAAAAGGTGGTGGTGGGTATGGAAGTGTTCTCTCCAAGGCTTTCTTCTCCTCTTGCTTCTATTTTTCCACTTTTTCAGGCTGTACGTCGCTGGGTGTGACGTCCTTGATGTCTTTCGCGGACTCCTCTCCTATTGCGTTGCCATCCAAGTCTGCAGCTTCATCAACCACTTGCTTGCCTCTTGCTGAAGTTTCCAGTACCTTACCACTTCTGGTAGTGATGGCCATGCATGACCCATCATTCCTTGGGTTTTGCACAGTATCGCTAGGTAGAGTGCCGGCCTTTCTTTGATTGAGTGCTGCTGAAAGTTGGCTCAATTGCTGCTCTATTTGCTTGATTGAAGTGGAATGTGAATCAACTAATTGTTTCATGGAGGACAAATCATTAATTACCTCCGTTACTCCCGCGCTCGTTGCTTCTACTCCTTTCAATAATTTAGCCATCATGTCTTCCATACATTCAGAATTAGATGTGGTGGCATCACGTCTACCAAGGGGAACGTACAGACCACTCTTTTCATTCTTGTTCTTCCAACTACCTTGGTCCTTGTTTCCAGATTTATCATAATAGTTCCGACCTTGGTTTCCTTGGGTATTCCCACGGAAACCCCCCTGATTGTTCAAGTAGTTGGCCTCTTCTTCCAAATCAGATTCGTCTCTCCCTTTAGACGCAATAGATTTCACTTTTTCGGTCTTCCCTGAAAATAAATGCTTTGTAAGAAGATCCATTTGTGTTTTCATATGCGCCATATCTTGATCACGTTCTTCTTCTCTTCTTCTTTGGTCTGCAGTCATGCCAATAGATAAAGTAGGGCTTGCTACCTCAAAATCCCTGGTATGCCAAGCTCTACTTTGCTTCGTCATACGATCTAGCATATTGCTTGCTTGACCAAAGGTGAGGTCCATAAAAGATCCTCCAGCTGCATTATACACCACTGGTTTAGTTATTGAATTCAAGGCTCTGTATAATATCTCCATTAGGCTCTGTATAATATCTCCACATCGAGGATTATTTCACTTTAACTCTTTCGAGCTTAAAGCGTGTCTAACGGTACGAATTCTCCAAGAGGTTAATCCAGTTACGGCACTAACTGTTTAATAGGGGATGGGACCCTACTACCTTGACATTATCTCTTTTCCAGACAGATAACCTTTCTTTCGAACAAGTTAAATGTTATACTGACGTATTCTTGTGTTTGCAACCATAAAGAATTTAGATTAAGATGAAGAGAATAATGATATAAGCAGCATACGTGTCACGAACTCACAAACTCATAGTAATAGATAGTATCTCATTCGGCTTCCATAACCCCAACAGAGAGGTTTAGTTACGCATGAATGCGTAGGAGATCACAATTGGCATTGTTGTTATACCACAATAATGATGAATTTCGTGTATCCCAAAAGTGGTAGGCGTTTAGGAGTGAATTCCTAGGCAAAGTAACGTTTCTCTTGTTGCAGAAATTAAGAATTGAATAGATGAATAGAACAAGAAAATAGAATTAAAGGAAAGATTCGGAATCGAGAAGTAGAATGTAAGATGGTGAATGGTGAATGTAAGAATCTGAATGAATAAAAATCTCTAGCATGATAGGGTATTTATAATACCCATATCCTAATCCTACTAAGCTAATGAAATATCTAACCAAGTACTACTAAGCTATTGAAATACTTAACCCAATTGTACTAGGTTAATGTATCATTATCCTAATCCAAATAAACTAATGAAATACTTAACCCAATTGTACTAGGTTAATGTATCATTATCCTAATCCAAATAAGTTACTGCAAGTCCCCAAAGTCTTCAGAAATGTTGTTTTAGCCCGGGATAGATTTTCCATGCATCACTTTTGGTCCTTAGGCGTCCAAGTTTCCTTTTCTCCTTCCGTGAAGCTTTCTCTGGCATCAAGTTATCCATAAAATGCTGAATTCTGCATCATTTATACCTGAAACTTTGCTAATCATGTTCGTTAGCTCACTTATAGGAAAAAGGACTAAAAGTGCATGAAATATATAATTTGTTCTCAAAACATGGCACAAATATGGGCAAAATATATTGATATAGGCGCGTAATATCGCCTATCATCATCCATACATGGTATAAATAGTGAAAGGTAGACAAGGGTACAGATATAGAGCCCATAGAGTGGGAAGTGTTTTCTATTGCTTTCTTAGATAGGTTATTTTCCATAGAGAAGAACGAAGACAAAGAGATAGAGTTTATCAATATTAGGTAAGGTACAATGAGCGTAAAAGAATACTTCCTTAAGTTCATTCAGTTATCTAGGTACGCCCCCCATATAGTAGCAGAAAGTAGATCTAGAATGAGTAAGTTTATGTCATGGGTATCATGTAGAGTGGTTAAGGAGTGTAGGACTGCAATATTGGTTAGTGACATGGACATATCTAGGCTTAAGGTCTATGCTCAACATATTGAATAGTATAAGTTTAAGAAGAAGAAGAGAGAAAGCAAGAGAGCCAGAATAGGTAGTTATAGTTTTACTCGACATGGGTCACAGGATGGTAATCATTCTTAGTTGTGCCAAAAATGGTCATCCCCAGTTCACTCTTCAGCTAGTGCCTCAGTATCAAAGTTCAGAAATGACTGTAAGAATGGGGGATCAGGCTCCAAGATCAAGAGTAGTGGAGCAGGTTTCTTATTCATCCGCTTTGTGAAGAGTGTAGTAAGCATCATAAGGGTGTGTGTAAAGTCAGCAGTGGTGTATGTTTCAGATGTGGTGAGTTAGGTCTTAAGGTCAGATATTTCCCCAGTCAGTTTATCAGAGTCATCTTCGCTCGTCAGCTCAGTTCGGTCGCCCAAATCAGCAGGGTGCCAATTCCAGTGTTATCAGTGGGCAACGCCTAAATAGCCTCATTGTACTTCAGTCCTGACAAGATCAAGAAAGTCCTTCTGATGCAGTCACTGGTAAGTTACAGATCCCTTATTTTTATGTTCATATTTCTTCAGATTCAGGAGTTTTAGTTTGCTTAGTATTACGAATCATGTTCCAAGAACATAGAAATTTCAGACTCAGGTTTTGTAGCTCATGACTCGGGCACTTATGTCATGTTTTACCATATGTTTAGTCCATATGACTCATGCTCTACTCCTATTGATCAGTCAATTTTAGATTACGTCATGTATACCTCTAGTTTAAATCTCTTGATAAATCCATAATATTGGTGTTCCATTTCTCAGGCCTTAGTGGATTATTGAAGTTGATATAGTATTTGTTTGAGCTCGAATCCTTGCCTATGCCAATCTTTCCCCAAGTAGTTATCAGTATCCAGTATCAGTACTTTAATATCATTTTAAACCTCAATTATCAGAACCCAGCATTCAGTTCTAGTAAGAATCTCAGTTATAATTTTAGTTATACAACCAACTTCAGTTCAGTAATCAGATCAGAAACTCAGTTCAGTCCCAGACTTGCTTGACTAATGCTACAGCTACCAGTTACTCAGTAAGTAATATTTTAGTACTTCAGTCTACAGAATATTACTGAACTATGTTATCCGCCTGGCCTTATGTTCTCAGATAATTTTGTATTTTATGAATTCACGCCTAGATATCTCACGTTACTTAGTTAGTCCCTTTCTCAAATTCATAAAAACTCCATATTCTTAGCCCAGTTATTCAAACTACCATTCAATCTTACATGCCTAGTACCTAACTATTAATAAGTCAGTAGATCAAATGAGCCAGTCGATAAGGAATTATTTTAAATAGCCAGTATTTTAGTCTAGCAGTCAGTCAGACAAGTTCGTATAGTTTGGTTTTCCATCTTTCCACCTATTTGTATAATCTGAAATCTCATGAATGAAACCATTCTAAGATGAATCAATCACGTAGATATAATCTTGGCTCAGTTCATGTATCATGCCTCAATTTCATATCTTAGTTAATCAGTCACGACTCGGATACTAGGTTCCTTGTGCATCGTTTCAGTCTTTAATATCTCTGCAAAGCTAGTATTCTTCGAGAGACCTAGTGTCCCAAGGGGAAGATACCCCATAATTCCTTAATGCTCTCATGCCTTAAACTAAGTTCTCTTCGCATAAAGAATCCAGTTTAGAGTAGAGGATACTCATAAGTTGACCCTCAAAGTCCCAACCTCAACTGTGAGCCAGGTATTCATAGGTTTAGTTCAGTTCATGATGTTTAGTTCGTATGCCATGTATCAGACCAGACTCAGTTAGGTTCTCATGTTTTTTCTCATGCATGTTTAGTAACACGATCTTGGGTTCATTAGCATTTCTGGTTAAGATAATATTTCTCCTTAGTCTTACTCAGTTTCATGTTCAGTGATCATCACAAACTTGTTACTAAGTACCCTTGTATATTCAACCATGCATTTATATATCAGTATAGGCATGTAATTATACATTAGCCATAAATTCTCACTGCGAGAAATTCAGTTCATCAGAATATTCAGTCATGTACTCATAAGTCAATTATCAGTCATGCATCAGATATGCATGAATTCAGCTTATTAGCCATACATCAGATATGCATGTTCAGTATGTTATATTTAGCCATCAATCATAACAATCATAAAATCATATTCCATACAGTCTTGTTTAGTATGTATGTCCATTTGTATTCTTTCCCTCTCACTCAGTCTCATTCAAGGACGAATATTCTCAAGGGGGAGATATTGTAATACCCCATACTTTTTCTAGCTTGAAAAGTTTTCCAAAAATGTTAGAAACTTTCTTTGAAAGATCAATCCACTTTTTGTACATGTGGTACTTTCAAGATTTTCACTTTTTGTCATATGGGGAATCAAATAAGCTTTCCATCGAAACCAAATTCTCCTAAATTCGACACTCGAGTGAAAAGTTAGAGCCCTTTTAGTAAAATAGTGTATCACCTGGGCCTTCAGCACGTAGCGGAGATAGCTCAAATGGCAATTGTCAATTTCCAGTGTTTCTACGCAATAGTGGTGCATCGCTCCAAACTTTCAGGTTGCAGACAAGGTGGCAACGCGATAGCTCCGCATCGCGCCACCGTGCAACTTCCCATTTGTCACTTTCCAGTGACTTGGCACGATAGTGGCGCGTCGCGCCAAGGATGAAAATTGGGAAATTTTCTCAAAAATCAAAGACACGTCAAAGGTTAAAAGGGTAAATTTTCCACCCATATATATACCCAATAACACGTGATTTAGTCATTCTTCACCTAAAATATACTAGTTTCTCTCAAGTTTCTCTCAAGAACAACCTAGGATTTCTATTGGGGATTCAACTTCAAGAAGGTTTCATCGTCAATACTCAAGAAATCACATCCTAGGTATGCATAGTATTCATTCATGGACTCCTTTCGTCCATGAATCCCAAGAATCTCTTTTCTAAATTCAAGATTTTACATTTTCTTTATGAACTTCATATTGGATTTATTTTGTTTATGTTGAGAATGATCAATTAAATTCAAATCCATGTTGGGTGATTAATGTTATGTGGAATTGATTTTTATAGATGTACATTCATATGAACCTATGATTAAACCCTAGCATGATGAAATTAGATGTTGAATCATGATGTGTAATTGTTGTATAATGGTGTCTACATATATTATGCCTATCATGTGTTTGGTTAAATGCCGATATGAATGAAAAGTGCCCAACTAGCAAGATATTATGAAATCTCCATGTTTGTACATGTTTATGTATATCACATGTTTGATGAAGTGCTTCAATTAATGAATTATGAATTATGTTATTGGTCATGTATTCACGTATGTCATACTATGTCAGTTTCTTTCCATCGAGTCCTGGGGGTACCTGTACCCGACAATTTAGTTATGTTCCTAGAGCCATGTCATGTTTTCATGATACTCTCAATTAAGCTACGATCCATAGAACTCAGTCAGTCATGTGACTTAAGAAGTTTCAAAAATCTCAGTAATCTCAGTAGTCCAGTAATCTCCGTGATCTCAATATTCCCAGTAAGTCTCAGTAACTTCAGTACTCTCAGTTAGTCCTTAGATCTCAGTAGCATTCCATCAGTCAACGAAACTCGATAAATTTATTTCAGCTCCACTAAATGATATCATCAATTAAGTAGTTCAGTTTAGTTAAATCAGTTCAGTTTAGTTAATCCATTCAGTGTCTATTTAGTTGGGAGTAGGATTCAGCACCGAGTGAACCGAAGAATGGGGACTCATTTGTTATTCAATGAAGGGTGTGATCCGTAGAATCAATCTTTATGTTCAAAAACTACAAAGCCAGCGTAGGTTGAGATGCAACCTACACATTTAGAGATATATATACATCTTATTGGGTTACCTACTAGGAGGGGTTGACGAAAGAGCTCCCTATCAGTGAGGGTATACTCACAATAGGTCTTTACCAGTGGCGCGGTATTGACACTTTTCTAGCTGGGTTATAGGTTGGACCCCACCAGTTCAGTTTTGAGGTATGTTGGTAAGATGATCACTTTCTATTGTTATAGTTTTAGTCTCAGTCTCAGCGTCAGTAAAAGAACTCAGATATTTCTTCAGATTTAGGACTTTCAAATACAGACAACTCTGAGATAGAACAAAACTCAAATAGTTCCATCAGATTCAAGACTGTTAGATAAAGTCATTCATATTATCAGTTATATCAATTATCAAAACTCATATTATCAGTATTCATCGTCAGAACTATCAGATACAGTCAACCAAACCAGTTCTTCATAATCAGAACTATCAGACACAGTTATTCATGTATCAATAACATAGTGTCAGTCCCTCAGGTAGCAGTAATTCTATGTTATTAGTAAAACTCAGTAGTCAAAACTCAGTATTCAGTCCTAGCACGATCTCAGTTACAGTTACATATGCATACATGTATTCTCACATTCATGTTAGTCAGTCAGTTAGTATTGTTCATGCATATGAACCTATTGTATTCATCCTACCTCACTTGTATACCAATACATTCAAAGTACTAACGCATTTGTGCTATGATGTCTTATACCATAGGTTTAGAAGCACGAGCTCCAAAGAACCAGTAGAATCCCAGTCCAGCGATCATAGTTAGTAGTGAGTCCTCATCCTTCGAGGACATGATGATTTCATTACTAATTCAGTTTTTAATTTATTTCAGTAGTCGGAGTTAGTTGGGGACATGTCCCATCAACTCCTTATTCAGATAGTTTATTCAGACTATAGCATTTTAGAGAGTTATATCAGATTTACTTTGGTATTGTTATACCATTTTCAAACATTGTTTATCAGATGTTCATTTAGTTTTGAACCTTATGGACATTCAGTTTATGTTCCACATTTATGGTATATTATGTAGTATACAAGTACAGATATAAGTTATGGGTTAGCTTGTGGTCCTTCGAGGTCATGAGCACTATGTAGCATTCCGGGTACCAGATTCGGGGAATTACATAAACATGCTTCAAGAACCCAACCTCATATACAATTCTTACTTGGAAGTTTTAAAATAAAACATCAAGAAATACTAGTCCACTAAAACTTTATAACAAAAATAACTGATCATAATCATATGGCCTATCTTGTTATAATCCATTAACACATCCTTCTTCTACACAACATTACTATTTACCCTTTTATACATCTAAATTACTATCATAGCTCTATAAGTTTTAGCTAAGCTCCTTTTTGTAACCTCAAGGTAAGCCTAAATTAATGATATTAAACCACCAAATACTTTATTAATATCTTATACTTTTTCAAATACAACAAATACCATCAATAACTCCTCTCGTACTTTAAGAAACAATAATTAACCTTAACTAATAACTCTTTATATAGCCCCCACCAAACTAACACACAATGACATATTACCTTAACACGACTCGATAACATGCATAAGTCTATCCCTATCCTTTTCATCAATCGTCATGGCTACTTTTCTTGTCACTACTCTTTTATACCTATACTTCTAACTATAATAAGGTTCCACTATTCGTAATTCACAACACTGAAGTTTATAATCTCCTTCGAATGCATACTTTATTTAATAGTCTAGGTTTATTCTATCTCCTCTCAATAGCATTACCTGTATAAAAAGGGTCATTGGGGAATCTGAATACATATCTAGTTCTATCTCAACTGAACAACTCATAGGGATGAGGACATAACTTTCAATTTGAGGGACTTATGACATACTAAAGAGCTCCTCTCAAGCCCCTTAAGTGACTTCTAAAATTTCTGCTTATAAATCTAGGAGCATTATTTGGAGAGAAATTGGAACTTGCTAATAGTGTTATCTCGAGAATAAGTCATGGGTGAAGATGTTTTGGGTAACACACAAGTAGATAGGAGTTTCTGAAACAACAAATTTACAACACAATCTAGAGTATGAAAGGAGGGAAACTTTTCTTAAATGCCTTGTAGCCTCTCGAAGAAAAGTACAGACATCTCCATATCATTTTGCAAGACTCTACTAGACACGGCTTCATAGACACGCTAGGACACTTGAACCTTGTGATCTTATACCAAGTTTGTAATGCCCCAAAAATGGTCCTGAGATGTTATACGATGTTTAGGACCATAAGTGACCCCAAGCTAACCCTTTTACTGGCATAACTCATAAGCAACTCAATAAATATGTATAAAATGACTAAGTTTACAGTGTGGAAACATAATAGTGATGGAATTTGTAAAATTACAATACTGATGCAACTTTTATATTCTGATAAAGTCTGAAAAGTGGGACTGAATTTACATAACTCACTCTAACTGATGTCTATGAATCTCCACCATACTGACTATAGATAGCTAGGATACGACTCCAACTACCACTAATTAATACATAGGAGTAGGAAAGTGAAGTATATAAATAACATCTAACTAAAGTCCCCGAAGTAGGACTCGTCATCTACTGGCTGGAATCTGCAGCTGTCTAATTCTGACTATACATACCATGACTTGTACCTAAATTATGAGACAATGTAGCACATAGACGTATATGTGGATTAGTACGTTGAGGATGTACTGAGTATATGGGGGTGAATGCATAAGTAAAACATTATCATCATATTTTATAAAATGATGCATGCTAAATGTAAATGACTCACATAGGCTGGAGTAATCTGAAATTTGAAGATCATAAATCATGAATAATAAAGCATATAGTATAAATCTTGTAAGTCATAACACTTAATTCTAAAATCTATATTTCTTATCTATTCTCAAATCACATAGGCTAAATTAAAAAGGGCTCACCTTTTTATGTCTAAAACTAAAAGCTGTAATTCCATAATCTGAAATCTTAAGTAAAATAATAACTAAGTTTGTGAGCCTTTACACTTAGTTTTTATAAAATCTTTTCTATTAATCTTTTCTGTTAGCTAGCTGGGAGGTTCTGATAACGCTCAATCTACAGCTCTTGTAAGAATGTAAAGCGGTTGTTTGCAAATATAGAACCCAACGGGGTTGGGTATCGATCCCACAGGGAATAGCTTGGTCAACAAGTAAGCAAAGATTACTAGACTTTTAGTGCAAATCTCGTAATAAAGGGGGGAGTCTTGTCATGCAAGTAATGTAACCAAAGTAATAAGGTAAAAATGGAAAACAGCAAAGTAAAAAGTAAGAATGTTTGGTAAGATGTAAAACAATGAGAATTGAGGAGTTGGGGTTATGTCCACCTTCTGAGTTGTACGTCTCTATTGGCTATGAGTTTGTTGAATTCCGACATGCATGCGCTTATAGAGAATTGTATTCGATGGTAAATCCAGGCGTCTTTCGACCTATTCAAGAATTATTTCACCTTAACTCTTTCGAGCTTAAAGCGTGTCTAACGGTACAAATTCTCCAAGAGGTTAATCCAGTTACGGCACTAACTTTTTAATAGGGGATGGGACCCTACTACCTTGACATTATCTCTTTTCCAGACAGATAACCTTTCTTTCGAACAAGTTAAATGTTATACTGGCGTATTCTTGCATTTGCAACCACAAAGAATTTAGGTTAAGACGAAGAGAATAATGATATAAGCAGCATACGTGTCACAAACTTACAAACTCACAAACTCATAGCAATAGATAGTATCTCATACGGCTTCCATAACCCCAACAGAGAGGTTTAGTTACCCATGAGTGAGAAGGAAATCACAATTGACATTGTTATTATACCACAATAAGAATTTCGTGTAGTAGTAGTGTGGTAGGCGTTAGGCGTGATTTCTTGCAAGTAACGTTTCTCTTGTTGCGGAAATTAAGAATAGATGAATAGAAGAAGAAGTAGAAAGATGAATTAAAACTAGAATGAGAATTGTTGAGGAATAGTAGAAGAATGAATTGTAAGGTAAGATGAGGGTTGTTGTTAAGTAGAATGTATATAAATCTCTAGCAAAATAGGGTATTTATAATACCCATATCCTATTCCTACTAAGCTAATGAAATACTTAACCCAATTGTACTAGATTAATGTATCATTATCCTAATCCTACTAAGCTAATGAAATACTTAACCCAATTATACTAGGTTAATGTATCATTATCCTAATCCTACTAAGTTACTGCTAGTCCCCAAAGTCTTCAGAATTGTTGTTTTTGCCCGGGGCATATTTTCCATACGTCACATTTGGTCCTTAGGCGTCCAAGCTTCCTTTTCTCCTTTCGTGAAGCTTTCTTTGGCGTCAAGTAATCCATAAAATTCTGAATTCTGCATCATTTATACCTGAAACTTTGCTAATCATGTTCGTTAGTTCTCTTACAGGAAAAAGGACTAAAAGTGCATGAAATATATAATTTGTTCTCAAAACTAGGCTAAAATATGGGTAAAATATAGCACTATAGGCGTGTAAATTCGCCTATCATCAACACCCCACACTTAAAGCTTTGTTCGTCCTCGAACAAAATATCATGTCCCTCTAAACATTAACTAAACGTTTCACAGCAACAATACAAAATATTCGTCAAGACAAACATAGCAATCATTAACAAAGAGTAGTTTTCTGCTCATTAGTAGAAACAATTCAACCTCCAACATAGACTCGTGATGGTGGTTAATTCACATTCAAAAGTTAAGGCACAAAGAATCATACACAACTATCCAAAACTCATCAACCATGTGTGTCTCACAATATATTACCCATAATCACTCACAAGTATAGTATATTTATCAAACATGGGTATAGAAATATACTTGCTCTCGCTCTCTCAAAGAATTCATATGCAACAACTGATGACCATAGGCTTGCCCTTAGTGTAATGCTCCACTAAATGTCAGAATGCTAAGCTTAGGATCAACTAGGTCTTTTACGGGTTGTAATGTAGGCTAAGGGACAGGTAGGACTATTTTTACCAGAAATAGTGACTATGTTCCTAAGCGTTTTAATACATCACATTGTATCATTAACACTTTTCTTTCAAGCAACCTTTCTACTTTCTTTTATTCTACCACCCCTTTTTCTCCTCTTTTGTTCAATTTTAAACATGACTATCTTTTCAGTTTTCCTTTCCTTTTTCTTTTCATAACATACCTCTTATGATAGCACTTTTCTTTTTCATAACAAATTCAAGCACCAATACATTCTAAAGCATCATACTCACCCAATTTCCTCTTATTTTGTCACATGACTTTTACACTTTAAAGCACTTAGGAATTTGGATCAAATTATGGTCTTGAAAAAAATGGATTAGGCTTACATATGAGGTTGTCAAAGAAAATAGGCTAAAGGCTCAAAGGGGTTATCTTGGATAATGTCCATGGGTAGGTAAAAAGAAGGTAAACAATCATAGGTTGCCAATGAAATGCCTAAATCATCTCCTAGACTTACACTCTTTATTTTCGCTTTACATACATACCAGGCAAGTTCTAGCATCAGCCACAAACATAGAATATACAATATCCTCACACACACAAGGCACATGGTTGACTTTATTGGGAGTAGTATAGACTCTTGACCCAACAACTGAAGGAATTATACCACACAATATCACGTAGTGAGTCACAATTAGAGCCTAAACGTCTCAATAGTCATGATTTTAGTACAAACTCTTGTTATAATCTCATGCTGCCTATTAGAATAATTTCATGCGAAGCTAAGTAAAACAAAATTAACTACAAAAAAAATGAAAAAAAGAAAAAAAACTCAAACAAACAAACATAAATAAATGCAAATGCGGATAAAGGAATATAGCATGCAAATACCACCACCCCACACTTAAATGGGACACTGCCCTCAATGGAAAATAAATACGAAGAACCTGGTCAGTCGGACTCCTCCTCTATGTCGGGGGTCATACCCCCTTCGTCGGAATCATCATAGGAGTCGTCGTCATCAGAATTCTCCTCCACGTCGGAGTCTGGCATGCGTCGATCATCATCGGTCGGCATATCATCATCAAGAGGTTCCTCAAAGTATGTACCTACTCCACACATCTCCCTCTCATGCATATTCATTGGATAGTCATGGTCCAGCTGTTGGAGCTCTGCAGCAGTTGGAACACGACCTCCGCTTATCATGGTGAACCGTGTCATGCCATAAAGATGACGGAAGAAACTCTCATCTCGAGCATGTCTCTCCGCAGTAGTAAGGTTGATGCCATGTGTTGTTTCAGCATCTTTGACCTTTGTGAGGTCAACCTTCTTCGGGTTATGTGGGAGTTTGTGATCAACTGGTTCCTCTTCGATGTCCTCCTTCCGCAAGATTGTTGTCAACAGGTTGCCAAAGGTGAAGTGGGACCGCTTGTGTAGTCTGGCCTTCCGCATTATAGAACGAATGATTGCCCCAATGTTGATAAGGACATTCGTCATCAATGCATAGACCAAACACACTCTATCTCTTGTTATTTTGGTGTACTGGGTCCCAGGAATAAGTCAAGAGTTGACAATACGCAACCATATTCTTGCTTCCCTATTCAAAGGAGCATAGGGGAAGGTGTTGTGTCGTCCGGTGTCTTTATGTCTGCTTCACCTTGCCATGGATCTACTTCCACAAAGTGTGTGTCGCATTGCTCTATAAGGAGGTCTGCTGTACAGCACTTTGAATGGTGCTGGATCAACTGAAGGTAAGCCAAGAAAGGAGTTGATCAAATCCGCATTGAGTTGTAGAACTTGGCCCCGAATCTTGACTTCGCTGCCTGTGATTTTCGGCGACCAGTTGGCATAAAATTCTCGTGTCAAATCAATATTGCATTCTCCCATGTCGCGAAAGATGAAATACAGATTTAGTGCCATGATTTTCGCCAACATGCGCGGCTCCTTCTTCGCTAGGCTGTCCTTGTTGATCAAGTCGACATGAACGTATTTTCCTTCCTTGTTGTTCCTATACCATTCCTTGGCTTCCTCCTCAAGAACCCATTTTATTCCAAACATACGGCGTGGTAATTGCATTGAGGATGATTCTCCTTGGTCCTTGCGACCTCTTTTCGCACCCTTTTGGGAAGTGGTAGCCTTATCTTGTCTTGCTTTGGGTGCCATTGTACCTGAGATTTAAACAATGTTCATGTTACCATCATCTCGATGGATACAATCTATAAACAAGCAGTAGGGGCACCACCCCACACTTAGGTTGTTGATACAAATTAGTGAAGTGAAAGTAGTCGATTACTTAGACTTCATCGACATGTATTTTAGGCGCTATATTCCGACAAGAAAATCAGAGATGTATCACTTCTTTCCACCTTAGCAATACTTTCATGTTAGATATAACAAGACTACTACATAGGGATTACATCCTGGTATAGTTTCTATCAATAATCACAACCTCCTATGTGGGTAGGCAACTATAAGTCTTATCCCAATGAACGGGATCTTCTAACATGTAGGTATTCAAGTGACAAGGTTATGAAATGTTCATGACTATAGCGATTCCGCAATTAGTATATCAATGCATCAAAATCAAATTCAAGTCGGAAATAGTTTAAGATAATCCTAACGTATATGTTCACTCACATGGTTTTGTATCAACAATTCAAACACATTAACATCACCAATATTTCTTCAAGATGTAGCAATTCATAATAGACATAGCAACGTAGTACTTACGAAAAATAGATGAAGAATAAAAGAGTACTTACGTGATTGAAGCCTTTGGAGATGTTCTTGTGAAGTGGGAGAGCAAAAAGAAAAATTTTGAGATGTTTTGGAGAGTATGTGCGGCGCCTAGGTCAAAGAATGGGTCGGGTTTTGACCCATTTAAAATCGGTTTTGGAGACAAAAAGTGACCATAGGCGGCGCCTTTAGCTTTTCCTATGCATGGTATAGGCGGCGCCTAATGTAAAGCATTTGCTAGCATAGGCGGCGCCTAGTGCAATGCCTTTAGTGACCATAGGCGGCACCTTTAGCATGGCATATGAGATTCTGAAACCAAATGCTTTAGCATAGGCGGCACCTATGCTATAGCATACTTGAGCATGGGCAGCGCCTATGCCTTTGCACACTAGATTCCGAGACCTTAGGCTATAGTATAGGCGTTGCCTTGTTCGTGGCCTAGTTTTGCCTAGGCCTAGCCTTGCTCGATGCCTATTTTGTCATGAGCAATGCTCAATCCATAGCCTTATGCATCTTAATTCCAAACTTACCACCTTTACCATGCAATACGTCCAAATCGTCATTTGAAAACCAATCTCCTCGTTGAATACCTCTTGCACCTACATTTGCTCAAAACCAATGAAAACGATTAGTACGATGGGTTGCCTCCCATCTAGCGCCTTAGTTTTGGTCGTGGAACGACTCTTATTTTTGGATTTTCATTTATCAAAAGCAAAACAAGTACTAGAACGAAAGAAAGACAAAACGATAAACGATAAACGATGGGTTGCCTCCCATCTAGTGCCTTATTTATTGTCGTGGCTCGACATAGTTACCACGAGTACTTAGACTTCGTCGAGATAAGTGATGACCATATAATTCATTGAATCAAAAGGACCGATATAGGGTTTAACTCGTTGGCCATTCACTTTGAAGATAACACCATTGGTGTCTTCCAACTCAACTACTCCAGACGAGTAGACTTGGATAACTTTGTATGGACCAGACCACTTAGACTTTAACTTACCTGGGAACATCTTCAATCTAGAGTTGAAGATAAGTACCATATCATCCTTTTGGAAGTTTCGTCGAAAAATCCGCTGATCATGATACCTTTTTATCCGCTCCTTGTATAGGTCTGACCTTTCATATGCATGGAGACAGAACTCATCTAATTCGTTCAGCTGCTCCAACCTCAGATTCATCGCATCATCCCAATTCAAATTCAATTGCTTCAACGCCCACAATGCCTCATGTTCGAGCTCAATGGGTAAATTAAAATTCTTCCCATAAACTAGTTGATAAGGGGACATGCCAATGGGTGTTTTGAATGCAGTCCTATACGCCCATAGTGCATCATCTAGCTTCCGAGACCAATCCTTTCTATTAGCATTTACCATCTTCGCAAGGACTTGCTTGATCTCCCGATTGGAAACCTCTACTTGTCCACTCGTTTGTGGGTGATAAGGCGTGGCTACCTTATGTTGCTTGACACCATACTTGGCCAACACGGATTTGAATAGCTTGTTGCAAAAGTGAGATCCTCCATCACTTATGATAGTACGTGGTACTCCAAAGCGAGAGAAGATATTCCTCTTCAAAAATGCTACAACACGCTTTCCCTCGTTGTCGGCCAACACTACAGCTTCAACCCATTTCGAGACATAATCTACAGCAACTAAGATGTACTTCATTCCAAACGAATTCACGAATGGACCCATGAAATCAATGCCCCACACATCAAAGAGTTCTACCTCAAGAATTTTCGACATGGGAATCTCATGGTGTTTCGAAATAGCACCTTGTCTTTGGCATTGGTCGCATCTTCTAACAAAGTCATAGGCATCTCTAAATATCGAAGGCCAATAATATCCACTTTGCAATACTTTTCTTGCCGTCCGATTGCCTGCGTGATGTCCTCCAACTTGGGAAGTGTGGCATGCTTCCAATATAGTAGGCACCTCTACATGGGATATACATCGTCGAATAATACCATCCGCACATCGTCGAAACAAATATGGCTCATCCCAATAGTAGTGTTGTACGTCATGCATAAACTTCCTCTTTTGATGGTATGATAAATTGGCAGGTATTACATTACTTACCACAAAATTTGCAAAGTCGGCATACCATGGTAACTTTTCTGTTATCGTTGCTAGGATCTCCTCGTCAGGGAATACATCATCAATCTCGATATCAGGCTGCGCCACATACTCGTTCTCGAGTCTAGATAGATGGTCGGCCACTTAGTTCTCGCAACCTCTTCTATCTTTAACTTCGAAATCAAACTCTTGCAGCAGCAATACCCATCGAATTAATCTTGGTTTTGCATCCTTCTTTGTCATTAGATACCTAAGAGCTGCATGGTCTATATGAACGATCACCTTAGTACCCAATAGATAGGAACGAAACTTCTTAAACGCATACACAACCGCTAGGAGCTCTTGTTCTGTCATAGTGTAGTTCCTTTGGGCTTCATTTAAGACCTTACTCGCATAGCAGATAGGATAAAATAATTTCTTCTTTCTCTGACCAAGCACAGCTCCAACGGCTACACCACTAGCATCACACATGACTTCGAACGGGAGAGACCAATCTGGTGCTACCATGATAGGGGCTTCAATGAGTTTTCCTTTGAGGCATTCGAATGCCTTTAAGCAATCTTCATTGAAGTCAAACTTCGCATCTTTCTCCAAGAGTTTGCACAATGGACTAGCAATTTTGGAGAAGTCTTTGATGAACCGACGATAGAAACCTGCATGGCCGAGAAAACTACGAACTCCCTTCACCGAAATTGGAGGCGGTAGCTTCTCAATGACTTCGATTTTTGCTCGATCAACCTCAATTCCTCATTCGGAGATTTTCTGCCCAAGAACGATTCCTTCTTTTACCATGAAGTGGCACTTTTTCCAATTCAGCTCTAGGTTAAATTCTACACATCTTTGCAACGCCATACTTAGGTTTGCCAAGCACGCTTCAAAAGTCTCACCAACAACTGAAAAATCGTCCATAAATACCTCCAAAGTGTCTTCAAACATATCCAAAAAAATTGACCTCATACAACGTTGAAAGGTGGCTGGTGTGTTACATAGCCCAAATGGCATACGTTTGAAGGCAAACGTACCATATGGGCATGTAAACGTTGTCTTATCTTGGTCTTCGGGTGCAATACAAATCTGATTATATCCTGAATAACCGTCTAAGAAGCAAAACCATCCTTTCCCCGCTAATCGATCTAGCATTTGGTCCATAAATGGCATTGGAAAGTGATCTTTGAGTATCCAAGAATTCAACTTTCGGTAGTCCATGCATACTCTCCATCCAGTGACGGGTCTGAGTGGAATAAGCTCATTCTTCGCATTCGCGACCACCGTCATGCCTCCTTTCTTGGGAACACATTGTACCGGGCTTACCCATGTACTATCAGAGATTGGATACACAACCCCCGCATCTAACCACTTGATAATTTCTTTCTTCACCACTTCTTGCATAGGTGGGTTTAGACGTCTTTGATGCTCAATGGTGGGTGTGCAATTCTCTTCAAGCTGAATTTTATGTGTACAAATCCCAGGTGGAATACCAATAATATCCGCAATGGTCCATCCAATGGATCTAATATACTTCCGTAGAATAGCAGTGAGAGCTGCAACTTGTTGCTCACCCAAATCTGCTGCAACAATGACTGGAAGTGTGTTTCCGCTTCCTAGGAATGCATACTTTAAATGTCTTGGCAGCTCCTTCAATTCTAATATGGGTGGCTCTTCAACAGATGGCTTAGCTGGTGGTGTGGGTCGATTCTTGAGATCAAAGTCCAGCTTCTTGGGAGCATAGAGATATGTCCCTAATACTGATAGAGCACAAATAACTTCTTCACAATTTTTAGCATCCTCATTCTCTCCATTCATGAGCACAACCGCCAAAGGGTCATCAATAATTTGCTCTTCTTCAAGTAATTCTTTCTCATCATCAAAGAAAACATCAGCCATCGAAAATACACTCAGATCTTTGGGTTGCTTCATTGATTTGCAAACATCAAAGTGAACTACTTCGTCATTTATTCGGAACAAAAGCTCATTAGCTCACAAATCAATAAGCACGCTTCCCGTAGCAAGGAAAGGACGCCCCAAGATGATGGGAACTTCTGAGTCTGCCTCACAATCCAAAATAACGAAGT
This sequence comes from Capsicum baccatum var. pendulum, assembly GCA_030864225.1. Classification (NCBI taxonomy): domain Eukaryota; kingdom Viridiplantae; phylum Streptophyta; class Magnoliopsida; order Solanales; family Solanaceae; genus Capsicum; species Capsicum baccatum. The sequence goes on along the minus strand of CM061556.1, from coordinate 71,857,519 downwards.
CTGCCGGGAAAATAAATGAAGAAACCTTTACCAAGACATCACATAGAATACCAACAGGTTATTTTACCGACCTATCCGCCATTACGAGCCTCATGTTGGTTGGAGTAGGATCACCCAACCCCAACTTCGTATAGATAGATAATGGCATCAAATTGATGCTGGATCCTAAGTCGCATAATGCTTTGGCAAAATTCAAAGATCCAATGGTGCAAGGAATAGTGAAAGCGCCGGGGTCAGCCTTCTTCTGAACTATTGATCTGGTAGCGATTGCGCTGCAGTGATGAACATAATCTTTCAACTCATAACTTGCTGCCCGCTTCTTTGTCAAAAGATCCTTCATAAATTTCGCATACCCAGGCATTTATTCAAGTGCCTCCACCAATGGAACATTAATGGTCAGCTGCTTTAACATAGTCATGAATTTGCTGAACTTCGTGTCATCCGCCACCTTCTTCAATCTTTGAGGGAAAGGCGGTGGTGGGTATGGAATTGTTCTCTCCATGGCTTTCTTCTCCTCTTGCTTTCGTTTTTCAGCTTTTTCAGGTTGCAAATTATTGGGGTTGACGTTGTTGACGATAGGATTAGTTGTAGCGGCATCTTCTCCTTTCGCCTTATCATCAATGTCCACTACTTCGTCAACCACTTGCTTACTTTTTGCTGAAGTTTCCAGCACCTTACCACTTTGGGTAGTGATGGCCATGCATGACCCATCATTCTTTGGGTTTTGCACAGTATCGCTAGGTAAAGTGTCAGCCTTTCTTTGATTGAGTGTTGCTGAAAGTTGGCTCAATTGCTGCTCTATTTGCTTGTTTGAAGTGGAATGAGAATCAACTATTTGTTTCATAGAGGACAAATCATTAACTACCTCCGTTACTCCCGCACTCGCTGCTTCTACTCCTTTCAAGATTTTAGCCATCATGTCTTCCATACTTCCAGAACTAGATGTGGTGACGTCACGTCTTCCAGGGGGAACGTACAAACCACTCTTTTCATTCTTGTTCTTCCAACTACCTTGGTCCTTTTTTCCAGATTTATCATAATAGTTCCGACCTTGGTTTCCTTGGGTATTACCTCGGAAACCCCTTTGATTGTTCAAGTAGTTGGCCTCTTCTTCCGAATCAGATTCGTCTCTTCCTTTTGACGCAATAGCTTTCACGTTTTTGGTCTTCCCTGATAATAAATGCTTTGTAAGAAGATCCATTTGTGTTTTCATGTGCGCCATATCTTGATCAGGTTCTTCTTCTCTTCTTCTTTGGTCTGCAGTCATGCCAATAGATAAAGTGGGGCTTGCTACCTCAGAATCCCTGGTATGCCAAGCTCTACTTTGCTTCGTCATACGATCTAGCATATTGCTTGCTTGACCAAAGGTGAGGTCCATAAAAGATCCTCCAGCCGTATTATCCACCACTGGTTTAGTTATTGAATTCAAGGCTCTGTATAATATCTCCATTAGGTGAACATTAGTCATGTGATGGTTTAGGCATCTCGCTAGCTTTGTCTTGAACCTCTCCCATGTTTCATGAAGGGCTTCAGTTGGAAGCTGACAAAAGTTGCTGATTTTATCTCTCAATTGTGCTCTTTTGGATGACGGAAAGAATCTTTCTCGAAAAGCATCTCTCAATTGCCTCCAATTTGTAATCGAATCAGGAGTCAGCCCATTCAACCATAAAGTTGCCTCTCCAGACAGAGACAATGGAAATAGACGTAATCGAATTGTGTTCTGATCAACACCAGGATTGTCGAACGACTTGCATGTAGAAATAAAGTTGATGAGATGCATATTCGAATCATCGCCTGCTAGTCCACCAAATAATCCCTTGAGTTGCATTAACTGAATCATGGTGCTTGTGATGTTGAACTTGGCTCCGGGCGCTAATGGTGGAGGAATTATGGCTCCAGTGGCTCCAGCTCCATCAAGATCATAATCATCGTCATCAAAAGTTGGTTGTATGTGTTGGCGATCATACCTAAACCGAGCTTGACGACCTCTTCTGTTGGCAGGTGTTGCGATTTCAGCATCATGCCTTGGGTTTAGTAACTCGTCATCACCTAAATCCTCATCATCAGGATTTGTTGTTCGCCCAGGGTTATCAATGTTTTGTTGGTGTACTTGGGCGGTGGCAAGAGCAGCTAATCTTGTCTGCTCCTATTGAGCAGCCATTTTTTCGATTTTCGTTTGTGCCTCCATTCTGCCGATTCGTTGTGGTTCAGGATTTATAGGTAATAACGGATGACCAGAACTTCGAGTATGGGGCATGCACTGAATAAAAACCTGCAGTAAATAAAAACAAAAACTAAAAGTAAAAGTTCGAGAATCTTTGACCAAAGGGTCTAGTACTTATCACAAACTTAATTGACACTCGTATTCCCCGACAACGGCGCCAATTTTTGATAACGCTCAATCTACAGCTCTCGTAAGAGTGTAAAGTGGTCGTTTGCAATTATAGAACCCAACTGGGTTGGGTATCGATCCCACAGGGAATAGCTTGGTCAACAAGTAAGCAAATATTACTAGACTTTTAGTACAAATCTCGTAATAAAGGGGGGAGTCTTGTCGTGCAAGTAATGTAACCAAAGTAATAAGGTAAAAATGGAAAACAGCAAAGTAAAAAGTAAGAATGTTTGGTAAGATGTAAAACAATGAGAATTGAGGAGTTGGGGTTATGTCCACCTTCTGAGTTGTATGTCTCTATTGGCTATGAGTGTGTTGAATTCCGACATACATGTACTTATAGAGAATTGTATTCGATGGTAAATCCAGGCGTCTTTCGACCTATTCGAGGATTATTTCACTTTAACTCTTTGGAGCTTAAAGCGTGTCTAACGGTACGAATTCTCCAAGAGGTTAATCCACTTACGGCACTAACTTTTTAATAGGGGATGGGACCCTACTACCTTGACATTATCTCTTTTCCAGACAGATAACCTTTCTTTCGAACAAGTTAAATGTTATACTGGCGTATTCTTGCGTTTGCAACCACAAAGAATTTAGGTTAAGATGAAGAGAATAATGATATAAGTAGCATACGTGTCACAAACTTACAAACTCATAGCAATAGATAGTATCTCATACGGCTTCCATAACCCCAACAGAGAGGTTTAGTTACCCATGAGTGCGAAGGAAATCACAATTGACATTGTTATTATACCACAATAAGAATTTCGTGTAGTAGTAGTGTGGTAGGCATTAGGCGTGATTTCTTGCAAGTAACGTTTCTCTTGTTGCGGAAATTAAGAATAGATGAATAGAAGAAGAAGTAGAAAGATGAATTAAAACTAGAATGAGAATTGTTGAGGAATAGTAGAGGAATGAATTGTAAGGTAAGATGAGGGTTGTTGTTAAGTAGAATGTATATAAATCTCTAGCAAAATAGGGTATTTATAATACCCATATCCTATTCCTACTAAGCTAATGAAATACTTAACCCAATTGTACTAGATTAATGTATCATTATCCTAATCCTACTAAGCTAATGAAATACTTAACCCAATTGTACTAGGTTAATGTATCATTATCCTAATCCTACTAAGTTACTGCTAGTCCCCAAAGTCTTCAGAATTGCTGTTTTTGCCCGGGGCATATTTTCCATGCATCACTTTTGGTCCTTAGGCGTCCAAGCTTCCTTTTCTCCTTTCGTGAAGCTTTCTTTGGCGTCAAGTAATCCATAAAATGCTGAATTCTGCATCATTTATACCTGAAACTTTGCTAATCATGTTCGTTAGCTCTCTTACAGGAAAAAGGACTAAAAGTGCATAAAATATATAATTTGTTCTCAAAACTAGGCTAAAATATGGGTAAAATATAGCACTATAGGCGTGTAAATTCCCCTATCATCAGGTTCTCTTAACCAACATAAATCATGTGAACATTCATGGAGTCCAACGTTCTTGTCCCCCTAAGAACGAATCCTCACATTGGGGAGAGGAGTCATACTCTTTCCAGAGAGTATAACCTATCTAAGTGATCACATATCTATCATCCACATAGAAGTGTAAACAATCTAAATCCTACATTGAAACATGGTTTTAGGGTATGAAGCCATAGTAACTTACCATCTCGGTGCTAAATACTACTCCCATTAAATCTGTATGTTTATTCTAATGAAAATCCACTTTTAAAATAGTCTAATGGTTTATGATGAAAATCAACGATATATCTGTAAAGCTAAATCTGTAATTTGAATTTGATAAAGTGGATTTCATATCTATTCTGAAACCAAAAGGTCAAATCTATATCGATAATTTGAAAAGAATTTAGTCATAAAGTGCTCATAGCATATTCAATATTGAAATAGCAATATTTATTAGGGCTTAATGACCCAAGCATCAAACTCATGTTAAAACATCTAAAAATTCATGCTTGATAATGTAAACATTTATAATTCATCATAAAGTCTAAAAATTTCTATAATATTTAAAATATGAACAAAATTATGTAATTCAACTTCTAAATCAATGGAAATCTCATAATCTTATGAATATCAATATTTGGTATAAATCCTAACTTTAATTTCATGGAAAATCATATAAAATCAAATAACTTTTGTAATTAAAAACAAGTTTTGGGCACAAGGATAAAAGGAGTATCCTTGTTCATAACCCCACATACCTTGGATGAAGAACTAGATGAAGAAGCTTGGTTTTGAAGATCCTATTCCTATTTTTGAAGATGGATTCTTGAGTATCTTTACTTGGGAACCCTCAATCTAAAACTTTCTTGGAGTAACAATGGAGGATCTAGACTTCTTAGAGGAGGAGCTTTAGAGTTCTTAGGGTATTGCTTGACAGAAAAGTAATAAAAATAAGCCTAATGTGCTTAGAATACGCTTAAATCTTATGTTTGGATGGATTAAGGTAGGAAAATAACTCATTTAAATTTAAAAATATAGAATAAAACTGCAGAAATTCCCTAAACTAGACTGGCCAAGGCACCGCAGGCTTTGGAACGCCGCTCTGGGCCAGGCGCCGCGGTCTCCATCGCGGGCTCCTCCAGTACCGGACTAGGTAGGGTGCCGCGGGCTAATCACCCTAAGATGCTATTTTGGAGTTTCAAACATGCCCTTACACTTATGTAAAAATTTCGAAACTCACTAAGTTGTACTATTGACTTCCCCGATCGTGAATCAACTTAAAAGTTAACTTTCGAAGGTCAAGAAGGTCGTTAATAAATTTCTCAAAATTTAAGGGCTTTAGAAAAGACTAAGTCCCAACACTTAGCTAAAAATTTTCTAAGTCTGAGACCTCTTTTGGCATGCTTTAAAGGACTTAGACAATGAGGATTTGCGGGGTCTTACAGAAGTGGTGATCTTTTATCTTTCTAGAAGGCTCTATTTCATGTTAAGGACATTTTAGACATTTTAGTTTATTTCTGGATAACAATTTTGTCTATGGTTGAGGGCATGTCCCAATCGAATATTCTTACTCTTTTGGTTAGAGGCTTTGGTGTACTGCTATGGATTAGTAAGGGTAAGATTGGTATTGGTGTCGGTCTTAATATTGGCATTGGTACTGGGGCTGACATCATTGGACATAATTTCTTACTGTTCCATTGTATTTCATTTTGGGATTATTATATTATGCATTGGGACTTATTTTATTATGGCCTGGTTTATGGCTCTCAGATCGGTATTGGTTTGGGTGGTAAGGTATGGTGGACGAGATGACTTGGTAGGGTTTGTATAGGAATAGACCTATCCCAAAGTCAGTCCTTGTCCAATTATGCTATCTTGTTATATGTTCAGAATTCAGCTAACTCAAGGTACGCTACTGGTGGTTGGGTTGGGTAATAGGGGGTGTTCCCCAGTCCTGGTTTAACTTAGGATTCCCACTATGACAAGACCCTCGGTTTTGTTGTGTCACTTTGTAATCAAGATATACATGTTTCCATCTTATAATAATGAAATTAATGAATTTATTATTTTAAAGGGTAATAAAATAGAAATTAATCAAACATCAATACATTCCTTTATTTTCCCCTTATATAAACGAATTTGATTAGTTTAAATTTTTAGAATTAGTTATTCATGTATCACACCTGTTATGTATCAAAAGCTTTTCGATGTATTACCATTCCATCTTTGATAATTTTTTTGTAATGATATGAAAAAATTGTTGGAAAAAGAGTAATTAGCTCGTAAAGTTGTGGGATTTATGTTTTTTACCTTTTATTTATTAGGGAAATATAAGGGCCAATAATATGAGTTAAGAAATTTGACACATAATTCGCCTAAGATCTGTTAGGCAAGTCTCAAGTATTGGATGTACTTACGCCATAAACCTCACAAAACTAAGTCCCACATCTATGCCTTGAGGTGTTTCGCTAGTTCCTCGCCCCACGGTAAGCCCCGAAATTCTAGTGCCTAAGCTTTTGCATCGCGATCAAGAATAGTGACCTACAACTGCAAGAAGAAATTTTGGTTGATTGGTCAATGGTGGATTTTTTTGTTGTGAATACAATGAGTAGAATCTGTGCTGACCTATTTTGTCATTGTAGTCACGATGGATGATGTACCTCGTATAAAAATGATTTTAGGATTCACTATTTTATTCCACCTTTTTTGATATTGTGAGATCGATATCATGACATGTATGAAAAAAGTTTTGACAAAAAGTTTAGGGCAAGTTTCCTAAATACCGATTTGAAAGTATTTAATGATTACCCATTTTTTCAATAATCATAAATCATGGTTTCTAATGGTGGTATTTAGGGAATTTAAGTCAAAGTACCTTAGAAGAGGTAAAATGATGATTTGGGCAAGTAATGACATCAATATTGGATTATGATTCCGTTTTGCAGAAATTTTGATGTTTTTAGAGTCGCTACTTAATTTTGAAAAGGAATTAAAAAACCATTATAAGATATTTTATACTATCCAAAATAGAAAAATCATTTAAAATCTAAATATTCTAAGTAAGCGGTTCCTATTAACATTTTAGGAAGGTTTGAAAACATCTTTTGACTAACTTCAAATGATTGATTTGTTGAAAAATGATTGGTTTTTAGGAAAAAACTTGGGTAAAATAGTTTTTGGACGACTTAGTAGGGATTTTAACTAAGAATAAACAAACGAAAAGCAAATAAGCACATAAAGGGGGAAAGGGGGAGAAGAAATAAACGATTTGGGCTCTTAAGCCCAAATCCATCACCCTATCCTAATCTAATTGGGCTTTCGGCTGATTACCTGTCCTAAATTATTTTCAGGCCCGCTGGCCCAAAATTCACTCCACCTGCATTAATTTACAAATTTGTCTTTGAGGCCCAAATAAAATAAATAAATAAATAAATAAATAAATAAAGACAATAATAAATAAATGAATAAATAAGATGAAAAAACACGACTTTCAAGTCTCTTGGCCGCTTTAGAGATGGATTTTTTAACCCATTCTTCTTCTTTTGACTCCTTGCATTCATGCGCTATGTAGTTGATTTCGGACTTATTCTGAATCTTGACTTGGGAGGATGGGCCCATTGGCCATGAAGAATGCAAGGCAAACTTGAGTCCGTTTGGACTCCAAGGCAAGTTCATGCAAATAAAAAGTATAAAGAATTAGTACGCATTTCAAATTGCCAGCTCAACATCATAGAGGACTTATGATACTGTAAAGGATATACAACCAGAAAATGCAGGAAGAAACATATGGTCACAGAAACTCAAGCTCGTCAAAAAAAGATGGCTATGAAGAAAAGCCTCATAATTTCGAGCAAGTGCAGTCAAACAACTACATTTTCTCACTACAAAAATATTTAGCTAAGCGAGGACATTGACTGGACGCCTTAAAGATTTAACAGAGAGAGGGGAAGTTGACAAATATTAATACAAAGGATCAAAGAAGAAGTAAGACATAAATTAATAAAACCCTATGTTCCAAGAATTATTATTCGTATTTAATTTTAAACTACTATACAGTAAACTAAAGGAAAAAGAGGTGATTGATTGCACGTCTTAAGCAAATTTTAATCTATCCTAACCAAATTAGGGAAACAAATATGAGAGAGTGGGAACATATATCCATAGTATTCATTTGAGGCTAAACATTCACACCAAAACAAACATTACATAATTTAAGAGTTCATTCTTTCTACATCAGTATATTTATTTAAACCAAGTGAGGACAAGCAGGAAAAGTTATTTGATTTAGCATATCTTATGGTTAAAGACTTAATAAATATCATCAAATTATCATATAAAGAGAAAAGAGAGGGGTGAGAATATGCGTAGACATGTTGATTTTCTTAGGCAAGCACTTTAAACATGGTAACAAAGTCACCATATTTAAGCTGCCTTTACAACCCAAATTGCAGGAATACACCACTTGCCAAAGCTTTAGAATCGGAAAGACTAAACAAATCAAATCAACAAATCAACGTTTTACAAACTCATAGTAAGAAAAAACTTCTATCTAACCTCTAGAACACTTCTCTACTTTACCAAAGATCAGTTCCCCCAAAAAAGAAGAAATTCTCTGCATTCAAATCAAAACTAGACTATGCCTTCATTTTGGTAAACGAAAACGGAAAACAGAAAGAACAGGTATTTCAAACTAAACTCGATTAGAGCAATCATCAAAAATCAAACACAAAGAGATAGGCAGAAAAAAAACAAACTAATGATCATAAAAGAATGAAATTTCGAAAAAAAAATCTTTCTTGTAGAGATTATTAACAAAATCAATCAAGAGAAAAATAAATCGCACTTAAACACACATATCCTAATGAAGCAGCTACGAAAATTTCAATAGACAACAAAAAAGGACATCCAAAAGCTGTTTACAATCAAGAAGCAAAGTAAAATAAGGATTTCACACTATTTTACACCCTCAAACATGAATTCAATAGTAAAAGAAAGACAGGCTAGCATAGATATCAAATAACAAATTGACTGCAACAAAACTATTACATTTCAGTGCACATAGATCCTATGGCTTTTCAAGGCTTCAAAAGCTACTCCTAGCAAACAACATCATCGAAACATAACTATGAAATAGTGACACAAAGTATAACTAATTAAAACTAAATGAAAAATAATGTTACCTGTTCGGGAGCAGCAAAACAGGATCATAATCTTCATTGGTATCACCTTCCACCGAAAAATATTTTATTGACTCAGAATCTTTGATTAGAAGATGAATTTCATGAAACAAGATTTTTACTAAAAAAATAGACCGTTCTTTTGCTCAAAAGGTTACTCCCTTCTTTTCAGACCTAAAAAAATTTTGAACCCCCCATTTTTGCCACCCCCAAAACAATGAACCCTCCGCCCTTTTAAAGAAAACCAACTCGGAAACGACAAGGGGGGACTTCAAATTGGGGAACTCCAAATTTTAACTCAAAATTAAAATCTGGTCCATAAATTGTTCCTATTTTGTTGTTCTTTTACTTAAAATTTTGAAATTGATGGACCAATAGATTTTAGTGAAAATAAATTTTTCCCCAAACCAATGAATTCATAATATATATATATATATATATATATATAGGAAATCATACTCCTTTTATCGAGAATAGCAGAATTGAGCCATTGGGGGACCTACCTGGACTCATTCTAAAAGATTCTCAGGCTTCCCTTGTCATTATCGTGTGAGACGTATAGGGAATCAGGTCGATTGGAGCCGGGTCAGAGCTGGTGGGTTAAGATTGAAGATGTTCTGGTGTTGGTTTATTCGTAATTTAGAATCATTGTTGTTCAGATTATTAGTTGTTCGATGCTTTTTTTTGGTTGATATTTACTGAATGTTGTTGTTTGTCCGCGTGTTGAAGGAGAAAAGGTGGCCATAAAAGGTTGGTCGGGTCGGATCGGCTATTGGGCCGAAGAATTGGGTCTATTTTAAAGTTGGGCTAGTGATTTAGGGCTGAAATTGTTGGTTTGGGGATTATTTAAAACCTAACCCCAATTGATTTAAGATTTAGCCTAATTTAATTAATATTTTGATCAAATTAAAAATTAAATTGGTCAAATTGCATTGTGATTATAGCCAATTAATTTTAATTATGATCAAATTTAATAAATTTAAATAAATTGAATCAAAATTCGATACAAGTTAATACCTCATTTAATCCCGGTCTTCTACATTTAATAACAATCAAATACATAATTTTCAAACAAATTATTTTCAAGAATAAATTATATTTGAATCCATAATTTATCCTTTTGAAATAATTTTCAAGCTCAATCTAAATAAAAGTCCAATTTGATAAAAATATCCATTTAAGTAACAAAATTTATGCGATATCATATATGTGAATACGAAAATGTATAATCGTCACTTAAAAGATGAAATTAACCAAAATAAATATTTTAGAGCACATTTATCTGGATGAAATAAATATTTTACTTTTTATTAAAAATTGAAGAAATCCGGGATAAAATTTAGTCGCGGAGGGCAAAAATTAGGTGTCAACAACTGCCCCCTCCCTTTGGGTAGGGTCGATGCAAGTAATCCTGGGCAAAGGGAGGTTGACGTTCCTAATTTTGTCCAACCATAAATTCATATCTGAAAGAGGTTGGTTTTCACACGAGTTTCATGGAGTTATGGACGGACCTCGGTATCAGGTTTCCTATATATCTCAGGTTACATAAGAATTCAGGCCACTTATAGTTCACAAAGCTTGATTTAAAGCAGGATTTTCAAAAACTTTACCAGCTATCTTGGTTTTGGAGTTTTTGATAAAACCAAAAAAAATAAGGAATAGAGGGATTTGGGGGAAGGTTTAAATGTAGTTGAGTTTTCAAAAAAGATCCCAGCCTACATATCTCTGAGACTCAGAGAATCATACTGCTTGTATTTTGACTCAATCGGTAGAAAAGACAACTTTTTATTTCAGACGATCTTTGGCCTGGGATGAGTGACAAGTTGTTCGAGTTATGAAAAAGAGTCTTGTAACCTCTTAGCCATGAACATAGGGCTCTTCTCATCCATAGGTAAGAATTTACCTGGATATAACTTCCAAAACTCTAGGTGTCCTATCACTTGAATTTGAAAGAAAGAGAAGGTTACCCTCGGTACGAGTTTAGAAATATCCTGAAGGCGAAGCTGAAACCATAATGTACCAAAATACCATATTCTTTCTAACAGGGGTGTGATTGGATAGTGGTGGTGATCATTCTTTAGCTCACATCCAAAGAGTTTGACATCTCTCTTTAGACTATGTCCCGTTTTGCTGCTAAGAAAGTGTTCCACGTTATGTTGCATCCTAGCTGGAGTCGTTCACACCTATGGTTTTGATTTGAGATTTTCATCCTCTTGGATGCTCTCGACAATATTTCAAAGAAAACGTGTTAGTTCTAAACATAATTCACAAAAAAAATGTATAGTCTTTTACTATATCTCCACGTGAGTTGCCACCTAAAAAGTGAAGTCATCCTCTCATGTACCTGTTAGAAGGAAATAACTTGAAATAACATACGCAAAAACCCTCTTAGTTGTTGCATAATTAACTTATTTGTTGAGTGAATATGTCTTTAAGGTGGGGTGACCCTCTTGGACACCGACGATACTTTATGTAGAACGGTCCCTACAACCGTGTAATTTTTTGTTGATGTGGTGACCTCTTTGGTCACCTCTAATGTTTTTTGTGTGATAACCTCTCTGGTAATTGCCAATGATTCTTTTCATCTTACATCGGGTAAGTCTTTCACCTCTTTGTATTGTTACAACTTATAGATTTTCTTTTAATTATCAATTTTGGATAATCTTGCGCATTATTTGATGTTGGATATGAGGCGACTTACAGATATCCTTTGAATTGCTAGCCTTTAGGTGATCTTGTACATTATCCGACCTTGGATAAGAGATGGCTTATAGATATCTCTCTATTCGTTAGCTCTTAGGTATTACTACACATTATCCAACCTTGGATACAATATGACTTACATATATGTCTCAAATTGCTAGTCTTTGGTTAATCCTGGACATAATAGATCTTGGATATGACACGGCTTATAGATAACCCTCGGACATTATTAATTTGATAATCTTGCATATTCTCCGATAAAGATTTAATTGGGACATAAGGATAACTTTCGAACTATCAATTTTTGGGTGACCTTGCACACTATCTGATTAGGATGTTGTTGCATCTTATAGATGACCTATGAGCTGTCAATTCATAAGTTGTAATACCCTATACTTCTACCTAGATTAAAATCATCCCAAAAATGTTAAAGACTTGTTTCAAAGATGAATCCACTTTTATACATGTGATATTTTCAATATTTTCATATTTTGTCATGTGGGATAATCAATAAGCCTTCTATCAATATCAAATTCACCCAAATCTGACACCCGAGCGAAGAGTTAGAGCCTTTTTAGTGATATCACCTAAACCATCAGTGCGTCGTGGAGCAGGTCAAAATGGAAATCGTCAAAATCTAGTGTTCCTCCACAATTATGGCACATCGTGCCAGGGCTCAAATTAAGAATCATCCTTTTTCTAGAGTCTCAATGCGATACCACCGCATCGCGGTGAACTTCCAGGTCCCATACAGTATTGCAACGCGATTTCACCGTATCGCCCGTCAACCCAGTTCCCAGTTGGCAATTTCTAGTGACACAGCGTGATAGCACCGCATCGCGCTAGCCTGCCAAATTGGAAATTTTCTCAGAAATATAAAAAATGTCTATGGGTTAAAAGGGTCAATTTGTCAACCCTATATAAATCTAATAATACGTGATTCAGCCATATTTTATCTAAAATATAGGGTTTCTCTCAAGAACAAGCTAAGGATTTTAATTAGGGATTCATATTCAAGACTCAAATTCAAGAATCTCTCCGTCAATCTTCATAGAATCAAGAACTAAGGTATGCATAGTGTTTATTCATGGATTCCTTTCATCCATGAAGCCCAAGAATCAAGTTTTAAATCTTGTATTGTTAATCTTTTGTTGTAGGTTGATTATGTTCATATGATTATGGTTGTATGATTCCCAAGTTAGAATTTTTAAGTGTTGTTCATGAACCTATGCTAGTATGTGGTCTGAAACATGTAAAATTGAGTTGACATATAAAGTTTCATTATGTTAATTTGATGTTCATGCCTATGCCCTAAGTCATGCATCCTAGGTGTTTGATAAAATGCATAAGAGAATAGAAACAATGCACTATAGCTTAATTGTGACCCAAATGATAAATGTATGCTTTACCCTATGACCAAGAATGACTTCTATGATATTGTGTGCATTATGAATGGTTGAGGGAATGTCCATGAGATTAGGTTGATGGAAGTATGGCATGTCTATATGCAATTCCATCCACGTACAACATTATGATAACCATGTGCTTCATGAAATCCCTAACTTATTCAATTATAAATTGTTGATATAGGTAATGTGTTCAAGAAGTGTCAAGTCTTGTCAATTTCATGTTATCGAGTCCTGGGGGTACTTGTACCCAAAAATTTAACTGTGTACCTAGAGCTAGTGTCATGTTTTCATGAAACTCTCAATCAAGCCATGATCAGTAGAATTCAGTCAGCCACATGATTCAGGAAAACTCAGCAAACTCAGTATCAGTTCAGTTTCATTCAGTAATCTTAGTAATCTCAAAAATCTCAGTAGTTCAATAATTTTAGTGATCTCAATACTTAGTAATCTTGGTAACCTCAGTATTCCTAGAAATCTCAGTAACTTCAGTACTCTCTGTCAGTCCTCAGATCTCAGTAGCATTCTATTAGTCAACGGAACTCAGTGAACTCAGTTTAGCTCCGCTAAATAATACATTAGTATTAGTTTAGTTCAGTAATCCATGATCAGTGTCTATTCAAATGGGAGTAGGAATTAGCACCGAGTGAACCGAAGAATGGGAATACACACTATCAGACGAGGGTGTGATTCTTATAAGTATCCTTGCATTCCAGAACTATATATCCAGCATAGGTTGAGACATCAACACTGTCAGATGAGGGTTGATGAGGTAGATAAGCACTGTCAGATGAGGACCCCACTATTTTTTTGGGGGGGACACTATCAGATGAGAGTCAGTCACAGCTTGTCTATACCAGTGATGCGGTATTGATATCCTTTCAATTGGGGTTACAGATTAGATCCTAACTCAACCATAATAGTGTATTAGGGGCATGTCGATTAGATAACTACTTCCCACAGTCTCAGTTACAGATCCAGTCTCAGTAACAAAACTCAGTTTAGTTCTACAGAAATCCAGGACTATTAGATATAGTCAACACAATATAGTGCAGAACTCAGCTAGTCCCATCAGTATCAGGACTATCAGATACAGTCACTCATGTTATCAGTATGAAGACTCAGTAATCATGTTATTATGAACTCAGTTAATAGTATATTAATTATACGAAACTCATGTTATCATTATTCAGTTTTAGGACTGTCAGATACAATTAATTAGACTAGTTCTTCATAATCAGAACTGTCAGAAAAAGTTATTTCTTTATCTGTAATATGAGTTCCTCAGTACTCAATAGACTCAGTCATTCAGTATCCCAGTATTAGTACTCAGATATCAGTAAATCCATGTTATCAGAATTCATGAGCCAGCGTTATCACGATCTCAGTTATAGTTACGTATATATGCATGTATTCTTACATTCATGTTATACAGTTAGTTATTATTGTTCATGCATATGAACCCTTGTATTTAGCCTACCTCACTTGCATACCAGTACATTCAATGTACTGACGTATTTGCGCTATGATATTTTATACCATAGGTTTAAAAACACGAGCTCCCGAGCATCCTTAGTAGATCAGACATTCAACATCTAGACTAGCAGTGAGTCCTTATCATTCGAGAATAGCATGATTATTTTATTAATTTATTATTTCAGTAGTTTTGAGTTAGTTGGGGATATGTCCCATCAACTCTACAGTTTTTAGATAATTTCGAGGCTTCAGATTATAACATGTTTTTAAACAGTTTATTTTAGTTTTTGGATATTTTTATACCCTATTTCAGACATTATTCTATATTAAGTATTAGTTCAATTTTGAACCATATGGCCTTACATCTTATATTTTGCATATTTACATATAATATTCAGTGCTCAGTTACAAATATTAGTCATGGGATAGCTTGTAGTCTTTTGGGGTCATGAGCACCGAGTAACATTCTAGGTACCAGATTTGGGGTGTTACAAACTTGGTATCAGAGCGTAAGGTTCAACAGTGTCCTAGGAAGTCTGAAAAGCCGCATCTAGTAGAGTCTTGTACATAGGTGTAGGAGGCTATGAGATGTTTTAGGAACAGTTTCCTTTTTTTCATGTCTCGGGTCATGCTATAGAAAGGTTCTCTAAGAAACTCATGTAGATTATCCTCATGCTTCACTTATGTCAACTTTACCTTACTTTCAAGGTAACAGAAATAGTAAAGCTTAAGGTCCTAGGGGTAGGGCTTTCTCAGACAGTCCCCGCGTGCAGTTATGGGATTACCCACAGGCTCAAATGTATCCCATCAATTTTGTTATGTTCCAAAGTTGTACAGATCACATTCATGATCATGAGAACCCATTCAAAAACCTAAAATTAGATATACCATCAGATCCCTTCTCAGAATCTTATGATAGTATGTGACCTAGAGTTAAAAGCATGAACCTAGGAGTTTAGCAGTAGTAGATTTGGGATAACGTTATCCAAATTGAGCTGATAATATATTCATGGGGATAGTTGTACCAAGGTAGACCAGTTGGCTTGAATAGTGCAAGCAAGAATTTAAGATTATTGATCTAAAATTTAGTATGAAGGTGTGAATGTGAATTAGAAGATGCAATATAGTAGAATATAAAGCAACAGAAGCAGATGATGTGTTTAGTAAGGCAAACATATGTCAAACAGAGTGTAAGTATATGATGATGATTGCAATCAAGTTTAGAATTTAGTAAAGTGTTCATAGATTTATGATGATGGCTTAAAGCTAAGGGGGAGATGATAGATCAAGTGACCAATTCAGGCTCTTATATTCCAGTAGTAGAGCCAGTACATATAGAAAAGTAGTAAGGAAAGATGATTCCTGACCCATCCTTATCTTAGTGTAAAGCTTTGTACTTCAGTCGACATGATGCCTACGCATGCTTCACATCTCAGTTCCATGAACATAACTTATATTCACCCATTTTTCATAGAATCATGTACGATTCCAGTTACCAGCATAAGGAGTTCAGTTCTACTCCCCTCAGTAATACAAATTATGTCCCACAAATGTAGAAAACTCCAAACTCAGGTCATGCAGCTCATAACTCATGTACACATATCATGCTTTACAGTATACTCAGCTTCTATGGCTCATGTTACGCCTCAACTGATCAGTTAAATTCAGACTATGTTATGTATATTCTAAGTTCAAACCTTTTTGGTAAATCCATGTTATTGATATTCAATTCCTCAAGTATCAGTCATGTATCAAGTTCAGTCAGTATCCATTCATGTTTCAGGTCCTCCTGATTTAACTCTTCAGTAAGCTCTCTTTGTAACTATAGTGTAGTAATAAGCAATTTCTTGGATGGGAGAGAGTAAATGTTATATGGTAAGAGAAGATTGCTGCATGGTTTTTGACATGAGGGTTAGCTATGAATATAGGCTTAAATATCATATTAGTGTGTAAGTAAATGGCAAGCAAGAGGTTGTATTTAGAAGTTGGGAAAGTTTAGAGTGTGAGTGTGCATTCAAATCTTTGACTTATGTTAGCCCTGTCGTGTAACAATCAAAATTCAGTTGCTATCTTAGTTATAGTTTCAGTATTCATTACTCAGTAATCAGTGATTAGTCTCATAATTCAGTACCTCAGTACCAGTCTAAAACTTTGTCATCAGAAACCAGTATTCAGTCCTAGATACAGTCTTAGTTACAGTTAAAGTCTCAATTACCATCTTATCTATAATCTCAGTCCCAGTCCTAGTTTAGTAATCAGGTCAGTAACTCAGTTCAGTTTTGGGTTTACTCGACCATAGCGTACAGTTATTAGCTACTCAGTTGTCAGCTTTCCAGTACCTTAGTTTACAAGACTGTTCTAGAAGCATCTTATACTCTTGGTGTTGCATTCTCATATAATATAATTACCCTCAGTTCATGCTCAGTATCTCATGTCAACCAATCAGTCCTTATCTCCTATGCATAACGCTCTACAGTTGCAGTCTAGTTATTCAAGACTAAGTACAGTTCAGTCTTACACGCCCAGTATTTAACTTTCAGCTATCCAGTTAATTAGATAAGTTGTGTATTTATGCACTCATGATCAGCACCCATGTGAATTATTTCAGTAGCCTTAGTTGCAGTGCAAGAGACTTACTCATTTTATCTTAAATGGTGTTCGTAGGCCTCAACCCATCTTACCAAACTTTAGCTATGTGATAATTTTCTTATTCACATGTCTTGTTTATACAAGGCAAAGATTTCTTTTTTGCCCTAAAGCCACTAGAACTCTATAGAAAGAATGTTAAAGAAAGGCTCCAGTCGACCCTAAGTTTTCATCATGAGCTAGTCCGTAAAACCAGAAAGTTAATCTATTAGTCAGACAGACAAGTTTGCATGGTTTGGGTTTCTATCCCTTCTATCTAGACGTACAATCTTAAGCCTCATGAATTTAACCATTCTAATATGAACCAACTAGATAGTTTCGAGATCAACGAAGTTCATGTATTATATATCAGTTTTAGATCCCAAATATTCAGTCATGGTTCAGTTCGTAGGTGCCCTGTGCATCATCCCAGTTTTTCTCAGTATCTCAATCAAGTCAGTATTTTTCTAGGGACATAATGTCCCAAGGGGGAGATACTCTATAACCCCCAAGCCCTCATGACCTAAACCCTCTAATTTCTTTTCACGTAACGAATCCAATTTGGAGTAGTGGATACCCATAGGTTGACCTTCTATCTCCAATCTTGGTCATATGCCATATGTTTAAGGTACTCAGCTTAGATCACGATATTTAGCTTATTTATCACGTTCTAGACCCAGTTACATTCTCATATTTCTGCTCATGCATATTTAGTAATTAAGCTTAGACTCAACCCAAGGTAATAACTTTTCTTTAGCTTATTTGGTTTTATGTTCACGTTTCAATTACAAATATGGTATTCAGATCCATTCTCAATTTTTATTTCAAACTTGGTATTGTTACCCTTATATGTTCATGAGTTGGTTCATTCATGTATTCACGCATCAGATTTGTGTGATCAATATATTAGTACTCTCAGTCATGAATTAATGTATCAACTCAGTCATAAAATCATGCATCAGATATGCATGCTCAATATGAATCTCAGTAATGTCAGTCAGGTAGTCATGTTTCAACTGTTCATGTTTAGTATGTACTTTATTTTATCGTTTACCCCATCTAAATCAACCTCATTCAAGGGCAAATGTTCCTAAGGGGGAGATATTATAATACCCCGTACTTCTACCAAACTTAAAATCATCCCAGAAATATTAAAGACTTGTTTCAAAGATGAATCCACTTTTATACATATGGTATTTTCAATATTTTTACTTTTTGTCATGTGGGAAATTCAATAACCTTCCATCGATACCAAATTCGCCCAAATCTGACACCCAGACGAAGAGTTAGTGCCTTTTTAGTGAGAAAGTGTATCACCTGAGCTATCAGCGCATCGCAGAGCAGGTCAAAATGGCAATCGACAAAATCCAGTGAGCCTCCACGATTATGGCGCATAGTGCTAGGGCTCAAATTCAAAATCATCCTTTTTCCAGTGTCTTAGCGTGATACCACCGTGTCGTGGTAAACTTTTAGGTCCCATCTAGTATTGCAACGTAATTTCACCACATCGCACCATCAACCCAATTCCTAATTGGCGATTTCTAGTGACATAGTGTGATAGCTCCGCATCACACCAGCCTGCCAAATTGAGAAATTTTCTGATAAATAAAAAATACGTCCAAGGGTTAAAAGGGTCAGTTTCTTAACCATATATAAACCCAATAACACGTGATTTAGCCATAATTTATCCAAAATATAAGTTTTTTCTTAAGTTTCTCTCAAGAACAAGCTAGGGTTTTCAATTGGGGATTCATATTCATGACTCAAATTCAAGAATCTCTCTGTCAATATTCATAGAATCAAGAACTAAGTCATGCACAGTGTTCATTCATGGATTCCTTCCATCCATGAAGCCCAAGAATCAAGTTTTAAAATCTTGTATTGTGAATATTTTATTGTGGGTTGATTATGTTAATGTGATAATATGCTTAAGAGAATAGAAACTATGCAATATTGCTTAATTAAGACCCAAATGATAAATACATGATTTATCGTATGACCAAGAATGAGTTCCATGATATTATGTGCATTATGAATGGTTAAGCGAATGTCCATGAGATTAGGTTAGTGGAAGTATGACATGTCTATATGCAATTCCACCCACGTTCAAATTATGACAACCATGTGCTTCATGAAATCCCTAACTTATTCTATTATAAATTATTGATATTGGTCATGTGTTCAAGAAATATCAAGTCTTGTCAGTTTCATGCTATCGAGTCCTGGGGGTACTTGTACCCAAAAATTTAGCTGTGTACCTAGAGCCAGTGTTATGTTTTCATGATACTCAATCAAGCCATGATTAGTAGAATTCAGTTAGTCATGTGACTCAAGAAAAATCAGTAAACTCAGTATCATTCCAGTCTTATTCAGTAATCTTAGTAATCTCAGAAATCTCAGTAATCTCAATAGTCCAATAATTTTAGTGATCTCAGTACTCAGTAATCTTGGTAACCTCAGTATTCCTAGAAATCTCAGTAACTTCAGTACTCTCCGTCAGTCCTCATATCTCAGTAGCATTCCGTCAGTCAATGGAACTCAGTGAATTTAGTTTAGCTCCGCTAAACAATACAATTAGTATCATTTTAGTTCAATAATCCATGGTCAGTATCAATTCAGATGGGAGTAGGAATTAGCATCGAGTAAACCCAAGAATAGGAACACACAATGTCAGATGAGGGTGTAATTCTTAGAAGTCATCCTTGTGTTCTAGAACTATGTAGCCAGCATAAATTGAGACATTTACACTGTCAGATGAGGGTTTATGAGGTAGATAAGCACTGTCATATGAGGGCCCCACCATTCTCTTTTGGGGACACTTTCAGATGAGGGTCACTCACAACTTGTCCTTACTAGTGGCGCAGTATTGACACCCTTCTAATTGGGGTTACAGATTGGACCCAACTCAGCCATAATAGTATATTAGGGGCATGTCGGTTAGATAACTACTTCCCACAGTTTCAGTTACAGATCCAGTCTTAGTAATAGAACTCAGTTCAGTTTTATAGAAATTCAGGACTATCAGATACAGTCAACTCAATAGAGTGCAAAACTCAGCTAGTTACATCAGTATTAGGACTATCAGATATAGTTACTCATATTGTCAATATTCAAACTTAGTAATCATGTTATCACGAACTCAGTTTATAGTTTATTAAATATACAAAACTTATATTATCATTATTCAGTTTCAGCACTATTAAATACAATCAATTAGATTAGTTCTTCATAATCAGAACTATCAGAAACAGTCATTCCTTTATCTGTAATATGGTATCAGTTCCTCTGTAATCAATAGACTCATTCATTCAGTATCCCAGTATTAGTACTCAAATATCAGTAAATCTATGTTATCAGAATTCATGAGTCAACTTTATTATGATCTCAATTACAATTATGTATTCATGCATGTATTCTAACATTTATGTTATACAATCAATTATTATTGTTCATGCATATGAACCCTTACATTTAGCCTACCTTACTTGCATACCAGTACATTTAACATACTGACCCATTTGTGCTATGGTGTTTTTAGTAGATCAGACATTCAACATCCAGACTAGCAGCAAGTCCTCAACATTCGAGGATAGCATGATTATTTTATTACTTTATTATTTCAGTAGTTTGGAGTTAGTTGGGGGACATGTCCCATCAACTCCACAGTTTTCAGATAGTTTAGAGACTTTCAGACTACAACATATTTTCAGACAGTTTATTTCAGTTTTTAGGTATTTTATACCCCATTTCAGACATTATTCTATATTTAGTATTAGTTGAGTTTTGAACCATATGGCCTTACAGCTTATATTCCGTATATTTATAGTATATTATTCAGTGCTCAGTTACAGATATCAGTCATGGGTTAGCTTGTCATCCTTTGGGGTCATGAACACCGTGAAATGTTTTGGGTACCAAATTTGGGGAGTTACATAAGCAATCTTGCATACTATCATATTTCAAATAATATGACTTATAGATGACCCTCAAATTGTCAATTTTTAGGAAATCTCATATATCACCCGTCTTTGGATAACGACTTAATGGCATCCCTTCAACTCGTGTGCTCTTGATGCATTTAGATGTTGATTCATAAAATGAGGAGATATCCTCGACGCTAGTATTTGTGTGTCGCATGTCAATAGATATTAAATGTTGATGATATCCTTGACACCAGCATTTATGTCTCACGTGCCAACAAATATTGAATGTTGATAATATCCTTGATGCCAGTATTTATGTCTCATATGTCAAAAGATATTGATTACTGATGATATTCTCGACGCCAGCGTTTGTGTCTCGCATGTCAATAGATATTAAATGGCCCTCTCGGTAATGGCATGAAATGGCCCTCATGGCAATGATATAAAATAACCCTATTGGTAATGAGATAAAATATCCCTCTCGATGATGAGATGATATAAAATGGTCCTCTTGGAAATGATATAAAATGGCCCTCTTGGAAATGGCATGAAATAGCCCTCTCGGTGATGAGATGATATGAAATGGCCCTCTTGAAAATGATATGAAATAGCCCTCTTAGCAATAATATGAAATGGTTCTCTTGGCAATAGCATTAAATAGCCCTCTCGGTGATAAGATAATATGAAATGTCCCTCTTGGCAATGATATGAAGTGCCCTCTCAGCGATGATATAAATTGGCCCTCTTGGCAATGATATGGAGTGGCCCTCTTGGCAATGATATGAAGTGGCCCTCCTTACAATGGCATGAAATAGACCTCTTGGCAATGATATGAAATGACCCTTCACGTGATTTGAAAACAGTTTCACCTGAATTCATTTGTCTGTGTTTTACTTTTTACATGTATCGTTTGCTTCTCTCTAAGACGAATTTTGAGGATGACTTTCTGCTCTTCCTCCTATTGTGTGATACTTTTGATTATTGTACTTATTATGTCAACTCCTTTGAATGTACCTGCGCTCAAGGTAAATATTTTGTAGATACAAAGTCATATTTGCTAGAGACTATTTTTTTGAAAAATTCAAATACAATATTCATAAATAAGATAAGACGCCTTTGTTTGTCCTTCATAATCTCAAGGAATGAGATAGACAATTTAAAAGGTCCTCGATAAATGGGTATTAAACCCATTTTCAGGGTTACCCAAAAATACCATTCTTAAACATTGTATGCTCTGTTGTGGCTCCCAACTTGCTCAGGGATATTTTGAAAAAGATTCCTATTTTCGTGTACTTATCCTTGCATCCATAGAAAAATGATTAGTTTTGAGTGAAATTACTCCGTGTTGACCTCCTTCGATCCTTGTTTTGCTCCTTGCCATCTTTGGGGTACTTCATTATGTTAGGACTTCCACACTTGACTCCCCATTTCAATTGATGCCTAGGCAATCAATAAAAAGATTTATATAGATTTTTGAAAATTGTCTTAATTTTTAGAAACTAGTTTCAAAAATTTCTATAAAATTTTTGGGAAATCTCCGCCTGTCATATCATGTACTAGCTCAACGAATGTTCTCCGCTTGATTCTAACTATATTTTATATTTGACAGAGGATCATTTGGGATTCATTATCGTTGAGGCTCTCTATCAGAAGTTCTGTCATAGTTGGAGATTTAGTCTTTCTAGAATCTATCGCAGCTGGTGATTTCCAAAACTTGACTTTGACCTCTATTCTAGGGGATTATAAATATATTCCAGTATCTTAGTGGAAATTTTGAGGACTTCCTCAAAATTTTTATCCCAGTTTAAAGTTGTTTGAGATGACCTCAGCTCGAGAGGATGCGAAGTCTTTGTTAGTCTTTGTTCTCTTTGTTTCTGAATGATGATCTTCCTCTTGTGAATTTTCGAGATTCCTTATCAAAAATTCTGCCCCAATTTCTATTTTCTAGGGTTATATGACAGAGCTATTGGGGAGCCTACGTATCCTGTTCAAGTAGGAATCAGGTCAAACGTAGTTTAGGATTACACTAGGGATGTATATAAAATTTTAATGGGTTGACCTAAGCCGACATAGACTGCCTATGTATCCCTTTTTGTAAATTCAGGTCATCACATAGTTCATACATGAAAGGAAAGGATAAATTTTCCTAAGGGATTGACCGAAGCCCACATAGGCCGCCTACGTATCCCTTTCTTGGAAATTCATGTCAAACATAGTTCGTACATGAAAGGAAGGATAAATTTTCCTAAGGTATTGACCGAAGCCGACATAGGCCACCTAAGTATCCCTTTCTTGAGAATTCAGATCAAACGTAGTTCGTACATGAAAGGAAGGGATTCTAGGCAATTACATATCATAAAACAAATACTATCATAAAGGCTATTACAAACAAAGGAGATAAAATTTAAAACATCTTTCAAACATAGTATCTCTTTACCACATCAGAATTAATTGGTTTGGTCCACTCTTGACCATCCATCTCAGGTAGGATTAGAGCTCCTCCAGGTTGGGCTTCTTTCGGTTTTCAAATTACTCTATATCTTTTATTAACTGATCCTCATCACCTTCTTCCTATTCATCATAATTCTCTTTTCTTTATTTGTCTAAATCTTTATATGACATGACATTGGCAGGTTTTAAAATTATTGCTACCGAAATAAACCATGTTAGATTATAACAAGATAATATAAAATAATAATATAATAATATTTAAAAATAACTTCTTAAGTAAAGGAAGGCCTTTTGGAAAATAAATAAAAACTATGGTTCATGACCCACGCAAATGCAGGCCCATGCCTTTTTGAAAGCAGTAAAACACGAAACTAAAATTTGAGACATAAAATGGTAGATCACGAGGCCTCCTTCGAATCATCACCGATTTTTAAAACTATTAGTAATTGCTATTTTATATACTCCAACGGGCAACGAATTAGGAGCGGAATGGAAGTCCAATTTTGAAAATCCTCTCCTGTTGCAACCTTCTCCACCTCACTGGGCTTCGAGAAATCTTTTAGTACAATATTGCATCCCTCGAACAGATTTTCTATTCCATCCCTAAGACCATTATCATTTGATATCTTACGCACAGGAAATGATTGGTGCAGAAGTGGTGATGGTTTGGATAAACTCATCTTTGAATTATCTTTAATCTCATCTTCCTTTCTTGATTGGTACCCTATTCCACGCTTAAATTGTTTTTTCGGGACCATAATGGGCTCAATAATTCCTTGCAAATTCTTACTCAAGGCGTCCACAACTTTCTCTATCTGTTCCACTCTTTTTGTCTTTTTGAAATTTTGCAAATCCACCTTAGTAATAGTTTTTCTAGATACCCATTTGCCTGATATTTCGATCATGCTAATTGTTCCTCCCTCATGATTAGGCAATGGATTATTAGTGACCTTTGGTGTCGGAGCCTGAAGAGTGATGATCTTCTGGTCAATCAAGGCTTGGATATTGTGTTTCAGATTGATGCAATCTTCAGTATTATGCCCCGGCGCTCCTGAATGATAAGCACAGAATTGATCGGCCTAAAAAAATCAAGAATTAAGATTGGCAAACTTTGGTGGAATAGGCTGTAAGTAACCAACATTTATCAATCTTCCCAAGAGCTGGGTAAAACTTTTAGCCAATGGAGTGAATTTTCTTCGAGGCTTCTTTTTGAGGTTTATACATGGGGGGTTATACTGATTTTGATTAGCAGGAGGAGGGACTTGATGATAGCTTGCAGGCGCTTGGATATTTATTTGGTTGTTTGGAATAGTATTTTGAATATGAGACTGATAATTTGGCTGCAAAACTTGGTACTAGGGTAAAATATTTGGAAGTGGAGCTTGATATTGGGGTTGGGCATAGAATACAAGCTGAAAACTTGGTGACAGTAATGAGGAAAGAATATTCCTAGGATTAAATTTCCTCTTCAATTTATCAACATAATTAAAAGAGACCGTTCTCACATCCTCTCTTTTCTTCTTTGAGAATGCTGAAGACTTAGATGATGTTGGGCTTTTGACAGTCTTTCCTATTCGAATGCCTTCCTCTAGCGATTCCCCAATTTTTACCAAATCTACAAAAGTTTCCCTAACTGCGAATACCATTCTAGTATAATATTCTCCTTCCTGAGCACGAAAGAACATAGATAATATTTCTTCCTCGGACATGGGAGGTTGTACTTTGGCAGCTTCTTTTCTCCAACGGAAGGCATAGTCTCAAAAACACTCATCATTTTTCTACTTGATTCGGTCTAATGAGTATCGATCATGGACTATTTTAATGTTAAATACAAACCAATCAAGGAAACCTTTAGCCAATGCCCTCCAACCAGTCCACCTTTTCAGTTCTTGAGATGTGAACCAATCTAAGGCTTTGCCACTTAAACTTCAACTGAACAGACGCATCAATAATGCCTTATTTTTTTCTACCCCCACCATTTGATCACAATACCTTCTTAGATGAGCCATTAAATTTCCAGTATCGTCGAACACCTCAAATTTAGGGACTTTGTATCCTTCTGGTAGATCTACTCTAGGGTGAACACATAGATTATTGTAACCTAGGACATCATTGTCCTCCATCTGATGAGATTCCTTGATCCTTATAATCTCTTTATTTAGAGCCAATAACTTTATTTCATGCTCGGTCCTCCACTCTTTCTCTTTCTCCTCATAATGGTCTATCTCGGGATTAGGAAGAGAATTATAGACATCAAGGGAGATGATGACATGAGGAGAATGTGTAAGGGTAGCTTGATTTTGAGGATGAAAGAAAGTTGGTTGGTAGGTGGGGAAGATTTTTTGAAAATTAGAAAAGTTTCGTGGAATTTGAGAGTAGTTTGGTGGGATCTCAGAAGGATTTTACAGATTTGGAAATAAATTTGCTGGATTCGGAGATAGATTTGATGGGTTTGGTAGATTTGGGGATAGATTTTGTGGATTTGGGAGTGAATTTTGTGGATCTGGAAGCAAATTTTGTGGATTTGAAAATGGGTTATGGGGATTCGAGAATGAATTTTATGGATTCGAAGATGGGTTTAAGGATGGATTTTATGGATGGTAAGCATTTGGTTTATTTTTGCGATCGATATTTTGGACAAGTGGAGGAGCGGAGATGGATGATATGTTATTTGGATAGTTCCCGAGAATAGGCATACTGAGGGAAGAAATTTGGAGTAGAGTCCCGTGTCCTCCCGCAGCGGGAGAACTGACAGTGATGTCCAGGTGTAACACCTCGTATTCAAGTACATATATTGGCGTATTCAAGTACGTGTATTGGTCTTATTTATATGGAATTAATTTTTTTATTTTATTTATACCGGAATTTGCACGTCGATGGTTTCATGCTAAGGTTATTGAATAAGCTTTCCAACGATATAAAGATTTCCAAAAACGGATAGGTTTCGGATAAATCGATCACGTTCGAAACTATAAAACGGTGGCCGGGATATTTGGGAATAGTAAATGTGCAGGAAAATTTCCTGCACACAAACTATTGAGGCCAGCCAATTTTTTGGGTCAATTTTGAACCATCATAACTCCCTTAATATAATTATCTGGGAGAGCTGCGACCTATGGAAAGAAAGATCTTTGAGTCTTCTTTCTAATGCAATTGGTTTCATACAAATCCAACGTCTGAGTAAGGAGTTATACCCGTTTTACTGCAGCCTCTCAAAATAGATTTTTAGGGTCAACTTCAAACGACCATAACTCCTTGTACAGGACGAACTGGGTGGCTTACTTTATATGAAATGAAAGCCCTTTGAATTATCTTTCCAGCAATACCAATTTCACCCAAATTAGATATCGGATCAAAAAGTTATGGTCGATCTACTTTAGCTTATCAAAACAGTCCACCAAAGGACAAATTTGACATTATTTAAATTTTAAAGGCACTTTGGTCATTCCCTATGATATTATGGACGGGAATATGTGTATATATACATGTATATGAGTTCAAAAACTCATTTTCATCATCAATCATTGAGAAAGAACAAACCCTAGCCAAATTTGACCTTTAAATTACTTTTGATTCAACCGTAGAAATTCCAAAGTAATCTGATAACTGCGTTTGTCATCTTGAGAGCTTCGAACGGCACCTATTATTTGTGCAAACAGAATTGAATAATCAAGAGGTGAATTCTAAGGTATGAATATTGTTTGCCTTTGTTCTCTTCCATATGTATATGTGTGATAGAGGATTATATGTATTGGTTGTTATTGAAAAGTGATGGAAATAGGGTTATGGACTATTTTGCATAGTTTGGTTGTATTGAATTGTGGAAGGTGGATATGCTAATTGAGTTATGGAAGGTGGATATGGTGATATACTATTGAATTGATGATTATTTATGTCTATGGCTCAATTTGGTTTAATGGATTGGTTGGAAGGATAAATGAATCCAAACTTGATATTGGAGGATGTTGTATGAATATTCATGGCATGTGAATGTAATTGGAGTATAAGAGGGTTAAAGTGACACCCTTTATGGTGTAATTAAGGCTTCCTACTTAACCACTAGTTTGGTGAATTCAAATAATTGAATTGTGACATTTGGTCGCTAATACTAGATTGCTATATATGTTCATTGTAGATAAGTAATCCGAAAAGACGAGAAGTCCATTTGGGACTAGTACTGAAGGTTGACAATCAGGTATGTAAAGCATACTCTATACCATATCTTTGGCATGAAAGTGAACAATTGTTCTATTAAGAAAGTTTCCAAAGTTATTCAGTAACATGTGATCCATAATGATTTTGTATGATGTCCTACGTTACCAATGAACTTGTTTCCATCCTACAAGATGTCAAGACATTCCAATACTTACTTGTTTTTCAAATCTTACACATTTATTGCACTAATGAATGTTAGAAGGTATCCGGTTACTCGAACAAGATCTATGTGCTATTAATGACTCCAAAATGTTTCATTGATATACCAATAAGTTCCTACTTCATTGTTATGGCATTGATGACTCCAAAACACTTTATTGATGTGCCAATGAGTTCTTACTTCATTGTTATTGCATTGATGGTCTATTTATATGTCTCTTATTGATGTATCATTGTTTCAAAGTATCAAAAATGTGGTGGCAACCGAAATAACAATCTCAAAGATTAATTGAACTAAGTGATGGAAGTTCTCTCTTATCAGGTTGTATCCCAGGGGCATAAGCATATCATGGGTCAATCCCTATTTATGTGTTTATGGGTGGTATCCCAGGGGCATAAGCCTATCATGGGTCGATCCCAATTGATATGTACTGGAGGAAGCCTAATGGTCATAGTACAGTACATTAATGGTTACAAAGATGATAAGAATGAAGGTAAAGTGATTGAATAAATGCAATGTATAGGTTGTCACAAGTTCTAGTAAGTGTGGTCCACTCATATTACGATTTATTCACTTGTTTCTGATTTCTATTGAGCTCCTATATCATATGTGATTATCTACAGCTTTACATACTCAGTACATATTTTGTACTGACGTCCCCCACGGAGGACCTGCATTTCATGTTGCAGGCACAGGTACCTCAGCTTATACACCGCACAAGTAGGAGGCAGGATACCAAGCTACTTTTGGTGAGCTCCAATTTGCTTCGGGGCTTTCCGTGTCATATCCAGTCACTTTTGGTATTGTATAGAAGTTAGTTATATGGCGGGGTGTGTCCCGACCTTAGTTAAACTCTGTGTATTATCTAGAGGCTTTGTAGACCTAATGTACAGTCAAGGTGGTATTTTGTTAATAGACGTGATGGCTCCAACGTCCAAGTATTGTATATACATATATATGTGTGCTCGAGCTTATACAGGTGATTATTTCCTTTTATATGTGACATGATGCTGTCCGAATTTCGGGTTGTCATAGAGGTATGCATGGGAAGTATAAGGTTATGAGCTGGTTCTCCCGGGCCTCCTCGGTTACGGGCGCCAGTCCGCCCCAAGAGGATTTGAGGTGTAACAAAAGTGGTATCAGAGAATTTCATCCTAGTGAGTCTACAAAGCCGTGTCTATGTAGAGTCTTGTTTATCGGTGTGTCATGCACCACATCTATAAACAGGAGGCTATGGATATTTAGGAATTGTTTCTTTTCTTCATGTCTTAGATCGTGCGATAGAGCCTATATTGTATATGAAGTCATAGTTGACCACTGAATCCGTTTATTTCTCTTATTACAGTAATGATGCCGGTTACCAGAAGTAAGAATACTGGTAAGTAAGTAGATGTGGTTATCAGAGAGGGGACTAGTAAGTCACCCAATATACCTTCTAATCAAAGTGAGGCTCCAGCTGAGCATGCATCAGAAACTTCCTCTAGTCCGGAAGAAATAAGGGGGAGGAGAACTATATCCGCAGAGCCACCTATTAATGTTGTTGATCAAGATCTTAGAAATGCAGTGCAACTTTTGACTCGTATATTTGCTGGGCAAGCTCAAGGGCAAGCCATTCCTACCACGGGTCCTAGTGGTACAGATAGGGTGGCTAGCCTTCGAACACAGGATTTTCTTAATATGAATCCTCCCACTTTTACTGGATCAGATCTTAACGAAGACCCACAGGACTTTATCGATCAAATTCAAAGGGCCATAGATATTATGCATGTAACGGGTAGAGAGACAGTGGAGTTAGCGGTGTATAGATTTAAAGGAGAGGATATATATTGGTATAAAGACTGGAAACGATCTAGGGGTATTGATGCACCCCCAGCTACTTGGAAAGAGTCCAAAGAGGCATTTCTTGATCATTATCTTCCATTCGAGATTCGTCAGGCCCGTGCAGATCAGTTTTTAAATCTTCGTCAGGGGAATATGAGCGTGAGGGAGTACATTCTCTGAGTTAATTCCTTGTCGAGATATGCTCCTAATGTTGTAGCTACTATAGATGACAGAGTTCATCAATATGTGGATAGGCTAGATCCATATCTACTTAGAGATTGTACTATTGCCGCTTTGAACAAATATATGGACATAGCGAGGATCCAAGCTTTTGCACAGAAAATGGAAGATCAGAGGCAGAGGAGAAGAACACAGGAATCATAAAGAGGATATTCCAAGAGGGCCAGATCTACAGGGCAGTTCATGGCATCCCAAAGAGGGTTCTGACCACAGTTTTCTGCTAGACCACCTGGGCCATTATCTTTTTATTCTGCAGCTAGTGTCCTACCACAGTTCCAAGGGTCCAGAGAAAATCAATTTGGGCATAGAAGTGAGAGTCATAGTTCGCGGACAGTGGGATACCAAGGGCAAGGGAATATGAGTCAATCGAGACCTCCTCGAAAGCCATGCAATAAATGTGGAAGGTATCATTTGGGCGCATGTCGGCTGGGGACCAATGTTTGCTTATGGTGCAGTATGTCGGGCCATATGATGATAGAATGCCCAGGAAGGGGCATAGGGGGTATGGCACGACCTACGGGGTCATTTGTTGCATCATCATCATCAATGCCTTATTCAGGAAGGGGTGCACAACCAATGGGTTATGTTAGAAGTGATAGGGGAGCCACGAGTTCTAGTGGGGCTCAAAATCGTACATATGCTCTAGCGGATCGACAGAATTTAGAGGCTTCACCAGATGTGGTTGCGGGTACGTTGTCTATCTTTTCATTCGATTTATATGCCTTAATTGATCCCGGTTCTACATTATCTTATGTTACTCCATTGGTTGCTGGAAAGTTCGAAAGAATACCCAAATTGTTAGTTAATCCATTTGAAGTGTCCACACCAGTTGGGGAATCTATTATAGCTAGAAGGGTTTATTGAAACTGCATAGTAACTATTTGTGGTCGTGATACGATGGCTGATCTTATGGAGTTAGAAATGGTAGATTTTGATGTTATAATCGGTATGAACTGGTTGGCATCTTGTTATGCCATAATTGATTGCTGCACGAAAAAGGTATATTTCTATTTTCCAAATGAATCAGTCCTTGAATAGAAAGGTGAAATTAGCACGCCAAGAGGTAGATTTAATTCTTATTTTAAGGCGAGAAGAATGATTTCCAAGGGATACATATATCATTTAGTTAGAGTAAGGGATACAGAAGTGGAGCTACCAACTCTTCACGCTGTTCCGGTGGTAAATGAATTTTCCGATGTATTTCCTGAAGATCTTCCAGGTTTGCCTCCTGAAAGAGAAGTAGAGTTTGGTATTGATGTAATACCAGGCACCGAACCAATCTTCATTCCTCCGTATAGAATGGCCCCAGCAGAATTACGAAAATTGAAAGAGCAATTGAAAAATTTGCTAGAGAAGGGATTCATAAGGCCTAGTATGTCCCCCTAGGGAGCACCAGTGTTATTTGTGCACAAAAAGGATGGCTCGCTGAGGATGTGTATTGATTATCGGCAATTAAATAAGGTGACTATTAAGAATAAATATCCTCTCCCAAGAATTGATGATTTATTTGATCAGTTACAGGGCGCCAAGTGCTTTTCTAAGATTGATTTGAGGTCAGGTTACCACCAAGTGAGGGTCAAAGAGAAGAATATACCTAAGACAGTTTTTCGAACACGGTATGGTCATTATGAGTTTCTAGTTATGTCATTTGGGCTAACAAATGCACCCGCAGCTTTTATGGATTTGATGAATAGGGTTTTTAAGCCATTCCTGGATGTATTTGTGATAGTTTTTATAGATGATATTCTAGTTTATTCTAGATCAGAAGAGGACCATGCCAATCACTTACGACAGGCATTGCAGACTCTTCGTGATTGTAAGCTTTATGCAAAGTTCTCTAAATGTGAGTTTTGGTTAAATTCGGTGGCATTTTTGGGTCATATTGTATCTAGTGAAGGGATAAAGGTTGATGCTCAAAAGATAGAAGCTATGAAGAACTGGCCAAGGCCCACAATGCCTATGTAGATTCATAGTTTTCTCGGGTTGGCCGGTTATTATAGAAGGTTTGTTAAAGGCTTTTCTTCCATTTCAGCACCCTTAACCAAGCTAACCCATAAAGCATCCAAATTCCAATGGAATGATGCCTGTGAGAAGAGTTTTCAAGATTTAAAGAACAAGTTGATTTCTACACCCGTGTTGGTACTTCCAGAAAGCACCGAAGGGTATACAGTGCATTGTGATGCTTCCCGAATGGGTTTAGGATGTGTATTAATGCAGCATGGTAAGGTAATAGCATATGCTTCTAGACAATTGCGGCCACATAAGAAAAATTATCCTACACACGATCTTGAGCAGGCAGCAGTTATTTTTTCTTTAAAGATATGGCGCCACTACTTATATGGGGTTCAAGTTGATATATATACTCACCATAAGAGCTTGCAATATATTTTTAATCAGAAGGATCTAAATTTAAGGCAGCGGAGATGGCTTGAACTATTAAAGGATTACGATGTTGATATCTTGTACCATCCAGGGAAAGCAAATGTGGTAGCTGATGCGTTAAGTCGTAAGGCTATTATGGTGCCTATAGAAAGGCAAGGGATGGTTAAAGATCTTCACCAGTTAGCTAGTTTGGGAGTTCGCCTTCTTGAAACTCCGAATAAAGAGGTATGCATCGGAAGTATAAGGTTATGAGCTGGTTCTCCCGGGCCTCCTCGGTTACGGGTGCCAGTCCTTGATAACGCTCAATCTACAGCTCTCGTGGGAGTGTAAAGCGGTCGTTAGTAAATATAGAACCCAACTGGGTTGGGTATCGATCCCACAGGGAATAGCTTGGCCAAAAAGTAAGCAACGATTACTAGACTTTTAGTGCAAGTCTCGTAAAAAGGGGGGATTGTAATGTGTAACCGAAATAATAAAGTAAAAACTAAAAATAGCAAAGTAAAAAGAAAGAATGTGTCGTAAGTTGTAAACAATGAGAATTGAGGAGTTGGGGTTATGTCCACCTTCTGAGTTATACGTCCCTATTGACTATGATTGTGTAGAATTGTGACATGCATGTGCTTATAGAGAATTGTATTCGAAAGTAAATCCAGGCGTCTTTTGACCTATTCGAGGATTATTTCACTTTAACTCTTTCGAGCTTAAAGAGTGTCTGACGGTACGAATTCTCCAAAAGGTTAGTCCAGTTACGGCACTAGCTTTTTAATAGGAAAGGGTGTCCTACTACCTTGACACTATCTTTTTTCCAGACAAATAACCTTTCTTTCGAACAAGTTAATTGTTATACTTGCGTTATTCTATGCGTCTGCAGCCACAAGAATTTGCATTAAGATGAAGAGAATAATGATATAAGCAGCATACGTGTCACGAACTCATAAACTCACAGCAATAGATAGTATCTCATACGGCTTCCATAACCCCAACAGAGAAGTTTAGTTACCCATGAATGCGAAGGAAATCACAATTTGCATTGTTGTTATTATACCACAAGATTGATGATTTTCGTGTAGCACAAGTGGTAGGCGTGAGGCGTGAATTCCTTAGCAAAGTAACGTTTCTCTTGTTGCGGAAATTAAGAATTGAATAGATGAATAGAAGAAGAAAAATAGAATTAATGGGAAGATTAGAAGAGTTGTAATTGAGAAGTAGAATGTATCTCTCCACTAAGGGAGGATTGTAAGAAGATGAATAGCATGATAGGGTATTTATAATACCCATATCCTAATCCTACTAAGCTAATGAAATACTTAACCAAATCCTACTAAGCTAATGAAATACTTAACCCAATTGTACTAGGTTAATGTAACATTCTCCAAATCCAAATAAACTAATGAAATACTTAACCCAATTGTACTAGGTTAATGTATTATTATCCTAATCCAAATAAGTTACTGCAAGTCCCCAAAGTCTTCAGAAATGTTGTTTTAGCCCGGGACAGATTTTCCATGCATCACTTTTGGTCCTTTAGGCGTCCAAGCTCCCTTTCCTTCCTTCGTGAGCTTTCTTTGGCGTCAAGTAAGCCATAAAATGCTGATTTCTGCATCATTTATACCTGAAACTTTGCTAATCATGTTCGTTAGCTCACTTATAGGAAAAAGGACTAAAAGTGCATGAAATATATAATTTGTTCTCAAAACATGGCACAAATATGGGCAAAATATATTGATATAAGCGTGTAAATTCGCCTATCATCAACACCCCACACTTGAAGCTTTGTTCGTCCTCGAACAAAATATCATGTCCCTCTAAACATCAACTTAGGGTTTCACAGCAACAACACAAAATATTCGGCAAGACAAGCACAATAATTATCAACAAAGAGTAGCTTTCCGCTCATTAGTAGAAACAGTTTAACCTCTAGCATAGACTCGTGATGGTGGTCAACTCATATTCAAAAGGTAAGGCACAAGGAATCATATACAACTACCCAAAACTCATCAACCATGTGTGTCTCACAATATATTACCCATAATCACTCACAAGTATAGCATATTTTTCAAACATGGGTATCAACATATCCTTGCTCTCACTCTCACAAAGAATTCATATGCAGCAACTGATGACCATAGGCTTGCCCTTAGTGTAATACTCCACTAAATGTCAGAATGCTAAGATTAGGATCAAATAGGTCTTTTGATGGTTGTAATGCAGGCTAAGGGACGGGTAGGACTATTTTGGCCAGAAATAGTAACTAAGTTCCTAAGCACTTTAATACATCACATTGTATCATTGACAATTTTTTCTTTCAACCTTTCTTCTTCCTTTTATTCTACCACCCTTGTTCTCCTCTTTTGTTTTTCAATTCTAAGCATAACTCACTTTTCAGCTTTCTTTTTCCTTTTTCTTTTCATAACATACCTCTTATGATAGCACTTTTTTTTTTCATAACACATTCAAGCACCATTACAATTTAAAGCATCATACTTACCCAATTCCTCTTATATTGTCACATGACTTTATACTTTAAAGCACTTAGGAATTTGGATCAAATCACGGTCTTGAAAAAATGGATTAGTCTTACATACAAGGTTGTCAAAGAAATAGGCTAAAGGCTCAAAAGGGTTTAACTAGGATGATGTCCAAGGGTAGGTAAAACGAAGGTAAACATATGTAGGTTGACAAAGAAATGCCTAAATCATCTCCTAAACTTACACTCCTTATTTCCGCTTTGCATACATACCAGACAAGTTCTAGCATCAGCCACAAACATAGAATATACTATTAATCTCTCACACACAAGGCACATAGTCGACTTGATTGGAAGTAGTATAGACTCTTGACCCAACAAGTGAAGGAATTGAACCACACAATATCACATAGTGAGTCACAATTAGAGCCTAAAACGTCTCAATAGTCATAATTGTAGCACATACTCTTGTTATAATCTCATGCTGCCTATTAGAATAATTTCATGCGAAGCTACGTTAAAAAAAAATACTACTAAAAAAAACAATACTAAAAGAAACAAAACGAGAAAACTAAGCAAACAAACATGAATAAATGCAAATGCGGATAGAGAAGTATAGCATGCAAATACCATCACCCCACACTTAGACGGGACACACTGTCCTCAGTGGAAAATAAATAAGAAGAACCTGGTTAGTTGGACTCATTCTCTATGTCTGGGGTCATACCCCTTTGCATCGGAATCATCATCAGAGTCGTCACCCTTAGAATTTCCTCATAGGTATCCCACTTAATTCCAAGAGTGAGTCGAGGTGTTTGCAGCGAGGAGGGTTCTCCTTGCTCTTTTTGGCCTCTTTTCTTGCCTTTTTGTGACGTGGTAGCCTTATCCTTGCCTTGCCTCACTTTAGGTGCCATTGTACCTGAGACTAGAAATAGTGTTAATGGCAGCACAATCTCAATCGATACAATCTATCAACAAGCAATAGGGGTACCACCCCACACTTAGTTTTGTTAACACAAATCAGTGAAGCGAAAGTGGTCGATTACTCAGATTTCGTCGACATACGTTTTAGGATTATATTCCGACAAGAAAATCAACAATGCATCACTTACTTGCAGCCATTGCACTACGATCATGCTAGATAAAACAACACTACTACATAGTGGTTGTATCATGGTATGGATATTTTCAACAATTGCAACCTCCTAAGTCGGTAGGCAACTATAAGGCTTATCCCGATGAACGGGATAGTCTAACATGTAAGCATCCAAGTAACAAGATCATAACATGATAGTCAATGTTCATCACCATAGCAATTCCGTAAATAGTATAACAATGCTATTACAACCACATTCAAGTCGGGTACAAGTCAAGATTATCCTAACGTTTATGTTCACTCACATGGTTTGTATCAACAATCCAAACACATTATCATCACCAATATACTTCCAAGA
The DNA here is from genome assembly GCA_030864225.1 of Capsicum baccatum var. pendulum. NCBI lineage: Eukaryota > Viridiplantae > Streptophyta > Magnoliopsida > Solanales > Solanaceae > Capsicum > Capsicum baccatum. Next base: position 71,821,168 of record CM061556.1, on the reverse strand, counting down.
TGTAGCAATTCATAATAGTCACAGCAATGTAGTATTTACGAGAAATAAATGAAGAATAAGAGAGTACTTACTTGATTGAAGCTTGTGGAGATGGTTTTGTGAATTGGAAGAGCAAAAAGAAAATTTTGAGAGGATTTGGGTGAATATGCGGCGCCTTTAGGTCACTTTGCAATGTTCTTATGTTTCAAGACCAAGTCCCCTTTATATAGGAAGGGAATGGCTCGGGTTTTGACCCATTTACAATCGGTTTTGGAGACAAAAATGCCACATATGCGGCGCATAATGCTCGGCATAGTCATGATATATGCGGCGCATAGTCTATGGCATTTAGAGACATATGCGCCGCATAGTCTATGGCATATGAGATCCTGAGACTTAATGCTATAGCATAGGCGGTGCATACTCAAAAGCACACTTAGGAATGGGCGGCGCATAGTGTATAGCACACTAGATTCCGAGACCTTAGGCTATAGGATAGGTTTGGCAATGTTCGTGGCCTATTTTTACCTAGGCCTAGCCTTCCTCGATGCTTATTTTGGCATGAGAAATGCTCAATCCATAGCCTTACGCATTACCATTCCTAACTTACCACCTTTTCCATACAATACGTCCAAATCGTCATTTGAAACCAATCTCCTCGTTGAATACCTCTTGCACCTATATTTGCTCAAAAACAACAAAAACGATTAGAACAATGGGTTGCCTCCCATCAAGCGCCTTATTTATTGTCGCGGCACGACATAGCTATCTCGATTACTTAGACTTCATCGAGATAGATGGGGCATCGTTTTCTGAATGGATTCAGACGACGCTAATACTTACTTGTAGGCATGCAATCTTCTTCGATATGACTCTTGTACATACATACCTCAGGAGGGATACCAATTATATCATCAATGTTCCTACCCATAGCTCTCTTGTACCTCATCAGAGCAGAGATGAGAGCCTCCACGTGCTGTTCACTTAAATCATCCGCCACACTTACCGGAAGTATACTTCCACTTTCCAAGAACACATACCTTAGATAATCGGGGAGCTCTTTCGATTCTAGCATTGGTGGCTCTTCGATGGAAGTCTTTGCTGTTGGTAACGATTGATTCGTAAGATCAAGGTCCAGCTGTTTAGGAGTATGAGAATAGGACCTTATTCCTGTTAGAGCACCCATAAGTTCTTCATAATCTTCATCATCCTCATGCTCAACATTCAGCAGTGCAGCAGCCAATGGCTCAACAGTAAGATGTTTCTTTACAGATAATGCTTTTTTACCCTCATAAGCTATGGAGAACACATCCATATCGCTGGGTTGCTTTATTGCTATGCATATATCAAAGCGGACCACTTCATCATTCAACCGAAACAAAAGCTCATTATCCCTCATGTCAATAAGCACACTTCCAGTTGTAAGGAAAGAACGTCCCAAGATTATGGGAACTTCAGAATCCACCTTGCAATCTAGAATAACGAAGTCTGCAGGAAATATGAATGAAGAAACCTTCACCAACACATCATTCAAGATACCCACAGGTCGTTTTACCGACCTATCAGCCATCACGAGCCTCATATTGGTTGGTGTCGGATCGCCTAACCCCAACTTCTTGTAGACGGATAATGGCATCAAATTGATGCTAGCACCCAGATCGCACAATGCCTTGGCAAAATTCAAAGATCCAACCGTGCAAGGAATAGTGAAAGCACCGGGGTCGGCCTTTTTCTGAACTAGCGATCTTGTAGCAATTGCGCTGCAGTGATGAACATCATCTTTCAACTCATAACTTGCTGCCCACTTCTTTGTCAAAAGATCCTTCATAAATTTCGCATACCCAGGCATTTGTTCAAGTGCCTCCACCAATGGAACATTAATGGTCAGCTGTTTCAACATAGTCATGAATTTGCTGAACTTTGTGTCATCCGCCACCTTCTTCAATCTTTGGGGAAAAGGTAGTGATGGGTATGGAATTGTTCTCTCCATGGATTTCTTCTCCTCTTGCTTCCATTTTTTAGCTTTTTCAGGTTGCAAATTGTTGGGTGAAACGTCCTTGACGTCGTGCGTGGCTTCCGCGGATGCTTTTTCTGTCGCCTTATCATCAATGTCCACTACCTCATCAACCACTTGCTTGCCTTTTGTTGAAGTTTCTAGCACCTTACCACTCCGGGTAGTGATAGCCATGCATGATCCATCGTTCCTTGGATTTTGCACAGTGTTGCTAGGTAAAGTGCCAGCCTTTCTTTGATTGAATGCCGCAGATAATTGACTCAATTGTTGCTCCAGCTGTTTTATTAAAGTGGAATGCGAGTCAACCAATTGCTTCATAGAGGACAAGTCGTTCTTCACCTCATTCACTCCCGTATTAGTTGCCTCTACTCCTTTCAATAATTTAGCCATCATATCTTCCATAGACATCTTTTCGGAATCAGACGCCTCAGCCTCATGATTTCTAGGAGGAATATACAAACCACTCCTGTCAGTCTTATCCTTCCAACTACCTTGATCACGGTCCTTGTTTCCAGATTTATCATAATAGTTCCGACCTTGGTTTCCTTGGGCATTCCCGCGGAAACCCCCCTGATTGTTCAAGTAGTTGGCCTCATCTTCCGAATCAGATTCATCTCTTCCTTTTGACGCAATAGCTTTCACTTTTTTGGTCTTCCCTGATAATAAATGCTTTGTAAGAAGATCCATTTGTGTTTTCAAATGCGCCATATCTTGATCGCGTTCTTCTTCTCTTCTTCTTTGGTCTGCAGTCATGCCAATAGATAAAGTGGGGCTTGCTACCTCAGAATCCCTGGTATGCCAAGCTCTACTTTGTTTCGTCATACGATCTAGCATATTGCTTGCTTGACCAAAGGTGAGGTCCATGAAAGATCCTCCAGCTGCATTATCCACCACTGGTTTAGTTATTGAATTCAAGGCTCTATACAAGATCTCCATTAGGTGAACATTGGTCATGTGATGGTTTGGGCACCTCGCTAGCTTTGTCTTGAACCTCTCCCATGTTTCATGAAGAGCTTCAGTGGGAAGCTGACGAAAGTTGCTGATTTCATCTCTCAATTGCGCTCTTTTGGATGGTGGAAAGAATCTTTCTAAGAAAGCGTCTTTCAATTGCCTCCAATTAGTAATAGAATCAGGAGCCAGCCCATTCAACCATAGAGTTGCCTCCCCAGACAGAGACAATGGAAATAAGCGTAGTCGAATTACATTCTGTCCAACGCCAGGATTGTCGAATGACTTGCATATAGAAATAAAGTTGATCAGATGCATATTCGGATCATCGCCTACTAGTCCACCAAATAACCCCTTGAGTTGCAAAAGCTGAATCATGGTGCTAGTGATGTTGAACTTTGCTCCAGGCGCTAATGGTAGAAGAATAATGGCTCCTGTGGCACCAGCTTCGTCCAGATCGTCATCATCATCATCGAACGGTATTTGCATAGCTCGGCGTTCAGGCCTAAACCTAGCTTGACGATCTCTTCTCTGCATGGGTGCCGCCATCTCAACAGTATGCCGTGGGTTTAGTAGTTCCTCATCGCCCAGGTCCTCATCAATAGGATTTGTTGCCCGACCTGGATTATCAATATTATATTGATGCAGTTGAGCAGCCATCCTTTCAATTTCACGTTGTGCATCCATTGATGCACTGAACAAACCTGAATAAAACAAAAACAACAACTAAAAATAAAAGTACGAGAATCTTTGACCAAAGGGTCTAGTAATTATCACAAACTTAGTTGACACTCGTATTCCCCGGCAACGGCGCCAATTTTGATAACGCTCAATCTACAGCTCTCGTGGGAGTGTAAAGCGGTCGTTAGTAAATATAGAACCCAACTGGGTTGGGTATCGATCCCACAGGGAATAGCTTGGCCAAAAAGTAAGCAACGATTACTAGACTTTTAGTGCAAGTCTTGTAAAAAGGAGGGATTGTAATGTGTAACCGAAATAATAAAGTAAAAACTAAAAATAGCAAAGTAAAAAGAAAGAATGTTTCGTAAGTTGTAAACAATGAGAATTGAGGAGTTGGGGTTATGTCCACCTTTTAAGTTATACGTCCCTATTGACTATGATTGTGTAGAATTGTGACATGCATGTGCTTATAGAGAATTGTATTCGATGGTAAATCCAGGCGTCTTTCGACCTATTCGAGGATTATTTCACTTTAACTCTTTCGAGCTTAAAGAGTGCCTAACGGTACGAATTCTCCAAAAGGTTAGTCCAGTTACGGCACTAGCTTTTTAATAGGAAAGGGTGTCCTACTACCTTAACACTATCTTTTTTCCAGACAAATAACCTTTCTTTCGAACAAGTTAATTATTATATTGGCGTTATTCTATGCGTCTGCAGCCACAAGAATTTGCATTAAGATGAAGAGAATAATGATATAAGCAGCATACGTGTCACGAACTCATAAACTCACAGCAATAAATAGTATCTCATACGGCTTCTATAACCCCAACAGAGAAGTTTAGTTACCCATGAATGCGAAGGAAATCACAATTTGCATTGTTGTTATTATACCACAAGATTGATGATTTTCGTGTAGCACAAGTGGTAGGCGTGAGGCGTGAATTCCTTAGCAAAGTAACGTTTCTCTTGTTGCGGAAATTAAGAATTGAATAGATGAATAGAAGAAGAAAAATAGAATTAATGGGAAGATTAGAAGAGTTGTAATTGAGAAGTAGAATGTATCTCTCCACTAAGGGAGGATTGTAAGAAGATGAATAGCATGATAGGGTATTTATAATACTCATATCCTAATCCTACTAAGCTAATGAAATACTTAACCAAATCCTACTAAGCTAATGAAATACTTAACCCAATTGTACTAGGTTAATGTAACATTCTCCAAATCCAAATAAACTAATGAAATACTTAACCCAATTGTACTAGGTTAATGTATTATTATCCTAATCCAAATAAGTTACTTCAAGTCCCCAAAGTCTTCAGAAATGTTGTTTTAGCCCGGGACAGATTTTCCATGCATCACTTTTGGTCCTTTAGGCGTCCAAGCTCCCTTTCCTTCCTTCGTGAGCTGTCTTTGGCGTCAAGTAAGCCATAAAATGCTGATTTCTGCATCATTTATACCTGAAACTTTGCTAATCATGTTCGTTAGCTCACTTATAAGAGAAAGGACTAAAAGTGCATGAAATATATAATTTGTTCTCAAAACATGGCACAAATATAGGCAAAATATATTGATATAGGCGTGTAAATTCGCCTATCATCAGTCCTCCCCAATAGGATTTGAGGCGTGACACCAGGTTAGCCAAATCTCGAGTATGATTTATCTTCTCCTGAAGTATTTTTAATTTTCTTGCGAGTTTAACAATTGTCTCGCTTTGTTCCGCTATTACATTATCCCTAATAGTTAATACATTTTCTTCGTCATTTCTAGTCATTTTGAATGATGGTCAGAGAATGAGATTTTATGCTTTTGACCAGATGAAGTAAGGATGTTCTGCCAACTTTTTTCAACATGGAGTAGTTTTCTATTATTTGTAAAGTAAAATAACTCAAAGGCAGATGTGTTAGTTTACATATGTGATAAGTAATGCAAGATATTTGACAAGAAATAACCGCGTAGAGTTGTTTGTGTCATAGACAAATTGATCCACACGAGCTTAGTGGATAAAGTTGTCTTTGATTCACACATAAACATATAAGGCAGTTATATCACATAAACATTATAATAGCGCATATCCTAACTGGGGTGACCCTTTTGAGCCAACGATTTAGGCCTGACGAACTTTGAAGAAATATATGCCCTTTTTAAAGCCAATCCATTACCCCCCTCCCCCAATTCCATAGATATACACAAACGACATAAATGCCTACAAAAGTCGCACAAAAGGGATACAACCTTTAGGGAAAGGGAAATAACATGAGAAAAGGAATGATGTCCCACGCAAGTGATAGAAAATACTAATTCATGAATGCTTCTTCTATCGACATTTGCCCTCTTAGCCTTGTCCACTCCTTGTTATTGGCGACATCCATTAATGATTAAGCGATTGCCGTATAACTGTGCCATAGATGCCATACAACTGTCCAAATCGATCAATTTCTTGCTTGGCTTATTTCAATTCCTTCATCAATCGGTGTACGATTGAGGCATCCTTATACGAAAGTAAGTAAAACAAGTCCTTACCTGACCCCCAAATAATAATGGATTGGATTAAAGAAATATATATTTCTTTAACACATAAATATGATTTGTCTGTAATTGACTCAGTGTCAATAGACGCAGGGCAAGTTTTCTAATGGGCCCAATAAACCCTTCGAGTATTGGGTCGCCCTAAGCTAATACCTAAAATAGGGTTTTCGTTTTGCTCTATCCTAGGTGTCTAGAGTGGGTTTGAACCAGGTTCCCAAGCGGATGACTTGGGTTTGAAAATATGACCACCCATCAGATGACTCACATGCTAATAAACCGTCGTATTTCCAACACATTATTTGGAATTGAACAATAGGGGTCGGGATATCCACGAAACCCCAAAAATAGTTTATAAAATAATGTAGGAATATGCTATGAAATGCAATATCAAATGTCGCGAAATCAAAACATATAAACACATAAACAGTCAATCAAAAGACGAAATCAAACATTTGGTTAGAACTTAGCTAATAATCCCCAGTAGAGTAGCCATTTCTGTTTTGCGTAAATTTTGACGCTTTTAGAGTCGCCACTTAATTTTGAAGAGGAATTAAGAAACCTTTATAAGATACTTTAAACGATTCAAAACAGAAAAATCGTTTAAAATCTAAAGATTCGAGTAAGCAGTTCCTATTAACGTTTTAGGAAGGTTTTAAGCACCTAAAACGTCCGCTAACTTGCGATTATCAGGACTGTTTGAAAACATCTTTTGACTAACTTCAAAATGATTGATTTGTTGAAAATGATTGGTTTTTAGGAAAAGACGTGTAAAATAGTTTTTGGATGACTTAGTGGGGATCTTTACTAAGTCTAAACAAACGAAAAGCAAATAAGCATATAAAAGGGGAAAAGGGGAAATGGGGAGAAGAAATAAATGATTTGGGCTCTTAAGTCCAAATCCACCACCCTGTCCTAAGCCCATAACCTGTCCTAAACTATTTTCAGGCCCGTTGGCCCAAAATCCGCTCTACCTGTATTAATTTACAAATTTGGCTTCGAGACCCAAATGAAATGAATGAATAAATAAATAAATAAATAAATAAAGACAATAATAAATAAATGAATAAATAAGATGAAAAAATGAGACTTTCAAGTCTCTTGGCAGCTTTAAAGATGGATTTTTAATCCATTCTTCTTCTTTTGACTCCTTGCATTCATGCGCTATGTAGTTGATTTCTGACTTATTCTGAATCTTGACTTGAGAGGATGGGCCCCATTGGCTATGAAGAATGCAAGGCAAACTTGAGTCCATTTGGACTCCAAGGCAAGTTCATGCAAAGAGAAAGTATAAAGAATTAATACTCATTTCAAATTGCCAGCTTAACATCATAGAGGACTTATGATACTGTAAAGGATATACAACCAACAAATGCAGGAAGAAACATATGGTCACAGAAACTCAAGCTCATAAAAAAAAGATGGCTATGAAGAAAAGCCTCATAATTTCGAGCAAGTGCAGTCAAACAACTACATTTTATCACTACAAAAATATTTAGCTAAGCGAGGACATTGACTGGACGCCTTAAAGATTTAACAAGAGAGAGGGAAAGTTGACAAATAATAATACAAAGGATCTAAGAAGAAGTAAGACATAAATTAATAAAACTCTATGTTCCAAGAATTATTATTCGTATTTAATTTTAAACTACTATATAGTAAACTAAAGGGAAAAAAGGTGATTGATTGCACGCTTTAAGCAAATTTTAATCAATCCTAACCAAATAAGGGAAACAAATAGGAGGGAGTGGGAATGTATATCCATAGTATTCATTTGAGGCTAAACATTCACTCCAAAATAAATATCACATAATTTAAGAGATCATTCTTTTTGCATCAGTATATTTATTTAAACCTAGTGAGGATGAGCAGGAAAAGTTATTTGATTTAGCATATCTTATGGTTAAAGACTTAATAAATATCATCAGATTATCATATAGAGAGAAAAGAGAGGGGTGAGAATATGCATAGACAAGTGGATTTTCTTAGGCAAGCACTTTAAACATGGTAACAAAGTCACCATATTCAAGCTGTCTTTACAACCTAAATCGCAGGAATACACCACTTGCCAAAGCTTTAGAATCGGAAAGACTAAACAAATCCAATCAACAAATCGACATTTTACAAACTCATAGTAAGAAAAAACACCTATCTAACCTCGAGAACACTTCACTACATTACCAAAGATCAGTTCCCCCCCCCCCCCCCCCAAAAGAAGAAATTCTCCGCATTTAAATCAAAACAAAATTATGACTTCATTTTGGTAAATGAAAATGAAAAAAAAAACAGGTATTTCAAATCGAACTCGATTGGTGCAATCGTCAAAAATTAAACACAAAGAGATAGGAAAAAAAAAACTTGTGATCATAAAAGAATGACATTTTGAAAAAAAAATTATTTTTGTAGAGATTGCTAACGAAATTAATCAAGAGAGAAATAAATCGCACTTAAGGACACATGTCCTAAAGAAGCAGCTACGAAAATTTCAATAGACAACAAAAAAAAGGTCATCTAAAAGCTATTTACAATCAAGCAGCAAAGTAAAACAAGGATTTCACACTATTTTACACCCTCAAACATGAATCCGACAGTAAAAGAAAGACAAGCTAGCATAGAGATCAAATAACAAATTGACTACAGCAAAACTATTACATTTCAGCGCACATAGATCCTATGCCTTTCGAGGCTTCTACAACTTCCAACAAACAACATCATCGAAACATAACTACAGAATAGAGAGACGAAGTATAACCAATTAAAACTAAATAAAATAGAATGTTACCTATTCGGGAGAAGGAAAATAGGATCACGATCTTCGTCGGAACCAACTTCCACCGAAAAATATTTTTGTTAACTCGAAATCTTCTATTCGAAGGAGAATTTCAAGAAACAAGATTTTTACTAAAAAAATAGACTGTTCTTTTGTCAAAAGATTACTCCCGTCTTTTCAGACCCAAAAGAATTTCGAATCCCCCATTTTTGCCACCCCCGAAACAGTGAACCCTCCTCCTTTTAAAGAAAACCAAATCGGAAACAACAGGGGGGAAACTTCAAATTGGGAAATTCCAAATTTTAACTTAAAATTCAAATCTGGTCCACAAATTATTCCTGTTTTGTTATGTTTTTCTTAAAATTTCAAAATTGGTGGACCAATAAGATTTAGGGAAAATGAATTTTTCCGTAAACCAATGAAATCGTTACATATATGTACAAAATCATACCCCTTTTCCTGAGATTTACGGAATTGAGATATTGGGGGAGACATCTGGACTCATTCTAGAAGATTCTTGGGCTTTCCTTGTCATTATCGCATGAGACGTATGGGGAATCGGGTCGGTTAGAGCCAGGTCAGAGCTAGCGGGTTGAGATTGAAGATGTTTTGGTGTTGATTTGTTCGCGATTTGAAATCGTTGTTGTTGAAATTGTTGGCTGTTTGATGCTTTTTTTTTGTTGATGTTTACTGAAGGCTGTTGTTTGTACGGGTGTTGAAGAAGAAAGAAGGCCATGGTGGGTTGGCCGGGTCGGATCGACTATTGGGCCGACGTTTTGGGTCTGTTTTAAAGTTGGGCTGGTGATTTGGGGATGAAATTGTTGGTTTGGAGGTTATTTAAAACATAACCCCCAATTGATTTAAGATTTAGCCTAATATAATTAATATTTCGTCAAATTGAAAATTAAATTGGTCAAATTGCATTGTGCTTATAGCCAATTGATTTCAATTATGATCCTATTTAATAAATTTGACAAAATTGAATCAAATTTCGATACGAATTAATGCCTCGTTTAATCCCGGGCTTCTTCATTTAATAACAATCAAATAGATATTTTTCAAATAAATTATTTTCAAGCACAAATTATATTTGAATCGATATTTTATACTTTTGAAATAATTTTCAAGCTCAATCTAAATAAAAGTTCAATTTGATAAAAATATTTATTTAAGTAACAATATTTATACGATCTCGTATATGTGAATACAAAAATGTATAATAGTTGCTTAAATGATGAAATTAACCCAAAAAAATATTTTAGAGCACATTTATCTGGATAAAATAAATATTTCACTTTTTATTAAAAATTGAAGAAACTCAGGATCAAATTTAATTATGAAAGGCAAAAATTAGGTGTATTCAAATTCTTTAGATTATAAATAACATGTTCATGTATTCACTGTTTGATTATAAGCACTGGTTAACGAGTGTGCAGAAGTTAGGTAGTTAGTTAGCATTTAAAAAAAAAAAAAATCAAAACTGGGCTTTTGACCTTTTTATTAAAAGTGAAAAGCAATATTTATATGTATAAATAACATAAATACCAATCCTAATTATATTCTCTTTTATTTTTTTTAATTATTTTACTCTTTCTCTATTAATATATATAATATAACAAATATATTCATAACATTCTATGTATATATTGAGATTTTTGTAATATATTTAGAAAGTTAATTTTTTTTTTTTTATAATATTGAAAATATAAATCATGTTTTTGTGTAATTTTTAATATTTACAAAGGAAGGCCCAAAAGTGGACCAGTCCCAAAAGGAAAAATATCAAACAAATCCCTATTCATTCCGGTTAGGGAAGTAGTAGCCTCTCTCTCCGATTTGCTTAAGTTAATGTTGAGCTCTCCAAGCGAACCCGTTAACAAACTTAGCCAGATCTTGACGCTCCCCACCAATTGAAGAAGGAATGATAGAGAACTACCACAGCTAAGTCATGTTGCTCAAGCTATCACTTTCTTTAATCTTTCCCTAAAATCTTTGGGTTGAGGCTTCAATTAAAGACAATGCCACCACTCAATCTGAGAAATCAATTAAGGAAAGTGATGAATATTCAGTCTTGGAAATGTAGATCTATGGAAAAGGGTTATATCTCTTTGATATAAGAGCTTCCAATGCAGATTCGATTGTAACATTATTTGAATACTCAATTATTCAACACCCTAAGCTCTCACTTGGTGCAGATCATAGTATTCGAGGAATTTGCTTCCAATAAAGGTAATGGCAATTCTATAAAAGCTAATGTTTTTTGTGATTATGTTCACCCCGTCCCACCACTTGAGTATGTGATAGATTGCCTTCTTCTTCTTATGTTAGTCTAAATTCGAACCCAATATTGATTCTTTAGAAGCTAGTTAGTGATATTTTTGTGCTTTGTGCCTCATTTTTCTACACCATTAACTGATGGATTGAGTTTCAATGAAAACTAATACCACCACCAAATCTAGATGCAAAATTAGGAGAAATAAAAGTGGTTAATACCTCTGACTAGCTTATTGCATTGTGCCAACTACCTTGTACCATTTGCATTGAAGTTACTTTCAAATTGAGCTGAATCAACCATTGTAGATACATCCCCCTTTTTAATTCTGCAACTTATGTTAGCACTAGTCTGTGCATAATAAGTGAATCCTTGCCTTGTTGTCATGTGTCTTATATAGTCCTTCCGATGTTTGGTGTTCTTGCCTTGTCTAAATTAATGATTTTTATGCCTCTTTCTGGAACCTCTTAAAAATTAATAAACTAGAATTCACCTGCATAATCAACAACTAGGTTAGTAAAATAATCAACAAAAGTATTACTTTCCCAAAGAAAATGTATTACTCTTACTGATATGACACTCATTAGGGTTCTAATGGAGTTGTCCATCCATGTCACACTCCATGGAACATTCCAAACTCCTTTTAGAATTTGCACCATAGTCCTAAGAATTTGATTCCACCACAATATACTGAATAGCACTCTCCCTGTAGTGAATTAAACACTTCATGATATCTATAGCCTCTGTCTCTAAGCTAGTAGTGTCATGAATTATAGAACCTTTAGCAACCAGTGATTCACTTTTCCAGTTTCTAATGCAGAATGCAATAGAACTAAGGCTTGGGTTTCCCCTTGAAGCACCATCAGTATTTTCTGGAAGCTACTCTTTATTAGGAGGTATCCTAATAACGCTCAACTTACACGTCAATTATATATCACTAAACTTATATATCAATTATATTAGTCCATTGATAACACTCAACTTACACGTCAATTTAAGTGCAAGGCGATCGTCATCAATATAATACCCAATTTTGGAGTTGGGGTCGAATCCACGAGGAACAATGTGAGTGACGATCAAATTAATTCGGAATAATAGATACAAATTAAATTCAAACCAATAGTACAAAAAGATATAAATGGGGGAGATAGATGTCTACACTCATGTTTCTTTTTGGGTTTTTCTAGCATAAATTTGGGGTTACAAATAATTAGAGTTTAAACAATTATGCACGGATCTTGGGATTATATGTTACTAAGGGAAGTGATATGTGGATGCTAATGGTTAACTTCATTATTAGTAGATCAAGTGTGGGTAGGTTTGGTTATGAGTTTTGAAGCTAGTCTTTCAATAAAACACCAAACTTTCACCCATTGAATCTTTCGAATACCTAATGGGTGTGTTTAACAATTGGTAACCACAACCTCAATCTAGGCATCCCTATTTTTAGGATAATGCCCATGGTATAGTCAACTTCACAACCACCCTTATGTCTAAGATAGTGATAGATTAACCAACTATACACAATTGTCTACCATTGCTTTGGTCTCCACATCCCTCTTTCAAGGATGATATGGATTCCTAAAATTCACCTAAAACACTTCTTTCAAAGATGGCCTTGAGCTTTCTAGAGTTTGGAGCTTTCACCCATCAAGCCCACGTGGGTATTTGAGGCTTTTACCCACAAATCCCAACCAAGTTAGCACAGTAATGGTAAAAACCATCAACATGTACTACCAAATAGAAGCTAACAATAACAAACCACACACACTATTAGCCCCTATTCACACATAACCCCAAGGGAGATTTAGCTACACATAAGATAAATAAGCATTGATATACCCAAAATCATCATTGAAATGACTTGTTGAAGATTAAGTGAATGTTACTTCAAACTTGGTACTCCCATAAATCAACAATGGAAGTGAGCTAATCCTCCACTTAGAAAGTCTCCAATGTATTCTTCACCCAAAATTTATACAATATTTTCCTCTCCTAGTATGAAGGTTATGAACTCAAGAGCTAAACCTAAAATTGGGGAAGATAGAATATCCTCCATGATTTTAGGGTTTGAGTCTTTTTGTCAAAATTGGGATCAACCACATGCATTTCTTGTTTTTCCTTCGTCTGCTTTTTTCCGCTAAGCCGTGATCGCGCGGTATGGATGCGACCGCGTCTACATAACCGTGGTTATCTTCTACGATCGCGGTTGATTAACTTCTGCTTGACTGCCGCGATCGCGGTCACTAGACCGTGACCGCAGTAACTGAGGCTAGCTCCTGTTTTAAGTCTTCAACTGCACTTTCTTGCTCCCTTTTAACATCTCTTCAACTCTATGCCTGTAAAGAGTGGATATTAGTGCATTTACTCACAAATGTCTCATTTAGTCATTCAAAACAAGGTAATATGCATGAATATTGAGTGAGAATGAGTGTTAAAATTAGCACTCATCAATACCCCCAACATAAAGCTTTTGCTTGTCCTCAAGCAACACTACCTCTTACCATGAGACAACAATTATCTATGCCCAAACTTTATGCCTTAAAGATCATAATGACTTCAACTTTAGTCTCCACCATAAGTAGCTTGTTGCATGTGGGCTAAGCTAATTTCCACTCACCCCTCATCATAAGATGCGATATTCAAGGATGCACAAAACTTCCAAAAGCAACAAAGTAGCAAAAACCAATACTATAGAAGTGGCTCACTTTTTGACCGAAACTAAATTACACTCCATTTGCCTCAATGCTCGGAAGGTGACAAAATCACCCACTTCAACTTGTTTGCATGCCTCCTCCCAAGAAAGAAAATTCTACGCACCAAGCTACCAAATATGGATCAAGGAATTTTTAAGTGCAAGAACTCTCTCCCTCACAAAAGAAATCTCTACGCAACAAGTGTCATACCATAGGCTTGCCCCTATTTTCAATTGCCACTATAAAGAAAGTATATGGGTGGAGATATCAAAGAACTTTCTAAGCTTGTAACGTAGGTTAGGGTTAGGGTAGGATCTCATAAGGGAACAATATGCCTACACCCTTCCTTGAACATCTACATCACACTTTTTAATCCTCCTTTTTGACTATGGGCCACTCTTCTTTGTTTTCTCTCTTTTATCATGCCTGCTTTTTACTTCCTTTGTTCACCCATTTCTTTCATTTTTTTTTCTTGCAATTTTCATGCAATTCTTTCCTTTATTGGATCCTTTCTTTTTCATTTCCTTTATTTTCAACACTTAGGCACATTTGGCATTTCACTAACACTTCGTGGCACAAAATTTCCTTCCATCAACTATCACCACCCCCAACTTAGGCTTTTATCCGCAAATTGCATTTTCAAGTTCAACGAGGGTATGGTTCAAAAGAGGGATAAAAAGAATGGTTGACGACTTGTAATGAATTTGCCAACGAAAGGTCCAAAGGCTCAAAGTGGGTAACTAGGGATTACAATTATGCATGGGTAGGCTTTTTAGTCTAGAGTGGGTTCCAACGTCATAAAGATGGCCTAAGATCACTCCTCCAACCAACTACAATAAAAGTTAGCTTTGAAAGACTAATATGGCAAGTTCTACATAACACAAGTATACAAGAGATGAATGCAAATAGCTCAACACACATGACATGCAAAATTTGTCACGGGAGCTCAATTGTCCCTCCCGCTAGAGACAAAATTGGAGTATCTATTTCTATTCACAAGTCAAAAATTTACGAAGCCACAAAAAGAGAAAGTTTTGTTACAACATTGCTCAAGTCCATGCCCTTGATTTTTCAAAAATTTTGGACGGAGGGGGTTCTTATTTTGCATTAGAGCCACGCACAATTTGCTCAACTATGGCTACAACAAAAGCCTTAGTCTCACATTTCGGCTCAAAATGGGCAAACTAGCCATATGGCTACTCAAACTTTGCCAATGGTGTAAAAAGTGACCCTAAATTTACAATTTATATTGCCATAGGTACTCAGATTTCCCTTGCATTCTTGATATTTATGCCACGGGTAATTAGAATTCCCCTGCACCTATGTCTCAAAACCCAAACACGATGCTTTACCCTTAAGAATGTCGTTACTCAATTTATCATAGGAAAAAGCTAGTCATGTATCACCAAAATCAATAATTAAAGTGTAGTAAAAAGAAAAACATAAATTAAGTGAAAAACATGATAATCCATAAAATATGAGCACCATCGGGGTACCTAAAAATGTTGCATCTCGAAACCAAATAAAATTAGTATCTAGAGTGTCATCCAAAAACAACATAAAAAGAAATATCCAACAATGCATCACCAAAATAATACCAATCCGGGGGCACCCCCAACTAAAAAGAATGCAATGTCCTCACTGTATGTGTAAATAAAGCAAGAGTAAGAGAGGTCTCCCTATGTCTGCATTAAGCACTAACCTCTCCCATTGACTCTGCACCATCGCCCTTAGCATCATCAGCAGACCACTCAGCCGGAGCCTCATCCTCACTATCCAACCTAGGTGAAGGTAGTCGCTTATTTGGTTTAAGCACCTTGAAGATGCCCTTTACCACCTTCCACAGCTTCTTGAAGAATTTATCCCTCTTCCTCTCTCTTCACTATCTTCTCATGTGACTCCTTGAGGTCCCTGCGAGAGAAAGCCAAGGCCGAATAGTCTATCTCCAAACTGGCAACTATGGCACCGTGTGTCAGCTACTCCTCCCGATATTTCTCATAATCTAACTGTGCTACATATGAATGATGGCTAGTGGAGGGTTCTCACGGTCCTTGAGGTAATTAGGATAATAGTTCCCTCACCACCTACATCTGACCAGAAATGTCATCGAATGCAGTGGCTGATGAGGATCTACAAGAATCTGTGTCCTCCTGGTTCGACTTGCTTGACTCCATCTTCATTTTCTTGCTCTGACCTGGGGCACCCTTACCCCTGAATTTGAGTGGGAAGATGTAGAGGCCTGCAGATATCCAGGTGTCTGAAGCATAATCCTCTACCTGTGCCCTTTTGCATAGCTCTGTAATAAGGGAAGAGAGGAGAAGATGTGTACCTCCATGGTATCTGAAGTACCTCTACTCTGAGTGCACAATTTTGACCACGTTCTGGGTGATGCAAGAGAGAAGACAAGCCACCATTCGAACCCGCATGTTTGTGACAACGGTCATATGAGTGCATGGCAAAACTCGACTACAGATGATATTCAGCCAAAGCCTGGCTTTATCTGTGAAGTCACTCAGTAGAATGTCCCTCTTGGTGGTGGCCCAGGGAACTCTTTGCCTGCGTATAACACATCCTCCATCCATGTCCCTGGCTCGCATCTCTTTGCATGAAATTGCTCCATGTTAGCATCTGGGAGCCCATATACTTCATTGATCTTCTCTGTCCCAAAGTATACTTGTTTACCCCGAATCATCATCAATGGGTTTGTGAAGGAAGCTATTCTTAGGTTAGCGTAGAATTCACGTACCCAATGTTCATTAGCAACACAAGGTTCATTGCCCAATGTCCACCTAATATGAGTGATTCTGGCGAGGAAACTTGGGAATTTTTCCTCTACCTTATTTAAGCTGATGCCCTTTTCAGGGAGTACCTTAGTCCTGGGCAAGTCTGCATAGTAGAGGTTCTGGCATTGTGTGGCCATAAATCTGACGTTGTCAAAATTCTGCATCTCTGAGGCTGAGAACTTGTAAGCAATGTAACTAAAACCAACATAATTATTATCATACCAAAAACATGCTCAAATAGAAAGTTCATGTGGTAGTGTTATGGGAGGTTTCAGAGGTAGCAAAGGATGTGATGAAATTTTGATTTTTGCCAAAAATTGCCCTCAGGTATGGCGATTGTGGAGCATTGACCGCGACAGTGGTGCTGCAAATGCGATCATCGGGATCGGGATCGCGGTGCCTGCGACCAGGTTTGACAGTTTCTGCACAGTGCTCGAAATGCAGCTTTATCACTATCCTTTGTTTCAACTAGGGATGACAACATTATAAATAATGAATTAAAGCCTAGAATGTGTGATTATAGCCCCCAAACTTGATAGAATTCAAATTAAACTCCTTGGGGCATTAAATCTAACGCATAGTATACATGATCATGATGCTAGGGTTTGAGTCTTTTTGTCAAAATTGGGATCAGCCACGTGCATTTCTAGTTTTTCCCTTAGGCCGCTTTCTTCCGCTAAACCACAATCGGCAGGTATGGCCGCGACCGTGGTTATCTTCCACGACTACGGTTGATTGACTTCTACTTGACTTCGGCTATCCCGGTCTCTAGACTGCGACCGCGGTAACTGAGGCTAGCTTCTGTTCTAAGTCTGCAGCTGCACTTTCTTGCTCCTTTTTGACCATTTTAAGTTCCAATCCACATCTTTCTATCTCTTCAACTCTATTCTTGCAAAGAGTGGATATTAGTGCATTTACTCTCAAATGTGTCTCATTTATTCATTCAAAACTAGGTAACGTACATGAATGTTGTGTGCGAATGTGTGGTGAAATTACCACTCATCACCCATCTTTTATCTGGTATCATTATTTTGAATCTGTACTTTATGAAGTTAACAGTAGTAGCATTAATTTTTCTAGAATATCTTCCTCTCATGAACCCACCTCCATGAAGGATAATGTTTCTTCTCTTCCTTAGAAACAACAAATTAGTATAGGAACAACATTAAAAACAATATTTATTTTACAATTATCTTCCAGGTTTCTCCATAATCTAACACTTTGCTTCAAATTGATCCTTTAATCTATGATATCAGCAGTACCAAAGTAGTAATTCCACACTTGGTCTGCAATATCACCTTTTAGCAATAAATGAGTTTCTCTCTCAAGACTATTGCAACATTCATAGTTTTTAGAGGCTTCAGGATTCCATGTATTCATTAGAGCAGCTACATGGATTAACTTTAACCAAATTCTTCAAAAAAGAAAATAGTACATAAAAGGCAACCCCTTGCACCAAATAAACCTTATGTTTGAGTAACTCCCAGGCACTCTTATCGCTAAATTGACCATTAGTGTTCTTAGTCCACCAAGGTTTATCCATCACATTCTGATATATAACAGGCCTCAATTTGTTTCTTATATGATTGAATGCATAATTTGGTAGTACCTCATGCATTTTTCCACTGTCCCATCCCTTTTTCATTCAGAAATTCACTAATATCCTTTAAAGGATGGAAAGAGAGAACATCAGTAGGGTGTAAATATAGTGGACCAGTATTGGTCCATTTCTTAAACCATATAGAAGAAGTACCACTCGTTGGTTCCCACCATAAGCATTGTTCAAGATTCTCTCCATTGCACCAAAGCTGAAATTTACTTTCTTACAGTACTTATTTCAAAGGAAATTGGTCCATAAATTATTCTGTATCCTGAATATCCACTACAACATATCATGCATTTCTTGTAACACAGCTTCAATGGATCTAAACCCTAATCCCTCTTTTTCTTTGGGTAAGCAAACCTTGTCCCAAAAAAAAAACAGTATTTGCTTCTACCTGCTTCTTTATGATGCCAAAATAATTTTGCAAAAATTCTTTGTAAACCTTTAATCACACTCTTAGGAGGGACAATTGCTAATAAGACATATATGGGGATGCTCTATAGGACATTTTTAGTAACACTTCCTTCCCCCTAAAGACAATAACCAAACTTTCCATGCTTGAAGTTTATTTCTCACTTTATCCACCAAATCAGCGAAGTGTTCTTTCTTTGAGTGTGAGATTGGACAACCAAGATATTTCAGAGGAAATGAACCTTTGGCCATCCCTGTGATTTGTTCAACCTGCTATAACACCCTCCTAAAAGTATTCTGGTGCATATAGAATTTTTTTTGTCCTTGTTTCACCTTTTGTCTAGATTCCTATTCATATTGCTATAAAACCCCCATAATTTTTCAAATAGAATAGTTATTAGACGAAGCAAAGATTATAGCGTCATCAACATATGCCAAATGGTTGAGATTTGGACTCCACTTAGGCATAGCATACCCTACAATGGAATCCTCCTCAAAAGATGATTGAAAGCCCTTGTCATAACCTCAATAGATGAGATAAAAAAAGCAGGAGACCGAGGATCTCCTTGTTTCAACCCCTAGTAGAGTGGAAAGAACATCCTGATTGCGTATTTAATAACACAGAATAGTATTTATTAGAGATCATCCTCCAAATTATATACACCACTTTATTTGAGAAGCCCATATTTCTTAAAACTTTCGTCAAAAAGTACTAAAGAGATTCTATCATAAGCTTTTGCCATGTCCAATTTTAGTACCACATTGAAAGGTTTTTCTCTTTTTCCTATATCAGTAATCAATTGATATATTAATTTGCATGTTCCTCAATGTTTCTCCTCTTATCAAAACCCGATTTATTATGAGAAATCAGTCGAGGCAAAATATTCTCCAATCTATCATGAATAATTCTTGAAAGAAATTCATAAAATTACTCAAACTATTGGGCCTCAAGTCTAAAAAGATTGTATTTTATCTTTTTAAGGAATGAGAACTAAATTTGTCTGAGGAATGGATTTTGGAAAGGTGTTACTTGCAAAAAATTCCAGCACCAATATGATAACATCATGCTCATAATATCCCTGCAACATTGGTAAAATCTCCTAGAAAGATCACCGGGACCACAAACACTGTCTCCATTCAAGCTAAAGACAACATTTTTAATCTCTTATTCATCAGGAATGACACCTAAAACATCATTATCATTAACTTTAACCATCTCAGGGATATGATAAATTAGAGAAAAATAGAGGCATTTCTCTCTTGAGTAAATTGCTTCCGATAGAAGCTAATGGCTTTATTGGCAATTTGATCTTCCTCTTCTAACCAAAAACCCTAGTCATTTAGAATTCTACAAACCTTGAGCCTATTTATCCTTCCTTTCACCAGACTGTGAAAGAATGTCATATTTATATCACCACTTTCTAACAAATTATACCTTAGGTTTTGCTGCCAAAACTCTCTTCCAAGTGAAGATATTTTATGCATTCAACCTTAGCCCTCTCTATTACAGCTCAATTTTCCTGAGAAGGATGGTCGTTGTTGACACATAATTCTTGCCCTCCAAAACTAAGTTTAATTTCGATTTTCTTCAATTTTAAATAAAATTACAACATTTATTTTTATTTAGATAAAAGGTTTCTAAAGTATTTAGATAGGTAATATTTCTATTCTAAGTAACGATTATATTTTCGTATTCGTATATACAAAATCATTTAATTTTGTTACTTAAATTATTATTTTATGAGAAATCACACTTTAATCAAAGGTTATTTTGAAAATTAATTCAAATGGTTAAAATCTTGATCTAAATATAATTTATTCGCAAAAATAATTTATTTGAAAAAATACTTATTTGATTTTATTGAATCAAGAAACTCAAAATTAAATTAATTTATTATTCATTTCAAATTTTGATTCAATTTAGTCAATTTATTAAATTTAGCCATAATTGATATTAATTCGGCCATAATTGCAATACAATTGGTCAATTGAATTTTGATTAGGTTAAAGTTTAAATAATTGTCTAAATCTTTAGTAATTGGTCATTTAATAAATAACTAAATCCGTAAATCCCCAATTCCTAATCTTCATAACAAACTCAACCAACCCATTCCCCACCAAGCAACCCAACATGTACCAGCCTAAAATAACAACAAACTGAGCTGCCTAGGCCCAAAATATTTACCACGACCTGATCCAATTTACTGCCTTCTTCTAACAACAAAATATCTAACAATAATATCAAAATACATCAGCAATATGCGTACAACATCCCCAATTTTGACCCGACACCGACGAACCCATCTCCACCCAATTCCAACCCAAACCAACTCTAATAATATCAGCAAAACCAAGAGCAAATCATGTCCAACTTAGCCAAGCGGTTCATTAAATGTTTCCAAAATTTGAATTTCAAATTGTACGTACCAAAGCAGTATTCCTTCTCATCCCTCAAAGAAAATATCAAAAACTCCGCTCAAAGTTTCTATCCAACATCGACAGATTTTAATTCCCCAATCACAAAACCCCTCTATAAATATTCTACTATTCCTATTGAACAAAGGGTATTGGAGAGTTCGGATAGAGGAAACCCCAAAAAAGCATGGGATTTTACTATTCGAAGAAGTATTCCGGTGCCAAGAAATTTGATAAGAGTCATTAGAGCTCGAATTTCTAGACTAAGAATCCAAGTTTATTTCGGCGGTGGTAGCAAAATTCCAACGAAGCTCGAAGTCTCATTTTGCTACTCCTAAAAAGGTAAACTACTCACCTAATCTTCAATTCCTAGGCTTTTGCACTTTGTAACAGTGATATTTTTGTCTCGTGTTAAATTTAGACTTGCCTAATTTTATATGAATTCTCTTTGATGTTTTATAATTGCTTAACCTTTTTCTGACCCCATGTGTCGAGCAATCTAATGAAATTCGATGATTGTTTTGGAGTTTATTGTGAAAATCTGTTTATGGTAGAGATTTGGGGCTGAATTTAAAATTGTTGTCATATTGAAATTAACTGGAGATAAAATCTGCTGAAGTTTTCCAATTTGTGGTTGATATTTTGACGTGTGGTATGTTTTGGTGTACGAATAGTAGTAAAAGTTGGATGATAGAAGTATCGTTATGACTTTCTTGGAGTTTTATGTGTATTTGACAATGCAAAGTGTTCATTGATTAGTTGATGTCGTGATTTGAGTACATTTCAAGCCAAGGATTCCCTCATGACTTACTTGAAATGGTCAAGGAAGGGATAAGGCTGTATCTCTTTGTCTCAAGTTTGGGTTAAGAGACGACGAAGAACTTCATAATTTTCTGTCTTCATATCTAACTATCCGTTATCAAATGCCTTCTCACATTATGTTGGTAAATCTGGTTGTTACTTTGTTCCTTCATCAATTATGTTAGTCTTCATATCTTCCCAAATTTTGTCAACATGATAGTTATAAATTTGGACAGAATGTTAGTCTTACTCGTATAAAGTAACACTTGTTTTATATACACACATCCTTTGTACTAATAAAATGAATATTTCCCAGACCATCTTCATGTTTTACTTTTCAAAGTGTCTTATTATTGACTTTTAGTCAAGAACCAGTTATTCACCTATATTATCCTATTTGCATGTTCGAATATGTTGTTGGAATATGATTGTAGATGAGTCAAGTTATTTAATCGACCAGATCTTATGGTGTAGCCTTAATCGGGTAGTGAGAAATGGTTGAGTGAAAATTCCTTCTCATCTTGTTTTTTTTTGACATGTTTTTGTTCCCAAATTGAAATATGGTTCACTTCAACTAAATCAGAAAATTATAGGATAACTTTTTTTCTCTTGGGTTTTTGATGTCATACTGTTTCGGATTACATTATTTTGCTTTGTTGAAATTCAACATGACATAGTATCTAGTCCAATCACTGCATGATTCTTTAACTCTTTTCTCGTACTTCTTCCTTATCATTTCGAATAATAGATAAGCCAAGGCCACATGTTCGTTTTGTTAGATTTTCATTTTTCTCAACTTGAAAAATTAATGTTTTACAAAAATTCAAAATACTTCCACTAGTCAAATTTCATAAATTGTTTGAATTGGTGTGTTACCTTAAAAATAAAGTTTTCTATTATCAATAATGATATTTAAAATCACTTTCTTTCTCGTTTGTTGAAAATAATCTATTTTTTTCTTTATATGGATACAAGAATTGGAGTTAGTTAACTTTTTCTTTCAAGAGCGGTTTTTTTTCTTAATTTAAATAAATAATTTTTCACTAGAATAAAATGAATGTCATATTTTGAAAATAAGTTTCTAGATTTTATAAAATTAGTCACATTTTTCAAAATTAGTCAAATCAGTCAAAATTATCCTTTGGTGAACCGTTTTTAACAGATGTGCTTGAATGCCTTAAAAACCTTTTCAAGGAGTTACCTGAGTTCTTACCCATTTTCTCTAATTTTAAAAATTTATTTCCGTTTTCAAGTCTTTAAAATATTTTTAGTTTTTCTTAATATTTTCTCAAAATTAAGTGGCGACTCTGTAATTTCGTAAATAATTTCAAAATTTTCTTTAAAGTTTTGAAATAGTTTAAAAGGTCAAAAATCAATGTTTTTCAAACCCTTCGAAGTGTAAAATGTATAAAATAGAAATGGCGACTTTGTTGAAAATTTTATTAAGATTCTAACCAAATTTTAGACTGTTTTGATTGATTATTTGACTTTACTTGATTTAATGTGGTGGTTGATATTACCTTGTGATTATATCTATTATTTGCATTCATGACATATTTTCCCTCATTTGATATAAATTATTTGGAGTTTCACAGATGTCCCAGTCTCTATTGGTCAATTCCAAATCAAGTATTGAGAATACGAAGATTTATTGGCATGTTAGGTGTCCGATGGCTGTTGAAAATTTTATTAAAATTCTAACCAAATTTTAGACTGTTTTGATTGATTATTTGACTTTACTTGATTTAATGTGGTGGTTGATATTACCTTGTAATTAAATCTATTATTTGCATTCATGACATATTTTCCCTCATTTGATATATAAATTATTTGGAGTTTCACAGATGTCCCAGTCTCTATTGGTCAATTCCAAATCAAGTATTGAGAATACGAAGATTTATTGGCATGTTAGGTGTTCGATGGCTGTTCGTATTTCCAAATCCAAGTTGTGCACTTGGGATCCTAATCGAGACCCACTCTACACGCTTACAATAGAGTGAAACCAAAACCATCTTTTAGGATTGAGCCTAGGACGGCACAATATTTGAGGGGGTGTTGGGCACATTAGAAAACCTACCCTGCATATCTTGACCACGAGTTCAATTACAGGCGAATGATACTTATGTATTGAATAAAGTTTATGCTAGTTAATATAAATCCATTATCATTTGGGGCCAGAGAAAATATCACCTTTTTTGCTTTGTGTAGGTGTGGATCGATCAATCCCCTAAGAAGATTCAAGAACAGATGAACACTCCAAGGATTAGGTAGAAATATCGAAGTGCATAAGTCAAGAAAATCCTCAAGAAGCATATAGGATATTCGTTTTCTCTAATAGATATGAAAGTCGTAATTGTATGAAAAGTTACTTGATCACAAACATATTTCGCATGTGACACGAGGTGGACAAAGAAAAGAAAGCGAAGACCGACGAAGGATTATCTAGATGCTAGTGTTTTCTATTTTATCCCTTGCACGGGACTGTTTTTCTCTCATGTTATTTTCCTTTTCCTAAAAATTGTATCCCTTATTTACTACTTTGTAGGTATTTATGAGTGTTTTTATTTTTTATCCCTGCGTGGGACTGTTTTCTCGCATTTTATTTTCCTATTTTTCAACAATTGTATCTCTCACTTGCTACTTTGTAGGTATCTATGTCCTTTTGGATATTTATGAAAATAATTTTTGGGGATAATGGATAGATGTTTCAAGGCATAATCTTCCTTCAAACGCGATAGACCAACCCTTGTCTTATAAGGGTCCCTAATTAGGATGCGTGTTTATTTATATGCTCGTGTGATATAACTGTTTTATGTGCTTATACGTGTTATGTTTCTTTGAATTAGAGGTGAATTGATCCAATCTCATTTTTCATAGTGCACCTCTAAGTAAAAATCAACACCTACATATAAAAGTGCGACCAAACATACTCCAAGTCTTCCAAGTATCTCAGAAAAGTCCGCAATTATTCTTAAAATTTCCTAAAAGTTATTCCTACCATTTTAGGAAGGTTGACTATGGAATTAAAAGAAGCCATTGTAGGAAGGACCAAAAAAATATATCGGCGGGTATTTTATCTCTAGGTAAATCCGCAGGTATATGGACAAATATATATATTTTTTAAATCCATAGAAAAATCTCCAAGTAATTTATCCTATGGATTTACTTAGAGATATTTTTGATGGAAATTTATGTAATGGATTTTATTACCTAGAAAATTATTTGGGGATTTTGTGCTGCGAATTTTTCTGGGAATTTATTCTTGGGCATTTACTTGCGAAATTATTACTTGCGACATTAGCTGGGGAAATACATCGGTGGGTATTTTATCTTTCGGTAAATCCGCAGGTATATTAACAAATATATATATTTTTTAAATCCATAGAAAAATCTCTAGGTAATTTATCCTACGGATTTACATAGAGATATTTTGGTTGAAAATTATGGAATGAATTTTATTACCTGAGAAATTATTTGGGGATTTTGTACTGCAAATTTTTTTGGGGGATTTATTCTTGGTGATTTACCTGCTAAATTATTACTTGCGACTTTACCTGGTGGAATGTATTGACGAATATTTTATATCTAGGTAAATTTGCAAGTATATGAACATATACATATATATATATTTTCTAAATCCATAGAAAAATTCCCAGGTAATTTATCCTATGGATTTACTTAGAGATATTTTGCTTGAAATTTATGTAATGGATTTTACTACCTAGGAAATTATTTGTGCATTTTGTGCTATAAATTTTGCTGGGGATTTAATCTTGGGGATTTAACTGCGAAATTATTACTTGCGACATTACCTCGGGAAATGTATCAGCGAGTATTATATATATATAAAAAAAAATTTACCAGGTAATTTTTCCTACGGATTTTATGTAGAGATATTTTGGTAAAAATTTATGTAATGGATTTATATTATCTGGGAAATTATTTGGGAATTTTGTTCTGTGAATTTTACTGGGGACTTATTATTCGGGATTTACCTATGAAATCATTACTTGAAAAATTATTGAGGGATTGTGTTTTTACAAATTTAGCTAAAATTACTTCTTGGGGATTTACCAACGAAATTATTACTTGAAAAATTATTGGGGGTTGTGTTGCTACAATTTTAGCTGAAATTATTTCTTTGGGATTTACGTAGAAGTTTTTTGACTTGAAAAATTTAAATAGGAAAACGATAAACTTGAAGAATAAAAAACAAAAATTAAAAAAATAGACATTAAATCGGTGGACACGTATTATCAAGCAGAAGATACTCAAGAAATTAAAATTAGTTTATTGAAATATATGGTATTACAAATGTATTATCAGCAATTTTAAATTTTATATTCATGATTTATATGTGTCCATTTTGAATTATTGGAATTGTTAATTTTAAAATAATATATTATGTGTTGTCTTTTTACTTCCACAATTTATTTATAACTAATCTGTGAATAATTATATTATTTATTTTAGTATTATTATTATTGTATTAATCCGCAACCTTATAAAATTTAATTTTTTTCAATATATTTACTTTCTAGCCAGATTTTACGAATTTATAACTATTTTAACCTAATTTTATCCAATTTATTACAATCCTAAACCAAATTGTGTCCAATTGAACTCAATTTGAAATTTCATTCAATTTTTTTTAACCAAATTCTTAATCTTTAGATATTAGTTGTTGATCAATATTTATTTATTATTATTATATTTAAATAGAAGTCTAAGTTGATTTAATTATCTTCTCAATTTTATTTAAATTTTAGCCAACCTTATATCTGATTGATGTCAATTTTAATCGATTTTTGAATTCAATATGGTTCATTTTAAACCAAATTTATATCGACTCATATTATTTTCCTAGTTATTATTATTATTATTATTATTATTGTTGTTGTTGTTGTTGTTGTTGTTGTTGTTGTTACGACTTTCCTACATTTACTAAATAACAATCTACTCAATTATTAAAAATAATAATTTTATTTTTTTATTAATATTAATTTTGTATAGTTAATATATTTATTAAATATAAACCTAATTCAATTCAATTTTCCTAATTTATTTAAATTCTATTCATTTCATACTCAATTTGTGTCAATTGAGTTTAATTTGACTCAATCGAAATTCCCAATTCAATTTTTAACCCAATATCTAATCCCAATTTGAATCATCTCCTCAATTGTAATCTTAACCGCTCATCATATTTGATCAAAGGTCAATATTAAATCAATTTTACTAATATTTTTCTTGAAATTGGGCAGCTTCAGATTATTTTTCTTAAACCAAGGGTCTATTGGAAACAACCTATTTACCTCAGCGGTAAGGTCAGCGTATATTGTACACTGCACAGATCCCAATTTGTTGGACTTAATTGGGTTAGTTGTTGTCTTCATTTTCTCAAAATCTCATAGAGAAAACAATCAAAAGATGTCACCTTGATTTTTTTTTAATTATTATTATTATTATTATTATTATTATTATTATTATTATTCTTAATTTTTTTCAAATTTATTATCGGTAATTTTTATATAATATTTTCTATTTGACATAAGTAATTTATTGTAAGAATAAAATTTTTTATAATATTTTTTAATTTATTATTACTATGTGTCATTTTTTTTTATTTACATAATTTATTCATAACTAATCTGAGAATAATTATATTATTTATTTTATAATTATTATTATTTTATTAATCTGCAACCTTAGTCAATATAATTTTTTCCAATTTATTTATCTTCTAGTTTTATTTTGCCAATTTATACCAATTTTATCCTAATTTTATCCATTCTATTATAATTCTAGCCTAATTTGTGTCTAATTGACCTCAATTTTAAATTCAATTTTTAAACCAAATATTTAATTTTTAGTCATAAGTCGTTAATCAATATTTATTTATTATTGTTATAATTAAATAGCATCCTAAGTTTATTCAATTATCTTCTCAATTTTATTTAAATTCTAGCAAACCTTATATCTAATTGATGTTTATTTAAATTGATTTTTGAATTCAATTTGATTCATTTTTAAACCAAATTTATATTGAGTCTTAATATTTTCCTCGTTATTATTGTTATATAATTTTTAAACAATCAAAAGATGTCACATTAATTTTTTTAATTATTATTATTTTTATTATTATATTTATGTGTTGACACCCAATTTTGACTGTTCGATACCCCTTTAGGCTGCTATTTTAACAAAATTATTCAATTTCAAATATTAATATTTGTACACATTATTCTTGTATTATATAAATAACGACGTGTCATATCGATGATTTTAAAATATACTGATTATTTTTTTAATGCTTTTTAATTATCATTTTTACACTTTATTAATTCAAATATAATATCTTACATAATTTTTTTGGTAGAATTATTTTCACAAATATGAACACTCACAATCTATAAATACATTATCTATTTTTCATTATGATAATCATTATCACTACTACTACTACTATTACTACGACTATCGACAATTTTATACAATAATCTTACGTAGTATTAATTTCACATGCATGATTATTTTAATATTGAAATCTTAGCATTTTTTTCTCGTTATTATTACCATGCCTTTATCATTATTATTAAAATAGAAGCCTAATTTAAATTAATTTTTCTAATTTATTTAAAATTTAGCCAATTTATATTCGATTAATGTCAATTTTAGCCAATTTGACACTAATTCTATTTTTTAACCCATTTTAAATTTATTCTAATCTCAACTGTCGTCAAAATCGATCCTACCACTAAGATCCGATCAACCTCTCTTTCCTTTTATACCAAAATACTAAACCCTAACTCTCATTCTCTTCCAACAGTCGCACGTTTCTCTTTCTCTCTCTACTCTTCATCTCTATAAACCTTACTGCCATTCATTCACCGGCGAAATCACCTCTCCTCTGCCACATTGAACCAATGTCAGTCATACCAAAGAAATTGGCAAGCCTTCAACCAATGTATAACTCCCGTCAGCGACTACGCCGCTATCCAAAGAAATCTCCTATCCTCCACCATATCGAACCAATGCTGGCCATACCAGAGATCCCACCGCTACCTCAAACCAGCCGCCACCATCTCTTGCCACAGTTAAACTGATGGCCTCAATCCCCACCGCCAAACGAACCAGCCACCGCTACTGATCAGTAAACCAGGTTTGGGCTTCGATTGCTTGCTACCCTACCAAACAAGGTTTGCTGTTTTCTGATACTCTTTTTCTTTCCTGCTTTATATAAGTATAGATAGTAAGGTTTTTTGTGTTGATATTCCATTCCATAGATAAACTATATACTGATGTTGGACACATTGACGGTCCCTTATTTAATGTTCCCTTTGGAGATAGAGGAAAATGTTACCTTTCTTCATTTTGGGATTTTTCAGGATTCCTATTCCTATAATTTTTCTTAGCAATTAAGCTTTCTATAGTATATGATATATGATATATATTGATACGTATTCTTCTTTTCTTAGCTTAAATTAGTTTATGTAAATTCTTGTAATCCCTCTTATCTTTGTCTAATATTTTTTATTTTTGTTTATTAAAGATCAATCATTGCCACCTTATTTTTGCAGGCGTCCAAACAAAACCTTAAACCAATGAGTGAAGTGTCAAAGATTTAATGTAGTGTAGTGACTTGTAATGTGTACTTGCGACTAAAAAATATGGTTAAGTGTAGTCACTTGGAATGTGAACTTACTTTAAATTGTGTACTCAATACTTGAGAATAATTAAATATAGTGTTTTAAAATGTATACTAGTGACTTGAAATGTGTACCGGTGACTTGAAAATAGTTAAGTGTAGTCTTGAAATGTGAACTAAGTTACTTTAAATTGTGAACTCGTGACTTGAAAATAATTAAATATAGTGTCTTGAGACGTATACTAGTGAACTGAAAATGGTTAAGTGTAGTGACTTGAAACATGTACTAGTGACTTGAAATTAGTTAAGTGTAGTTACTTGAAAATATGATTAAGTATAGTGAATTGAAAATATGATTAAGTATAGTGACTTGAAATGTGTACAAGTGACTTGAAATTGTAAGTCTAGTAACTTGAAATGCAAATTAGTTACTTGGAAATGCTTGTGTACCTCATCGATTGATCTATAACAGAATGGTAATTATAAATATTTTTAAATATATTTATTTGAAGAAAATAATATCATATTCAATATTGATAATATACATATCTTTTTTTAAATATAGAAAGAAGCTACTGGAAAAGATCCTTCTATTTCAGAATTTTAATTTTGAGCCCATCGCAAGAAAAGTGATGAAAGTTGGGAAAATGAGAAAGCTGAAGCTACTTATGTAAGTCTTCATTTACTCTGTTTACTAGTTGAGTTCATTTCAATATTGAATTAGTGAGGCTGTGTGTGGCCAATTTTGATTCACTATAACTTGTTGCAATCTTGTACTCTTAAAATATGGTTTTTTTTGTAATCTTGAAGTCTAGTGAAGCCGTGTGTGACCTATTTTGATTCACTAGCATTGTTGCTAAAATCTTATTTTTCTTGTTGTGGTTTTCTTTCTAGTGAAGCTGTGTGTGGCCTATTTTGATTCACTAGTACTGATCCATATACTATTTTAAGAACTCCTGAAACACACTAACCATTCCAAAAGCCAACAGCCAAGGGAGCACAATAGAAGTTAAAGTTGGAGTTGAAATACCTGGAACCCCCTTAATACCTTCCATAGAAGTACTCACATGATTAATTCTAGCCTTGGTAGAACCTTCTCCCAAATTGAGTTGCCGAGCTACTCCGTGGGATATGGAGTGTTTTTCCATGTATTGTGTAATTATTCACATGAAAAATTCTTTCCACCACACTCGGGTTTTAGCGCTTCCTAGCCAAATTTAAGCGATGATAGAAAAAAAAATCTTGGATTTCAACTGGACACCCTTTTTCTCTATTCCAGGTAGAACTTATGTTGGATTTACAAATTACAATTCAGTGGTAAAAGTATTAAAATCCACAAATAAAACTTATTAACAATATTATGTATCGTCTAGTTGTCTGCTTTCTTGACATCTAGAGTCATCAGTAGTATAAATTCCCTAACATTAGATTCGGGAAATCTAAGACAACAACTCGCTTAAGCTTATCTGGTGATTAATAATTCTTAGTTATTGTGTGAATCAAAAATAGGTAAAGTACTATGTTTGTAAAAAGCAGTTCACTACTATCACAATATCAAATATGGCTTTACTAGACTTGAGTTTGGCATATGACCATTGATTATCTCCTTAACTAGATATGAATTTTGCATCAAACACATGACTAGCAGTATTGTTGGTGAAATGTCCATCCTCTGAATTGTTCTAGATTGCGTTGTCATCTTCTTCATTCTGCCCTAACTCAATGGTACCGATGTGAAGAGCTATTTGAGCTATTGTAAAGCTTCTGAATATTTCATAAATTTTTGATAAAAATACTTTACTTCGTATATGGAGTTTCCAGAGTTTATTTGATTAGGACATATTTATACTAGTGGCCATTCCCTATCAGATATACCACTAATTTCTTCTTGGTAAATTTTTTAAGTGACAGTTTTTCTCCTTTGTCTCTTTTAGTAAGAAGATGAATTCTTGGTATTCCTAAATTATGATAAGCTTTGTATCTAAAGTAGACCAACTCATGATTTATTAAAATAAAATAGCTGTGAAAATTTCAAGCATTTAACCATAAACCTAAAATAATGTGTAGTAGTTCACGATAGTTTACTGATGACTTATAGGACTTCCCATCTATATACATTTCAACTCATATATGATAGAAATTCAGTTATGCTAATGTCATTGCAAGTTTAACCTGCTTACGTGCAACAAAAAAACACATCTTATACTACCTTTCTCACCACTATCTTCACTATACCAACTTTTTTCTGGAAGTGTTTGTTGTTCCTTTTTGGCCAAATTTGATAGATGTACCATGCTAATAATATACTTCTTACCACTTTTTATGGTCTGACTTAACATATCCTTATGTAGAATGAGTTTGAATGAACGAAACAAGAAATATTAGTTGCTGAAAGTGCATTGTTGTGGATGGAGAAACTAATTCAGCTATTCAACCGGCTCAGTTAAGTGAAATGGATATCTGGTGCAATGTAATACCCTATAAAGTTCTCTCATAGTCTGAGCCTTAGAGCGTGTCAAGTGAAGTGTAATTATGATCTTAAAAGATCGAGGAGTGACTTCCAAAGTGAGAAATATTTTAAATCATGTAAAATTTCCCTAATATCAACTTTTTGACAGGTAGAGAAATGAATAAGATTTCCGTCGATACAAAATTCACTCAAATCCGATACTCGGGCGAATAGTTAGAGCCATTTTAGTGAGACAGTGTGCCACCTGGAACTTTAGCCCATCGCGGAGCCAGCCAAAATGGAAATTCTCAAATTCTAGTGAGCCTCCACGATTCCACCATGTTGCGGTGTCTTTTCAGTTTGCAACCAAGGTGGCAACAAGATTTCTACCACATCACGCCAAGGCTCAGTTTCCCAATTTCTAATTTCCAGTATACTGGCGTGATTATGGCGCGTCGCGCTAACATGTAAAATTGGGATTTTTCCAGTTCAAAATTTTAATTCTAAGGGTAAAAAGGATATTTTCCCAACCCTTATATATACTCTATAACACGAGATTCAGCACATTTACACTCGAATTTTATTGGTTTCTCTCAATTTTCTTCAAGGACAAAACCTAGGGTTTCTAATCCAAGACACAAATCATCAAGGTTTCACTGTTAATCTTTAAAGAATTACATAGCAAGGTATGTTGGATGTTAATTCTTGGGTTCCTTCAACCCAAGAATTTCAAGAATCCTCTTCAAAATTATAAAGTTTATGTTTTATGAGTTTTCATAATTTATGTGAGTAGAAATTGAAGTTCATGTTTGTAACACCCCGATATCCCATCTCGAGAAGTCACATGGTGCTTATGACCCCGAAAGATTACAAGCCAACCCGTTACTGATATTTGTACCTGTGCACTGCATAATATCTGATATACATGCGGAAACTAGCAATAAGGTTCAACACATCTATGAATACTCAAAACTAAAAACTGAATACTAATACATCTGTCTGAAAAGCCTCTAAACTATCTGAACTATGGAGTTGATGGGACATGTCCCCAACTAACTCCAACTGAAAGTAAACAAAATCTGATGCAATAATAGTAAACTGGGATTTTTCCTCGAAAGATGAGGACTCACGGCTATGGCTACTGCTGCTGGCTGGGACTGAACTACTGAGGAAACTCTGGATCCTGTTCCTCTGAACCTATGGTGTCAAATATAACATTGTAGCGCAAATGTGTTTGTATAAGAATGTGCCGAGTCTATAGATGGCGTAGGTTAAATGCAAGGGCTCATGCATGTATAATATCTAAACTGAATAATCATGAAAATGCCACATGAGAACACATACATGAATGCACAGACCATAATCATAATCATCACAACTCTAGAAACTAAATCAGATACCACTTTACCTCTGACTGAACTCACTACTGACACGGAGATACTGAATCACTGACTCATCTGATACTGATAAATAAGGATCTGGATATACATACATCGATGACTGAATTCTGCGCTTACTGCTCTCAACTGACAAGATTAAAGATCAAACTCTCTAATGGATGATTAAGGAAGCTATTATTAATTGTAAGGAAATGATCATATCTGAATCTGACAACAAAAATACTCAATAGAATCTGAGACTGTGATCAAGCCTATCTGGGGGCATATCTCTAAATCCGATATCAAATAACTGTATATAAGACCAAGACTATCTGAAGGATGGTCCATGAACCTGTGGAACTATCTGAGTTTCTCATAGAGATAAATGACTGTATCTGACAGTCTTGATTTCTGAAGATTGATACTGAGACTGAGACTAAATCTAAAATTGAAAATATAACTGTGGGAAGTAGTTACTTAATCGACATGCCTGAACCTACCATAGGTGGCGGCCAACCTATAACCCAGCTGGAAGGGTATCAATACCGTGCCATGGGTAAAGACCTCACTTTAGTCAATCCTCTCTAGCTGATGACCCTTACCAAGAAGTCGACCTAAGGCAATATAATAGTCCAATACTCTCTCTATGGAGGTGACCACCTTTTCCTGATGGTGACTCCTGTATCCTGCACTGCTTACGCAGTTCTGAAGATCAAGGATTGCTACTAATGACTCCGATATCTCTCTCGCTGACGGGAGGAGCCGTCATCCCTTCCTTTACTCGGTGCTAGTTTCTACTCCCAACTAAAAGACTTTGACTGAATTCTTAACTGAACACAATTGAATTGAATCTAATACTGATCATGTTTATCAAAATATCTGACTGAGCTATGCTGAGATCACTTAGTTCCATATCTGATGAAAATGGTATGGAATCATGGTATCTGACTGATGATATAGAGCTTGAATAGATTATTCGATCACTATTGAGATTAGAATTGAACACTTGCATACTGTTAGATCTTAGCTAAGTACAGAGCTGAGGATAGATTACTAGCGATATGGAGATTATAGAGAATACTGAGATTACTTAGATTACTGAGCTTTTCTATATTTTGCAATAGTCTGAGGATACAGAGTTCTATAGCTCATTGAGTTCTGAGAATCATGGCTCGACTAGAATTATCTAAAAACTGACACGGGCTCTAGACAATAGCTATATTGTCAGGTATAAATACCCCCAGGACTCTATAACATAAAAGTAAAATGTAATCATCCTTCACTAGTCATCACCCCAATCATTCATTCATCATCATAATCACCAAAGCATTACTTCAAGCATTTACGGATCACAAACATCTATTCATCACCACCATCACTAAAGGGTCACTTTAAGCATTTCAGAATTATAGACATATAATAACGTAGGGTAAACATGATACTAGACCATACTCCATTCAACAAGGTCCTACATCAAGTACATCATACCTATATCAGTCTCGACATGTATTTGAAGATCACATGACTTGGGGAAACTTCATACTATTGTGTCATAACTTACTTGCTAACCACTTGGCATGTATTAAAAGCTTAGCATATCTCAAGGAGCACATAATAGGGGATTTACAACCATCATATATCAACTTGTTCACTAAGGTCTTTCAATAACACAAAGCAAGTATGGGTTTGCACCTACTTGGGGATTTCATTCTATCATGGCACATTTCACTCACTAAGGCATTTTATCAAACACTAGGCATGCATGGGCTAGCTCATAATTCGGGGTTTCCTATTCAATATACTATAATGACCCTTATGCTTCACCTAAGCTCTTTATCAAACTTATGGGGGACATGTTTTTCTTATTCAACCATTTCTACACCCAAATAACATGAACACATCACATTGAAAACCACTTCAAGAGGGCCCATCACATACATCATATAAACTCCACATACTAGGTCAAAGTTCAAAAATCCTGTAAACAAACATGAATCAAAACTCAACAACAGCTGGAACATCAATTTCAACTCACATGAATCATTAACAACTCATAAACATAAAATCTTTGAGTTTTAGAAAAGGATACGCTTCTTGAATGAAAGGGACCCAAGAATCAACATCTACATACCTGGGGAAATCTATTTTTGAAAGTTCTTGGAGAGACTATTGATTCTCCCTTGAATCTCCCTTGATCTCTCTTGATTTTTTATTGAAGTAAAAGAGAGGATTTCGATTTTAGAAACCCTAGTTTTTAGAGTGGAAGGAGAGAAATGAGGTTGAAGGACCTCAACCTGGTATTTATAGAAGCTGGGTAAAAGAGGAAAATACAAAAAATCCCTTGGAATTAAACAAAAAAAATCCCTGATTTTACATGTTGGCGCAACGGGCCATAATCGTGCCAGTTCTCTGGAAATTTGGACCATTGGAAAACTGCATATGGCGCAATGTGGTGGAAATCGCACTGCCTCCTTGGTTGCGAACTAAAACTATACCGCGACACGATGTAATCATAGAGTTTCACTAGAATTTGACCATTGCCATTTTAGCTGGCTCCGCGACGCTCTAAGGTGCCAGGTGGTACACTGTCACACTAAAATGGCTCTAACTTTTCACCCGAGTGTTGGATTTGGGAGAATTTAGTATCGATGGAAAGATTATTCAGTGCTCTACATGACAAAGAGTTCAAATTAGGGAAATTCCACACGATCCAAAGTATTTCATACTTGGGGAGATATTTCTAAAACGTTTAGACTCGAATTCCCTCTTTACTGAATACGCTTTAAGGCTCAAACTGGAACAAGATTTTGTGGGGTATTACAACATTGTTGATAAGTTTTGATTCATGTTTTGATTATAAAGATTTAAGCTTTTACCTTAGTATGTGTTGATTATGTGATGTTCATGATAAAGCCCCTTCAAGAAGAATGTTGAATTATGTAATTATGTTAATTTATTTGTTGAAAGTTGTATGACCAAAGGGTGCCTCTCTCATGCTTGATAAATTGATTATCTGACCAAAGTAGTATTATTGTAACATGAAGTATAATATCCCCAAGTATGTGTCAATGAGTGTATGCTAAGTGTTTGTTGAAAGGACTAAATGAATGGATTATGATATGTTGCATGTCTTCCTGTTCATGTGAACTCCTTGTTGGATGAGTTATTAGACAATAGCATGCTTCTCTTTACAATTACATGTTTAAGATTCCCAAGTGCTTGAGATGATGCTTCATTGGTTATATTGCGAATGATAGTCTATTGTTACGATTATTTCACAAGATTTGTGATGTCTTATTTATTTATGTTATCGAGTCCAGGGGGTATTTAATACCAAAAAACTTAGCTGCTTGTCTAGACCTAAGTCAGTCTCAAGATAATCTCAGTCTTGCTATGATCAGTATATTTCAGTTAGTGATAGAAGTTAAGAAAACTGAGTAAATCTCAGTATTTAGTCTAATTAAGCTCAGTACTCAGTTTAGTTTTCAATAAATATCAGTAACTTATAGAACTCAGTCGTATTCAAACAGAAAGTAGAATTCATAAGTATTCTATCAGACAATGGAATCAAGTAATCTCAGTCAGATCAGTCCGTTCAAATTTCAATAAAGCTCAGTAAGTTACAGAACTCAATCGTATTTAGATAGAAAATAGAATTCATAAGTATTTTGTCAGATAACGGAATCAAGTTAACTCAGTCAGACCACTCAGGTAAGATAATCAAATCAGTAACAGATTCATTTCAGTTTAGTTTAATATAAGAATCAGTTAAGAGTCCTTCAGTTGGGAGTAGTAACTAGCACAGAACAAGTTCAGGGATGGCGCCTTCCCCGTTAGAGAGGCAGATTCATTACTAACAGTCCCTGAACACCAGAACTGCATAGCCAGCGCAGGACGAGGAGTTACCCATTAGATTAAGGCTTGACTATTATATTTCCTTAGGCTTGACTTCCTATTTAGGGTCATCCGTTAGAGAGGCTTGACCATAGTAGAGGTCATTACCCATGGCACTGTATTAACACCCTTTCAGGTGGGGTTACATGTTAGACTCCACTAGATCAGATTCGGGGTATGTTGGTTAACTAAGATCTCCTATATTTTCAGTCTTCAGAGTAGAACTCAAAAATCAGGACTATTAGATACAGTCAGTTATCTCAGTAAGGAACTTAGATAGTTCCATAGATTTATGGAACACCCGCTAAATAGGCCTGGTCTCACATAAAGTTAATCAGTATTAGTACTAATGAAGCTAGATATCACTCATTAGATATGCCTGATCTCAAACCCAGTCCGTCATTTCTAATATTAGAAGATTCAGAGATCTTTCGCTATTTAGGTCTAATCTCAGATACAATCATTCTTTATCATTATTAGTAGATTCAGAGATTATTCATTAGAAAAGTTTAATCACAGATTTAGTCAGTTGATAGTAGCAAGCTCAGAACTCAGTCATTGATATAAGCAGGTTTAGTTAATCAGCTTTAGTATCATCATTTTCAGAGATCAACCACTAGAGAGGACTGATCTCAACTTCAGTAATCAGCTATCAATACCAAATAATTAAGTTATTCAGTATCTCAATATTAGTAGTGAGTTCAGATGTCAGTAAAGTAGTATCCGAGTGTCAGTATTCAGAGTCTCAGTTATGGTTTTGCATTCATGCATATGTCCTCATGCAGTACTTTCATGATTATTCAGTTGAGCTATGTTCATGAATAAGCCTTTGCATTTTACCTCATCTAGCATACCAGTACATTCAAAGTACTGACGCATACTTTTCTCTTGCACTATGGTGTCTTATACCATAGGTTTTAAAGTGTGAGATCCAGAGCACCCTTAGCAGTCCAGACTTAGCCAGAAGCAGTAGACGTAACAGTGAGTCCTCTTCATTCGAGGATAATCCTTATTTTATTATGGTATTAGATTCAATTTATTTTCAATAAACGAAGTTAGTTGGGGACATGTCCCATCAACTTCACGATTCAGATAGTTAGAGGCTTTTCAGACAGATGCATCAGTATTCAATTTCTAGTATTGATTATTTTAGATGTTTTGAACCTTATGGCAAGTTTTCCGCCAGTTTTCCACATTTATTTCAGTATATTATGCAGTACTCAGTTATCAATATAAAAAAGGGTTAGCTAGTGGTCCCTCAGGCTCATGGGCATCGTGTGTCAACTAGGGGGTAGTCCCGGGTCGTTATATGTAATTTGTTGGTGGAAAGAAAAAAGGAAGACTCAAAGGTCTTGGCTCCCTAGGTCGAAGTGTAAATAAAACTAATAGTTTAACATCAACTTTTCCAATAGAATTTGATGAGATGATTAAGTCTCAATTTGATGCTCCGAATGCTGATTTGTATGCTCAGTTGTAGGATGAGAGAAAGAAAAATAAGAGGATGAGAAAGGAATTACACTTTTTGAATTATGTTTTTTTTTAGCTGTAATGGTTTATATTAAACTTGTTTTGAATGATGTTTTTGAGAATTATTGATGGTTTTAAATAGATTTTTGATTAATTTTGAAATGTTTCTAGTAATTTATGTGTAAATTATTTTCGTGAAAATTCGTAGGTAAAATTCTTTTTAAATGAAATTTTATCAAATAATTACTTCAAAATTTTGCTAATTAATCGCAAATAAATTCACAAATAAAGTACTCGCAGATTTATATCCGTAGCTAAATTATCTAGGGATTTACTTGGCAATCTTCATGGAGAACAATTTGTGATTTTTTTTGTGGAAATCCGCAGGTAAAATACTTTTTATATGAAATTTTACCAAATAATTCATGCAAAATTTATATAGTTAATCGCAAATAAATTTACAAATAACGTACCTACGAATTTATTTTCGTGGCTAAATTACCTAGGGATTTACTTGGCAATCTTCATGGTGAATAATTTGTGATTTTCTTGTGAAAATCCACAAGTAAAAGCCTTTTTTTAATGAAATTTTATCAAATAATTCATGCAAAATTTTGGTAGTTAATCACAAATAAATTCACAAATAGCGTACCTGCGAATTTAATTTTCCAGCTAAATTTCCTAGGGATTTATTTGAAAAATTTTCATGTGGAATAATTTCTGATTTTTTTCGTGGAAATCCGCAGGTAAAATCCTTTTTTATGAAAATTTACCAAATAATTTATGCAAAATTTTGATAGTTAATTTCAAATAAATCCACAAATAACTTACCTGGAAATTTATTTTCACAGCTCAATTACCTTGGTATTTTATAAACCCGCAGGTAATAATTACCTACGAAGGTATTTTCTTTGGATTCTAATGGACAAGAAAATCCATAGGTAATTAAATTACTTGGGGTTTTTACCACATTATCCCGGTGGAAACAAGAATGAGCATTTGCTTTCATATTGTTTTTAGCCTGCCATATAGATTCTTCCACCTTTTGGTTTCTCCAAGGAACCTTGATCGAGGTTATATCCTTAGTTCTCAATCTTCAAATATTTTTATAAAATATTTCCACCGGGACATCCTCATTGGACAACAAATCCTTAAGACCCACATCTTCAACAGGCACTATCAAATAAGGGTCACCCACACACTTCTTAAGCATGGAAAAAAATAAATCAAAGACAAAATGGCTGGTAAGTCTAACTCATAAGCAACATTCTGACCTCTTATTGCAATTTATTATGGACCAATGTAACGAGGACTGAGCTTCCCTTTTCTTCAAAATATCATGACTCCTTTCATTGGAAAAACTTCCAGAAAACCCAATCAATTACTTCAAACTCCAACTACCTTCACCTAACATCCGCATAAAACTTTTTGTGACTTTGATCAATCTTAAGTCTTTCTCTAATAACCTTCACCTTCTCCATGGCCAGATGAACCAAGTCAGGGCCAATCTACCTAGTCTCACCCACCTCAAACCATCCAATAGAAGACCCGTACCTTATATAATAAAAAGAATCAAATGGGGCTATTTGGATGCTGGAATGATAAATCTTGATTTAAGAAAACTTAATAAGAGGCAAATGATCAACACAAATACCTTTTAAATCAATCACACAGGCCTTTAACATATCCCTAAAGTCAAAATAGTCCATTTTACTTGTCCACCGTTTGAGGGTGGAAAGCGATGCTAAGACTCACATGACTCCCCAAATCTTTCTAACATAAATGCCAAAAATGAGAAGAAAAATATGCCCCTCATTATGAAATGATGGACACAGATGCTCCATGATATTTGACTATCTCTTTAATTAACAACTTAGTATAATCCTCTCATGAGAAGTTAGTCCTCACAAGAAAAAATTGAGCAGACTTAAGTCATTGTATCTACAATGACCCAAATAGAATTATATGGATTGTGAGACCGCAAAATACCCATAAAAAATCCATATTAATCATGTCCTACTTACACATGGGCAACTCTATCTCTTGAGACATACCACCAGACCTCAAGTGTTCAACAATGACTTGATAACAAATAATATATTTAGCCACAAAATTTACCACATTCGTTCATATTATTCCACTAGTAGATTTTATTCAAGTCATGATATGTCTTGGTCAAAACTAGTTAAAATATACATGTGGACTCATAAACCTCAACAAAAATCCTTTCCCATAGCCCATCTATATCAGGAATGTAAAACCTTTCTTGATAACTCAAGATGCCATCTACCCTAATCTTGTAAGTTATAACCTTCTACAAGCCCACATCATCTTTAATTAACATAAGTATAGAGGATGACATGGGTTTCGTTATGTATTATGATGCTTCCAAAGTTTGCTTGGATGGTATGTTGATGTAAAAATATAAATGATAGCTTCTACATCTAGCATATTATAGATTCATGCAAGGAAATACAGTACTAGTGATTTAGAGTTAGCACACTTGTGTTTGTGTTAAAGTTGTGGCATTATCTTTAAGATGGGGTTCATTATGAGACTTTTACAGATATCACAACCTCTAGTACTTATTAAGTCATAAGGATATTAATATGAAACAATGTAGGTGGTTTAGAATTGCTTAAAGATTATGAGTTTAGTAGGCTAATATGGTCGCAAATTCATTGATTTGAAAGCCAACAAACTTGTTGAGTTTGGGTGATCATTTGGTGAAACAACGACCATAGACCTGGTACATTAAATATTTGGCCAACCAATTGATTTGTCTAAATATTTTGATACCTAAATGTGTTTTGGCTTGTGTCAATAATAGATCCTCATTGATGGAGCAAATTTAAGCTTGATAATTTTATAACCTGAAGTTGAGGGTAATTTTATATTAAGTGTTTAGTTGTGAGACAAAAACAACATTCCTTGATTTGTATGATTTTTTTAAGGATTTGGGATTCAGATTGTTATTAGTATGTTGGTGACTTGATTATATAGATTTTACAGGAAGCTCACAGTTTAAGGTATTTTATTCATATAGGAGCAACTATTACTGGAGGTGTGAGATAATGAAATGCAATGTGGAATCGATGGCCAAGTATTTTAATTGCTAGCAGGTAAAGTATGAGCATTATTTATCAAGTGGTTTGATGTAGTGGATATCTATCCTGAGGGGAAGTGGGAGAAAATTTCTATGGAATTAGTTTTTGGTTTAATCTTCCTTAGAATTTTGTGAAGTTCAATTTAATTTAGTGTTTGTGGATAGGTTGACAAAATTAGTGCATGTTGTACTTGTGAAGATGACCTACAATGGTGAGAAGTTGGTCAGGACATATATTCATATGAAATTTTATTCTCATGGCATGCTTATTTTTGTCATTTCTAATATAGGTATGCAGTTCTCCAAAAATTTTGAAGTTTTATATAGTAAGAGTTGGGCACTCAACTAAAGATAAGCATAACATTTCACCCTCAGATGAATTTCCAGTTGGAGAGGAGTATTCAGGTGTTATAGGAAACATTTTGAGAATTTGTTATGGATTTTGGTGGTTATTGGGACTAGGTCTTGCCATTATAAA
The DNA here is from genome assembly GCA_030864225.1 of Capsicum baccatum var. pendulum. Classification (NCBI taxonomy): domain Eukaryota; kingdom Viridiplantae; phylum Streptophyta; class Magnoliopsida; order Solanales; family Solanaceae; genus Capsicum; species Capsicum baccatum. The sequence goes on along the minus strand of CM061556.1, from coordinate 71,778,850 downwards.
AGTTCACCTACAACAATAGTTACTATTCTAGCATTCAGACATTACTATTTGGGGTTTGTATGAGAGGAGGTGTATATCGCTCGTGTGATGGTTTAATTTCTTCAAAGTTAGGACTTAGGGTATTAATTTCTTGAGAGACTTAACGGATTGAGTGAGAATGATCAAGGATAGGCTTGTGGCAGCTAGAATAGAAAGACGAGCTACATCAACTAGTGAGTCCATGATGTGGAGTTAATATAGAGTGAACTACTTTGTTAATAGTGTCTTCCAAAAAGGTTGTGATGATATTTTGAAATAAAGGAAAGCATATCCTAAGGCTCATTAGGCATTTAAATATTTTACAGAAAGTTTGAGAGGTTGCCTATAGGTTGAACGTACCTCTATAATTGCCAATGGTTCATTCGATGCTTTATGTTTCAATGTTGTAGCGATAACACTATTATGATTCTGATGTTATCCAATAGGATTCGATTGTCTTAGACTATGACTTGACCTTTGAGTAGGAGCCTATAGCTATTTTTGGTAGGTGGATAGAAAGTCAAGGTCCAAGAATGTCAATTCTATAAATTTTCAATGGAGACATCACCTAATTAAGGGGGCTACATAAGAGATTGAGTCTAATATTTGGAGTAGATACCTATAATGTTTCTCTAATTTAGGTTCATTTCTTACTTTACATTCGAGGATTAATACATGTTTAAGTGGGGGAGAATGTAACAACTCTCAAGGTGACATTTTTAGTCTTTTATGTGTTTTGACTATTTTAGTCCTCTATGTTGTTTCTTTATAGCATTTGTGAGTTGCGGGAGTGGGTATCATAATACCAAAGTGTTCGAGAAATATTTTATATGAGTTTATATTTTTTATAAGATTATTAGTTGATATAATAAACTTTAGTAAACATTCCAAGATTTTAGTATATGAAAATTTCATCAGTTTTGGAATATTGATTTTGGATTAGTAACGTCGTTGTTTTGGGTTCTGAGGCCCTATTGTGATTTTTGAGTGTTTTTGTAAGAAACTAGATTTATTGCCCTTAAGTGGTCTATAGGTAAGACTTTTTGAAAATGACCTTTTTGATAATCCTAATTATTCTGTTGAGTCCAGAATATCAAAACTAGCCTAGTTGCATTATTAGTTTGTTATTGCGGGGTTCCAAATGAATCTTGAGGGTCCTTTCATAGAGTTTGTGGTGATGGACTATTGCGGGAGCACCAGGTATTTACTTGTTATAATCGTGTGGATGGGATCACGATTGTTTTGTTTGGGTTTAATTCATGAAGAGCCCATATATTGTTTATGACAATATCATGGGGAGGGGTGTTGCGATCCTGTATCCCATTCCCGCAATAGCAAAGAGCAACTTAAATGGGATAGTAAATTTTAACCATGACGATCATGAGGCTAGTACTGCGATCACGAGCATAGTGCTACGATCAAAACAGAGGTATGTTCAATTAACAACATAAATACCTCATTTAGGCTTTATAGCCTTTTTTAATTATTTTCTAAGTTTGGGAACATGTTTTGGGGAAATGTAAGAGGGAATTTCATCATCTTTTGATGAAGTAAGCTTCTAAACTTGTATTTGATAATTACACATTGATTATTTTGCAAAATCATCTTTAAATCATGATATTTAAACTTGATATTTGAGGGTTTTCCCAATAAAGTCAATCCACCTAATAACCAACCAACTAAACCAAAAACAGTAGTCCAATGTATATAATATATAAATCAAAACCATTCCATACTTAACTCCATAGTTGTCCATATAAAGCCTCTAGACCAAACCAATGAATATCTAGTAGGGACATGCCCCTGATCATAGACAAAAACCAAAGTCTATACAAAGACAGAAGTGCGTAAGGTAATCCATGACATAAAATAGATGTCTTCCAAACTATGGAAGCTCACCACATCAATCCAACATCGGCTGTCCCCAAATCCGATCAACTGGAAAGAGGAGTAGTATGGTTGGTTCCTGTATTGCGTGGGGATACAACACCCGAAGATAGGTTAGTGGGTGAACACTAGAATGCACTCAAGATAAATATAAATAATTCCAAACTTTAAAAACAACCGGATAACCATATGCATACACATCCATACATATATATATACATAAACTATATCGAGAAAGGGAACAAAGTTTAGAATGTCTTTAAAATAATTAACCTGGGTATGTGTAGCATTACCATCATAATCCACCCAGGGCTTTATAGGTCTAGTTTTATCCCCTGGATGGTCCCCAATGTGTGTAGCTGCATGAATCGAAGATACCAATGGAGTAGGGATTCTCGTGTACCCTTCGTTCTCCATGATACTTATATACAAGTGTTAGGGGATTCCTATGTAACACTCAAGTATTTGGTCACCATGACCAATCCTAATGTCGGCAAACATGAGTTTCCAGTGTGTGTCCATTGGACTCCCACCTTCATGGTTAGATATCACAATCCGCCATTTTCACAATTAAAACCATTACCACACGACCTAACATAATTCATTTATTATTATTCAAGGCTATGAGAAGTGGTATTGCCATACCGAATATAGCTTGTAAGCAATGTCCTTATCCATCCCTTTTAAGAAGAAGGGATTCCTATGTATCCATAGATTACATTATTAAGTTGACTTGGGGAATCCCATGTACCCCACAAGTGATCATTATATGCTTGTTTGGGGGATTCCCTTGTACCCCACAAAGCTTTCAGTTAGACCAACCATAACCACCAAGATCTTGCCATTTAACCATTACAAACCATTTATACCATTTCGGGTTCCATTACAAACTTATACCATGCATAGTTCAATAAAAATCCAACAATTCAACCAAAAACATTCTCATAAACATTTTATTGAACAAGGTGGGGCATAATGTTCCCAAAGCCAAAACCATGTACCAATTAACCGTTCCAATGCAACTAAATGTTCAAACAACCATAATAATATAAAAACCATAAGTAAAAGACATGGGAAAACCATAACCCTACCATTGTAACAAAAACCCCCAACATGTATTTTAAAACTCAAAACTATTCAAAATTTATGCCAAGAAAACAATTCATAAAACTTGTCTTTAGTTGGAACTAACAATGATGGAAGAGTACACGCCTTATACAAGATAATTCATGGAGTGATCTTGACCCTTTTTGCCTCTAGATAAAAACTTGTAGAAACCCTAGCCTCCAATCTTCAAGAGAGAGTTTAGAGAGGATTTGAGACTGTTTTGATTCATCCATGAGAGTTGTGAGAGGCTACAAAGAGTTGTACAGTGTGTGTACATAAGGTTTTTAGGGTGGGAAATCTCTAGAATTCCCTCATCTTAAAAGCTGAAAAGCTACTCGTAGCAGGGTATGACTCATCCCCCTAAACAGTATCCTAGTGTATGAGTGGTACCCTAGTCTTGTATTCTAGCACCAGCTTGGACCTCTATACTGCTGAACATAAGACCACACATGCCCAACTTGTATACTAACATACGAGTAGTACCCTTCTAACCGTACCTTAGTAAGAATCCACTAGACTACTCAATAGGCATCATACAATTTAGAAAGATACAACTCTTACCCTATCATACGACAAGTAAGATGTTGACTCGTACCTTGGAAAGAATGCAACCAAAACTCACAGTATCACATACGAGAATAGAGACCCTAAACTATATCTTATCTTACAACTATTATTTATGAATCATATGTTGTCTAGAGTGTTTAAAACTCAAGAAATATTGCAAGGTCCAAAGTTTAGGGTGTTTCATTCTCCCCCACTCTAAATCATTTGTCCGCGAATGACTGGTAAAGGAAAGTACAAGCACAAGTTAACAACTAATACACATCAAACTTCCCTTCAACCAAATTAGAAGACAAGGACATAAATTAGGATATAAAGATCATCATATACTCCTAGCAGGATTTATGCCACAACATCTTCATCTCGACCTCTAACTAAGTAAGAAAACAAATATACAAGGAAATCCACCCTTCCTTTAACAAATTTAGAAAACAAAGATATGATGAAGAACACATACCTAATGCATGAATTTTTGAAATGAATAACCAACGCGATACTTGGACTCCATGTCAACTTCCGCATCCCAAATAACTTTCTTAGGCATTTTGTCCCACCATAGAACCTTCACCAAAGTCACACCTTTTGTTTACAAATGGTGAAATTACCAACCCAAGATCCTTATTGAGACCTCCTTAAAGATCAAAGAGTCCAAGATACAAATGCCACCCAAAGAAACCATAAAACGAAGGACAAACCATACCTTACCTGAACAAAAAAACCTGGAATACCAAATAAATGGAACTCATTCTAGAGAGAAAGTCCAATTCAACTTAAGATTTCCTAGAGACACAGCACCATGAAATCTTGAGTCTAACTATACACCATCTCCATGTTCAGACATATCCAAAGGAAAAAAGAGTTATCTTGGGCCACAGAGATGTAATCCTTACATCCACCTAAAACACTATTTTCAGCCCATAACTCAAGCCAAGCATCATGCCTCACCAAGCTCCTTAAGTACCCAACATCATAATTGGTATATCTATGAATATCAATATTCTAGCCAGCCTCTTATGTACCCGCGGTATGGACTACCTTTGCATAGAGTTAGTAGACTGGATTATTTTACCATTAAGATTCTCATCGCCTATTGTTCTCATGACAACAACCTTACCTCACCCTCAAAATCTTAGCTCTAGTATTCACCCTAGACTCTCCCCCTACTTAGGAATGTCTACCTCTTCTTCATTTGAAAACATCACTACACCTCTACAACCACTACTATCCTACAATAAAAAGTGTCATTAAGGTACTAAAGTACAAGAATCACTTATGCTACTCAAGGTGAAAACACTAAAGTGAGACACGGTACAATAGGCATTAAATACTTCATAGCAACCAGCTAGGTCATAAATAAAGATTCATCCCGATACAAGACACCATAGTAAGAGTCCTTAGAACTGGACAATAAAATAAACACGACTGCAAATATCATGGGCATTGTACAATAAGATCAAGATTCATATCAAGGGAACAAGACAAAGGCCAAATATAAACCTTATATATAAGCGCTATTAGAATACATGCAACATTAGTAGAGTACTCTTTTAACAGGGAAAGAAAGGAATCCCTAGCATATACACCCTGACCTATCTTTGGTATCCACTGCTTAACAAAGTTTAAGATTAACTATGAACCTCCACCGTACACTACCTATAAGCACAAAACTCTGCTCTAAAGGGTATCACTTAGGATGATCACTAGGGACGCTTGGTTATCCTATACCTAAAACTTCCTCCATCCAAATGCTTCTTAGAGCCTAGCATAGTCATACAAACTCTATGCTCTAACCCATCTAGTGACTAGACCCCCAATCCATCCGTCAAACCTAAACCCCCAGCCTATAAGTCATAAATTTCCCACTCTTGTATTCCCCAAGCCATCAACCTTACCCCTTTTGCTCACCTCATCAAACTAACCCATCTACCTCTATAATTCTTACATTGCTATCACCGAGCTACCATTCTCCCTACATCAACATGAATATCAAGAATTCACACTTAGTGTTTATCAACCACCATGCACTATCTAACAAAATACCTTATAAAGAATATATACATATATAGTCCACCCTATAAGTAGGATACTCCAAATCCCTTATTCACCCACTATAAACCTAAGAATGCCCAGGGAAAACCATCTTTATTATGTATGAAGGAATGAAAGCACTTCATGGATAAATTCTAGAACGGATGAAATGCTTATCTAAGGGGTCCTTTTTAACCATTCTTGAAGCTCCTCCAACTTAATTGGAGCCATTCTATAAAGAATGAATAGAAATTGCACATGTGTCTTAAATATGATCAATCCACAACTCAATATCCCCACAAGAAAGAAACTCTGGGGGTTATTAGGAAGGAACTCAGGAAAAATCATTCACCACCGAAACCAAATACAAAGAAAGAACTTTTGAGTTACAATCTCGAAACCAAATACAAAGAAAGAACTTTTGAGTTACAATCTTTAACCTAGACTAGATAATAGAGATACCCCATTTGGAGATTAATCTCAAAGCTCTAAGATACGATATAACCTTTTCCCTGATAGCTAGGTAATGGGACCATCCTTCTATTCCATATTAAACTTACCAGGGAGTTTAAAGACAACCTTATGGGTTCAATAGTAAAATGATGTATAGCATGAGTGTAACCAATCTATCCCCATAATAACGCCAAAATATACCACACTCGAGTTAAAAAAATCCACAAAAGCCCCGTTAGTACTAAAAGATACCACACCCCCCAATGGACCCTTTTGGTAATCACAGATTTACCTACCGGGATAGAAATGAAAAAATAGTCTGAAATAACCTTGGGTGCAGACAAAAATACACAACCACAAATAGGGTCACATAAGTGGACCCCAAACCAATTAAAAAATATGCACCACGAAAAAAGAGTTTTCAGCATACCAGTGTTAGCATCAGGAGAGGCCTCAGATTCCTAAGGGGTAGGGAGATCATCGGAAAGCTCCCAGCTAGTGCCAAAGCCAGAAGTATCACCCACTGGTGTAAGAGTTAGAGAAGTAGCAACCGGTTCCTATTTTCTTAGTGGCAATCCTTCTGGGTTACTCCCACTGCATATGACCCAACTACCTATAATAAAAACACCAGTTCTTCTATTATAGCAATAGCCTCGGTACAATTGATTACAAAGCTATCTGGGAGGATAGTGTGGGGATGAATGAAATTAACCAGCCCAAAAATAATACAAACTAGAACACAGAGGATAATGGACACTGACAACCATATGGGAACTCCCCAGATTCCCTTTCTCAAGCAACTGACCACTACATCAACCATAAATTTTCTAACCCTTCCGTCGATCTGAATATTAAGAATTTTTTGATTTCCCTTTTCCCAACCTTGCCTGATTCTTTCTCACACCACTAGGACCAGACTGTCATGAAATATTTGTCACTGTATGGTTTCATAGATGAATAAAATATTGTAACTTGACATTTGTAACCTCTCATTGTGTTCATTGGGCATAAGTTTCACTTATTAAAGTAGGGTTCGTAAAGACTGGTGGAACTCCATGGGGAAAATCCAAAACTATGACCCTTGACCGAGTTTTCTTATTATGAGTTGGACAAGATCTATCTATTTTGTCCTCAAGTGGGATAGGTAAGTTTCTACAATATTTTGTTTATTGAGAGGACATGATCTGAAAGGTGAACCAAAAAAATTTAAGAAAGAGTTTAAGATCATCGACTGTATAGCCTGAAAGTAGAATAACACCCAAGTGGAATATTTATAAATTCCTTGTAGCCTTCTGATTATATGTTTGGTGAAGAACACACCCATAAGAAAGACTCTACTCTACACGACTTTGTTGATACTCTAATACCAACTTGATATGACCCAAACTATGTCCTTATCGTAATGGGCATCTCATATCCAACCAGGATAGGAAAACACTCTCAATTCTTGTAACACCTCGAGAGCACACCCTGGGTGTCACACGGTGCTTACAGTCCCGACGGACCATAAGCTAACCCATGAGCTAGTACCTGCTGTAAGAATTGGATAACATAATCATAAATGTAGAATAATACTAACCTACCATAACATTTTAATAACTAAATTAAAACTGAAATATAAGTCTATAGAAATAAATGACTAAATCTGATAAAATACTGATAAGCTGGATAACTAGATGTATTGTTTCAATACTGAATAACTTACTCTGATGTATGATAAACCTCTAAAATTGAATGACTGTGAGTTGATAGGACATGCCCCAACTAACTCCAACTAACTGCAACACTGAGACATAAAATAAAGTAAGCCTATCCTCAAAGTATGAGGACTCACCACTACTACTGCTGAGGATCTGGTAAGTCTAATTACGAATTGGGAACTGAGCATCAAAACCTATGATATAATACATCATAACATAAAAGAAAAGGTATGCAATCAGTACTTTGAATGTACTGGTATGTTAAATGAGGTAGGTTGATATGTATGGTTTCATGAACAGAATTAATAATTAACTGAATATGCATGTAAAATGTAGTATACTAAATAGAGAGCATGAAATCTTTAGATACTGGGAATATATGGAAATTTGTAAATACTGAGTATGCATAAAAATCTGTAAATACTAAAGATATGTGAAACTCTATAGATACTGAGGATACATGACAAAACATATAACATGAATTGAGTAAAATCTGCAAACAAAATACTGAAATAACTGAATTTTGTATGCTTTGATCAAATAAGTCTAAGACTAAATAACTGAACTGTAACTGTAACTGAGACTGTATCTGAGACTGTGGGAGGTATCATCTAACCGACATTCCCCAATTTAATTGGTATATAGGTAGGACTTGTTAAAAATGACCTTTTCAATAATTCTATTTATTCTGTTGAGTACAGAATATCAAATTTAGCCTTATTGCATTATTGGTTTGTTACTGCGGGGTTCTAAATGAATCTTGAGGGTCCTTTCGAAGAGTTTGTGGTGATGGACTATTGCTGGAGCAACAAATATTTACTTATAATAATCGTGTGGATAGGATCACAATTGTGTGGTTTAGGTTTAAATCATGAAGAGCCTATATATTATTTATGACAATATCATGGGGTAGGGTGTTGCGATCGTGTAGACCATTCCAGCAATAGCAAAGAGCAACTTAAAGGGGATAGTCAATTTTAACCATGAAGATCATGAGGCTAGTACTGGGATTGTGAGCATAGCGCTACGATCGCAATAGAGGTATGTTCAGTTAACAACATAAATACTTCATTTAGGCTTTATAGCCCATTTTAATTATTTTCTAAGTTTGGAAACATGTTTTGGGGAAATCTAAGAGGGAATTTCATTATCTTTCGACGAAGTAAGCTTCTAAACTTGTATTTGATCATTACGCATTGATTATTTTGCAAAATCATGATATTTAAACTTGATATTTTAGAGTTTTCTCGATAAAGTGAAAAATATTTTTCGTTGAATTCTAACTCAAATTCAATTGAGACCCTTAAAGTATGGGAAAGCTGATTTCTACTAAGATCTATATTTTCACTTTTATTCTTGGGGTTGATTTCTGGATTGAGTTTTTTTGTCCCCAAACTAATATAAGCCAATATGGATATCAACAAACCAGTGTTTACGTGTAGAAACTGTTTTATTTATTGGGAGCATTTTGAAGCTGCTCTAAAAGAGAAGGATTTGAGTTGAGTATTTCACGATTTGGTGCTTCTTATTGGAAGGTTATGATAAAACTTTCTTCATACTTGGCTGGATAGAGAAATTATCATTTAGTTAATGCTACGGGTTGTGTAAAATCTTGGTGTTTACATTATTTGGGATCAATTAATATTATTGTAACGCCCGAGTGGGATCTTGTTTTGAATTTTTTTATTGATTAGAGAGTTATTATTATTGTTCTACCTGAGTTGGGTCATGTGCAGATCTCATGGTGTCTTATTTGATTCTTTTACTATTGTGAAGCTAGTGTTGGGATCTTGTAGGGGATTTCAATCAATACCTTGAATTGATTATATATTATTTTGTCCTTAGGGGTGTGTATCATGTTTTACTAATACTTGGATGATTTGACATCATTTATACCATTATTGAGCTAATTATTGCAAAATATAGATTTTATTGTGATTATGCATACTCATTCATCCTCATCTATATGGTACTGATACTATGGTTGAAATTGGATTCTTTGTGAAAGAAAATAAACAACTTTATAAAGCCACTTGACTGAGGAAAGTGCAACCAGGATCGAATAATAAGATCGTGATTAGTATATGTGTTGCGAACCCCTATGGGTCCTACCATGAATCTTAGGTTTATAAGGTATATACAAAGAGTACTTTTAGGTATTACATCCATTCCATATCATTGTGTTTTGTTTCATTGTTCTTATTTCATTGGCACTTTGGATATCTTCATATGCAGTTTATCTTTTGTTATTGAGATTCATTTTAGTATTATTGACTTAACCCAAACCAGGGCCTTTTAATAATGGGCATCTCAAGTCAAACCAGGACCAGAGACCATCCTCGATACCAAATCCAACAAACCAATATCTACACTGAGTCGAATGAACTCCAAGCGTATAGCAAGATAATGTATTTTACGATATGATGACTTTTAGAAAAGTCTATATAGGAGACCAACCCAACTAAGTCAATCCTCCTAATAACTAACAAACGAAACCAAATAGAATAATCCAATGTATAGAACATATAAATCAGAACCATTCCATACTTAAGTCCATAATTGTCCATACAAAGCCTCTAGACCAAGCCAATGAATATTTAGTCGGGACATGCCCCCCACCATAGCCAAAAAACAAAATCTATAAAAAGATAGAAGTGCGTAAGGTAATCCATGAAAAGAAAAAGATTCCTTCCTAACTATGAAAGCTCACCATATCAATCCAACATCGACTGTCCCCAAATTTGATCAATGGAAAGGAGTAGTAGTATGGCTGGTTCCTGTATTGTGTGAGGATACAACACCAGAAGATGGGTTAGTGGGTGAACGCTAACATGCACTATAGATAAGTATTAATAATAAAAACTTTTAAAAACAAGTGAATAACTATATGCATACACAACCATATATATATACATAAATACATAAACCATGTCGAGAAAGGGAACCGAGTTGCCTGTATCCACATGAATCAAAGATACTAAAAGGAGTAGGGATTCTCGTGTAACTTTCGTTCTCCATGATACATACATAAAAGTGTTAGGGGATTCCCATGTAACACTCAAGTATATGGTCACTAGGAACAATCCTTATGTCGCCAAACATGAGTTTCCAGTGTTTGTTCATTGGACTCCCACCTTCATGGTTAGCTATCACAATCCGCCATTATTTCCCAACTAAAACCATTACCACACAACAAAACCACAATTCCATTTATTATTAACCAAGGCTATGAGAAGTGGTATAGTCATACCGACTATAGCTTGTAAGAAATGTCCTTATCCATCCCTTTTAAGAAGAAGGGATTCCCATGTATCCATAGATTACATTATTAAGTTGACTTGGGGAATCCCATGTACCCCACAAGTGATCATTATATGCTTGTTTGGGGGATTCCCTTGTACCCCACAAAGCTTTTAGTTAGACCAACCATAACCACCAAGATCTTTCTATTTAACCATTACAAACCATTTATACCATTTCGGGTTCCATTATAAACTTATACCATGCATAGTTCAATAAAAATCCAACAATTCAACCAAAAACATTCTCATAGACATTTTATCGAACAAGGTAGGGCATAATGTTTCCAATGCTAATACTATGTACCAATTAACCATTACCATGCAACCAAATGTTCAAACCACCGTAATAATATGAAAACTATAAGTAAAAGACTTGAGAAAACCATAACCAATCAGTGTAATAAAAAACCCCAATATGTATTTTAAAACCCAAAACTATACAAAATTTATGCCAAGAAAACAATTCATAAAATATGTCTTTAGTTGGAACTAAAAATGAGGGAGGATTACATGCCTTATACATGATGATTCATGGAGTGAACTTGACCTTTTTTGCCTCTAGATGAACACTTGTAGAAACCCTAGCCTCCAATATTCAAGAGAGAGTTTAGAGAGGATTTGAAACAATTTTGATCCATCTATGAGTGTTATGAGAGGCTACAATGAGTTGTATAGCATGGGTACCTAAGTTTTTTGGGGTTGGAAATGTCTTGAACTCCCTCATCTTAAAAGCTGAAAAGCTACTCGCAGTAAGGTACGACTCATCCCCCTAAATAATATCCTAGGGTATGAGTGGTACCCTAGTTTCGTATTCTAGCACCAGTTTGGACCTCCATATTACCTAACATAAGACCACACATGCCCAACTCGTATCCTAACATACAAGTAGTACCCTTGTAACCTTACCTTGGTAAGAATGCACTAGACTACTCAATAGGGATCATACATTTTGGAAAGATACCACTCTTACCTTATCATACAACAAGTAAGATATTAACTCATACCTTGGATAGAATACAACCAAAACTCACTGTCTCACATACAAGAATGGGGACCCTAAACCGTATTATAGCTTACAACTATTACCTATGAATCATATGTTTTATAGAGAGTTTAAAACTCAAGAAATATTGGAAGGTCCAAAGTTTAGGGTGTTTCATTCTCTCCTAATTTGGATCATTTGTCCTTGAATGATGGGTAAAAGCACGCACAAGCACAAGTTAACCACTAATACACAACAAAATTCCCTTCAACCAAATTAGAAGACAAGGACATAAATTAAGAGATGAAGATCATCACTTACTTCTAGCAGGATTTCCACTACAACACCTCCATCTCGACCTCTACTTAATTAAGAAAATAAAGATACAAGGAAATCCACCCTTCCTTTAAACAAGTTAGAAAAAAAAGATGTGATAAAGAACACATACCGCATGGATAAATTTCTAAAATAAAGAACCAACGTAGATACTTGGACTCTATGTCCACTTCCAAATCCCAAATAGCTTTCTCAGGCATTTTATTCCACCATAGAATCTTCACCAAAGCCACACCTTTTGTTTGCAACCAGTGAACTTGCCAACCCAAGATCCTTATCGAGACCTCTTTACAGAATAAATAGTACGAGATACCAATGCCACCTAAAGAAACAAACCAATAAAGGACAAACCATACCTTTCCACAATAAGAACACATGGAATACCGAATGAATGGAACTCATGAAAGAGAGCAAGTCTAATTTAACTTATAATTTCCCAGAGACACATCACTATAAGATCTTTAGTCTATCTATACACCACCTCCATGTTCCAACATATCCAAAGCAAAAGGAGTTATCTTGAGCCACAGAGATCTAATCCTTACATCTACCAAACACTATTTTCACCCCATCAATAAAGCTAAGAATCATACCTCACCAAGCTCCTTAAGTACCTAACACCATAATTGGTATATCTATGAATATCAATATTCTAGTGTACCTTTTCTGTACCTTTGGTATGGAATACCCTTGCATAGATTTAGTAGCCTGGATTATTTTACCACAAAGATTCTCACTGCCTATTCCTCTCATGACAACAACCTTACCTCACTCTCCAAAACCTTAGCTCTAGTAGTCACCTTAGACTCCCCCCACTTAGGGATGTCTACCTTTCCTTTATTTGAAAACATCACTAAACGTCCACAACCACTACTATCCTTCCATAAAAAGTGTCATTAAGGTACTAAAGTACAAGATTCACTCATGCTACTCAAGGCAAAAACTCCAAAGTGAGACACAGTATAATAGGCATGAAGTACTTCATAGCAACCACCTAGGTCATAAATGAAGATTCATCCCAATACACGATACCATAGTAGGAGTCCTTAGAACTGGACACCAAAAGAAATACGACTGCAAATATCATAGGTATTGTACAATAAGGTCAAGATTAACATCCAGGGAACAATACAAAGGCAAAATGCAAACGTTAGATATAAGCATTATTAGAATACATGCAATACTAGTAGAGTACTCTCTTAATAGAGGTATGAGGGAATCTCTAGAATATATACCCCGATCTTTCTTTGGTGTCCACCACTAAATAAAGTTTAAGATTGACCATCGACCTTCACCGTACTCTACCTATAAGAATAATACTTTGCTTTAAAGGGTAGTACCAAGGATGATCACTTAGGATACTTGGTTCTCCTATACATAAAACCTCCTTCATCCAAATGCTACCTTAAGCCCAACATAGTCATACAAACTCCATGCTATAACCCATAAAGTGACTAGATCCCCAATCCATTAATTAATCTTGAACCCCTGGCCTATAAGTCATAACTTTCCCACACTTGTATTCCCCAAGCCATTACCGTCACCCCTTTTGCACACCTCATCCAACCTACCCATCTACCTTCATAATCCTTACATTACTATATTTGAGCTACTATGCTTCCTTAATCAACATGAATATCTAGGATTCACACTTAGTGTATATCAACCACCATGCACTGCCTAACCAAACACCCCATAGAGAATATACATATATAGTCCACCCTATAAGAAGGACACTCCAAATCCCTTATTCACCCACCTACAACCTATGAATTCTTAAGGAAAACCATCTTTCTTATGTATAAAGTAATGAAAGCACTTCATGGAGAAATTCCAAAATGGATTAAATACTTATCTAAGGGGTCTTTTTTAACCGTTCCTGAAGCTTCTCCAACTTAATTGGAGCCATTCTATAAAGAATCAATAGAAATTAAACATTTTTCTTAAATATGACCAATCAACAACATAATCTCCCCATAAGAAAGACACTTTGAGGGTCATCAGGAAGGACCTCAGGAAAACTGATTCACCACCAAAATAAAGTATAAAGAAAGAACTTTTGAGTTACAATATTTATCCTACACTAGATAATAGAGACATCCTATCTGGAGATTAATCTCCAAGATCTAAGATATGATATAACCATTCTACTGATAGCCAGGTAACAGGACCATCCTCCCATTCCATATCCAACTCACCAGGGAGTCTAAAGATAACCGTATGGGTTCTGTAGTCTAATGATGTATAGAATAAGTATAACCAATCCATCCCCATAATGATGTAGAAATCCACCACATCCGTGTTAAGAAAATCCACCAAAGCCTCGTTATTACCAAAAGATACCACACAACCCTATAGACCCTTTTGGTTAACATAAATTTACCTATTGGGATAAAAGTAAAAATAAAGTCTAAAATAACCTTGGGTCTAAACCAAAATACACAACCACAAATAGGGTCACATAAGTGGACCCCGAACCAATTAAAAAATATGCACCACAAATAAAGAGTTTTTCATATACCAGTGTTAGTTTTAGGAGAGGCCTCAGATTCCTAAGGGGTAGGGAGATCATCGGAAAGGTCCCAACTAGTGCCAAAGTATGAAGCATCACCCCTTGGAGTAAGAGCTAGAGAAGTAACAACCGGTATCGTGAGAATTGGATGGTAGAGGTTTGGACCATAATTAACTCATGAGATGTTAGCTACTGTGAGAATTGGATTATATAATCATAAATGCAGAACAATACTAACATGCCATAAGGTTTTAATAACTAAATTCAAACTGAAATATGAGTCTATCGAAATAACTGATTGAATCTGATAAAATATTGATAAACTAATAACTAACTTAATATCTGAATACTGAATAACTTACTCTAATTTCTAATAAGCCTCTAAAACTGAATGACTATGAGTTGATAGACTCCAACTAACTACTAAACTAAGACATGAAATAAAGTAAGCCTCTCCTCAAATTATGAGGACTCACCACTGCTACTGTTGAGGATCTTATAAGTCTAATTGTGAATCAAGAACTGAATGTCAGAACCTATGATATAATACCTCATAATAAAAAAAAGATATGTGATCAGTACTTTGAATATACTGGTATGTTAAATAAGGTAGTTTGATATACATGGTTTCATGAACAAAATTAATAATTAACTGAATATGTATGTAAAACATGGAGTAATGAATATAGAGCATAAAATCTGTACATACTAGAATATATGGAAATCTGTAAATACTGAGTATGCATAAAAATTTGTAAATACTTAATATACATAAAAATATGTAGATACAGGGGATGCATGACCAAGCATATAACATGAATTAAGTAAAATCTATAAATAGAAATACTGAAATAACTGACTTTTATATTCTTTGGTCAAAAAACAGTTAGACTGAATAACTAAACTAGGACTATAACTGAGACTGTATCTGAGAATATGGGAGGTATCATCTAATCGACATTACCTAATTTGAGCTAATCGGGGTCTAATCTGTAACCCTAGTTGAAAGGGTGTTAATACCGTAACACAGGAACTAACAGTGGCTTTGTGGATCCACTAAACTAATATTATGTCCAAAGGACTAAGGGTGTCAAGCCTGAACTGATGGGTGGCCCCTGCGAGATAGTCAAGCATAATATGATGTGTGACTTCTCATATCCTATGCTGGCTATGTAGTTGTAGAGTATAAGGACTTCTATTAATAACTCTGCCTATCTAATGGAGAAGCCGCCATCCCTAAACTCGCCAGTGCTAAATCCTACTCCCAACTGAAAGACATTGAAATGTTAGACTATTTTAAGTTTAACTAAATGATATTTGACTATTCTAATAATGCTCATAGTATGTTCTAAAGACTATTCTAAAATGTACTGATACTAGAGTACATAAACAACTATGGTTTTAGGGTATTCAATACCCTTAGGACTCATGGTAAAATGACACTAAAGCTTTAGGAACAAAGCATGAAGGCTTTTATTAAATCAATCACTCTTGTAGGCATTTTAACAAACACTTGTATTTCATGGTTTAAAACAACCATAGAAATGTCATGGAACTTATAGAAATAGAATTAATTTGATATAATAGTATTAAATAATGGTTTAATTCAATAGATAATAATATTGAAACACAGAGGATTGAATAACAACAATAATTTCATTGAATCATTGTATAAAATCAATAGTACATAGAGATTCATGGGTGAAATCACAATTTAAAATCAATTAACTTGCAAAGATCAAAATTTATTATTTAAATAGGATACTTAGACTCCATGGATGATAGAAATCCATAGATGAACATCTAACATACTTGGCATAATGAATTTGGGAGGATTGATGGAGAGTTCTTGAGATTTGGCCTTGAATTTTAGAGTAAGGGTTCTTGTTCTGGAAGAAAGTTGATTTAAATTTGAGAGAATAATGCAAAAGTGAGCAAATAATTCTCTCTTAGGGTTAAATCCTGTGTTTAGGTGTATTTGGGGCAATAAGAAAAGACCAAACGACCCTTGTAATTTAAAATCACAAAATTGGAAAATTTTTTGATTTTCACCCTTGGTGTGATGCGCCACTATCATGCCAAGCAACTGTAAAAGGGGTAATTAGACAAATACATGGTGTCACGACGTGCTGGAATAGCGGAGAGACATTGGAAACTACAAAATGCCAATTTGGCACTTGGTCCAATGCGCCCAGATCACGAACCTTCACTGGAAATCGCCAATCATCATTTAGACTGGCTCCACAATGTGCTAAGGATTAAAATAACAGTGTTTTACAACTCAATGACTGTGATTTGATGGGATAGGCCCCAACTAACTCTAACTAACTACTAAACTGTGACATGAAATTAAGTAAGACTATTATCGAAGTATGAGGACTCACCACTTCTACCTCTGATGATCCAATAAGTCTAATCGCAAATCAGCAATTGAGCGTCAGAACCTATTATATAATACATCATAACACAAAAAAAGGTATGCGATCAGTACTTTGAATGTACTGGTTATTAAAAAAGGTAGGTTGATATGCATGATTTCATGAATAGAATTAATAATTAACTGAATATGCATATAAAGCATGGAGTACTGAATAGAGAGCATGAAATGTGTAGATACTAGGAATATGTGGAAATCTATAAATACTGAGTATGCATGAAAATCTATATATACTGAAGATATGTAAAAATCTGTAGATACTGAGGATGCATGACCATGAATATAACATGAACTGAGTAAAATCTGTAAAACTAAAATACTACAATAACTAAATTCTAAATAATTTGGTGAAACAACACTAAGACTATATAACTGAACTGGGACTATAACCAAGACTGTATCTGAGACTGTGGGAGGTATCATCTAACCGACATTCCCTAATTTGAGAAAATCAGGGTCCAACCTATAACCCAGTTGAAAGGTTATTAATACCGTGCCATGGGTACTAACACTAGCTATGTGGATCCACTAAACTGATATAATTTCCAAAGGACTAAGGATGTCAAGCCTAAAGTGACGGGTGACCCCTGCGAGATAGTCAAGCCTAATTTGACAGGTGACTTCTCGTATCCTATGCTGGCTACGTAGTTCTAGAGTATAGGGACTGCTATTAACGAATCTACCTATCTAATAGGGAAGCCTCCATCCCTACACTTTCTTAGTGCTAAATCCTACTCCTAATTGAAAGAAACTGAAATGCTAGACTGTTCTGAGTTTAACTAACTGATATCTGACCATTCTGAATGCACAATGTATGTTCTGAAGACTATTTTGAAATGTACTGAGACTAGAATACATAAAAAACTATGATTTTGGGGTATTCAATACCCCCAGGACTCAAAAACAACAATGGTAAAATGAAACTAAAGCTTGGGGGACAAAGCATGAAGGCTTTTATTAAATCAATCACTCTTGTAGGGATTTTATCAAACACTTGTAGTTCATTATTTTAAAACAATAGTAGAAATGTCATGGAACTTATAGAAATAGCATGAATTCGACATAATAGTATTAAATCATGGTTTAATTTAACAGATAATAATATTGAAACATGGTGGATTGAATAACAAAAATAATTTTATCGAATCATGGTATAAAATCAATAGTACATGGAGATTCATGGGTGAAATCACAATTTTAAATCAATTGACTTGCAAAGATTAAAATTTAAAATTTAAATAGGATACTTGGACTTCATGGATGAAGGGAATCTAGATGAACATGCAACATACCTGGGATAATGAATTTAGGAGGATTGATGGAGAGTTCTTGATGTTTGGCCTTGAATTTGAGAGTTAGGCTTCTTGTTCTTGAAAAGAGTTTATTTTAATTTGAGAGAATAAGGGCAAAGTGAGAAAATAATGATCTCTTAGGGTTAAATCCCGTGTTTAGGTGGATTTGGAGCTATGGGAAAAGACCAAATGACCCCTGTAATTTAAAATCGCAAAACTGGAAAAATTTCCGATTTTCACCCTTTGAGCAATGTGCCACTATCGTGCCAAACAACTAGGAAAAAGGATAATTCAAAAAAAAAATGCATGGTGGCATGATGCAGTGGTATCACGGAGAGACACTGGAAACTGCCAAATGCCAATTTGACCTTTGGTGCGATGCGCCAAGATTGTACACATCAATGGAAATTGCCAATCGTCATTTAGACTAACTTCGCGATGTACTAAGGGTTAAAATGATGTTGTTTAGTGACTAAACCTTAAAAACGCCATAACTTCTTACCCGGTTATAGAATTTAGGTGAATTTTATATCGTTGGAAAACTAATTCAACTACCTATGCAATGGCAGGCTCTAAACTGACAAAATTAAGTATTTTGAAAATATTATATATGAATACTCATGTATTTAGATATAGATTATGCTATGGAAATGCGGGATATTATAATATCTCCCCATTGGGATCATTCATCCTCAAATGAGACAAGTTAAACTTAGGAAAAATTGATAGACTGAGCTTACACACTGAACATGCATATCTGATGCATGGAATGCATGAAGAACTGACTCATTTATGCACGATTGAAATGAACATGATGTGCAACTGAAACTAAGCATGATATATAGAAATCTTAAGAAGTTTTGTACCTTAAACCTAATCTGAATTTGCGGAGAAATGATTAGGGTCCTTGGTTTGCATATCCGCTTCTGCTTCCCAAATGGCTCTCTTAATGGACTAATTCTATCAAAGAACTTTGACAAGTGGAACTTCTTTTTTCCTTAGTCTACAAACTTGATGATCAAGAATTTCGACTGGAACTTCCTCATAGGAATGACTTTTCTGAATATCTACACTTTCTAAGGGAACAACTACAACGGGATCACCAATACACTTTTTCAACAATGAGACATGGAACACTGGGTGTACTGAGGCTAAATCTTTAGGTAACTCAATCTCATAACCTATCTTTCTAAAACAACTAAGAATTCTGAAAGGATCGACATATTGGACATTGAGTTTCCCTTTCTTGCCGAATCTCTTCACTCCCTTCATGGGAGAGATTTTCAAGTACACAAAATCACTGACCTCAAACTTGAGATCCTTTCTCCTCCCATTTGTATATGATTTCTGTCGGCTCTCGGTAGCCCTAACATTTTCTATGATAAACTAAACCTTCTCTAATATATCTAACACCAAGTCAGGCCCTAGTACTGTGGTCTATCCTGCTTCAAACCAAACAATTGAAGATCTACATATCCTATCATAGAGAGCCTCAAATGAAGCCATATGGATATTAGAATGATAGCTTTAATTATATGAAAATTCAATAAAAGACAACTGGTCATCCAACTATATTTAAAATCAACTAGACATGCTCTCATTATATCTTCTTGTGTCTAAATGGTCCGTTCTTCTCGACCATCTATCTGATGGTAGAAAGCTGTACAAAGATAGAATTGGGTACCAAGACCATTTTTGAAAGCTTACCAAAAGTAATAGAAAAACTAGGTAACTCTATCTGAGATGATAGTTAAGGGAACACCTTGCAACCTGACCAACTCTCGTAGATAAAGTTTGGCATAGTCCTTGGCTGAATAAGAGGTATGGTCTTACAAGAAATGAGCTGATTTGGTTATCCTATCGATGATAACCCAAATAGATTCGTGATGATAACTACTACGAGGTAAACCCATCACAAAGTCTATGTTAACTTTCTCCTATTTCCAAGTAGGAATACTGAACTCCTGCATGGACCCATTAGGATTCTGATGATCAATCTTAACTTTCTAGCATATAGAGAATTTAGCAACAAAATCTGCAATATCTCTCTTCATCCCACTACACCAATAGATCTCCTACAAATTACAGTACATCTTTGTGGCCCCAGGATGAATAAAGAAACTTGTACTATGTGCTTCTTCAAAAATTCATTTACTTAAATCTTCTACACCAGGCATACATAATCTACCATGAAAATGCAACACATCATCCCTCCCTTGGGAGAAAACCTCTACTTTCTAGTCTCTAACTGATTCTTTCAATTTAACTAGACTAGGATCTTTATCTTGCTTTTCCTTCACCTTGGAAACTAGATATGATTCTGAGTTACTCTGCACCCATACATTACATTTTGCTGAATCGAGTAATAGGATACCTAGTCGGGCAAGCTAATAAACTTTCTGAGTTAACTTCTTCTTACCATCCTCAACTTGAGCAAAACTACCCATAGTCAACCTACCAAGAGCATAAGCCACTACATTGGCCTTGCTCAGATGGTACAGATCACTCATGTCATAATTGTTGAATAACTCTAACCACCTTCACGGGTGTAGATTTAAATCAATCTTAGAGAACATATATTGCAGGCTCTTATGGTTAGTGAACACTTTAACGTGCACCCCATACAAGTAATGGCTCAAAAACTTTAAGGTGAATACTACTTCTGCTAACTCAAGATCATGAGTCGGATAATTCTTATCATGAAGTGTAAGTTATATAGAGTCATAGGCTATCACCTTATCTCTCTACATGAGGACATAACCAAAACCTACTCTAGATGCATCACAGTACACAATAAACCAATCTGAACTATCTGCCAAGTAAGAACTAGGCTGAGGTGAGTCAAGTCTTCAACTTCTGAAAACTCTTCTCACAGGAATCTGACTACTGAAACTTAACTTTTTTCTGAGTAAATCTGGACATGAGGGATGCAATAGAAGAAAATCCTTCAACAAAATAATGGTAATAGCCAGCTAAACCAAAGAAACTCCTAATTTCTGATGGAGAGATAGTTCTAGGCCAGTTTTTTCTGCTTCAGTATTTTGAGGATCAACTCTAATTCTATCACCAAAAATAATTTAACCAAGAAAAGCTACTGATCTTAGCCAGAATTCACACTTACAGAATTTAGCGAATAATTAGCGAGCTCTAAGAGTTTGTAACACTATTCTGAGATGGTCTGCATGATCAGTTTCACTATGGGAGTAAACAAGAATGTCATCAATGAAGAATATGATGAACTTGTCCAAGTACTTCTTGAACACTTGGTTCATCAAGTTCATGAAGGATGCTGGGGCATTCGTGAGACCAAAGGACATTACTAGAACTCAAAGTGACTATGCCAATTTTTGAAAGCTTTTTTTGAAATGTCATATTCCACGACTCTAAGCTGATGATAGCCTGATTTGAGGTCTATCTTTGAAAAATAGATGGCACCCTAAATTTGAGAAAACAAGTTATCGATTCTAGGAAGTGGATATCTATAATTGACTGTGACTTTGTTCAACTGACAGTAATCTATGCAAATTCTGAGAGAACTGTCTTTTTTATGTATGAATATAATAGGTGCGCCGCATGGGGAGACACTGGGTTTGATAAATCCCTTCTCTAGGAGATCCTTTAATTGTTTTGTTAACTCCTTGAGTTTTTCTGGAGCCATTTTGTATGGCGGAATAATTTATGGGTTGAGTATCTGGAACAAAGTCTATTTTGAAGTCGATTTCCCTTTCGGGAAGAACTCCGAGAAGATCATCAGGAAATACAACTGAGAATTAATTTACTACTGGAACTGATTCAATAGTTTCAGTTTCTAAGTTAGAGTCTTTGACTCGAAAAAGATGGTAAATACACCACTTTAATATCATCTTTCTCGCTTTAAGGTACAAAATCAAATGACCCCTAAGAGCTGTGTTACTACCCCTCCATTTAAGGACTAATTCATTTGGAAACTGAAAATGACCTATCCTATTTCTACAATCTACTAAGGCATAGCATGAGTAGAGCCAATCCATGTCGAGAATGACATCAAAATCCATCATCTCTAACTCTACGAGATCAACTAAAATAACTTTCTGAGATATTTTGGCCAGAGAATTCCTATATACCAATCTGGCTACAATGGAAACACATACTGGTGTAGAAACTAAAAAAGGATCTGCTAGTGTTTTAGGAATAAATCCCAAATTGATGGCTATATATAGTGTTACAATAGAAACAGAAGCTCCAAGGTCTAGTAAGGCATAAATATATAAGTGAAAGACTTACAACGTACCAGTAACTATGTCAAGAGAAATTTCTTGATCTTGGCAGGACTGAAGAGCATATAATCATTCAGACTCTAACCACTAGTAGCACTAGAAGAAGCACCCTACTGAGTTGGGTGACTGGATAGAACTGATGACTGATGGGACTGACTCTGTTGGTGCATATACCTACCTTTCTGAGAAACTAGCCGACACTCTTGAATCTAATGGCATGGCTTACCATACCTAAATCATACATCACTACCCGTTGTACACTCACCCTAATGGTGTCTTCCATATTTATGTCCTAGAGAATTTGTACGAGCACTGCTAACATTAATGTGGGACTTAGAGCCAGGTGCTCTATCTCTATTATCATTTCTGAATTTCGGTAAGGGAGCATTGGCTCTATATCTATCTCTATAGCAAACTTTTTCTATTCTATAGCCCTGCATCTACACCTCTACCAACTTTCCACTACATAAACCCAGTATGGGCTATATCCTATAACTGGTATGCAGCCAACTCAGCACTCTGACTATATGTCACCCCCATAACATTTGTGACCTTCTGAACCATATCTAAGAATTTTTATGGATCCTCTTCAGACTCGGATACTATGAAAGAGAAAGGATTCATCTGGGTAAAATCCCAAGTTCTGGTTGTATCAGTATTAGCCACTTGGTTGTCTGAATAACAGCTGGCTTTTTATTCTATGCTACTACGAAGTTTGCTAGATTAGTGAACTCAACTCTAAATTCTTCATGAGATACTTGCTCATCCAGAAGATCTGACTAGACGAACTGAGGGGTTGGTTTGTTTCCTGTTCTTTTTCTGTTCTTCTTGGGAGGCATTTTCTATAAATGGAAGAAAGAAATGGATTATATAGGGAGTTTAACTTGAGCTCATGCATATTCACACAACATGAATACTGAAAGAAGGGAAAATTTTTCCTAAACACCTTGTAGCCTCTCGTCCATAAGTATGGCGCACTATACACCCATGTATAAGACTTTACTTGATGTGAATTTCAGACTTCCTAGGACACTTTAAAACCTTAGGATCTTGTACCAAGATTGTAACACCCGATAGCATACCCTGAGCGTTACATGGTGCTTACAATCTTGAGGGACCACAAGCTAACCCATGAGCTGGTACCTTCTAAGAGCACTAGATAACATAATCATAAATGCAGAAGAATAACAACATACCATAAGGTTTCATTAACTGAATTCAAACTAACACATGATTCTATAGAAATAACTGACCGAATCTGATAAAATAGTGATAAACGGGTTAGCTAACTGTAATGTCTGAATACTGAATAACTGACTTTAATGTCTGATAACACAATAAAACTAAATAGATATGAGTTTATGGGATAAGACCCAACTAACTCTAACTAACTAGTAAACTGAGACATGAAATAAAGTAATCCTATCCTCAAAATATGAAGGCTCACCACAGTTACTGCTGAGGATCTAATAAGTCTAATAGCGAACCGAGAACTGAGCATCAAAACATATGATATAATACATCATAGCGCAAAGAAAAGGCACATGATTAGTACTTTGAATGTATTGATATGCTAATGAGGTAGGCTGATATGCATGGTTTCCCAAACAAAATTATTAATTATCTGAATATGCATATAAAGCATGGAGTACTAAGTAGAGAGCATGAAATTTTGTAGATACTGGGAATATGTGGAAATCTGTAAATATTGAGTATGTATAAAAATATATAAATATTGAAGATACAAGAAAATCTGTAGATATTGAGGATGCATGACCAAGCATATAACATGAATTGAGTAAAATTTGTAAACTAAAATACTAAAATAACTGAATTCTGTATGCTTTAATCAACCAACACTAAGACTGAATAACTCAACTGGGATAGTAATTGAGACTGTATCTGTAACTATATCTGAGATTGTGGGAGGTATCATCTAACTGACATTCCCTATTTTAAGCTAATCTGGGTCCATTCAGTAACCCCAGTTGGAAGGGTGTTAATATTGTTCCATAGGTACTAACAGTGGCTTTGTGGATCCACTAAACTAATATAATGTCCAAAAGACTAAGGGTGTAAAGCCTGGACTGACGGGTGACCCCTGCGAGATAGTCGAACCTAATCTGACGGGTGACTTTGCATATCCTATACTGGCTACGTGGTTCTACAGTATACAGACTGCTACTAAGGAAAATGCCTATCTGAAGGGGAAGCCGCCATACCTAAACTTGCTCGATGCTAAATCCTACTCCCAACTGAAAGACACTAAAATGCTAGACTATTTTGAGTTTAACTAACTAATAGTTGACTATTCTGATAATGCTCATAGTATGTTCTGAAAACTATTCTATAATGTACTGAGACTAGACTGCATAAACAACTATGGAGTTCAGGTACTCAATACCCCCAAGATTCAAAATGAACAATAGTAAAATGACATTAAAGCTTGGGGGACAAAGCTTAAAGGCTTTTATTAAATCAATCACTCTTGTAGGCATTTTATCAAACACTTGTATCTCATGGTTTAAAACAATCATAGAAATGTCATGGAACTTATAGAAATAACATGAATTCGACATAAGAGTATTAAATCATGGTTTATTTCAATAGATAATAATATTGAAACATGGAGGATTGAATAAAAATAATAATTTCATTGAATCATGATATAAAATCAATAGTACATGGAGATTCATGGATAAAATCACAATTTAAAATTAATGAACTTGCAAAAATCAAAATTTTATAATTTAAATAGGATAACTGGACTCCATGGATGAATGGAATCCATAGATGAACATCTAACATAACTGCCATAATGAATTTAGAAGGATTGATGGAGTGCTCTTGAGATTTGGCCTTAAATTTGAGAGTTAGGGTTCTTGTTCTTGAAGAGAGTTGATTTTAATTTGAGAGAATAAAGTTGAAGTGAGAAAATAATGCTCTCTTAGGGTTAAATCTCGTGTTTAGGTGGATTTGGGGCCATGGGAAAATACCAAACAACCCCTATAATTTAAAATTGCAAAACTTTAAAAATTCTCGATTTTTACCCTTGGCGCGACGTGCAACTATCGCGCCAAGCCACTAGAACAAGGGCAATCGAAAAAAATACATGGTGGCACGATGCGGTGGAAACACGAAGAGACACTAGAAACTTCTAAATACCAATTTGACCTTTGGTGTGATGCACCAAAATCATGCACCTTCACTGTAAATAGCCAATAGTCATTTAGACAGGCTCTACGATGTGCTAAGGGTTAAATTACGGTGTTTAACGACTTAAAATTAAAACTGCAATAATTTCTTCCAGTGGGCCAACATCATTGTACTGCATCATGCTGAGCTTCCAGTCCCCATATAGTATTGCAATACGATTCCACCACATCGCGCCACCAGCCATATTCTCAGTTGTTATTTTCTAGTGGCTTGGTGCGATAGCGGCGCGTCGTGCCAGGGCCCAAAATTAGGTTTTCAATGACAAAAACTAAAAATGTTCCAGGGGTAATAAGGTTATTTTCCATGACCCAGATTGTCCTTAAACATGAAATTATACTCAAAATACCCTATTATATCATTATTCACTCACTTTTCTCAGGATTTAAAACATTCTCTCTCAAAGAGGCAAAAACCCTAGTTCAAGAAATCAAGTCCAATCCTCAAGAAATCATCCAAGAACCTTCAAGAAAAAATCTTTTAAGGTATGTTAGGTGTTTATCTATGGATCTCTTCCACATATAGAGTCCAAGAATCCATTTTTAAAACTTCAAGATTTATGATTTATGATTTTCATGCTTGGAATTGAATGTATTCATATTCATGAAAGTAATTGGGATCCAATTCATGATTAATTATAAGTTCCCATGAAATTAAGGTAGTTATGTGGTGAATTATATGAATTGCATGCTTAACCTTTGATATTGTAATTGAATGTTGTATTCATGCTTACATATGTTGAAAATTATCATGCAAATAATCTATGCTCCCCAAGTGTTTTATAAAATACCTATGTGAAGTAAAAAGTGGAATCATGAAATGTTATTATATGGTCCCAATCATTTACAAGCTTATGCCTTACAAGTGTTTGATAAAATACTTATGTGATTTGACTAGTGAAACCATGGCATGTTATTATGTGATCCAATTAATGCACAAGTTCATGTATATCAAGTGTTTGAAAGAATGTCTAAATAAGTGCTTTGTTAGCAAGCAAGAATGGTTATGCCTTTATGATCATGTTATGTCTTTCTTTTATGCTATTGAGTCCTGGGGGTATTTAAAACTCGATAATTTAGCTGTGTACCTATAGCCAGTGTTAGTTATTGAATAGTATCAGTCATGTCCCAATCAGTAGAATCTAGTCACTTACAGAACTCAGAAAAACTCAGTATCAGTCTAGTCTAGTTTAGTATACTCTGTTCAATGTTTTTCAGTTGGGAGTAGGATTTAGCATCGAGTGAGTGCAGGGATGACAACTTTCTGTCAAAGAGGTAGAGTTGTTAGTAGCAGTCCCTATACTCCTGAACTACATAGCCAGCACAGGATGAGGAGTCACCCATCAGAATAGGCTTGACTACCTCCCAGGGGTAACCTTTTAGATTAGGCTTGGCTTCGCCCAGGTGGTACCCGTCAGTTAGGCTTGGTATCCTAGTTTTATTATATTAGTACACATGGCATGGTATTAGCACCCTTCCAGATAGGGTTATAAGTTGGACCACAAATAGTTTAGAGAGGGGTATGTCGGTTAGATGATTACCTCCTACAGTTTCAGCTTTAGTCTTCAGTTCAAAATTCAGTTCATTTTACAGAATCAGGACTATCAGACATAGTCAATCAGTATCAAGAAATCAGCTATCAGTAACTTTAGATATTAGTCACTCAGTTATCATAACTCAGTATTCTTCTTCAAAAAAGCTTATTTATAGTATACACATTTATGCACAGTATTGCAAACTCAATGATTTCAGTAGTATCAAGTACTCGCTTACTCTTATATTCAGTTACTCTATATTATTCAGTCAGTTATTTTTCATGCATATGAACCCTTACATTCAGCCTTAACTCATCTCGCATACTAATAAATTTCACGTACTGATCGCATACTCGTTCTTTGTGTTATGATGTCTCATAACATAGATTTAAACACTAAGGTTCCTTACTGCGCTTAGATAGATCCAGTCAGCAGTCATAGATTTAGTAGTGAGTCCTCATCAATTAAAGGCATACTTTATTTTAGTATTTTAGTTTATCATTAGATAAGTAGTTGGATTTAGTCGGGGGTTTGTCCCATCAACACAATATTCAGACAGTTCAGTTAGAGGCTTTCAGACTAGACTAGTTCAGACAATATTTTAGTTTTCAGATGTTTTTAACAGAGCTACATTTATCAGTATTTCAAATTTTGAACCTTATGGAATTTCAACATATTTTCTCCATTTATTTAAGTATTACTATTCAGTTCTCACAGTAGATATCAGTCATGGGTTAGCTTGTGGTCCTTCGGAGTCGTAACCACCGTGTGATATTGAGGGTGTACTCTCGGGGCACTATTCTTTATTCTCTATATAAACACTTATATAAACCCTAGCCTCCAATCCTCAAGGGAAATTTTAGAGAGGATTTGAGAGTGTTTTGATCCATCTATGGTAGTTATGAGAGACTACAATGAGTTTTATAGTGTAGGGACATAAGGGTTTTGGGTGGAAAATGTTAGGAATACCCTCAGCTTACAATTTTAAAACCTACTCTCAAGAAGGTTTGACTCATACATCTAAACCTTATCCTAGGGTACGAGTGTGTAATACCCCAAACTTTTCTAGCTTAAATTCGTTCATAAAATGTTAAGGGATATCTTCCAAAATGAATAATATTTGTTTTATATAGAATTTTCTAGATTTTGAATTTCCATTATGTGGTAAATTGAATAAGCTTTCCATCGATACCAAATTCGCCCAATTTTGACACTCAGTTGAGGAGTTAGAGCATTTTTAAGTTGCTAGTGTACCACCTGGGCAGTCACCGCATCACAGAGGTGGTTAAATTCATAATTGTCATTTTCTAGTGGATTTCTGATATATTGGCGCATTGTGTAGAGGTCCATTTTCCCATTTGTCAATTTCCAGTAGTCCAACACTATAGTGGCGCATCGCGCCGAAGGCGAAAATGGTATTTCTATAGGGCATCGCGATAGTGGCGTGATGCATTTAAGTTCCATTCCCAATTTTAAAAATCCAGTTGGACAACATGATAGCTCCGCATTGCGGAGACCCCCAATTTGCCAATCATCAAATACTAGTGAGCCACAGCTATTGTGGCATATCGCGGTGGCCCATTAAATCGAGACCCCAATTTATTTTTCTAGTTTCATTTAGGAGTTTAAAAGGGGTATTTTGGATGATTCCCAAGCCCCCAATTCCATCCAAATACAAGATTTAAGCCTATTACAAGCAT
Source organism: Capsicum baccatum var. pendulum (assembly GCA_030864225.1). Taxonomy (NCBI): domain Eukaryota; kingdom Viridiplantae; phylum Streptophyta; class Magnoliopsida; order Solanales; family Solanaceae; genus Capsicum; species Capsicum baccatum. The sequence goes on along the minus strand of CM061556.1, from coordinate 71,749,529 downwards.
TTTATGCTTATTTGCAACAAAGTTTCTCTCAAGCGAAACCCTAAGCTTCAATATTCAATTTCAAGAATCCCTAAGATTTCACCATTCTTTTCCCAAATCAGTTCAAGATTCAAAGTTTGCAATTCAAGAATTCTAAAAATCATCATTTAAGAGCACAAATAGAATCCCAAAAGTAAACTTGTTCATCTAGTTCATTATCCAAGGTATGTGGGGTTTTGAACAAGGATAAACCTTTCATCCTTGTGCCAAAAACATAATTTTCGTTTCAATTTTATTCAGTATTCTATGATTTTCAGTGAAATTTAAGTTAGGGTTGATATCCAAATCCTCATTATTTTTGTTTGTGACATTATTATGATATTTAAGGCTCCAATTACAAGAAATTTACATATATTCATTATAAGATTCGTATTATGAGTTATATAACATTTTCTTGACTGAGATTGTTGAAGGCTTTTAAGATAATTATTAAGAATGAAGTTCAAATCTAATTATTGATGCATTAAAGCTTTATACTTTAAGTCCTAAGTACTATCGATTATTTTATAAAAATATTATGATCTCAAGTTGTATTGACAAGTTTTCATTAGTGCCTTCAAAAGAAAAGATTGATATTTTGATCCTAAGCTAAGATTGGAATCTACATTATTCATACGGTTTATGATTTAAAACAAAGAGAAGCATAATTGGTTTTAATTACGAACCCTTGTGCTATTTTAAGGTGGATTTCCTAAAGGTTATGAGCAATAAGTATGGGAGTAGTATTTAGCACCAAGTTGGGTTTGATTCCAAGGTCTCATGCCCTAGAACTATGAGCCACCATAGGTTGTAAATGCTCATAGTGGGCTAAGATAGTGATCACTTAAGTTAAGGTTCTATTCTGATGTCAATGATAGAACGAATCTCCCCAACGTGGGAAAGACTTTGGACTCCATGTCAGCTTACATGGTTTACGTCAGTTAGAAGAAACTCACTAAGTGCCAAAGTTCCAAGATTTCCAAAGCTCCCAAAGCTTGTAAGTTTCAAAATAAAAGAATGATAGAAAATCTTTTATAAGACTAAGTTTTATGACTCACTAGATTTAGAAGTATGATTTGTTATACATGATTTTATATTTTGATATTTTAGATAATCAACCTTACGTGAGTCATATACATCCAACATTTATTCATTTTCTAATTATGATGATGTCTTACTTATCAAGTACACCCCTATATACTCAGCACATCCTTAAAGTACTAATCTACATATATTTCTACGTGCTACACTATCTTATAATGTAATTTCAGGTGATCAATATCAGTAGAATGAATAGTTCAAGCATCTATATATACGCTCCCACAGTTGGTGAGTCCTCATAATTCGAGGGCTTACCCCTTCAGATTTCCAGCATTTATAGTATTTGATTTATGGGTTTCAGTTTAGTCTGAGTCTGTTGGGGGTCTATCCTAATGACTATCTAGTTCCTTAGTAGTAGAGGCTTGTCAAACTTTAAGTTTATTCATGGACTTTTAGTATTTGCTATTCAAACAGTATCTTCAGTTTATTCAGTTTAGTTTAGGTATGATATAACATTATTTCTTGACTAGTTTATCTTTAAATAATGTTCATACCTAGTAGCAGGCTTAAAAGGGTTAGCTTGGGGATACTCATAGACTTGAAAACCATGTGACATCTTGGGATTAGATTCTGGGGCATTATAGAATGGGACGCTAGTCTCATACCCTAGCACCACCTTCGACCTCTATACTACCTAACATATGACAAAACATGCCCAACTCGTATCCTAACAAATGAGTAGTACCCTTCAAATCATACCTTGGTCAGAATCCACTAGACTAGTCAATAGATATCATACAATATAGCAAGATACCACTCTTACCCTATCATATGACAAGTAAGAGGCTGACTCGTACCTTGGACAGAATAGAACCAAAACTTATTATCTACCATACGAGAATAGGGACCCTAAATCATATAATAGTGTCATGACTCGACCCAAGGCCCTGGACACAACGAGTATCCCAAACCACAAAGTCCTGAGAGACCCCCTTAGCACGTCTATTAGTGATATTATCCACTCTGGGCCCAAGCCTACACAACTTTAAAATGAATCACGAGGGAGTAAGCCTTTCTTACTTATATACCCAGCATCCTTCCTGTGTTTTGTCGATATAGGACTGCATCCTAAGTTGGAGTTTTACATACACCCCATTATGGACTCAGCGTCCTCGCTGAGGTTTACTCCTCTGAATTGGATTTGCCTACACTCAGGAATGAGGTTTTCCCTACCTTACCGAGATTTTCCTACACTTAGTTTGAACTCTAGCCCACAACAACAAGGACGACATAGGAGTGGCTCTGATACCATTCTTGTCATGACCCGACCTGAGACACCCTCGCTGCGACGGGCATCCCGAGCTACAAAGGCCAGAGAGACCCCTTTAGCCTGTTCACTAGTGATATTATCTTCTCTGGTCCTAAGCCCGCATGACTTTAAAATGTATCACTAGGGAGCAAGGCTTTCATATTTATGTACCCAACATCCCTTCTGTGTTTTGTCGATGTGGGATTCCTTCCTAAGTTGGGGTTTACACGTAGCTTACCACTAGTACCCATGAATCGTATGTTGTCCAGAGTGTTCAAAACTCAAAAATTTTACAAGGGACAAAGTTTAGGGTGTTTCAATCATGTAATAGTTGCGGCTTAATATTGAGATGTTATTGAGTATTGGTTCTATTTTATTTAAATTATTGAGGTTTATTTCAATATTGGATTTTCATTTCAGTTTATTCTATATTTGAGTCAAGCTTACCTACCATGGTCGAGCTGGGATAGGTGCTATCATGACCTTTGATTTTTGGGTCATAATAGGGCCAGTCCATACTTTCCATTTAATACATAACTACATATAACACTCAACTTTAAGGAAGACACACACCAACTAGAAAGTATTACAACAATAATATTTTAATTAATATGAGATAAAATTAATAAAAAAAATAAAATAGTGATTCCTCCAAAAAAACATATATTCTGTGTCTCGCTTATAACAACTTATAAAATGCTTAACTTAACAAATACCAGTGCTGACAAAAAATTCTCTTCTTATAAAAAACATGAGTTCACATTCACAAAAAATTATGTATTTTAGTGTTTTTTTAGTGATTTAATTGATGAGTTTTTATTTGAACTTCATTCTTGTTATGATAAAACATAGAATTGTCTCAGTTTTTCTAAGATTTTTGATGTTTTCTTGATTCTAGAATTTTATTAGTTAATTCTTTTTTGGAAAATTCATTGGGTGAAAAAAATGATGCATTTCTTTGAATTTCCTCAAATAAATAATTATATCTTAATATGGTATGATGATAACTTGTCCTCTTAAAATGAAATCTTCATAATCTTTGGAATGTATATACATGATGAGGTGAAACTATTTCTTTATATATATATATATATGTGGCAACATTAACTGATGTTTCTTAATTTAATTTAAATATAAAAAGGAATAGCTTGGTAGCTTGGAGGAGAAATGTAAACACGAGATAGACGTTTTGAATTCAATCTCCTTTTGCTATTATGATGAGGGCCAACGATTATGTGAGGGTAACTTTAATGCTCTCAAAATCTAATTTTCTGATTTTTACCATTTTATGCAGTTGTTTTTTTAATTTATTTTTCTTTTATAACTTATTTTGGAATCACTTATTAAAGAATTAAATCTATTGATATACTCAATTATTTCATTATTATAAGTTGAAAGTTTTACATTGTGTTTTGCTCCCATTTTAGTGAACTCTATATTGTTAGCCCCCTACATTTATGTTTTGTGTTTTAATAATGACAAACTAATAAGTGAACTTTGCAAGATATTGAAGATCCCAAATGATGGAGCGAGATTTCACATAAAGGATATTGAAGATCTCAAATCATGGGAGGATATCTCATATAAGGCAAGGAATATTTTCCATAAGAATATCGTGCTAAATATGGAGCCACGTCAAAAGTAGGAGATCGCTTGACAAGGCAAAGAATATCATATCAACTAAAAATCCCAATAGACAAGGCAATTGGGCGCAGCTAATGACAAGATCAAGGGAAAGAAAGATATCACTCCTTACATAGACATATCTGATATGGGCATGTATAGATGTGAGAAAGAAAAATTGCACAAAGTATGGACATATCTGATTTGGACATACCTTAAGGTGCAAACTCCCTCAATCAAGGAATATATTCAAATCTTTGATTAAGAATAAACCTCTTGGGTTTCCTTATGAAGAGCAGTAGCTAGAGACTATAATAGAGAAAGACTAAAGATGAATGCATGTTACGCAACTTCAAGGAGAAAATAGTCTTTTTTCTTAGTCTCGCAAGGCTTTGTAACTTTTAGTTTACAATTGCTATATAAAGAGTAGGAGTGAGTCAATTTTGTAACATCAATAGAAGCTGTGTCACAAGATCTGAAGAGAAAAATAAGTTTTTAAAACTTATTTTTTATCATTGTACTTTTGCTTGACATTGAACAATATAAGGAAACTTTGACACCCAAGGGGACTGGAAGTAGGGACTACATTGATGTTCCGAACAAGGATAAATCTCTGTGTTATTACTTTATGTTCAGTTGTTTATCTGCTAAACTATATTAAAACTAATCAATTTTGTGAAGAGTACAAATCTTCAAGCGAGTCGACTGTTAAAAGTCAGTAGTCAACTCATAGAAGAAAATATTCAATTCACCCCCTCTTTACGTTCAATTGGTATCAGATCAGGTCTCCCAAAATGCATTGCTTAACCACAAGTGAGAAAAGATTATATGGTCAATAATCAAATTCCCAGTGCTCTTCTCTAGGATACTGACTGCTCCACAAGACTATGATACTTAATGGGCAGCATTACTCTTACTTTAAGAACCAGTTCAGAATTTTTGTCCATTCAAATGATTTCTAAGCCTGGGCTATCATTAGAAAGGCTCCAAAGCCTATTCTGGAATTAAAGAGAAGTGAAAGGATAAATACGAGGAATCTAGTAGTATTGACTTAGGAGATCATACAAGCTTCGAGGTCGCTAACGAAAAATAAGAGGTAATCCAAACTAACGCACGTGCTATAAGTTTACGTTTGTGTGCAGTTAGCGGAGAAGAATATAACAAGCTATCAACTTATGAAATCGCAAAGAAAATATGGGATAAATTGGAGTTAACATATAAAGGAACCACCAAGGTCAAGAAGTAAAATATTGCTGCTCTGGTTAATGAATATGTCTTTTTCAAAATGGAAGGGAACGAGAACATTAAAACAATGTTTTCCAGATTCAGTAAAATCATGTGCGAACTGAAATGGCTAGGGATGATCTATTTGCACAACCTGTAAGTCCAAAAGCTAGTCCGCAGTCTCCCAAAGATTTTAAAAACCAAGGCTACTGATATAGAAGACAGAGATCTTGACAACATGACATTTGATGAACTACAAGGTAAGCCTATTGTATATGAATGAAATTATTTAAAAAGATACTACAAAGAAGAAAAGAAGAAATCAGTAGCCTTCAATGCTACTCCAACCAAAGAAGTGGACATTCTGGAAGATGCTTGTAGTGAAGTAATATCTCTCATAAATTGTGGAGTAAGGTAAATCAGGAGAGAAAGATAGAAAAGATCCTAAGGAGCCTATAATAATGAATCAACTAGAAACGATGATAGTTTCTACCATTGTGGAAGGCCTTTCAATTTCAAACAAAACTACCAAGAAATAAAAAAAAGAACATCTTGGAAGAATAAAAATTTTGGTTCCTGGAGTGATGAAAATGAAACTAAAGAAGAAATAGAAGTTGTCAATATGTTCTTTATGGCAACGGGTGAATCCAACGAGGTAAGGCTACACGATTGTAATAATTGTAATACTCTTTAATACAATTTAGATATGATAACTGATAATCTTAAAAAAGCTATAGATGAACATAACAAGCTCGCTCAAGAGAACAAAAGCTGTGAAGCTCCATTTAAACAAATACTTGAAGTGGAACAATGAAGCTTTCAAATGGAAATAGAGACATATCAAATTGAGGTTGACTAAATTTACAAAGAGCTTTATAATGTAAAAATAAAATTAAAAAGTATCAAGATATCGCTAAGTCACTATTTTGTGAGATCAAACTCCTTTAAAAATAATCCAAGTTCCTTATCAGAATCGTTTTAATCAACAAAGACCTTTTTCTCCTCACAAGGACCTTTCTACAAAAAGGACATAAATTTTACAGTTACAGGCATAAGACTAAAAGTGTGTCTGTTTGGAAGCCTAAAGAAATCATATCTAACCTACAAGGACCTAAGACCACTTGGCTATATAAATGAAATCTATCTTTTTATTTTGTAGAAATATGTCTGCAAGAGATATAAAAAGGGAATGTGGGTAATTGATAGTGAATGTTTAATAAACATTATAAAAAAGAAAGAAAATTTCTGTGCTCTAAAGAAAATAAATGGAGGATCAATCAGATTCGGTGACAATTCAAGATGCAATGTCAACGGAGTCATCTCAATAAAGCTCAGTTTCTCATGTGAAGTCATTGAAGTTTATCCAGTAGACGACCTCAAACATCAACTTCTTAACATCAGTCAGCTGTGTGACGTTGTATTTGGAGTCTCCTTCAGAGTATAGAGTTACTCAATAAAATATGAAAAGAAGGCACATCTCTCTCATTTATGAACGTTTTGATAAGATTTATATTTCAAACATTCCTGATTTTTCTACTCTAACTTGCCTCACTATGTAAGCAAATGATATTTGATTGTGGAAGAGAAATCTTGGGTATATGAGTATGAATATTGTAGTTGATGAATCTAATCACCCTCCTATGAGTTTGAGTATTGATAAAGAATAGGTGAGTGATCTATAATCTAGAGATAATAATAGCACAACCTCTGAGAAATCATAGGATGAGTCAACTATATCCCCTCAAGAGTTGACTTCCACTATAGAAATAGTCAAACTAACTATTCCAAAAGAGTGGAAACACGATGCTATCTATCCAAATAAATTTATCATCCTAAATCCAGAAGATGGGATTCAAACAAGGGTATCATTGAGAGAGAAAGTGTCTGTTGCCCTGGTATCTAAAATTATAGAAAATAAAAATGATGAGGCCCTCAAAGATGAATCGTAGGTCAAAGTAATGGAGAAAAAATTTGACCAGTTTTAAACTTGACTTTGGTTGAAAGACCCAAGAACTACTTAGTAATTTGAACTCAATGGGTCTACAGAAACAAATTGAATGAAGAAGGGAAGGTTATCAGAAACAAACAAGAATTTTAGCTCAAGGATACTCCCTAAAATAAGGTATTGATTATGAGGAAACCTTTGCTCCTATGGCAAGATTAGAATTAATTCAAATTTTATTAGCTTTTTATTCTTTCAAATGTGTTAATTTATATCAAATGGACGTCAAAAGAATCTTCTTAAATGGTTTCATTCATGAGGAAGTTTTAGTAAAACAACCCCTCGAGTTTGAAAATCGGTCTTATCTAAATCATGTTTTTTAATTGTCAAAAGCACACTTCGGTATCAAACAAGCTCCAAAGGCTTGGTATGAGATATTTGGTACTTTTTTAATAAATAACAATTTTAAAAGAGGTAAAATTGATGAAACTTTGTTTATACAGAAGATTGATTCAAATCTTTGTATTATGCAAAGTTATGAAGATGATGTTATTTTTTGTAGTCCTAACATCTCTGTGTGTGAGAATTTTGCCAATTTTATGAAATAAGAATTTGAAATGAGTCTTATGGAAGAGCTCACATTTTTCTTAGGATTACTAATCAAAGATACCTTCATAAGTCAAGCTAAGTACACAAAGTTACTCATCAAATATTCATTATAAAAAAGGAAAGGCCTATGGAAGTCCGATGAGCCCATCCAAAAGTCTTGATTCAAATTCGTACGGAAGGGATGTTGATGAAAAGATGTACAGGGGAATGATTGGATCAATACACTACTTGACTGCCAGTTGCCCAGACATTATTTTCAGTATGTAAGTGTGCCAAGTTCCAATCAACTCCGGAAGAGTCTCATCTGATTTCTATCAAAAGAATCATCTGATACCTCATAGGAACTTAAGACTGGACTATGGTACCCCTGTTCTTCCCATTTTGATTTAATTGGATATTTGGATGCTAACTTTACAGGTGATAAAAGTGATAGAAAAAGCACTAGTGGAATGCGTCAAATTCTTGGTGATGCCCTGATCTCATGGCACAACAAGAAGAAAACTTCAGTTTCTCTTTCAACAACTAAATCTAAATACATAGTCGTTGGAAGTTGTGGTTACTCAAATTTTATGGATTACGTGCCAACTAATTGATTTTAAATTTTATGGATTATGTGACAATTACAAAATATCAGCATTATTAGAATATCCAATTATATTGTGCGTTATTTTAGGGCCAAACACATTGATATTAAGCATTTTTTAAAATTATGTAGCAAATGGTGATTTTTCATTAATATTTGTTAACTCAAAAAACCAACTGGCAGATATTTTTACAAAACCCATGTTAGAAGAAATATTTTTTAACGTTAGAAAAAGCTTGGTATTCTCAGCATTAATGAATTATGAGTCTTATTTTTTAACGTTAGAAAAAGCTTGGTATTCTCAGTTATGTTCCTTATCTTTACTAGGTTGTAAACTGAATTTTAGCACATTATCTGCCACACTATTTGTTTTTCCTAGTACTTGTTAGTTGATTCATTAAGTCTCTACTATCTATCTATCTATCTACCTACCTACCTACCTACCTATCTACCTACCTACCTATCTATCTATCTATCTATCTATCTACCTACCTACCTACCTACCTACCTACCTACCTACCTACCTACCTACCTACCTACCTACCTACCTACCTACCTACCTACCTACCTACCTACCTACCTACCTACCTATCTATCTATCTATCTATCTATCTACCTACCTACCTACCTACCTACCTACCTATCTACCTACCTACCTACCTACCTACCTACCTACCTACCTACCTACCTACCTATCTACCTACCTACCTACCTACCTACCTACCTACCTACCTACCTACCTACCTACCTACCTACCTACCTACCTACCTACCTACCTACCTACCTACCTACCTACCTACCTACCTACCTACCTACCTACCTACCTACCTACCTACCTACCTACCTACCTACCTACCTACCTAACCTACCTACCTACCTACCTATCTATCTATCTATCTATCTATCTATCTATCTATCTATCTATCTATCTATCTATCTATATATCTAACTACTACTACTCTTTTTGCTACTTTGTGGTTCGTTTTTATTATACCAAAAGGGGGAGAAAGGCAGGAACATCAAAAGTGACTACAAGTTAGGGGGAGCAAATCGACTATCAATAAATAAAAAATGACTGATACTCGAGAAACTTGGAACAACAAAAGTATTTAAAAGTCAAGGGGAGCAAGACAACTACTGTGACTGAAAGGGAAGTCAACTGATGTTTTTAGCCTCATGTATTTATGTTTTATGTTTTAATAATGACAAACTAATAAGTTGCTTTAATCGATGTTGAAAATCCCTAATGATGGAAAGAGATCTTACATAAAGGGCATTGAAGATCTCAAATCATTAGAGGATATCTCACACAAGGAAAGGAATATTATACATAGAATATCATGCTAAATAAGGAGCCACATTAAAGATATTGAAGATCCCTAATAAAGGAAAGAGATCTAACATAAAAGACATTGATGATCTCAAATCATGGGAGGATATCTAACATAAGGCAATGAATATTCTTCATAAGAATATCGTGCTAAATATAGAGACACATCAAAAGTGGTATATCACTTGAAAAGGTAACAAAAATGATATCAACTGAAAATCCCAATAGACATGGATATTAGACGCACCTCATGGAAAGTTCAAGGAGAAGGATGATCTCACTCCTTATATGGACATATCTAATATAAACATGTATAGATTTTAGAAAAGAAAATCACATCAAGTATGGACATACCATAGGGTGCAAACTCCCTCAATCAAGGAATAAATTTAAATCCTTGATTGAGAAGAAATCTCTTGGGTTTCCTTATAAAGACCAGCAACCAAAGATTAATGAAGAGAAATATTGAAGATGTACACGGGTTACACAACTTCATGGAGAAAAATCAAAGTGTCTCTTTCTTAGTCTTACTAAGCTTTGTAACTTTTAGTTTACAATTGTTATATAAAGAGTAGGATTGAGTCAACTTTTTAACATCAACTAAAGCTATGTCACAATATCGAAAAAGCAAAATAAGTATGCAGAACAAGTTTCCTATCATTGTACTCAAGCCTAACATTTAATGATCAAAGGAAAATTTGAAACACAAGGGGACTGGAAGTAGGCACCACATTGGTGCTCTGAACTAGGATAAATCTTTGTGTTATTACTTTATGTTCAATTGTTTATCAGTTTAACTATTTTAAAACTAATCTATTTTGTGAAGCGTACTGATCTGTAGTCTAGTCGACTGTGATGAGTCAGTGGTTGACACACAGAAGAAAAAATTCAATTCATGGCCCCTCTTGAATTTCATCTATTCTTTTATAATACTTTGCATATAATATTTCAACTTATTAGTACTATCAATCAAAGGTTCTATTTTTTTCGTAATCATGAACTCTTAAATTTTCTTATATAATTTTGTGAACTTCTTTTTTGTGTGATTACAATATATTTTGATGGAAAGAAAAGGAGGCTATTAATAAGGTTATTGAAAATAAAAAAATCTAACGTAGTCTTTGAAGGGGAAAAGGGAAAAGACCATAACATCTCTGTTGTGTAGACAAACGTTGAAAAACCGCAAAAAAGACACCAATGGTAATTAATTAGCAATCATGAATTTTGCATACTTATATTAATTTCTATTTTTTTCATTTTAGATGGTGTTTATTACTTATTAGTAGAAAGGGAAAGACAGAAGTGCCAGAAGCATTCTATAAATTTTAAATCTGCAAGTATTGTCTCATTTAGACATAATTATTCAAAACAAACAACAACAACCCAGTATATTCCCACATAGCGGGGTCTGGGGAGGGTAGAATGTACCTAGTCCATACCACTACCTCCGAAGAAGTCGAGAGGCTATTTTTAATAAATTTTTAAAATAATATTTTGGTTATACATTAGAATGAGTTAGCAAGTTTGAAAAGCTTATCTCGATACAACTTTTTCCAACGTCACGTTATTTATGTCACAACACCTACTTAACTGATATATGTCAGGACTGGCTAATTTGCAAACCGTGAACTTTATGTAGAGAAAGCTGATAATCATGGAGAAACTATGGACAACATCAAAGAAAATGCTATGATCCATTTATATTGTGGGCCTAAATGGGATCTTGAATCAACTGATGAAGTGTATTTTTCTCATCTTTTGTCTACTTAAGAAACGTGTATAGATTTACATTCCACATCATTATCGGCCTTTTATTCCTTGAATGAATGACTATGCATTATATCAATGAAGATGTTGGGACCTCTCATCAACAACATGATTTTGTGCAAATCCCAGCATAAATAATACAAGAAAAGGTTTATGACAAAACTTAAGTGAACACACTTTCTCTTCTTATGCTTGCATTTAGTTCACACCATGTTGTTTGTGTAGCTTGTCAATTAATATATTGCAACTTTTGATAAAGAAAATAATGCTATTCAAGATAAACAATAGAAGGTACTATTAGAACTTAGGTTTCCCCCTTTAACGATATTAAAATTTAGTTATTTTTCACTCACTAGAATCAAATCTTCATCTAAAGAGAAAATGATTTTCAAAGCTAGTTCTTTTGTGGAGACCACTCTAGATTAAAATATTATAATAAATAAATATAAATATATGTAATAACAAATATAAATAAGTAGACTCTAGAGTACCTACAACATGATTTTTAATGGAAAACTACTTTAGAGCATCTCTTATTGCTCAATTACCTATTAATGAATATAATAATTATTCTTTATATCACAACCCTATGTTTCAAGGCATAATGATTCCTACTTTGCCCCACCAATAGGAAAGCTTATCTATAGTCCAGAATAAAGAGTAACAAGCTAACGAGCAGAAACCAAGGAAAGATATGAATAAATCAACACCATTAATAAAGACATAAGTAGAAGCAAAGAAACTTATATATATAGTATACCATGTGGGGAAAATAAAGAGGACAAAATACATAAGATGATCCCTCTCATGACTTGGTAAGCCTGGTATTATAGTTGAACCTGTCCAAAGAACCCATAGTAAACACCAAGGTGTGAACTGGGCTTTAATTATCACCAATTGGTAGTAACGAGAGACCATATGCTAGAGAAAAATCAAGAATTCTAGGTAATAATAAGCGGTCCTAATATATGGTATACAACTAAACTCATAATCAACTCAGAGGAACTATAATTGAAACACCCTGGTTCCTGGCCCTTGGAAAATTTCCTGGATTTCTAGTCTTTGGATAGGATACGACTAGGGGAAATAACTCGTACACTGGGATAAGAGTGGTATGGGTTAGTTATATGCCGACTAATATTGGATGTTGTGTTGGATTTTACTTTTAGAATGGTAACTACTTGGGTGTTATAAGTCGTGTCAGTGGATACGAGTTGTTTGGTTACTGCACTTAGTCTTAGACTTGGTAACTTAAGTTGTTTCTGAGTATGAGTGGATAACTATGATCCATAAACTAGGGTACGAGTTATACCATGGAATCTTATTGTGGTCAGTGTTTAATCCTTTTAAATTCTATCCAATCAGGGGTACTGATCATGGGTACTAGTCATCTAATTAGATACGAAATGGTTTGGGTTGAGTAGTACCTTCTACAGTATTGGGTCTAAGGGAGTAGGCCTTGGGTATGAGTGGTTGGTACCACGCGTACTAGATACCACGATTAGTGCAGATAGTCATACTCACTTGACGGGATTTTAGGGAGTTTAAGTGAGGGTAATCTAGACCTTTCCCCACTTAAACTTATAAGGTCCCACGACCTATATTCCCATTGGGAGTTTGTTGTCCCTATTATTATTTCATTAACACTTAGAAACTTCTCTTAAACACTCTATAATTCTGTGTAAAGAAGTAACACCCCTATTTGCTACACGGTGCTCATTACCCCAAAGGACCACAAGCTAACCCATGACTGATATCTATACCTATAAACTGCATAAAATATTGAATAATATGGAAAATGCACTGAAAGGCCACAAAGTTCAATACTGAACATAACATAGATGAGATAACATCTGTGGGGTAATACAATACCCAAAACAAAACTATAACCATTGAAATCTGAAACATAATAGTCTCCATCTAGTTTGAAAGCCTCTACTTTCCTAATAATCTGAATAAGGAGTTAATGGGACATGTTCCCAACTAAATCTAACTAATAACTAATCAATGAAATAGTGGAGAAATAATTATATCCTCAAAGGATGAGGACTCACTTCTATTCTGACTACTAAAGTTGAATCTACTGCTGATCTAGAACTCGTGTCTCTGAACCTATGGTGTAACATAAAAAAAAGCATCAAATCACAAATGTTCCAGTATAATAGAACGTACTGAGTATACATGTGAGGTATCCTAATGCAAGGGTTAACATGCATGAATAATGCTAGCTGACTATCTAATATGAATATGAGAATGCATACATAAATACGTAACTATAACTGACACTGTGATATCGTGATTACTGAATCTGAATATTGATGACATGACATACTAATAACTGACATAATTGATAGCATTAATAGTTGTATCTGAATGTAGCTGACAATATGGGTGACTGTATCTAACAGTCCAAAAATTTGATGGAACTATTTAAGTTCCTTACTGTATCTAACAGTCTTGAATTTGAAGAACTATCTGAGTTCTTTTACTGAGACTGGTACTAAAACTGTAGGAGGTAGTATTTAATTGACATGTCCCTGATACACCATTATGGCTGAGTTGGGGTCCAGTCTGTAACCCTAATTGGAAGGGTGTCAATACTACGCCACTTGTAAGGACAAACTGTGGGGGACCCTTATCTGATAGTGTCCCTAAAAGAGAATGGTGGGGCCTTTATCTGACAGTGCTTATCAACCTCATCAATCCTTATTGGACAGTGTTGATGTCTTAACCTATGCTGGCTACATAGTTCTGGAATACAAGGATGACTTCTAAGGATCATACCCTCATCTGATAGTGTGTCCCCATCCTTGGGTTCACTCGGTGCTAATTCCAACTCTCATCTTAATTGACACCAAACATGATTTACTGAACTGAACATGAGCTAATTTACTAAGTTTTGTTGACTAATAGAATACTACTGATATCTGATAACTGACTGAGTTATGAGATCATAGAGATTTTTCTAGAGTCATAAGACTATCTGAAGTCTAAGGATTTATAGCTTGATTTAGAGTATCATGAAAACATAACATGGCTCTAGGTACACAACTAATGTTTTGGGTACAAGTACCCCCAGGACTCAATGGAAGGAAACTGACAAAGTATGACATACTTGAATACATAATAATCATCATAATACATTTATTGAAGAATTTGGTCAAACATGTGATAGGCATAAGCTTGTATGTACACAGGGATTTTATGATATCATGCTAATTAGACATTTTCCCTTCATCTAGGCATTTAACCAAACATATAGTAGGCATAAAATATGTAAACAACTTCACACAACAATTAACTATCGTGATTCAATTCCAATATTCATGAATCTATACTAATACAAATCAACCCATATGGAATTTAACACTCATTCATGGAATACAATTCAATTAATCACTATCAACATGAACAAAAACATCCCAATCATGAAATTCATAATAAAGTCCATAACTTGAATTTAGAAAAGGGATTCTTGGGCTTCATGGATGAAAAAAGTCCATGAATGAACACTATACATACCTTAGTTCGTGATTTCGTGAAGATTGATAGTGAAACCTTCTTGAATATAAATCCCCAATAGAAAACTTAGCTTGTTCTTGAGAGAAACTTGGAATACAATAGTATATTTTGGGTGAATAATAGCTAAATCACGTGTTATTAGGTTTAAATAGGGGTAGGAAATTGACCCTTTTAACCCTGGACGCGTCATTTAATTTTAGTAAATTTTTTCCGAACTGGACCCCTGGCACGATGCGGCATTTTTGTGATGTGTCACTTGAAATTGACAATTGGAAAATTAAGGGATGACGTGATGCGGAGCCATTGTATTACCCTTCCTTCGTGATCTGGAACTTTGGCGCAAAGCGGTGGAAATTGCGTTGAGACACTGAAAAAAGGACAATTTTGAATTTGAGTGCTGGCGTGATGCGCCATAATCATGGAAACCTAATGGAAATTTCCAAACTCTTTTTCCTCTTGTGGAGCGGTTTGCCACTGACTAATATATCACTGTTTTTTGATGGGAACTTGAAATAGTCATAACTTCTTTCTCGATTATTGAATTTAAGCAAATCATATATCGATGGAAAGCTTATTCAATTTTCCACGTGACAAAAATTGAAAATCTTGAAAATTCCTCATGTAATAATTATCATTCACTTTAGAAGTGAATATTAGGCATTCTTGGGATGAAATTTGCTAGAAATCTTTGGGTTATTACAAAAACTTTTGGGTAAAGGAAGGTTGGGGTTTCATCTTATGAATTATTTTGGTGCTTTTGTTGGTTATTTCTCTCCATCATATTCTTGATTTTAAGGCATAGTTTTATACTATTTTTTCATGGTTTGATTATTGTATGGTTTTGGATTTGCAAATATAATTTGGGGATTTTGGTTATAAATTCTAGGTTATGGTTTTCCCATATTTTAATTATGCTGTTATATACTTTAGTGGTGATTTTATATAATTGGTTGCATGGGAATGGTTATTTGGTAATTGGTTTTTGGTTTTGGGAATACTATGCCCTAATGTGTTTGATAAAATGCCTATAGAAATTTTTTCACTACATTATGTGATTTTAATGGAACTTATGCATGGTTTAAACTTTGTAATGGAGCCCTAAATGTCTAAATGGTTTGGAATAGTTTAAATGGAATGGTTTTGTAATCATGGTTATGGTTAATTTTACTCTTTGTGGGGTATAATGGAATCCCAGAAGTAAACATATTAATGTGTAACTTGTGGGGTACATGGGACTCCCCTAAGAAACATAATAATGGACACTTGTTCTACTACTCCTGCTTAGTGATCGGGAATTCAGGATTATCTATTGGATTGAAGTGTGAGCTTTTATTTTTTTAGAAGTCTCCATTTCATGGATGTTATTTCATACTTAGGATTATTTATGGATTTTGGTTTTGGCTATGGTTGGGGGCATATCCCAATCAAATTTTATTATTTTTTGGTTAGAGGCTTTTATGGAACTACTATGGGTTAGAATGGGAGGGATCGGTATTTGTGCTAGCTGTAGTATTGGCATTGGTTTTGAGGCTATTACCAATTTATAGTATTTTTAGTTATTCCATCTTACTTTATTTTGGGATTATATATAATTTCTATAGAACTTATATGGTTATGGTTTCGTTGCTTTGGCTATTGACTGTGTTCATATGGTTGGACTCGATTGGGTTGGTCTCAGTAATAGACCTATACCAGAGTTTGTATATTTGATAATTATGCTATCTTGTTATATGCTTGAAATTCTTCCAACTCAGGATAGAAAGATGGAGGTTTAGTTGGGTAACTGGGGTGATCTTCAATCTTAGTTGGACTTGTGATGCCGATTATGATATGGACTCAAGTCGTATCATGTCAAATTAGTATCTGAGATTTAGGCTCATCATCAATTAGGAGCCCACAAAGTCGTGTCTAGTAGAGTCTCTTTTAGGGGTGTGTATCATGCCACACTCATAAGAGAGAGGCTACATAACATTTAGGAATGTTTCACTTTCTTGGTATTCTATTTTCAAGCTTGGAGTCATTATCCTAGAATTTTCTCTAATCCTTGTTTGTTCTCTTTTCAGATCACACCTCGTCGATCTAGAATAAAAGAAAATCCTTCTATTCTATCTAGGGATGATGTTGTAGAGTATGCTTCACACTTGGAACTCCCACTCAATCTCAGAGTCCTATCCCTAATTTTTCTAGAGTTCCCCCGGTTGCTACTAGTCCTTCTCAAGGTAAGGTGACTAATGAGGAAAGTCGTCAATGGACTCATAATATTGCTTAGTAGATTACTGCTCAAGCTGAGTGGGATATATATGGTGTTCTATCTACTGCGACCACAAGGGTTGGCCAGTTCATGAAAATGAATCCATCTACTTTTACTGGTGTGAAAGTGGAGGAGGATCCCCATAATTTCTTGGACTAAATGTAGAAGATATCCAGAGTGATGCAGACCACTATTGTGGAATGGGTAAATTTATAGCCTATTATCTCAAAGATCTTGTATACTAATGGTACGATGAGTGGGACATGGATAGAGGTGATGTAGAAGGGCTGTCTTTGTGGGAAGCCTTTTATAATACCTTTTTTAAATTGCTTCTTTTCTCAGGAACTGAGGGAAGCAAAGATAGAAGAGTTTGTGAATCTTAAATAGGGAAGAAATTCTATTAAGGAGTACACCTTTAAATTTCATCACTTGTCAAGGTATACTCAAAATTTGGTGGCTGATATGAGGGCGAGGATGAGAAACTTCACTTTTAGGCTATATAGGGATTTAATCCTTGAAAGAAAAGCTTTTTTTGACTAAGGATATAGATATTTTAAGGTTGTTATCCAAATGTAGGAGGTGGAGGATGAAAAAAGAAACATACAGAGTTTGAGGAAAGGCAGGGTAAGGGGAGAAGGTTCTTTAAGCAGGGTGGCGCTAAGTATCAGGGTATTTGGGATAGTGGAAACTATCTGAAAAATAAGTGGGGGAATTCTAGTTCATTGTCTACTGCTAATTCTCGTTAATCGAAGTAGTCGGGTGATATGCATCTGTAAGGTGGTGATAATTTTTGGGCACAGGGTGCCAGATCTCAAAGGAGTGGGGGACAGTCGGCATTTTTATGTCTTTCTTGTCATTTATGTGGTCGTCTTCATTAGTGATTTTGTGATAAAGGTAAGGAAAATTTTTTAAGTATTGCCAACAAGTCCATATGCTCTAAAACTACCTGATTTGGAAAGGTACTTTGGGAGAGATCAATACTCTGATTGCTTCTTCTTCTGCACCTAAACCTAGTGGTACTGTTTCTGTGTCTTATCCTACTTTTGGTACCTACACTGGCAGGAATAGGTTATATGTTTTTGCATCTCGAGAATTTAAGGCATTACCTAATGTCGTGATTGGTACGTTACAACTCTTTTCTCATGACGTGTACTGTCTACTTGATTCAGGGTCCATTATTTTTTATGTGACCCCATATATGGTTGTGTTTTTGTTTTTTATCATGAGGTTGCTTTGGATCTTTTTTTATTTCTCCCTTGGAAGGTGACTTAATTGTTGCTAAAAGAGTCTATATGGGGTGTGTGGTATCTGTTGGTAGAAAAAAGACCTTGATAGATCTGTTTGAGCTAGATATGGTGGATTTTGATGTTATTCTAGGGATGAATTGGTTACATTCTTACTACGCGTCCTTAGGTTGTCGAAACTATAACGTTTTCCTTAGGTTTCCTAGTGAACCATTTATAGAGTGGGAGGGTGGTTCCCTAGCTCATAGCGGGAGGTTTATTTCTTATCTTAAAACATGGTTTAGTAGCCAAATGGTGTCTTTATCAATTGCTTTAGTTTAAAGATTCTAACTCAGAGGGTCCTTGTTTTCACTTGATTTAGGTGGTAAGTCAGTTCCTTGAGTTTTACTTGGACAATCTTCCTGGTGTTCCTATGGATAGGGAAGTCAAGTTTTGTATTGATTTGATTCTGGACATTCATTTAATATCGATTTTGTCCATATAGAATGGCTCCATTGAGTTGAGGGAACTCAAGGAGCAATTTAAGGATTTTCTGGATAAGGGTTTCATTCATCGTAGTATATCCCCATAGGATGCACCAGTGTTGTTTCTGCATAAGAAGGATGGTTACCTTCAGATTTGCTTCAACTATTGACAAACAAATAAAACAACAGTCAAGAACATGTATCCTCTTCCAAGGATAAATGACTTGTTTGATCAATTGGGTGCTAAGTTATTTTCTAAGATTGACCTTCGGTCTGGGTATCATCAGCTTAAGATTGGGGAGGAGGATATCCCTAATATGGCTTTTTGTACTCAATATGGGCACTTTGAATTCATGGTTATGTCATTTGGCTTGACTAATGCCCCGGTGCATTTTAGGATGAACAGGGTTTTTAGGAAATTCATATATCTCTTTGTCATTGTGTTCATTGATGATATTTTAGTGTATTCTAAAAGTGAGGTAGATCATGCCAATCACCTCAGTGGGGGTGTTGCAGACCTTAAAGGAAGAACAATTTTAATCTAAGTTCTCAAAGTTTTAGATTTTGTTAAACACTGTAACTTTCTTGGGTCATATTATTCTAGTAAGGGGATCATGGTAGATCCTCAAAAGGTTGAGTTGGTGAAAAGGTGGCCTAGACCCACGACTCTAATAAACATTCAGAGTTTTTTGAGTTTGATTGGGTATTATAGGCAGTTTGTGAAAAGCTTTTGTTCGATTGCTTTTCATAGATATCTTTTCTAATCGTAGGAGTCTGCTGTATGTGTTCACTCAGAAAGAGCTAAATCTAAGGCAGAGAAGATGGTTGGAGCTTTTCTAGGACTATGATATGAGTCTTCACTATCATCCAGGTAAGGTTAATGCTATTGTCGATGCTCTTAGCAGGTTATCTATGGGGACTTCAGCTCACATGGATAAAGAGAAGTGGGGTTTGGTAAAGGATATTCACCGCTTTCCTAATCTTGGAGTTCATCTCTTGGACTTTAATAATGGTGGTGTGTTGGTATAAGAATCGGTTAGATCATCTCTCTGTGTAGATATTAAGGATAAGAAAATTCTAGATCCTATCATGATGAAAATCAAGAGTGATGTAGGTAGGAAAAAGGTAATGGTATTCAAGATTAGTGGAGATGGTACTTTACGGTGCCAAGGGTGGTTGTTTGTTCCTGAAATTGATGGGTTATGACAAAGTATATTTACTGAGGTGCATGAATCAAGTGCATTATGTGTATACAAGTTAAAGTTTATCACACAAGGCATGGAAGGTTGTATCGAGAAATTGATTTGCTTGATTGGAAATGGGAGGTGATCAATATTGATTTAGATAGCGGTCTTCCTTGTTCGTGAAACCAATTCGATTCACTTTGGGTCATTGTGGATAGCATTACAAAGTTTGCTCACTTCTTGCCAGTAAGGACTATATTTTTGGTGGAGGATTATACGAAGTTGTATCTTCAGGAGGTTGTGAAGCTACATGGGGTGCCTATTTCAATTATCCCTGATCATTGTACCATATTTTGATCTTATTTCTGGCGGTCTTTTAAGAAGAGATTGGTTACTAAGGTGAGTTTGAGAACTGTTTTTCATCCTCAGATGGATGGGCAAGTGGAAAGGACTATTCACACATTGGAGGATGTACTTCGGGCATGTGTGATTTATTATAGTGCCAATTGGGTTTAGAATCTACCTTTGGTAGAGTTTTCTTAAAAAATAGCTGTTTTTTAGTATTGGTATGGCCCTTTTTAAAACACTGTATGGTAGGAGGTTTAGATCTACTATTTGTTGGTTCGAGCTTAGTGAGGCAAATATGTTCGGTCTGAATTTAGTTTATTGGGCTATGGAAAAGGTGAAGGTTATTGGGGATAGACTTAAGGTTGCACCAAGTCGCCAAAATTCCTATATAGATGTAAGACGTAGAGATTTGGAGTTTCATGTTAGGGATTAGGTGTTACTAAATGTATATCCTATGTGGGGAGTAATGCTTTTTGGTAAGAAGATGAAACTCAGTTCCCAGTTTGTTGGTCCTTATACGAATTAGCAGAGGGTTGGTAATGTAGCTTATGAATTGGATTTTCCTTTTAGCATGAGCTCTATTCCTCTAGCATTTCATGTCTCCATGTTGAGGATGTGTCTCAGTGATCCTTCTTTTGTGGTTCCCCTTAAGTTCTTGGGTATCTAAGATTCTTTGTCTTATGAAGAGTACCTGTTGATAGACTGGATTGGCAGGTTTTTCGGTTGTGGACCAAGAATGTGTCCTCGATTAAGGTTCTATGGCGAAACAACAATGTGGAAGAGTCTACATAGAAAGCGGAGGAGGGCATAAAGTCCAAGAATCCGCATTTGTTTTTTGTTGTTGGGATTCATACAGAATGTATGTGTTCTTGAACACATCTTTATTTTCTGAGTTTATTAAAGAAAAGATTAATATATTTGCATCTGTGTTTCCTAACTTGGTTAAGGGTTGGACTAATATATGATAATTAAAACAAATAGTGCTTGTGGTTACCCTACCTTGTCCGTCATTTTGGGATGAATGATCCTAGTAGAGGAGACTAAATCACCCTAGGTTCCTATCCCTTAGAAAATTTCCTAGATTTCTGGTCTCTAGACAGGATACGACTATGGGAAACAACTTGTACATTGAGATACAACTGGTACGGGTAAGTTGTATGTTGACTAGTGTTTGTTGGTGGGTTTGATTTGGTTTCTAGAATGGATATGACTTGAGTGGTACTAGTCATATCAGTGGATACAGGTTGTTTGGTTACTTCACTTAGTCTTAGACTTGGTAACTTAAGTTGGATCTGAGTACAATGGGCTTACCATGAGCTATAAGTCAGGGTACGAGTCATACCTTGGACTAGTATGGTGGTCAGTGTTCAATCCTCTTGGGATTCAATTCTGCCAGGGGTACAGATCATGGGTACTAGTCATATAATTACGTACAACATGGTTTGGGGTGACTCATACCTTGGATAGTTTTGGGTCCAAGGGAGATGGCCTTAGGTATATGACACGAGCCAAACTTCGGACAATGCCTTATGGGCACCTTAAGCTCACATGAATAATCAACAAAACTTCATATGAGAGACTGTAAATAGTCAGCAAAACTTCATATCAGCAAAACTTCATATGCTCATCTCCTGTCGTGTCTAGGCATCTGCTGCCACATTATCCTTGTTGGGATGATAAAGAATATTGAAATTATAGTATTTAAGAATCTTTAAACCATCTATATTTTATCAAATTAATATCTCTCTGATAGAAGATGTAACAAATTAATTTTTGTGTAATATTTATTTCTAAGTGATTTGACTATTTTACCTCTCCCTATGGTTGCTTTGTGGTATTTTTATGGTGTTGCGATGGTTGGTACAGTTCCCAGTACCTTTATATGTAAATTATGGGAAACTGCAGTTTTTGGTGGTTGTAAAGGTTCATTAGTTGAATTTGGTCAACATTTATTGATCTGTGCATTAGATGTAAAAACGGTCCACATCAGCAGATCCAAAACATTTATTTTAGGTTGGTGACATAGTTGGTATAGTTTTATGGATTTTAAATTTCATTTTGACCCTAGATTTGAAAAGTTTTGGAATTGGGTTTTGAGCGTCAACTTTGTGAAGACATCTTTTTTTAAAAAAAATTGATACTTCTATTGAGTTCGAAGCATTGAATTTAATATTGTAGCAAAGTTTGTTTGCATTTTTGAGGATTCTAGATGAATTCCAAGGGGCCTGCAAAGACTTGAAACTCTTACAAGTTTCCACACCTAGGGCTTGAACTGCTATGATTACTAATACGGCCCTTTTGGCACTTTAGAAGAGGGATCTAAATCAGACTTTAGGGACTTTATCAGCCCTGACACAACATCTACATTCTATTTTAGAAGTAGCCGAGGCACTATAGCACCGACTGCTAATCACCTAAGGCCCTCTTTAGCCAGCCTGTACCTAAGCGTCGGTACTGATTTAGAGGCCCTAGGTACTTAGCAGTGACCGCTAAAGCGACCCAGGGTCCTCTTCAGCAGAAGTTGGATATATATATATATAACGCCTTTCTCAATTTTCTCACCATTTTTCAAACATGGAGCTTGGGTTTTTGAGTTTTTGAGCAATTTCTTCTATTTTCAAGCTTTGGTAAGCTCCAAATCCTTATTTTAGTGATTTTTATATTTTTCTTATCATTAAAATCTTGTTAAAACATGAATTCAACAATGGAAATTAGAGATTTTTTCTAAGAAGGCCTAAATTAATGATTCTTCAATCTAAACCCTAATTTCAAACCATTTTCACTTAGATTTTTTCCCATGGGTTCCTTTTATCATGGGAAATATATTATTTGTATAAGAATTCTTCTTTTAATCTTCTTTTTCAAAAGCCCATTTCAGGGGACCCTAATAAAAAAGGATAATATAGGTATTGCTAGCTTTCCTTTGATGCATATATTCTATATTTGTGTAGTTTAGTTGATTTTGGGTCCATTTATGAGGGAAAGACCCCATGAATAAAGATTTTTCAGACTAATTTTTAGCATTCAAGGTAGGTTATGTCTTAACTTTCATAAGAATAGGTTGGGTAGTTATTATTTGTATAAAATCATGTTATGGGTATGGGAACCAATTATGAAAATGATGTTTTTATTGTGGTATACCAATGTGGGGGCCTATATTATTATTATTTGGTGATTTTAAGACATTATTTACTAAGTGTAACCATGTAGGGTCTTAGATTATGTCTTTGGCAATGTGTATTTGTATTTGCTTTTACTTTTTGGGTGAAAAAGTCTAAATTAGAGTTATGTGGTATAAGTCATATTATTGTGTAATCTTACTATATTGGCATATGGATTACATTGGTTTTCATGGATAGTTGGAATATTAAGTGGATTTTTACTCACATGGTTTGCGTATTTATTGGATTTGGAAATTCTTAGTTTTGTTGGTTGTGAGTACTTCATCCTCAATATTACATACATTCATGAAACATTGTTACCACTATTGATATATAAGAAATACTTGGTTTTTTAATTGAAAATGTGGCATTTTAATATGGATATTGGTAATGGTATTGGCTTATACTATATATGGGTTGATGCACCCCCATGAGTCCTACCTGGGAGTAGAGCTAGGTAGGTGTATACAAAGGTTTTGCAATGACCTTGTGCATTATATCACATCGTCATTATTATCATCATCACCATCATATTCATTGCATAACATATGTATTTATTATTTTTATTTTGTGTTGTGTTATTGTCTTTGATGTGTTATCTGTTTATGTGAGTGTCTTTCCATACCTGTATGTGTGATATTTGTGTACTTGAATTTTCTTTTCGTATTTATTCATGGTATGTACGAATGTTGTAAAATTATTAGTGGAGATAGAGTGGGCTACCATTTTTTTATATTTTCTAATTGCAGGTGATGTACCCATAGTGTGTATTTGGTATGCGTATTTTTTCCTATTCTCAATTTGGCCTATGATACCTATTGAGTACAAATTGACCCTACTCACCTGTATTACGCCCTCTCAGTGTAGATCCAGGTATAAGTGCACCACATGATAGTTGATTCAAGTAGTATTTGGTGTCTATTTACGGTAGCAGTTGATATATACATCCTGAGTTGACTACTACCTTTTCTTATCCTGACTATGTCTTATTTGTATTTAGAGATAGAGTTGTTCCTTATTGGATATCTTGTATTTATTTTTGACTTTGAGTTATATTACTTGGTTCATACACCGTGTCACTAAGTTTTGGGATATTAAATGGAAACTTTGGTTATGTTCTCTTGTTGTCTCATTACCTAAGCATGTGGTTTGACTATTTTCTAAGAATCTTGCTTTAGGTTGTGGTATTATCATTCACTTAGTATCAGTTAGGGTAATAGGCTTACTTTTCAAGGCTTGCTGCGATAAGTGCCATCATAACTCTTGTTTTTTCAGTCGTGACAAATTCGTATTATAGCAGTACGATTCATTGTTCTCAATAGTTTAAGAATAAGGTATCTAATCAAGTTTCATGGATTGGTACATAGACGTCAATATCTACTTTGATAGGCTATAAGATGTATTTAGGAAACTTTCTTATTTATTTACATTATCATAAGGGATCCTTCATACCATGTATTTTAAGTTATATTTTAGTTTTTTCTGTACAGATAGTGATGACTAGATCTTGTGAGATTAGAGATGTAAAGTCTTTATCAGAGGAGAGACACCGGTCTTAAAGGTGAGTTACAAGTTATGTATGGGCTTGAGATAGTGGTAGGGCAGAAGGATCTTCCCTTTCTAGAGATAGCATTAGGGGACTCTCCCCGTAGTCTCAACTGATCAAGTTAGAGATGTAGGTCCTACTCTAGTCCTACCGAGTTCTTAAACCTTAGTCTTAGAAGGGTTACTAATTCACTTGTTAACCCAATCAGAGGGGATCCTTTGAGTACACCTGGTATTCCTCTAGCTCTTAGTATTATACCTGTAAATGTTCTAGTGTCTACTTACTAAGTTCCCCCACTCATACGTATGGATCCTTAAATGGTGTCAACATCAACTTATGGTACCTGACAGACTCCTAGTGTTATCCCTTATTCAGCTCTAGTAAACGATTATGGTTTTCTAAGATTAAAAGCCTAGTCTTCATCTATGTTACCTCCTTAAGAGAGATCTCAGCAAGCTATATATACTATGCCTCCTATTATTCCGAGTATAGTTATGTTTTCTGTGGATCAAAAGAGGTTTTAGAGGTTCACTCAACTAGATCCCTCTAGGTTTAGTGGTGTTGCAGGCGAGAAAGACTTTGAGTTCTTGATTGACAACCGTGATAAGTTGCATAACCTTTGTTCACTTAAGTCACAGGGGGTTACTTATACTACTTATCTATTGAGACATGCACCTAGAGATTTTTGGCCACCGTTTTTGGCTGTAGACCGCTGAATTCTTTTGAGCTGACTTAGGATCAGTTTACTAAGGCCCGTTTGGTGTGCTTCATGCCTTATAGTTTGAGATATCAAATAAGAGATCAATTCGATCACCTAGAGAAAAATTCTATGACTATTGATTATAAGGCAAGTTTTTATGCCTTATCTAGATATTTTTATACTAGTATTTTGATAGAGTCTGAGAAGATTCAGAAGTTCGTAAAGTGGTTGGAAATTTCTCTTCAGCTATCTATGACTCAAACAGTTATATAAGGGCATCATTCAGAATATAGTGGATCATCCTAAGATGACTAAGTGTTATCTTCGAGCATCAAAAGGAGGCTACAAGAAGGTTCATCGTTAGGGATAATTAAGGGTCACACTTCTCGAGGTTGGGATTTTAGAGGTTTCTATGGGTACAATGGTAGACCAGTAGAGGCATTCATACAGTGTTCTGGTAGTAGTTCTTCTGGTTTAGCAGCTTTGAGTGATCATTCTAGCTCAATCGTACCTCCTCCTATTGTGTTGATCTATAGACATTGCTTTATAAATGATAAGGTGGGCCATATGGTCAAGGACTATCCCCATCATATTTTAAGGATACTCCTATATCAGCTGCGAGAGGTAGATGTTTTACTAGAGTTGTACGTGGCAGAGGTAGTGGTACCCATGGTGTTTGTCATGTCACTACTTAGGAAGGAGGTAGTGGCCATGCATAGTGCTATGTTATACCACCAGGACTTGCGGTAGAGGCTTCTAATGACATCATCTTAGGTATCATCCCTTCTTTCTTTAGATTTTAATCTGTGTAATTTTATCTGAGATTGAATTTATCCTATGTGTCTACATATATTGCTTTAGGTCTTATAGTGACCCTTTTGCCATGCCTATCTACATATCTACACTCATATGAGACTTTTTAGTGTCAAATTGGGTGTACCAATCCCATGTTGTGACTTTTGCTGGGCATAAGACATGGGTAAATCTGTTTGTTTTAGATATGGTATATTTTGATGCTACCTTGGGTATGGATTAGTTAGCTTTTTACCATGCTATTTAAGTTAATCATACTAAGACTGTGACTTTAGCTGCCTCAAGTGTGCTAAGGATATCTTGGACGGGTGTGATTCATCCGGGTACCAAGAGGGTTATATGTTTCATTCAGACTTATCGGTTGGTTGAGAATTGTTGATTGTCTTATTTGGCTCATATTCATAATACTGGCATTGCTTCACCTCTTTCTTTGGATTTTGTTCATGTTGTCTGTAACTTCATTGATATTTTCCTTATGAAATTTCTTGGTATGCCTACGAATAGTGATATTGATTTTGCCATTAATGTTGAGCTGGGTACCAAGCCTATTTCTATTTCTCCTTATAAGATGGACCCAAAAAAATTTAAGTAACTAAAGGATCAATCAAATAGTTGGTAGATAAAGGATTTATCCGACCTAGTATATCAGCTCAGGGTGCGACTGTCTTGTTTGTGAAGAAAAAAGAGGGGTCCATGTATATATGTATGCTTATCGACAACAGGATAAGGTGGTGGTTAGGAATTAGTATCCTCTTCCTCGTATTGATTATTTGTTTTAATAGCTGTAGGGTGCTTTGGTGTTTTTGAATATTTTTTTGATGTTCGGGTATCACCAGTTCAAGATTAGAACATTAGATATTTCAAAGATAACTTTTCAAACTTGATACAATCATAATGAGTTCTTTGACATGTCCTTTGGATTAATGAATGACCCAACCATTTTCATGGAGTTTATGAATCGAAATGATATCTCACTCTTTTATTATTGGATTTATAGATGATATCTTGGCTTACTACAAAAGTGAGACGGATCATGAGGAATATCTTCAAATCATACATCAAAGGATGATGGATGACAATTTGTATGCAAAGTTCTCGAAATGTAAGTTTTGGTTGGAGTTTGTCTCTTTTTAGGTTTATGTGGCAACTAATGATGGTCATCTAGTCAATCGGAAAAAAATTATAGTGGTTTGTGATTAGGCTAGGCCCACTTCTCCTATCGAGGTTTATAATTTTATTCGTTTAGCAGGGTACTATAGGCATTTTGTTGAGTATTTTTCATACCTTGTTGTTGTCTGATTCTTTTAAGGCGATATTTGAAAATATCCAGAATTTATTGACATCAAATTCTATTTTTACTCTGCCCAAGGAGGGTTTAGGTTTAGCCATCTTTTTCGATACTTTGGGAATCGGTTAGGTGATATGTTTATTTAAGAGGATAAGGTGACTGCATATGCTATTCTTCAGTTGAAGCCACTAAAAAAACTACCTTACCTATGATTTGGAGTTATATGCGATTGTATTTTCTTTGAAGTTGTGGAGGCACTACTTGTATGGAGTACATTGTGAGATTTCTTAGATCATTATAGACTTTAATATTTCATCACTAAGCAAGATCTTCATATGAGGTACCTCTATTCTCTTGAGTTGATTAAGGATTATTACCTGATTATTCTCTACCATTTGGGCAAGGCTAATGACGTTGTGGATTTCTTGAGCCAAAATTCGACTAGCATGGGTAGCTTGGTGTATCTTTGAACCCAAGAGAGATCTTTGTCTTAGAGGTTTAGTATTTTGCTAACCAGATGGTTAGGCTTAATATTTTAAGGCATGGGTGTGCTTTGGCATTTGTGGAGGCTAGATCTTTATTGATAGAGAAGATTCGAGCTCATCAGTTTCATGGTGTTGGGTTGATAGTGATTCATAAGGTGTTGAGTGGTGAGTCTAAGGAAGCCTCACTTGATTCCGATAGTGTTTTGAGGATTGGAGGAAATGTTTTTATACTATGAGTGGGTGATTAGATTGAATTGATTTTTGAGGTAGCTTACTGTTCCAAGTATTCCATTCATCCATGAGTGACTAAAATGAATCGTGATTTGAGATAGCACTAATGGTGGGGTGGTAAGTGGAATCATATAGTAGATTTTATAGCCTATTGACTATATTATCGGCATTTGAAGGACAAATATTTATGTCCTAGTTGTTTACTTCAGAGGTTACACTTTCTCGAGTAGAAATAGGAGCGGATCACTATGGACTTTGTGACTGAGTTGCCTCATTCTTCTCATGGTTATGATAGTTATCAAGTCATCTTGTATCAATTGACAAGATCTGCTAATTTTATCCTGATTTATGTTTCTTTTAATGCTGAGACGTTGGCCCATATCTATAATCGTGAGATAGTGCGTCTTTATGATGTGACCATTTCTATCATCTTGAATCAAGGTTTATTATTCACATCTCACTTTTGGAAAACCTCTTAAGATAAGTTGGGTGCCAGTTGGGTACCCGGGTTGACCTTAGTACAACTTTCCACACCAGACTGATTATCTGTCTGAGCAAACTATTGAAGGGTTGGATGATATGCTCTACGCTTGTGTATAGAATTTGGTGGTCAGTGGGACTAGTATATATATTTGAAGGAGTTTTCATATAATAGCAGCTACCATTCGAATATTAAGATGGCTCCTTTTGAATCCTTGTATGGTAGGCATTGTCACTCTCTAATGCGTTGGTTTGAGGTTTTTTAGATTAGACCTTAAGGTACGGACTCGCTTCGTGAGTTGTTAGATAGAATTAAGATCATTCAATAAGGACTACGAGCAGCTCAGAGTAGTCTTAGATATATTGGACCTCTTGAGATTCTTTGGACTATCAGGGATGTGGCTTATGAGTAAGAATTAGCCCAAGATTTATCTGTTGTTTATTTTATTTTCATGTTTCCATGTTTCGACGTTACATTCTGGATGAGTGTCATGCTATTCCTAGGGATTCAGTCCAGTTATATGAGAGGTTGTCCTTTGTTGAGGAACATGTCTCCGTTCTAGCCAGAGATGTTAGGCGGTTGCATTGTAGATACATTACAGTGGTTAAGGTCTAGTAGAAACATCGACCTCTATGCATAGAAGTTATTCTCAACATTATACTATTTTAGGTATTTTTCTTCCCTTTAGATTGAGGATGACGTAGATTTATAGTGGTGGATGATGTTACGACTTGATTTTTGGTGATTTTTGTGAAATATTCATTTTCGTGTGATTTCACCATTTTACCCCTCATACTAGTTTCTTTAGGGTATTTTTGGGGTGTGGGGATGATTGAGACGATTCCCAGTGTCTTTTGGTGTGAAACGTGAATTTGTGATTTTTGGGGTTTTTATAGGCTCATTAGTTAAATTTGGTCAACATTTAGTGATGTGTGTGTCAGATGGCAAAATTGATTGTGCCGATAGATTTGTAACATTTATTTTAAGATGGTAACATGTTTGGTGTGGTTTTATGTCTTTTAAATATAATTTCCACCCTAAATTCAAAGACTTAATAAATTGGTTTTGGAGGATCAACTTTCCGAAAATGGCATTTTCTTTTAAAATTTGATATCTCGATTAAGTTTGGAAGCATCAAACTTAATAGGGTAACATAGTTTGTTTGCATTCTTAGGATTTCGAATGAATCTCGAAGGGCTTATAAAGACTTCAAATCCAAAGATGGTGCATGAACTGGTGTGACCACTAAAGAGACCTTTTATGTGCTTTAGTGAAGGGTGCTAAAACGGCCTTAGGTGCTTTAGTGGCACTGACATAACCGCCAAGTGAAGCTTTAATGGTAGTCAGGGCGCTTTAGAGTCGGCCGCTAAAGTGGCAAGAGCCCACTTTAGTGAGCCTACGCTTGAGCATTGGTAATTCTTTAGCAGCCTTTGGAAATTTAGCGGTGACTGCTAAAGCGGCCCAGGGTTCACTTTAATGGCACCTAGGTATATTTTTATATACCCCTACTATGAATTTTCTCATCATTTTTAAGACTTGGAGCTTGGATTTTTTAGTTTTTGATAGTTTGTTTTCTATTTCAATCTTGGGTAAGCTCCAAATCCTTATTTTAATCATTTCTTTGATTCTAATGATTAAAACCTTGTTAAAAAATGAATCCCAAGATGTGAATTGGGGATTTTTGCCCGTAATGCCTAAATTAATGATTCTTCGATTTAAACCCAAATTTCAAACCATTTTCACTTTGGTTTTCTCCCATGGGTTCTTTTGATTGTGGGAAATATATTTTTGGACAAATATTCTTGTTTTACCCTTCTTTTTTTAAAAAAACCATTTCAGGAGTCCATTTTGACCTTAATTGGGAAATGGGCAATATGGGTATCGTTGGTTTTCTTCTAACACATAGATTTTCTATATTTGAGTAATATACTAGGTCCAATTTTAAAGGAAAGTCTTCGTGATTAAGTATTTTTGGAACTGATTTTTCAGCATTCAGGTAGGTTATGTCTTAACCTTCTTCAGATTGGGCTAGATAATATTTTTTTAAAATCATGTTATAAGTATAGGACCTAATCACGAAAATGATGTTGTTATCGTGTAGGGGCCTACATTGTTGTTACTGGTAGTTTTGAGACATTGTTTGCTATGTGTGACTGCGTGAGGTCTTATATGTTGTCTTTGGCCTTGTGTATATGCATTTGCTTGTGTATTTTCTTGTGAAAAAGCCTAAATTGGAGTTTAGTGACACGAACCAAAACCGGGCCTTGTCGTATGGGCATCTCGAGCCCAACGAAGACCGAATATCACCCCATTTACCTATCCCAACCACCGCATCAATCCACAAGTATCGGATGAACTCCAACCATATAACAATATAGCAAAAATACGACTAACAATCATCACTCAAGAAATGTATAATCAATCCATTAATGTCAACATACTAAATAACATACCCAAGTCCACAGTTGTCCAAAAGCCTCCACCAATCCGAATTCTATAATATGTCGAGACATGCCCCAAGAATAGCCAAAAACCAAGTATAAAACAAGTCTATGGCATAAGATAGAAAGACTATGAAATGTATGCCTTTCCAAGTATGTAAAATCACCACTTCAAAGTCAACACACGATCCACACGATCACCTGGTCACTACATAGGCAGAGAAGAAGTTTCGGCCCCTGTGTCGCATGAGGCCACAATGTTTCAGAGATGGTTAGAGGTTTGAGTTCTAGAATGTAAATCAAGGATAGGGATAAAATAGTGTCATCATTCCAAACCAAATCAAACCATCACATGCAACAATATTTTTATACATAGGCTTATATATGGGTATATAGATACACAAAGTGACAAAAAGGGAACAAAGTTTAGAATACATTTCGAAGCACCCAATCATGATACATGCGGTGAACAACTCTAACCTTCCACGTTAGAAGATTTGAATGTTTAAACTTCCTGATTATATCAAGTAAGAGGACTCTAACCTCAAGCCATCTTATTAAGAAAGTGGACTCTAACCACAAGCCATTTTATTAAGCAAGTGGACTCTAACCACAACCCATTTTATTGGGCAAGTTAACTCTAACCACAAGACATTTTATTCGATAAGTGCACTCTAAACATAAGATATCTTATTAAGCAAATGGGCTATAACCTCAAGCCATCACGTCCATTACTAGTCGACATTGGGACTCTAACCT
Source organism: Capsicum baccatum var. pendulum (assembly GCA_030864225.1). Classification (NCBI taxonomy): domain Eukaryota; kingdom Viridiplantae; phylum Streptophyta; class Magnoliopsida; order Solanales; family Solanaceae; genus Capsicum; species Capsicum baccatum. The sequence goes on along the minus strand of CM061556.1, from coordinate 71,717,165 downwards.
TTTGTTCATGCATTTATATCCACTTAGTTCAATATTTGAGTACTCTAAACTACTTAGCCAATTCTTCAAGGTTAAACTTCAACACCATATATGAAGATAAGGTCTTCATGAACCATTTATCAATAATCACTTTAATAGGCCAATGCCTTAGTTTCAATCACAATTTATGTCAAATCATGGTCATCAATACCTTTACCAAACCATTAATTCTTCATTCGCATTCTTATACCAAGCTGTAGTTAAAATATAATTCAATTTCATATTTAGGGACTCAAACCACTTTTCAACCAATCAAACCACCAAGGTTACCAATTAACTCAGTACATGGCTTACAAGGCCGTTACAAATTCATTTACCTATCATTCTTACTCATTAAGCCATTGTCTTAGTTCAATACTTTATTAACATGTGACTAGTTGTTTCTCTTAGACATTTTCACAAACACCTTGAGGGCATACCTTTACCATGACCAAAATCAAAGTAAAAATCATTAATCTTAGGGCAATTCACGAACCATTTGTTAAACCAAAACCAACAAGCATCCACATATGCAAACCATCACCAAATTATGTATAAATACAAGTTTATACAAGAGTAAACAATACTCATCACTATAGATAAAAACCCTCAATATTTGGTTTCAAATTCCACCATTCAAGAATCAAAATCAATTTTTAAAATACACGATATTTGAGAAATAACAATGAGGGAAAAGTCACATGCCTTATAAATGATGATTCATGGAAAGAACTTGATCCTTTTAGCCTTTAGATGAACACCTCTTGAAATCCTATCCTCCAATCTTATTAAAGAAGTTTAGAGAGTTTTTGGGAATGTTTTGATCTTGTCCAAGTGAAGAATAATGGGCCAAGCAATGTTATAAGTCACCATAAGGGTTTAGGGATGGTAAAAGTCTAAAATATCCTCAACTCAAAAGATAAAAATTTGAACCCAGGAGGGTACAACTTCCACACCTAAACTATACCCTCGGGTATGAGTGGAACCCTATATCGTACCTTAGACATCACCATGGACCTCTAAACTTTTCAACACATGACTTCACAAGGTTCAATCATACACTAAGGGATGAAAAGTGCCCTAGAACTCGTACCCTAGGAAGAATGCACTAGGTTGACCTCTAAATATCGTTCGACAAGGTAGCTTACAAATTATACCCTAATATATGAGGTGTATGGTACCTAACCATACCTTGGATAGAATTTAGCCCTCATACACTAATCATCATGAAAGATAAAGGCACTAGACTATACCATAGGATACGAAAAGTATGCACCAACCATACTTTTTCCAAAAATTCAAAACTTGGTGGAATTTTCTAGGGTGCAAAGCCCTAGTATTTCAATTCTCTTGTACTTAAATCTTTCGTCCTTGAATGATAGGTAAGGAAAGAACAAGCACGAGTTAAATAATCATAGCAGATCAAGCTAACCTCAAACCAAATTAGAAAATAAAGACATTTAACAAGGATAAGACACATGCCATGATAATTCTCAATCAACCATTTGTTCAATTGACTCTGGGATTCAAACACATAGTCTATAAAAACACTTGCTCAATTCAAGGTTTAGGAACTTGAACCCATTCTTTATAAAAGACATAAATCAAGACATGAATATTAACACATACCTCAAGCACGAGTTTTCAAAATGGTTGAAAAAATATGGATTGTTGAACCTAGAGATATCTATATACATAATAAACAAAGAAGCCTTGCTCTCAAGGATCAATTCACAATATAGTCCCAAAGCAAATTTATACATTTTAGCCCTCATGTTAAAAACCATCTCCAGAGCATAACAAGATAATTGATGAAGCTTAAAGGCATACTTCTTGACTGACATCTTTCCTTGCCTCAAATTAACAAAATCACTCGCCTATGATTCCCTCAATTTTTGAGAAAAGAAGAAGTCTAGAAATACATTAGTGAAATCCTCCCATAAAGATGACTCATCAACATCACCCTTTGCCTGATCCCATTGCCCGTACCATTGGTGCGCCACATCCTTTAGCTGATAGGCTGTAAAATCCACCCCTTCCATAGTAGTGGCATGCATAACACTAAAAATATTTTCAATCTCATCCAAAAAACCTTGAGGATCCTCCTCTATCTTAATATTGGTAAAGGTAAAAGGACTCAACCTAATGAACTTAACAACCCTTGTGGCCTCAAAATATGGAGTAATAGATGCACTAAACTCAGCCTGAGAAACCTAACTAAGAAATCATATGAATTGAATGATGAAACTCAACATTTTTTACATCAGCCTGAGGAACTAGGGAGGGCTAGAGGGAACTGGTGGAAATCCAGGACCATCAGGAACTGAACCCCTACATCGGGTCTGGACTTTATAAGTAGAGCGTATTATATCAACATTGTCCCTAGTTGGGATAGAAGGGTTTGTAGGAACTTCAAATATTTTTATAGGCATGATCTAAAAAATAAGAAAACAAAAATCAAAAAGATGTAAGACCTGAAACTCTATAGCTTGAAAATAGAAAACAAGAAGGTAAAACAATCATAAATGTCTCATAGCCTCTCTCTTATTAGTATGTTGCATTATACATATATAAAAGAGACTCCACTTGATACCACATTGTGGATGCAAAACTAACCGTGAACCTAGGTTCTAATACAAACTTGACACGAACCAAAATCGAGCCTTATCACATGGGTATCTTGATCCCAACAAGGAGCAGAGATTGCCCCATTTATAAATCCCAACCACCACATCAATCCACAAGTATTGAATGAATATCAACAATAAACAATATAGCAGAAATAAAAATAACAATCATTACTTAAGATATGTCTAACCAATCTATTAATGTCAACATACTAAATAATATACTCAAGTCCACAGTTATACATAAGCCTATACTAATATAATGTCTATAATATGTCGAGACATGTCCCTGGCAATAGCAAAAAATAGAGTTTAAAATAAGTCTATGACATAAGTGTAATACCCTACATTTTGGACTAGAATGGAAATTCATCATTCATATACGTAGATGTTCCCAAATCCCCAAATCCAATGTAATTTAGTTTTTTAATCAATTATAAAGTGTTGGAATCTATTTTAGTATGAATTAAGATCATAGAGGTCCCCTAACTCAAGGACGAGTTGAAAGCTTTCCTACCATTCAAGTTTTAGTGAGCATCAAAACTTGGGTGAACTTCAATCTACCATAACTCCTTGTATATATCAAATTATAGGAACTACTATATATCAAATGAAAGCTCTTTGTCTTATATTTCCAATGATACCAATTTTTAAAAAAACCAATTCGGAGCAAGGAGTTATGCCTATTTTACTCCAGTATGTCAGGCTGGGAAACTGAGTGACGATATTCGTGATAAGCTATCACGAGTGTGATGACCTATCACCAATTTTGTCATCCCTAGGCAGATATCTACCCTTAGTGATCACATTTTGCGATAATCCATCATGCCCATGATGGCCTCTCACCAATGTCTCAAGCTGAACTAGAAAATCAAAATTTCACCCTTTTGTGACGACATTTCGTGACGACTTATAACCATCTTGACGACTTATCATGGATATCCTTAACCATTTTTTTCCAGCAATTTAAGGATACTTTTACAAGGGTATTTTGGTCTTTTCCCATCTTTTGGAGGTCTTTATAAATATGAGGAACCCCATCCAAATCCCAATTTCATCATTTACTCTTCCAATTCCCTTACGAGAAAATATCTAGGGTTTTATTCAAGAACCCTAATCTTCCAAAAATCACCCATAAATTCTTCAAGATTTCTTTAAGAATCAAGTTCCTCATAGTGTGGGCTTCGAGAATTATTTATTACAAGTGAGGATAGAGTCTCAAGCATTAGAATTCATCCAATTTCAAAGATTTAGGTATGTAGATGTTGCTTCTTGGGTCCCTTTCATCCAAAAAGTTCAAGAACCCTTTTAAAATATGAAGATTTTATGTTTGTGAGATTCCATGATTTGTATGAGTTGAAATTGATGTTACATGTGTTGTTGAGTTTTAATTCATGTTTGTTTACAAGATTCATGAGCTTTGACCCTAGTAGGTGGAATCCATGTGATATTCGTGATGAATCTTTCTTATGTTGCTTTCTATGTGATGTGTTTATGACTTTTCGGTGTAGAAATTGTTGAATAAGCAAAGAATGTGCCCCATAGGTTTGATAAAGAGCTTAGGTGAAGCATAAGGGCCATTATAGTATGTTGAATAGGAAACCCCAATTGTGAGTAAGTTTATGCATGCCTAGTGTTTGATAAAATGCCCAAGTAAATGAATTATTCCATGGTAGTAGGGAATCCCCAAATAAGTGTAAACCCGTGCATGTCTAGTGTTTTGTTGAAGGACATTTGTGAACAAGTGGAGATGTGAAAGTAGTAAATTCCCCAATTATGTGCTCTTGATATATGCTAAGTTTTAAAACATGTCAAGTGGTTAGCAAGTAAGTTATGACATGATATTATAAAGTTTATCCAAGCCATATGGTATCCAAACATATGTCAAGACTGATATAGGTAAGAAATAGTTGAGGTAAAACCTGGTTGAATAGAGTACGATCTAGTAACATGTTTACCCTACGTTATTATATGAATATGATTCCGAGATGCTTAAATTGGCCCCTTGGAAACTGTGATGATGAATAGATGTTTGTGATCCTTAAATGCTTGAGGGATATCTTAATGATGGTGGGAATGAACATATGACATGATTCCTAATTACTTGAAGAGATGCTTTAATGATAATTTCAGTCGAACCATGATTCTCAAAACTTAGTGAACTATAGAACTCTGTATCCTCAGACAAGTGTAGAACCTAAGAAACCTCAGTAATCTCAGTTATCTCTAAAATCTCTGTATCGCTAGTAATCTAGCCTTAGTCCTGTAATCATCTCAGATCTAATAGTTTTCAAGTGATTTAATTCTAATCTCAGAAGTGATTCGAGTAAGCTATTCAAGCTCTGTATCGTCAATAAGATACCATGATTCAATACCATTATCGTCAGATATGGAACTAAGTGATTTTAACGTAACTCAATCAGATCTTTTGAGATACATGATTAGTGTCAGATTCAGTTTAGTTATGTTCAGCTAAGAATTGAGTTCAAAGACTTTCAATTAGGAGTAATAACTAACATCGAGCGAGGAAAGGGATGGCAGATCTTCCTATCAATGAGAGAGGCCGGAGTTATTAGTAGTAGTCCCTGATCTCCAGAACTGCATAGCCAGTATAGGATACAAGAGTCACCATCAGGAAAGGCTGTCACCTCCAGAGAGAGAGAGTATTTGACTATTATATTGCCTTAGGTCAACTTTCTGTTAAGGGTCATTCATTAGAGAGGATTGACCAGAGAGAGTTCTTTACCCATGGAACGGTATTGACACCATTCCATATGGGGTTATAGGTTGGACCCCACTTGTGTTAGGTTGGGGCATGTCGGTTAAGTAGCTACTTTCCACAGTTACACTTTCAATTTTAGATTCAATCTTAATTTTCAGAAATAAGGACTGTCAAATACATTCATCTATATTGATGAGGAACTCAGATAGTTCCATTGATACATGGACTATCCCATCTGATAGGCTTGGTCTCATACACAATTATTTGATATCATATTCAGAGATATGCCACCAGATAGGCTTGGTCACAATATCAGATTTATATTGAGTATTCTTGTTCTTAGATTTAGATATAATCATACTTCTTATCTTTGATAATTGCTTCTGAAATAATCTGTTAGAAAAGTTAATCTCTAATCCTGTCAGTTGAAAGTAGTAAGCTCAAAATTTAGTGCTTGATGTAAGTACATCTAGACTTTCTATTATCAGTAACAGATGAGTTAGTAATTCAATATCTCAGTATCAGTAGTGAGTTCTGACTACAGTAAAGTAGTATCCGAGTTTCAGTAGCTAGAGTTACAATAATTATCTTCATGGTTTGTGAATTCATGAATGCGTTCTCATACGACATCTTCATGAATATTTAGTTTAGATATTATGCATGCATAAGCCCTTGCATTATCCTACCTCATATACATACTCGATACTTTCCTGTACTAACGTATTTGCACTATGGTCTTTTATTTGACACATAGGTTTAGAGGCACAAAATCTAGAGTATTCTCAACAATTCAGTCCCAGTCTGTAGCAGTAACAGTGAGTCCTCTTCTTTCGAAGATGTATCTCAATTTACTATTATTGCCTTAGACTTTGTTTATTTTCAGTTGACGGAGTTAGTTGGGGACCTGTCCCCTCAACTCCACAGTTCAAACAGTTTAGAGGCTTTTTAGATGGATGTATTAGTGTTCAGTTTTTGGTATTATGAGTATTTATAGATGTCTTAAACCTTGTGGCTAGTTTTCACATTTATTTCAGATATTATGTAGTGTACAGGTATATTTATCAGTAAAGGGTTAGCTTCGGAGCTTCGGGGTCATAAGCACCGAGTGATTTATCGGGATGGAAATCTTGAGGTGTTACAAACTTGGTATCATAGCCTAAGGTTCCAAAGTGTCCTAGGGAGTCTGAAAAGCCATATCTAGTAGAGTCTTGTGCATGGGTGTGTAGCAAGCCACATTTATATACAAGTGTCTATAGGATGTTTTTAGGAGAAGTTTCCCTTCTTTCAGTGATCATTTCATTCGAGTGAGCATGAGCTCAAGTTGGTTCTCAGTCTAATCCACTTCTTTCTTCCAATTACAAAGTATACCTCCTCGTAGAGATTTTGTCCATGAGGTTGATGATCATCCCCCTCATCCAGTAGATCTTGAGAATGAGAGCGTGTCATATGCAGAGTCTTGGGCATCTTTCCAGGTGCTACCCCAACCTGTGACTAATGTTCAGAGAAATCATCAGGCTGCAGCCTTACCTCTACAAGATGGGAATTTTGCCATAGCCAAGGTTAGAAATTTATTAAAATGAACCCGCCAAAAATCTTTGAGTCAGTAGTAGGTGAGGATCCACATCTTTATTTAGTGGAGGTGAAGAAAAATACCCAGATTATGTATGTTTCTAAGGAGGAGAGTGTTGAGTTAGCATCTTATAGGCTGAAAGATATTGCTCGTGATTTGGCAGTGATATGGGAGAAGAGTAGAGGGAGAATGCAGTTCCCGTGAGTTGGCTAGAGTTTCAAAGTGCCTTTCTAGATAGGTTTTTCCCTCTAGAGATTATACAAGATAAGTAGAAGAGTTCACGAGCCTAAGACAAGGTTTCATGATCGTGAAAGATTATTGTCTAAAGTTTAACCAATTATCTAAGTATGCTCCCGATCTGGTAGTTGACGCTAGAGCGAGTATGAGTAAATTTTTATCTGGGGTGTTGAGTTATGTATTGATAGAGTGTAGAGATGCTTTGCCCAATAGAGACATAGATCTTTCTAGTCTAATGATGCATGTGCAATAGAGTAAGATAGATCAGATAAAAGAGAAAGAGAGTGAGTAAGAGTGCCAAGATAGGTAGTCGTGGTTTCTCGCAGTCAGGGTCTCAAAGTGGTAGTAGTTCTCAGTATGGTCGAAGATTATTAGTTCCAGCTCCATCCTCAGCTAGTGTACCCATACCTATATTTGGGGCCGGTAGTGATGTGTTCTTTTGTTGTGGTAAGCTAGGCCATAAAAGGCTAGAATGTAGAGTTCTGACTCAAAGAGGTGGACTCTGTGCACTTTAGGCTCGCCTTGATTGGGAAGGATTCCCTAAAATAGACCCGAGTATGTTATGAGCCCTTCATCTTTATGACATGCATTGATAGATCCTTTTCTCCCATTTTGAGCTTATACTTTAACATGAGTCATGCATGAGTTTTATATCTTGATCGACCAAGTATGACCCAGTTTGTAGGTGCCCCACGCACCGCCTCAGTAGTTTAGTGAAGTGTGTTTAGAGGGACATAGAGTACCAAGGGGGAGATACCCCATAGTATTAAGATATTTCATGTCATTAGATTCATCCCAATATAGGTTCAAATTTTCTTTATGAAGTTAGCATCAGTCCTTATTGCATTGTCCGGTCATGCTTTCGAAAGTCAGCTTAGTCGGACATTCATACATTAGATATGCACATTTAGTAGAAATTAGTTACGTTTTTCAGTGTGTGATCAGTCATGCATTCTTGAGATCAGCCTAGTTATGAGTCCATGCATCAGATATGCATGAGTTTTATGAGAATTCAGCTACGAGTAGATTCAGTCGAGTATTCCATGCATTAGATATGCATGCCCAGTGCGATAACTCTATATGCCAGCGGTTCCAGTTGCATATTCATGTTCTAGATATTCACGTCCCTTAATTAAGTTCATTTTATTAGTAATTGTGACATATCAAGGGATATTCGAGGATGAATGATTCCATGGGAGAGATAATGTAATACCCCATATTTTGGACTAGAATTGAAATCCGTCATTCATATGCGTAGATATTTGAAAAGCCTTGAATCCAATGTAATTTAGTATGTTAATCAATTATGTAGTGTATTAATCTATTTGAGCATGAATTAAGATCATAGAGGTCCCCTAACTCAAGGACGAGATGAAAGTTTTCCAATCATTCAAGTTTTAGTAAGCATCAAAACTTAGGTCAACTTTAATTGATCATAACTCCTTGTATATATCAAATTAGAGGATCTTCTACATATCAAATGAAATATCTTTAAATTATCTTTCCAACGATACAAATTTTGTCAAAAATTGATATTGGATCAAGGAGTTATGCCTATTTTACTCTAGCATGTCAAGCTGGGAAATTGAGTGACGACATTCGTGATAAGCTATCATGAGCGTGATGACCTATCACCAATGTCGTCATCCCTGGGCAGATATCTACTCCTAGTGACGACATTTTGTGATAAACCGTCACACCCATGACAGCCTATCACCAATGTCGTCAACCTTAACCAGAAAATCAAAATTTTACCCTTTTGTGACGACATTTCATGACGACTTGTCACCAGCTTGACAGCTTGTCACAGATGTCGTCATCTATTTTTTTTTCCATCAATTTAAGGATGTTTTTGGAAGGGTAGTTTGGTCTTTTTCCATCTTTTGGAGGTTTCTATAAATATGAGGAACCCCATCCAAACCTTAATTTCATCATTTACTGTTCTAATTCCCTTAAGAGAAAATATCTAGGGTATTATTCAAGAACCCTAATCTTCCAAAAATCATCCATAAATTCCTCAAGATTTCTTCAAGAATCACCTTCCTTATAGTGTGGGATTCGAGAATCATTTATTACAAGTGCGGATAAAGTCTCAAGAATTAGAATTCATCCAATTTTAAAGATTAGGTATGTAGATATCGATTCTTGGGTCCCTTTCATCCAAGAAGCTCAAGAGACCCTTTTAAAATAAGAAGATTTTATGTTTGTGAGACTTCATGATTTGTATGAGTTGAAATTGATGTTACATGTGTTGTTGAGTTTTGATTCATGTTTGTTTATAAGATTCATGAGCTTTGACACTAGTAGGTGGACTCCATGTGATATTCATAATGAATCTTCCTTATGTTGCTTTCTATGTGATGTTTTCATAGCTTTTGGGTGTAGAAATGGTTGAATAAGTGATGCATGTTCCCCATAGGTTTGATAAAGAGTTTAGGTGAAGCATAAGGGACATTATAGTATGTTGAATAGGAAACCCTAATTATGAGTTAGTTTGTGCATGCCTAGTGTTTAATAAAATGCCCAAGTAAGTGAATTATTCCATGGTAGTAGGAAACACCCAAATAAGTGTGAACCCGTTCATATCTAGTATTTTGTTGAATGACCTTAGTGAACAAGTGGAGATGTGAGAGTAGTAAGTTCCCTAATTTTGTACTCTTAGTATATGCTAAGTTTTTAATAAATGCCAAGTGGTTAGCAAGTAAGTTATGACATGATAGTATGAAGTTTCCCCAATCCATGTGATATCCAAACACATGTCAAGACTGATATAGGTATGAAATAGTTGAGGTAAAACCTGGTTGAACGGAGTATGATCTAGTAGTATGTTTCCCCTACGTTATTAGATGATTATGATTTTGAGATGCTTAAAGTGACCCCTTGGTGACTGTGATGATAAATAGACGTTTGTGATCCTTAAATGCTTCAGTTGATGTCTTAATAAATGTGGGAATGAATATATGACATTATTCCTAATTACTTGAAGAGATGCTTTAATGATTATGAAGATGCTTTAATGATTGTGATGATGAATGAATTCTTGTTATGATGAACGAATGCTTGTGATGATGAATGAATGATTATGCTGATGACTAGTCAAGAATAATTACGCTTTACATTTATGCTATCAAGTCCTGGGGGTATTTATACCTAACAATAGAGTTGTTGTCTAGAGCTCGTGTCAGTTTTTCGATAATTTTAGTCGTTCCATCATTCTCAGAACTCAGTGAAATATAGAACTCTATATCCTCAAACAAGTGCAGAACTAAAGAAAGCTCAGTAATCTCAGTTATCTCTGTAATCTCTGTATTGCTAGTAATCTAGCCTCAATCCTGTAATCAGTTCAGATCTATTAGTTTTCAAGTGATTTAATTCCAATCTCAGAAGCAATTCGAGTAAGATATTCAAGCTCTATATCGTTAGTCAAATTCCATGATTGAATACCACTTCCATCCGATACGAAACTAAGTAATTTAAGTTTAACTTAGTTAGATCTTTTGAGAAACATGATCACTATCAAATTCAATTTAGTTGTGTTCAGTTGAGAATTTAGTTTAGAGTCTTTCAGTTGGGAGTAGAAACTAGAACCGAACGAGGAAAGGGATGGTGGCTCTTTCTATCAGTGAAAGAGGCCGTAGTTGTTAGTAACAATCCCTAACCTCTAGAACTACGTAGCCCACACAGGGTATAGAAGTTACCATCAGGAAAGGCCGTCACATCCAAAGAAAGAGTATTTGACTATTATTTTTCCTTAGGTCGGCTTCCTAGTAAGGGTCATCCATCAAAGAGGATTGACCATAGAGAGGTCTTTACACATGGCACAACATTGACACCCTTCCAGCTGGGGTTACAGGTTGGACCCTACCTGTGGTAGTTTGGGGCATGTCGGTTAAGTAGCTACTTCCTAAAGTTACAGTTTCAGTTTCAAATTCAATTCAGTTTTAGTATCAATCTTTAGAAATAAGGACTATCAGATACAGTCATCTATCATTATGAGGAACTCAGATAGTTCCATTAATTCATGGACCGTCCCGTTAGCTATGCTTGGTCTCATATACAGTTATTTGATATCATATTCAGAGATATACCACTAGTCAGGCTTAGATATAATCATACTTCTTATCTTTGATAATTATTTCTAGAATAATCTGTTAGAAAAGTTGATCTCTAATCCTATTAGTCGAAAGCAGTAAGTTCAGAATTCATTCCTTGATGTAAGTACATCTATAATATTAATTATCAGTATCAGATGAGTCAGGAGTATATCTTTGTAACTTTTCATCTGTTTTCTTCTTCATTCGTGAAACCAAAAATAACACCATTGTTATTTTTCTCTCCGACCTTTTCTTCTTAGTTTGATATTGGTTCTAATTCCTCTTATTATGTTTACCTTCCATCTTACTTGTTACATTTGGTAGTTTGGGTCAGAAGACGTCCAGATCTCGGCAAGATTTTAGAAGGCTCTTCGGTGTTACTGCAGTATTACTCTGGTGACTCTCTAGCGACACTCTGGAAACGTACCAGCAGTTCTTTTAGTAGCGACCTTACTCCGGCAATGATTTTTGACATCAAATTGATGGAACTAGCAGCTAGCAGCCGTACCGGTAACATCTTAACTTTTAGGCATTTAGCCACTTCAGTCAGTTTTTGATTTCCTGTATATTATTTTACTGTAGTGTCCGTCTCTTGTTACGGCTTCTGTTTCACTTTTTTGCATCCTTCCTATTGCTTTTGTGGGTAGTAGTGTCTAGCTGCTTTGTTTGGAGATTGTTGTTGAGTTGTGTTCCAGATTAGTACATCGCTTGACTTAGTATTAATTTGTGGGGTAGACTCTTTCTGCGATTATTCCATCTACTTTACTTGTACCTTCCTTTTTCTGTTGTTTCTTTATTATTGTCACCTCTTATGTTGCTTCATATTATTTATCGTACTATCTCCTATATCTTGACTTGCGTATCTGCTATAGTATATTCGTGACTTGCACCGCCACTTATTATTTGTTTGGCTGTCCTTGGTGCCAGTCCATTAGTGTGCTCTATTTTTCTTATTGTTATTTTTTTCCTTACCTTGGTTTTATTTTTTCTCCCTATTTGAGTTTAGTTTTGTTTCTTGATTATTTCTTCTAATTTGTGTGAACCTTGTATTTCCTGCTGCTACTTTGTTACTACCATTGTTTATATTTTCAAATATTTTCTTGTAGTAGTGGCGTTGGGCGTTGATGGTTGGATAAGGTCATTTCCAAGGGTGTTGGGGTAGAGGGCTTTTGTGGGGAGGGGGAAGAGGAATGGGTGGGGGTGGGAGGAAGGCCATGTTTTGGCCTCAGGGGTGGTAGATGAAGATGTGTGGATAGAGATGGTAGGCTGAGGGTTGGGTCTTGGAATATAGTGACTCTTCAAGGTAAGTCCATAGAGCTTGTGAAGATTCTTAGATAGGGAAGGATTAATATTGCATGTGTTCAAGAGACCAAGTGGGTAGGTTCTAAGGCTAGGGATTTAACGCCCTGAAAAACGTGTCCCGGAGCGTCACACGGTGGTTGAGGATACGAGTATCCCAAAGCTAACCCTTTGAGCCATTTTCATTCAGTTCGACACAAATCAATGGGGTTTTCATAAATAAACGTCAAATATCAACAGAGTAAACATCATCCAAGAATAAAATAATTTCAGAAAGATAACAAAATACGACTTATTAGTCAACTCCCAACATCAATACTAGTCTGACAAGCCTCTAAGAAAATCAATAAAACCAGCAAGTCATTGAGACATGCCCCAACTGACTCATACTCAATTATCAAATGTAAAAAATTCCATGAAACCAACATCAGACATCACGTCCTCGGAACATGAGGACTCACCACAATAGAGGATGTAGAACAGTGTGCCCGAAAAATCACTGTCGAACCAGGAACTGAGCACCTGAACCTACATTCTGAGAAAATGCAGCACACATCCGAAGATGTGGGTCAGTAGCATGGAAAGGAACCGAGTATATGGGGGTGTATACAGTTGTATAACCATCATCATCAAAAATATTTATAAGAAATATGCAGGATGTATGAAAGACTCATATAGCCCGAAGAAAATCATCATAATCATAAGAGGATGAAATAAGTATAATAACACATGTGAGTCATCATATAATTTGTCAATCACTTTCAGTTCATCAAGAATATCAATTCTCATAATGTAAATATCATTTAAATCTTTCGAAAGAATACCTTTCACAATTTCACTTTCAAATCACTTCGTCGTTCACCATAGACACAAGGAAACACACACACACTGGGAGATCCTATAACCAACATAAACCATGTGAGCTACATGGAGTCCAATGTACAACCCAAGTTGGGGAGAGCCATCCTATCCTTGCCATCGGAGTAGGACTATCGAAATAAAATCCACATAAACTAGTGATCACTATATAAATCAGCCTTAGGCTCCCTCCTATAGGGGCACGTAGTTCTAGGGAAGTAAGGTCGCTTTATACCTCCCACTTGGTGCTAAAGATTTCTCTCGGACTTATCTCAGATCATTTCAAAGACAATCCACAACAAAAAAATTTCAATAATATAAAAATATACATCGGAAGCCATCATGCTTCTCATCTATTAAAATAAACCACGTTGTGGATTTCTTTCACACTCGAGTTCAAAATAACTCCATTAAGACCAAAACGTCAAATAATTCAAAATATCTCAAATATTCAACATCAACGTGCTTGTAACACACACTTTATAAAAAAAAACACAATTTTTAATGGGGATTCATGACTCAAATATCAAAATCATGATAAATATCATTCAAGATTCATGCTTTATATCTCCACACGTGTAAATTCATCTTTCAAAATCATAAACATCATGATTTCATAATAATCATCATAATATATGGGTTCATGCTTCAAATTTGTAAAAATCAAATAAAAATCATGCCTTTGTAAAGAAAATTACTTTTGGGCACAAGAACGAAAGAGTGCTCTTTTTGAATAAAAAACCCCACATACCTTGAATGATGAAATTTAGATTGATACTCATTTTTGAGATGTTAATCATGCCTTTGAATGATGGTTCTTGGAGTTCTTGAACTTGGAACTTGAAATCTTGAATATATTTGCAGAATAAATGGTGAACTTTGGAGGTTCTTGAAGTTGGATGTAGGAGCTTAGGATTTTCTTTTTGAGGGAATTTGATTAAATATAACATATAATTCTTCTAATAGACTTTAATAGAGGGTTTGGATGGATTTTTGGTGAGGGGGGATGACCAAAACTCCCCTAAAGATCAAATAATTCTCTATTCTATCCTTTGGTGGACTGTTTTGATAGTCTTAAATAGATCAACCCTAATATTTTACTCCAATATCCAAATTGGATGAAACCAATTTCATTAGAAAGAGGACTCTCATATCTTTCCGTTGATATATAGTATCTCATCTAGATCATTGTGTACGAGGAGTTATGATCGTTTGAAGTTGACCCAAAAATTCGCTTTTGATAGGCTGAAGTAGATCGACCATAACTTTTTGGTCCGATAGACAAATTGGATGAAGCAAATTTCATTGGAAAGAGGACTCGCAGAACTTTCTGTTGACATTTAGTAGATCACCCATATCATTATGTATAAGGATTTATGATCATTTAAAGTTGGAGCAAAAATACACCAGAACTCAGTACTTTTTCCTACACATTTTACTGTTCACTACTATTCACGGTTCGATCGGAATATTCATAAGTCGTCGCTGTGGTGTCCGTTTTCGATGATCCATATATTGTTGGAAATCTTATTTGATACTCTACGTAATGGTGGGTCATAATCTAAGACATTCTGTACAGAAAAATTATAATTCATTCTAGAAGATAGAACCCCACACTTTTACACACAAAATTTCAACGAAAAATTTCTCGGGGTATTACATCATCCCCCCTTGGAAACATTCGTCCTAGAATGATGTTATACATGCCAAGATTAGATAGGGAATAGAGTGTACAACTGAAACCATTCTTTAGACTCATCACCACATCGTTTCTCACTCCGAATGCAACATAGATTGCATAAATTCAAGAAACTGCAGCTGAACACATAATAAATGACAACTGAACTGCTGTAACTTTTATCAAAAGTGCATGATTTAGGTAAGAACGGTACCTTCGGCTTGATTGGAGTTCGTAGAAAATAGGTTCGGGTACTTGGATCGCATATCCGCCTCAGCTTCCCAAGTTGTACCCTCAACAGATTGGTTTCGCCAG
This sequence comes from Capsicum baccatum var. pendulum, assembly GCA_030864225.1. Lineage (NCBI taxonomy): Eukaryota > Viridiplantae > Streptophyta > Magnoliopsida > Solanales > Solanaceae > Capsicum > Capsicum baccatum. Next base: position 71,701,747 of record CM061556.1, on the reverse strand, counting down.
AACACCTTGACCAAGGGAACTTCTTTGTTCCTTAGTCCTCGGACACTGAAATCAAGAATCACTACAAGAATCTCATCAAAAAAAAGATTTTCTTGAATGTCAGCACTCACAGAGGAATCCACTACCACAACATCGCTAATATTCTTCCTAAGCATGGAGACGTGGAATATTGGATGAACAGAGGACAACTCGGAAGGCAACTCGACCTCATAAGCTACCTTACCAACACGGCTAAGAATTTTTTAAGGACTAACATAAAGGGGACTAAGCTTCCCCTTCTTTTTGAATCTCTTCACCCCCCTCATGGGTGAAATTTTCAGATACACTACGTCACCAACTTCAAACTTAAGGTCTCTCCTTTTAACATCCGCATATGACTTCTGACGACTCTGCACAGTTTTCAACTTTTCCCTAATCAACTTAACTTTTTACATAGCCTCAAATACCGAATCAGGACCACTCACAGCCGCCTCACCCACCTCGAACTAACCTATGGGTGATCTACACTTCTTCCCATATAAGGCTTTAAACGGAGCCATGCCAAAACTAGAGTGGAAACTATTATTGTAAGCAAACTCTATCAACGGTAAGTGATCATCCCAACTTCCATTAAAGTCAAGTGCACAAGCTCTCAACATATCCTCTAAGGTCTGGATGGTCCGCTCAGCCTGACCATCGTTTTGTGGATGAAAAGTATAACTCAAAAGCACTTGGGTACCAAGACCCTTCTGAAAAGCTTTCCAAAATTGTGAAGTGAAATGAGTAGCCCTATCCGGAATGATAAACAAGGGAACTTCATGCAGGCTAACTAGCTCTTGGATATACAATATAGCGTAATCCTCAGCAGTATATGAAGTATGAACAGGCAAGAAATGAGCACACTTAGTCAACCTATCAACCACAACCCAAATAGAATCATGATTACGTCGGGAAGGAGGTAAACCAATCACGAAGTCCATATTTATCTCTTTCCACATCCCGGTGGGAATACTAAACTCTTGCATTATACCACTAGGTCTTTGGTGTTCAACCTTAACCTGTTGGCATGTTGCAAACTTATCTACAAATGCTGCTATATCTTTCTTCATGCCACTCCACGAATAGATTTTCTGCAAGTCTCAGTACATCTTGGCGGTACCAAGATGAATAGAATATCGCACCCCATGAGCTTCAGCCATAATCCTCTATCTCAGATCATCAACATTCGGGACACACAATCTACCCTGCAATCTCAACACACCATTTCCCTCTTGGGAGAAAACCTCTACTTTTTGGTCCTTAACTGACTTCTTCAGTCTGACCAAACTAGCATCTAAGTATTGTTTTTCCTTCACTTCCGAAACCAAGGAGTATTCGGAACTACTCTGAATCCCTATAATACCTTCAGCAGAGTCAAACAACTTAACCCCCAATCTATCCAAATGATGTACATCACCAGCCAACTCTTTCTTACCTTCTACTACATGCGAAACACTACCCATGGACACTCTACTAGGGTATCCGCCACAATATTTGCCTTGCCCGAATGGTACAACATACTTATATCATAGTTCTTTAAAAATTCTAACCATCATCTCTGCCTAAGATTCAATTGTCTCTGGGTAAACACATACTGCAGATTCTTATGATCAGTGAAACCATCAACAAGGACACCATACAAATAGTGTCTTAAGATTTTCAAAGCAAACACAACAACAACCAACTCAAGGTCATAGGTGGGGTAATTTTTCTCATGGGGTTTCAACTGTCTAGAAGCATAAGCTATCACCTTACCCTTCTACATCAATACGCAACCCAACTCAACTCTTGAAGCATCACAGTACACCACAAAACCAACAACACCATCAGGTAAAGTCAAAATAGGGGCTGAAGTGAGTTGAGTCTTCAACTCCTGAAAACTTTTCTCTCAAGATTTGAACCATAAAAACTTCACTTTCTTTTGGGTCAACCGAGTCATAGGAGATGCTATAGAGGAGAAACCCTCAATAAAATGACGGTAATGGCTAGCTAAATCCAAGAAACTTTGGATATCAGTAGGAGAAATAGGTCTAGGCCAATTTCTAATAGCTTTGGTCTTTTAGGGATCAACTCTAATACCCTCGAAATAAATGATATGACCCAAAAAAGCAACTGACCTTAACCAAAACTCATTCTTACTGAACTTGGAAAATAACTTATGATCTCTAAGGGTTTGTAAGACAGTTAGGAGATGATCAGAATGTTCATCCTCACTACGGGAGTACACCAGTATATCATCGATGAACATTATGACAAACATATCCAGTTATGGCCAGAACACTTAATTCATGTGGTCCATGAAAGCTGCTGGGGCATTAGTTAACTCGAAAGACATAACAAGACACTCAAAATTGCCATAACGAGTTTGGAAAGCGGTTTTTGGGATGTCACACTCCCTAACTTTGAGTTGATGATAGCCAGAACGAAGGTCTATCTTTGAGAAATAACTTGTACCTTGCAATTGGTCAAACAAATCATCTATTCTCGGAAGGGGGTACTTATTTTTTATAGTGACTTTATTTAGTTGGCGGTAATCAATGCACTTAAGCAAAGAGCCATCTTTCTTTCTCACAAACAACACATGGAGAATGCTAGTGACATATTGGGGTTTATAAGGGCCAGGCCAGGCATCATCGGGGGGATTGGTGGTGGAACTAAGAGGTTAAGAAGAAAGTAAAGACCAAGAAAGGGGCGTATGCTAAGTTGGTTGAGAGTAAGGACGAAGAAGAGAAATGGGTAAGAAGGAAAGAGCATAAGTTAGCTAGGAAGGAGGCTAAGTTAGTAGTTACGGTGGCTAAGATGACAGTTTTTTAGAGCTTGCATGCAGGGTTATAGGAGAAGGAAAGGGAAAAAAAGTTATTTAGACTCGCTAAGGCTAGGGAGAGGAAGGGTCATAACCTCGACCTGGTGAAGTACATAAAGGGAAAGGACAGTACAGTGTTGGTGGAGGACAGACACATTAAGAATAGATGGCAGTTGTATTTTAATAGGCTTTGGAATGACAAAGGGGATAGAGATATTGTGTTAGGGGAGCTGGAGCATTCAGCGGAGTGTTGGGGTTTTAGTTATTGTAGATGTTTTAAGGTAGAGGAGGTTACAGAGGCTGTTCGCAGGATGCGAAGGGGTAGAGTGACCTTGCCTGATCAGATACCGGTGGATTTTTAGAAGTTTTTTGGCGAGGCTAGTTTAAGGTGGTTGACTAGATTGTTTAACGAAATTTTCAAGACGACAAAAATTCCTGAGGCTTGGAGGTGGAGTACTATGATCCCCCTTTATAAGAACAAGGGTGACATTCAGAGTTGTAATAACTATAGGGGTATTAAGTTATTGAATCACTCTATGAAGATTTGGGAGAGAGTGGTTGAGGTGAGGCTGAGATGGATAGTGTCTATTTTGGAGCACCAGTTTGGATTTATGCTTGGATGCTCGATGATAGAGGCAATTTACCTGGTATGGAGGTTGGTGGAATATTATAGGGAAAGGAAGAAGGACCTGCACATGGTGTTTATCGATTTGGAGAAGGCATACGACAAAGTTCCCAGGAAGGTGCTTCAAAGATACTTGGAGGTGAGTAGAGTCCCGGTGGCATATATCAGAGCAATTAAGGAAATGTATGATGGAACTAAAACTCAGGGGAGGACGGCGGGAGAAGGCTCAGAGCATTTTACTGTCTTGATAGGATTGCATTAGGGATCTAATCTTAGTCCCTTTTTGTTTTCTTTGGTGATGGATGTGTTGACGCGATGTATTCAAGGAGAGGTGCCTTGGTGTATGCTTTTTACAGATGATGTAGTTTTTTTTGATGAGATATGGAGGGGGTGTGTGAATGATAAATTAGATGTGTGGAGACAAACTCTTGAGTCTAAAGGGTTCAGGTTGAGTAGGAGCAAGACAGAGTATTTGGAATCAAGTTTAATGATGGGAGGCTGGAGAATGAGGTGGTAGTGAAGTTGGAATCACAGGTGGAATGTAAGAGGAATAGTTTCAAGTATCTCGGGTCTGTTATTCAGGGTAACGGTGAGATTGACAAGGATGGATCGTACCGTATTAGGGTAGGATAGAGGAAGTGGAAGCTGACTTCAGGGGTGTTGTATGATAAGAAGGTGCCGCCCAAGCTTAAAGGAAAATTCTACAGGGTGGAAGTTCGTCCATCCATGTTGTATGGAGTGGAGTGTTGGCCAGTTAAGAACTCCCACATTCAAAAAATGAAGGTGGCAAAAATCCAGATGTTGCGTTGGATGTGCGGGCTAACTAGGGGGGATAGAGTTTTGAATGAGACTATCAGGGAGAATGTTGGTGTGACTCCAGTGGAGAATAAGATGTGAGAAGTCCGATTGAGATGGTTCGGACACGTGATGAGGAGGGGCATGGATGCCCCGGTTCGTAGGTGTGAGAGGCTAGCTTTGGATTATTTTAGAAGGGATAGGGGTAGGCCGAATAAGTACTGGGGAGAGGTGATTAGGAAGGACATAGAGCAGTTACAGCTCACTGAGGACATGACCCTAGATAGGAAGATCTGGAGAAGGCGAATTAGGGTAGAAGGCTAGGGTCAGTTTGGGTTGCTATTGTAGGGAATTACTTGGTGGGGGTATTATTCTTGTTGTGATACCTTGTTTCATGCTTTATTACAAATCTGTTTACTTTTCTCTATTTTCTATTACTTATAGGTGTCGTATTTATGTTATGTCATCTTGTTCCATGGTTTACTATGAATTTGTTTAGTATTTTGTGTTTCGAGATCAGAAACAACCTTTTCACTTTATTAGAGGTAGAGGTATAGACTACATACATCTTACCCTCTCCAGACCTCACTATGTAGGAATACACTGGGTTTGTTGTTGTTATTGTTATAGTATCAGATGAGTCAGTGATTCAGTATCTCAGTGTCAGTAGTGAGTTTAGTCTGTAGTAAAGTGGTATTTGAGTTTTAGTATTTAGAGTTGCAATGATTATGTTCATGGTTTGTGCATTCATGAATGTGTTCTCATGCGGTATCTTCGTGATTATTCAGTTTAGATATTATGCATGTACAAGCCCTTTCATTAGCCTACCTCATCTACATACTCAGTAAATTTCTGTATTGACGCATTCGAGCTATGTGTTTTATTTGACACCATAGGTTCAGAGGCACTGAATCCAGAGGATCCTCAATAGTTCAGTCCTAGTCAGCAGTAGTAGCAGTGAGTCCGCTTCTTTCGACGATGAATCTCAATTTATTATTCTTGTTTCAGACCTTCTTTATTTTCAGTTGACGGTGTTAGTTGGGGACCTGTCCCATCAACTCTACAGTTCAGACAGTCAGAGGCTTTTCGAAAAGATTTATTAGTATTCAGTTTTTGGTATTATAAGTATTCATAGATGTGTTAAACCTTGTGGATTGTTTCAACATTTAATTCAGATACTATGCAGTGTACAGGTACAGATATCAATAAAGGGTTAGCTTGTAGTGCTTTGGGGTTATAAGCACCGTATGATGTCTCTGGATGGAAATCTTGGGGCGTTACAATAAGATAGAAAGACCATGAAATGTATGACTTGCAAAGTATAGAAGATCATCACTTCAAAGTAAACTCATACTCCACACGAACACTTTGTCACTGCGCAAGAAGAGAAGAAGATGCTTCGACCCCTGTGTAACGTAGGGACATAACGTTTAAAGATAGTTAGCAGTTAGAATGCTAGCATGTAACTCATGGATAAGGACAAAATAATGTCATCATTTAAACCAAATAAAACCATTACATGCAACCACATTTATATATATTGGCATATATGTGGGTATATATATACACAAAGTGCCCAAAAGGGAACAAAGCTTAGCATGCGTTTCGAAGAACCCAATCGTGATACATAAGGTAGAGGACTATAACCTTCCTCTTACATAGATTAGGATGTTTGAACTTCCCAATCATATCAAGCAAGAGGACTCTAACCTCAAGCTATCTTATTAGGCTAGTGGACTCTAACCACAAGCCGTTTTAATAAGCAAGTGGAATATAAATAGAAGCAGTTTTATTGGGCAAGTATAATCTTACCACAAGCCAACTTATTAGCTAAGTGAACTCTTACCATAATCCATCGTGTCCATTACTAGTCGACATTGGGTTCTTTAATCCTTTGACCATGCATTCACATCTACAATGTTAAAAATTTGAGGACTCTAACCCACTTAGTCAACTCAATCTTTTCAGGTTACACTTCAACGCCATACATGACTATAAGTTCTTCATGAACCATTTATCAATAAATAACTTAAATAGTTCAATGCCTTAGTTTCAATCAATATTAAAGTCAAATCGGCGTTATCAAGACCTTTACCAAACCATTCATTCTTCATTAGCATTCTTACACCAAGCTTTAGTTCAAATACAAATCATTTCATATTTAGGGACTCAAATAACTTTTTAACCAATCAAACCACCAAAGTTACCAAGTAACTCATTACATGGCCTGCAAGGCCTTTACAATGTCATTTACGAAAATTCTTACTCATTAAGCCATTTCCTTAGTTCTAAACTCTATTAACATGTGACAAGTTATTTCTCTTAGACATTTTCACATACTCCTTGAGGACATACCTTTACCATGACCAAAATCAAAGTAAAAATCATCAAGTTTAGGGTTATTGATGACCCATTTGTAAACCATAATAAAAAATCACCCACATGGGTAAACCACAACCAAATTATGTATAAATACAAGTTTAAATAAGCGTAAATAATATTCATCACTATGCATTAAAACCCTTAACATTTGGTTTCAAAACCCATAATTCAAGAATCAAAATCAATGTTTAAAATACATGATATTTGAGAAATAAAAACGAGGGAAGACTCACATTCCTTATACATGATGATTCACGAAAGGAACTTGACCTCTTTAGCCTATAAATGAACTGCTCTTGAAACCCTAGCTTACAATCTTGTTGAAGAGTTTAGGGAAGACTCACATTCCTTATACATGATGTTTCATTGAATAATCCTTTCTTATTATGTTTCTGAAGCTTTAGTATGTCCCTGTTGTTACTACAATCAAGTCCTAGGAGTTATGAATCCCCGAAAATTTACCTATTTACTTAGTTTCAATATTTTAAAAGTATTTCCAGATAAAGCATGCGTCTTTTCATATAGTTAGTCATCATAATCAATTTAAAGGTTAATAATTACCTCTGAATCTGTATACACTATTTTTTAAAATTACCATCACCTGAGCTTATCATTTCTTAGTTATTAGTACATGCACCAGTTAGGAGTTCAGTGTCTTTAAGTTGGGAGTAGGATTTTACACCAAGTGGGAAGTGTGAGTTCAACGTATCCTAGTTTCCTAGAAACTATCTGCTATCGTAGGTTTATGGGCCTCGCTAGAGAGTGTTTCCTTTTCTAGAATAAGGGCCCAGTTTAGTGATCACTCTAGCTTTGGTTCTACTCTAATGGTAAACTTAGAACAACCCTCCTCAATGTGGGTAATATATTGGACTCCATGATAGCTTACATGGTTTATGTCGGTTATATGATAGCTCCCACAGTCTTAGTATGTTTTTAGTCTAGGTTTACTCGAATAAGTGTATCAATTTTTAGACACTCAGTTTTATAGCTTTTAGTCTTTCATATTACAGATTATCTCAGTACCATAATAGATACACACTTAGTCTTGCATTCTCAGATAATACAGTTTTCATGCATTTATGTTTAATTATCTCATGTTGTTCTATTAGTCCTTATATCATATGCATCGTACTCCACAATTTTAGTCTAGTTATACAGACTAAGTATAGCCCTATCTTACATAACTAGTATTCAGCTATTAGTCATTTAGTTAATTAGATAAGCTTAGTATATGTTACATTTGGTTCTATAGGTTTATGCATTCGTGCTCAGTATAATTGTTTTTTAAGATCCTCGAGTTATGCTAATTTACATCACATAGTATCATACTCAATATTCATACAGTATTCCTGTTTTACCATTACTGTAATACCCTAAAGTTTTCTAACTAATTTTGTATCAAGAATGTCTAGTATTATCTTCTAAATAGAATGATTTTTTTTCATAAGGAATTTTTAAAATTTTCACTTTTTGTCATGTGGAAATTCAATAATCTCTCCATCGATATAAGATTCTCCAAAATCTGATAACTGGGTAAGAAGTTATAACTATTTTAAGTTCTTGTCGTAAAACAATGCAAAATTAGTCAGTGGCGCACCGCGCCACAAGCTAAAATGGATATTGTCTTTTTTCTAGTGTCATAGTACAATTTCTCTGCATCACGGAAAACTTCCAGGTCACAAATAAAGTGGCAACATGAAAGCTTCGTGTCGCTCCATCCTTCAATTTCCCAGTTGTCAAATTTCAGTCACATAGCGCGATAACACCGCGTCGTGCCAGGGGTCCAATTCAGGAAAATTTCAGTGAAATTAAAAGACATATCCATGGTTAAAAGGGTCAATTTCCCACCCCTATTTAAACCCAATAACACATGATTTAGCCATTCTTCACCCAAAATAATCTAGTTTCTCTCAATTTTCACTCAAGAACAAGCTAGGGTTTCCATTGGGGATTCAATTTCAAGAAAGTCTCTCTGTCAATCTTCAATAAACTAATAACTAAGGTATGTGTTGTGTTGATTTATGGAATGGATTTCTTTTATCTATAAAGATCAAGAACCCTATTTTAAATTATAAATCATGATTATTATGTTGTGGGTTGCTCAAGTTATATGATGGTTGTTATTTGATTCCCATGTTGGGATCCTTATGAAAAATTATAAAAACTATGTCAGCATATAAATTGAAATCCATGAATTTGGTGGTTTATGATTTATGAAATTTGATGATTTCACCTATGCCTTAAGTTGTGCATGTAAGGTATTTGATAAAATGCCTAGAAAAATAGAAATTCTGTAGTATAGCTAAATTGTGATGCAAAATGACTTTCATGTTATTCTTATGTATTAAAATTGTTGTTGGATTGATCATGAGTTAGCCTTATGAAATTATGCTATGTATACATGCTATTTTTTTCACGTATCAAGTTATGTTAATCAAATGCCCATGAAATATCTCCACTTATTGTATTATGGATTTCTGACATTGGTCATATATTCAAGAATGTCAGGCCTTGTCAGTTTCCTTCCATCGAGTCCTGGGGATAAATATACCCCAAAAATATAGTTGTGTGACTAGATTCAGTGTCATGTTTTCATGATATCCTCACTCAATCCATGGTCCATAGAACCCAGTCAGTTATCTGACTCAGGAAAGCTTAGTAATTCAGTGTCTATTCAAATAGAACTAGGAATTAGAACCGAGTGAACCCAAGGATGGGAAATCACCTGTTATATGAGGGTGTGATTCTTAGAAGCAATTCGTGCATTCTAGAACTACGTAACCAGCGTAGGTTCAGACAGCATACCATGTTATATAAGGGTAGATAAGGTGGCTTAACCTTTTATATGAGGGTTCCCACTGTTCTCATTAGAGTTATCTATTATATTAGGGTTACTCATAGATTGTCCTTATTAGTGGCGCAGTATTGGCACCCTTCTAATTAGGGTTACGGATTGGACCCCAACTCAGCCATAATGGTGTATTAGGGGCATGTCGGTTAGATGGCTACTTCCCATAATTTTAGTTATAGAATTCAAGACTGTTAGAAACAGTCAGCTCAGAACAGTATGGAGCTTAGCTAGTTCAATCAGATTTGGATTGTCAAATACAATCATGCACGTTCTCAGTTATAACAACCATCAAAACTCAGTTATCAGTCATGTTAGTTATCAGTAAATTCATGTTATCATGATCTCAGATATAGTTACTATGTATTTATGGATGTACTCTTACGTTCATAATAGTCAGTTAGTCAGTATTTTTAATGCATATGAACCCTATGCATTCAGCCTACCTCACGTGCATACCTGTACATTCAAAGTATTGATGCTTTTGCACTTTGGTATCTTATACTATAGGTTCAGAGACTCGAGCTCTAGAGCATCATAAACATTCCAGTCTCAGCAGTCAGAGTTAGGAGTGAATCCTCATCTCTCGAGGACATAATTATTTCTTTATTATCTTATTAATTAGTTTATTAGTTGGAGTTAGTTGGGGATATGTCCCATCAGCTCCTTATTCATATAGTTCAATTTGTTAGAGGCTTTCTAGACTATCATGTTCAGTCTATCATGTTTTTCATTTTTGTTTAGGGTATTTCGTACCCCTTTTAGATGTTATATCCTTATCAGTTATGTTACATTTTTGAACCTTGTGTCCTTTCAGTTCATGTTTTTGTAATCATACAATATATTATGAAGTATACAGGTACAAATATCAGTCATGGGTTAGCTTGTGGTCATTCAGTGTCATAAGCAACGTGTAGCATTTCGGATACCAAATTCGGGAAATTACAAATGTGGTATTAGAGAGTAAGGTTCAATAGTGTCCTAGTAATTCTGAAAGTCGTATCTAGTAATGGCTTGTGCATTGGTGTGTTGCGTGCCACATATATGTGCAGGTAGCTATAAGATGTTTTAGGGACAATTTTCCTTCTTTCAGTATTCATGTTGTGCTAGTGATCATAATGTTAAGTAAATCTCTTAGTCTAATCTGTTTGTCCCTTTATTCTATAGAACATGCCTCCTAAAAGAAGAAATGGGAATCAGTTAGCCCTTCAGCCCGAAAAAACTTTGGGCGAATATTTTTCTTATGCAGAGTTTAGAGCTGCATTCACTACTCTTGCTCAGTCAGTTACCACTCAGAATGAATGACTAGCTATTGTTCCAGCCAACCTAGTGGCCAATTCAGCTGTAGCCAGGATTTAGGACTTTACCCGAATGAATTCTCCATCCTTTCTTGGGTCTAAGTCAGATGAGGAACCTCAGGAATTCATCAATCAATCTCATAAGGTTACTGACTTCATGGGGGTAACTCCTAGTGAGAGTGGTGCGCTAGCTGCATATCAGTTACAGTATGTTGCTCAAACTTGGTACAAATAGTGTAAGTTAGAAAGGTCAATTGATGCAGGGCCTATAGACTGGGAGAAGTTTATCACCGCATTCTTAGAGAGGTTATTTCCCCTAGAGATAAAACAGGATAAGGTGTTAGAATTCATCAACTTCAGGAAGGCCAACATAATGGTAAATGAGTATTCTCTTAAGTTTACTAAATTAGCCAGATATGACCCTCATGTATTTACATACAGCAGGGCTAAGATATGTAAGTTTATTTTAGGGGTGAATTTTAGTGTGGTCAACGAGTGTAGGTATGCAATGTTGAATAGTGACATCTTTAGCCAGGCTTATGAATCATGCTCAGTAGATATAAAAGCAAAAGATTAAGATGAGGGAGAAGTAGAATAAGAGAGAAAGGACAGGTAGTTTCAACTTCACTCAGTCCAAATCAGAAGGAGGAAACTGTTCTCAGTTGTATCCTAAGTCTTCAGTTCCAGCTCCTTCTTCAGCTAGTGCTCTAACTCCTAAGTCCAGGGATAGTAATAAATATAGAGAAATAGGCTCTAAGTCTTAAGGAAGTATTAGCAGTGGCCGCACCTATTCTCTTTGCCAAACTTATGGAAAGCACTATCAGAGTTTTTGCAGAGCTGGCAGTGGTATTTGTTTCGGATGTGGCAAGCCAAGCCACAATATCAGAGACTGTCCTCAGCCAGGTCCTCAGGGTCAGCAAAACCATTCCTCAACTAAGTTCGGTCGCACAAATCAGCAGGGTGCCACTTTCAAAGATACTAGTGGGCAACATCCAAATAGACTCTATGCTCTCCAGTTTTGGCAAGATATGGAAAATTTTTCTGATATGGTTACTAGTACGTTATAGATCTTTCATATGCATGTTTACGCTTTTCTAGATCTAGGAGCTTCTTTGTATTTTTTTTATTTCTTATATAGCAGTTAATTTCGGAGTCAGTCCCAAAATTCTAGCAGAGCTCTTTTCATTATCTAACCTAGTGTGTAAAACCATCATAGCCCGATGGGTATACAGGAACTACCTGGTTATGATATTTCATAAAGTCACTTTAGCAGACTTAGTTGAATTAGATATGACGAATTTTGATATCATTCTCAGCATGGATTGGCTTCATTCCTTCTATGCCACAGTCGACTGCAGACACAGAATAGTCCAGTTCTAGTTTCCAAATGAACCCATCCTAGAGTGGAAGGGTAGTGTTTCTGCTTTCATAAGTTAGCTTGTTTCCTACCTTTGGACAAGGAAAATGATATCTAAGTAGTACGTGAATATTCAGATGTCTTTCCCGTAGATCTTCCAGAAATTTTGCTCAAAAGGGAAATAGACTTCAACATTAATTTTATTCTAGATACTCAGCCTATATCTATCCCGCCATATAGAATGGCACCAGCAGAACTTAGAGAACTAAAAGAACAAATGAAGGATCTCTTAGATAAGTGATTCATTAGACCCAATATGTCCTCGTGGGATGCACCAGTCTTATTCATGCGAAAGAAAGATGGTTCTCTCAGGATGTATATAGACTACCGTCAACTCAATAAAGTCATGATCAAGATCAAGTATCCACTTCCCTGAATCATTGACTCATTTGACCAACTTCAGGGTGGCAGTTATTTCTATAAGATAGACCTTAGATCAGGATACCATCAGCTTAGAATCAGAGAATATAACATTCCAAAGATACCCTTTCGTACTCAGTATGGTAACTTCTAATTCCTAGTCATGTCCTTTGGTATTACTAATGCCCCAGAAACTTTAGTGGACTTGATGATCCGGGTGTTTAAGCAGTACTAATACATATTTGTTATAGTTTTCATAGATGATATTTTGTTCGATTCCCGCAGTGTGTGTGATCATATAGACTATCTCATAATCGTACTTCATACTCTTAGAGATAATGAACTATTTTCCAAATTTAGTAAGTGAAAATTTTGGCTAAGTCAGTAGTATTCCTTGTCTATATCATTTTTGATGATGGGATTAGAGTAAATCCTTATAAGACCAAAGCAGTAAGAAACTGGCCTCGCCCTGTCTCTCCATCAGATATCAAGAGTTTCTTGGGTTTGGCTAGCTATTACAGATGGTTTGTTGAAGGATTTTATTTTATTGTATCTCCTATGTCCAGATTGACTCCGAAGAAAGTTAACTTTCAGTGGTCAAATCCTTGCGAAAAGAGTATTAAGGAGTTGAAGACTCGACTCACCTCAATCCTAGTCTTAGCTCTTTTAGATGGTCCAGATTGGTTTGTAGTGTATTGTGATAGATCCAGAATAGGTTTGGGTTGTGTCCTCATGCAGCATGGTAAGGTCATAGGCTATGCCTCCAGACAACTTAAATTCCATGATAAGAATTATCTGACTTATGATATTGAGTTAGCAGTTGTAGTCTTTTACTTGAAAATTTGGAGGCATTACCTATACGGTGTTCATGTAGATGTGTTCAAAGATTATAAGAGCCTTTAGTATGTCTTTTTTGAGAAAGATCTCAATCATCATTAGATAAGGTGGTTAGAGCTCTTGAAATATTATAAAATGAGTGTCTTTTATCATCCGGGCAAGGCCACCATAGTGGCCGACGCTCTTAGTAGACTGTTTGTGGGTAGTGTTGCTCATATTTAGGACAGTAAGAAGAAGTTAGCTTAGAAAGTTCATCAGCTTGCTAGGCTAGGTGTTCACTTAATCGATACCCAAGAGGGTGATATATAGGTACAGAGTAGTTCAGAATCATCTTTAGTTTCTGAGTTGAAAGTAAAGAAAAATAGAGATCCCAATCTAGCTTAGTTAAAAGAGTCAGTCAAGGATCAGAAAGTAGAGGTTTTCTCCCAAGGGGGAGATGGTGTTTTGCGTTGTCAGGGTCGTCTTTGTATTCCAGATATAGATGACTTAAGGAAGTGAATTCTTACATAAGGGCATGGTGTGCGCTACTCTATTCATCCAAGGGACACAAAGATATATCGTAACTTATGGGAGATCTATTGGTAGAGTGGGATGAAGACAGATGTTGCAGAGTTTATGGCTATGTGATTTATATATCAACAGGTTAAGATAGAGCATCAGAAGTCTAGTGGGTCCATGTAAGAGTTCAGTATTCCTACTTAGAAGTGGGAAGAAGTGAACATAGACTTTGTGATGGGTTTTCCTCATACTCGTCATTAGCATGATTCAGTTTGGGTCTTTGTAGATAGAATGACCAAATCAGCTCATTTTGTTCTAGTTCATACCTCTTATTCAGCCAAGGATTATGCCAAACTTTACATTAGAGAGTCGGTCTAATTACACGGTGTTTTATTGTCCATTGTCTCAGACAGAGGTACCTAGTTCACTTTTTATTTCTAGAAAACATTCTAAAAGGGTCTTGGTACCCAAGTTCATCTCAGCCCAACCTTTCATCCTCAGATAGAAAGTTAAGAAGAAAGGACCATTCAGACCCTAGAAGATATGCTAAGGGCGTGTGCAATTGATTTCAAGGGTAGTTGGGATGACCACTTGCCTTTGATTGAATTTGCATACAATAATAGCTATCATTCTAGTATTTGGATGGCTCCATTTGAAGCTCTCTATGGTAGGAGGTCTAGATCTCTAATCGGTTAGTTCGCAGTTTGTGAGGCCTCAATTAGAAGGCCTGACTTAGTAATTGATGCATTACAGAAAGTCCAATTTCTTAGAGAAAGACTCTGGACTTCTCAGAGCCAATAAAATCCTTATACAGATGTGCGTAAAAAGGATCTCAAGTTTGAGATTGGTGACTATGACTACCTAAAGATCTCTCCAATGAAGGGAGTAAAGTGGTCCCTTCAAAATTCTCAGTCGCTTTGGCAATGTAGCTTATGAGTTCAAATTTCCTTCAAATGTAGCCTCAGTTCATCCAGTCATCCATGTTTCTTTTGTCAAAAAGTACATAGGTTACCCAGCGGTTGTAGTCCCTATTCAGAGCATAGATATTCAGAACAACCTCTCTTATGAAGAGATTCTAGTCGAAATTCTTGACTATAGAACTTGTAGAAAGACGAACAAAGAAGTCCCTCTAGTCAAAGTTCTTTGGAGGAATCAGTTCGTTAAGGGAGCTACTTGGGAAGTAGAATCACACATGAATACCAAGTTTCCTCACATCTTCTCCAATAACACAGATCTAGCTCAAGGTAATGGTTCTCCTTAAGTTTTTCAATTTTCCTATCCAGATTTCAGTTACAACTTAATATTAGCCTCAGGTTCAGGATTCCATTTTTAAACTGGGTACTAAGTACCATTGCATATTCAATTATATGTTCATACATCGGATTAGTCATGCATGCATGCATCAGACATGCATTCTCCTTGTGAGAATCTTAGTTATCAGTACTCTCAGTCATGCATTCATGTATCAGCTCAGTCATAAATTCATGCATCAGATATTCATGTTTAGTATGAATCTGTAAAATGTCAGTTATGTCAGTTATGTTTCATTGTTCATGTTTGGTGTATACTTTTGCTTATCATATCTTCCCTCTCAGTTAGTTTTATTCGAGGAGGAATGATCCTAAGGGAGAGATATTGCAATAACCCAAAGTTATCTAACTAATTTTGTCTCAAGAATGTCTAGTATTATATTCTAAATTGAATGATTTTTCTTCCATAAGGAATTTTTAAGATATTTACTTTTTGTTATGCAGGAAATTCAATAAGCTTTCCATCTATATAAGATTCACCCAAATCCGATAACCGGGTAAAAAGTTATGACTATTTCATGGTCTTGTCGTAAAATAGTAGCAAATTAGTGATAAAATAGAAATTTTCCTTTTTTTAATGTCTCAACACGATTTCTCTACATCACGCCAAACTTCTAGGTTGCAAATGAAGTGTTAACATGATGACTCTGCATCGCGCAATCACTAAATTTCCCATTTGTCAAATTCTAGTGACACGATGTGATAGCACTATGTCGCACCAGGGGTCCAATTTGGGAAAATTTCACTAAAATTAAAAGAAGTGTCCAGGGTTAAAAGGGTCAATTTACTGCCCCTATTTAAACCAAGAACACTTAATTTAGTCATTCTCCACCTAAAATATACTAGTTTCTCTCAATTTTTCTTCAAGAATAAGCTAGAGTTTCAATTGAGGATTTAATTTTAAGAAAGTCTCTCCGTCAATCTTCGCTAAACCAAGAACTAAGGCATGCATTGTGTTGATTTATGGATTCCTTTCATACATAAATCTCAAGAACCCTATTTTAAATTATGAATCATGATTATTATGTTGTGGGTTGCTCAAGTTATGTGATCGTTGTTGTTTCATTACTATGTTGGGATCCGTATGTTAAATTATAAAAACTACGTTAGCATATAATTGAAATCCATGAATTTGGTGGTTTATGATTTGTAACATTTAATGATTTAACCTATGCCTTAAGTTGTGCATGTAAGGTGTTTGATAAAATACCTTGGAGAATAAAAATTATTCGCTATAGCTAAATTGTGATCCAAAATGATTTCCATGTTATTCTTATGTATTGAAATTGTTGTTGGATTGCTCATGAGTTAGCCTTATGAAATTATGCTATGAATACATGTTATCTTATTCACGTATCAAGTTATGATGATCAAATGCCCATGAAATATCTCCAATTATTGTATTATGGATTGTTGATGTTGGTCATGCATTCAAGAAAGTCATGCCTTATTAGTTTCTTTCTCTCGAGTCCTGGGGGTATTTGTATCCAAAAAATATAGTTGTGTGCCTAGATTCAGTGTCATGTTTTCATGATATCCTCAGTCAAGCCATGGTCCATAGAATCCAGTTAGTCATGTGACTCAAGAAAGATTAGCATTCATTAATCTTAATAGTATTCTATCAGCTAACAGAACTCCATGAATTCAGTCTAGTCCAATTCAGTTAATCATGTTTAGTGTCTATTTAAATGGGAGTAGGAATTAGCATCTATTGAACTCAAGGATGGGAACTCACCTGCTATATGGGGGTATGATTCTTTAAAGTAATCCTGGCATTACAAAACTACGTAGCCAACGTAGGCTGAGACATCATAGCCTATTATGTAAGGGTAGATGAGGTGGCTTAACTTGTTATATGAGGGTTTCCACCATTCTTACTAGAATTAACTATTATATGAGGGATACTCAAAGATTGTCCTTACCTGTGGCACAGTATTGACACCCTTCCCATTAGTGTTATAGATTGGACCCCAACTCAGACACAATGGCGTATTAGGGCCATGTCAGTTAGATGACTACTTCCCATAGTTTCAGTTACAGAATTATGGACTGTGAGATACAGTCAACTCAGAATAGTATAGAACTCAGTTATTTCTCTCAGATTTAGTGTTGTTAGATACAGTAAATCATGTAATCAATTATATCAACCATCAGAACATAATTATTAGTCATGTTAGTTATCAGTAAACTCATGTTACCATAATATTAGATATAGTTACTATGTATTCATGCATGTATTCTCACGTTCATATTAGTCAATTAGTCAGTATTTTTCATGCATATGAACCCCATGTATTCAGCCAACCTCACATGCATACCAGTACATTCAAAGTACTGATGTATTTGCACTATATGGTGTCTTATAGCATAAGTTCAGAGACACGAGCTCCAGAGCATCAATAACATTCTAGTATCAACAGTTAGAGTTAGCAGTGAGTCCACATCTCTCGAGGACATGATCATTTATTTATATTCTCGTTAATTAGTTTATTAGTTAGAGTAAGTTGGGGAAATGTCCCGTCAACTCCTTATTCAGATAGTTCAGTAGTTAGAGGCTTTCCAGACTATCATGTTATTTCAGTTTTGTTTTGGGTATTTCGTACACCTTTCAAATGTTATATCTTTATCAGTAATGTTACTATCTTAAACCTTATGTCCTCTCAGTCCATGATTTGGCAATCATATAGTATATTATTTAGTATACAGGTATAGATATTAGTTATGGGTTAGCTTATGGTCTTTCGGGGTCATAAGCACCGTGTAGCATTCTGGGTACCATCTTTAGGGTGTTACAGTATCCCAGCTTCAATTCTACTTATTCTACAAAAGTTATAATTTTAAGAAAACTAAGTATAGTGATTCAACATCATATCAAATTATGTTGTTCTTCATGTTTTAAGATATTTTTAGCTTTCAGTTTATTCTAGCGTATTAGAATGTCTACTTACACTTAGCATATATGCTTTAAGATTTCACTATATATAATCAGTTTTACTTATTGCATTTACCCCTGCATACAAAGTATATTCCCTAAGTAGTGATCCATATTAACATCTTTGTGGCTACATTATTTCATAATATAGATATCAGTTGTAGCCCTCATACCACGATCAAACAATTGCAGATTTTTGCCAGCAGGTCATGAGTTCTCCTACTTTGGAGACTTCAGTTAGATATTTTTCATGTAATTTACTTTCTTATTAAAATATATTAATTAGTTGTAGTTGAAGTCTCCCCCCAGATATCTATAGTTAGTATAGTAGAGGCTTTAAAGATGTCTATCAGAGTAAGTTATGTAAATTTTAGTTCTTCTCTTCAGTCTTATTAAAATGTAAAATTGTACTAGTATTGTATTTTCCCAGATTACATCATGATTATTATTCTACACAGTAAACTCAGTTATTTTATACATATTTAAATTAGTTGGTTAATAGTATGCTAGTTCATGGGTTAGCTTAGGGCAGGTATTGAGAGGTGAGTCTAGGAGGGCTACCATAGAGTCTGGGGGTGTTCTATGATTTGATGGTCCTATTTGTGTTCCAGGGGTTGGAGATTTGATTCTTTATAAAGTGCAAGGCTCTAGGTATTATATTCACCCAAAGACTACTAGGAAGCATAGAGATTTGAGGAAGCAATAAAGATGGAGTGGTATGTAGGGAGATATAACAATGTTTATATCTCGATGCCTTTGTTGTTAGTAGGTAAAGATCGAGGACCGGAGGATTTGTGGATTTCTATAGTAGCTACCAATTCTCAATCGGTAATGAAAGCGGGTTACGTTGGATTTCAATGCAAGATTGCTTCTAACCTCTGACATTTTTGAAAGAACTTGGGTTATCATGGATTGATGAACTAAATCTGCATATTTTATCCCTATTTGAGTCTTTTATATTGTTGAGTGGTCAGCCTGTGCTTATATTTATTAGATAGTTTTCTTACGAGTAGCTTTGTAAGTCATTGGACCAAGTATGGGTGATTCAAAATAGTCTATGAGTAGCTCAGATTTGGAAGGAGAGTTATGTTGAGTGTAGAAGTTATCCATCGAGGTTCAGAGTTGGGGATATGGTATTTCGATGAGTATCTCCCTTGAAGGGTATGATGAGGTTTTGGGGGAGGGAAAGCTCATCCCCAAGTATATTAGACCCTTTAAGATCCTACAGATAGTTGGGGAGGTAGTTTATGGGTTGGAACTACCTCTTTCCTTTTTATCCATCCACATATGCTTCATGTGTCTATGGTATGATAGTAAATTCCAGATGAGTCACGCGTGCTTCAGTGGGAATTACTTCAGTGGGATGAAAGCATGACATTTGTAGAGGAACCTATATCCACTTTGGCTAGAGATTTTAGACTTTTGTGCTTTAAGTACATTCTAAAAGTTAAGGTTCAGTGTTATCGCCATCTAGTTGAAGAGGGTAGGTGGGAAATTAAGCGTGATATGCGGGCCCAGTATCCATACATGTTCGAGCCTTTAGGTATTTCCTTATTCTTTACTTTAACAAACTAAAGTCCTTTTAGTAATGGATGTTGTAGTGACCCTAAAGGTCATTTCCCTTAGTTTCATATATATTTGGTATTTAGAGCATTTCTATAACTATTATAAGTTATTTATGACTTGTTGGGACTAATAGTTCGGTTTCAAGCCATTCATATGAGAATTTTATTTCTAATGAATTAGTTGTGAGATATTTAAATTAAATTTGAATCAGGTAAGACGATATAGTCAATTATATTTCTAAATGTTTTTGATGTTTATAAAAAAGTTAGTTATGATATCTCTATATTAATTTTTAAAAGTCTTTATAATCCATTAATATTTTAAATCAAGACAACAAATCTAGATATGATAAAATATTATTAATATTATATGGTAGAGGCTTTATTTAAAATAATTTGCTATTGATTATGATTTATTTAAAAATTTATATTTATTTTACCTCGAACCTATGCAATACGTGAATGAAAAACAATTAAAGATATAATCTAGGGGGATAGGAGAGGACACCTCCACTCCCACATGGAAGCGGAGAGAGGACTATCAAAATTCGATCAAATATGGAAGTAAATGAAGTATATGGAATGATTGTGTTATAATGATTCATGGAAATTATAATTTCTCCATTAACCAATACATATATAAAATATGTTGCCCATTCAATTTCATTGATATAGAAATTAAGTTCCAAATCTGAATGTCAAAGTAATCTAGTACTTCAGAAAATATCGTGATAGCATATTGATCCCAAAGAAAAATAATTTCTGTATCAAGTTGTTCAAGCTTAGGTTCCATTGGAACACTATTCGAAAGCTTCTCAGATAGGCTTTTAGCTTTGGCATCCAGGTAAACTAGGATTATTCTATTCTTATACTGAGTTTATTTATAGTAATTGTATAATATTATGATAGCTTTGGGAAGGTAGTTGAAGCTTGGATATCATTTGAAATATTTAACACCTTATTTATGCAGTTAGGGCTATATTCTAGTAAATTTTGAGGTCGTTATCCATTAGTATGGTGTAATATTTATGAACATAGGGTAGGGTATTAAGTTTGGAAACGTTGAATGCCCCCCTTTTAACTAAGTAATGTGTGTGTTTATATAAATACATTTCAGTTATGGTTTAGGGCCAACATATACTTTATTTCTATTATTTTTTTGAGTTTTGTCACTACTTTGGCATCAGTTATGCTATGGTTTGGTTCTAGTTTTATAGTTGAGTATGGTTACTATTAGTTCTAGTTAGAGTCTGTTATTTGGTTATGATATGATCTGTAGTTCTTCTATTGATTATCATTATTCTACGAGTTGTGGTTCCTCTAAGTTTCGATTCGAGTTTGACATATGATTATGAGTTTAGTTGTATATCATATATGTGGACATCACATTATTATATACAATTCCTAATTTGTCTCTAGAATATGGGCTCTTGTTACAACTAATAGGTGATGGTTCAAGCCTAGTTCACATCCTGGTGGCTACTATGGTTTCTTTGGACTGGTTCAACTGTAAATTATTTGTGTTTTTTGTCTTTCATTACTTCTTTTGTGTCCCACTAACATATGTGGGCATGGATAGGCTAATGGTCTTCTACTGTGTGGCCAACAAACTTATACGGACCTAGTTAGGTTATGTTTGAGTTTCCTTCTTATTGTTGTGTTATTGACTTTATTGAATCTACTTTGCTTATTTACCTTACTTTCCCTATTTACTGTAGACTTAGATTATACCCCTGTATTTTAGTTATAAATTCCCTATACTTGAGCTTAATTGGTCATTGATGTCTACTGAGTACCCGTTACATTGGAACTCATACTTCAATACTACATCTTTTTCTTGATGAAGATTCGATTACTAGCAGTCAACATTGAAGTTATTTTCTACGCCATACTAATATAGAGCAGGGTGAGATTGTTGTCGTCCGAGGCTGATTCTTTTGTATTTGTTATAGTTTAGTGTTTTGTGCTTGATATTGCTTTGTACATGTTGTGTATGATTTGGATTTTGTCAACTACTTTAGGTATCTTTAGTATTAGCTCAAGTACAAACCTTTTCAGGTCATGAGAGAGATCATCTTATATTTTTTGTCCTCTTTCTTTTCCCCACGCAGTATACTATATATAGGTTTCTTCACTTCCGTTTATGTCTTTATTGTTGGTATTGATTTATTCATGTCTTTCCTTTGTTTCAGCTCATTATCCCATTACTCACCATTCTGGACTATGGATTGGCTTGTCTGCTGGTGAGATAAGGTAGGTGTCGTCATGAATTGAGAAATTGAGTTGTGATATAAAGATTAACTATTATATACATCAATAGTGAATTGAGCAATCAGAGAAACAGTAAAGTAGTTATCCATTTATAAACATGTTGTTATGGGTACTTTGGAGTCTACTTATTTATATTTGTTTTTACTTATATTTACATTTATTTATTATATTATTTTATCGTAGAGTGGTCTCCATGAAAAAACTAACTTTGAAATTCATTTTCTCATTAGATGAAAATTTGATTCCAGTGGGAAAAATTTCCCATAACACGGTGAAATAATGTAGAAAGGATAAAATAACATAATTTTAACCTAGTTAAAGGGGAAAAACTCATGGTCTAATTGTACCTTTTGAAGTTTTTCTTGCATAACATTATTTTCTTTATCAGAAGTCTCAATATCTTCATTGACAAGCTACACAAACAATATGGTGTGAACTCACTACAAGCATATGAAGAGAAAGTGTGTTCACTTAAGTTTTTTCATAAATCTTTTGTCGTTTTGTTTGTGATAGGATTTGCACACCATGATTGTTGATAGACTGCATAACCATTTATTCAAAGAATAAAAATCGGATAATGATGTGGAATGTAAAATCTATATAGATTTTTGAAGTAGACAATAGATAAGAAAAAAATACACTAACTCTATCAATTGATTCAAGACGCCATTAAGGCCCACAAGATAAATGAATCCCAATATTTTCTTCGATGTTGTCTACAGTTGCTCCATGATTAGTACTTTCTCTACATGAAGTTCACAATTATAAAATTAGCCATTCTTGACACACACACACACACACACATATATATATAGAGAGAGGGAGGTTAAGTAGGTGTTGTGACATAAATTAAGTGATACTGGTAAAAATTATATCGGGACAAACTTTTAAAACATGCAAAACTCATTCTAATGTATAAGTAACAAATTATTTTTGAAAGATTTTTTTTAAAAATTGAATACAAGTTATATCTAAATGAAACAATACTTGCAGATTTAAAATTTATAGTATGCCTCTATCACTTCTATCTCTTCCTTCCTCCTAATCAGTAATACACACGATCTAAAATTAAAATAAATAGAAATTATTATATGTCTGTAAAATGCATGATTTCTAATTAATTACCATTGGTGTCTTATTTTTTGTTCTTGGTCAATGTTTATCTTCTTAACGGAGATGTTTTGACCTTTTCCCTTTTCCCCTTCAAAGTCTACATCAGATTTTTTATTTTCAATCGCCTTCTTAAGGGCCTCATTTTCACTCCTTTGCTTTTCAGCTTCCATCAATATATACTGTGAAAGCACACAAAAAATAAGTTCAAAAATTTATATATCAAAATTTAAGAGTTAATGATTACAAAAACGTAGAACCTTTGCTTGATAGTACTAATAAGTTGAAATATTAAATGCAGAGTACTAGAAGAGAATAAGGAGTTCACTAAAATTGGAGCGCAAGCACAATGAAAAGCTTTCACCTTATAATAAATAAACAATTGAGTATATCAATAGAAGTTGTACTTAAATAAGTAATTCTAAAATTAGTTATAAATAAAAACAATAAGAAAAATGAATTAAAAAGAACAACTGAAAAAAATGGGGAAAAAAATTAAAAAATTAGATTTCAAGAGAATTAAAGTTACAATCACATAATTATTGTCCCTCATCGTAATGACAAATGGAGATTGAATTCAAACAATGTATCTTGTGTTTATATTCATCCTCCAAGTTACTAAGCTATTCCCTTCTCAATCTAAATTAAATTCAGAATCATCAGTTCATGCACATATATGTACAGAAAGAAATGGTTTAGCCTCATCATGTATATACATCACAATGATCATGTAGAGTTCGTTGTAAAAGAACAAACTATCATCATACCATATTAAGAATTAATTATTCCATACAGAAGAAATTCAAAGAAATGCCTTATTTTTCACCCAAAGACTTTTAAAAAAGAACTAACTTATGAAATTCTAGACTCAAGAAAACATCAAAAATCCCAGCAAAATTCATCAATTAAATCAATAAAAAAAACTAAAATTGAGAATCTTTTGTGAATGTGAACTCATATTTTTTTGTAAGCACTAATATGTCTGTCGGCATTGGTATTTGTTAAGTTATGCATTGTAAAATGTGTGATTATTGAGAAACGGAATACACATTTTTGTTTGAAGACATCTCTATTTTATTATTTTAATTATGTCATCTCATATTAAATTAATATTCTAGGTATAATCCTTTCTAGTTGGGGTTAATCTTCCTTAGAATTGAGTGTTATATGTTGTTAAGTATTAAAAGGGAAGTTTAGGACTGGCCCTGTTAAGACCTCAAAATCCAAGGTCATGATAGCACATATCCCTACCCGACCATGGTAGGTAAGCTTGAAAAATAATAAGAATAAACTAAAAAAGAAAATCCAATAATGAAATAAATCTGAAGACTTTAAACAATATCGAACCAACAACAAATAACATCTAAATATAAAGCCGCAACTATTACATAATACTAGAATGAATCTCAACAACAATATATACACCGCATATGAATATATCAATAGTACAAATGAATGAGGAACAATGAAATGCAACATAATGATATGGAATGGATGTAATAGCTAATAGTATTCTTTGTATATACCTTCTAAGCCTAAGATTCACGGGAGGGCCCATTGGGGGTTTGCAACCCGTATACTAATCATGAACTCAATATTTGATCTTCCTGACACTTCCCTCGATCAAGTGGCTTTATAAAATTATCTAATTTTCTTTCACAAATAGTCCAATTTCAACCACCGTACCAGTACCATGTATATGAGGGTGAATGAGAATGTATAATCATAGAAAAATCAATATTGAGAAATAATGAACTCAATAATGGTATAAAGGAAGTCAAATCATCCAATTTTAGTAAAACATGGTACACGTCCCTAATGGCAGAAGAATATAGAATCAATGCAAGGTATTAACAAAAATCTCCTACAAGCCCCCAACATTGGTACCACAATAGTAAAATAATCAAATAAAGCACCATAAGATCTGCGCAAGCCCCCCACTCAGGAAGCACAATAATAATAAATCTCTAATCAACAAAAATTCTATACAAGCTCCCACTTGGGCATCATAATAATATTAATCGATCCTAAATAATATAAACACTGAGATTGTACTGAACCCATAGCATGAACTTCACACTAAGTTTTGTATCCAGTCAAGTACTAAAAAATGTAAGCCATAACCTTAATAGGAGAAACACAACAAGCCAAAAATAAGCTTCCAAGGGGAAACACCACAATCCTGAAATACTCAACTCAAATCCTTCTCTTTTAGAGCATCCCCGAAGTGCTCCCAATAAATAAAAATATTTTAAACATTTAGATACTAGTTTACTAATATCCATATTGGCTTATTTTAGTTTGGGGCGAAACAAATTCAATCCAAAAATCAACCCCAAGAATAAAAGAGAAAATATAGATCTTAGTAGAAAATCAGCTTTCCCATACTTTAAGAGTCTCAACTATGAAATTCTATCATAAATGAAGTTAAAATTGAGTTAGAATTCATTAAAATTTATTTTTCACTTTACCGAGAAAATCCTAAAATTTCAAGTTCAAAAATCATGATTTTAAGATGACTTTTCAATATAATCAATACGTAATGATAAAATACAAGTTTAGAATCTTACCCCATTGAAAGATAATGAAATTCCCTCTTGGATTTCCCCAAAACATACTCCCAAACTTAGAAAAAAATTAAAATGGAGTATAGATCTAAAATGAGGTATTTATGTAGTTATATGAAAAATACCTCTTTTGCGATCGTAGAACTACCCTCGTGATCCTAGCACTAGTCTAACGATCGTGATGGTCAATATTAACTATCCCCTCTAAGTTGCTCTTTGCAATTGCGGGAATGGGCCACATGATCGCAACATCCCTCCCCTTTCTGTTGTGATAAGAAATACCTGGGCTCTTCATGATTGCAACCCAAACCACATGATCGTGATCCTATCCACACGATTATAAAAAGTAAATGCTTGGTGCTCCGACAGTAGTCTATAACCAATAGATCATTGAAATAACCCTCAAGAATCATTTGGAACCCAACAACAACAAACCAATAATGCCACAAGGCTAATTTTGATATTATGGACTCAAAAGAATAATCAGAATTATCAAAAAAGGTCAGTTTCAACAAGTCTTACCCAAACCTACTTAAGGGAATTAAAAATAGTTTCTCACCAAAACACTCAAAAATCACAATAAAACTAATTTCTCATCAAAATACTCAAATATCATAATAGGGCCTTAGAATCCAAACCAACGATGATACTAACCCAAATCGATATTTAAAAACTGATAAAATTTTCATCAACTAAAATCTCAAAATGTTGACTAAAGTTCATTATATCAACTTATAATCTTTGAAAAATCAAAGACTAATACAAAATCTTTCTCATACACTTTGGTGTTATGCTACCAACTCCCGCAACTCACAAGTTCAATAAGGAAACTACATGGAGCAGTAAAATGGTCAAAAAATTGAAAAGGCTAAAACGATCAAGTCGAGGGTTATTACATTATCCCCCACTTAATCATACATTCATCCTCCAATATAAAGTAAGAAATGAACCTGAATGGGAGAAAAGTTATTGGTATCTACTCCAAATGCCAGACTCAATCTCCCTTGTAGCCTCCTTAATCAAGTGATGTCTCCATTGAACTTATAATGAATTGATATTTTTTTTTTACCTTAAATTTCTAGTCCACCTATAAAAATTGCTATACGCTTCTTCTCAAAGGTGAAGTCATAGACAAAGATAAATGAATTCAACTAGATCACATAAGAATCATAATGATAATATCGCTTCAACATTAAAAGTTGAAGCACCAAATAAGCCATTAAAAATCTTGGAGGTAAGGTCAACCTATAGGAAAACTCTCTAACTTTCTAACTAATCTCATATGCCTAACTAGCCTCAGGTTAAGCTTTCATTTTTTGAAATATCATCACCCCCTTCATGGGTGACACTTTAAACAAAACCCATTACTTTAATATTATAACTTTGTAATAATTAAACCATTCCACCAAGGATATACAACACCTTTCATACAAATCCTGAATTAGTAATGTCAGAATGATAGAATGACAATTATTGTTGTAGGTGAACTCTTCTAATGGCAAAACCTGGTCCCAATAACAACCAAAATCCATAACAAATGCTTAAAATGTTCCCTATAACACTTGAACAGTCTTCTCCAACTAGAGATTCATCTGATTATGAAATGTTATGCTTATCTCTAGTTGAGTGCCCAACTCTTACTGCATAAAACACAAAAATTTAAGGAGACCTACATACTTATATTAGAAATGACAAAATAGGCATGCTATGGAAATGAACTTTCACATGAATATATGTCTTGGCTAATTTCACGAAATTGTAGGTTATCTTTACAAGTACAACGTGCACTTATTTGGTCAATTCATCCATAATCAGTTGAATTGAATTGAACTTCCCCAAATTCTAAGAAAAAGTAAACCAAAAACTAATTCCAAAGAAATTTGCTCCTACTTCCCCTCTAGGATAAACATCTATTGCACCAAACCACATGATTGATAATGCTTATATTTAACCTTCTGGAAAATTTAAAAACTTGGCCACCAATTCCATAATGTCTTTCATTACTCTCATACCACTAATAGGCTACTTCAAGTGATGGTACATATTAGTTGCTCCTAGATGAATAAAATACCTTAAATTGTGAGCATGCTCCAAAATCAATATAATAAAGTCACCAACCTTATACTAACAAACTCAATCACAAATCCTCAAAAAAAAACATATAAATCAAGGAATGTTGTTTTTTACTCACTACTCAACATTTTATCCCGACTCACCCTCAACGTCTGGTTATAAAATTGTCTAGCTTGAATTTGCTCCATCAACAAAGATCTATTCTTGACCTAAGATAAAACACATTTGGGTATCAAAATATTTAGTCAAATCAACAGGTTAGACAAAGACTGAATGTCCAAGGCCAAAGATCGCGGTTCCACAAAAAGATCACCTAAACTCCACATGTTTATTGCCTTTCAACTTAAGGTATTTTCTACCATATTTGTCTTGTTTGTTGATAAAGAACAGTAAAATCATAATATTTAAGCAACTATAAACCACCTACATTGTGTCATATTAATATCCTTCTGGATGATGAAGTACTAAAGGTTGTGATATCTGTAAGAATCTCATAATGAACCCCATCAAAAAGTAATGCCATAACTTTAACAAAAATACAACTATCGTTGACTCCAAATCATTGGTATGGAATTTCTTTGCATGAATCTATAATATGCTACATGTATCAGCTATCAATTATACTTTTTCATCAACATACCACTGATAACGCCCAAACTACAGATCTCGTAGGAGTGTAAGCGGTCGTTGTCAAATATAGAACCCAACTGGATTGGGTGTCGAATACCACAGGGAATACTCGGTCACTAAGTATGCAACTATTAGTAGACTTTTGGTCAAGAATTCGGCAGACAAAGGGGGTATTTTATGTGTGAAGTAAAACTATCAAAATAGCAAAGTAAAAATGGAATGTTTGGTAGGTTTTAATCAATGAGAATTGTAAGTTAGGGTTATGTCCACCTTATGAGTTTTACGTATCTATTGGCTTTGAGTTATGCGGAATTCAGACATGCATGTACTTATAGAGTTTCGTATTCTATAGTAAATCCTAGTATTTTTCGACCATCAAGGATTATTTCACTTTAACTCTTTCGAGCTTAAAACGTATAACTAATGGTACGAATTCTCCAAGAGGTTAATCCAGTTACGGCACTAACTTTTAAACAGGGGTTGGTAGCCCTATTTCTTTGTCACTCTCTCTTTTCCAGACATGTAAATTTTCTTTCGAACAAGTTAATGCTATACTGGCGTATTCTATATGTTTGCAACCACAAGAATTCAATTAAGATGAAGAGAGTAATGATATAAGCAGCATACATATAAAGAATTCACAAACTCATAGCAATAGATAGTATCTCATAAGGCTTCCATAACCCTAACAGAGAAGTTTAGCTACTCATAAGTAAGTATTGGCGTCACTTGTGGCGTGACTTCCTTGCTAGTAGTGTTTCTCTTGTCGTGAAAATTAAAAGTCGAATAGATGAATAATAATGTCAACAATGTATTAACAAATGGAATAGAATGAATAAGAATGAATGAATGGAATCGAATGGATGTGAATGAATGGAATCGAATGGATGGATGGATGCTGAAAAATTCAGCGAATAAGGGTTTTTATAACATCCATATCCTAGTCCTACTGAAATAGGGTTTTTATCATTGTCCTAGTCCTACTGGGTTACTGTATCCTTGTACTAATCCTACTAAGTTACTGTTGATCCCCAAGTCTTTAGAAATACTATTTTTGCCAGGGACAAGTTCTTCATGCATCACTTTCAGTCCATTGGCTTCCAAAAGCTGCCTTCCTTCTTACGTGAAGTTTCCTTTGGCGTCAGACAGTCCATAAAATGCTGAAATCTTCATCATTTATACCTGAAAACTTGCTAATCACGTTGGTCAGCTCACTTACAGAAAAAAGGACTAAAAGTGCAGGAATTTTATATTTTGTCCTCAAAACTTAGCTAAAATATGGATAAATTAAGGTGCTTTACGCGTGTAAATACGCCTAATATCAACACCCCACACTTAAAGCTTTGTTCGTCCTCAAACAAAATATCATGTCCATATAAACATCTACTTTGGGTTTCACAGTAACAACACAAAATATTCATCAAGAAAGGCACGGCAATTATTAAAAAAGAGTAGTTTTCTGATCACTACTAGAAACAATTCAACCTCCAACCTAGACTCGTGATGATGGTTTATTCGTATCCAAAAGTTAAGGCACAAAGAATCATACAAAACTACCCAAAACTCGTCAACCATGTGTGTCTCACAGAAGATATTACCCATAATCACTCACAAGTTCTGCATTTTTCAAAACATGGGTACAATTTTCTCCTTGATCTCGCTCTCCCAAAGAATTCATATGTTGCAACTGATGACCATAGGCTTTCCCTTAGTGTAATGCTCTACTAATATCAGAATGCTAAGCTTAGGATCAAATAGGTCTTTTACAGGTTGTAATGTCGGCAGATTTAATCACCTATGCTATGGCATTGTTGGGCATAGGCGGCGCCTATGCTATGGCATTGTAGATTCAGAGAAAAAAGGCCATAGCATAGGCCTTGCCTTGTCCGTTTCCTAGATTTACATAGGCCTTGCCTTGTCCATTGCCTAGATTTGTATAGTCAATGCCTAACCGAAAGACGTTTGCTCCTTCATTACTCACTTACCACCTTTAACATTGCTCACTTCCATATCAAAATTTGAGACCAATCTCCTCCTTTATACGTCTTACACCTACTCTTACTCAAAGACAACAAAACTGATTAGAACGATGGGTTTCCTCCCATCAAGCGCCTTAGTTTTGGTCGTGGCTCGACTACAAAAACAAACTACTAGTAAAACAAAACAATTAAAGATGATGGGTTGCCTCCCATCTAGCGCTTGATTTATTGTCGCGGCACGACATAGTTATCTCAAATACTTAGACTTCATCGAGATATATGGTGCATCATTTTCTAAATGGATTCAAACGACGCTGATGCTTCATTGTAGGAACATAATCTTCTTCGAGATGTATCTTGTGCATACATATCCCAGGTGGGATTCCAATTATATCATCAATAGACCAACCAATGGTTCTCTTGTACCTCTTTAGAGCAGAGATGAGAGCCTCTACTTCTTGTTCACCTAAATCGGCCACAACAATCACCAGAAGTGTATTTCCACTTCCCAAGAATGCATACCTTAGGTGACTGGGGAGCTCTTTCAATTCTAGCACTGGTGGCTCTTCAATGGAAGTCTTCGCTGTTGGTGAAGATTGATTCTTAAGATCAAGGTCCAGCTTCTTAGGAGCATGATAATAGGACTTTATTCTTGTTAGAGCACAAACGGTTTCTTCATGTTCTTCAGCCTCCTCACACTCAAAATTCAGCAGCACATCAGATAGTGACTCAACAGAAAGCTACTTCATCTTCATAACAAACATTATCTACAGAGAACACATTCATATCGCTGGGCTGCATCATTGCTTTGCATATATCAAAACGAACCACATCGTCATTCAACCGAAATAAAAGCTCGTTGGCTCTAAATGAATAAGCACACTTCCAGTTGCAAGGAAAGGACGCCCCAAGATTATGGGAGCTTCAGAGTCCACCTCACAATCCAAAATAACAATGTCTGCAGGAAAAATGAAGTAAGAAACCTTCACCAATACATCATATAAGATACCAACAGGTCGTTTTACCAACCTATCTGCCATCACAAGCCGCATATTGGTTGGTGTAGGGTCTCCCAACCCCAAATTTTTGTAAATAGATAGTGATATCAAATTGATGCTAGCTCCCAAATCGCACAACGCCATAGCAAAATCCAATGATCCAATCGTGCAAGGAATAGTGAAAGCACCAGAATCTGCCTTCTTGTGTACTAGCGATCTTGTAGCGATTGCACTGCAATGATGAACATTATCCGCCAACTCATAGCCTGCTGCCTGCTTCTTTGTCAAAAGGTCCTTTATGAATTTAGCGTACCTAGGCATCTGCTCTAGCGCCTCCACCAAAGGAACATTAATAGTAAGCTGCTTCAACATAGTCATAAATTTACTGAACTTTGTATCCTCAGATTTCTTCTTCAGTCTTTGAGAAAAAAGTGGTGGTGGAAGGGGAATAGTTTTCTCCACCACTTCCTTTTCATCTTTCTTCCAATTATCAGCCTTTTCAGGAGTGTCATCAACCTTTTTCTTTAGTCTCTATGGATAAGGTGGTGGTGGAAGAGGAATCGTTTTCTCTACTACTTCCTTATTATCTTGCTTTCGATTATCGAACATTTTAGACTGCAGATGTCTAGGTGTAACGTCATGACCACTCACCTCATCTTCTTCGGCATCAACAACATCATCTGCTATATCATCAACCACCTGCTTTCCTTTGGATGGATTTTCCAACACTTTACCACTCCAGGTAGTAATGGCCATACATGATCCGTCGTTCCTTGGGTTTTGCACAATGTCGCTAGGTAGCATTCCAGATTTTCGTTGATTGAATGCAGCTGAAAGTTGACTCAATTGCTGCTCAAGTTGTTTTATTGCAGTAGAATGCGAGTTAACCAATTGATTTATTGAAGACAAATCATTCTTCACCTCTGTTAATCCCGTGTTGGTTGCCTCCACTCCTTTCACCAGCTTTGCCATCATATCTTCCATGGACATCTTTCCAGATCCAGATGCCACAGCCTCACGATTTCTAGGAGGAACGTACAAACCACTCCTGTCAGTCTTGTTTTGCCAACTCTCTTGATCGCGGTCCTTGTATCCAGATTTATCATAATAGTTTCGACCTTGGTTTCCTTGGGCATTGCCTCAAAAACCCCCCTGATTATTCAAGTAGTTCGCCTTACCTTCAGAATTGGATTCATCTCGTCCCTATGAGACAACGGCCTTGACTTTTTCGGTCTTCCCTGATAATAAATGCTTAGTAAGAAGATCCATCTGCGTTTTTATGTGTGCCATATCTTGATCGCATTCCTCCTCTCTTCGCCTTTGTTCTGTAGTCATTCCAATAGATACAGTAGAGCTTGCTACCTCAGAATTCCTGGTATGCCAAGCTCTACTCTGCTTTGTCATCCGATCTAGCATATCACTTGCCTGAATGAAAGTAAGGTCCATGAATGGCCCTCCTGCTACATTATCAACTACTAGCTTAGTCATCGAATTCAAAGACCTGTATAATATCTCCATCAAGTGGACATTGGTCATATGATGATTTGGGTACCTCATAAGCTTTATTTTGAACCTCTTCCATGTTTCGTGAAGAGCTTCCGTTGGAAGCTGTCGAAAATTACTGATCTCATCTCTTAACTGTGCTCTCTTGGATGGTGGAAAGAATCTTTCTAGGAAAGCGTCTTTCAATTGCCTCCAATTTGTAATAGAATCAGGAGTTAGCCCATTCAACCATAGAGTTGCCTCCCCAGATAGAGACAATGGAAATAAACGCAGTCGAATTGCATTCTATCCAATGCCTAGGTTGTCGAATGACTTGCATGTAGAGATAAAGTTGATCAGATGCATATTCGGATCATCGCCTGCTAGTCCACCAAATAATCCCTTGAGTTGCAAAAGCTGAATCATGGTGCTAGTGATATTAAACTTGGCTCCGGGTGCCAATGGCAGAGGAATAATAACTCTTGTGGCACCAGCTCCATCCAGATCATCATCAAACGGGATCTGCATAACTCGGCGTTCAGGTCTAATTCGAGCTTGATGATCTCTTCTGTTTGCTGGTGTCGCCACCTCAGCATCACGCCGAGGGTTTAGTAACTCATCATCACCCAAGTCCTCATCATCAGGATTTGCTGCTCGTCCTGGGTTATCAATATTCTGTTGATGCACTTGAGCAGCGGCCAACGCAGTTAATCTAGCCTGCTCCTGTTGAGCAGCCCTTCTTTCAATTTCTCGTTGCGCCTCCATCCTGCCAATAAGTTGCGGTTTAGGGTTTATGGGTAATAATGGTTGTCCTGAACTTCGAGTATTGGGCATGCGCTAAACAAAACCTGAATAAAACAAAAACAACAACTAAAAGTAAAATACAAGAATCTTTGACCAAAGGGTCTAGTAACTATCACAAACTTAGTTGACAACCGTATTCCCCGGCAACAGCACTAAATTTTGATAACGCCCAAACTACAACTCTCGTAAGAGTGTAAGCGGTCGCTATCAAATATAGAACCCAACTAGGCTGGGTGTCGAATCCCACAGGGAATAGTCGGTCACTAAGTATGCAAATATTAGTAGACTTTTGGTCAAGAATTCTATGGACAAAGGGGGGATTTTATGTGTGAAGTAAAAGTATCAAAATAGCAAAGTAAAAATGGAATATTTGGTAGGTTTTAATCAATGAGAATTGTAAGTTAGGGTATGTCCACCTTATGAGTTTTACGTATCTATTGGCTATGAGTTATGCGGAATTCAAACATGCAAGTGCTTATAGAGTTTCGTATTCTATGGTAAATCCTAGTGTC
Source organism: Capsicum baccatum var. pendulum (assembly GCA_030864225.1). Classification (NCBI taxonomy): domain Eukaryota; kingdom Viridiplantae; phylum Streptophyta; class Magnoliopsida; order Solanales; family Solanaceae; genus Capsicum; species Capsicum baccatum. The sequence goes on along the minus strand of CM061556.1, from coordinate 71,667,633 downwards.
TTTCGACCATCAAGGATTATTTCACTTTAACTCTTTCGAGCTTAAAGCGTATAACTAATGGTACGAATTCTCCAAGAGGTTAATCCAGTTACGGCACTAACTTTTAAACAGGGGTTGGTAGCCCTATTTCCTTGTCACTATCTCTCTTCCAGACATGCAACTTTTCTTTCGAACAAGTTAATGCTATACTGGCGTATTCTATATGTTTGCAACCACAAGAATTCAATTAAGAAGAAGAGAGTAATGATATAAGCAGCATACGTATCAAGAATTCACAAACTCATAGCAATAGATAGTATCTCATAAGGCTTCCATAACCCTAACAGAGAAGTTTAGCTACTCATGAGTGCAACGGAAATCACAATAGACATCATCATCATATCAAAGCAATAACAATATCACGATAAGTAAGTATTAGCGTCACTTGTGGCGTGAATTCCTTGCTAGTAGCGTGTCTCTTGTCGTGAAAATTAAAAGTTGAATAGATGAATAATAATGTCAAAAATGTATTAACAAATGGAATAGAATGAATAAGAAGGAACGAATGGAATCGAATGGATGGATGGATGCTGAAAAATTCAGCAAATAAGGTTTTTTATAACATCCATATCCTAGTCCTACTGAAATAGGGTTTTTATCATTGTCCTAGTCCTACTGGGTTACTGTATCCTTGTACTAATCCTACTAAGTTACTGTTGATCCCCAAGTCTTTAGAAATACTGTTTTTGCCCGGGACAAATTCTCCATGCATCACTTTCAGTCCATCGGCTTCCAAAAGCTGCCTTCCTTCTTACGTGAAGTTTCCTTTGGCATCAAACAGTCCATAAAATGCTGAAATCTTCATCATTTATACCTGAAAACTTGCTAATCACGTTGGTCAGCTCACTTACAGGAAAAAGGACTAAAAGTGCAGGAATTTTATATTTTGTCCTCAAAACTTAGCTAAAATATAGGTAAATTAAGGTGCTTTAGGCGTGTAAATACGCCTAACATCAACCATTCAAGAAAACATTAAATGCATTGCAATACACAATGAACCCATGCCATCCTAGATAAAAGTCGATATATGATCCAATGTCAACAAAGTCTTGAGATTTTTATATACCCTTCTATATTCAACTGACCACTAAAAAATATCATATTTTTGAGTTAATTTCACCAATAAGTATGTAATAAAAGAGAAGCCTTTCACAAACCGCTTGTAGTAACCTATTAGCCCAACAAAACTATGTATCTCAATAGGAGTAGTAGGTCTTTCCCAATTAAGAATCACTTCCACCTTTGCTGGATCAAACATAATACCATCCTTCATCATTACATGACTAAACAAGTACATTGAGTCCAAAAAAATTCACACTTGGAGAACTTTACAAATAAATGCTTGATCATTCAAGTAATATAGAGATTTAGACAATTACATATCATTCCCACGAGGACTAAGCAACCAAAAATTTAATCAAATTTTAGTTTAAGATAATCAGTATTAAGTGTTGTGAAGTATCAAGATGATTTGAAACATGAGAATAAAAATGTAAATTAATAAACAAGAAATAAAATTTTAAGACTAGAGCAAAGAAGGAAACAATTGTAAACAGTTATGATAAGGATTCCAGGGTTGAGGCTTCTTGAAAAATCATACAAATCTCTATTCTAATATTAGACTAATCATTTATCGGGTTGTTGGTTTGCAAGGTTTAGGAACGATCTTAGTCTCCTGACCTAAAATCTTTTATCTATTGAATATTGCAGCTACAACTCCCATAGAGATACAATAATTCTTCTAGATTCGTAAAGTTATCTTCTTGCAATTGAACCAAACAAGGCATATAGGTATATCCCTATCCTAGATGCTAATTCAAACCCCTTATTTTATAAAAGGGTAAGAACCTTGCTCCTTAATTTCCTTGTTTTAATCTAAGATTCTCCTCCCAGATTTATATAGAAATATAGATTTATTCTAATAGCGGACAAGCATTAAACTAGTAAGCTCGAGAAATTAAGAACAACCCAGATGATAATCCAAAAAGAAACTACTATGAAGAATATCAAAGAGTAAGCATGTTCTTGACCTCAACCCCAGAACAATGGTATTTAGCCACTCATGTTAGAATTAAACATCAAAAATTATGTAATTAATGATATCCAAAATTCTTAATGATGTAAGGAAGTGCAAAAAAAATAATAAGAATCCAAAACAAAGAATTCTATGCTTTTCCTCCGCTGCTATGCTTGCCAAAAGTGTTTGGAATTATGCTCACGTGTTCTTTTTATACTTGGAAAAGTTTCACCAGATGTAAAACCTTGAGACGATGCATAGATAATCCATCAACACAGCCAACGCATCGTGTCAACATTGCATTGATGCACAGGAATTTACCTTTAAAAATCAAAGTCATGTTCTTCAACATATGTCGCGATGTATTGACATCGCATCGTGTCTCTAGAATTGCTCCACAAAATATGAATGTGTCAAAAAAATTTGCCTCGATGCGATGCGTTGACATCACATCGATTCACTGGAAGTTGCTAATAAAATCTTTGCTAAGGAATAGAACTTACACATCAATGCGACACGTTAACATCGCGTCGATACATTGGAAGTTGCTCTTTAAATTTTGGCTAAAGCACACTTTTTACCAGTCTATGAAATGCGTCGAGATAGTGTCGCCTCACTTTTTCTCTTTTTTCCTTTTTCTTTCTGTCAAACTTCCGCTCCGCTCATTTATCCTTACTCTCGTGTATCTACAATGTTTTCGACTTTGATCAATATGGTCTTTTGAATCATCATGATATATATCAAATTTTCTTCTATATCCATGGAAAATTTACCCTGTAACTCTAATCACATGGGTTAGCCACAAAACGTAATTTAGCTCATAATTCACTATAATTAGAACAATTTTCATTCTCAAAATAAGTCTAAATATAGGTAAATAGCGGTGTTTGGACATATAAATATGACCAAGATCACCACCCCACTCTTAAAACCTTGTTCATCCTCGAACAACTTCAAGTAACACCGTTATTAATCATTCTAATCACAACCAAAGAGTCATGCTAGTTTTGGGCATATGAAAACTTTATTTTATACTTTATTGTCCCAATAGTGACATTCAATTCACTGGCAAACTAAATATAAGCACATAATCAGACAACTCAATAAGTAATCTAGATTTTTATCTGCATGTACCCTCACAACAAGAAAGTTTTCCCCATATCTCTCATAATGTTTCACTATTTATCATGAGAGGAATATAAATTTTCAATCACTCGCCCTCACAAAGAATTCATACATAATAGATAATGAACCATAGGCATGCCCTTAGTGTATTACTCCACTAATAGTCGGATGTTGAAGTGGAGGATCAATAGGTCTTTTCATGTTTGTAATACAGGATAAGGAACAGGTAGGAACTATTTGGAAAATAGTGACTAATCTCCCTAAGCACTTTAATATATAACTACATTCAATAAAAATCACATTTTGTCAACCCAACTTTTCATTTCATTATCGTTACACATCCATTATTTTACCCCAATCTTTCTAAGCATATTAACACACTATGGTAGGAGTAATTTTATTTTTACAACATTATTCAAATTTTAGGTTTTCTTCAAATCCCAATTCTCGCTACGCACCCCTATAATAGACACCCTCAACCTATGCAATTTGCCTTTTTTAAGGTGAACATTGTCTTTAATGGACTAGGGCCAAAACAGGTTTATTGTAACACAAAAACTGGGTAACAATACCTGAAATTTTCATCATATATTTTTTTCTAACTCCTAACCATCACAATTAAATGCACAACGAATGCCTCTCAAGAGCTTTACTTTCATCTTTTTCCTTCTTTATATTTCCATTCCTTCTTATCTATTGTATGTATTAACATGATTAGGAACTAAGGATTTAATTAAGGTCTATCAAATAAAATTTTTGGCTAGGGATGATGCTGCCAAAGAAATCAAGCTTTAGGTTCAACGGGGCTAACTCAGGTCATGCATAATGGTAGGTAAATTAAGTCTTTACAATTCGGTTAACAAAGAAATTCCTAAATCACTTCCTATACCTAACACCCTTTATTTCACATTATAAACACACCAGGCAAGTTCTAGTCATCCCTATACATGTAGAATATAAACAAATACACACTCACTCAGTGCAAACAAAAAATCAAGTTGGATCCTTACGGTTTCCGATATTGCACTTTATCAAATTCAACATTAAGTCAATCAAATCAAACCACATTTGTTGGGATTTAACACCTAAAACTATCACATTTTGTTTTAGTTAAAATATTTTTCCTAACCTACCATATTTTTTAAAGATCGCAATCAGGTTCCTATTATTTTCTCCGCTTCTAAAGATGGATTCCCCTAAAGACGGTCAGTATCCATCTATCATAAGGGAAGGTACTAAATATGACTTTGCCTTACAAAAATTGCCAAAAAGGGCAAACATAAAACTTGTAATCTGAATATTACCACAAAGGGTGAAAATAGAATATTGTAAATAAAACAAACACTTTTTAACTAATTTCCAAAGAGGGCAATCATTTTGCCAAAAAGGGCAATATTGTTAACTTACATCCCACAAAACATAAAAATAGAAATAAAAAATTGTTCAACCAATAGAACCCAAACCAACTTTGTTCAGCTATTAAAAATGAAAGAGATAGATATGAAGATGATTAACGACCAACCACCCCACACTTAAACATATTACTGTCCCAGTTCTAGCAATAAGGCAATGTGGCATCGCACTCCCTACTCAGTCAAATGTCACTAAGGACATCACGTTAGCAGCATCAGCATAAGCACTATATCATCACCCAGATCATCACCAGAATCTCCATCATAATACTGCTTCTCATCCTTAGACAAATCATCATAATAAGCCATGCACCTCTTCTCATCCGTGTGGACGTCATCATCAATGGACTCATCAAAGTCAGGCCCAGTGTGCAACAAATTTTGAGCATAAGGTCTTAGTGGATAGTCAAGATCCACTTCACGAATCTCCTGTTCGGTGGCTGGATAACCCAGTCCACAACTGCAGCATATTTAGCCCATACATAATGGTTGTGATCTCATCAGTGCGAGCTTGATACTAGGGCATAGTCAAATTCACACCATAAGGAGCTGGTCCCTTGGTGCGAGAAATATCTAATGGCTTATCACCAACAGGTGGAAAATAATCTGCCTTCTCCTCGATCACACTTTGTTACCTCAAAAATATGGTCAGTAGCCCTCCAAACCTATAACTATAACTCCCTAAGAATCAAGCCTTCCTCATCGCTGAAAAAATAATAGAATCCACATTCACATCCATATCATCATGCATCAAAGCATAAATAAGACATACCCTATTATGGGTCACCTCCATCATATGTTTACAAAGAACAAGATAGGCATAGATGATTGTAACACCCTGATTTTCTAAATCAAATGCTATACAGTGCTCATGACCCTAAAGGACCATAAGCTAACCCATGACTAATATTTATACCTGTACACAGTATAATGTAACATAAAAATATGGAAACATGTATTGAATGGACATAAGGTTCAAACCTTAATAAACATCTGATAAGACAATGTCTAAAAACAGTATAACAATACCAAAACAAATCTGAAATAACTGTTTGGCATGCTATAGTCTGGAAAGCCTCTAAACTGTCTGAATAAGAAGTTGATGAGAAATATCCCTAATTAAATCCATCTAGAAACTGAACTAAAATAGTAAATGAAGAAATAATCATATCGTCCTCGAATGAGAAAGACTCACTACAACCTCTTAACACTGTAATACTACTGCTGATCTAGAGCTCGTGCCTCTGAACCTATGGTGTAACATAAAAGAAAACACCATAGAGCAAATGCGTCAGTACATCTAAAAGTACTGAGTATACGAGTGAGGTAGGCTAAATACATAGGGTTATATGCATGAAAAATACTTTGATATGAATGTGAGAATACATACATGAATATGTAACTAGTAACTGAACTCGTGGAGATGCTGACTACTGAGTCTGAATGTAGACAACATAAGTGTACTGATACTGAGATACTAAATAGATGAATGAATATTTTTGATAGTTTGAATCATGAAGAACTGGTCTGATTGACTATGTCTAATAGTCCTGAACTGAATACTGAGTATGTAAATCACTAATAAGTAAGGAACTGATACTGTATTACTAAATACTCAGGGACTAGTACTATGTTACTGATACATGATTAACTGTATATTACAGTTCAGATTTTGAAGAACTGGTATAGTTGATTGTGTCTGAGAATCGTAAAACTGAATATTGATATCATGAATTCTGATAACTGATGTGACTGATAACATGATTTCTGAGAACTGATATAACTGATAGAATAAGTGATTGTATCTGACAGTCCATAAATCTGAAGGAACTATCTAAGTTTTATTCTATTTCTAAGTTGACTATATCTGATAGTCCTAAAATATGAAGAACAATTTGAGTTCTTTTACTAAGACTGGGACTGAAACTGAGAATATGGGAAACAGTTGTCTAATTGATAGGCCCCAATAATACATATAGCTAAGTTAAGGTCCAATCTCTATCCCAATTGGAGGGATGTCAATACCGCACCACTGGTAAGGACATTTGTGAGTGACCCTTATCTGGTAGGTACTTAAATGAGAATGGTGGGAACCCGAAACAGACAAGTTAAGCCACCTTATTGACCCTAAACTGACAGGTTAAGACTTCTCAACCTACGCTAGATACGTAGTTCTGGAACACAAGGATGATTGCTAAGAATCACACCCTGAACTGGTAGGTGAGTTTCCATCCTTGGGTTCACTCGGTGCTAACTTCTACTCCCATCTGAAGGACACTAAACTGAATAACTAAGTTGAACTGAATAACTGAGCTAAACTGATTATCCGAACTGATACTGATTAATTGTAATGATACTAGTGGTATTGTTTAGAGGAGCTAAACTAAGTTTACTTGATTTCGATGACTGAAAGAATGTATTGAGTTATGAGGACTAGTTGAGAGTACTGACGTTACTGAGATTAACTGTGAATGCTGAGGTTGCTGAGGTTACTGAGCACTGAGATTACTGAGTTTTCCTAAGTCACATGACTAACTGAATTCTATAGATCATGGATTGAATGAGAGTATCGTGATAACATGACATGGCTCTAGGCACACAACTACATTTTTCGGGTACAAGTACCTCCAAGACTCGATGGAAGGGAACTAACACAACTTGACTTTCTTGAGTACATGACAATCAATAACAATCCATAATATATGAGTGAGGGATTTCATGAAGTACATAGTCATCATAATATATAATAGGAATACGAATGCTTATAATCAAGTCATAAATATCATATTCTAATATCATAGGCATTCCAACAACATATACTATTCATAACAATGGTATGGAAACCATTTAAGCATAAGGGAATGACAAACATGTAACATTTAGTTCATATTGTAATAATTTGGGGATAACTCATGTGATACTTTAAAATCATTATCTTGTTCATAGCATGGAAGGCATATAGACACACTATGAATCAATTTTCCAATCATCATGTACATTCCATTAACACGTATATTGCACAACAATGACAAGTGAGCTCTTTGAACATAATAGACTAGTATGAATTTATCATATAGTTCACTCCTAAGTTATAATACATGATTTTTATCATTCTAGGCATTTTATCAAACACCTTACATGTACAATATTGAGCATAGGTGTACTTAACAAATTTAGAAATCTTGAACCACCCAAATTCATGGGTTTCTAACTAGTATGCCCATACACTTCTTGGAAACACATTTAGATACCATCTTGAAACACAATTCAAAACCATAACTATGAAAATAATCACACAACAACATAAAGATCATAATTTATTATTTAAAACATGGTTCTTGAGCTCCACGAATGAAAGGGGTCCGTGGATGATCACTATGCATACCTTATTTCTTAATTACATAAAGATTGATGGAGAGGATTGCTTGAACTTGAATATTATATGAAACTCTAGCTTGTGTTCTTGAGAGGATTTTGAGAGAAAGACTGTTTTGGTAAAATAAAGTCTTAATTCCATGTTTACGCATTATATAGGGGTGGGAAAAAGACCATTATGCCACAAAAATGGGCTGTTTAAGTCACCTGGACTACAACATGTGCGGCGCACACTTTATCACACACATTAGGGTGTGCGTCGTATACCTTATTGCACAGATTAGGTTGTGAAGTTCACACCTTATGGAATACTTTAGGTTGTGCGTCGCACACCTTACGTTAGGCGACATACTCAACTTTGGAAAGTCATAACTTCTTGCTCGGGTGTCAGATTTGGGCAAAATTGATATCATTGGAAAGCTAAGTTAAAGAGATTTCACTTGATATATAGTAAGTCCTCTAAAGAGATATATATAACGAGTTATAACTGGTTAAATTTGACTCAAGTTTTGACCCTCACTAAACCTTTAACGATAGAAAAGTTTTAAACTTGTACTTGAGTTAGGGAACCTCTATGATCTAAATTCATGCACCCGGTCAACTTCACGGCTCCTCTTATTCCTGGGCTTAGATGGTCTAGCTATATTTTTCCCTTTGCTTCTTTGTTGGTGGTTGCTCGACATTATACTTAATAAAAATCACAGCCCACAAACATATAAAACAAGCACTTCAAATCTAGCCACCACTGAGTTTTACCCCACACATCGTTGCTAGCACAGTTTTGTAGTTAAATACACTAGGGTACTCAGACTTCGCCTTTTTATTTTACAAGTTGAAGCATCGGTTATTCAGCATAAACACACAAAGGCATTTCAAAGTTGGCATAATTCACAATCTCAGCTCAAGGACTAATGAATGAATGATCTTTCACATAAACATCTCCAATTATGACTACATGACCTCTCTTCACTACACTAACTTCAGACCCTCATAGCTACCACTAAGGTATTGTAACATAGGTATTCACCCCACACTTAGTTTCCATCATATATTCAACATCATTATTCTAATATTCTTGAAATTTCCCTATGATTTAGCAAATCAACTCATTTATTTAGAAACTAAGTCACTTCGAAACTCTACTTCATCACTTTAAACAACATATAAACAATATAATCTCAACATAGCTTATAGTAATTCCTGAAAATATACCACTAGAACTCAGAGCAGTCAAAACAATTTCAATAGTCTACCACCACAGATTTACAAGTCATAGCTCAAATAAAACCTTCAACCTACACAATTATTGTCACTAATTCACTTAAACATGTCATTTATCATCTCAAGTCCACAAATCAAAACAAGTTCATGCCCTTCATCACTAACTATTTAGCATCCTAATCATTATTTACCATATAAAACAATTTGAGGAAATAAGGGGTACAAGACTTACCTTTGACTTGATGAAGAGAAAATCAAGGATGAATTATGCACCACAAGAATAAAAATTGATTTTCAAATTGAGGGAATTCAGGGGCGGTGGTGGCGCAAGGTTTAGGGTGAATTATTGAATGAGTTAAGGTTATATATATTGAGGTCACCCAAAATTTAAAGGTCAACGTGATGCATCATATATAGTGTTAGAGAATTAACGTGATGCATCAAGTTCATGTTGCTTCTCATGAAATAGCATCAAAAAAATAGTCTATGTGTTGCCTGCATGCCAACCGACATAGCGGGTTCCTTACCGCGTTGATCGGACTGACGAGATGCGTCAGAATCACATCCATTTACTGGAAATAGCTTTAGAAAATTTCTCTAAGTGTAGAATGTATGCACTTCAATGTGACATATTAAGATAGCATCGATTCACTAGAATTTGCACCTAAAAATTTTTCTAAGGCTAAATTTTCCATATTTAATACATTTTTTCTTACTCCTTACCTTTTTCTTACCATATAGCACCTATTTACTTACTAAAAGACCCATGTTCATCATCTCCCAATATTTTCTTTCTTCACCAAGGTTCTCATTCATTCATGTCAATCAAAAACAACAAAATCATGTAATTAAAAATGGGTTGCCTCCTACCAAGTTCCTTATTTTTGGTCGTGGGATCACTCATCTTTTTGTACTTTTCTTTTTGTTCTTCAACTACTAAAAATTAAACTATCTATTACATTACATTTGTTAGTTTCCTCCCATTCATCACCTTATTTTACATCATGGCATGACTTAGCTCAGTTTTTTCCCTCAGCAAAGGTGATGGACTCCTTATGCTTACCCGGATGATCAGCCCAATAATTTTTTACACGTCCTTAATTCACTAGGAACTTCTCCATATTCTATTGATTCTACAACTCTACAGCTCCATGAGGTGTCATTCACAGCACCTTAAAAGGTCTAGACCATTTCGATCATAATTTACCGAAGAACAACTTAAGCCTTGAATTGAACAACAAAATAAGTTGTCCAGGTTCAAATACTCTCTCTTGAATTTGTTTATCATGCCATCTTTTGGTCTTCTCCTTGTATAGTTTGACATTTTTGTAGGTGTGAAGCCTAAAATCATCAAGATTATTCAGTTGCAGTAATCGTTTGCCCCCCACACCAATCATCTCAAAATTCAACTTTTTTATAGCCCAATAAGCTTGATGTTCCAGCTCCACAGGCAAATGTTATGCTTTACCATAAACTAAGAGATATGGGGAAGGCCCAATGGGCATCTTATACGCTGTTCTGTAAGGCCAAAGTGCATCATCTAAATTATTAGCCCAATCTTTTCTCTGTCCACTCACAGTCTTGTGAAGTATCTTCTTAATCTCTTGGTTGGAAACCTCAACTTTTCCACTATTTTGGGGATGGTACGCAGTAGCAACCTTGTGTCTAACACCATATTTAGCTAGAAGATTTTTGAATCAAGTATTGATAAAGTACGTACATCCATCACTAATTATTGCTTTATGTGTCCCAAATCTGGAAAGAATATGTTTTTATTCACCAATTTCAGCACAATGCTTGCTTCATTAGTCGGACTAGCCGTAGCTTACACCCATTTAGAGACGTAGTAAATCGCTATAAAAATGTACAGATTGCCTTTTGAAGGTGGTAATGGTCCCATGAAATTGATCCCCCAAATATCAAAGACTTCGACTTCAAAAATATTGTTAAGGGGCATCTCAGGACTCCAAGATATAGTACCCAACCTTTGGCATTGATCACAATTTTTCACAAAGCAATTATGTCCCTAAATAACGTAGGCCAGAAAAATCCTGATTGTAGCACTTTTCTAGCAGTCCTCCTACCCCCATAGTGTCCACCATAAGGAGATGAGTGGCAGTCTTTAAGAACCTTTGAAAATTCAGCCCCTAGGATACACCTATGAATGAATCCATGTAGATCCTTCTTAACGTGATACCGTTCGTCCCAAATATAGGCACGTGAATCATAGAGAAATTTCTTCCTCTATTTTATGATGTCATCAGGTGGGTACACTTCATAAGCTATCAAATTAACAATATCAACATACCATGGGAACTCAACTGCATCTAAAGGCAACAACTTTTCATCAAAAAACTCTTCCTTAATACTAAGAGAGTCATCAACAATATGGTTTTGACTTTCCAGCTGTGACAAGTGGTCAACAACTTGATTTTTAGCTCCCTTCCTCTCTCAAACCTCAAGATCAAATTCTTGTAGTAGAAGAATCCACCTAATCACTCGAGATTTGGCATCCTTCTTGTTTATAAAATACTTAATGGCAGCATGAATAGTATGAACAATGACTTAGTGCTAACTCAGTAAGATCTAAACTTATCGAATGCATACACCACTGCCAGTATCTCTTTATCTATACATGTATAATTAACTTAGGCATCATTCAATACTTTGCTATAATAGTTGATCGAGAAAAACATTTTATCTCTTCTCTGACCCAAAACTGCTCCCACAGTAATGTCACTAGCATAATATATCATCTCAAATGATAACTCCCAATCTGGTGTAATTAGAAGAGGTGCTTCAATCAACTTCTTCTTTAGTTTTTCAAAAGCTACTTGCCAATTATCCACAAACTCAAACTTTGCCTCTTTCTCTAATAATTTACACATGGGGCTTGCAATATTTGAGAAATCTTGAATGAACCACCTATATAAACCTACATGTCCCATAAAACTCCGTACTCCCTTGATTGTGATTGGATGAGGCAACTTTTCGATCACTTCTACCATTACCTTATCTACTTCGAGTCCTTTGTATGACACTTTATGGCCTAGGACAATTCCTTTCTTAACCATAAAGTGGCACTTTTCCCAATTTAGCACCAAGTTTATCTCTTCGCATTGAGCTAGAACTCTATCAATATTTTGCAAGCACTTTTCAAAAAAATTACCATACATAGAGAAATCAGCCATAAATACCTCCACAAACTCTTCAACTATGTCAAAGAATATAGCCGTCATACATCTCTAAAATGTAATAGGTGCATTGTATAAGCAGAAGGGCATGTATTTGAACATGTATGTGCCGTAGGGAAATGTTTAAGTGATTTTGTACTAGAGTTCCTGTGCTATGATTATCTGATTGTAGATGGAGTACCAATCCAGAAAATAATAATACTATTGTCCCGCCAATCCATCCAGGATTTGGTCAATGAAAGAAATAGGATAGTGAGCTTTATGAGTTTCTTTATTCAATATTCGATAGTCAATACAGATCCTCCAACCGATCACCATGTGTGTGGGGATTAACTCATTGTTATTATTAGTTACCACAGTTAACCTTCTCTTTTTTGGTACATAGTTAACTAGAATCACCCATTTGCTATCGGAAATTAGGTAGATAATTCAACTATCTGACCACTTGATCACTTCTTTTTAGACCACCTCTTTCATCCCAAGATTCAACCTTCTTTTTTGCTGCACATTGAGTCTATAACCCTCTTCCATGTAGATGTTATGCATGCAAAATACTGGATTAATTTCTGTAATATCAGACATTAGCCAACCAATAGCCTTTCTTCTCCAATTTTCGATTGCTATAGCTTTCTTTACCTGCACATCTGTTAATCCTGTAGATAAAATAACAGGAAAAGTATCTTGATCACCAAAGAAAACATATTGTAAATGAGGAAGGAGAACCTTAAGCTCGATGTTAGGAGCTTCTTCAACTAAAGGCTTGGGCGATGGACCAATTGGCCTATTCAATGGTTTGACAGGCACTTTCTTTATCTCAACCACTGCCAAATTCATGACCTGGACTAATTCAAATGCTTCCACATCTCTATAAAGATCATAACCCATCAAAGCTCACTCTAATAGATTATTAGACAACAACTTCCAATTCAAAAAAAGGTCAATAACAAATATAGATGACAACTCATATATCGCTGGCAGTTTTAGTGCCTTGTACACATCAAAGAATTCTATTGTATCATGTACTTGCATGAGCTGCTACATCAAGTAGTAATTATCCCATTGCTAAGAAGGGTCTTTCCAAAATAAATGGAACTATAGGGTCAGCCTCAAAGTCAAGAATTACAAAATCCACCAGAAACTTTAAAGATCCTACCTGCAACAAAACATCCTCGATAATACCATCTGGCCTAGCAAGTGATCTATTAGACAGTTACAAAGTTATAGTAGTGGATTTGGGACTCCCAAGACCCATCTTCTGGTACCACGATATGGGCATAAGAGTTATGCTAGCTCCCAAGTCACATAATCCACGTGCATAAATAGTCTGTCCAATGGTAATATGCAAGTTGAAACTACCCAAATCTTTAAGCTTTGTGGGCAGTTTGTTTTGAATCTTGGACGTTCATTATTGAGTAAGTGCAACTGTAGCATACTAGATTAACTATTTCTTATTCACAACTATATCCTTCAAATATTTTGCATATTTTGGCATACTTTACAAAATATCAATAAGAGAAAGATTCACTTGAACCTGCTTCAGAATATCTAAGGACTTCTTGTAACTCGCCTACTCTTGATGCTTCCTTACCCTTTGAGGAAGGGTAAGGGAAGAATATTCTTTTCCACGTGAATTTCATCACTTGCTACTTTTTCTTTTGTTTTTTTCTCTACCTTGTCCTTAGAACTGTTATCAATAATTGTGGGACTAACCTGCTCCTAAATTGTCTTCTAAGTTTGCAACCCACTCCTTTTTGTAGCCACATTTACTTACTTGGGATTAGTCTTTATATCTCTAGGTAATGCTTCTTGAGGTCTTGTATTCTGTGCCCCTATAATTTGACCCAACTACAACTCTAGATTTCTCGTAAGCAATTCTTAACTCTTCAACTAAACTGTAAATTGTGCCTGTTGAGTCTTAATTTCTATTACAAATTGCGCTTGTTGATCAATAAACTATTTTATCAATTCCTAAATATTGCTAGATTGATTAGTAGCCTGAGTATTCTGAGCTGGTTGTGGATTTGGTTGCACTTGTCCCTTGTACAGATTTGCATTCTGTGCATGATTTCTACCCCATAAGAAATTAGGATGGTTCCTCCAGTTGGGATTATAAGTGTTGCCAAAATTTTGTTGTCCCTGCGGATTCGCATTCTCCACATAGCTGATAGAATACAAATTAGCCGTGAAAGCATCAACTACATGCTCACCACTTCTGCAAACCTCATACTAAGAATTTGCATGTTGGACTGCATTCACTGTAGCTGCTGGTTGAGTAACACCCAACTTTATGTTATTGAGCTGAGTAATCATATGATTTTGCATGGCTGCAATTTGTGCCTATAATGCAGTGAACTGATCTACCTCCAATACCCCTGCAACCTTTTTTGGAGTACTTCTCAAGTCTGCATACCCATCAGGATTTCCTTATGAAATCTAATTCAGCAGTGTGTACTATTCTTCATATGTCTTCTCAAGAACTTGTCCACGGCTATATAATCCAAGAGAATCTTTGTGTTTGGCTCAAATTCTTCTATGAAAGTATGCACAAGAACATCATTGAATTGATGATGGTGAGGGAAATGTTTTAGCATACCCTTAAATCTCTCACAATCTTGGCAAAGATTCTCTTCATCTTTCTGTCTAAAACTTAAGATTTCACTCCTCAAGTATGTTGTCTTTTTTGATGGAAAGAATTGAATAAGAAACTTCCGAGATAGATCTTCCCGTGTAGTGATGGAGAGTGGTGGTTCAACATATTACAACCTTTTTGCTTCCCCCATTAGAAAGAAGGGAAAGAGTGTCAACCTGACATAATTAGGGTTTACCTCTTTAGGAATGTATGTATCGCTGATTTCCAAGAAGGTCTATATATGCTGCTATGGATCTTTGTGTTAAAGGCCATGAAATTGCCCCACTGAATTCAGCAAGTGCACCATATTCTGCTTCAATTTAAATCGACCTCCGGGTTTGGGCTTTAGAATACTGCTCGTCAAATGGTTCGTGAGAGGGATTTCCACCTTACAAATAGGTCTAGCATCTTGTTGAGTAGGAACAACTGGAATAACAGGAATGAAAGAAGTTAGAACATTCCCAGCATTTGGATCAACTAGTTTATTTCATTGTTCATCCATTCTTCACCTTTGTTGAATAATTTGCTCTGGTTTTGCAAAAGGCTCTACCAGTTCTTCATCTCTCACCAGTCCTGGATTTAGCTAAACCTACAAAAATTCAGTCACAGAAATCAAGTTGTTAACACCTAAACTTGATATCAAAAACCAAAAATTTAGCAATTTACGAATTATATTAGTCCCCGGCAAAGATGCTAAAAACTTGTTGCTGCTTAGACGCAAACGTAAGTGCGTGTGATCTTTCAAGTAATATAGTGATTTGGACAATCAGATATCGTTCCCACGATAATTTAGAAATTAGAAATTCGACCAACTTTAAGTTTAAGACAATGAGTATTAAGTGTTGTAAAGTATCAAGATGATTTTAAACTTGAGAATAAAAATGTAAATTAATAAACAAGAAACAAACTTTTATGACTAGAGAAAAGAAAGAAACAGTTGTAAACAGTTCTAATAAGAATTCCAGGGTTGAGGATTCTCGAACAATCATACAAATCTCTATTCGTATAGTAGTCTAATTGGTTATCGGGATGTTGGTTGCAAGGTTTAGGCAACGATGTTGGTCCCCCAACCTAAAATCTTTTATCTATTGAATATTGCAGCTACAACTCCCGCAGATATTCAACAATTCGTCCAGATTCATAAAGTTATCTTTTTTCAATTGAACCAAACAAGGCTTCTAGGTATATCTCTATCCTAGATACAAATTTAAACCCCTTATTTTATAAAAGGGTAAGAACCTTGCTCCTTATTTTCCTTGTTCTAATCTATGATTCTCCTCCCGAATTCACATAGAAATATAATAGCGTCCAATCATTAAGTAAGCTTAAGATATTAAGAACAACCCAGATGATAATCCAAAAAGAAACTACTATGAAGAATATCAAAGAGTAATCATGTTCTTGACCTTAACCCTAGACCAAGGATATTTAGCCACTCATGTTTGAATTAAACTTCAAAAAACAAGTAATTAATCATACCCAAAATTCATCTTGAGGTAAAAAAGTTCAAAAGAATAATAAGAACCCTGTATTGACACCCTTCTAACTTGTGTTACACGTTGGACCCTGATTAGCTCAAATTGGAGAATGTCGGGTAGATGATACCTCCCATAGCCTCAGATATTGTCTCAGTTATAGTACTAGTTCAGTTATTAAGTCTTAGTGTTTTTTGACCAAAGCATATAAATTTCAGTTATTTCTGTATTTCAGTTTACTGATTTTACTCAGTTTATGTTATATGCTTCGCCATGCATCCTCAGTATTTATATATTTTCATGCGTAGTCAATATTTATAGATTTCTACATATTTCCAGTACCTAAAGATTTTATTCTCTCTATTTAGTACTCCATGATTTACATGCAAATTTAGTTAATTATTAGTTCTTTTCATGAAACCATGCATATCTGCCTACCTTATTTAGCATACCAGTACATTCAAAGTACTGATCACATACCCTTTTTTATTCTATGATGTATTATATCATAGGTTTTGATGCTCAGTTCTCGGCTTGCAATTATACTAATCTGATCCTTAGCTGTAGCAATCGTGAGTCCTCATACTTTGAAGACAACCTTAATTTATTTCATGTCTCAGTTTATTAGTTACTTGGAGTTAGTTGGGTCCTATCCCATCAACTCACAGTTATTTAGTTTTAGAGGCTTATCAGACATTAGAGTAAGTTATTTAGTATTCGTACATTATAGTTAGTTATCCAGTTTATCATTATTTTATCAAATTTAGTCAGTTATTCCTATAAACTCATATTTTAGTTTTGAATACAGTTATTAAAACCTTATAGAATGTCAGTATTCTTTCAAATTTATGATCATGTTATCCAGTGCTCACAGCAGGTACCATCTAATGGGTTAGCTTGTGGTCCCTCAAAACTGTAAGCACCGTGTGACGCCCAGGGTGTACTCTCGGGGTGTTACAAACTTGGTATCAGATCCTAAGGTTTTATAGTGTTTTAGGAAGTCTGAAAGCCATGTCAAGTAGAGTCTTGTACATGGGTGTGTAGCGCACCAAACATATGGATGAGAGGATACAAGGCGTTTAGGAAAAAGTTTCCCTTCTTTCAATAATCATATCGAGTGAGTGCGCATGAGCTCAAGTTAAACTCCTTTTATAATTCAATTCTTTCTTCCATTTATAGAATATGCCTCCCAAGAAAAACAGAAGAGGAAGGAAACCAGCCACCCTCTCAGCCCATCCAGGCAGATCCTATGGAGGAGCATGTCTCTCATGCAGAATTTATAGCTGTGGTCACTACTCTAGAGAAATCCATAGAAGCACAAATGAACGACCAGATATTGTTTCGGCCAACCTAGTGGCCAATACGGCTGCAACTAGAATTTGGAATTTCACTCAGATGAATCCTCCTTCTTTCACGGGATCTAAATTTGAAGAGGATCCACAATAATTCTTAGATATAGTTGAGAAGGTCACGAATACTTTGAGGGTGACATCTAATCAGAGTGCCGATTTGGCTGCATATCAGTTGTAGGATGTAACATATACTTAGTTTAAGTAGTGGAAGGCTGATAGGGGTGTAAATACATGGCTTATAAAATGAAAAGAATTTGACATAACTTTATTAGATAGATTTTTCCTATTAGAGTTGAGGGAGGCTAAGGTGTTAGTCTTTATTAACTTAAAGAAGGGCAACATGAGCGTGAGGGAGTAATCCCTCAAGTTTACTCAGTTAGCCAGATATACTCCTCATGTAGTAGCTGATAACAGGTCTAAGATGAGTAAGTTTATATCTGGCATATCTGATAGTATGGTCAAGAAGTACAGAACCACAATGCTGATTAGTGAGATGGACTTATGATGTTGGGTATATTTGCACGACTAAGAACCATAATTTGCCCATATTTTAGCTATGTTTTGAGGACAAAATATATAATTCCTGCACTTTTAGTCCATTTTCCTATAAGAGAGCTAACCTATATGATTAGCATGTTTTCAGGTATTAATGATGAAGATTTCATCACTTTGTGGACCTTTTGCAGCAAAGGAAAACTTCACATAATAGGGAAGACAGCTTTTGGAAGCTTGTGGACTGAATGTGATGTATGGAGAATTTGTCCCAGGCAAAAACAGTATTTTTAAATACTTAGGGGTCCAGCAGTAACTTAGTAGGACAAGGATTTTATAAAAACCCTGTTTGCAGAATTTTTCAGCATTTATTCGATTCTATTTATTCAATTATTATTTAGTTTACAGATTCTGTAAGTTAGACAGAGAAACACGCTAAGGCTACAAAAAACGGCTGAGAGGGCAAACATCAATCTCTTGTTTTGACGCCAAACTCATCCCCATCGTGAGATTATTCTAACTTTGATATGATGATGATGTCTTCATTGATTTCCGTTGCACTCATGAGTAGCTAAACTTCTCTGTTAGGGTTATGAAAGCCTTGTGAGATGCTATCTATTGCTATGAGTTTGTGAATTCTTGATGTGTATGCTACTTATATCATTACTCTCTTCATTTTAATTTAATTCTCATGGTTGCAAACATAGAGAACATGCCATAATAGCATTAACTTGTTCAAGAGAAAAGTTACATGTTTGGAAAAGAGAGTGTGACAAGGAAATAGGGCTACCAACCCCTATTTACACGTTAATGCCTTAACCAGATTAATTTCTTGGACAGTTTGTACCAGTAGTTATACACTTTAAGCTCGAGAGAGTTAAAGTGAAATAATCCTTGATGGTTGAGAAACACTTGGATTTAACATTAGAATACGAATCTCGATAAGTGCATACATGTCTAAATTCCGCATTACTCATAGTTAATAGATACGTAGAACTCATAAGGTGGACATAACCCTAACTTATTATTCTCTGTGATTAAATCTTACTAAACAAAGCATTCCATTGCTACTTTGATAGCATTAATTCATGCCATAATCCAATCCCTCCTTTTCCGTAGAATTTTCGACCAATAGTCTACTAATAATTGCAACACTTAGTGACCAAGTATTCCCTGTGGGATTCGACACCCAACCCAGTTGGGTTCTATATTTGACATCGATCGCTTACACTCTTATGAGAGATGTAGTTTGGGCGTTATCAAATTTTGGCCCCGTTGCCGGGGAATACGGTTGTCAACTAAGTTTGTGATAGTTAATAGACCTTTTGGTCAAAGATTCTATACTTTTAGATTTTGTTTGTTGTTTTTGTTTTATTCAGGTTCAGGTTTGGTAGAGTGCATGCCAAATGCACGAAGATCTAGTTAGCCATTATTACCCATAAATCCTGAACCATAACTTATTGGAAGAATGGATGCACAACACGACATTGAAAGAAGGGCTGCTCAACAAGAGCAGGCTAGATTAGCTGCATTGGCAGCTGCTCAAGTGCATCAATAAAATATTGATAACCCAGGGCGAGCAAAAAATCCTGATGATGAGGACCTGGTGATGATGAGTTACTAAATCCTAGGCGTACTGATGAGATGGAGGCACCTATGCACAGAAGAGATTGTCAGGCTCGAATGAGACCTGACCACCGAGATGTGCAGGTTCTTTGTGATGATGATGATGACGATTTGGATGGAGCTGGTGCCATAGGGGTTATTATTCCTCCGCCCTAGGCTCCCGGAGCCAAGTTCAATATTACTAGCACTATGATTTAGCTATTGCAACTCAAAGGGTTGTTTGGTGAACTTGCAGGAGACGATCCAAATATGCATCTAATTAATTTTACCTAAACATCCAAGGCTTTTGACAATACAGGGGTTGGACAGAATGCGATCCGGCTGCGCTTATTTCCATTGTCTCTATTTGGAGAGGCAACTCTATCGTTGAATGGGCTAACTCCTGATTCTATTACTAATTGGAGGCAATTGAAAGACGCTTTCCTATAAAGATTCTATCCACCATCCAAGAGAGCACAATTAATAGATGAGATAAGCAATTTTCGACAGCTTCCAACTGAAGCTCTCCACGAAACATAGGAGAGTTTCAAGAAGAAGCTTATGCGGTGCCCAAATCATCATATGACCAATGTCCACTTGATGGAGATATTATACAAGGCTTTGAATTTTGTGACTAAGCCAGTGGTTGATAATGCTGCGGGTGGGTCATTCATGGACCTTACATTTAATGAGGCAAGTGGTATGCTAGATCGTATGACAAAGCAGAGTAAAGCTTGGCATACCAGGGATTCTGAGGTAGAAATCTCTACTATATCTATTAGAATAATTGTAGAACAGAGGCGAAGAGAAGAGGAACATGACCAGGATATGGCTTACATGAAAACGCAGATGGATCTTCTTACCAAGCATTTATTATCAGGGAAGACCGAAAAATTCAAGGTTGTTGTGTCGCAGGGAAGAGATGATTTCGATTCTGAAGAAGAAGCAAATTACTTGAATAATCAGGAGGGTTTCCGAGGCAATGCCCAAGGAAACCAAGGTCGGAACTATTATGATAAATCTGGATACAAGAATAAGTCTGACAGGAGTGGTTTGTATATTCCTCCAGGAAATTATGAGGCCGCAACATCTAGCTCTGGGAAGTTTTCCATGGATGATATGATGGCTAAGCTGTTGAAAGGAGTGGAAGCAACCAATACAGGAGTAACAGAGGTAAAGAATGATTTGTCCTCAATAAATCAATTGGTTGATTCGCATTCCATTGCAATAAAATAGCTAGAACAACAAATGAGTCAACTATCGGCGGCATTCAATCAACGAAAAGTTGGCACTTTACCTAGAGACACTGTGCAAAATCCAAGGAATGATGTATCATGTATGGCTATTACTACCACGGTAAGGTGTTAGACAATCCGTCTAAAGGCAAACAGGTGGTTGATGATATAACAGATAATGTTATTGATGCAGAATGAGAAGATTCCGTAGAAGCTAAAGAGAGTGTTCATGACGTTACACCTAGACGTCTATAGCCTGAAAAGATCGATAATCGGAAGCAAGATAAAAAGGAAGTGGTGGAGAAAACTGTTCCCCTTCCACCACCACCTTTTCCGCAGAAACTGAAGAAGAAAGTTGATGACACCAGGTTCAGTAAATTCATGACCATGTTGAAGCAGCTGACTATTAATGTTCATTTGGTGGAGGCGCTGGAGCAGATGCCTGGATACGCGAAATTCATAAAGGACCTTTTGACAAAGAAGCGAGCAGCAAGCTATGAGATGGTAGATAATGTCCACCATTGCAGTGCAATCGCTATAAGATCGTTAGTTCAAAAGAAGGCAGATCCTGGTGCTTTCACTATTCCTTGCATGGTTGGATCTTTGGATTTTTCCAAGGCATTGTGCGATTTAGGTGCTAGCATCAATTTGATGCCGCTATCTATTTACAAAAAGTTTGGGTTGGGCAATCCTACACCAACCAATATGCGACTTGTGATGACAGATAGGTCGGTAAAACGACCTGTTTGGTATCTTATATGATGTATTGGTGAAGGTTTCTACATTCATTTTTCCTGCAGACTTTGTTATTTTGGATTACAAAGCGGATTCAGAAGTTCCCATAATCTTGGGATGCCCTTTCCTCGCAATTGGAAGTGTGCTTATTGATTTAAGAGCTAATGAGATTTTATTTCGGCTGAATGATGAAGTGGTCCGTTTTGATGTATGCAAATCAATGAAGCAGCCTAGAGATATGGATGTGTTCTTTGTAGCTGATGTTTATTATGAGGATGAGAAAGAATTATCTATAGAGAAGCAACTTACTGTTGAGCCATGGTCTGCTGTGCTGTTGAATTTTGAGTGTGAGGAGGTTGAAGAATATGAAGAAACTGTTTGTGCTCTAACAGGAATAAGGTCCTATTCTCATGCTTCTAATAAGATGGACCTTGATCTTAAGAATCAACCTTCACCACCAGTAAAACCATCCATTGAAGAGTCACCAGTGCTAAAATTGAAAGAGTTCCCCAGTCATCTAGGGTATGCATTCTTGGGAAGTGGAAATACACTTTCGGTGATTGTTGCAGCCGATTTAGGTGAACAACAAGTAGAGGCTCTCATCTCTGCTCTGAATAGGAACAAGAGAGCTATTGGTTGGACCATTGATGATATAATTGGTATCCCTCCTGGGATATGTATGCACAAGATTCATCTCAAAGAAGATTGCGTTCCCACAATTAAGCATCAGCGTCGTCAGAATCCATTTAGAAAATGATGCACCATATATCTTGATGAAGTCTAAGTAATCGAGATAACTATGTCGTGCCACGGTAATAAATCAAGCGCTACATGGGAGGAAACCCATTGTTTTTAATCGTTTTGTTTTCCTAGGAGTTTGTTTTTGTTAAATAAAAATACAAAAAAAAGAGTTGAGCCATGACCAAAACTAAGGTGCTTGGTGGGAGGCAACCCATCGTTTTAATCTTTTTGGTTGTTTTTGGTTAAGTGTAGGTGCAAGACGTACAAAGGAGGGGATTAATCCTAAAATTTTGATTTGAAAGTGAACCATGTTAAAGGTGGTAAGTTAGGAATGAAGGAGTAAAGGCTATCGGTTAGGCATTGCCTATGCGAATCTAGGCAACGAACAAGGCAAGGCCTATGTCATTGCCTATGTTCACTGCCTCAACTAGGCAATGGAAAAGGCAAGGCCTATGCAAATCTAGGCAATAAACAAGGCAAGGCCTATGTAATTGCATATGCTCACTGCCTCAACTAGGCAACGAACAAGGAAAGGCCTATGTAAATCTAGGCAAAGCATAAGGTGTCGCCTATGCCCAACTAGGCAATAGCATAGGCGCCGCCTATGCCATTTCCTATGCTCACTGTTTCAACTATGCCATAGCATAGGCACCACCTATGCCCACATAGGCCATAGCATAGGCACCGCCCATGTCCAACTAGGCTTTGCTAAAGGCGCTGCCTATGCTAGGCATAGGCAAGGCATTAGGCGCTCTCCAAACCCGATTTTTCATGGATCAAACTCGACCCAAGCCTTGGTCTATAAATAGAACTTCAACCTTAGAACAAAATCACATTGTTTGCTCAACCTAGGCGCCGCCTAAGCTTCCCCAATCTCTCAAAACTTTTATTTTTGCTCATCTAACCTTGCAAGATCATCCTCCGAATCCATCACCAAGTAAGTTCTTCATTTATATTCCGTAGTTGTTACAATACTATGCTTATAATGGTATTTTATATTTTAAAGTGGTGTGGATGATTAGAATGTGGTTGATTTGTTATGATACATCTAGTTGAGTGAAAGAATACGTGTGGGAGTTCTTGACTTGGTTTCGACTTGTATTTGTTTTATATACACTGTAATACTTTTGCGGAATCGACATGGTGAAGTTAATTGCATAATCTTCAAAATTGAAAGCTTGAATGTTTGAATGACTCATTCATCGAGATAAAGATCATTATTGAATACAAGCATGCTATGTTGTGATTATTTCTCTGCAATAACTTGTTACGATCTCTATGTAGTAGTCTTGTTCAAAAAGTACATCAATCCAAACATGAAAGTATAGTCAAGATTACATGAAATAGAGTTGGAAAGGATATTTAAAATGACATGAAAGTATGACTGTGCTAAACATGTTGTTGGAACATATCGCCTATATGTATGTCGATGAAGTCTGAGTAATCGACATCACTCACTTAATTAGTTTGTACCAACAAATTAAGTGCGGGGTGGTGCCACTATTGTTTGTTTGTCGATTAAATCTTCTGAGATGATCTAACATGAATCTATTTTAATCTCAGGTAGAATGGCACCAAAAGGACAACAAGGAAAAGAAAAAGCATCCACCTCACAGAAAGGTCAGAAAAGGGGAAGAAAAGAGCAAGTTGAATCCTCCTCGCTGAAAATACCTCGACGCACTTTTGGGATAAAGTGGGTCCTAGAGGAGGAAAGAAAGGAGTGGTACAAGAACAACAAAGTGAAAAAATATGTTCACGTGGATTTGATACAAAAGGAAAGTCTAGCGAAGAGAGAACCTCGTATTTTAGCTAAATCATGGTGCTAAATCTTGATTTCATTTTCCGAGATATGGGATAATGCAATGTTGATCTAATGCGAGAGTTCAATGCCAATTGGTCCCCAAAGACTACCAGAAGTGAAGTGAAGATTCGAGGCAAAGTCTTACAACTGAATGCAGAGTTTTTCAACGCTTTTCTGGGTTTTCCATTTGTAGATCCATCACCGCTCAAGGAGCTTTATCACAGACCTCCGTACAGGGCAATCAGACACACACTGTGCGGAACTAGATCAATGGCATGTTGGAGTCGTCAAAAGGATACCGGTCGGCACAATAGCTTCCCGTATGCCTTCCTAAATAGAGAAACTCGTATATGGTTGAGGATAGTCAACTCTTGCCTCATTCCTGGGACACAGTACACAAAAATCACATGTGATAGAGTATGCTTGGTGTACGCTCTGATGACTAATATTCCCATCAACATTGGTGCGGTTATACGATCGTCAATGCATAAGGCTAGGCTATACAAAAGGTCCCACTTCAGCTTTGGCAATTTGTTGACTATGATATTAAGGAAGGAACACATTGAAGAGGAACCTGCAGATCATAAGCTTCCACACAACCCGAAAAAGGTTGATCTAACGAAGGTTAAAGAGCCTGAAACTGGGCATGGCATCAACCTGACCACTGTAGAAAGACATGCTCGTGACAAAAGCTTCTTTCGCTATTTATATGGTATGACGAGGTTTACCATAATGAGTGGAGGTCGTGTTCCAACTGATGCAGAGCTCTAGTAGTTGGATTATGACTACCCGATGAATGAGCATGCGCGGGCTATGTGTGCAGTAGGGGTACATTTTGAGGAACCTCTCGATGATGACGTGTCGACTGATGGTGATCACCGAATGCCAGACTCAGACGTGGAGGATAACTCTGATGGCGACGACTCTGATGATGATTCCGATGCAGGGGGTATGACCCCAGACATAGAGAAGGAGTTTGACTAATCAGGTTTTCCTTATTTATTTTCCACTGAGGGCAGTGTATCCCGTCTAAGTGTGGGGTGTTGGTATTTGTATGCTATACTTCTTTGCGTACATTTATTTATGTTTTTTTTTGAATTAGTCGTAACTAGTTAGTTTAGATTTTACATGAAGTGCATGAAATTGTTCTGATAGGCGGCATGGTATTATGACAAGAGTTTGTGCAAAAATCATTACTATTGAGACATTTAGGTTCTAAGTGTGGCTCACTGTGTGATAGCTGGGTGGTTTGATTCATTCATCTGGTGGGTCAAGAGTCTATACTACTCCCAATAAAGTTGACCATGTGCCTTGTGTGTGTGAGGTTATAGTATATTCTGTGTTGTGACTGATGCTAGAACTTGCCTGGTGTGTGTGTGTAAAGCGAAATAAAGAGTGTGAGTTTAGGAGATGATTTAGGCATTTCTTTGGCAGCCCTAATATGTTTACCTTCTTTTTACCTACCTTTGTACATTGTCCTAGTTAACCCCCTTTGAGCCTTTAGCTATTCTCTTTGACAGCCTCATATGTAGCCTAATCAATTTTTTTTCAAGACCATAATTTGATCCAAATTCCTAAGCGCTTTAAATTGTAGAGTCATATGACAAGATAAAAGGAAATTGGGTGAGAGTGATGCCTCAGAGTGTATTGGTACTTGAAATTGTTTTGGAAAAGAGTGGCTATCATAGAGGTGTTTTATAAAAAATAAATAAATAAATAAATCAAATAAAAAAAAGAAAGAGAAAAAGAAATAAAAAAAAGGAAAGATAGTTGTGTTTATAATTGAATAACAAAATAGGTGAAAAGGGGTGGTAGATGAAAAGAAAGGTATAAGGGTTGTTTAAAAGAGAGTGTTAATGACATAACGTAGTGTATTAAAGCGCTTAGGGAGCATAGTCACTATTTCTGGACAAAATAGTCCTACCCGTCCCTTAGCCTACATTACAACATGTAAAGACCTATTTGATCCTAAGCTTAGCATTCTGATATTAGTGGAGCATTACACTAAGGGCAAGCCTATGGTCATCAGTTGCAACATAAGAATTCTTTGTAAGAGTGAGAGCAAGGAGAATCTTGTACCCATGTTTCAAAAAATGCAAAATTTGTGAGTGATTATGGGTGATATCTTGTGTGAGACACACATGGTTGATGAGTTTTGGGTAGTTTTGTATGATTCTTTGTGCCTTAACTTGTGGATACGAATTAACCATCATCACGAGTCTATGTTGGAGGTTGAATTGTTTCTAGTAGTGATAAAGAAAACTACTCTTTGTTAATAATTTCCTTGCATGTCTTGTTGAACATTTTGTGTTGCTACTGTGATATCTTAGTTAGTTGTTTCCATGGATGAAATATTTTGTTCTAGGACGAACAAAGCTTTAAGTGTGGGGTGGTGATGTTGGGTGTATTTGCACGCCTAAGAACCATAATTTGCCCATATTTTAGCTAAGTTTTGAGGACAACATATATAATTCCTGCACTTTTAGTCCATTTTCCTTAAGTGAGCTAACCTATATCATTAGCATGTTTTCAGGTATCAATGATGAAGATTTCAGCACTTTGTGGACCTTTGGGCAGCAAAGGAAAACTTCACATAAGAGGGAAGGCCGCTTTTGGAAGCTTGTGGACTGAATGTGACGCATGGAGAATTTGTCCCGGGCGAAAGCAGTATTTTTAAATACTTAGGGGTGCAGCAGTAACTTAGTAGGACAAGGATGTTATAAAAACCCTGTTTGCTGAATTTTTCAGCATTCATTCAATTCTATTCATTCAATTATTATTTAGTTTGTAGATTCTGTAAGTTAGACAGAGAAGCACGCAAAGGCTACAAAAAACGGCTAGGGAGGGCAAACGTCAATCTCTTGTTTTGACGCCAAACTCATCCCCATCGTGAGATTATTCTAACTTTGATATGATGATGATGATGTCTTCTTTGATTTCCGTTGCATTCATGAGTAGCTAAATTTCTCTGTTAGGGTTATGAAAGCCTTGTGAGATACTATCTATTGCTATGAGTTTGTGAATTCTTGATGTGTATGCTACTTATATCATTACTCTCTTTGTTTTAATTTAATTCTCATGGTTGCAAACATAGAGAACATGCCATAATAGCATTAACTTGTTCGAGAGAAAATTTACATGTTTTGAAAAGAGAGTGTGACAAGGAAATAGGGCTACCAACCCCTATTTACACGTTAATGCCTTAACCGGATTAATTTCTTGGAGAGTTCGTACCATTCGTTATACACTTTAAGCTCGAGAAAGTTAAAGTGAAATAATCCTTGGTGGTTGAGAAACACTAGGATTTACCATTAGAATACGAATCTCTATAAGTGCATACATGTCTAAATTCTGCATTACTCATAGTTAATAGATACGTAGAACTCATAAGGTGGACATAACCCATACTTATTATTCTCTGTGATTAAATCTTACTAAACAAAGCATTCCATTGTTACTTTGATAGCATTAATTCACGCCATAATCCAATTCCCCCTTTTTCGTAGAATTTTCGACCAACAGTCTATTAATAATTGCAACACTTAGAGACCAAGTATTCCCTGTGGGATTCGACACCCATCCCAGTTGGGTTCTATATTTGACATCGACCGCTTAAACTCTTACGAGAGCTGTAGTTTGGGCGTTATCAACTTATCTAGGATAATGGTCTATGCTCAACAGATAGAGGACCAAAATATTAAGAAAAATGAGAGAGGAAACAAGAGGGCTAAGACGGGTAGTTTTAACTTTAGTCAGCCAAAGTTAGAGGATGGTAACCATCCTTAGTTTCATTAGAGGTCTTCATCCCAAAACCCTCTTCCGCTAGTGCTCTCGTACCAAAATTTAGAAATGATAATAGGGATAGAGTAGTAGGACCTAAGTCCCAATTCAGTATAAGCAGTGCTCATACAAATTCTCAATGTCAGAAGTATGACAGACAATATCAGGGTGAGTGTAGAGCAGGTAGTGATGTATGCTTCGGGTATTGCAAGTTAGGTCATCAGATTTGGGAGTGTCAGGTAGTTTCTCAAAAATATAGGGATGTTTGATAGCAGGGCCAGTTCCATCTGGTCACCAAACTCAATAAGGTGCCATTTTAAGTGCTACCAGTGGTTAGTGTCCGAACAGATTATATGCTCTTCAGTCCTTCCGAGATCAGGAAAATTCTCCTGATATAGTTACTGGTACCAGGTCTTTCACTTACATATTTATGCTTTACTAGACCCTTCAACTTCTTTTTCTTTTGTAACTCCATTTATAGCCGTCAATTTTGGGTTCAATCCCAAAAATCTAGTAGATCCCTTTTTAGTGTCTACCCAAGTAGGTGTTTCTATTATAGCTACACGGGTATATAGGAACTTTCTGGTTATAATATCTCTGAAATTTACCTAAGTTGGTATTATGGAGTTAGAGATGATGGATTTTGACATTATTTTTTTCATGGATTGGCTCCACTCATACTATGTCTCAGTTGATTGTAGAAATAGAATAGTTCAGTTTTAGTCCCAAATGAACCAGTCCTTGAATGGAGGGGTAGTACCACAACTCCTAGAGGTCAGTTGATTTCATACGTTAGAGCGAGAAAGATGGTATCAAAGGGGTGTATTTACCATCATGTGCAAGTCAAAGATTCTAACTCAAAAACTTTACATCTTAAATCAGTTTCAGGACTAAATGAATTCTCAGATGTATTTCTTAAAAATCTTCTTGGAGTTACTCTCGAAAAGGAAATCGACTTTAGAATAGTCCTTCTTCAAGGCACTCAGCCTATATCCATTCTACCATACAGAACAACTCTAGTAGAACTCAAGGAGTTAAAAGAATAGTTAAAAGATCTTCTAGATAAAGCATTCATCAAACCCAACATCTCCTTGTATGGTTCACCTCTTCTATACGTGCGTAAGAAAGATGGTTCCCTCAGAATATGCATAGACTACCATTTCTTGAAAAAAGTCAGAGTCAAGAATAAGTATCCACTTCCTAGAATCGATTATTTATTTGATCAACTTTAGGGTGCCGGCTATTTTTCAAAGATAGACCTCAGATTAGGCTATCATCAGTTCAGAGTCTGAGAATGTGACATTTTGAAAATAGTTTTCCGAACCTGGTATGATCATTTCAAATTTCTAGTCATGTCCTTTGATCTAATGAATGCCTAAGCAGCATTTATGGACTTGATGAACCGAGTGTTCAATCAGTACTTAGATATGTTCATCATAGTCATCATTAATGACATTCTAGTTTATTCCCTTAGAAAAAGCTGACAATGCAAACCATCTTATACTAGTGTTGAAGACTCTTTGAGATCATCGATTATTCTCTAAATTCAGTAAGTGTGAATTCTTTCTAAGATCAGGAGCTTTCCTTGGCTATATTATTTCCGATAATGGCATTAAAGTTGATCCTCAAAAGACTGAAGTAGTAAGAAACTAGCCTAGACCTATCTCTCCATAAGACATATAGAGTTTCTTAGGTTTAGCTGGCTATTATCATTGGTTTTTGAACGATTTACATCTATTTCATCCCCCATGTCCAGATTGACTCAAAACAAAGTTAAGTTTCAGTGGTCAGATTCCTACGAGAAGAGTTTTTAGGAGTTGAAGACTCAACTTAGCTCAACCCCAATTCTTTCCTTACCAGATGATTCAGATGGGTTTGTTGTATACCGTGATGCCCCCAGAGTAGGTTTGGGTTGTGTCCTTATGCAGTGAGGTACGGTCATAGCCTATTCCTCTAGACAACTTAGACCCTATGTGAAGAATTATTCTACTTATGATATTGATTTAGCGGCAGTAGTATTCACTTTAAATATTTAGAGGGATTACTTATATGGGGTGGACGTTGATGTGTTCACTGACCATAAGATCCTATAGTATGTGTTCTCTCAGAAAGATTTAAATATACATCAGAGAAGGTGGTTAATGTTATTAAAGTATTATGACATGAGTGTTTTGTATCATCCAGGCAAGGCCCATGTAGTGGTTGATTCTCTCAGTAAAATGTCTATGGGTAGTGTAGCTCATGTTGAGGATGGTAAGAAGAAGTTAGCTTAGGAAGTCCATCAGCTTTCCCGACTAAGTGTTCGCTTATATGATTCAGCACAAGGTAGTGTATGGGTGTAGAGTAGCTTAGAATCATCTCTAGTTTTTGAGGTGAAGGAAATGTAGGATAGAGATCCCAATCTAGTTAGGTTGAAAGAATAAGTCAGAGATCAGAAAGTGAAGGTTTTCTCCAAAAGGGGAGATGGTGTGTTGTGCTATCGAGGTATATTACATATGCCTGGTGTAGATGACTTGAGGCAATGAATTCTTGTCGAGGAACATGGTGTCTGTTACTCTATTCATCCAGGGGACACTAAGATGTACCCCAATTTGTGGGAGATCTTTTGGTGGAGTGGGATGAAGAGAGATATTGCAGAGTTTATGGCTAAGTGCTCTACATGCCAGCAAGTTAAGATTCGGCACCAGAAGCCTAGTGGGTACATACAGGAGTTTAGTATTCCCACTTAGAAATGAGAGGAAGTTAGCATAAACTTTGTGATGGGTTTGCCTCATACTCGTCATCAGTATGATTCTATTTGGGTTATCGTAGATAGGGTGACAAAATCAACTCATTTCTTGCTAGTCCATACCTCTTATTCAGCCAAGGAATATTCCAAACTCTATCTTAGAGAGTTGGTCAGGTTGCACGATGTTCCCTTATCTATCATCTCAGAAAGAGGAACCCAGTTTACCTTTCACTTCAAGAAGGCATTCCAAAAGGGTATTGGTACCTAAGTTCATCTTAGTACAACTTTCCACACTCAGATAGATGGTCAAGTAGAAAGGACCATTTAGGCTCCAGAAGAAATCGTATGCAGATATGAGGAGAAAGGATCTCGAGTTTGATATCGGTGATTTTGTGTACATTAAAATCTCTCCCATGAAGGGAGTGAAGAAATTTGGCAAGAAAGGGAAACTCAGTCCCCGATATGTTAGTCCTTTTAGAATTTTCATTCATTTCTTAAAGGTAGCTTATAAGCTTGAGTTTCCTTCAGATTTAGCCCCAGTACACCTAGTGTTCCATGTCTTATTGTTGAAAAACTGTATTAGTGATCTAGCTGTAGTTGTTCCATTAGAAAGTGTAGATATTCAGAATAGTCTTTCCTTTGAAGAAGTCCCAGTTAAAATTCTTGATCATCAAGTTTGTAGTCTAAGGAACAACGAAGTTTAATTGGTCAAAGTTCTATGATAAAATTAGTCCGTTAAGGGAGCCACTTGGGAAGTAGAAGTAGATATGTGAACCAAGTACCCTCATCTCTTATCTGTAAATCCAGATTCAGTATAAGGTACTAATCTTCTTAAGATTCTATCTATCATGCTCAATTTCAGTTGCACATCATGTTTATGTCAGTCGTGCCTTTACAAATCAATTCAGTAATGCATTCTATGCATGAGATATGCATGTTTAGTGTGTAATCTCATTCCATTAGTTTTCCCTCATCTTAACCAGTCTGATTCGAGGACTAGCGATCCTAAGGGGGAGATATTGTAATAGCCTGTATTTCCCTAACACAATTTAAGTACCAATACATGAGTATTCGTATATAAAATTTTTGAAACACTTATTATTTGTCAGTTTAGAGCCTATCATTGCGTAGGAAATTGAATTAGCTTTCCAACGATATAAATTTGCCCAAATGCAATAACCGGGTAAGAATTTATGGCAATTTTAAGTTTCAATCATTAAACATCATCATTTTAACCATTAGCGCATTGTAAAACAGGCTAATTTCCCATTCGACAAATTGCACTGGGCCTCTACGATGTTGGTGCATCGGGCCATAGGCTCAGTTCAGAATTGTCAATTTCCAATGATCCCACGCGATACCACCACATCACGGTGAGGTTAAAGGTCGCAAACAAGGTGGCAACTTGATTGCACCACGTTGCGCAACTATGCATTTTCCCAGTTGTCCAATTCCAGTGACACGATGCGTTAGCGCCACGTTGGGCTAGTGGTGTTTTTCAGAAAACATTCGATAAAAATAAAAAGTGTTGCTCAGGGTTAAAACACTCCCTTCCCGTTATTTTAATCCACCCACCTATGATATTTAAGCCCTAAAAATGTTTTAAGTTCATTACTCACTCAATTTTTCCTCAAAATTTTAGAGCGTTCTCTCTAAAATACAAACCCTAGCTCTCATATTCAAGGCCAACCCTCAAGAATTCACCGAGAACATCAAGGAATTCATTATTTAAGGAATGTTAGATGTTCATCCATGGATTCTTTCCATCCATGGAGTCCAAGTAACCAACTGAAATTTTAAGTTTTCGATCTTTTCAAGTTATTTGATTTTAAATTATGATTTCATCCATGAATCTCCACGAACTATTGATTTTAAACCATGTTACCATGAACTTATTATCATTATTGAATCCTCCTTGTCTTAATATTATTATTAATCGAATTAAACCATGATTTACAACCATAATATCAAATCCATGTTATTTCTATAAGTTCCATGACATACCTATTATTGTATTAAACCATGAACTACATATGATTGATAAAATGCCAACAAGAGTGATTGATTTAATAAAATCCTTCATGTTTTGTCCCCAAAGCTATCAATTTACTGTTGTTGTGTTGATTCCTTGAAGAATTGAATACCCAAAAACCATAGTGGTTTATTTAGTGTAGTCTCAGAACATTATAGAATAGTCTGCAGAACATACTATGAGCATTATCAGAATAGTAAAATACCAGTCAGTTAAACTCAAAACAGTCTAGTATTTCATTTTCTTTCAGTTGGGAGTAGGATTTAGCACCAAGCGAGTGCAGGGATGGCAGCTTTCCTATTAGATAGGCAGAGTCATTAGTAGCATTCCCTATACTCTAGAACTATATTACCAGCATAGGATATAAGAAGTCAACAATCAGATAAGGCTTAACTATCTATCAGGGGTCACCCATCAGTTTAGGCTTGACACCCTTAGTTCTTTTGATATTTTATCAGTTTAGTGGATCCACATAGCCAGTGCTAGTACCCGTGGCATGGTATTAATAACCTTCCAACTTTTTTATAGGTTGGACCCCGATGAGCTTAAATTGGGGAATATCAGTTAGATGATACCTCCCACAGTCTCAAATACAGTCTCAGATACAGTCTATAGTCCCAATTCAGTTATTTAGTCTTAGTGTTGTTTGACCAAAGCATATAGATTTATGTTATTTCACTATTTTAGTTTACATATTTTACTCGATTCATGTTATATGCTTGGTCATGCATCCCCATTATTTACAAATTTTCATGCATATTCGATATTTATAGATTTCCACATATTCCTAGTAAATATAGATTTTATTCTCTCTATTTAGTAATCCATGATTTACAGGAATACTCAGTTGATTATTAGTTCTGTTCATGAAACCATGTCTATCAGCCTACCTTATTTAGCATATCAGTACATTCAAAGTACTGCTCGCATACCTTTTTATTTTGTGCTATGATGTATGATATCATAGGTTCTGATGTTTAGTTCTCGGCTCGTGATTAGTCTTATATAATCCTCAATAGTAGCAGTGGTGAGTCCTTATACTTCTAGGACAGTCTTACTTTATTTCATGTCTCGATTTATTAGTTAGTTGGAGTTAGTTGGGGCATGTCCCATCAATTCACAGTTATTTAGTTTTTGAGGCTTATCAGACATTGAAGTTAGTTATTCAACATTCAAACATTATAGCTAGTTATCCAGTTAATGATTATTTTATCAAATTTCGTCAGTTATTTCTATAGACTCATATTTCAGTTTTGCTTTTAGTTATTAAAACCTTATAGAATGTCAATATTCTTCGGCATTTATGATCATGTTATCCAATGCTCACAATAAGTACTAGCTTATGTGTTAGCTTGTGGTCTCTTAGAACTATAAGAACTGTGTGATACCTAGGGTGTACTCTCATGGCATTACATGGTGCCACCAGTAAGTAGGGCCAGAAAAGATTATATTCCCTCCATACTTGCCAGGATTAGGAAAGTTATCCTGATGTGTTTACCAATATGTTACAGGTATGTTATTATTATTTTTATGTTTTATTATACCCAGAGCTTCACTTTCTTTTGTGACTACTTATATAGACGTCGATTTTGGTGTCATTCTCAAAACATTAGCAAAGCCTTTCTCAGTGCCTACCCTAGTAGGTAAATCTATTATAGCCAGATGGGTATATAGAAATTTCCCAGTCACAGTATCTCATAAAATCACTACTGTTGATCTTGTTGAGTTAGAGATGACTAATTGCGATGTAATTCTCGACATATATTGGCTTCACTCATGTTATGCCTCCGTTTACTATAGAAATAGAGTCGTTCAGTTTTAGATTCCTAATGAACCAATTATTAAATGGAGGGGTAGTACCTTAGTACCTAAATATCAGTTTGCTTCCAATCTTTTAGACAGAGAGATGATATCTAAGGGGTTTATTTACCATCTTGTCCGAGTCAAACACTAAAATTCTGAGGTGCCAAGTCTTGACTCAGTTCTAGTAGTAAATACATTTTTATATATGTTCTCTAAATATCTTCTCGGAGTTCCTCCTAGGAGGGAAATCATATTTTAAATATATATACTTCTAGACATCCAACCCAACTCCATTTTACCATATAGAATGGCTCCAGTTGAGCTTAAGCAATCGAAGGAACAATATAAATATCTCTTAGATAAGGGTTTCATTAGGCCTAGTGTTTCTCCAATCCTATTCGTGCATAAGAAAGATGGTTGTCTCCAAATGTGCATCGACTACTGTCAGTTAAATAAAGTAATAATAAAGAATAAGTATCCATATCACCATTAGATATAAGGAGCTTTTTGGGTTTTGATTGATATTACAGGAAATTTGATGAAGGTTTCTCTTCAATTGCTTCCCCCATGTCCTAATTGTCTCAAAAAAAGGTTAAATTTTTATGGTCAAATTCTTGCTAGAAGAGTTTCCAGAAGTTGAAGTCTCAACTCACCTTCACCCTAATTTTGGCTTTGTAAAATGGTTCAAACGGATTTGTAGTTTACTGTGATGCTTCTAGAGTTATTCATGGTTTTATTTCGATGTAGAGAGGTAAGGTCATATACTATGATTCTAGACAACTTAAACTCCATGAAAAGAATTATTTGGCCCATGATCTTTAATTAGAAGCTGTTGTTTTACCTTGAAAATTTAGAAGAACTATCTTTATGAGGTTTATGTTGATATGTTCATGGGTCACAAGATTTTATAGTATGCGTTCATGCAGAAAGACCTAAATCTTTGCCAGAGAAGATAGCTTGAGTTTTTGAAAGATTATGATATGTGTATGTTATATCATCCAAGCAAGGCAAATATGGTGAAGATGCCCATAGTAGGTTGTCTATGGGTATTGTTTCTCATATAGAGAATGATAAGAAGGAGTTAATCTGTGAGGTTCATTAGCTTACTAAATTAGGTGTTCAGTTGGTTGGTTTAGATGAAGGTAGTATGTGGGTTATAAATGGTTTGAAATCTTCTTTGGTTGTAAAATAAAAGAAAAGCAAGACAGGGATCCTAGTTTAGATAAGTTGAATGAGGTAGTTACAGATCAAAAAGTAGAGGTTTTCTCCCAAGGAGGAAATATTGTTCTTCATTTCCAATACAGGTTATGTATTCAGTGTGTTGATGGTTTGAGATAGGGAATACTTGTAGAGGCATATGGTGTGCGGGTGTTATATTCACCCCAGATCCACTAAGATGTACCATGATTTGCGGGAAATCTAATGGTTGACTGGTATGAAAAAATATTTTGCAGAGTTTGTGACTAAGTGTTCAAACTGTCACCAGGTTAAGGTTGAGCACCAAAGGCCTAATGGTATACTTAAGGAGTTCAATATCCCCATTTGGAAGTCGGAGGTGGTGAATATGGACTTTTTGATAAGGTTTCCTCATACGCTTTTCCATCATGATCAATTTTGGTCATTGTTGATATAATGAACAAATTAGCTCATTTCTTGCCATATCATACTTTATAATCAGTTTAGGATTATGCAAGGATTTACCTTAGGGAATGGTAAAATTGTATGTGGTTTTGTATTCAATTATTTCAGATAGAGGTACTCAGTTTACCTCTCACTTTTGGAAGGATTTTCAGAAGGGTTTTGGTACCTAAGTTCATCTTAGTGCAACTTTTCATCCTCGGACAGATGGTCAAGAAGAGAGAACCATTAAGACTTTAGAGGATATATTGAAGGCGTGTATTATTGACTTTAAGGGTAGCTGTGATGATCACTTACCTTTGATTGAGTTTGCCTACAACAATAGTTATCACTCTATTATTCAGATAGCTCCTTTTAAGTCTCTCTATGGGAGGACATGTATATGTACTATTGGTTGGTTTGAAGTAAGTGAGGCTGCTTAGATATGGACAAATTCATTATTCTATGTAATGGAGAAAGTACACTTAATTTGAGAGAGGCTAAAGATAGCACAAAATCATTAGAAATCTTATGCAGATATGAAAAGAAAGGTGTTAAATTTGAGGTTGGTGACTTAGTTTATTTGAAAATTTTTCCTATAAAAGGAGTGAATAGATTTGGCAAAAAGTGGAAGATAAGTCCTCGATATGTTGGCCCTTATAGAA
The DNA here is from genome assembly GCA_030864225.1 of Capsicum baccatum var. pendulum. NCBI lineage: Eukaryota > Viridiplantae > Streptophyta > Magnoliopsida > Solanales > Solanaceae > Capsicum > Capsicum baccatum. The sequence goes on along the minus strand of CM061556.1, from coordinate 71,630,560 downwards.
CTTTGCACCATTTTCGGAAGGTATCATATGAGTTATAGATGCCTACAGATTTGGCGTAAGTATATCAGATGTTCCATGTTTCTTTGTTACAAAAATGCATTGATGATTCCGATCTTGTTGTTCCTTTAGAAAGTGTAAATGTTAAGGATAACCTTTCTGATGAAGAAGTCCCAGTTGAGATCCTTGATCATCAAATTCGTAGCCTCAAGAATGAAGAAGTTTCTTTAGTTAAGGTTTTTTGGAGGAATTAGTTCTTAGAGGGAGATACTTAGGAAGCAGAAGCATATATGTAATCCCGCTATCCTCACCATTCCCCATAAATTCAGATTCAACAGTTTTTATTAGATTAACTCTTTTCGTTCACTATTTTAGCTATACAACTATCTCATATCCCATTATGCATTAACAAAATTAGTTCAGCCCAAGTAGAATGTAATATGTTAGAACCAGTTAATTGATCATGCTTTAGCTTATAATTGTTCATTATAGACTCTCAGTCTCCATAGTATCACAACTTTACCAGTGTCATTCGAGGATGAACGATCCCAAAGGGGAGATAATTTTTTTTGTGGTAGAAATCGAATTATCATTCTTTCATATGTAAACTCTATGTCCCTGATTTATATTAGAATACTGCCATTATCATTGGCCCAGTGTATGGAGAGCTTATAAGGTGGAAAAATGTTCATAGGAATCACTTAGAGCAAAGTTGAGCGAAGAGCCTTTAATTCAGCCAAATCTTGGTAATCGATCCTACAAGGGTCATCTTTGAACGTGTATAACTTCTTACATATATATATAATTTTTTTATTTCAATATCTCCATATTATAGATAACTGAATTATATTTCCAATGATACCAATTTCACCTTTATTCGATACCCGAACAAAAAGTTATGACAATTTTCATCAGAAATAGTAAAGTTCCGCAATAGCTCTGCGATGCGGACCTATGTTACCACGTCAACCTCTGTGATGCAGAGGATGGTTTTCCTGCATACATAAATACAAGCTTAAAGGGTGATTTAGTCATTTACCATTGCCCCCAAGCACCCAAGTAATGGATTAGAGCCCCAAAAGGGCATTATTTGCCCACATTACACCATCAAACACTTATGTAAACCCTTCCCTTCCGAAGAACAAGAAATTAAATTTTTCTACCTTAAGAATTGAAGGATTCAAGTTGCAATTTCAATATTTCTTTAAGAATTCATCTAATTTAGGTATGTGGTATTTATCAGTAGGTCACTTTTACCCATTGGGCCCAAAACCCCCATTTTTAACTTGAGAGGATTAATCTTATTCTACTTCGTGTAATTAATCCATGAATCCTTTTCCAAAAGGTTTAAAAGTGTGTTTACAAGTGTTTACGAGTAAATTAAAATATTTCATGTTTTGTGTTGAAAGATTTCATGCCATGTTCCATTGTTTTCAAGTTAAATCTCCAAGTTTTGAATTTAGCCATGTAATCATGTTGTTTTCTTATGACTAACCCATTTCTATATTCAAAATTATGTTTCTCACCTATTGGGTTAAATGTTTTTGCCTTAAGTCCTTGAACCATGATTCCATACAATATTTGGAAGCTTGATATTGTGTGTTATGATCATTCAGTGTTGGTGAGTTATGAACACCTGATACCTATGTGTTTTACATGATTTCATATTTTCAAATAATAAGTCAGTTACACCATGAATCTTATCATTTTATTCAGTTGTTATGATTATGTTGAGCACAATCAGTTGTTATGTTTATCACCGAGTTAATGTAGGGATGGAGGCTTCCCCGCCAGGCATAGTAATTATAGTAGTCCTCGAGTACCAGAACTACGTAGCCAGCTTAGGTTATGAGAGGTCACCCATCAGTTTAGGCTTAACTTCCTTTTAGGGGTCACCCGTCAGTTTAGGCTTGACATGCTGGTCCTTTGAAACAATATATTATTTGATCCACATAGACAGTGTTAGTACCTATGGTACGGTACTGACACCCTTTCAACTGGGGTTACATGTTAGACCCTGATTAGCTCAGATTCGGGCATGTCAGTAACTGCATACCTCCAAAAGTTTTCTTGAGTATGTTTCATGTATCTCAGCTCAGGTTTGCTTGATTAAGTGTACAGATTGTCAGTTATTCAATTATATAGATTTTCGTCTTTCAGATTTCAAATTATCTCATCAATATGTTTATACTTTGTCTTGCATTCTTAGATATTATATGTTCATTTATTCATGCTCAATTATCTCATGTATTTCAGTTAGTATTTATCTCACATGCTAGTACATTAAAAGTACTGACCGCATGCTTTTCCTTTTCTCTATGTTATCTTATAACATAGGTTCGGATTCCCAGTTTCCCAACAGTTGTTAGATAGTTCAGCATTACACAACATCAATAGTGGTGAGTCCTCATCCATCGAGGAAAATATATTGTTTTACAGTTATTTTAGAATTTTCTTTTGGTTCTGTCAGTCTGAGTTATTTACAGGTATATCCCATCAACTCCTTAGGATTTTTAAAGTCTTTAAAACAATCAGTTAGACAGTCATTAAGTTTTCAGTATTATTAGTTATTTTAGAAAGACAGTTTAGCATCCAGTACTTATCGGATATCTCAGAAATGTTGTTTTATATATTCAATATTTTATTTTATAGTATCTCATCAGGTTTTCTTCCACATATATTTTTTTATAATCATTTTGCTCAGTGCTCAGAGATGGTACCAGCTCATGGATTAGCTTGTGATCACTTGTTGCCATAAGCACCATGTCACTACTAGGAGGTAGCCTTGGGTCATGACATATGTGTTGATACTTAGCTAATTCTTTTGGGAAGTTTAACCATTGAACAAATCTATGTGCATAAGATTAAAAGTAGAGGTTAAATACATTAAAAATTAGAGAAAAGATTTAATAAACAATGGTTAAATTGAGTAATTGGTTAGTATTCCTGATAAACCATAGTCGTATTGATAATGTTAATGATGCATAAGCATAATAAACTCAGTATGGGGACTTGAGTTGAAGTAGTCAATTGATAAATATTACGAAGAGGATGAGAAATACATAAGAGTATGAATACGTACTAAGAATTAAGGGGTGGGCATTAGCCCCCAAAATAATTACGTATGAACCAGAGAGGGTGACGTGAATTAAAGTACTCAAAGTATGCATGTGTATTTCATAAATAAACCCTAACCAATTGAGAAAGATAGTACAAGGATGTGATATTTTGGGGTTCATATTTGAGAAAAGGGTATGGTAGTTCCTCTAGGATTATACATATATTTATAATTGAATGTTCGTAATTACTTTCAGTCACTATTTCTAATTGTGGCTTAATTGCATATCCTTTCATGACATTGTTTATGATAATGATATTTATCTCATAATGTTCATGATGTTGATGATGCTGACGTTGATATTGATGATGTTGAGACATGCTAGCGCCCAAGAAAATACGCAAGTGTACGTGGTCTACCAAGTAATATAGTGGCTTTAAAGAAATCCAGGTATCAATCCCACTGAGACTTGTTCCATCAATTATAAAACTATAGTTCACTTATTAAGATTAACTTGGTTCAAAGTAACAAAATAGAGTTTGAATTTTATAAACTAAAATAAAGTAAACATTACGTAAAGTAAAGACTTGAGACAATCAATAGAGTAAAGCCCAGGGTTAAGGCACTTCGAATAGTTATACTACACTATTTAACTTCATTCGTTTGATTGCTTAGCTTGGTTGTTGATTCATAGGGTTTATGCATGATCATGGTCTCCCGGCCTCTAATCTTTTACCTACCTTGGACATTACAACTACATCATTGAGCGAGGATGTAATAATGCTTAAAGCTATGATCCTACATCTGAATTAATTAAGGCTTCTAGGTACATCTCAGTCCTAAATGCTAATTCGAATTCCTTAATGAATAAATAAGAACCTTACATTGTTCATCCCCATTTTTAATCTTCCTTTTTCCCCTCCAGAGATCACAAGGTTGACAATAGATATATTCTAAGGGTGCACAATCCTTAAAACAATTAAAAAAGGATTAACACATAACCAAATATGATAAGCAAGTCAAACAAAAGCAATTCAAAATAATAGAAATCTTGTTCTTGGCCTTAACCCCAGAAAGGGGTTGTTTAGACACTAATTGATATAATCATCATCCAAAAATTTGAATTCATGATCAAATCTATTAAAAAGCTAAAAAAATAATAATAAAGCCTAATTTTAGTGTGAAGCCACCTCTTCCCCAGTTCTAAGATGTCAAAATATGTTTTTAATTGAACCCACGTGTTCCTTTCATAGCTGGGTAAAAATATTCCTGCCTTTCTACTTCATTGCACCATGGTAGTTCCCTCACCTCTATAAGCACCGCGATGTGTCCTAATCATATTGAGCTACTTGAATGCACCACTTTGTGATTTTCCTCTCACTATGACACAATGATATCGCATTAAGCTTCATGGAAATCAGCCATTGCCTTTTTTCCCTTCACCGCGATGCGCCAATGAGCTCTCAGATGTTTTATTTTCGTCAAATTGCATCTTGTGATTTTCTTGATCCACTCCAAGACGTTTTACGATGTTTCCATGCGATTTGAAGCTTATAAATCCTTCATGTATCATCATAATCAACTCACTAAGCCTCCTATAGAATTAAACATAATGAATTAGAGCTCAAAAAAACACACAATTTATCACGATGAACTAAAAACTAAACCAAGAATACTAGTTTTATTTTCTAGACTCTAAATGACCCATTTGAACCCAAACTCGTGTGAAAACATCTTTCAACCTTGTAATCATATATTTGAACACTTAGATACACATTTATATCACATAAAGTGCATGAATTGTCGTCAAATGAAGTCTCATTAAGCTAGGATAACAACACTAGAGTGCATAAATACGCCCAACATCACCACCCCATACTTAAAGCCATATTTATCCTCAAACAACACTTTACTATAAGCATAATGAGGTGAGGCGACTCTACATTTCTACAACAAGAAATACCCTCAATCTAGTACTACAATGACTACATAGAATGCAAGTTCCTAAACTAAGAATGTTACATACACAATTGAAAGCTCAAGAACACTACTCCAAAATATCCTAACCTCAGGAATTGACCCACCTAGTTTGCAAACTCATGCGTATTGTTCAATCAAATCCATCATACGATTCACACATATTTATTAAACATATGCACTCACAATAAGAGTGTTACCCATAATCACTCACATAAATGCAATTTATACACAATGGGCACAAGAATCAAATTATGCTCACTCTCAAAAAGAATTCACAAGTTACACATAATGAACCCTAGGCTTGTCCTTAGTTTAGCACTCCTCTAATATTAGAATGATGAAGATTAGGATTAATAAGTCTTTAATGGTTATAGTTTAGGATAAGTGACAGGTAGGAACTATTTTGGACAAGAAGAGTGTTTATCTTCCCTAAGTGCTTTAAAAATCACATTTTCACAATTAGCTCAATCTCTAACAACCAACTTACACCACTTTGGTCTACCTATATCTTTTATTTCCCCAATCTCAGTAAGCTCATTCATATACACTATGGTGAGAGTATGCTAAGTACATATATTTATATTCTAGCTTTTTTCTCACCCTCTTTAAACTACGTACCCCTACGATAACCACCCTCAAATTAAGAAATTTGCCTTAGTTGAGGTGCACAAATTTTTGTAACTCCTAACTACAATACAACAATTTTTACACACCAATAACTATTACTTTATGGGCTTCAATTTCACCTTTTCTCCTCTAACTTTTTAAACTCCTTACTCAATTAATTTGTCACTAAGAGCTTAAGAGCTTATTGATCAAATTCAGATCAATCAAAGAAGGGATTAGGCTATATATGAAGCTACCCAAGAAAAATCAAAAGGCTCAATAGGTCTTACTAGGATTATTCATAAGGGTAGGTCACAAAAAGGTATAAAACAAGGCTATCAAGGAAATGTGTATATCATCACCTAAACCCGCACTATTTATTTTGCTTTGTACACACAGCAGGCAAGTTCTATACATCATATGCAATGAGAAATATACAAAAATCTTACATCACATATGACACATGCTTAACTCAGGTACGATCTTCATAGAATCTCAACCAAACAACCACATAAATTCAATATTAAGACAAGAAGTACAAGAGTCAGTCATGAGCCTAGGGGTATTAAGCATAGTAATTCACAAAATAAACATGATCTTTACATACAAACCCACTTGCATAATGTAATCAACTATAGAACCAAAAAGAAAATCTCTCTTATTTCTAATAGAAACTTTGAATTAACCCTAAAAATGCGAATTTCCCCTACCCCACACTTAAATATCTAATTTGTCCCCAAAGTATTCTTAAAAGTAGCGATAGAAATACTCCCCGAGGCCTCTAGTTCTAGCTAGTAGCATTTGTCCATATCAAGAGGGTTTGAGAGACCCCACACTTAGTCTTCGCCATGCTCATTAGCTCCAGTTTTTGGTACTCACACTTTTCATCAACCTGTGACTTGACAAAACAAAACAACGTAAAGTAAAAACTAAGAAACTAAACGTACAACATACCTACTTTAACTTTTATTGCCTCGTAAGCAGCATCTGATTTAGTGATGCGACATGACCCAACTATGATTCAACAAAATTCCTTTATTCTTTTCCTCACACTTGTAGGCCTTCTTCTTATTCATTTTTAATCGCTTAAGTATGAACTCTAAAGGTCAACAACTTTTTCAACTATAGCCTTTTCAAGCTCATCAATCTATATCATATATGGTTAGGTGGTTGCGGCTTAGAGTGAACAATGAGCATTTGCAAAGAGTTTTTTTGTTGAATAGACTCCACCACCCAACATTTATCCTCTTCAATCACAGTAATCATACACAAGGCTTTGTAGTGGGATAATATGTTAAGCAGGTTGTACATTTTAAAAACTTTCTCTTCATCCTATAACCTCATTGTAAGTGTGCCTTCTCTCACATCAATTAAAGCTCTACCAATTGCTAAAAATGGACATCCCAAGATGAATGGTACTATTACACCTGCCTGAAAATAAAAAATAATAAAGTCCACAAGAAAAATAAATTTACCAACCTTTATGAGAACATACTCTATTACTCTTTCAGGATGGGCTATTATCCTCTTTTCCTGCTGCAATAGAATAAAGGTCAATCTAGGATTTCCCAAGACCAGTGTGTTGAACAATTATAGGGGTATCAAGTTGATAATTTCCCCTAAATCACTAAGTTCCTGAACTACCTCACTGTTGCCTATCTGAATAAGGAGAGTAAACTTCCTAGGGTCCTTAAGCTTTTTGGGCATCTTTTGAGTAACAACGAAACTACACTCTTTAGTGAGTGCTATCGTCTCCCAATACTAAAACTTAACTTTGTTAGAGACCACATCTCTCAAGTAATAGCGTACTTGAGTATTCCCTAAAAAAACATCTAAAAGATACAAGTTAATGTGTAGCTCTCTGAAAATGTCAAAGAACTTCTTGAAGTACTCATCCTCCTTTGCCTTTCTATGCTTCTATAGGAAAGGCAGTTGTGGGATTTTAATTTTTCAGCAACTTTTTCTTTTGAGTACTCAGACTTTTTAAAATTTTGAACAACTTTTTCATTTACCTATTTACGACTCAAATCAGCATCTACCTCCTTAGTTTTCTTTGAAGGTTCTCCATGAAGCTCTTTACCACTCCACAAAGTGACTGCCATAACTTGTTTAGAGTCTTCTGTATCTCCTGGCAAACAAACTTGAGGCTTGGTATTTAGTGTCTATTGTAACTACTTCAACTACAACTCTAAGTTTCTCATGGCCACTTGTTGGTCCTTTACATCTGTAGCCAACTATGTTTGATTAGCTAGGATCTGTTTCATCAACTTTTCCAAGTTTCTAGTTGACTAATTTCCTTGATCCTGTGATTGCTGAGTTTCCTATTGTTGGGTGTTACACGGTTAATTCAGTTACTACGTGTGGCACATCATGCTGTAGGCGTTCCTATAATTCTTTCTTTGAGAATTTCCCATCTACATAAAGGACACAAGATTGGAAGAACACAAAGCCACTTAATGGATACTACTACCTAAAATTTGACACTAACATGCAGCTTGTTGGATTGCATTAACTGTGGCCATAGGTTGTGCCACTCCAAACTTAAAATTACTTATCTAATTTTATAATGTAGAGTTCTAGGCAGATATAACAGTAAACTGGTCCACCTTTAGTTAAACTGCAACCTTCTTTGTATCATTCCTTGATTCTGAATGTCACTTGGGATTACCTTGTGCAATTCAGTTTAATAAAGTATACAACTCATCATACATCATCTCGAGAGCTTGATCACCTATAGCTAAATCTAACAAAATCTTTGTTTTATGTTCAAGTTCCTCAACAAAAGTATGAGCTTATACCTTATTGGACTATTAATGATTTGGAAATTCCCGTAGAAGAGCCTAGAAACATTCCCAAGCATGATATAATTTTTTTTTAGCTTCTGCTTAAAGTACACAATCTCATGGCAAAGTCTCACAATCTTGCCAGACGAGAAAAATTGCATAAGGAATCTCTGAAGTAAGTCATCCTATGATGCGATTTAATTTTTTGGCTCAACATTAAACCACTTCATTGCTTCCCCCAATAGTGAAAAGGGTAGTAGTGGCAGCCTCGCATAGTCACTTGACACACAAGTAGGGATGATTATTTTACTAATCTCAAGCCAATTTTGCTATTGGATATGTGGATCATTATATGAATGCCCAGTGAACTATCCTCTACTGATCAGAAGCTGCTCCATATTTTTCTTGAGCTCAAAATTACCTCCAGAAATCGGGTTCTGATATGGGGTTGTCAAATTTATTAGAAGTGGGATTGCAACTTATCTAGCTATTTTGCGGGCATCTTATTCTTCAACCCTGCGAGTAGGATTTTGTTGATCTTATTTTATTTGAGGAATTCATGGGAGAAGGATTGCTTCTCTTCTTCTTTGATAGAAGAATTCCTTAGGTTCGGAACTTAGTTTAACCAATTCGTTATCCCTTTCCATATTATTAGCCTTAAAACCTATTTCCTGTATGTACAAAACCAAGACCAAGCGTAAAACACCAAAGTATTCCAAAAATCAAAACTAAAAACAAAAAATTTGACAAATTACAAGTCCCCAACAACAACATCAAAAACTTATCAGCGCCTAAGCATACACACAAGAGTAGCGGTCTACCAAGTAATATAGTGGCTTTAAAGAATCCAAGTATCGATCCCACAAAGAGTTTTTCCAACAACTATCAAACTCTAGGTCACTTATTATGATTAACTTGATGCAAATTAACAAAAAAAAGTTTGGATATGCTATTGAACTTCATTCATTAGATTGCTTATCTTGGATGTTAATTTGTAGGTTTTATTGTATGATCATGGTCTCTTGACCTCTAATCGTTTACCTACCATAGACATTATAACTACATCATTGAGCGGTGATATAATAATCCGATTAAGTTCTTAAATCTATCATCCTACATGTGAATCAATTAAGTCTTCTAGGTACATCCCTGTCCTAAATGATAATTTGAATTCCTTATTTCCTAAAAGAAAAAGAACCATACCTTATTCATCCCAATGTTCAATCTTCCTTTATCCCCTACCGAGATCATATGGTTAATAATAGATATATCCTAAGGCTGTGCAATCCTTAGAATAATAAAAATAAGGACGAACTTACAATCAAATTTGATAAGCAATTCAAAATAAAAGGAAACATATTATTGGCCTTAACACTAGAAAGGGTGTATTTAACCACTAATTGACATAATCATTGTCCAAGTATTTGAATTCATGATCAAATCTATTAAAAAGCTAAAACAAAGAATAATAAAACCTATTTTTGTGTGTTTTTGCCTCCTCTCAAGTCCCAAGATGTTAAAAAGTATTTTTAATTGAATCCACATGTTCCTTTAATAGCTGGGTAAAAATATTTTCTCTTTTCTAGTTCACCATGTTACGATAGTTCCCTGATTGTTATAAATGCTACGACGCCTCCTAATCGCATTGAGCCATTAGAATGCACCACTTCATGATCCTCCTTTCACTGCGACACAATTCTACTACGTTGAGCTTCTAAAAATCATCCATTACCATTTTTCCCTTCACCTTGATGTGCCAATGAGCTCCCGAGCATTTTGTTTTCATCAAAATACATCTTGTACATTCGTGGATCCACTCCAAGCCTTTTTGTAATGTTTCTATGTGGTTTGAAGCTTGTAGATCATTCATGTATCATCATAATCAACTCACCAAGACTTCTATAGCATTAAAAACAAAGGATTGGAGCTAAAAACAACAAAGCATTAAAGACGATGAACTAAAAACTCAACCAAGAATAATAGTGTTTTTGTCTAAACTCTAAATGACCCTTTTAAACCCAAACTCATGTCAAAACATATTTCAGCCTTGTAAACACATATTTGAACACTAAGATGATAATTTATATAATATAATACTAATGAATTATCCTCAAAAAAAGGTTCATTAAACTAGGATAACCAAACTAGAGTACATGAATACTCCTAACATCAAGACAATGGGCTCATGATATTCATGATGCAATGATAATGATAATGGTGAATAATTTTGTAGAGTATGATGTTATATCATGATGTTCATAAGGATGATGATAATAGTGATGAGTTGAGGAGGGGAATAAAAATTGTGTATGTTTTATGTATTCATTCCTCATATGCATTTGGTGGATGCTTATATTTATAAATAATGATTTTTTGTTTTATTGAAATCATTATTACTAGTGATGGATGTGTCCTCTTAGTCAGTCTCAAGGAAATTTGACATGAGTATAGGTGTTTGATATTGAATTACTACAATCGCTACACTATTTACATGAATGAAATAATAAGAAACCCTATAATCATCAGTGGTCTTAAGTGTTGATATAGTGAAGCCTATAGAGTTGACCAAACTAGTTTGAAAACAAGGTCATATATAATGAAAAACAAGGTAAAGTAGAATAGATTATTAAAGACAAAGATATATGAAGATATTAAATGACAAGTAGGTCACCGAGACACTAATTATGAATAAATAAGTACCTGGGAATGGGATTAGTAACTGGAATTTTACTTAAAGTCGTGGCTTATTTCTTATTATTACTATGATTTATTTCTAACTCGGGTTGATCTGTGATACATACCATTAGGTTTGATTGTACTGATACTACACTTACTATATCTGATTCCATGGATATATCTATGGTGTATGTCAATTGGAGTTTCTATAGTAGTGGCGGTGATCATTCTTCTACAGCTTCTTCCCTTTCGATCTTGGGTGGATATTGGGTGATTCCCTACTACTTATATTGTGCTCTTATATCTGTTTAGGATAGTTTTTGGGAGAGTCACTTCTAATTATTTTTTGTCTTATGTTTTTGTATCAAATATACTTAACTACTGGAGTATAAATAAATTTTATATAAGAATGTTTTTTATCAAGAATTATTTGATCATCATATGAAATTAATTATTTGATAGTAAGGGTTCTCCTATGTAAGGTAGAGTGAGGTGCCCCCATGATTTGTTTCTTGTGTCATGACAATATGGTTTAGATTCTAGGTTATCGGTCTTTTAGTACCTAATAAAATGTTGAGTAGAGTCTTACAGCCTGATGTGCTGATGCCCAAATCAAATTTGTAAGAGGCTACGAGGAATCTAGGAAGTAGTTTCACTTTCTTCACTCCTATCGTGCCATCTTTGTTGTCTCCGTAGGTCGAGTCCAATTGATATATAGAAGACTCCAATTGGTATCTCAACCCTCACAATTGGGACTAGTTGGACCCAATTGGTATCCCTTGATGTAAAAATGGTTATAATAGGATATTCCAGCCCATAGAGGCCAATAAGAAGCATAGTGAGTTGATTTGATATATTTTTCTTGATGTGGTGCAATTGATTGTTCTAAGGCAATAATGTGTAGTAATGTTTTTTATGGATTGTGCTAAGTGTACTATATTGTGACTTACCGTGTTATGGGTAAATCCCTTAAGCGTAAATGATGTTATATCTTTTGATTAAAAGTGTGCGGCCAAGGGGCCTGTACATCATGAGGACCGGGTGTGATCTTGAGGTGTATCGTTATTCTACGACTTAGGACTTGTACCATCTATTTTTTATTTAGAGTATTCATTAATTTCTATATGAATCCTGACAAACTACCTAGGTGTCTATCTATTTTAAGGGTGGGAAAAACATCTTGGAGTAGCTAATTAGGTGAGTAAGAGACGAAGGATATTGTTATACTTGCTTGAATGGTAGCTTTGAATAGAATTTGTGAAGGCTCAGGATAGTAAAATGAGTTTTCAGGTTGAGATTTCATGTAGAACAAAAGGTAATAAGCAACAAAAGTGTTTATGGGATGGTATTCTATGCAACAAGGGCTTGGAACTATTGTTGTGGACATTTGTCACTACAGTGTTACCGCTATAGTGGTTCCAGACAATGAGTAGCCAATAATTGTCCCCTACTTTATGATTTTACAAACACTGTAAAAGTGATCCTTCACAATAAGTAAAGGTAGAAATTGATCCCCAAGCATATAATATGGTAAAGTGATTGTTATTGAAGTACAGTTGTAATGAATTTATTAAAAGTGCAAGGAAAATAAAAGAGTACTTATTTGTTACAAGCCCCAAATAGGGCCAACCCATGAGTATTTCAAGAAATAGGGGCATAAAATAGTGGCACACAATATTAAAAAAATAGATAATGACAATAATAAAAGGAAAGAGAAAGAAGAAGCTAGTAACATAGACAACAACAAAGAAAACATGGTTTAGAAAAATCAAGTTCGAATAGGGCAAAAAAACAATACTCAAATAATAGATAGTAGCAACAATCAATAGCAGGAATAATGGAAACAATTGGGGAAAAAATAAGGATAAAACTTCCAACTACAATAGTAGGTTCAGTAGCAGCCAAGGTTTCAAGGTCAAATTCAAAAAGTGTATAGGCCAAGGTCTCCACAAACACAAAAGAATAGCTCTCAATAGAACCAACTACAACAAAAGGCAGGTATACACTTATCCTTAATAAGTTAAATCCCCAAGGTTGTAATAATTAGTCTAGAGTCCAGATTCAACCCCTTACCCACCCCCATAATATTATATGTGGTACAATGATTTATTCCCCGAAGTCATAACATACATAGAAGAAAAGACAATAAACAAAGCAAAAACATTATTGCTGAAATTTCTCAAATATAGATAAATAAAACAAAATACTGACATTTTTACTTATCCTCAAGAAGATATTATTGTTTGTAATGTCCTTACTAGGAGGACCTTAGGTATTAACACAATTCTCCATCATCCACACCCTAATAATTTTAATTTATTGGCTAATACTAAAGTTGAAAGAGGTATGGATAAAGTGAAAAAGAGAAACCTAGTAACTTATAGGACTTGTGAGAGGGTGTTCAAGTCATTATAAACATGAGATAAACTTGTTTGACCCTAAGCCCCTGTAACCACTCTAAATCCTTCTAATTAGACTAATCTGATTATATCTACTGGACCTACTCCTAAGGGTACTCATGGAGTTTAAGAGATGTGTGATCAAAGAGATAAAGTAGTTGAAACCAATGGTGATATTACTGATGAGATTAATGTAGCAACTCCACAAATAAGTACCGTGAGGCCCTTCAACAAAGATTAGTTATGAAATTTTAACAGCTCCTACAAGCACAATGGACAAAATTCAAAAACACCAAACAAAAAATCTATTTTGTGGTTTAGTATAAAGAGAAGAGACACCATCAAAACTATATAAGGAAAAGAGGAGATGAAGAACCAAGGAAATATTCAAAAGGGTCAATAAAAATTTGTTTGTCATTGATCAAACTAGCATAGATGTCGCTCCTGTACAAATTCTAGACAATTCAAAAGATGATTAATTTATTAATGAAATTATTTCTATTTATATTAGTGATGATTATAGATTTATCCATTTAGAGGATGAATTTTATAAGATACCAACTAGTGTGAAGAGCATTTGAAGATGAAGAAACCAGTAAAGATCTTATTAAAGGTTTTGTTTCTATATTTGGCAAAATATTATATGGAGAAATTACCGAACAACTGGAATAAATAAGTTATCTCGAGAGTTTAAAAGAAGAAGAACAAAATAACCAAACAATACCTATAAGCAATTGTGCTACTGCTACTATTGTTGCTGGTAGAATCAAAACAAGGTCAAAATCATAAGGTCTTAATGAGTAATTGTTTATGTAGGAATATTAGGGGTATTAATACTCAAGGTCTCTATAAATACTTCAAAAACTCAAGGATATTTTTTTCTTGGAAGTATTTATACATCCAAGTGTTATATTTTACCCATATTTTAGCTTATTTTTTAGAATAAGTGTGTTTAGTTTTTTGTGCTTTGTGTTATATTTATATGGATGAACTAAAAATGTGCTTAGCATGTTTTAGGCTAAAATGCCGCTATTAGTCTACAAAAAAGATAGGTTAAGAGTTTATAGGAATGATATATAATATGAGAGAAATCTTGTAGCTAAAGAAGCCTTTGAGCCATGAAACTATTTTTAATGGGGAAAGATCCATGCCGCATAGCCCATACATTCATGTTGGAGGGAACAACATTTAGCTGCCTGCCACACATTGACCTACATATTGCAGAGCAATATCTTTGTTGGTATTTCATCAAAATTTTGTCCAATCCTAATGGATTATGTTTTAATGTAGTCCACAACTATAAAAACCCTAACGATGATGTACAGTGATTTACTTCAGATTTTTGGGAGAAAAATAGAAAGCACGGGGTCTTTTATGATGGTTTTTCATCTTGTAAATCAACTACTCATTACTTTGGAACGATTAACATTAATTTTGGTATATTATTATTGTATTACCCGTGCTTTTTCTTACCTTTAAAATCATCTTAAGGATGTTAGAACCTACTTTGAAAGAGTAATTCATTCTTATAAATAAGGTATTTCCATAATTTTTACTTCCTATCAAATGGTAAATTGAATAAGCTTTCCATAAATATATAATTAGCCAAAATTCAACACCCGGGCGAAGAGTTAGAGCCTTTTTAGTGAGACAGTGCTTAACCTGAGCCTTCAGCGCATCGTAGAGATAGGTCAAATGAAAATTTTCAAATTCCAGTATTAGTCCATGATACTGGTGCATCGCACTAAACTTCCAGGTCGTATACAAGGTGACAACGTAATAGATCCACATCACACCACCGTGCAGTTTTCCAATTGTCAATTTTCCAGTGACACAGCGCGATAGCTTCGCGTCGTTCCAAAGGCTCAACTCAGGAAATTTTACTAAAAATCTAATGACGTGCCCAGGGTTAAAAGGTTCTACTTCCTACCCCTATATAATTTATTTAACACATGATTCAGCCACTTTTCACCCCAAAAAATATTAGTTTCTGTCAAGAACTCAAGCTAGAGTTTTCATTGAAGGTCTAATTTAAAGAAGGTTTCACCATCAATCTTCACGAAATCATGAACTAAGGTATGCATATTTTTCATTCATGGACCACTTTCATCCATGAAGTCTAAGAATCCCTTTTTCTAAACTCATGTTATGGATTTTCTGTATGTTTTCATATTTTGGTTGCTCATGTTTATGTTTGATAGATGTGAAATTGGATTCTACTACATGATTGTTGATAGTTTCTATGTGGTTTTAATTACTATAGCCATAGATTCATGCAAACCTAAGATTTAAACCGTTGAATGATGAAATTAGAATTGAATAATGATGTTTTTATGTACCATGCCTGTCATATGTTTGATTAAATGCCTAGATGAAGGAATATTGTCTAACTAGCATGATATCATGAAATCCCCATGTATACATAAGATCATACCTATTACATGTTTGAGGAAATTCTCCTATGAAGGTAGTATATATTATGATGATAGACAAGTCTTCAAGTAAATCATGCTATGTCAGTTTCCTTCTATCAAGTCCTAGGGGTACTTGTACCCAAAATATTAGTTGTGTGCCTAGAGCCATCTCATATTTTTCATGATTCTATTAGTCAAGCTATGAACTCTTAGACTTCAGATAGACTTATGACTCAGGGAAAATCTCTATAATGTCATGACTCAGTTAGTTGTCAGATATCAGTAGTATTCCATCAGCCACGGAAATTCAGTAACTCAGTCCATGCTTAGTTTAGTTCAGTAAATCATGTTGAGTGTCCATTCAGATGGGAGTAAGAATTAGCACTGAGTGAACCCGAGGATGGGGACTCACCTATTATATGAAGGTGTGATTCCTAGAAGCAATCTTTGCATTTCAGAACTATGTAGCCAGTATAGGTTGAGACATCATAGCCTTCTATTTGAGGGTAAATGAGGTGGCTCAACCTATTATGTGAGGGTTCCCACCATTCTCGCTAGAGTTACCTATTATATGAGAGTTACTCACATGTTTTCCTTACCAGTGGCGCGTTATTGACACCCTTCCAATTAGGGCATAGATTAGACCCCAACTCAGCTATAATAGCATATTTCGGGCATGTCAGATAAATACTACTTCCCATAGTTTCATGTTATTGAATCAGGATTGTTAGATACAGTCAATAAGCATCAGTAATAGAACTCAGATTATTTGATATATTTTAGGACTGTCAGATACGATTAACTCAGATACAGTACAGAACTCAGATAGATCCATCAGATTTAGGACTGTCAGCTACAATTACCCACATTATTAGGTATACTCAGATATAATAACCTATGTTATCAGCATTATTCATATATTGTCCTTCATGTTATCAATCATATCAGTTACTAGAATGTCACGTTATCAGTATACAGACTCAGAAGACATGAAATCATGTTGTCAGTTATAGTTTCGTGTTTATGCATATATTCTCACATTCATGTTAGACAGTCAGCTAGCATTATTCATTCATGTGAACCATCGCATATAGCCTACCTCATATGTATACTCAGTACATATCTACTAACGTATTCGTGCTATGGTGCTTTCTTTCTGAGTTACTCCATAGGTTCAGAGACACGAGTTCCAGATCAACAGTAGATTCCAGTTTCAGCAGTCAGAGTAGAAGTAACTCCTCATCCTTCGAGGACACAACGTTTGTTTTTAGTATCTCATTGATTAGATTATTTGTTGGATTTAGTTGGGGACATGTCCTATCAAATCCTTAATTAGATTCTTCAGACAGTAGAATCTTCCAGACTAGATGCAGATTAGATACAAACTATCATGTTTTAGACTTCAATTTTGTTTTGGGTATTCTATTACCCCACATAAATATTATGATATTTATTTATGTTTATTATGTTATCTTATGGCCTTTCAGTGCATGTTTCCTTATTATTATGTTATCTTATACAGTATCTAGGTACAAAAATCAGTCATGGGTTAGCTTGTTGTCCTTTGGGGTCATGCATATCTTGTAGCATTTCGGTTCAGCAAATCGTGTCGTTACAAACTTGTTATCAGAGCCTAAGGTTTAATAGAGTCCTAGGAAGTTTGAAAGCCGCATCTAGTAGATTCTTTTATATGGGTGTGTTGCATGCCACATTTATGTTAAAGAGGCTATGATATGTTTTAAGAACAGTTTCCCTACTTTTAGTATTTATGTCGTGCCTGTGAGCATAATCACAAGTCAGTCTCTTAGTCTAATCCGCTTCTTCTCTTAATTTCAGAAGATGCCTCCTAAGTGAAGAAATTAGTCATCCCCTCATCCTAAAGAACCTTTGGGCGATCATGTTTATCATGCAAAGTTAAGGACCGCATTTACCACTACTGCTCAATCAATCACTGCTCCTAATTAATGGACAATAGTTGTTCCAGCCGACCAAGTGGCCAACTTAGCTACAACAATTATTCGGGACTTTTATTGAATGAATCCTCCAACCTTATTTGGGTCTAAGGTAGATGAAGACCCTTAGGAATTCTTAGATAAAGTTCAGAAAGTGACAAACGCCATGGTTGTGGCTACTGTTGAAAAGGCTGAGCTAGCTGCATATTAGTTGTAGGATGTTGCTCATGCTTGGTTAAAATAGTGGACGTCCGAAAGATCAGAGAATACAGGTCCTATAGAGTGGGAGGAGTTTTCATTGCTTTCTTAGACAGATTCTTTCCCACAGATCTTACAGAAGCTAAGGCACTAGATTTCATCAAACTCAAGAAGGGAAATATGATAGTGAAAGAGTATTCTTTTAAGTTTACTCAATTAGCCAGGTATACCCCTTATATGGTTGCAGACAGTAGATCTAAGATGAGTAAGTTTGCTTCAGGGGTGAACGACAGCATGGTTAATGAGTGCAGATACACCATGATGAATAATGACATGACCTTACTTAGACTTATAATCCATGCTTAGCAGATAGAGGAGCAGAATATTAAGTAGAGGGAGAAACAAAATAAGAAAGCGAAGACAGGTAGTTTTAACTTCGCTCAGCCTAAGTAAGAAGGAGGAAACCATTTCTAGTTTCATCCTAAGTCATAAATTCCAACTCCCTCTACAGTCAGTGCTCCAGTTCCTAAGTTCATAAAGGGTAACAAAGATAGAGCGCCAGGCTCTAAGACCCAGAGCAGTGTTAGCATTGCTTACATCTATCCTCTTTGCCAAACTTGCAGTAAGCACCATCAATGCATATGTAGAGCAGGTAGTGGCATTTTTTTGGTTGTGGAAAGTCAGGCCATAAAGTTAGATACTATCCACAATAGGGTCCTTAGGGTCAACAGAATGGCTCTTCAGCTCAGTCCGATCGCCCAAATAAGCAGGGTGCCACTTCTACTACTACTAGTGGGCAATGTCCAAATTAACTCAATGCTCTTCAAACTTTACACAATCAGGAAAGTTCTCCTGATGTAGTTACTAGTATGTTACAGATATTTCTTATGCATATTTACGATTTGTTAGATCCAGGAGCTTCCTTGTCTTTTGATACTCCTTATATAGCAGTTGATTTAAAAATCAGTCTCGAAATTCTAGCAGAGCCCTTTGCAGTTTCTAACCAAGTGGGTTAAACCATCATAGCCCAGCGAGTATTAAGGAACTTCCCAATTATGATATTTCAGAATATCACTTCAGCAAACTTAGTCGATATAGAGATAACTGATTTTGATATCATTCTCAGCATGGATTGGCTTCATTCCTGCTATGCCACAGTCGACTATAGAAACAAAATAGTTCAGTTTTAGTTTCTAAATAAACCCCGTCATATAGTGGAAGGGTAGTGTATCTGCTTTCAGGGGCCAACTTATTTCCTACCTTCGGGCAAGGAAATTAATATCTAAGGGATGTGTTTATTATCTAGTTTATGTTAGAGATTCCAGTTCTAAGGCTCCCTATCTTGAATCAGTCCCAGTAGTGAATGAATATTCAGATGTCTTTCCCAAAGACCTTCCAGGAATTTCTCTCGAAAGGGAAATATACTTCGGTATTGATCTTCTTTCAAACACTCATCCTATCTTTATTCTGCCATACATAATTGCTCCAGTAGATCTCAAGGAACTAAAAGAACAGTTGAAGGATCTCTTAGATTAGGGATTCATCAAACCTAGTGTTTCCCCATGGGGCGCACCAATCGTATTCGTGTGGAAGAAAGATGGTTCACTTAGAATGTGTATAGAGTACCGTTAACTCAATAACATTACGATGAAGGACAAGTATCCTCTTCCCAGAATCAATGAATGATTTGACTAACTTCAAGGTGCCAGTTATTTCTCTAAGATAAACCTCAGATCCAGCTATCATCAGCTCAGAGTAATGTGACATTCCGAAGATAGCTTTCTGTATGTGGTATGGTCACCTTGAATTTCAAGTCATGTCATTTGGTCTTACCAATGTCCCAGCCGCTTTCATGGACTTGATTTACCGCGTGTTCAAAATGTACTTAGACATGTTCATCATAGTGTTCATAGATTATATTCTGGTCTATTCCCGCAATGAGGGTGATCATGAAGATCATCTCAGAACAGTACTTCAAACTTTGAAAAATCATAGTTATTCGCCAAATGCAGTAAGAGCAAATTTTGGCTAAGATCAGTAGTAATCCTTGGACATATTATTTCCGGAGATGGCATTAGACTAGTCTCTCAGAAGACCGACGTGGTAAAAAATTGGCCTTGCCCTGTCTTTCCATTAGATATCAAGAGTTTCTTGGGTTCGGATAGCTATTACAGATGGTTTGTTGATGGATTTTTTTCTATTGCATCCTCTATGTCTAGATTGACTCCAAAAAAAGTCAAGTTTTAGTGGTTAGATCTTTATGAGAAGAGTTTTCAGGAATTACAGACTCGACTCACCTTAGCTCCAGTTCTAGCTCTTCCAGATAGTTCAGATGGGTTAGCAGTATATTGTGATGCATCTATATTAGGTTTGGGTTATGTCCTCATACATCATGGTAAGGTCATAGCCTACGCCTCTAGACAGCTTAACCCTATGAGAGAAATTATCCTACTCATGATCTTGAGTTAACAGTCGTAGTCTTTGCCTTAAAGATTTGGAGGCATTATCTCTACAGAGTTCATGTAGACATCTTCATAGATCATAAGAGCCTTCAATATTTCTTTTCCCAAAATGATCTCAATCTTCATCAGATAAGGTGGTTAGAGCTCTTGAAAGATTATGACATGAGTGTCCTCTATCATTCGGACAAGGCCAATGTAGTGGCCAACGCTCTCAGAAGACTCTCTATGGGTAGTGTTTCTCATGTTGTTGATAGTAAGAAGAAGTTAGTCTAGGAAGTCCACCAGCTTTCCAGACTAGGAGTTCACTTAGTCAACTCTTCAAAGGGTGGTGTATATGTTCAGAGTAGTTCAGAATTATCTCTAGTTTTTGAGATAAAAGAAAGGAAAGATAAGAATCCTAGCCTTGTCAAGCTAAAAGAGTCAGTTCAGAATCAGAAAATAGAGGTTTTCTCCCAAGGGAGAGATGGTGTTCTTCATTGTCAGGGTCATCTCTGTGCTCCAGACATAGATGACTTAAGGTAGCAAATTCTTGCAGAAGCGCATGGTGCGCGTTACTCTATTTATCTAGGGGACACTAATATTTACCGTGATTTTCCATAAATCTATTGGTGGAGTAGGATGAAAAGTGATGTTGCAGAGTTTGTGGCTAAGTGCTCTATGTGTCAACAAGTTAAGATAGAGCATCATAAGCCTAGTGGTCGTATGCAGGACTTCAGTATTCCTACATAAAAGTGGGAAGTTGTGAACATAGACTTCGTGATGGGTTTGCCTCAAACTCATCATCAGCATGATTCATTCTGGGTCATTTTAGATGCAATGAACAAATTAGATCTTTTCCTTCTAGTTCATACCTCTTATTTAGCCGAGGATTATACCAACCTCCACATGCAGTATCTGGTTAGATTGTACGGTGTTCCATTCTATTATCTTAGATAGAGATACCCCGTTCTCCTCTCATTTTTAGAAAGCATTCCAAAAGGGTCCTGGCACCCAAGTTCATCTTAGTACAACCTTTCATCCTCAGACAAATGGTCAAGCAGAAAGGACCATTAAGACTTTGGAAGATGTGCTAACGGTATGTGCAATTGATTTCAAGGGATGTTGGGATGACCGCTTGCCTTTGATTGAGTTTGTATACAAAAAAAACTATCATTTCAGTATTAAGATGGCTCCATTCGAAGCTCTCTATGGTAGGGGATGTAGATCTCTGATTGGTTGGTTCAAAGTGATTGAGGCCTCAGTCATAGGGCCTGACTTGGTATTCGACTCCTTAGAGAAAGTTTAGTTAATTAGAGAAAGAATCTGGGCTGCTCAGAGATGATACAAGTCTTATGCAAATGTTCGTAGAACGAATCCCAAGTTTGAACGGAGTGAAGAGATTCGGCAAGAAGGGAAACCTCAGTCCCCAATATGTCAATCCCTTCAAGATTTTCAGTCCATTTAGGAAGGTAGCTTATGAGCTAAAATTACCTTCACATCTAGCCTCAGTTTATCCAGTCTTCCATGTCTCTTTGCTTAAGAAGTGTATAGGTGACCCATTAGTCGTAGTCCCTATCCAGAGCATAGATGTTCAGAATAGCCTCTCTTATGAAGAAATTTAAGTTAAAATCCTAGACTATCTGACCCGTAGATTGAGGAACAAAGAATTCCCTCTAGTTAAAGTTCTTTAACGAAATCAGTCCGTAGAGGGAGCTACTTGAGAAGCAGAACCAGATATGCACACAAAGTAACCTTACCTTTTTCCCGCCGACTCAGAGCAAGATCAAGGTAATAGTTCTCCTTAAGGTTACTTAGTTTCATGATTATTGTGCATCACTAACTTAGTATACCATACTAATATTGGTATCAAGTACCACCGTATATTCAGACATGCATTCATGTATCAGATAAGTTATATAGTGATGCATCAGACATGCATTCTCATTGTGAGAAAACTTAGTTCTTCAGAACTCTTAGTTATGCATTTATGAATTAGTCATGCATATATCAAATATGTATGTTCAGTATGTTATGTTTAGCTTGTCAGTCTGGTCCGTCATGAGATCATGTTCCAGTTATTCATGTTTAGTTCATTGTTTCCCCTCTCAGTTAGTATCATTCGAGGACAAATGGTCTTAAGGGGGAGATATTGTAATACCTGTGCTTTTTCTTAGCTCGAAAAGCATCTCAAGAGTGTTATAACTTTCTGTGAAATAAGAATTCACTCCTATATATGTGTTATTTCCATAATTTTCACTTCTTATCACCCGGACAAAGAGTTAGAGCCTTTTTAGTGAGACAGTGTTTGACCTGAGCCTTCAGCGTATCGTGGAGATAGCTCAAATGGCAATTGTTAAATTCCAATGTTGCTCTGCGATACTGGCACATCACGCCAAAATTCCAGGTCGTAGAAAAGCTGGAAACATTATAGCTCCACATTTCGCCACCGTGCAATTTCCCATTTGTCAATTTCTAGTGACACAACGAGATAGCACCGCGCCGCGCCAAGGGCCTTACATGGGAAATTTTACTAAAAATTTAATGACGTGTCTAGGGTAAAAAGGGTCAACTTCCTACCCCTATATAATTCCTTTAATATGTGATTCATCAATTTTTTACCCAAGAAAATATTAGTTTCTCTCAAGAACTCAAGCTAGGATTTTCATAGAAGGTCTAATTTCAAGAAGGTTTCACCATCAATCTTCACGATATCACTAACTAAAGTATCCATAGTGTTCATTCATGGACTCCTTTCATCCATGAAGTCCAAGAATCCCTTTTCTAAACTCAAGTTATGGATTTTCTATTTGTTTTTATGTTTTGGCTGCTCATGTTCATGTTTGATACTTGTGAAATTAGATTCTAATCCATGATTGTTGATAGTTTCTATGTGGGTTTAATTACTATAGCCATAGATTAATGCAACCCTAAGATTTAAGCCCTTGAGTAATGAAATTAGAATTGAATATTAATGTTTACATATACCATACCTGTCATATGTTTGATTAAATGCCGAGATGAAAGAATATTGTCTAACTAGCATGATATCATGAAATCCCCATATATGCACAAGATCATGCCCATTACATGTTTGATAAAATGCTCCTATGAAGGTAGTATGTATTATGATGATAGTCAAGTCTTCAAGTAAATCATACTATGTCAGTTTCCTTCTATCGAGTCCTGGGGGTACTTGTACCCAAAATATTAGCTGTGTTCCTAGAGCCATCTCATGTTTTTCAAGATACTCTAAGCCAAGCTATGAACTCTTAGACTTCAAATAGTATTATGACTTAGGAAAAATATCCATGATCTCATGACTTAGTTAGTTTTTAGATATCAATAGTATTTCGTCAGCCACGTAAATTCAGTAACTCAGTCCATGCTTAGTTCAGTTCAGTAAATTATGTAAAGTGTCAATTTAGATGGGAGTAAGAATTAGCACCGACTGAACCTAAGGTTGGGGACTCACTTGTTATACGAGGGTGTGATTCCTAGAAGCAATTCTTGTATTCCAGAACTGTGTAGTCAGCATAGGTTGAGACATCATAGCCTTCTATATAAGGGTAGATCAGGACGGTCTGCTATAGTCATCCACATTATCAGTTATACTAAGATACAGTCACCCATGTTTTTAGCATTATTAATATATAGTCCTTCATGTTATTAGTTATATTAGTTACTATTATGTCACGTTATCTGTATACAGACTCAGAAATTATAAAATCACATTGTCAGTTACAGCTACATATTTATGCATGTATTCTCACATTTATGTTAGACATTCAGTTAGTATTATTCATGTATGTGAACCATCGCATATAGCCTACCTCATATGTATACTCAGTACATATATACTGATGTATTCGCGCTATGGTACTTTCTTTTTATGTTACACCATAGGTTCAGAGACACGAGTTCTAGATCTGCAGTAGATTCCAAATTCAATAGTTAGAGTAGAAGTGAGTCCTCATCCTTCGAGGACATAATGATATTTTTAGTATCTCATTGATTTTGTTATTAGTTGGATTTAGTTGGGGACATGTCCCATCAACTCCTTATTCAAATTTTTCAGATAGTAGAGGCTTCCAGAGTAGATGCAGACTAGGCACAGACTATCATGTTTTAGACTTTAGTTTTGTTTTGGGTATTCTATTTTCCCCACACAGATGTTACGTTATTCAGTTATGTTCATGATCGAACCTTATGGCCTTTCAGTGCATGTTTCCACATTATTATGTTATCTTATGCTATATATAGGTATAGATATCAGTCATTGGTTAGATTGTGGTCCTTTGGGATCATAAGCACTGTGTAGCATTCCGGTTCAACAAATCGGGTCGTTATAATTATTTATTATGAGTAGCTAAATACCCTTATTGTAGTGTTATAGTTATGATAATACTTATTTAACACTCTTCACCAAGTATAGTGGATAGTTTCAAGTATTTTTACCCAGCAAGACTATGGTGAATTCCTCATGGAATGAGATAGAGGTTCACTTCTAAGTGTTATAAATAAGTACGAGTTTTGATTTATGTAATGAAAATAATGTGAAGAAAGTAAATAGGGGGTTTGTAATAACAAGTTCAGATTTATTAGATAATTTGTAAGCAAATTACGAATGAGGTTGTTAAGACTTGTAATTAGTAAAACTGAGAGTACTTGAGGTCATGCTTTCATAAGATTGATTTCATGAATGGGTGAGTGACACCTCTATATTTAAAAGTAATTATGATTAGTCCACGTTAAAGTATAAACACTAATCTATTGATATATTATCTAATCTTGTCTGTGTTTGTTTTGAACACTCATAAATCAACAACAACAAGCAACCTATTACCTCAATGTAAGTGATCTATTTCTTGCATCGCTACTACTTGAGTTAGAAAGTTAAGTCTTGTTACCCAAATATTATCACTCTCGCCTTCCCTTTCAAGCAAAGAAATAGATCCAAGGATAGATTAAGTTTGCAACCTAACCTAGAAATTAATATAGAAATATTAGGCTAAAATTAAATAAACAAAAAAATACTTGAGTAGAAACGATTACCCGCACAGTAATCAACAGTCACATATACATGACCCTAAGTATAGGAATTTAGGAACTCAGTGCGAAGAAAGAAAATGATATATCGAATTCTTCTTCAATATGATCCATATATTCAATAACTTTGAGAAAATAAATCAAAATTTACAACTTAAAGATCTAAATTCTAATAGTAGAATATCAAATGCAAGCATATAATATCAAAAAATGACTATAATTAGGGGTTTCAAAGACAAAAAAGCTTATATAGCATATGGAAAACAAGCCACTAAATTATAGAATTTCCATTGCTTGACACATCAGATGGGTAGGATCCATCGTTGAGTGGATTGGTGATGCATCAATTTGCATTGTGCTCACATATTTGTCATATTATTAGGCTCCTCTGGGTTGGCTGCTATTTCTTTTAGCATTGCACATTCTGGCGATCCAATTGATCTGGCCATGCATCAAAATGCCATTTTTTCATTACTATTTTGTTCAATTTCCCATAGCCCATTTGGTAAAATTGGCGATGGAGGCTCAAGTTTGGTAATTTGTTGTTCACTTCATTGATGCACCGAAGTGAATTTTTAATATACTTATGCAATATTTTGCTTCAATCTTTCATATTTTTCCTTTTTTTGTCCCATTGTGCTATTTTGATGACTTTATGCCATCACCCTATAATTAAACTCAAGAAACATTAAAAACGTTTCAATTTTGCATTGAGGACATGCTTTTCTTCCTATTTTAGGGAAAAAATGTCGCAATTTGCCAACTCAATAACATCCCTAACTTAAATCTTTACTCCACATGGAGTAAACCAATCCACAAATAATGAAACATCTATGTATAAAGATAATAAAACATGGGTGCTTAGACACATACATCTTTTGAGAAAATATTATGCCCTAATGATTTAGAACACCAAGCTTTGCCTATCACGCTCTCAATTTGTCAACTAAAAGCATCGTACATTGGTGTAATGAATTGATTTTTTATTAGTAATATGAAATATTTATTTTTTTATGATTTGATAATTTTACCCCTCATCGTGGTTGCACTATGGTAATTCTAGAGTGTGGGAATATTTAGCATCATTACCAATGTATTTCAGTGTGGTTTATGTGAGATTGTGGTATTTGATGGTCTGAAAGGTTTATAAGTTGACTTCAATCAACATGTTTTTATCTATGTGTCCTATGGAAAAACGAAAAATGCCAACAGTTCAAGAAAATTAAATTTAGGTTGGTAACATGGTTGACTTAGCTTTATAACTTTTATATCTTATTTTGATCCTTTCTTCAAAATATTGTGAATTTGGTTTTGAGGGTTAACTTTGTTAATATGACATTTTTTTTGAAAATATTATACTACCAATGAGTCTGGAGCATCAAATTTAGAAGGGTAGAATAGTTCGTTTGTGTACATAAAATTTCCACTGAATCTCAAGTGATCCGCGGAGACTTGAAAGTCTCCAATTAGTGCACCACTCTGCTGGTGCACTCTCTTAAGTGATGCTTTGGTCACTTAAGAGACTTTGCTTGACAACAAAATGTCTCCTAAGAGACACCAAGATCACTTAAGTGTTATCATCTTAAGTGATGGCCTAGACATTGGCATACCAAAAGCCTGTCGCTTAAGCGAAAACCAAGCAACGTATGTGATGAGGGGGCTTCCCTTAAACAATGCTTGCTCGCTTAAATGATAGCCACATAAGTATCTCGATAGTCTCTTAGGCGATGCTTGGGGAATTTTATTTTCCAATATTTTAGATTTTTTATCATGATCCAAACTCGAGCCTAGCCGTTATGGGAAATCTCAAGCCCACATGTGTCAGAGACAATGCCCTTAGACTTACCTTAAGATAACATAAATATAAACAACAAAAGAAAACAAAATTAATTATAGATAAATGAAACCCAAAGAAAATGTAAAGAGTCAAAACAAGATATCAATGACATCCTAATCCTATCCATGAAAGCCTCTAAATTGAGAGTACTAATTAAGTTGGGGCATATCTCTAACTATGACAAAAAGAATCTAAAGTACTACGATAATAAGGAATCAATGAAATAATAGGGCCTTCCAAAATATGGAGGCTCACCACTTCACAACTGATCAATAGACGAACTCAACCATCAAACGCTACAAAGGAGCAGTACAAAAGTCCTCCAAACCTACATCATTAAAATATGCAGAATCTAGGGAGGATCAGTGGGGCAAGCAGTGGCTTGTAACTTAAGTGATAGGGATAAAATAAATCATATATCAAACTCCAGGCATAAATCATATGCATAACATTTATACATATATATAGGATGCCAGGATAGAGATAAGGTTCAACTATCATGATAGTTTAAAACATTAGATTGAACTATGTAGCTTGCTCTACCCTAATAACACCCATGGGATATGTGAGTCTGACCTCTCCTGTTCGAAGGGATCCAGTCCATATTAGATGCATGTATCAAGGAAAGGCTAAAGACATCTTGGTGATAGAGATCCAAAATGTAATGTGTATCTAGAAACATCGTCATATAGACCCCCAACATCAGCAACATGGTTTCAGCTTTTGTCCCCATAGACCACACCTTTATCGTGAGCTACACAGTTCCCTTTAAGCCCAAATTAAAATAGTTTACGCATAAACAAATCATTAATCAATGAGTATTTACTAAAGCATTTACCATCTTGGTATATTCACACCAATATCCTTGAAAGCTAATTCAATTAAGCCAAAATAGTGCGTTTGTGCATTATAATCCCAAGATCTATTAAAATCCATAACCATGGCCATAAAGGGCATTCTAAATATATTCATCCATTAATGCAATGTAATACTTTCAAAGGATAAATTAAATTATGTAAAACTGTATATTCAAAAACAAGTTTACAATGTGAGTAAAGGTGAATGTCATTACCAACCCAAAAAATTCATCAATTTTGGTGAAATCTATGTCACCCATTTAAACCATAAGCAAAATGTAATTATGATGTCCCAAACCATCAATTAAAGAATGAATAGTCCATTTAAAACAAGAGAAAAGTAATTCAAGCAATAACAACCCAAAAACCTCAACCAAAATTCATACCCATCAATTTAAATGCATAAATATTGAGTCAATTTATGCCAAAATATGGAATAAAAGTTAAGAAATGAGAAACATGTCTTAAGAACCAAAGAATTTGAAGACAAATCAAAGTTTACAGCCTAGAGTAGTGATTTCTTGTAAAACCCTTAAAATTTCTTGGGTTGGGAGTTAAAGAATATACGTGTAGTGTTTGCTCTTGATATCTAAAGGGAAAAAGATCAACAAAGTGTTTTAATATTGCTTTAGGATTAAAGGCTGAAAAAAACCCTCACCCCAAGTGAACAAACAAAAACCTAGAAGAAATTAACATATAATCATGGAATTCTGCTATCGTGGAGGGTAGCCAGCATGCCACACTCTTATAGCAGAATCTATGTGTTGTGGCACGCACCCCAAATGCTCATTCTTGTTCCCAACATTGGAAAAAAGTTCTTAAGATATGAATTTTATTTCCCTCTTGTTGCAATTCTAATTCTTCTTGGATTCTGCTGTACTCTTTATATTATCAAGCTAAAAATTTCCTAACTTCTTATTCGGGGACGAATAATCTAAGGGGAGATAATATATTTCCCTAAAAACTTTTGATCATTTTTTTTGACCCTCTCATATGCGTAAGGTTAAATTTTTTCTTTCATTATGATGAGTGATGCTAAAAGGGTGTTTTATGAAATTTTGGAAATTTTGAAAGAGGTTCGAGGCTATTTTAGGACATCAAACGTATACCATTTCGAGTTCCATTACAAACTTATACCATGCATAGTTCAATGAAAGTTGAACAATTGAACCAAAAACATTCACATAGACATTTTATCAAACAAGGTGGGGCATAATGTTTCCAAAGCCAAAACCATGTACCAATTAACCGTTCTCATTCAACTAAATGTTCAAACCACCGTAATAATATGAAAACCATAAGTAAAAGACATAGAAAAACCATAACCCTACCATTATAACAAAAACCCCTAACATGTATTTTAAATACCAAAACTATACAAAATTTATGCAAAGAAAACAATTCATAAAATATGTCTTTAGTTGGAACTAAAAATGAGGGAAGAGTACATGCCTTATACAAGATGATTCATGGAGTGAACTTGACCCTTTTTGCCTCTAGATAAAAACTTGTAGAAACCCTAGCCTGCAATCTTCAAGAGAGAGTTTAGAGAGGATCTGAGACTATTTTAATCCATCCATGAGAGTTATGAGAGGATACAATGTGTTTTATAGCGTGTGGACATAAGGTTTGGGGGGTGGGAAATGTCTGGAATTCCCTTATCTTAAAAGGTGAAAAGCTACTCGTAGCAGGAAATGAATCATCCCCCTAAACTGTATCCTAGTGTATGAGTGGTACCCTAGTATCGTATTCCAGCACCAGCTTAGACCTCCATTCTGTCCAACATAAGACCACACAGGCCCAACTCGTATACTAAGATACGAGTAGTACCCTTGTAACCATAACTTGGTAAGAATCTACTAGACCACTCAATAGGCATCATACAATTTGGAATGATACCACTCTTACCCTATCATACGACAAGAAAGATGTTGCTCGTACCGTGGAAAGAATACAACTAAAACTCACTGTCTCACATACGAGAATGGGGACACTAAACCATATCATAGCTTGCAACTATTACCTATGAATCATATGTTGTCTAGAATGTTTAAAACTCAAGAAATATTACAAGGTCCAAAGTTTAAGGTGTTTCATTCTCCCCAACTTTGGATTATTTGTCCTCGAATGACTGGTAAAAGCAAGCACAACCACAAGTTAACCACTAATACATATCAAACTTCCCTTCAACCAAATTAGAAGACAAAGACATAAATTAAGGTATAAAGATCATCACATAGTCCTAGCAGGATTGACACCACAACACCTTTATCTTGACCTATAACTAAGTAAGAAAACAAATATACAAGGAATTATGCTCGTCCTTTAACAAAGTAAGAAAACAAAGATGTGATGAAGAAAACATACCTTACGCATGAATTTCTGAAATGAATAACCAACGCGGATACTTGGACTCCATGTACACTTCCACATCCCAAATAGGTTTCTCAAGTATTTCGTTCCACCATAGAACCTTCACGAAAGCCACACATTTTATTCGCAACCGATGAACTTGCCAATCCAAGATCCATATTGAGACCTCCTTAAAAAACAAAGATTCCAAGATACCAATGCCAACTAAAGAAACCAACAAACGAAGCACAAACCATACCTTACCTCAACATAAACACATGGAATAAAAAATAAAAGGAACTCATGCTAGAGAGCAAGTCCAATTCAATATAAGATTTCTCAGAGAAACATCATTATGAAAGCTTAAGTCTAGATATACACTACCTCCATGTTTAAACCTATCCAAAAGAAAAAAGAGTTATCTTGGGCCTGAGATATCTAATCCTTACATCCACCCAAAACACTATTTTCACCCCATAACTAAAGCCAAGCATCATGCCTTACGAAGCTCCTTAAGTAACCAACATCATAATTGGTATATCTATCAATATCAACATTCTAGATGGACTCTTATGTACCCGCGGTCTGGAATACCCTTGCATAGATTTAGTAGCCTAGATTATTTTACCACAAAGATTCTCACCGCCTATTCCTCTCATGACAACAACCTTACCTCACCCTCAAAAACCTTAGCTGTAGTAGTCACCCAAGAATCTTCCACAACTTCGGGACGTCTATCTCTCCTCTATTTGAAAATATCACTACACCTCTACAACCACTACCATCCTACCATAAGAAGTGTCATTAAGGTACTAAAGTACAAGAATAACTTATGCTACTCAAAGAGAGAACTCTGAAGTTAGACACGGTATAATAGGCATGAAATACTTCATAGCAACCACCTAGGTCATAAATAAAAATTCATCCTGATACAACACACCATAGTAAGAGTCCTTAGAACTGGACACCAAAAGAAACATGACTGAAAATATCATAGGCATTGTACAATAAGATCAAGATTCACATCCAGGGAATAAGACAAAGGGAAAATGTGAACCTTAGATATAAGCAGTATTAGAATACGTGCAACACTAGTAGAATATGCACCATGACCTTTCTTTGGTGTCCATCGCTAAACAAAGTTTAAGATTAACCATCGACCTCCACCGCACGCTAACTATAAGCATGATACATCGCTCTAAAAGGTATCACCAAACATGATCGCTAGGGATGCTTGGCTATCTTATACCTAAAACTTCCTCCATCCAAATGCTTCTTAGAGCCCAGCATAGTCATACAAACTCCATGCTCTAACCTATCTAGTGTCTAGACCCCCAATCCATTCGTTAAACCTGAACCCCCGGCCTGTAAGTCATAACTTTCCCACTCTTCCATTACCTAAGCCATCAACCTCACCCCTTTCACTCACTTCTTCCAACCTATGCATCTACCTCTATAATTCTTATATTGCTATACTGGATCTACCATCTTTCCTTCATCAACATTACGACCTAGGATTTACACTTAGTGTCTTTCAACCACCATGCACTACCTAACAAAATACCCTATAAAGAATATACAAATATAGTCCACCCTATAAGAAGGACACTCCAAATCTTTTATTTACCCACCCAAAACCTAAGAATTCCCAGGGAAAACCATCTTTCTTATGTCTGAAGGAATGAAAGCACTTTATACATACCTTTTCTATGAGTCTATAAAAATAATTGACTAAATCTGATAAACTTATAACTAACTTAATGTCTGAATACTGAATAACTTACTCTAATGTCTAATAAGCCTCTAAAACTAAATGACTGTGAGTTGATAGAACAGGCCCCAACTAACTCCAACTTACTACTAAACTGAGACATAAAATAAAATAAGCCTGTCCTCAAATTATGAGGACTCACTACTACTACTACTACTAAGGATCTAATAAGTCTAATAGTGAACCGAGAATTGAGCGTTAGAACCTATGATATAATACATCATAATACAAAAGAAAAGGTATGAGATCACTACTTAGAATGTACTGGTATGTTAAATAAGATAGGTTGATATACATGGTTTCATGAACAGAATTAATAATTAACAGAATATGTATGTAAAACATAGATTAAAAAATACAGAGCATGAAATCTGTACATACTGGGAATATGTGGAAATATGTAAATACTGAGTATGTAAGAAAATTTACAACTATGGAATATACATAAAAATTTATAGATACAGAGAATTCATGACCAAGTATATAAAATGAATTAAGTAAAATCTATAAAAAGAAATACTAAAATAACTGAATTATGTATGCTTTGGTCAAATAACACTAAGACAAAATAGCTGAACTGGAACTATAACTGAGACTGTATCTAAGACTATGGAAGATATCATCTAATCGACATTCCCCAATTTGAAGTAATCGAGGTCCAACCTGTAAACCTAATTGGAAGGATGTTAATACCATGGCATGGGTACTAACAGTAGCTCTGTGGATCCACTAAGGACTAAGGTTGTCAAGCCTGAACTGATGGGTGACCCATTCGAGATAGTCAAGCCTAGTCTAATGGGTAACTTCTTATATCCTACATTGGCTATGTAGTTGCAGAGTATAGGGACTACTATTAACAACTCTGCTAATATAACAGAGAAACCTTCATCCCTACACTCGTTCAATGCTAAATATTACTCCCTACTGAAAGACACTAAAATTCTAAACCGTTCCGAGTTTAACTAACTGATATTTGACTAATCTTATAATGCTCAAGGTATATTCTGAAAATTATTCTAAAATATACTGAGACAAGACTACATAAACAACTATGGTTTTAGGGTATTCAATACCCCCAAGACTCAAAAACAACAACGGTAAAATTACACTAAAGCTTGGGGGACAAAGCATGAAGGCTTTTATTAAATCAACCATTCTTGTAAGCATTTTATCAAACACTTGTATTTCATGATTTAAAACAATCATAGGAATGTCATGGAACTTATTGAAATATCATGAATTCAACATAGTAGTATTAAATCATAGTTTAATTCAGTAGATAATAATATTGAAACACAAAGGATTGAATAATAATAATAATTTCATTGAATCATTGTATAAAATCAATAGTACATGGAGATTCATGGGTGAAATCATAATTTAAAATCAATTAACTTTCAAAGATCAAAATTTATAATTTAAATAGGATACTTAGACTCCATGGATGAAAGCAATCCATGGATGAACAGCTAAAATTCTTGGGTTAATGAATTTAGTAGGATTGATGGAGAGTTCTTAAGATTTGACCTTGAATTTTAGAGTTAGGGTTCTTGTCCTTGAAGAAAGTTGATTTTAATTTTAGTAAATTAGGCAAAACTGAGAAAATAATGCTCTCTTAGGGTTAAATCCCGTGTTTAGGTGGATTTTGGGCCATGATAAAGACCAAATGGACCCTGTAATTTAAAATAACAAAATTAGAAAAATTCCCAATTTTCACCCTTGGCGCGACGCACCACTATTGTGCTAAGCCACAGAAAATGGAAGTGTTGGTAAATATCCTATGAGGTTTAGTTTCCCACAAAGTTGTCAGCCGTTCATACTATTTTTCATGTCTCCATGCTTAAGAAGAATATTGGAGATTCCGTTGTGGTAGATCCTACAAAGAGTGCTGATATTTATAATAGTCTTTCATTCAATGAGATTCCCGATGAGATCCTAGATTTTCTGATTCGTAGACTAAGAAACAAAGAGATTCCCTTGCTCAATGTTTTATGGCAGAACAAGCCAGTTAAGGGCGATACTTGGGATGCGATCCAAGTACCTGTACCTCTTTTTTGCGAGTTCAGATCGATATAAAGGTATTATTCTTCCTTAATTCAGCTCGTCTAATCTAAATTTCAGGCTATATATAGCTAGTCTTGCATAAGTTCTTGAAATTTCTAAGGTATTCGAGAGTAGAGAGAGATTTTGAGCCATTTAGCAAGTTGTTTTGGCTATGTGTACTATATTTTCTTGTGTTCCTAGTCTAACTAGTGACATTCAAGGAAGAATGTTTCCAAGGGGCAGATATTGTAAGACTTTGCAAACTTCCCTCATAGTCTAAGCCTTAAAGCATGTCAAGTGAAGTGTAATTCTGGCCCTAAAATATTGAGAAGATACTTCCCAAGTGATTAGAGTTTAAACCATATAGAAGTTAAGGTTGTTTTATAAGAGTAGTCAGAACTACCAAGGTGCAACAAGCGATCCGATGGACTATCGAGTATAAAATGGACCATCGCTTTGCCTGTCATAACCAAGGTATTAATTCCCTTTTATGGCTCAAGGGCGATGACCAGCACAACAGACCATCAAGGCTGTGATGGACCATTGCTGAGACCGCCGCCACTAAGGAAGTGTGGTTTTATCCTGGCCAACATGCGATGGATGTTTCGATGAACCATAAAGACTGTAATGGACCATCTCTATGACTGTCACATCGAGGTAGTGTATTCTATTTCTGATCATAATGCGACAAACCAACTGATGAACTGACAGGCTAGCAACGGATCATCACAGCCCCCATTCAGTATCTTTAACTCATTTTTAAAAGGATTTTTAGTATTTTCCCTCTTTTATCAACCAGATATATTCCAAATGAAGAAGGTGGCTTCATTCATTATCTAAAACACAAGAGAGCTAGGGTTTCTCCCTCAATGACAAATCTGAAACTCTTCTCCAAGAAATTCAAGAACTCATCATAGATTCTACAAATTGATTTGAGATTTGAGTTCCCCTAGTTCAAGGGTTGTACGAACCCTTGCTCAAGAGTTAGAAGATGATTTTAAAGCAATCTTGTTCATCAAATTTCATAATCTAAGGTATATGGGGTTTTGAACATGGGTAATCCTTTCACCCTTATTCCAAAAGGCTTTTTTAAACTACAATTTTCTGCAACTTATGAGATTTTACATGATATTGAATTAGGAGTTTTCACCCATTGTTATTGGTTGCAAGCTTTTGATGTTTTCCATGAATTGAGAGTCTAATGGCATGATTTTTACATATTTTCTTAAGAATTTGCCGTTGGGTGTATACCCCATCATTTTAATCCTTGAGAAGTTAATTGTTGAAATGTTTGAAATATTGAACTATATGGGTATGTTGAGATTATGAGCTAAATTTTTGTAAATTCCAGATTTCTATATGATTTATGAATCTATATGCTATCTAATATGCATTTGGATGAGTTTTAACTTGAGATTGAATTATAGGTCACTAAGCCCTACTTGAGACTTGCAATTTTATGAACTATTATGCTATAAGCACCCATGATTTGAGTATTTTTGAGTTTATTGAGTAATGTTTTGACCTAATGGTCATAGAGTTTTTAAATCTACTCTACCACATGAGATTATAGATTTGATTATTGGGTTCTTATGAACCATGAGATTATTTTCAAAGTGGATTTCTATTAGATGAGTGAGATAAATTAAAGAGAGTAGTATTTAGCACCGAGTTGGGTAAGTTACCATGGTTTTTTACCTCTAAACTACGTGCCACCATTTGTTTGATATTTTGGGCCTCAGGCCGAGATGATTGGGCCCGAGGTCGAGATAAGTGATCACTGAGTTGAGGTTATACTCCTTGGCAAGAGTATGATGCCACTCACAAATGTGAGGTTTCTTTCTTAGGAGGACAAGAGGTTGGGCTCCATGTAGCTCACATGGTTTATGTCGGTTAAGATAAACTCCCTAAACTTAAGTATTTTCCATTAAGATAGAATATTTTCTCTAAAACTTTGAGGAGAGGTATTTTCTAAAGTGAACGAATTGCTTTTGCGTACTTTCCAAAGAAGCAAGTAGTTTTCTCTACTAATACGAGATAATCACTGGTTTTTAAGCAAAAGATATATGATTCTGAGTTCCAAGTATTTGAGTTTAAATGTGTTATAATTCTTTAGAAATAAAGAAGTTTTACACTTTGTGAGACATATGCATGAGTTGAAAGTATTGTTTAAAGCTTCGTTCATCCTATAAGTAATGAGAATAAGAGAAGAGTGTAGAGTTTAAAGCTAAAGTATAATAACTCATGAGATTTGTGTTACATCGTTCATTCTACATGATTTATGAGCTTTACATTTTGACTTATTCAACCCATGTGAGTCATTCCCATTTGCATGCATAATTTGATTAAAGAGTATTGATATTGTTTTATGTAAATGGATACACCCCTATGTACTTAGTACATACCCAAGTGTTGATCCACATATACGTCTATGTGCTACATTGTCATATAATGCATGTTCAGGTGCTCATTCCCAGCCTTATCAATGATTTTCAAGTACCTTTGTCTGCATCTCACAAATGATGAGTCCTCATGGTTCGAGGACCTATCTTCAGAAATTTCAGTATTCGAGTGTTTATGTTATTACTTTAAGTTCAGTTTGATTCAGTTAAGGACCTGTCCCAACGGCTCTTAATTTCATGGAGTAGTAGAGGCTTTGTCAGACTAGTTATAAAACTCTGGTTATGTTGAGATTTCCAGTATTATGGTCGTTTAGACCGAGTATTACCTTTGTATCCTTAAGCACCATGTGACGTCCCAGGAGATAATTTTGGGTTATTACATATCTTGATAACAATCAAGAGTTATGTAGATAGGAAAAAGGTGATGGTGTTTGAGAACAGTGGTGAGGGTACTTTATGGTACCAAGGCAGGTTGTGTGTTCCTGATGTTGATGCATTGAGACAGAGGATTTTGGTCGAGATTCATGAATTGCACTAAGTTTTTTCTTTTAGTTTGACAAAAATATATCATGATCTCGAGGAGGTGTATTGGTTGAATGGTATAAAGAGGGATATGGCTAACTTTGTAGGCAAGTGCATAGTGTGACAATAAGTCAAATTTAAGCACATAAGGCCTTATGGGTTATATCAACAAATTAATTTACCCAAATGGAAATAGGAGGTGATTAATATTGATTTTGTTACTATTATTCCTAGATCTCAGAATCAATTCAATTTTATTTGGGTCATCGTGGATAGGATGAAAAATTTTTCTCACTTCTTGCAGGTGTGGAATAACTTTTGGGTGGAGTATTTTGCAACGTTGTATCTTCATTAGATAGTAAAGCTGCATGGGGTACCTATATTGCTTATCTCTGATCGTTGTACACATTTTTCATCTAACTTCTGGTAGTCTTTTCAAAATAGGTTGGGTACTAAGGTTAGTCTGAGTACTCTTTTTCATCTGCAGAAGGATGGAAAAGATAAAAGGACTTTTCATACATTAGAGGATATGCTTCGAGCATGTGTGATTAACTATGGTGGTAATTGGGTTGAGTATCTATCTCTCATAGAGTTTTCTTATAATAATAGATACCATTCTAGTATTGGGATGGTCCTTTTTGAGGAATTGTATGGTAGGAGGTGTAGATCTTCTATTGTGTGGTTCAAGGTTGGGAAGGCAGATATGTTTGTTTCAAATTTGGTTTATCAGGTTATGGAAAAAGTAAAGGTGATTTGGGATAGGCTTAATGATGGCCAAAGTCTCAAAAAGTCCTATGAGGATGTAAGTCGTAGAGACTTGGAGTTTGAGGTTAGGGATAAGGTATTCCTAGAGGTATCTCTATGAAGGGAGTTAGTGCCCAGTTTATTGGCCGTTATGCAATTTTGTGAACGGTTGGTAATGTAGCATATGAATTCTAGTTGCCTTCTAGATTGAGATCCATTTACCCAATATTTAACATCTTCATGTTGAGAAAGTACTTTAGTGGTCCTTCTTCGGTGGTTCTTTTGGACGTATTAGGTATCTCGAACTCTCTGTCTTATGAAGAGGTCCCGGCTAAGATATTGGATCGGGAGGTTCATCGATTAGGAACCAAGTATATGCCCTCGGTTAAGGTTCTATGGAAGAACCATAAGGTCGAAGAGGCTAGATGGGAAGTGGAGGAGGACATGAAGTTCAAGTATCCACATCTATTTTCTGTTCTTGGCATTAGTGCGGATGGCATGTTTTCTTCAACGTACTTATGTTTTCAAACATTGTTAAAGAAAATATTAATATCCTTGCATCTTTATTTTCTAAATTGGTTAAAGGTTAGATTGATATTTGATAATGGAAATAACTCTACATAATTCCCTTGCATCTTTGTAAAGGTAAGAGTAATGGTATACCTACCTTATTCTTCATGCAGGGACAAATGATCCTAGTAGGGGAGACAAACACCATGGGTTTGGGACCCTTAGAAAATTTTCCAGATGTCTGGATTTTGTACAACATACGATCGACAGGTACTAGTCGTATACTAAGGTACTAGTTGCATGCCTTGGTCGTATTCTGACCAGTGTTGGTTGGCGGGTTGGATTGGTTTCTGGAATAAGAATGATTCAGGTTGGTATGAGTCGTATGCTTTGATACAGGTCATTTGTTTTGGATTTTCCTTTACTTAATCTTAGACTTTGTAGCCTAACTAGTATTTGGGTATGATTGGATCACCATGAGCCGTAAGCTAGGGTAGAGTCATACCATACACTCGTATAGTGGAAAGTATTCAAACCTCTTGTTATTCTATTTGGCTAGGGGTACGAGTCAAGGGTACTAGTCGTATACTTGGGTACGACATGGCTTGGGTGAGTCATACCTTGAATAGTATTGGGTCCAAGGAGGCGGCCTAGGGTATAAGTGGAGCATAACACTTATATTGGAGGGTACGCTGGTGGTTAATTGTACCCCCTAACAGGAATTTTTTGCAGTTTAAAAGAGGGCAATCTTGATATTTCCCCACATAACCAAAAAAGGCCCCATGACTTTTAACACCCTTGGGTGGCTATTTTCCGTATTATTATATTCTTTAACACTTATAATACACTTTGTAATACTCTCAAAAGTTCTTGGACAAAGGAAGCTAGGGTTTTATCTTTAGGATTTATTTGGGGCTTGTGTTGGTGATTTCTCTCCATTATCTACTCAATTTAAGGCATGTACTCATTTCATCATTGTTAGTTCAAACTAAGGACATATTTTGTAAATTGTTTTCATGGCTTAATTGTAATATAGTTTTGGGTTTTTTAAATTAAATATTGGGGGTTTTTGTTATAATGGCTTGGTTATTGTTTTCCCATGTTTTAATTATGTATTGACATGTTTAAATGTTGGATTTGATACTTGATTACATGAGAATGGTTAATTACTAATAGTTTTTTTTTGGGAAATAGTATGCCCTCAATATGTTTGATAAAATACCTATGAGAATGCTTTTACTATATTGTTGGACTTTAATAGAACCATTGCATAGTACGGTGTAGTAATCAAACTCTAAATGGTTTAAATGATTTGGAATGGTTACATGAAATGATCTGGTGGTTATGGCTATGGTTAATTGAACTCCTTGTGGGGTACAATAGAATTCCTCAAGTAAACATGTTAATGAACAACTTGTGGGGTACATAGGAATCCCCCAAGCAAACAGAATAATGGAACACTTAAGGGGTACAGTGGACTACCCCAAGTTGGTTAATGGGTACACGGGAATCCCTTACCATGGCGACCATATATGATACTATTAGGTATAAGGGAATCCTATAAGTACACTATACATATGTATCTTAGAGAGTGAATGATACTTGGGAATTCCCTCATCTTATGGTATCCTCGGTTCATACGGTAGTATGCATTAGGGCTTGTTTAGGGGGTTACAGTGGACTCATGTAGCCTGTGGGTGATTAAGGATGGTTAAGATACACATACCCAGGTTAATGGTTTTAAATGCATGCTAAACCCTATCCCCTTTCTCGACAAGGTTATAAGTATATGTGTACATTTTATTTGCATATGGTTGGTCTACTTGTTTTTACTGGTTGGCTTTATTTTGTCCTTATCCTGAGTTCAAACTAGCATTCACCTGCTAATCCGTCTTTGGGCGGATGTATCCCCATGCGATGTAGGAACCGACCATTTTATTTCTTCTGCATGGTGATCAAATTTTAGGATCAACTCTTAAAATGAAAGGGGTGAGCTTACATCTTTCTGGAAGGCTCCATTTCATATTCATGGATTTTCTTTCAAACTGTGGTTTATTTATAAATATTGGTTTTGGCAATTGTTGGTGGCATGTCCCAACTAGATACTGGTTTTCTTTTGGTTAGAAAATTTTGTGGAACTACTATGGGTTGGCACGGGCGAGATCGGTATTGGTGTTAGCCATGGTATTGGCATTGGTATTGGGTCTGATACCGTTGGACGAAATTTCTCACTATACAATCCTTTTATGTTATGTTATGGAACTTGGTTTTGTTATTTATTTGGTTTGGGTTTACGGTTTGGTTATAGCTATTAGTTGGTTTGGGATGGTTGGACTCATTTTGGTCGGTCATAGTTATTGACCTATCTAGAGTCTAGATTTGGATAATTATACGTTATCTTGTTAATGTTTTGAATTCATCCAACTCAGGGTTGTGTTTAATGGTTGGGTTGGGTATTGGGGGTTGTCCCTGATCGTAGTTAGACGTGGGATGCCCATTATGAAAAGGCCCCTGGTCGGGTTGGGTCCAATTGGTATCAATATTTTAGGTTCTTGGTCAATTGGGAGTCCACAAAGATTTGTTGAGTAGAGTTATTTTAAGGGTGTGTAGCGTGACACACTAATAAGGGAGAGGCTACAAGGTATTTAGGAATGTTTCACTTTATTGGTATTCTGTTTCAAGCTACAATGTCTAAGGTTTTTTCTCATCCTTATTTTTTTGCTTTTCACATCATGTCTCGATGATCAAGAACACAAGGAAGCTCTTTTGTCCCATCTGAGGACAACGTGAAAGGGACACAGGGGATCCATATTAGGTCTAGGGTTCTAGTATCTGATATTTCTTGAGTTACACTGGTTGCTACTCATCCTCTTTAGGGTAAGGTGACGAATGCAAAATTTTGTCAATCGATTCCTACTATTAGTCAGTTGGTTGCGGCTCAGGCTGAGCAGGATGCATCTGGTATTTAATTTGTTGAGGCCACAAGGGTTGGACAATTTATGAAGAAGAATTCTCCAAATTTAAATGGTGTAAAGTCAGAGGAGGATCCATAGGGTTTCTTCTATGAAATAGTGAAAATATTCAGGGTGATGCAGACCACGAATATGTATGGGGTGAATTTTGTTGCTTATTAGCTTAAGGATGTTATGTACCAGTGGTACGAGAAGTGGGATAGGGATAGAGGTAATGTTAAGTAGTTGTTCTTATGGGAGACTTTTTAAAATGCTTTTCTGGATAACTTATTTCCATAAGAGCTGGGGAAATTAAAGGCGAAGGAATTCGTCAATCTGAGACAAGGGAAAATGTCAGTTAAGGAATATGCCTTGAAATTTCTTAAGCTATCAAAGTATTCTCCAGAATTGGTGTCTGATATGAGATCGAGGATAAGAAAGTTCGCTTCTGGACTATCTCAGGATTTGATCCTTGAAAGGAATACTTCATTACTGATCAAACATATAGATATGTCTAGTTTTGTAGTTGATATGATCTAGGTGGAGGAAGAAAAGAGAAAGCAGGTTGAATTTGGGGAAGCAAGAGTAAGATGTTTAGTTCTTCTGAACAAGGTGGTGGGCAACAGCAGGGCTGTCGGGACCGCAACAAGTGGCCAAGAAGAAGTGGGATTTCTAGTTCCTTCTCTTATACTAGTGATCCTTATCTGAAGCCTTCAGGTGATAGGCGACAACAGGGTGATGATTTTTGGTCATAAGGTGCAAAATCTTAGGCGAGAAAGGTACAATCATCTTCTTTATGCCCTCCTTTTAAATTTTGTAGTTATCTTCATAAGGGATTTTATGATGAAGAGAGGAAAAGGTGTTTTAAATATGGTCAGCTCGGCCATATGATCGAAACTATCCAGTTTTTAAGGGTACTTCGGGAGTAGTCAAAATTCCAATTGTTTCATCTTTTGATCCTGTGCCTACTGGTGCTATGTTAGTGTATACTCCTTTTTCTTGTGTCTATACTAGTTGAAATAGGTTATATGCTCTTCCATCTCGGTTGGAGTCAGAGGAATCTCGTGATGTTATGACTGGTACGTTACAGCTCTTTTCTCATAATGTGTATTGCTTGCTCAATCTGTGGTCCACTCTCTCTTATATGACCCTATATATGTCTGTATTTTTTGTTTTTTATCTCGAGGTTATTTAAGTCCTTTTTCTATTTCTACCCCTGTAGGTGACTATGACTTTTCTAAAAGGGTCTATAGGGGGTGTGTGGTATCTGTTTGTAGTAAGCATACTTTGTTGAATTTGTTTGAACATTAAATGGTGGATTTAATGTTATTATAGGGATGGATTGCTTATATTCTTGTTACATAACCATAGATTATCAGACCCATAAGGTTGGTTTTAGGTTCCCTGGTGAACCAGTTATTAAGTGGGAGAGTGGTTCCCTTGCTCCTAGAGGGAGGTTTGTTTCTAATCTAAGAGCTCGAAGATTAATCTCCAAAGGGTGTCTCTATCATTTGGTCTAGTTAAAGATTCTAACTCAAAAGGTCTTTCTTTACATTGGGTTCGGGTGCTCAATAAGTTTCCTGATGTTTTATTGAATGATCTTCCTAGCATTTCTCTGGATAGAGGGATTGAGTTAGGTATTGATTTGGTTTTAGACATTTATCCAATATTTATTCCTCTTTATAAAATGTCTCCAGCTAAGCTGAGGGAACTCAATGAGCAACTTATAGATCTTTTGTATAAAGGGTTTATTCGTCCTAGTGTATCTCCTTGGTGTGCACCTGCATTGTTTATGTGCAAGAAGGATAGTTCCCTTTGAAGGTGAATTCACTATAGGCATTTAAATAAGGTAATGGTCAAGAACAAGTATCTTATTCCAAGGACAAATAACTTTTTTGATCTATTGCAAGGTGCTAATTTCTTTTCTAAAATAGATCTTAGGTCAGGGTATAATCAGCTAAAGATTTGGGAGCAAGATATCCCTAAAACGGCTTTTCGTACTTTGTATGGACAATTTGAGTTCTTGGTGATGTCATTTGGCTGGACTAATGCCCCAGTCACATTTATAGATTTGATTAATAGAGTTTTCAGGGAGTTTTTGGATGTTTTTTTCATTGTGTTAATTGATGACATCCTGATATATTCTAAGAGTGAGATGGATCATGCTAATCACCTTCATGTTGTGTTGTAGATCTTCAAAACACAACAGTTGTATCCAAGTTCTCCAAGTGTGAGTTTTGGTTCAATTTTGTAACTTTCTTGGTCATATTATTTCTAGTGAGGGGATAATGGTGGATCATCAAAAGGTGGTTGTGGTTAAAATATGGCCTATACCCATGAATCCAACCGACATTCTAAGCTTCTTGGATTCGGCTGGGCATTATAGATGGTTTGTAGAGAATTTCTAGACAATAGATGCC
This sequence comes from Capsicum baccatum var. pendulum, assembly GCA_030864225.1. Classification (NCBI taxonomy): domain Eukaryota; kingdom Viridiplantae; phylum Streptophyta; class Magnoliopsida; order Solanales; family Solanaceae; genus Capsicum; species Capsicum baccatum. The sequence goes on along the minus strand of CM061556.1, from coordinate 71,586,601 downwards.
CTATTGACTATGTTGACTCAGAAAAAGGCAAAGTTTTCTTTGTCAGAAGCTTGTGAAGGTAGTTTCAAGAAGCTTAAGTATAAGCTAACTTCGACTCTAGTTTTTACTTTGCTTGAAGGTAATAAGGGGTTTGTAGTTTATTGTGATGCGTCCTGGGTGGGACTTGATTGTGCTTTGATTCTTCATGCTAAGGTGAATGTCTATGCTTCCCGACAATTGAAGGTGTATGAGAGGAATTATCCAACTTATGATTTGGAGCTTTTAGCGATGGTTTTTCTTTGAAAATCTTATGGCATTATTCTTATGGAAAGCACATGGATATCTTTTCTGATCATAAGAGTCTACTGTATGTGTTCACTTAGATAGAGCTAAATCTCAGGAAAAAAAGATGGTTGGAGCTTCTCAAGGACTATGATATGAGTCTTTACTACTACCCACATAAAGCTAACGTGATTCTTGATGCTTTTAGTAGGTTATGCATGGGAATTTTTTATCATAAGGAGAAAAGAAAGCGGGAATTGGTGAAGAAAATTCACCACTTTGCTAGTCTTAGAGTCTGCCTTCTAAATTCTGAGGATAGTGGTATGTTGGTACAAGAAATGGTTCAATCATCTCTTGGTGTAGAAATCAAGGAGAAGCAAATACTAGATCCTATATTGATGAACATCGAGAGTGATGTAGGTGGGCAAAAGGTGAAAGTCTTTGAGATTAGTGGTGATGGTACTTTATGGTACCAAGGGAGGTTGTGTGTTCCTGATGTCATTGGTTTGATGCAGAGGGTTTTGGATGAGATACATGAATCACACTACGTTGTTCATCATGGTTTGATAAAATTATATCATTAACTCTTGGTGGTGTATTGGAGGAAATGTATGAAGAGGGATATCGCTAACTTTGTAGCCAAGTGCATAGTATGACGACGAGTCAAAGTTGAGCACGTTAGGCCTGGTGGGTTATATCAAGAAGTTGATTTACCTGAATTAAATAGGAGGTAATCAATATGGATGTTGTTACAAGTCTTCATTGGTCTTGGAAAACTATCTGAGTTCCAAACTGTATCTAAACATCTAAGTCTAAGATCAGTCTTAGCTAATGAGTGATCTCTAAAACTAATAATGACAATACTCGACTGAATCTGAGATTGAGATCAAGCCTGTCTTCTGGGTGACCTCTAGATCTAATAATAAGCATCTGATTATGGGACCAAGACTACTTGACGGGATGGTACAGGAATCAATGGAACTATCTAAGTTCCTTACTTAGATCGATAACAGTATCTGATAGTCCTGATTCCTAATTTCTACTCAGAAGATTGATACTAAAACTGTAATGTGAATGTGGGAGGTAGTAACCTAACCGACATGCCCCTATACTGTACTAGTGGGGTCCAATCTTTTCCCTAATTGGAAGGGTGTCAATACTGTGCCATGGGTAGAGACCTCTACTATGGTCAAGCCTCTCTAATGGGTGACCCTAAACAGTAAATCAAGCCTAAGGCAATATAATAGTTAAGTATAGCCTTAATCTGATGGGTGACTCCTGTCCTGCACTGGTTACACAGTTCTGGAGTACAGGGATTGTTGCTAATGACTCTACCTTTATAATGATAAAAAACGCCATCCCTGCCCTTGCTCGGTGCTAGTTCGTACTCCCAACTAAAACACTCTAAGAAGATTAACTGCGCTGAACTAACTAACTGAACTAAACTGATTTTTAAACTGATTAACTGAGCAAATAATATTTTTCTTAGCTAAGCTAAGATGAATTCACCGAGTTTCATTCACTGACAAAAAAGCTACTTGAGATCTGAGGTCTGACTGCGAGTACTGAAACTACTGGGACTACTGAACTACTGATATTTCTGAGTTAATCTGAGTCATGTGACTAACTGAAATCTATGGAGCATAGCTTGACTGAGGATGTCTTGAACCATGACACTAGCTCTAGGCACACAACTATAGTTTTCGGGTACAAGTACCCCGAGGACTCGATGGAAGGAAACTGACACACATGACTAACTTGATCATATGAGTAGAGTCCATAATTAACAATATCATAAGTAATGATTTCATAATAATAATGATTCTCAACAAACTATCACATGATCGGGAATGCACACAACATGTATATACTTGCATGGCTTCAATAACATGGCCATTCCATATCACAATAATATCATGAGCATCTCATACAACATCATCAATTCAAGACAATAGCATGGGGATCACGTTAAACATAAACTTAGAACATGGAATAGTCATTTAGGACTTATTATGTCATAAATGCATGATTTATATTCCCTTACGTTTTTTCACAAACACCTTACATGCACATCTTAGGCATAGGTGGATTCATCAAGATTACAAATATTCTACCACCAATTTCATATATTTATACATTAAATGCCACCATATCCTCACACAAAATATACAAAGATCCTATCTTAGGAATCATCAAACTCCAAACACATGAACATCAACCACCAACAACATAATACATAATTTTGAAGATGATTCTTGAGCTACATAGGCGCCGCATATGCTATTGCCTATATTAACATAGGCGCCGCATATGATATCGCCTAAATTTACATAGGGTCCGCATATGATATCACCTATATCTACATAGGCCCCGCATATGCTATCGCCTATAGTTACATAGGCGCCGCATATTCTATCGCATATGCTTTCCAGTAGCCATGTGTGATTGGTTAGGTGACGCACTCTACTTTGCAAAGCCATAACTCCTAGCTCGGGTGTCAGATTTTTATGAAATTGGTATTGTTGGAAAGCTAATTTGATTCTCTATAATTTGGTGGGTAGAAATATGCAGAAATACCACATTAACATTGAGTTATACTCAGTCAAATATGACCCTTACAAAATCGAACACTAAAACTTGATGGATTCAAATACTCTTAGCTTGTATTACCTTAAGTGACTCATATGAACATGCTTAATGCATCATAAGCTATATTATATCTAGGATACTCATTGTAAGTCATGTATTCAAGTATGAATCACAAGATAGGAGATTTCATATGTAGGAAAAATGGTTCGTCTCCTAGCTTAGAAACATGCGTGGTGTTACAATATACATATGCATAGATCCATCTTTTATCTTCATAAATAGAACTAGATCACCCTAAGCTGATATACTTAGTTTGATAAAACCCTTACCCAGAAGATTCTAATCCTGACTAATTAGCTCCTTCAACTCGGCTGGAGCCATCGAATAAGGACTCAAAAAAATAGAGAGGACTCCTAGCTCGAGGTCAATAATAAACTCTATATCACACTCAGGGAAAAGTCTATATAGGTTTATAGGAAAAATATTAATAAAATAATGGACAATAGGAACAGACTCAAGCAAAGAACTCTCAGCACTAACATCTCAAACATAAGAAAGAAATGACTCGCAACCCGTTGATATTAATTTCCTACCCCTATCGTAAGAACTAATCCCCATCAGTGCACGGCCTAAACAACCCTGCCATATAATAGAGGTATGCCAGGCATGGATAAGGTAATGATCATGGAAAATAAACCAAGACCGCATGATCTATAAACAACTGGTCGATGCCCAGAATCACATAAAAATCAATTATATCTAACACACAACTTGAGTTTCAATATCTCGGATAGTCAACAGACATAACATATATACAAGATTACTACTTAAGTATCTACAGGATGACTATACACCACAATAGAAATAAATACTTCCAACATAGACCAAATTACGATGCATAGCAACTAGAAACATATGAAAATATGGAATAAAGATCAAACAAAGTAGAAGTTGGTTGATCGCATACTAAAACCATAACTGTGATCATAATATCCAAATCCTCAACCTCTAGCCTACCAGGTAAAACATACAAATAGCCCTGCCCACTATTGAACTAGGTGCTAACCAGACCACCTATGGATAATGCTCAACTTACATCTATTTGTTGATGCAAAGTGTTCATCATCAATATAAACCCAACAAAAGTTGATGTAGAATCCAGTAGGAACAATGTGAGGGGTGATCAAGTAAGTTCAAAATAAAAGTTACTTGCTAAATTCAAAAATGAGATACAAATATTTGGGTGTTTTTGAATTTGAACTATGTTGAACAAAATAAATCTATAAAACTAAATACGAGAAAACAATTGTTGAATAAAATCCAATGAGAGAATATTCTTGAGTTTATACAATCCTAGGGGTTATACATGTAATATGTGTTTGAGGGTTAGTCCATTTCTTAGTTAAAGATTTGGGTAGGCTAGATTTAACTATTAGTGTTAGTTCTTAAACCAAACACTAAATTGCACATGTGGATTCTTTTGAATACCTCATGATCATGCAAAACTTACTAATCCAAAACCTCACCTTAGCATCCCTATTTCTAAGAAGATGCCCATCAATGTAGCTAAATCACATAACATTCTTATTTCTAATATAATGCTAAGGAAATAACTAGTATAAGCTAGTTGTTAACAATTACTCATCACCTATATCCCACATTCAGGGATGATGTGGGAACTAAGTTAATTGGGGTTTTCACCCAAAGATCTCATTTCAACCATAGATTAATAGCGAAACACAACATCAATAGCTAATAATTTGGACTAAGAATCACCACATATACATACTATCACCCTATTCATGCATAACCCTAAGATAAATATTAAGCTACTCATGAAATTAGAGAAAATAGATATATCAATGTTGGCATTCAAAGCTGCAATTGAAGAGGCAAAGCAAAAATAGCATCAACTTCAATATTAAATTACAACTAAAAATCTTGACAAAAATTAATAACAATTGTTTTTTTCTGAAATTAGATTGGTTTCCCTATACTAAAAAATTTAAAATTAATTTCATGATACCCAGGTTTGAGCTTTTGAGATGTGGGATTAGCTTTGTGAGTTTATGAACCTACCTTTGGACACTCTTCCGGTCTATCACGATCGTGCTCCCTGGATCACGAACATGCTTCCACGATCACATTGTTTCTCATCATATTTTCCATTGATGACTCTAGTTGACAGACTATGGCCCTGGCTGTTAGTTTGTGATCACAATAACTGAGGGTTGCCTGATCTCCAACACTTCCTCCTTTTTGTCCATTTTTCTTTCCTTTTAGATTAATTTTAACTTATTTTCATCATTGGTCCTGCACAATTGTAAAAATTGGAAATTAATTCAGTCAAATGGATAATTAGTCTTATTTGCACAATTTAATCATAGTAGTGTGTAAGAATTTTGATATCAATGAGTGGTAAATTTGCCACTCATTAACACCCCTAACTAAAATCTTTGCTTGTCATCAAGAAAAACTATTTCTCTTTCAATAAGACTACTCAATTATAAGCCTATTAATTTGACAAAATTATCACAATGATTTAAAACTATATTAGCACCACCAACTAGCCCTCGAGCATGGGAAAAACTATCCGCACCACACCCCTCAAAATCAAACATACTTTCAACGTGCAAAAGACTTTTAAGAATAACCAAGAAATAACAATAACTCTCTAGGAGTGACTCACTATCAATAGTGACTCAACTACATTACTTTGACCCATTTTTAGAAGATGACAACTTCACCAGCCTCATCTAGTCCACATGCCTCCTACGAAAGAAAGTCCCACACACCAAAGTATCTATTATATAACAAGGGACTAAGGTGTAATAAATCACTCACACAAAGAATATCTCAATTAAAACAAAGATCATGCCATATACTTTCCCTTATTTTTACTCGCCACTAGATTAAAGACACTAGGTTGGGGATCTCAAAGGACGTTTTCAAGCTTGTAATGTAGGATCAATAAAGGGTAGGATAAACTTTTGGGATGAAAGTTATTACGCCCTCCTCGAACGCTACAGAACATACTATTCAATTAATCTTTAGTTCTTAGGCCTTTTTCATTTCTTTCCAACTCTCACATGTGCCTACTTTTACTACCTTGATTCACTCATCTTTTGAAAGCATTTTCTTATCAACTTTTTTCTTTGTAAGATCCATGCACTTATTTCCATTATTGAATCCTTTATTTTTCGTATTCATTTGTTTTTGTTGTTTAGCTCTTAAGCAGTCACTTTTAATTTCGTGGTCCAAAGTTACCGCTTTTAAGTCACCACCCAACTTAGGATTTTTTCCGCAAGTTGCATTTTAAGGTTCAAGAAGGGTAGGTTTAAAAGAGGCATAGAGTTCAAATGTTTCATGGTGTTTAATGCAGTGGCAAAAGAAAGGTTCAAAGGCTCAAAATGGGTGACTAGGGATACTATCTATCTACAGGTAGGCTCTTTAGGGTAAAGTGGGTTACCATGTTCACAAAGAAAGCCTAAGATCTTTTCACCAACCAAGCATAATCAACATTAGGTTTGAGAGACTAATAGAGAAAGTTCTAGATAATACAAGTAAGCATGATATTTAAACAACTAAGCTTAGCGCACATGACATACAATTTTTCTAGGAGGCCAAATTGTATTTCCCAATAGAAGAAAAAAGAGATATTTACCATACACTGCAAACTAAAGACTTTAGAGTAACTAAAAGAGAAAGTTTTGTTAAAAATTATTCATGTACCTTCCCTTGATTTTTACAAAAAAAGTTAGAAGAAGAGGGATTCTTGCTTTGTATTTTCACTGCGCAAGATTGGCTATTGTTATCACTAAATCAAGTCGTCATCTCATATTTTGGATATAATAAGGACAAGCCATATGGCTAATAAAACTTAACCATAGGGATAAGGGTAATCTAAAACCTATAATGCCACATGTACTCAGACTTCCTATGAATTTATAGCTCAAAACTCCAAACACAATAATTTTTCCTTAAGAATGTTGTCACTCAATCTATCATAGGGAAAGACTCATCCAAAATCATTATTAAAAGAAGTAAAAATCTAGAAAATAAATAACAAAAAGAAACTAATTCACAATATTTTACAACTCATATGCTCGATAGGTATTATAAACCAAATGTGGATTATGAAATATGGACATGATCAAGGAAAACACACATGTAAATGCATACCCCTAATTTAAAAGATTTCAGTTTCCTCACAATACATTATACAGGAACAGAAAGGGTAAAAGAGGCTCCATAAAACTTCATTGAGGCTGATTTTGTGTGCACTACAACAATCGTGGTTCTTTTGTGGCTATTGTTTTTTCATGATCATGGTTGTGGGAAAAGATGTAGATGCATATTTTCGTATTTTAAATCCTATGGATGACATAAAACACTATATTAGGTGTACTTATCCTCAATTAAACCTTATTTTTTGAACAACACAAGATTGGAGAGAGGAGAAGGCTTCAAAGGGCTCTATACTAGGGTTTTTTTTCTTTACTTTAGTTTACTTTTAGTTTTTACTTATGAATTCAATTATGGTGATTCCTTGTATGAATATATGTTGATAAACACACTCATTATAAGTTTTAGTCCATGAACATGAGTACTTAGTGTTCAAGCAAGTTGGTTTAAAGTTGATTATCATATTTGGTTGTCCATATGTTCTTGTAATTACTGTTTTATTGACTCACAACCTTTGGAATACATTTATCTTTCTATTGTGAGACAGGAAGGATGAAATTTAGATTCGAACATAGATAATATTGAGTGGGGTCTCTTATTTTAGATGAATTAAATGTAGGATTCGTAGCTAGGATAGGAATAGACCTAATTCACCCAATTTGGTTTAAATACGGGATGACATACAAATGCATTTGAATTAGTAATCACATCCCCACTCAGTAGTATATTTATGGGTCTAATTTAGATAGATTATTAGATATGTGGAAGACCATAATCATGTTATTAACCCCGTGAATCAAAAATCAAGATAGTTAACTTAATAGACGAGTTTGTATAACTTTGTAAGATTTTTCAAATTGTCTAATTATTCTTTCAAACACTTTAGTTTCTCGTTATTGTTTATTGTTACATTTACAAATCTCACAACTTAAAATCTCTTAGGTTATGAATCGCTCTTGTGTTACTTTAATAGCAATACTTGAGTTAGATTGCGTGATAATTACCAAGTCCTTGAGGTATTGATTTTTGGCTCAAAAGGATCACTTTACTACTTGCAGGACCACATACACTTGTGTGTGCGGCTGGGCACAACAAGTTTTGGTTTCAGTTTTTAGGACATGAAAATTAGCAACCTTTTGATTTTTAATTTTACTACTCTGTTTGATAAGTGCTGACAACTTGGTCTTTGCCGTTGAACATGCAGTTAAAGGTTTGAATCTCTTGTAAGCTGGCAAGGGAAAGGGATTTTGTTAAATAATTTTCCAATCCTGAGTATTTCTTGCACCAATAGCAGAGAGAAGCTATATTTTTCTATTGAATCCCACAAGTTCAACTAGATGAGTATTTCTACAGTCATGAGTGATGAACATACCATCTGTAGGAAAGTGCGTTAAGTAGTTATATGACTCATAACTAATGTTACCTCTAGTTTCCACAGACTAGCTTTAGGCGGTTGATTTGAGCTTAATAAGAACGTGGTACAACTATTGCCTGGTAGTCGGTAGTTAACAGTCCTTTCACATAATGATCCACATGTCCAATTATAAAATTTCTTGGATATCATTGAAATGTTAATTCCCATTGGAGGCTCCATAGAGTACATGAGGCTCTCATTATTACCATTCTCATTAATTGAGGAAGTAAAGAAATAGTAAAATGCAGAACCTTAAAACTTAGGCACAACTTAGGAAAAATTGGCAAGGAAGCGTCTCACCCGATTCTTTCCATCTACCAAAACTACAAGGTTTAGGAATGAGATCGTAAGTTTCAAATAAAAATCAGATGAGAATCTCCGTCAAGCATTGGATAGATTTAAGTTTTTCTCAGGGATTTAATGCATCACTAATAGACCAATGAAGTATTAGCTCATACTTTTGTTGAAAAACTTGACAATAACATAATTTTTTTCTAAATTCAGTTGCAAGTGGTTAGGTTTTAGATAAAACCTATGATGAGTTGTATATACTCCAAAACTGAATCCAGAAGGTAATCTACAGTGGAAGGGTGATGTACCCAAAAGTGCGGTGAAGAATCCTGCAGGTATGATCGAGGTAGACAGTATCACAACTTTGACTACATAGTTTTCCTTCTTTTAGAACCAAATGATAATGCATTTCAAAAAGTTGAGTGTGAATGAATCCTAAGTTAATGCAATTCAACAAGGTTATACTTGGTGTGAAAATCTGAAGTCAGAGAATTTTGTGGGGAATCCATGGAAGAGAAGTCAAAATTATGGTAATGCCTAAAACCTTAAATAGTATATTCATATTAACTACTAATTGGTCACTAATTAGGTTCAGCCTCAGTAGTTTTAACAACAACAAAGCACTCAGAATAACACTCAGGCCAGCAATACAGAAGAGACTTTTAAAAGATTCTAGCCACCAAGAACAAATGTCTATGAAAACCAAAAATCAAGAAACTAGCTTAGAAAAATCTAGAGACACTGTTAGGCTAGTTAGCCTAGCCGTAATAAACAAGAACTGAGGGGGGTTTGCCTAGTTATATGGAAAATCCAAAAAAAGTGATGGCAATAATCTTGAGGAGTAGTAGAGACCTAGTTGATGTGCCTCCAAATAAAAATAATGAGGTACAAGAAGAATTGATTAAACCAAGAAAGACCAAAAAGTAAGTGCCAGCCAAAGAATCTCGTAAAATCGGGAAGTCTGAGTATGCAAATGAAAAGTTGGCTGATCAACAAGAGAGACCACTACCACCGTTCCCTCATTAACTTAAAAATGATAAAGAGTATGTTTGTTTTAAGAAGATTTTTGATACATTCAGAGAACTTCATATTAACCTTTATTATTTAGATGTTTTGCAGGGAATGTGTATGTTAGATAAGTACTTAAAAGAATGGTAACAAATAAGATGAAGCTTGGTGACATTGAGATGTTAGAACTAATTGAGGAGTGCAGTTTTGTGGTGATATTTAAGATTCCTAGAAAGCTTAAAGACTTGGAGAGTTTCACCCTCCTTATACAAATTGGTGAAATTCATATTGTTCATGTATGAGAATTTTAGGGGAAACATAAATTTGGTGCCACTATCTGTGGTTAAAACTCTATCTTTGAGAAAATTGAGGCCCTATTTAGTGATTCTCAAAATGGCAGACAGAACAAGAGTGGTTCCCAAAAAAATCATAGAGGATGTTCTCATTAAAGTTAAAAAGTTCATTATTGTTGTTGACTTTTGTATTCTCGATTATGAATCAAATTATAAGGTGTCAATCTTATTAGAAAGTCTATTTTTGCTACTAGAGGAGCACTGATAGATGTGAGAGAGGTCGCTCTCAAAATGAGATTAAATGATAAAGCGGTGGTCTTCATAGTGCAAAAAGCACATAAGACTCCCTCACACTATAAAGATTTTTGCATGATCATAGTTACGGAAGTATATGAGCATGGGGTTGAGGAGTACAAAACTCAAATTACCTCTTCAAACTCTCTTATGGAGTTGCCCAACTTAACAATTATGCCTAAAATTGAGAAACTTGAAAGGGAGCCTGAAAAGGTAAGTTCAGAAAAAGTTGTAGAACTTGAGAGTAAGAATTCAAGAGGTCAAAAAATAATAAGAAGATGGTCTTCGAGTAGGAGGAAAAGGGTGAGAGAGTGTTGTAAAGTGTTGTGAATTTAGTCGTGCGGTGCTAATAAATTAGGCACTACTTGGGAGGCAACCCAAGTTAAGGTAGTTATTTTTATATTTTATAGTTTTCTTTATTATCATCTTTGGTTTTATTTTTGTTTTGAGTTAACAAGCGAATGGAAAGTATGAATATCAAAGATCTAAATTAAGGAGCATGGAAAAAACTAAGTGTGGGATCCTGTGGACCTCTTTGATGGTTATGATGCAACTAAGCTAGGCCTAGAGGGCTTAGGGATTATTCATAGTCCTTGTTATTTTACTTATACTTTAGGGACAACGTCTGATTTTAAGTCTGTGATGTGGAATCTTTTGATTTGTTTAGCGTGAAGTACGCTATAGGATTTTCATTTTGATTTGTTTTCTAGTTTTTTTTCTGACTAAATTTTAAAAATTAAAAAAAGATGTTATTTCTATTTACTTTTAGTTTTATTGTTGTCTCTTTAATATACGCACACTTCACGCACCTCTAGGTTTTTCTTTTCGGTTCTTTTCGGAGGGAAAGCCCTTTGAACCCAGTATCCTTTTTGATTTTTGGGTGTATTTTAAATTTTTTTGTTATTAAGAATAAAAAGAGATGATCTTTATATGTACTACACATGATTACATGATTCAAGCTAGTTTCTTACATGGCATGATTTGTAATGAGTTTAGTGACTTCTTTAAGACACTGAGGCTTATTTATTTGACTTTAGTATGTTTTTGGCTTAATTTTTTATTCTCGATATTGCTTGGCTTATATTATATAGATAACCTTCATGATTTAAACATGCACCATGTGTGAGTCAAGATATTTTTATATTCCATGGGTATATTGATATCAAGAACTTGCCCGGTATGTTTGTAAAGTAAAATAAAGATGTTGAGCTTCAGAGATGGTATAGGCATTTCCTTGAGGGAATGTTTTATAACTTCTTTATCTACCCTTTCTTCTTGATCTTAGTTAACTCCTTTGATTCCTTAGCCTATTCTTTTGTATCCTTTTATGTAGCTAATTCATTTTCTTTCATCTGGCCAAAATTTGATTCAAAACCACTAATCACTTTAGTTAAAAGATTAAGTTGTTAATGGATGTATAATTGAAGAAGGAAGAAGTAAGGGTGATGCCCCAAGGAAATATCTTGTGGTGTGTGTGAAAAAAAATTATGTATTATTCGGAGGGAGTAGTGCAATAAAAACAATACTAATGAAAAGTGAATCATTGTTTGATAGCAAATACTCTATACTAAAGATATGTAAGGTAGTTTAAAGAGAGTAAGAAGATAAACATGGTGGAAATTTGATTGGTTGGAGATGAGTTGAATGTAAAATGTGATGTATTAAAGTTTTTAGGGAAGATAATCACTATTACATCCCAAAATAGTACCTACCGACCTCTTATCCTTCATTACAACCCGTAAAGTTCTACTTCATCTTGAGATTTGATGTTCTGATATTAGTGTAGTACTACACTAAAGGAAAGATTATGGTTCATCTTATGTGACATGTGAAATCTATGTGAGAATGAGGAAAATTTCATTCTTACACCCCTTCTTATGATAAATTGCATATTAGTGACTGGATATGGGTGGCTCTTTTCTGAAAAGACATTAGTTGTCATTAAATCTCCAAGTGAAATTATTTCTCATATGGTCCATCTCTTCCAGTACATGAAATTGAAAATAAATATCAAACAAAAAGGCGAAAACTTTTTCCACTGGCTATATGTGCCATCTTTTGAAAAAGAAATATTTTGTCTCATACAACCAACAAAAGTTGTATGAGTTTGTGTTATTTATTACACATGTAGCATTTTGATGAAGGTTAGGTGACTTGTATGATATCTTAATTCAGTAATATGCATGAGTTTGGCAACTTAGTAGGGTCAATTCTTGAGGTTAGGAAGTTTTGAAGTAGTATTCATATATATTCAATGGGAATGTGACATGCCTAAGGGTGAACTTGTTATTAATGAAGTTGTTGTAGTTTTAGATTGAGTGTCTTAGTTTTATTAATGATGTTAGAGTCTTCCTTGATGTTGCTTAATGTAAAGAGTTGTTTTGCGGACGAAGAAAGCTTTAAGTGTGGGGTCGTCATCTTAGGTGTATTTATAAACCTAAGTTCATTATCTATGTGTGTTTGGCTTAGTTTTTGTCACGACCCGATTTCTCAGGTTATTATGCTGCCTGCTATAACCCACCAGCATGCAATCCAAACATTGGTCCGAAACTACTAGTAACAGACTACCAAGAGAAATGGAGGAAAAATGTAGAATAAATTAAATTAAATATTAAAATACATAACATAGTCCAAAAATCTAGTGGAATTAGTACAAGATATTCTACTGTAATAAGATTACAAAAGGAAGTACTAAGTGAATATATTGATAAGAGGGAGAATAGAAATGTTCTGAAAGCCATGTTATCACTCTATTTCTCCAAATCATAGATGATCTGCTCAATGAACACAACAATAGAAAGAAGTCGTACTATGATATATAGGCTGCAAAAGTGCAATATGAGTACTAAATATATAGTACTCAGAAGGAAACTGGCAGCTAAGATCTGAAGATAATGAAAATATACAAAACGTGCAAGCAAGAATATAAACTACACTCAAATATCTAGGGAAAAAACATAGTGACACGACTCGAACCAAGGCCTTGTCGTGATGGGATTTTCAAGTCCAACAAGGACCTGAGACCACCCCCAACACCCATACCATACACCACATTACACCCATGTCGGATATGTTTGAACATATAACAAGATAAGAGAACTCAAAATTTAAGATATTATGATATATGAATAACCAACCAACACCCAAACCATCCCAAGTCCATGTAGTCCGATAAAGCCTCTACAAAATTGAATATCAATAAAGTGTCAGGACATGCCCCCATATTTAGCCAAAAATAGTATCCAATATTCTACAACTCAAAAGGAATAAACATAATCATCAATTAGAGCCTTCCAAAACATAAATCTCACCACTTTAAGTAGACTCTCGATCAATCCATAATCACTGAATAGGAGGAGTAGAAGTATGACTAAATCATTCATTGCATGGGGATACAACGTCCAAAGATAGTTAGCGGGGTGAACGCCAGCATGTAACTCAATGATAAGAATAAAATAATGTTGTCAATTTAACTCAAAACAACCAATACACAATAACCATATGAAAATACATATATAAATTTCACGTTGGGATAGAGAACATGGTTTAGCAGTCAATTTAAAACCTTAACCTGGATTGTGTAGCTCAACCATCATATAATAGTACGCACGGGCTATTTAGGGCCCATCTCTCTCTCCATAGTAAGGCCCCAGTGTGTGTAGTCGCACGAACCGGAGAATAATCTCATATATATGCACACGGGGGATGTGAACCATCCAACATACATCAAAGTGACTAAAGAACATGATCATATAATGATTTACGGGGGACTCAAACATCCCTAATCATGGAATATTAATTAAGCATGACTAACTTATGCATGGAGAATTAGTAAGTATATTATTGATTTATAAGAGTTGGTCAACAGACTTTATGTTTTTCAATGCAAACCTACATATAGAGAGGAAAATTTTCTTGCAGATATACTCACAAAGTGTAGTCACTCAATTAACTCTACTAAATATTTCTACACCTACTAGTAGTTACCTTAAGAGACTAGAGGTTGCTTAAATTTGATAAAATCAGGATGCCTAGTTTTAGAAAGAAGAAGTTGAAGAGGATAACAAAACCCACATTGACCTTTCATCTCGTCTCTTTTGAACCTATTACCACTGGTCCCTCTTATTTTACTTATCATCTTTATCTCGGATATTTATCTTTGTTTATAGATTTTATGAAGTAATCTAAATTTAATTAGGCTTTCAGCATATGTTGTATGGGGAGATTCTCTCTTATTTATCGCATTCCTAGAATAATATAATAAGAGGAGTCCTCTCTTCTTTAGTTCTTAGTTATTGGTTTATCATTATAGTCATGGGAAGAGTTGATAGGCCTTAGTTGGATAGTCGACTTCTGAACCACTTAAGGACCAGAGGTAAGGCTTATTTCCCCCTCATTGTATTTCTTACTTTTTTTGTTTATGTTAAGTATTAGGGTTGTTGCTCAGTCCCGATCCCCTCAAGGATCATAAAAATGAAAAAATCTAAATTAGTAAAGTATAAAAATAGAAAAAAGGGAATATCTAGCTAGCGGCGTTGACTCCAAGGCTCAACACATCCAAGCCCTCTTCCTCCGTCCTACTAAGGAATGAGAAATCCTCAACATCCTTCCTTGTCATCTTTGGGAGTTTCATGGAGTAGATATGCATTTGAACATCACTTACATAATATTTCACATCCTCGCTAGCATGTGAATCAAAGAGCAACACTTTTTATTCCTCATCAAGCTCCCTTTGGAGATCTACATAGGATCGAGTTGGGTCCACTAGTGTTGTAGAGCTCAAAGGAGCTAATCCCAGTAGAGGAACCTATTTCTTCTCTAGATAACCCTGTATAGGAGCAATATTTTCCTCCCAATCATAAAGAGATTTGGGATCTTGGGTAGAGGGTGCCTAAATCTTCACCCCTACTATCCCAAATACTCTCACTTGTTTCTCCTATATTTTTCTTCTTCTTGCTTTATTCTTGCATGCCCCTACCCCTAAGTGAATTGTACTAAACATCACATACCACCATAGTATTATGAATCTCCCTAGTTATTTTCACCATATTATATAGCGTGATGACCAAGGAAGGTAAGAAAAGTTCTCTCACCAACCTCTCCCTAGGATGAAGTGCCACCACTCATCCATAATCTATGCCCCGACATTCATCTCAATCCCTCCAAGAGAACAAACCACCATCGTAGCCCATGGAAAAGCCACATCAGTCATATTTCCCAAAGAATAAATCCTTTGGGACACCAACTGCAACCATACCCTATCCTCCACTGAAAAGTAAACCCTCTTAGCCTCCTTTTAGCTACACCACTTTACCTTCTTAGCCAATGTTCGTAGAGTATTTTGGGAACAATCCAACTTTAGAAAAAGATCACATAAAAGAATTGAGAGAGTTTAGGTAGGGGTAAAAATGGGAGAATGAAATATTTCCCATATTTGAATTGTATCATACTGATTCTATGGTACCAATACAATGATAATAAGTTGTTGTAGTGGTAAAATCCTTGAGTGTCAGATTTTTACTTGAATTGTTTTGTATCACAGTATCATATGATCTACAAAGTATTTAAAAATAGCTTTTGCCTTAATACTTTTGGAATTTCTTTCCACGATCTTTGTAAAGATGAAAACCAAAAAAGTGAGATAGTGTTAGGAATGACTCATGTGGAGGGTTAGTATGTTAATTTTGTTGTTGGGATGACCCAACAGGTGAGTAGGCTAGTGAGAATTAGAGTTGGCCTCCTTTTTCCATACCATAGGCAAAATTCCCTTGTATCATGCCTAAAATATGAGACCTTTACTTCATGTTCATTCAAGAATAAACAGTGATAAAGAGGTATCTAATGTAATGACGCAAAGAATTATTATATGTAGAATCGCCTAGAGAAAATTTACAAAAAAAATATTCCAAAGGGAATTTACATGAGGAACTATGGGGCCCAACATAATTAGGCCAAGAATTAGAGAAGAATTTGCTCATCTTGTCATTTACAACTTTAGAGATAAATTAACTACTATAGTAGTAGGCATATAGTCAACCTGGGTTATCTTAAAAACCTCCCTTGTTTACACTTTTCTAGGTTATCTTTTGCCCCTAAAATCACCCAGAAAGCCCCAATTTCAAACCATGAGATTTAAAGGACCAAACTTCATAAGGGATATTTTATGGCATACCCGATAGTAACCCGATATAGGAAGACGCTTAGCATATGTTGGACACTCTCTTCTCTAAATAGCTGTGTATTTTATCTATAAGGTAGGTTATGATTAATTGTAGTAGACTTGTGTTTGGTGCATGTAATACTTATAGTCATCTTGAGAGATTCCATGTCCTAGGCCTTTGGGCAATGTGTTTGGATGGACAGAAATAGTAATAACCCAAATAGGTTTGAACTTTAAAGTGTTTGTCTTGGTAAATAATTAGTGTGGCATACGTATGGATATTTATATAAATAAGACCTATTAAAAAATATATATGCATGAATAAAGTAGAGGTTACATCCATTAAAAAGGAATGAAAAATGATAATGAACTAAGGTTGAATTGGGCAAAGGACTAGTAATTACGATAAACAACGATCACATTGAGAATGTTGAGGCATAAGAATAACATAGGAACTAAGTCAATAAGGAGACTCGATTATACTAAAAAGCTATAAATATTATATAGGAGGACGGGGAATACTTAAGAGTGTGACTAGGAACCATCATTTTAAGGGGTGGACATTAGCCTCCAAAATAATTAGAAAACTCAAAGGGGTTACATGAATTAAAGTACTCAAGATATGTATGTGTATTTTACAAATGAACCCTTAACCAATCAACAAAGTGCGAAGTTAAGAGTGATTTGATATTTTAGGTTTCAAAACCCATTACTAAAAAAATGCCAAAAAGTGACGGCCAACATTGCTTTTTTTCGACAAAAGCGACGGAAATTAGTTACTTTTTTTTTGTCTCAAAAAGGGGCGTTGTTTTTTGAAAATTACGGCCTACAATGCTTTTAGGAAAAACAAATTTTAGTTATTTTTAGAAAAAGTGACGTTGTGCGTCATTTTTTGTTCTTCATGTGAAGAACACACGATGAATAAAAAACAACGGACGTCGTCACTTTATTGTAAAAAAAAATTTTCTTTCAAAAAAAATTGACGTTGTTCATCGTAATTTGAGAAAAATAAAATATTTATTTTAGAAAATTTGAAATTGGACATCACTTTCTTTTCTTCATAAGGATTGAAAAAGGGACGGTCGTCGCTTTTTATTCTTCATAATGAATGAAAAAGCAATAGCCATCGTCCTTTTTATTTTAAAAAAAAATTACTAATTTAAAAAGCGATGCAAAGCATCCCATTTCTAGAAATGTATTTCAAAAAAGCAACGGACAAAAGGGATCCTAGCCGTCGCTTTTCTACATTTTTTTTTTTTGGATGTAGAAATCTGCATTTTCTACATCCCACCTGTCAAATAAAAATGCATTTCAATATATACATCCTCATGCAACACACATTATTATAATAATCATACAACACACTACATCAACAAATCATTTAACCAATTCAGATCAACAACACTTAAACAATAAATCCAACAACATACAAAATACTTAAGCATTCCTAAAGATTTTTCACTAATTAAAAGCTAAGTTCTAAAATATCTAAAAGTCAACTCCAACAACACTAAGGAGTATCCCCAACAAACTCCTCATCACTCATTGTTTCCTCTTCGCTACTTGAATCAGGAACAACGACTTGTGTCAAGGTACGTCTAAGATGTGCAATCAGATGTGACACAGCAACATGTCTCTCAAAAATTATAGAAATAGTCTGATCGTGCTTTGCCAACCAACAACACATTGTCTGAAAATCTCTTGACTATTGTTATATGATATATATATATATATAAGAGCTAACTAAATAATAATTAAATCTAATATATCTTAAACTCTTGAAACATGGCTTGTTTAGAGACTATTGAAATATCCCACCACTCGTGCCATGAATATGTAAAAAGTATCATAACGCTCTCCCGTATAGCCTCATTAACTTCTTTTAACGTGGGATACCACCTGTAACTAATATAATAAGTATGGAACTTGAATATTTTATTAATGAAAAAAATAAACCCATCAATTGAAAAATAAACTTATGAATATACATCAGGCTCGATGAAGACTCTACCAAGCATGTCCGTATCTCCAGGAACTAGACAAATCAAATCTGCATCAGCATCTTCTTCTATAGGAGAAGGTGGAGGTGGTGGTAACTTGATCATTTTTAAGTCACTAGTGCATATTTCAAAACACTACAATTCATCATTTTTAAGTCTTGAAGTCACATTTCAAGTGGCAACGCAAACCATTATCAATTCATGAATTCACATTTCAAGTGACAACACTAAACCAATTTCAAGTCATAAATTCACATTATCAAATGATTACATTTTACTAATTTCAAAATACAAGTTCATCTTTCAAGTAGCTATACTAAACCATTTTCAAGTCACTAA
This sequence comes from Capsicum baccatum var. pendulum, assembly GCA_030864225.1. Classification (NCBI taxonomy): domain Eukaryota; kingdom Viridiplantae; phylum Streptophyta; class Magnoliopsida; order Solanales; family Solanaceae; genus Capsicum; species Capsicum baccatum. The sequence continues at coordinate 71,567,767 of CM061556.1, read as the reverse complement.
TACACTTCTCAAGTAACAACACTTGATTAATTTGAAGTCACTAGTACACATTTCAAAACACTACCTTTATCCATTTTGAACTCTCTAATTCACTTCTCAAGTGACTAAATTTAATCATTTTGAAGTCATGAATTCACAAATCAAGTGACAACACTAAATCAGTTTCAACTAATGAATTCACACTTTCAAGTGATTACACCTTACTAATTTCAAAACACAAGTTTACCTTTCAAGTAACTACACTAAATGATTTTAAAGTCACTAATTCACTTCTCAAGTGACCACACTTGATCAATTTGAAGTCACATATTTTAAAACATTACACTTAACAATTATTAAGTCTCTAATTCATATTTCAAATGACCACACACTTGATCAATTTAAAGTCACTAGTACACATTTCAAACCACTACTCTTAACCATTTTCAAATTTCTAATTTACTTCTCAAGTGACTAAACTTGACTATTTTCAAGTCATGAAATCACATTTCAAGTTACAACACTTAATCAATTTTAAGTCATGAATTCACACTTTCAAGTAATTGCACATTACTAATTTCAAAACACAAGTTCACCTTCCAAGTAACTACACTAAACTATTTTCTAGTCGCTAATTCACTTCTCAAGTGACTACACTTGATCACTTTAAAGTCACTAGTACACATTTTAAAACACTACACTTGACTATTTTCAACTCTCTAATACACATTTCAAGTGACTAAGCCTAACCATTTTCAATTCATGAATTCACATTTTAAGTATCAACACTAAACCAATTTCAAGTTATGAATTCACATTTTCAAGTGATTACACTTTACTAATTTCAAAATGCAAGTTCACCTTTCAAGAACTACACTAAACCATTTTCAAGTCGCTAATTCACTTTTGAAGTAAATAGTATACATTTCAAAACACTACACTTAACCATTTTAAACTCTCTAATTCATATTTCAAGTGACTAAACTAAATCATTTTCAAGTAATGAATTCACATTTTCAGGTGATTGCACATAACTAATTTTAAAACACAAGTTCACCATTCAAGTAACTATACCAAACTATTTTCAAGTTGCAAATCCACTTCTCAAGTGACTAGTACACATCTCAAAACACTACACTTAACCATTTTTAACTCTCTAATTCACATTTTATGTGAATAACCTAACCATTTTCAAGTCATTAATTCACATTTTAAGTATGGTAAGATGATTTTGAAAGAGTATGCCTTGAAATTTTACCAGTTGTCGTATTATGCTCCAGAGTTGGTGTCCTTTATGAGTCATTGAATGAGGAAATTTTCTTTCAGGTTTCCCCAAAAATTGGTATTGTAATGTAAGGTTGCACTATTAAACAAAATATATGGATATTTCTAGATTGGTGGTGTACATACAACAGGTTAAGGAGGAAAAAAAGAGATAGAATGAAATAGGAGAAAGGTAGAGTAAGAAATTCAGGTATTCAAAGTAGGGTTGAGGTCAGCAAAGTAGTGGTAAACATTGTAGGCAGTGGGGTAAGAAAAAGACTTGGGGAAATTTTTATTCCTATTTGATGGCTAGCGCCCCATACCCTAAGCCATCTAGTGATCATTGCTTTTAGAATAACAATGGGTTTAAGGCACTAGGTGCCCAATCTATAGATAGTCGGGCTCAGTTAGCTCCATCTTATCCCCCTTGTCATTTCTGTGGGCAGGTGCATCATGGATTTTAAGATGAAGGGAGAAATACGTATTTCAAATATGGTCAACCTAGACATATTCAAAGGAACTATCCTTCAGGAGATGTTTCTATTGGAGCTAACAAGGTTCCTATTGCTATTTCTTTGGCTTTCTCACAAAAAGGTATTTCTTCTAGCTTCAGCACTGGTCGAAACTGTATGTACGTTCTTGCTACCCATCAGGACTCTAAGGCATCCCCTGATATTATTACTGGTACGCTAAAACTTTTATCTTGTGATGTATATTGTCTACTTGATCTCAGGCCTACTCTTTATTACATGACCCCTTATGTGGATATTTATTTTAGTTTAGGTCCTGAGTGTATTCCTGATACTTTTCTTGTGTCTATCTCGGTAGGTGACGCTACTGTGGCTAGAAAATTCTATATGTGATGTATGGTATCCATGTTTAGTAGGGATATGCTAGTGGATCTGATTGAATTGGACATGTTGGACTTTTATGTGATCTTGAGATAGATTGGTTGCTGGACCTGAAGAGTCAGTTTTTGATTCCCCAAGTATCTAGTGATAGAGTGGGAAGGTAGTTCCCTAGTGCCTAATAGAAGTTTTATACCTTATTTTAGAGCCCAAAAATTGATTTCCAAGGTGTGTCTACACCTTTTAGTACATGTTTAAGATCTAAATCTAAGAGTCCTTTATTGTATTCTGTCCCTGTGGTCTGTGAGTTTCTGAAAGTATTTCTTAATGATTTTTCTAGTGTTTCTCCCAATAGGGAGATAGATTTTAGGATTGATATTTGAAAGGATACCCATCCTATCTCTATCCTTCCTTATAGAATGGCTCTGCATGAGTTTAAAGAACTTAAGGGGCAGTTCAAAGATCTTCTCAATAAGGGTTTTATTTATCCTAGTTTGTCTACATGGAGTGCTTTTGTATTGTTTATGCATAAGAAGAATGGATCCCTTCGAATGTATATAGACTATCTCTAATTGAATAAGGTGACTATAAAGAATAAATATACTCTTTCTAGGATTGATGATCTAGTTGACCAGCTTCAGAGAGCTAAGTACTTTTCCAAAATTAATCTTTGATCGGGTTACCACCAATTTAAGATAAGGGAGGTGCATATCCCTAAGACTATTTTTTGCACTCGGTATTGTCATTATGAATTCCTAGTTATGTCTTTTTGGTTTGACTAATGCCCCTGCAGTATTTAAGGATCCTATGAACTAGGATTTCCGTCAGTCTCTGGACTTGTTTGTCAATGTGTTTATTGATGATATTCTATTATATTTAAAGAGTGAGGTGGATCATGCCAACCACCTCTATATAGTGATCCAGTCCCTTAAGGAACGACAATTGTATGCTAAATTCTCTAAGCGTGAGTTTTGGTTGAATATTGTTACTTATCAAGTGTATGTTGGTTCAAGCAAGGGGATTATGGTGGATCCACAAAAAGTTGTAGTTATTAAGAAATAGCCTAGACCCAAGACTCCAACTAATATTTGGAGCTTTTTGGGTTTAGCCGGGTATTATAGGAGGTTTGTGGAAGGCTTCTCATTTATTGTTGCTCCATTGACTAGGTTAACTCAGAAAAAGGTGAAGTTTTTATGGTCAGATGCTTGTGAGGGTAGTTTTAAGAAGCTGTAGGATAAATTAACTTCAACTCAGATTTTAACCCTGTCAAGGTTACTGCTGGTTTTGTTGTCTATTATGATGCGACTTATATGGGACTACGTTATGTGTTGATACACATGGCAAGGTGGTTGCATATACTTCTAGGCAGTTAAGGGTTAATGAGAAGAACTACCCCATGCATGATTTAGAGTTGTTGGTTATAATCTTTGCTTTGAAGATTTGGTGTCATTAATTATATTGGGTTCATGTTGACATCTTCTCAGACCGTAAGAGTTTACAATATTTGTTCACCCAGAAGGAGTTAAATCTCAGTAAAAAAGGTGGCATGAGTTGCTCAAGGATTATGACATGAGTCTGTATTATCATCCAGGTAAATCTAATGTGGTTGTTTATATTCTTACCAGGTCATCTATGGGAAGTTTATCTCATGTGGACGAGGAGAAGCGAGAATTTGTAAAATAAATTCACCCGTTGGCTAATCTTGGAGTTCATCTCTTGGGCTCTAAGGTTTGTGATGGGATGGTGGAAGAGATGGAGAAGTCATATCTAGGTGTTGAGGTGAAAGAGAAATAGTCTTTGGATAATATCTTGTTGTGGATTAAGAATTAGGTAGGTCAGCAAAAATATCTAGCATTTGAAATCTGTGGTGGTGTTATCTTGCGGTACTAAGGGAAATTGTGTATATCTAATGTTGGTTTACTGTGAGAAAGAATCTTCGATGAAGCTCGTGAGTAGAGGTATAGTGTTCATCCTAGTTCGATGAAGATGTACCACAGCTTGAAGGAGATTTATTGGTAGAATAACATAAAACAGGATATAGCTAATTTTATAACTAAGTGCTTGGTCTGTCAACAAGTAAAGGTGGAGCACTTAAAGATTGGAAGGTTTTGGCAAGAGATTGAGTTGCCCATATGGAAATGAGAAGTGGTTGATATGGATTTTATTACCGGTCTATCTTGGTCCTGTGGTTAGTTGGATACAATTTGGGTAATCCTGGATAGGATGACTAAGTCTACTCACTTTTTGCTGGTGAGGACAAATTTCTCTACTAAGGATTATGCTAAGTTATTCATTGAAAAGATAGTCAAGTTCCATAGTGATCTAGTTTCCATAATTTCATATTGAGGTATTCAGTTTTTATCTCACTTTTGGCATTCTTTCCAAAGTGGTTTAGGGACTAAGGTGAACATTAGCATTACTTTCCACTCTCAGATGGATGGGCAAGCAGAGAAGATTATTCATACTTTGGAAGATATGCTAAGGTCTTGTATGCTTGACTTTTTTGGTAGTTGGGTTTATTATTTTCCCCTCATATATTTTGCATATAATAATCGCTATCACTCTAGTATTGGGATGGCTCCTTTTGAAGCTCTTTATGGCAAGAGGCATAGGTCTCCTTTTGGGTGGTTCGAGGTTGGTGAGGCCGGTTGTTTGGTCTCAACTTGGTTCACCAAGATATGGAGAAGGTAAAGGTGATTCGAGGTAGACTTAGAACCACCCAAAGTCACCAAATGTCCTATGCAAACATGATATGAAGGGAGTTAGAGTTTGGGTTGGATAATGTAGTATTATCGAAGGTATCTCCAATGAAAGGAGTGATGTGGTTTGGGAGGTAAGAAAATCTCAATCCCTATTATGTTGGTCCATATCGTATTTTGAGGAGGGTGGAAGTGTGGCTTAAGAGTTGGATTTTCCTTCGATCTTAGGTTCTATTAACCCGGTGTTCCATGTTTCAATGTTAAAAAAGTGTGTGAGCGATCCTTACCTGGTCTTTCTCTTGGGAAGTGTTGGCATTTTGGATTCTTTTTCTTATAAGGGAGTCCCGATGGAGATCTTGGATAGGAAGTTCATCATTTGAGGATGAAGGATGTAGCTTCATTGAAGGTTTTATAGAGGAACCAAAAGTTTTAAGAGGCTACTTGATAATCTCAAAAGGACATGAAGTCCAAACACCTAATCTTATTCCCCATTTTGAATAACTGTGCTTGAGGTATGTGTACTCCTTAACATATTTGTTTTCTAACTTAGTTAAAGGAAATTGTGATTTCCTTGATATCTTTGTTTTATGTCTTTGTTAAAGGTAAGTGTGAGAGTTATTTGTGATAACTCATGCTAATGAAAACCTTGTCTCATTAGTCAAGGATGAATGATCCTAAGGAAGGGAGATAGTAATGCCTCATACTTTGACCCCTGAAATTTTCTGAGTTTTAAACTTGTTGTCCTTACTATGACTTACCCTACGAGTCGTAGGGTGTCTTGATGAGTCGTAGGACCCCAATTATAACCAAACCAGTGTGTGTCAATGGATTTGCTATCCTGGTGACGACTAGGACCATACGTGTCATATGATCTCTTAACGAGTCTTAATGAGCTTTTTGTAAGGTAACCAGTGTATGTACTGACTATGATTTGGAATCTATGAGTCGTATGGTAATGATACGGATCGTATGATCCTTTTTATAACCAGACTAGTGTGGGTACCGAAGAGGTACTGTCCAAACTTCTTCCGGATTAAATGAGTTATAGGGTAACCCTACGAGTCGCAAGATCACCTGTAGCGACTGGGTTATAATTTTTCAGCTTTTAAGTTAGGGGTACTTTGGACATTTTCATCTTTACCCAGTGCCATAAAACTACATTAAAGCATTATTTTCAACCTTTGTCACTCAGAGCGCTCTCTCAAACTCTCTAAATCCTCTGAGGTCAAGATACTAAGTGTTTCCAAGAAGTTGTCTATCTAAGGGATCAAGGGCAGATTTTCCCTCCATAATTGTGATATTCCCAGGAATGTTACTCGTCCACGATAATTATTTTGTAAAAGCATGTATTTTAAATAAGTTATGTATGTGGTTTTGATGTTGGTTTTGGAATATCGATTGAGGGTTTTAAATGTTTGTTTTAGGACAATGTTTCTCATGTTTTACAAATGATATGTAAAAGCATGTGTTTTAAATAAGTTATTCATGTGGTTTTTATGTTGGTTTTAGAACATAAATTGAGGGTTTTAAATGTTTGTTTTAGGATAATGTTTCTCATGTTTTACATATGATTGTTTATGCCTTATTTATGGTTTTTGAACTTATAGGGTGCATGGTATGGTGGAAAAGCTGGTGAATGGTGATTTTTCATAAAACCTTGACAATTGTGATTGGTGGTGACCTCAACCCATATTATTGAATTGGTCCTAAAATATAATTTGTCACTTGGTTTGACTTATTCACCTAAGAAATTGCATTGCATAAAAATTCAAATAATGAACATTATTTTTGGAAGGCCATATTGGCTATGTTTTGGCTTAATGAACAAAGGGGGTCGAGGCATTTCCCCAAGTTAATGTGATTGTTATGGCATAGAGATAAGCTTGCAAGTGTAAGGGTATGACGATACCCATGGTGTACACATATAATTTTTTACCCTCCCCGAGTTTTGATTGATTTTTCGGCATTAAATATTTATACTTTTGTCAAATATTTATTTTACCTCTTATTTCATTTTTATTAGGTTTAATTTAAAAATAATTAGAAAATAGTTCAAAATATAAAGTTAGATTTTAAGATCAGTTTACTTATTTATTTACTTGTTTTTAAATAATAAAAAAATTATATATATATATATATATATTTCTTTTAATTTAAATTTTAATAAATAGGTTAGTAATTTTATTATTTTTCTCAATTATATTTTATTTTTAGTCTAGTTATAACCTTTACCTATATTTTTTAGTATGAAAATCAATTAATCAATATTTCTATTATTGTTACTTTTTTCTATTATTATTATTATTATTATGATTATTATATTTTTTACAAATAAAAGAAGATAAGATAAGAGAAATAAAACCACCCCAACTCCCCCATCTGCACACTTCCCTTTTTACTCTCAACTCCTCCCCACGACACACTAAACTCCCACACGTCCTCAATGCCACACACAATACTCTATATATATACACACATACAACATAGAAGGGGGGGAGGGATATTGAATAAAAGGAAAAAGAACAAAAGAGAAAGTTAGTAACAAGAAAAAAAATAGGAAAAAACAACATTGAGTTAAAAATAAAAAGGACAAAAAAGAGTTGAGGAAAAAAAAGAGAAGAGAGAAAGGAGAAAGGACACGAGAGCGAAACCTAAGCAAAAGAGAAGCAGCAAGTTCATGAACAAATGAGAGGAGAAAATGATATAGATAAAAAAGGGAACATAGATTAGACAAAAACAAGAAAGGAAAACAAGAAATAAGAAAATACTGAAACAAAAGTAAAGAAAAGAGAGAGTTTTTCTTTTGTTTAGAGTTGGGGTTCCGTTTCGAGTTTTTCGGTGAAGACATTTTTCTTCTTTACTCAGTGTAATTCATCACACGGATTCTTATCCGATTCTACACTATTTACTTTATAAGTTTTGTTGAATCAAGGCATGAATAAAGTTGTTTCAATAGCCTTTTTATATTATTTAGTATGCATAGTTTATCATTTATAAAGCTCGGTTCTACTTCTTTATTTATAATTTATTTCCTGTATTGAATCAATTTTGATTAAATTTATTTCAAATATTAAGATAAAATAACTTTAAAGGTTGATTAGTTTAAGTAGGAATAGGAGTCTCGTTAGTTTAGACAACAACCAGTATCACGTTTGTTGTTTGTCCCATCTAATCAAACTATTTTAAGGATATTGTGTTACTGTTAGTTATAGGTATATCTAATGTAAGTTAATTAAAATAGTGGTTAAAAAAAGTAATTTATTTCATGAAATAAGAAACAATAAAGAATAAGAGTAGAGACAAGAGAGAGTAATTCTTATTTTTGTTGATTGATGAGAGACCATATGATTGTCAATACAATGAACAAAATCCCTCTATTTATGGGGGAAATTTACTCCTAGTCTGAGTAAAAGACAGATGTTTCAAATCCTAATAGATATCAAAGTAGATCATGATTGACATTCACTATAATGTAAATACATTTATAATACTCCCCTTTGAATGTCTAATTGGTAGATAATGTTCCTTGTTAAAACCTCACTAGAAAAAACCCAGTAGGAAAAAAATCTAGTGAAGAAAAAAGAGTACGCATCTCTAATAATATGTATTTTGGTTGCCTCATTAAAAACCTTTCAAGGAAAACCCAGTGGGACAAAACCTCGTAAGAGAAAAAGAGTACAACACGTATTAACTCCCCCTAATGAGAATATCCTTGACCTTTGCATCTCGATCTTGTGTAGCATCTTCTTAAAAGTTGCAACTGGAGACGATTTCATGAATAAGTTAGTCATATTGTCAGTTGAATGAATATGTTGCATGTTAATATCATCATTATTTTGTAGCTCATGTATGTTGAAAAGCTTTGGCAAAATGTGCTTCGTTCTACCTCTATTTATGAATCCTCCCTTAAGATATGCTATGTATGCTGAATTATCTCTATATAAAATTGTGGGTAGATTGTCACATTTCACACCACATTTTTCTCGAATGAGATGTATCATGGACCTCAACCATACACATTCTCGGCTTGCTTCATGAATAGCTATTATCTCAGCATGATTTGATGAAGTGGCTACGATAGACTGCTTTGTATATCTCCAAGATATGGCAGTACTACCACATATGAACACATAGCCTATTTGAGACCGAGATTTATGCGAGTCAGATAAGTACCCAACATCAGCATTACTAATAAGATCGAGACTGCAATCTTCAGAATAAAACAAGCTCATGTGTTTTATACCATTTTGATGTCTCATAGTAGGAGTAGAAATATACCTTGCTAACAAATTAATTGAAAAGGCTATAGGACTTGTAGTATTTGCAAGGTACATGATTTCCTCAATTGCACTAAGATATGGTACTTCATAACCAATCCAATTCGATATATTTCGAATTTCATCCAATAATCTATTGCTTTGAAAACTCTCCAAGAGTTCCAATGATATTCAAGCAATAAGCTTATACAATATAAGGATTATAAATAAGTTTTCCAGAAACTTATATATGCTTCAAGCATTTTGAATCCTTAAAAGTTTTTCACATAAGTTTTGTCAAGTGACAATTTTCAACATTTCATGAGTGACATCTTCAAATATCTGGACTGCAAATCAAATAAGTTTTACTCTTAACAAAAGGCATCCTTTCAGGTTTCTTGATAAATGTTTGTATGTCAGCATGCTTAAATTAACATAGAATTCAGATCCTCATAATCTTTTACAATATTTTGCCAATATTGTATCAAAGATATCATTGATGATTTCTTATTTTTTATCGGTTCACAATACTACATAACATTTTGAGATTTCATCATTTCATTATTTTCAGGTATCTAAACCTCTCATAAGGTTTCATGAAGTGTTATGTCATAGGCTCTTCAAGAGAATATTGCCTTCTTATCATGATTATTTTCTCCTTATTCTTTTATAGGATTATTTCATTTAGAACCCATTGTTCTATTATGTTTCACGTATTCATAGACTTTATCCTTTAAGGACATAAAATAGGAGCACTTGCAGCTAAATATGAGATGCTTTCGGCATTTGACTTGAATTATCTTTTGAATGAGGATCTAATGATAATTCCTAACATATTTCTTAGTTGCTTATAATCTCCCCCTTATGTTAGGAAAACTAACGTACATCCTCCATCTTCTTTGAGGAATCCATCTTTGTGCATCATGGTATATTCATTAAGCGTATACCGCACATCAAAACTATTAGTGGAATAGTTGGTTCATGACCTTCAACCAATTGTGCGGTAAGAAATAATCATAATTTATTGGTCTAATGCATACAAGTGTTATTTTATGCAACATATCATATTTCAAACAAACACATGAAGATTTTTTCTCATTAGCGATGGTTTAGCTATTTATCAAAGGCATTCAATGCCAAACCATCATCATCAAGATAACTTTCTTGATTGTAAAATCTAAAAATTATGTTCTTAACTCAATTTTATTGGGCAAACAACTTTATGAATGTCAATCTGCAAGTTGACAATGTATGTACGTGTGATCATCTTATTGATGCATCTTTTGAGCATATCACATAATAGGTGAATGGGCCCTTATTCACCAACTATAATTTTCAGATTTCAAGGGATCCAATCACAATATTAGTTGGTCCAACCAACTTATCACGAGAACAAACGACATAAATAATTCTTGAAGAATATTCTAGTTCTTCAATACAACCACATCGTCGAGATGTCACAATCGTTCATATCAATTTATGAACTTTTATTCTAGTAAACTCCAAGTTTACCATGACATGTACTTTTTCTTTAGTAAATTTTAGATTTACTATTACATGAATAAATTTCAGATTGACTACTTCAGAAGTAGATTTCAAAATTATTCAACCTCTTTTGGAGGTGAGTTATGATACAATCACAATCAGGTGCACGTTTGCATTAATAAGTTTCTCATTCCCTAGGAATGAAATATAATCGCGCCTTAAGCCTATCAAATTATGATAGCTTATAACCTCTTTCAATATTTTTCTACTTCATAAGCAAATCGAGGCATACATATGATGTAGAGAATTTTTCTCTACTATTTCTTATAATCATATAAGCATGTGAAAATATCATCACTTTTGGTGATCATTATCATATTGTCCCTCCATGCGTATATTTATGCATTCAATCACTTTTCTTCTTTCAGACATATTATGCACTGCTACCACATCACCACAAGAATGAAGTAAGTTGTCATATTTCAGACTTATCATATATTGCTACCACATTCACTTTATGGAATGGAGCATATTCAATGGGTCAAATTTTATGACTTTTCATCAAATACCCATTATTTTGCCTTAGCCATTATAATATCATCGATATGGTGCATTAGGATTCAAACCCAATGTCTTATCCATATATAGGCATAAATCAATGGGTCTTAAACCCAATATGTTTTCATTATGGTGCATCAGGACTGTAACCCAATGTATTAATCTCTTGATGCAATAAGAACTTGAATCTACCATCTTACCCTTCTTGTTGTTGTAGTTGGTACTCCGCTTCTTCCAACTTTAGTACCAAAGCATATTGACGTGCATGATAATATTTTTCAATGATCATATTCATACAGGACACATAATTCCTTACTTTTAGATTCAGTAATACAAATTCATATTTAACAATTTTAACTACATGCAGTGGCCGGCAGCCAGAAAGCCTTATGCAATTAATAATTATAATGGATGTATCTAAATAATCGAAGGCTTTGACATGAACTGACATGATATTAATGATATTACTAGCAAGAGTAAAAGAAACATCAAAACCAAATTGAAGCAAACTATGATGAAATCGTATAAGTTGATGTTATATTCCTTGTAATCTTAATGGAGTAGTGCATTTAAAAAAAAAAAAAATTAAGCACTTAATGATTCGGGCCACTTAGGAAACTGTCCCGTGCTTATATTATCATGACAATGAATAAGGAAAAGCAAACCAATAGAGAGAAAAATTAATATAAATGTAATATGCCACCTTTTGTTAACAATATTACATAACTCCAAAATCTCTCATTAATGAACATCTTTTACGGACTGGATAATATAATAATATAGATTCAAATGTTTAAAGTTCTGTACCAAACCGTAAAAACATACTTACATTAACTCTTGATGAGATCTCAATTGATTATAGACTCGTGGTGATAACGTGATATGAAATAAGAAAAGAAGAAGTGTAGAGAGAAGAGAGAGTAATTCTTATTTCTCTTGATGGATGAGAGATCATATGATTGTCAATACAATGAACAAAAACCCTCCATTTATAGGAAAAATTTACTACTAGTCTTAGTAAAAGACAGATGCTTCAAATCCTAATAGATATCAAAGTAGATTGTGATAGATCTTGATAGACATTCACTATAATGTAAATACATTTATGACAATTTAAGAGTAGTTTGGTGGCATTGGTTTTTTTACTTACAATCTCGTTTAAATTCAAAATATGCATGATAAGTAATAAATTTAATTGGCTAGTCAATCTGAAATTATATGTATCCATTTAAATTTACATATCGTTGTTTGAATTTGGAATTTGTCTACTTTAATTAAATAGTTTGTCAATAAAGAGAAAAGTTTCATTTTCTTGTCATTTTAATTGTTTGAACTGTAGTCCCGTGTTGTTAATATTAAAAATATTTTAATATGTTGTGATCATATTTTTGAGTTATACATTTTTGGGGTTTTCACATGAATTTAGTATAATCACAAGATAACGACGTTGGTTTCTTAAGTTAGAAAATATTTTGTGGTTTAAATTATTTTAAATTCCGAACTAATTGAGTAAGCTTAAGTAATGGATTGTAATTTTGTTCAAGTCCCTTCATAATTGATAAAGAAAAAAAATCGATCGTGAGAAGTAAGCAAGATAAGTCGTAATTCATAAAAGAGTGAGGTAGGTTCCTAATCTTTTTTAAAGTAATTAAAGAGTAATACAAGTGATAGTTAAAGATGAAGTTCAAAAGTCCTACTATCAACTATTCGTTATAGTAAAAATTAACATACTACTTTAAAGTTGATCTAATTGGGTTAGGTAGATTTTAAACGTGTTTGAAGCTTATTTAGACTTAGGAAAAAAGGGATCGATCTATAAATGCTTCAAAAGCATGACAAATAATCAAAATTTGTGGTATGACTGAAAAGTACTGCTACCGATAAGCGACACATTAATATAATAAAAATAGAACAATTTTAAAACAAATAGAAAGTGGGAAATATGTCACTCTCAGACTAACAAATATCATAAATCCAACAGATCAATTTAAGAATAACCTAAGTCATTAAAGCTATCGTGCTAGAACCATGGGACTCGAGGGGTGCCTCATACCTTCCCCTCGGTCAATACAATTTCTTTCTTGATTTTCTATTTTCACAGACCAATAAGAGTCATTTTATTTTTATTAGGGATTCAATAATGTGACTTGGGACACCATAACTCAATTACAAGTGGAGACTCTATAAAAAAAAATCTCTATTCAAAATCATCACTTTAATTGAAAAAACCTTCGCCCCTCGGCGAAAAAGGGTATGACATATGGTGTTCCTTAATGGTTAGTTACTTAGTTAATGAATGGGTTATGCGAAATTTGTTTTAAATTGATCTTAATGGAGGTTATGTAGCTAAGCCATGAAGGTGTGGGTCTTGGATGACTTATCCTGGAAACTCATGTTTGTCGATGTGGGGTTTTGTCTTGATGACCTATGTGTACGGTTCACACTATTGATATATTGTATCCTAGACTGACGTGGGGTCGGGGCAATCCCTGTTCTTTATTGATACCTCCACTTTGTGTGGCTAACACGCACTGGGACTTTTCAGTAGGAGGATCTTAACCCATATAGCTCGTTGGTGCCTGTGATTACGATTGAGCTACATAATCTAGGATAATGTTTTATTTCATGCTAAGCCTTGTTCCCTATCTAATGTTACTATAGATGTATATAACGAGGTGTGCATGGTATTGAATTAGTTTTATTTTCCATTATTTTATCCCCTATCCCTGACTTACATCCTAGTGCTTAACCCAATAACCATCTCCAGACGTTATATCCCCACATGATGCAGGCACCGAAGATACTTTTACGTTTCTTGCAGAGAATTTGGTGGATTGATATGGTTTGTTGGTTGGTTGTGGAGAAGTGGTGATCTTCCATTCTACAGAAGACTTGATCATTCCATCAGTTTCTTTTCCTTAATAAAATTAAAGACTTTAATTATCAATAACATTATCCTTTTCATTGTCATTTTTAAAGTTGGGGATATAACCCAACAAAGATTGATATTTGATTTTGTTTAGAGGCTCTGTAGATATTGTCGTGGATGGGTATTGTTGGCTAGCATTTTAGAGACTTTGAATTTTATTTACTCTATCTTGTTATATGTTTGGAATTCCATCCATATTAGTTGTGTTATATTTCTATTTGGCAAGGAAAATGGGGTGGTCTCCAGTCCTCGGTGGCCTTGAGATACCCATCATGTCTAGGACTGGTTTGGGTTGTGACAAGCAGCTATAAGTCGGTTTGTCTCTTTCCTCAAAGAGAGAAAAAATATTTCTAAGGGGTGTTGTACCTTGCAATTGGTCAAATAAATTGTCTATTCTAGGAAGAGGATACTTATTTTTTACAGTGACTTTATTCAACTGGTGATAGTCAATACACATACGCAAGGAACCATCTTTCTTTCTCACAAATAACACAGTAACACCCCAAGGAGAAACACTGGGCATTATGAAATCCTTATCTAACAGATCTTTGAGTTTCTCTTTCAACTCCTTAAGTTCTGCAGGTGCCATACGGTAAAGAGGAATAGAAATAGGCTGAGTATCGGGAAGAAGATAGATCCCGAACTCTATCTCCCTATCAGGAGGTATCCATGGAAGATCTTCCGGAAAGACATTAGAAAACTCATTGGCTATGCTAACTGACTGGAGAGTTGGAGTCTCAAACTTAGTTTCCTTGAATCTAAAAAGATGATAAAAGCACCCCTTGGAAATAAGTTTTCTAGCTTTAATATATGAGATAAAATGACTCTTGGGAGATACAGAACTCCCAGACCACTCAAGCACAGGTTCATCAGGAAACTGAAACTTGACCACTCGGGTACGACAATCTATAGAGGCATAACAAGAATAAAGCCAGTCCATGCCAAGAATAACATCAAAATCCACCATATATAACTCAATCAGATCAGCCAACATAACTCTATGAAGGAATGTAACAAGACACTTTCTATATACTTTGGACAAGGATATGAAGACTCAATACGTAATATTTTCAACAATTCAAATCATCAAAATCATCCAGCGAAAAAATTTAACAAAATTCATCTCAACATCTATATCAAAATCAATCTTTCTCATAGTCAAAATCATCTTGAATATGCAAATTCAAGGTCAATGTACTCAAATGATTATTCTTTCAATTCGATAATTAAATCATGACAACAACTTTTGAAAAGCACTTGAGACCTTTAATTCATAATAAGAATACATATCCCATAGTACAACTTAAATCACGACTTTTATCTCGAAAGCCTTTAGAAATATTAATTCACTGAAGTAGTATACAATTCATAGCATAAATTCTCAATTTAAGAAGTAGAGTAATGAATGAATCATGTATATCCATATTAGAAAAAATTCAAAGTCTTATAAATCCTTCATAAAGTAATTTGAGTGTATACCCATTTTCGAATATCATGAAATTTCAAAGATAGAACTCAAGCTTTTTAAATGTCAAAATGTAACAATTTATCAAGTCATGACAACATCAAAATTTTTGAGAAAATATCAAGACTCATGGTGACATCTCAAACGGTATATCTCAATATTCTCAATGATTCATTTTCGTCATAAAGAAGCTTTAAGCTTATCATAAATCTCAAAATCATTCCAAAATACCATTTCAACATATATCTCGAAATCATTCAAAATAAAAATATGAAATTTACAATTATAGATATCAAGACATCTCACGTCTCAAATATATATTCAATGATTCAAATAGTCATTGGGAATCATAAAGCTTGACACATATCTCAAAATATTATTCCAAAATACCATCTCGACATACGTCCCAAAATCATTCAAAATACTACCTCGTGGTAAAAGTGTGTAATTGTCAATGATAATTATTAAATCATATCATGAAAACATTGAGATAATCATATAAATCAAAGTTTCTTCATTCAACCATCATAATCTCATAATCGAATTATTTAGACATAATCTCACTTGCAAAATCATGTAAAACCATAATAAAATTAAAGCTTTGGGCACAAGAACGGAAGATTGCTCTTGTTCAAAACCCCACATACCTTAAAATTGACTTCTTGATTACGGAATCCTGTTCGGACAAATAATGGGTGCTCCTCGAAGGTCTTGAAATGAGGAGTTCGTTTATCAGATTAATTTTTGATTTCTACGGTGAAATTGAAAGATATTTGACAGTGAAATTTGGCTAGGGTTTTATTATCTAAACTGTTTCATGGAGAAAATGAATTTTGAAGGTTCAATTATGGATTAAATGGACAAATTTTTTTCCAAGAGGGGTGTGTGTGAAATGACCAAATTTCCCTTAAAAAAATGTCAAATATGTCCTTTGGTGGACTGTTTTGATAGGCTAAAGTAGATCGAGCATAATGTTTTACTCCTACTGCCAAATTGGATGAAACCAATTTCATTAGAAAGAGGACTCTTAGTGATTTCTGTTGATATATAGTATCTCACCCAGATCATTATGTACAAGGAGTTATGGTCGTTTGAAATTGACCCTGAAATTCGCCTGGCTTCAGTAATTTTTAATTTCCTGCATGTTTTACTATTCACAGTTCGATCGGAGTGGTCGTAGTTCGGTCGGAATTGTCGGAACTCATCGCTCGAGTATCCATTTTTGATGATCTACATATCGTTCGAAAGCTTATTCGATACTCTACGCAATGCTAGGTCAACGTCTTAGAAATACTACACTGAAAATTTATGGATCTCTCTAAAGCGTAGAACTCGATACGTTTTTCACAAAATCTTTACGAAGAAAATTTTTTGGGGTATTACTTTATCTCCACCTTGGAAATATTCATCCTTGAATGTCTCTTGATAGGATAAAAGCACTTACCAACTGACCTTCTTAAGGGATGCGAACATCAGAGACATATCGGCACGATTGGAATTACAGTTTCCTAGTCCTCATATTGAACATGCACATCTGACGCATAAATATCTAGCTGAACTGACACTGGAATGTATGAATGCGTATGCAACAATAGCCAATTCAAGGCTCGTAATGAGAACTTGACCATGAACTAAAAGTGTTTAAAACACAGAAACTTTAAGAAGTCATGGGGTATCTCTCCCTTGGGACTCTAGGTTCCTCTACAACACTTATTTCATAGGGTCACTAAAACTGTGCACGGGGCACCTATGAATTAGCTCACATGCATGACACACGAACAGAGGTATACTCGTAACTGCTGAGATACTCCATATAGAAATGATTTCATTCCTAAAATCCTTCGATAACATGATGAAATGATAAATGAGAAGGTACACTATATGATTCTTATTGACTGAGCTGGAATACTTGGAAAATAAAGATAGTTTAGTAGACGTTTATGAATTGAAGCATAACTAGCTTCCAGAATCTGAAATATGTACGCCACAATCCCTAAAGATAACCACTTAAAACTTCAACTAACCACAATATACATGAAAGCTTAATCTCAATATTACTTCACATTACCACTTAGCTCAAAATAAGCATACACCATCTAGAGCTTCAATGCTTTCAACTCAACTTCGAAATTTCTATCTTAAAGTCTAATGCTCAACTCAAATTTTTCTCATCCTTAACGGACCACACTGCCTCTTTCATCGCTTATTAAAATCACGCTTGAAATTTATATTTCTAAACCATAAGAATCATAATCACATCTAAGAAGCTCAACCATTACAGTCATACACTAATCCTCGAAATTAGAGCAGTCCCATAGTATCTTGGGTGAACTTTCTCATCATAAACACAACATCAAACTTAATCACGAATAAACAAAACTTAGGCTCTTATATCAACTATTCAAGCCTACTAGATCACTTCCTAACAACTAATACCATTAATCAAGAAATCATCACACTCACCTTCACAATCACCAATCATTCAAACTTAACATTTAGCACACAATATAACTTAAACTTTTCGCATGAAATTTCCACTTAGAAACTATAAAACAATCCTCAACAAATGCTATCCCATTTAAACTTCATATCAATAATAATTGGTCATAATAATATAGCTTATCTTATTCACAATCCATTAACACATCCTTCTTTCACCCGTCACTACTATCTATCCTTCATACACAACTTCACTTAGTTCATAGCTCTCTACGCCTTAACTTAACTTTCTCTTGCAACCCGGCAACGGCATAATTTAACAACACTCACCCACCGAGTTCTTCCATTAATATCCTATACTCTCTGGCATACAAATACCGTCAACACCCATTTGATACCTCAAACAAACTACATCACAAAATTGACACACAAGGATATATCAGTCCCTATTAACCCCAAATGTATGCAAAAATGGATTCCGCTATACTTATGCTCAACAAATCACACTTACCATCCTTCTTACTACTACACCTCCAAATCGTACATTTTCAGCCAACAAAAGGAACAAGATGAACTACAAGTTGCTAGTGGATCGAAATACGCCGCACACGGCTACACTAGGCTTTGAATATGAGTTTTGAAAAAAAAAATGAGGTGAATAACAAAACAACTGTGCTAGTGAATCGAAAGAGCCCCACACGACTTCACTAGACTTTCATTTTCTTTTCAACATCATGATGATAGCAAAATTACGGGAGATAAGAACTTGGCATACCATATTCGATGATCAAAGAGTACGCATCCACTCAGTCTTAGCAGTCATAAAGAAAAGGACATAACATGAAACTTCAGGAACTTATAACACACTAGGACGCTCTTCTAAAGACACTTTTATAAGACTTCTAAAACATTTTGCTAATCAGTCTGAAAATATTATCAGGGAAAGAACCGGGACTTGTTGCTCATACTATCTCAAGAATAAAACATAGAAAGAAAAGTACAAACTGTCACTTATAGATCCTGAAAAGAAATTTTGTAGCATATCTGGTTTAAACTTATTGCATGATTCAAGACATTAAAGAACAGCAACCTTTCCCAAATGCCTTATAGCCTCTCGAAGAAAAGTACAAACATCTCTGTACCGTTCTGCAAGAGTCTACTATACACGGCTTCATAGACACCCTAGGACACTTGAACTCTGTGCTCTGATACAAAGTTTGTAACGACCTGAAAATCGAGTCCCGAGACACCACACGGTGCTTAGGGTCATAAGTGACCCAAAGTTAATCCTTTCATAGGTATAACTCAAAAGCAACTGATTTAAAACATAATTCTGAGAGAATGAAGGTGAAAATATCTCAATACAGAATCTGTTCAATACAATATTGGAATTACAAGCTGACAATTCTATTAACACATATACATATACAAGAAGGAGACTGAATACATCAACCACTACTACTATCTATGAAGCCTCTACTAGTATTGCCTGTACATAAATGGCTCTTGACTCCCAACCATCCCACTCAATATGGCCGACAGAAGAAGATACAGTGTCTCTGAACTGAAACAAACAACATAAGACCTTGACCTATAAGGACTCCTTTACCTACTGACCAGATGCTGCAACTGAATAGAATAGTAGATCGAGGTCAGCACAAAGAGAATGTACTGAGTATATGGGGGTGCATGCATCACTTTAAATAACATCATCAATTTCATGAAAACATGTATACAGACAATGATGACTCACTTGGATTGAGTTATATCAAATCATACTCTTCATACTTTCATAATAAATAGTTCAAATGGTAAAATCTCATAATCCATGTAAATCATCAAAAATAATAAATTATGATAAATCATCATAAATTATCATATCGTCAAAATTCATCATAGGTAATCATAATTCATCATAATATCTTAACTCTTTGACTCAAATCTCGGAGTGACTCGGTAATTCAACAAACATGATTTTTTTGGACAGGGGAGTTTCCTATAACGGACAAGCCCACATGAGCTACATGGAATACCAACGTTTGAAACCCCATTCGCAGGAGCGCCATACACTTTGTCTGGGAGTACGACCTTAAAATAGCAATAATCACAATTGGGCTCTCTGGCCAATAATATCATCATCAAACAACCCTACGGTGGCACATAGGTTTAGGGAATACCAAATTTCCCTCTCGATGCTAAGTACTACTCCCCGACAAGCTCAGAACGCGTTAGGAAATCCACCATCATCATCACAAGGGTCTATCATAAAGACCAAAACAAATATCGTAATTTATAATTCATCAACAATTTGTGGATTCCTAAACCCAACTTCGACTTAAAACATTCAATTTTTTTCAACATCAATAAGGTATCAATGCATTGAACCATAAGCGACTCGACATTTGGACAAGGATATGAAGACTCAATACGTAATATTTTCAACAATTCAAATCATCAAAATCATCCGGCAAAAAATTTAACAAAATTCATCTCAACATCTATATCAAAATCAACCTTTCTCATAGTCAAAATCATCTCGAATCTGCAAATTCAAGGTCAATGTACTCAAATGATTATTCTTTCAATTCGATAATTAAATCATGACAACAACTTTTGAAAAGCACTTGATACCTTCAATTCATAATAAGAATACATATCCCGTAGTACAACTCAAATCACGACTTTTATCTCGAAAGCCTTTAGAAATATCAATTCACTGTAGTAGTATGCAATTCATAGAATAAAATCTCAATTTAAAAAGTAGAGTAATGAAGTAATCATGTATATCCATATTGGAAAAAAATTCAAAGTCTTATAAATCCTTCATAAAGTAATTTGAGTGTATACCCATTTTCGAATATCATGAAATTTCAATAATAGAACTCAAGCTTTTTAAATGTTAAAATGTAACAATTTATAAAGTCATGACACCATCAATATTTTTAAGAAAATATCAAGACTCATGGTAACATCTCAAACGTTATATCTCAATATGCTCAATGATTCGATTTCGTCATAAAAAAGATTTAAGCTTATCATAAATCTCAAAATCATTCTAAAATACCATTTCAACATATATCTTGAAATCATTCAAAATAAAATTATGAAATTTACAATTATAGATATCAAGATATCTCATGTCTCAAATATATATTCAATTATTCAAATCGTCATTGGAAAGCATAAAGCTTGACACATATTTCAAAATATTATTCCAAAATACCATCTCGACATACATCCCAAAATCATTCAAAATACCACCTCGTGGTAAAAGTGTGTAATTCCCAATGATAATTATTAAATCATATCATGAAAATATTGAGATAATCATATAAATTAAAGTTTATTCATTCAACCATCATAATCTTATAATCAAATTATATAGACATAATCTCACTTGCAAAATCATGTAAAACCATAATAAAATTAAAGCTTTGGGCACAAGAACGGAAGATTACTCTTGTTCAAAACCCCACATACCTTGAAATTGACTTCATGATTATGGAATTCTGTTCAGACAAATAATGGGTGCTCCTTGAAGGTCTTGAAATAAGGAGTTCGTTTATCGGATTAATTTTGGATTTCTGCGGTGAAATTGAAAGATATTTGAAGGTGAAATTTGGCTAGGGTTTCATTATCCCAAATGTTTCATGGAAAAAATGAATTTTGAAGGTTTAATTATGGATGAAATGGACAATTTTTTGTCCAAGAGGGTGTGTGTGTGAAATGACCAAATTGCCCTTAAAAAATAAATAATGTCAAATCTATCCTTTGGTGGACTATTTTGATAAGCTGAAGTAGATCGACCATAATGTTTTACTTCGACATCCAAATTGGATGAAACCAATTTCATTAGAAATAGGAATGTTAGAGCTTTCTGTTGATATATAGTAGCTCACCCAGATCATTATGTACATGGCTTTATGGTCGTTTGAAGTTGATAGTGAAATTCGTTTGGCTGCAGTAATTTTTAATTTCTTGCACGTTTTACTGTTCACAGTTCGATCGGATTGGTCGTAGTTCGATCGAAATGGTCGTAACTCATCGCTCGAGATTCCTTTTTCGATGATCTACATATCTTTGGAAATCTTATTCGATACTCTACACAATGGTAGGTCAACATCTTAGAAGTACTTCATTGAAAATTTATGGATCGCTCTAAAGCGTAGAACTCGATACGTTTCTCACAAAATCTTTATGAAGAAAATTTTTCGGTGTATTACACTCCAATAACCTCAGGCTCTAATACCATGTTTGTAACACCCCGCAAATGATTCTCGAAGCGTCACACGGTGCTTAAGGCTACAAGTAGCCCCAAGCTAACACTTTGAGCCATTTTCATATCATTCAACACTCATCGACAGGATTATTGTAATCAAACATCAAGATATTCTCCATAATATCATAATTCAAGACGAAAGAGATGCGGAAAGTAACAAAATACGACCTCTCCACAAGACTGATCAATCTATCATCTAGTTTGACAAGCCTCTACTAAACTATATAACACTGAGCCATTGGGACGGACTCCAACTGACCCTAACATCATGGAATAAAATGATAACTCAAAATAAAAGAGTGAAATCTGAAATAACCAGTCCTCGAACCATGAGGAATCACTACTGTAGAAAATGTAGACCAATGTGCTTAGAAAATCACGTCAAGCCTAGGAATGAGCACCTGGACCTACATTATAGGGAAAATGTAGCCCACGTACGAATACATGGGTTAGTACCATGGAATATGGACCGAGTATATGAGGTTGCATGCAAGTTTTCATAAAAGTCCTATATCACAAATATTCATAGGAAAATATGCATGCTGTAATAAGAGACTCACATAGCTCGAAATAAAATTATCATAATCACCATTGAGTAAAACACATTGGTGAAAACATGTGAGTCATCACAGTAAATTCCAATCACTTTCATAATCATTTTCAAGTCATCAAAACGAGTACCTTTCATAACAATTCTCTTTAAGATATAAAAATATTCATCAAATTCTTTAAAAATGATAACTTTCTCAATTCACACTTTCAAACTATTACATTTTTCATCTCAATCAGAAGAATACACACACACACAGGGAGTATATTACAACAGACATAATTCATAGGAGCTACTGGAGTCTAACGTCCAACCCACATTGGGGAGAGCTTTCCTATCCTTGCCATCGGAGTAGGACCTTAATATTTTGTTCACTAGTGATCACTATATCAATCAGCCTTAGGCTCACATCCTATGGGGGAATGTAGTTCTAGGGAACTACCAATCATAGCTATACCTCCCACTCAGTGCTAAAGACTACTCCCGGACTGAGCTCAGATTATTTCAAAAGAAAATCCATAACAACGAACTTCAACAATTCATATCAGGAGCCATCATGCTACCCCTGTTCATAATAAATCAACATATGGATTTCTTTTCTCATTGAAGTTCAAAAATAACTCTTTCAAGACCAAAAGGTTAAATCATTCAAATACCAAGGTGTGAATAACACATTACTTCACCGATCATAATCTCAAAGGGGGTTTAAATCCCATATATCATCACTTGAGCAAAACATTTCAAGATTCATACTTTGTATAGCAAACAAGTATAACTCATATAAAAATCTAGAAATTCAACTTAAAACATGATATTAAAATTAAAATTCAAGGAATTTATCTTTAAGACATCACAAAAATATCATAGTTTCTTGAACAAGAATATAGGATAATAGTTTCCATCTTAAATTCATAATTAAACAACTAAAATGGTGTATCTTTATAAAATAATATAAATTTTTGGGCACAAGAACGAAATGATGTTCTTGTTGAAAACCCCACATACCTTTATGGTAATGCATTCGTTGAAAGATTAGACCCTCAATGTTGATTGTGCAACCCTAGTTATTTTTCTCCTTTAGTTCTCTTGGATGATGAACTTAGATTGATAATAGGGTTATGATTTGTTTAGAATCTATTAAATTCATAAGGTTAAGTTTAGGGGTGTGTAAGGAGTGCTAAAATACATAATTTCCCTCAAAATAACTCAAAACGGAGTGTTTTTACTACCTGAAACACCAAGTGTGAGCCGCATTACTTATCACATACATTTATGTATGCACCGCATTGCTTATCGCAGACATTTAAGTATGCGACGCATTGCTTATCGCACACATTTAGGTATGCACCGCATTGATTATCTCACACATTTAGGTATGCATCACATTTCTTATCGCATACCGATTCCAGTAGCCATGTGCGATTGGTTAGGCCACGCACTCTACTTCGCAAAGCTATAACTCCTTTCTCGGGTGTCAGATTTTGATGAAATTGGTATCGTCGGAAAGCTAATTTGATTCTCTATAAGTTGTTGGGTATAAATATGAATAAATACCACATATTTATTAAGTTATACGCATTCAAAGATGACCCTTGTGAATTCAAACACTAAAACTTGATGGATTTCAAAACTCTTAGCTTGTACTACCTTAAGTGACTCATATAACCACACTTAACACATCATAAGCTCTATTATAACTAGGGTACTCTTGTTAATTCATGTGCCAAAATATGGCTTACAAAATTGGGTTTCACATGTACGAACAACGGTTCGCTTTCTAGCTTAGGAAAGTGCGGGGCATTACATTAGCTTTCTTGCATTCTCAACTCAAGCTATTAAGTTATTTGATAGCTCTAAGTCTCCATTGTCCATTCTCTTTTCTCATCTGTTACCCATTCTTTCATTGTGAGTAAAGATAACATGAGTTCTAACATAGGCCTTTATTAAAAAAAATCAAAGCAAAGAGAACAATAATACACTTTCAAAATCCTTCGAGAGTCACCTTGCACTATGAACCTACTTTGCTAATTTTCAATGATTCGTGGGGTATTCCTCTAACTCATTGCATGTCAAGGGCTTCCGTTGCTTCATTTCATTCAGAATGGCTACACTTCCGACAATGACTCATACAAAGTCCTGCAGACCCATAAGGTTGGTCATTTCCATAGAAGTCTCTTTTGTATTCTTTCAAGGCGTGAGGATCTATAATTAAAATGGGTCTTAGAAATGACTAATATGAAATAGTCATTTCCATTGTCATCAATTATACCTCTATAGGACTTTTGGAAAATTCACACTAAACAAGTCATGGTATGACTTGTAGACTCTCCCAATGGCTTGTAGCTAACTATCATAGCCAGTGTACAACTTTTAATCATCAATACAATGACTCTTAGTGTGACCTAGAGAGCCTTGGCGAAGTATCAGGTGCCAAACTTAGTGTATTTTCCATTCTTATTCAATTTCTCACATTTGAACTCTGATTTATTGTAAAACTAACATAATTACATCATATCCACATAAACAAGCCTTAGAGCTAGCATATTTTTATTTTTTTAAGCATCAAAAGTTCCATGTAACCATGACACATTAATACACTCCTCCAACAAAAACCGATTCTCTAAATGCTTATAACTAAGTAGTAAATTCAATCTACATCTGCCTATTGACACAAACCAAGTCAAATATTGCTTTATCAATCTTGTGTGTAGTGTCCTTGAACTCTTCATTGTTAAGTTACTTAATTCATGGTTTGAGTGCTTTACAATTTTCCCATACATTACCCAAATATCCCATTTCCAGACTCTATCCACTGCACTTTGAAACTTGCTATGATTAGCTTAAGCATTAAAGGATTTAAAGGGAACCATGATACTTGCTTGAGAATTCTTTAAAGCTAGGAACATGGGAGAGTGATTTGAGATGCTGCAAAAATCATATTCCACCTAAAAATTTCCTTATTTCATCATCCATTCCAAGTTTCAAATCATTTAATCCAACCTAATTCAAATTGTCACTTCTTTGTTGTTTGTTTAACCAGGTGTAGTAGTCACGCTTCCAATCAACTTTAGTTAATAATAGGTCACTCATACAACCAATGAAATTCTAAATCTCAGCATACTAAACTGAATTTCCAACTATCCTATCTTGAGGGTAGATTAAAGTATTAAAGTTCCTCCTAAGATCCATAGAGTTTTAATACCTTGATTATATCTTTTAGTGAATCCCATAGAGAATTTGTTAGCTCTCTAGTGTTAAAGCCGTAGATTATAGTGAGTAGGCAGTTAAGATCATTTTAGATTTATTTCACTTGATAGTGAATCAACTAGTCCTCTTCTCTAAAGCTTTAAGATTATGTATATGCTAGTGTCCGGGCATATCCATACCCTTCCATTAGTGGTTGAGCAATAGTTATCCAAATGCCCTAATTAGGAGATATATTTCTAAATATTTCTTTAGCTTTTTTTTTCTTTAATCAAATATCAAATCAAATTGTAATGCCTCAAGTTTTCATGTTCTAAACCTCTTAAAAGATTGTACATTTAGTAAGCTTTCGAACATCACAAGTCTCGCTCTAATCTGACGTCGTGGCAAAAGGTTATTCAGATTTCCCCTTCAAGAATCTTTCACTACCAGTGACCATGAATCATTTGAAGACCCGTAACCAAACCTTACGAGTCTTCACAAGGAGTCCTAGTCACACCAGTAAGGGTCTCAAGTTTTAGCCCAGTGATTATGACTCAACCCTATAACTCGTTACATGACGTTACGAGTCATAAAAAAGAACACATGGTCACAATAGTGTTCAACCAAAAGTCTCTTCAAGTGGTTACGAGTACAATTCACGACTCGTAGTCTGACCTTACGAGTCATTGTGTGGACCCATAGCTTAATCGATAAAGGATCTAAGAATCAAGCTTACGACTTCACCCAATGACTCATAGTCAATCATAACGAGTCATTAGGAGACAGTCATAGTCAAACCAAAATATACCCGGGATCCTAGTACACTGCATTAGGACAGCTCACAACTCGAGACTAGTCATAATGAGTCATAAGGTGAGTCATAACGACTGGGAGCGTATTTTTCTACATGTTTTTCTAGGGACTTATATGCCTTTTCCCACTTCTTTAAAAGCCAAACCCACATTCTTTTTGCTTACCAAGAGTTGACATAATCTTAAAATGCATCCAAGAGAGATCAAAACAGATGAGTTTCTTATCTTTCTCATGCAAACTAGGATTTCTCAAGGGCAAGATCAAATCTAAGAAATTCTCCAGGGATTCCACTCTCACGTATGTGGGATTTAATTACTGGGTTCCTTCCACCCATTGAGTCCCAAAATTTCCATGAACTTTACAAGTATAAACCCTTTTCCCTTTTTATGGAATTTTAAGTCATACATAGGTTTTATTAATTTTCCCTAAATTACTTTGAATACGAACCATAAGAATAAGTTTCCCCATGTGAAATTGTGTTTCCATATGTTTGATAGTCTCAGTCACTCATACCATATTTAGTTGATGCCAGGTTGAGTATTGTTTTTGATTTTCTATCTCATGATTACTTTATTATCATAATGATCAGTTGCAATAGTCTATATTGGCGAATTATGAACTCCCGATACCTAGGTAATCATGTATGTTATAGTTTCCAAGTTATAAATCATTCATATTAGTCTCGTATTATTAAAATTTAGAACATTATCGTGATGAGCATTTATCAGAATGAGATCATGTTAATAAATATCAGTACCAGTGTCATTCAGTTGGAAGTAATACTTAGCACCCACTACAAAAAAATTGCATTTAGCAATAGACTAATAATGTTGTTAATCAACATATATCCGTCGCTAAAGCAATGTAGAGATGGATCAATGATGGAATATGTGTCGTTGATATATTGAGCATTGCTAACCATTTAGCAATGGAAAAAATGAAATTCGTTGCAAATTTTGCAACGTCATAGAGACGACCTATATCCGTTGCCATTTTGTAGCAATGAATATATTCGTTGTTATATTTATAAATGTCGTTACTAATTTAATGTTGTATTTCGTCATTTTGATTATTTCATGATCAGATATTTCATTACTAGTTTGTCACTAAAAATTTTAATATTTAGTCCCCAATTTTTTAAGATTCTTAAAATATCCAACATTCAAATAAAAGAACCCACATATATAGATAATAAAATCTTCTTAAAATATCAAAAATTCATACCAAAAAACCCACATATATAGATAGCAAAATCAAACATCCACAATACCAAACATAGTGTGCAACATCTAAACACATAATTATGTCCAAAACATCCATAGTACCAAACATCAACCGGCTATCCTTAAAACAATCTACATCATCCATAATACCAAAGATAGCAAAAGCTAAACACATTTCATGAGAAGCTGAAGATGAAATCTTTCCACAAGAAACACAAAGAGTTTGCCCATAGTAGCTGTTTGCTTCAGGTCCAAGACCAAATACTCTTCACTTCTTTTCTTCTCAAGCAGCTTGGTAATATGCTTCAATTTGATCAATATCAAATTCTGATAATGTTTTTCTTGTAATATTTCTTCAAATCTTTATTGCAATAGAGGAAGTGAAATTATAACTGATTGTACTTAAAATAATTAGATGCCAAAAACTACTTTAAACTAAAAAAAGAATTAAGTAAACTACTACATTAAGATTTAGTCTTACATGGACTATTCGGGAACGTTCATCGATGAAAGATTTTCCATCGTGACCATATGTGTAGGCAATCACATGGGAGAGAACATGCAACATTTAAACGGGGTGTAAACTTTCATATACAGAGAATAATCCTTGTGCTAGTCAAACTCTCTTTACATAAGAAAAGTGTATTCAAGAAATACTATATTTAAATATTTATAGATAATTATAGAATTTTAGAAGTTGTAGTTCATGTTTTACTAGGACAGTTGAAACCAAATGAAATTATTGATACTTGAATAATCATATGAACTCAAATATTGTAATAGCTGACCAGTACTAAAATAAAAGAAACAAGCAAGTTGTAGATGATCATTGTAAAGTGTAAAATTTCATCAGTAGGATAGATAATACAGAGGATTCATATGTGACATAATACAACGCCATATAAGACATGAATTTACCACGTAGGATTCCACACAAAATATATATGTCTACATAGAGGTGGAACGAAGATTTCTGGGATTTATATATACTTAATCTTTTTTCATGCTTTGCAAATTGAAATTTCCTTAACGTGTTAGATGTACACCAAATATTAAAAACTTCATGGGCGTATCAAACAGGAAACAAACAACTAAACAAGACTATATCCTTCAAAGATCTTACATATACTAGAAAATTGATACTAATATTTTGCAACTTTAACTAAAACGGTATAACTATTTTCTGATACATATACTATGGTCTCCTGTATGTTCAATTCATATTTGAAAGTGTTATCTGGTGGGGTAATCCAAATAAGTTGATAATTAAGTGGGACATTTCCAACCATACTAAGCATAATTACTGATTTTTTTAATGTCGATCAGTTAATACTAAAGTTTAATAAGTAAATATGGTGGTGGTCATATAAAAATTAAGATTCATTATTGTTATTCTTTAATAGAAACTGAAGGACCCAAAAATATGTCTATAATAATATTTTAGAAACCAAAATGCTAGTTGATTTGTATTAAAGTCATATAAACTTGAAAAATCTGCTCATGATTCATCAAAGAGACATATATGATACAGAGGATTCGAATAGACAACCTCAACTAGTCCGAGATTAGAGTTGAACAGAAATTAAGTGGTAATTTTGTTTATCAACACAATTTTGGAAAAAATGAAAAATGTCACAGTGCAGGCAGCAAGATATAGATATGTATGCACCTAGTAAATCCGGCTTAAGGTCTACTGTCAATTTCACTACAGTGAGAGAATCATCATTGCATCTCATAGCCAACACAGCTCTAGAGTCCCTAATATTACTTACCAATAACAAGATTCTTACCTTTCTAAAAAACAAAATAAAAGAGTACATATTTAGAATAAAATGGTAGAAAAACTAGCTAGCTTCAACTTGCGGAATATTGCATTGCATTTTTAATTGATCTTCCTCCACAGATATACACATACAACATAGACGTTAGAAAATAAAGTATTTGTTAAACTTTCAAATGGTTTTTCATGTAACTGTTTACTTATCCATGACAGGAACGGGAAGTAGATATCCATAATATAACTATCTATAAAGAGTATACAATAGCCAAGCCTCTACTGATATACACTTGCAACATAAAAGTCAGAAATTAAATCATTTGTCCAACTTACAAACACTATTTCCAATTTACTGAATTTGCTTATATGAGGTCATTCCCATCCTTCATTCATTTGAAATGAAATAAAACAAATATAATGAAGTGAAGTTTCACAACTATATAAAAAAGTGCTAAAAAATAACTTGACGCGGTCAGATAAAGATTTTCTGTTTAGTAGATTCAAACATGACTTTTTCAGGAGCAACTTAGAGAAGATAATGCCAAACACTTACAAAATTAGCAATTGTAGAATGTAAAGGAGTATATGACCAACACTTGAGATATCCCACTGACCAACCCAGGAATCCTTTCAATCAATATGTCCTTGGAAAAGTAGTTCTTATGCACTCTCAGCAAATATCAACACATGAAAAACTTGATGGTAGTCTCCATCTCTGCGAACCACCCCTCTAGGTTTAGAGAAGCAATTTTTTTCTCTAGTTTTTCCAAATCTAGACTTTTAAGCTCATTAATAATACTCAATTACTAGAAATAAGCCAAAATAAAGTCCTCAAACAACTTTTAAATTCAAAACAAGAAATCCAAGAAGATATGGAAATTTCTTATACTACACTAAGACAACTAAGAGAGAAAATATGGTACATGCTATTGTCCACCGATTAACCATAAAGACATATAATATCAACAGTAGTAAGGAAAACCTAAGTGAAAGAGCTTAAACAACCCTAAACCTACCATTTACAAGTGACTTCCAACATAGAAACTAAGAAATTAAAAGAGAAAAAACAACACACATTACGAGATTTAGAATAGTAACTCTAATTTAGATTCAAAATTAAGCGATTGAATCCATTTTTGATTGATATTGAGCGATTCCTTTTTCTCAATTGAGAGAAAAGGGAAAGGAGAGTTTGTTTTTAGAGAGAGACGGATGATACTATGTTTTGGGAACAAAGTGAAATAAAAGACTTTGCCCTAATATTTAGTTGGTAGGGTGACGGATTCAGCAACGTATTTACAATTCGTTGCTAATTATTTTTAAAAATATAAATAATATATTTTTTAAAAATGGTAAAATAATTTCAGTGACAACAATTTCGTTGTTATTTTCGTCTCCACCATGTCAAAAAAAATTCCCACCTTTTATGTCGCTAATTTTGTCACCAAAATAAAAGCGCCAATATTCACCGCCAAAATATAGCAACAAATTTTATTTTTTGTCGCTAATATATCACTAATTAGACTACTAATTTTAATTTCATTTATTTACCGACAACATTTTTATTTTGTTGCAATTCCGTCGTTAATTAGCGATGAAAATATCCTTGTTGGTAAACGCGGTTTTTTTGGAGTGACCAAGTGAATACAGGGATGATGGCTCCCCCATCAGTTAGGCATAAGACTATTAGTAGAAATCCCTGAGTTCGAGAACTACATCTCGACCACAGGTTATGAGGGGTCCCTCATCAATAGAGGCATGAAACCCTAGTCCTTTGAGACATCAAATTAGTAGATCCACATCATCCAGTATTGCTACCCTTGGCAAGGTACTAAAACCCACCCAATTAGGGATACTAGTTAGATCCTAGTTTTTCTAAGATTGGGGTATGTCGGTTGTAGTTAGCTCCCACAGTCTCCAATTTAATTTCAAATTCAGCTTATATTTAGCTTATGCTTTCGGTTATACATACATGACCTTGTATTTAACTATTTAGTTATTTAGTTTATTCAACATATGTATATACATGGTTTTGCATTCAGTTACATGTTTATGCATTTATGATTAGTTATATCAGTTATCTTTCCCACCCTTCATACTTACTACATTCAAAGTACTGATTGCATACACTTTTGTGGTATATTGTCTTATAATATAGGTTCAGATGCTTAGTTCCCCAATCGTACTTAGACAGTTCGTATGCTACTAAATAATAGTTATGGTGAGTCTTCATCCATCGAGGACTAGTTATCAGTTATTATTTTTAGCACCTTATCTTATTTCAGCCAATCAGAGTTAGTTCGGGGCTTGTCCCATCAACTCCCCATGCTTTAGAGACTATCAAATAGTCAGACTTGTTTTCAATTTTTATCAGATGCTCAAATATTTTAAATATTTCCTTTAGTATTATTAGTTATTCAAAATTTTGGTTTTTCTTCCACATATTACTTCACTATATTCCCTAGTGTTCACAGCAGGTACTAGACCATGGTTAGATTGGCATCACTCATGACTCTAGGAATAGTGTTACGACTAGGGGTAGCCTCGGGTCATGACAAATATTGTATCAGATCATAAGGTTTAAAGTGTCCTAGGATGTCTGAAAGTTGTGTTGAGTAGAGTCTTGTTCATGGGTGTAAAGCATTCCATATTTATGGGCGAGAGGCTATGAAACATTTTAGGAAAGTCTCCCTTCTTTTTGTATTTATATCTCGTGATGGAGCATTAAGTCTATTGAAATTCCTTTTCTAACTTGTCCTTCATCCATTTACAAAAAATGCCTCCCATAAGGAATAACCAAAGAAGAAATGGGGACAAGCCTGCACCACTGCTTGTTCAAGAAGACCCTCTAAATGAGCAAGTCCCCTATGTTGAATTTTGGGCCGTTTTCTCAGCCTTGGCTCAATCTATGGCTGCCCAGATTAACAAATAGGCTATTTCCCCAGCCAACCCAATAGTGAACATGGCAGTAGCTAGGATCCAAGACTTTACTCAGATAAATCACCTGGTGTTCTCTAGATCTAAGTTATAGGAGGATCCCAAGGATTTTCTTGATTGTGTGTAGAATGTGATAGATATTATGGGTGTCACTTCTAGTGAGAGTGCTGCATAGATTCTTACCAATTGCATGAGGTGTCTCACACCTAGGTTAAGTAGTAGAAAGAGTTTAAAGGTGCCAAAATAGGGCCTGTAGAGTGGGATGAATTTGCTATGGCTTCTTAGATAGTTTTTCCCTCTTAAGTTGAGGGAAGCTAATGTGTAAGAGTTCATTAACCTCAATTAAGGTAGCATGAGTGTGAAGGAGTACTCGCTCAAGTTTACCCAATTGGTGAGGTATGCTCTGACTTTGGTGGTTGATTCAAAAGCCAAAATGAGTAAGTTTATGTCTAAAAGTTCTGAGCATATGGTCAAGGAGTGCAGGACTATAATATTAATTAAGGAGATGGACCTTTCTAGACTGATGGTTCATGCTCAGCAGATTGAGAAAGAGAAGCTTAAAGAAAAAAAAAGAGAGAATAAGAGGGCTAGAACCGATAGCTTCAAATTTTTTTAGTAGAGATTAGATAGTTGGAATCATTATTAGTTCTACTAGAACTCCTCATCCATAGCCACATTTTCTGCCAGTGCTCCAATGCCTATGATACTACAGAATAATCATGATAAAGCGCTAGGCTCCAAGTCACAGAGTAGTGTGAATAGTGGTCACATAAATCTAGTCTGTATGAGGTATGGTAAGAACCATAAGGGTGAGTGTATTCCCAATAGTGATACATGTTTTGGGTGTGGCTAGTTAGGCCACAGGTTAAGGTATTTCCCAACAGGTATATGGAAGGGCAAAAATAATCGCCAGCAGGGACAGACTAATTCTTTAGCAGCACCAGCAGGGCGCCTAAATCAGTAGAGTGGTGCTTCTAGTGCAAATAGTGTCCAGCTATAGAATTAAATTTATGCCTTTCAGACTCAGTAGGATGGGGACGGTTCTCCTTATGTGGTAACTGGTATGTTACAAATCTTTCATCTTTATATGTATGCCTTGTTAAATCTTAGAGTCATACTTTTCATTGTGACTTCTTATATTGTAATAGATTTTAGCGTCAATCCTGAAATCCTAGCAAAGCCCTTCTCAGTGTCTACCCCAGTCAGTAATTCAAACTTAGCCAGACGAGTGTACAGAAATTGCTCCATCATAGTATCTTGAAAAATCACTTCAGTTGATCTTGTAGTGTTAGAGGTGACCAATTTCAATATCATCCTTGGCATGGATTGGCTCCACTCTTGATATGACTTAGTTGACTATAGAAACATAATAGTTCAGTATTAGTTTCCTAATGAGCTAGTCCTACAATGGAAGGGTATACCTTAGTACTGTAACACCAGACTTTGACCCCTATATTTTTCTGAGATTTGAACTTACTTTCCTCACTATGACTCACCCTATAAATCATAGGGTGTCTTGACGCGTCATAGAACCCCAATCATATCCAAACTAGTGTGTGTCCTTAGTGTTACTATCATGGTGATGACTAGGAACCTATGATTTGTAGGGTCTCTTAATGAGTCTTAATTTGCTTTTTGTATGCTAACTAGTGTAGAGCCTTAATGGTCCTAACTTGACTACGATTTGGACCTTATGAGTCATAGGGTCACAATACGGGTCGTATTATTCTTTTTATAACCAGGCCAGTATGGGTGTCCAAGGGGTATAGTCCAAACTATTACTAGACTAAAAAAGTCATACGGTGACCCTATGAGTCGAAAGGTCACCCATAGCGACTAGGCATTAATTTTTTAGCTTTTAAGTTGAGGGCATTTTGGACATTTTACTCTTTACCCACTTAATACCCAGAACCATAAAAATCCCCTTGGGATGTTATTTTCAACACTTTATCACTCAGAGAACTCTCTCAAACTCCCTAAATTCTCCAAGGTCAAGATACTTAGGGTTTCCAAAAAGTTAGTCATCTAAGGGATTAAGGGTTGATTTCCCTCCATAATTGTGATATTCTCAGGCATGTTACTCTTTTCCAACTATTATTTTTTAAAAGCATGTTTTAAATAAGTTATTTATGTGGTTTTGATGTTGGTATTGGGACATGGATTGAGGGTTTTGAATATTTGTTTTTGAATAATTTTTCCATTATTTACATATGATTGTTTAGGCCTTATTTATGGGTTTTGAACTTATAGGGTTCATGGTTATAGTGGATAAGCTAGAACCCATATTGTGGAACTGGTCCTACAATATGATTTGTCACTTGGTTTGTCTTATTCACTAAATAATTTGCATTGTATACAAAGTTAAATAATGAACATGGTTTTTGGAAGGCCTTGCTAGCTATGCTTTGGTTTAATGAACAAAAGGGGTCGAGGAATTCCCCAAAGTTAATATGGTTGGTATGTTATAAAGATAAGATTGCAAGTGTAATGGTATGAAGATACCCATGGTGTTCCATAACGGTTAGTTTCTTGGTTAATGAATATGTTATGTGAAACTTATTTTAAATTAGGCTTGATGGGGGTTATGTAGCTAAACCGTGAAGGTGTGGGTGTTAAATGACTTATCCTAGAAACTCAAGTTTGCTGATGTAAGGTTTGGCCCTGATGACCTATGTGCATTGTTCACATTATTGATATATTGTATCTTTGACTAATGTGGGGTTGGAAGGTTCTCTGATCTTTCTTGATACTTACAGTTAATGCAGCTAACACGCACTATGGACCTTTAGCAGGAGGATCTAAACCCATAAAGCTCGTAGGTGTTTGTTATGAGGGTTGAGCTACATAGTCTAGGATTATATTTTACTTTAGGCTAATCCTTGTTCCCTATCCTAACATATTACTATAAATGTATATAAAGAAGTGTGCATAGTATCGAATTATTTTAATCTGACATTATTTTGTCCCCTATCCCCGAGTTACTTACTAGTGCTCAACCCACTAACCATCTCTAGGTGTTGTATCCCTATGCGATTAGGCACTAAAGATACTTTTACTTTTCCTGTAGAGAGTTAGGTGGATTAGCACAGTTCATCGGTCAATTGCAGAGAAGTAGTGAGCTTTTATTCTCTGAAATACCTGATCATTCTTCCTATTTCTTAACCTTAAGTAGAATTAAAGACTTTGTATTATCATTAACATTATCACTGTTATTGCCATTATTAGAGTCAGGGGCATGTCCCGACAAATATTGGTTTTCAATTTTGTTTAGTGTTTTTGTAGATATTACTGTGGTTGGGTATTATTGGTTTTCATTTCATAGACTTTGAGTTTTATTTAATCTATCTTGTTATATGTTTGGAATTCAACTGATGTTTGGTGTGTTATGTTACTATTTGGAAAGGCAAGGGGTGGTCACCGATCTTCGATGGACTTGAGATACCCATCATGGCCAGGCCCTGGTTGGGTTGTGACAAATATGGTATCAAAGCCTAGGTTTGATTTTATTCGGTGTACACAAAGTCATGTCAAGTATAGTTTCTTTTATGGATGTATAGTGCACCACACTTATAAAGGAAAGGCTATGAGGCAATTAGGAATATTTTCCTTTCTTGTTATCTATTTTTGAGCTATAGAGTCTAGGGTCTTAAATCTCCTCTAATATCCATTTTGTTGCATTTTAGATCATGCCTCCCCTAAGATCTGATGCTCATGGAAACTCCCCTGTCTCACATGAGGACAATGCGGATGAAATTCATCCTACTTATGAAGTTCAAACCTGATCTAGGACCCTTAATCTCAATGGCTCTTGTAGGATTCCCCTAAATTTCATTAGTCCTCATTTATCTCCTTAAGGTTATGTGATAAATGTTGAGTTTTATTGATCTATCCATCTACTTACTTAGTCAGTGGCCTCTCATTCTTACCAGTCTAAGCGTGAGAGTGATATAGTTCCTTCTTCTGAGGCCACTAGAGTTGGTCAGTTTATGAGGCTCAAATCTTCTTTTTTTTATTGGTTTTAAAGTTGAGGAAGATCCTCAAGGTTTAATTGATAAGATGGAAAAGATTTTTTAGGTGATGCATGCTTCTAAATCTTAGGGTATGGAATTTTCCTCATATCAATAGAAAGATGTGGCATATCAATGGTTTAATTAGTGGGATAAGTCAAGGGATGATAATGTGGAGTTGGAATTATGTGATGACTTCACTAGTGCCTTCTTGGATTAGTTCTTTCCTCGGGACTTAAAGAAGGCTAAAATTGAGGAGTTTGTGAATTTGAAGTACGGTAAGATAATTTTGAAAGAGTATACCTTGAAATTTTACCAGTTGTCGCATTATGCTCCAGAGTTGGTGTCCTCTATGAGGCATCGAATGAGGAAATTTTCTTTTAGGTTTTGTCATAATTTGGTAATGGAATGTAAGGCCGCCCTATTGAATAAAAGATATGGATTTTTCTAGATTGGTAGTATACATACAACAGGTTGAGGAGGAAAAAAGAGACAGGATAAAATAGTAGAAATGCAGATTAAGAAATTTAGGTATTCTGAGTTGGGTGGAGGTCAATAAAGTAGTGGTAAACTTGGTGGTCAGTGGGGTAAGAAATAGACTTATGGAAATTTGTATTCCTATTCGATGGCTAGTGCCCCATACCCTAAGCCATTTAGTGATAGGTTCTTTTAGAATAACAATGAATTTAAGGAACTAGGTGCCCAATCTAAAGACAGTGGGGCTCAGTCCAGTCTATCTTATCCCTCATGTAGTATTTTTGGGTAGATGAATCATGGATTTTGTTATGAGGGGAGAAACACATGTTTCAAATATTGCCAGTCGTGCCATATTCAAAGGAATTATCCTTTAGGAGATGTTTCTATTGGATCTAATAATGTTTTTGTTGCTATTTCTTTAGCTTTCTCACAAAAAGGTACCGCTTCTGGCTTTGGCACTGGTCAAAACTGTCTGTACTCTCTTGCCACCTATCAGGGCTCTGACGCATCCCTTGATATTGTTACTGGTACGCTAAAACTTTTATCTTGTGATGTATATTGTCTACTTGATCTCAGGCCTACTCTTTATTATATGAACCCTTATGTGGCTATTCATTTTGATTTTGGTTTTGAGTATATTCCTGATCCTTTTCCTGAGCCTATCTCGGTGGGTAACTTTACTGTGGCTAGAAAATTCTATAGGGGATGTATGGTATCCATCTTTGGTAGGGATATACTAGTGGATCTGATTGAATTGGACACGTTAGACTTTGATGTGATCTTAAGGATGGATTAGCTGCACTCGTGCTATGCCTCTCTGCTTGACCTGAAGGGTCAGTTTTCGATTCCCCAATGATCCACTGATAGAGTGGGAAGGTAGTTCCCTAGTTCCTAATAGTAAGTTTATACCTTATTTTAGAGCCCAAAAATTAATTTCCAAGGTGTGTCTACACCATTTAGTCCATGTTAAAGATCTAACTCTGAGGGTCCTTATTTATAACCTATCTCTGTGGTTTGTGAGTTTCTTGAAGTATTTCTTAATGATATTTCCAGTATTCGTCCCGATACAGAGATAGATTTTAGGATTGATATTCTACAGGATACCCTTCCTATCTCTATCTCTCCTAATAGAATAGGTCTGAATAAGTTTAAAAAACTTAAGGAGCAGTTGAAAGATTTTCTCAATAAAGGTTTTATTCATCCTAGTATGTCTACGTGGGATGCTCCTGTGTTGTTCATGCATAAGGATGATGGGTCCCCTCAAATATATATAGTCTATTGCCAATTGAATAAGGT
This sequence comes from Capsicum baccatum var. pendulum, assembly GCA_030864225.1. Classification (NCBI taxonomy): domain Eukaryota; kingdom Viridiplantae; phylum Streptophyta; class Magnoliopsida; order Solanales; family Solanaceae; genus Capsicum; species Capsicum baccatum. The sequence goes on along the minus strand of CM061556.1, from coordinate 71,529,301 downwards.
GACTGTGAAGAATAAATATCCGCTTCCTAGGATTGATGATCTGTTTGAACAGCTTCAAGGAGCTAAGTACTTTTACAAAATTGATCTTTGATTGGGTTACCACCAGTTTAAGATAAGGGAGGTGGATATCCCTAAGACTACTTTTTGCACTTAGTATGGCTATTATGAATTCCTAGTTATGTCTTATGGTTTGACTAATACCGCTGCAACATTTATGATCTTATGAACTAGGTTTTCCGTCAGTCTCTGGACTTATTTTTTAATGTTTTTATTGATGATATTCTTGTATATTTAAATAGTGAGATGGATCATGCAAACCACCTCCATATAGTGATGCAGTCCCTTAAGCAATAACGATTATATGGTAAATTCTCTTTGTGTGAGTTTTGGTTTAATGTTTTGACTTATTTGGTTTATGTTGTTTCTAGTGAGGGGATCATGGTGGATCCACAAAAGTTGTAGTGATTAAGAAATAGACCCACGACTCCTATTAATATTTGGAGCTTTTTAAGTTTAGCCATGGATTATAGGAGGTGTAAGGAAAGCTTCTAATTTATTGCTGCTATATTGACTAGGTTGAGTTAGACTAAGGTGAAGTTCTTGTAGTCAGATGCCTGTCATGGTAGTTTTGAAAAGTTGAAGGATACATTGACTTTGGCTCTGATTTTAACCCTGTCGAGGGTACTGATGGTTTTGTTGTCTATTATGATGTATCTTATGTGGGACTCAGTTGTGTATTGATAGAAATGGCAAGGTGGTTGCATATGTTTCTAGGCAGTTAAAGGTTCATAAGAAGAACTACCCAATGCATGATTTAGAGTTGTTGGTTGTGGTCTTTGATTTGAATATTTGGTGTCATTAATTATATAGGGTTCACGTTGACATCATCTCAGACCGTAAGAGTTAACAATATTTTTTCACCCAGAAGGAGTTAAATCTCAGGCAAAGAAGGTAGCTTGAATTTCTTAAGGATTACGACATGAGTCTTCATTATCATCCTGGTAGATCTAATATGGTTATTGATATTTGTAGCAGGTCATCTACGGGAAGTTTATCTCATATGGATGAGAAGAAATGAGAATTTGTGAAATAAATTCACCAGTCGGCTAATCTTGGAGTTCATCTCTTGGACTCTAAGAGTGGTGATATGATGGTGGAAGAGGTGAAAAATTCATATCTAGGTGTTGAGGTAAAGGAGAAGCAGTCTTTGGATAATATCTTGTTGCGGATTAAGAATTAGGTAGGTTAGAAAAAAGTTCTAGGATTTGAAATCTGTGGTGGTGGTGGTATATTGCGGTACCGAGGGAAATTGTGTGTTTCCAATGTTGGTTTGCTGTGAGAAAGAACCTTCGATGAAGCTCGTGAGTTGAGGTATAGTTTTCATCCTGGTTTAACAAAGATGTAACACAGCTTGAAGGAGATTTATTGGTATAATAACGTAAAACAGGGTATGGCTAATTTTGTAGCTAAGTGGTTGGTCTGTCAACAAGTGAAGGTGGAGTACTTGAAGATTGGGAGGTTTTGGCTAGAGATAAAGTTGCCCGTGTGGAAATGAGAAGTGGTTGATATGGATTTTCTTACCGGTCTAACTCAGTCCTGTGGTCAGTTTGATTCAATTTGTGCAATCATGGATAGGATGACTAAGTCTACTCACTTTTTCCCGTTTAGGATAAATTTCCCTATTAAGGATTATGCTAAGTTATTCATTAAAGAGATAGTCAAGTTGCATTGTGATCTAGTTTCCATAATTTCTAATTGAGGTATTCAATTTTCATCTCAGTTTTGGCATTCTTTCAAAAGTGGTATAGGGACTAAGGTGAACTTTAGCCTCGCTTTCCACCCTTGGATGGATGGGAAAGCAAAAACTATTATTCAGACTTTGGAAGATATGCGAAGGTCATGTGTGTTTGACTTTTGTGGTAGTTAGGTTTATTGTTTTCCCCTCATATAGTTTCCATATAAAAATTTATATCACTTTAGTATTGGGATAGCTTCTTTTGAAGCTCTTTATGGTAGGAGGTGTAGGTCTCTTATTGGGTGGCTCGAGATTGGTGAGGCCAGTTTGTGTTCTCAACTTGGTTCACCAAGATATGGAGAAGGTGAAGGCGATTCGAGGTAGACTTAGAGCCTATAAAAGTCGCCAAAATTTCTATACAAATGTGAGGAGAAGGGTGTTAGAGTTTGGGGTGGATGATATAGAGTTCTTAAAGGTATCTCCTATGAAGGAAGTGATGTCATTTGGGAGGTAGGGGAATCTTAGTCCCTATTATGTTGGTCCATACCGTATTTTGAGGTAGGTGGTTATGAGTTGGATTTTCATTCGAGCTTAGGTTCGATTAACCCGGTATTCCATGTTTCAATATTAAAGAAGTGTGTGAGTGATCCTTCCTTTGGGAAGTGTTGGTGTTTTAGATTCTTTGTCTTACGAGGGAGTCCCGACAGATATCTTGGATAGGAAAGTTCATCATTTGAGGATAAAGGATGTATCTTCATTGAAGGTTTAATGGAGGAACCAAAAGTTTGAAGAGGCTACTTGGTAATCCAAAGAGGACATGAATTCCAAACACCCATTCTTATTCCCCTTTTCGAATAACCGTGCTTGAGGTATGTGTACTCCTTAACATTTTTGTTTTCTAACTTAGTTAAAGGAAATTGTAATTTCCTTGATATCTTGGTTTTATGTATTTGTTAAAGGTAAGTGTGGGTGTGCTTTGTGATAAATCATGCTAATGAAAACCTTGTCTCATCATTCGACGATGAATAATCCTAATGGGGGAGATAGTAATGCCTCAGACTTTGACCACTGAAATTTTATGAGTTTTGAACTTACTGTCCTAATTATGACTCACCCTACAAGTCGTAGGGTGTCTTGATGAGTCGTAGGACCCCAATCATAACCAAACCAGTGTGTGTCCTTAGTTTTGTTTTCCTGGTGACGACTAGGACCATAAAAGTCGTATGATCACTTAACGAGTCTTAATGAGGTTTTTGTAAGGAAACTAGTGTATGTATTGAGTACGATTTGGAATCTATGAGTCAAAGATTCATCATACGGGTCGTATGATCCTTTTGATAACTAGACTAGTGTGGGTGCCCAAGAGGTATTGTCCAAACTACGTCCGTACAAAATGAGTTGTAGGGTAACCCTTCGAGTCGCAAGGTCACCTGTAGCGACTGGGCGATAATTTTTCAGCTTTTATGTTGAGGGTACTTTGGACATTTTCATCTTGACCCACTTAATACCCATGGCCATAAAACTCCATTGGAGCATTATTTTCACCTCTTTAGCACTCAAGCGCTCTCTCAAACTCTCTAAATCCTCTGAGGTCAAGATACTAAGGGTTTCCAAGAAGTTTGCCATCTAAGGGATCAAGGGCTCATTTTTCCTCCATAATTGTGATATTCTCAGGCATGTTACTCTTCCCCAACTATTATTTTGTAAAAGCATGTATTTTAAATAAATTATTCATCTGGTTTTGATGTTGGTTTTGGAATATGGATTGAGGGTTTTAAATGTTTCTTTTAGGAAAATGTTTCTCATGTTTTACATATGATATATAAAAGCATGTGTTTTAAATAACTTATTCATGTGGTTTTGATATTGGTATTGGAACATAAATTGTGGGTTTTAAATATTTGTATTAGGATAATGTTTCTTATGTTTTACATATGATTGTTTAGGATGGTTTTTTAACTTATGGGGTGCATGGGTATGGTGGATCAGATGGCGAATGGTGATTTTCCACAATTTTATAAACCTTGACAATTGAATTTGTGGTGACCTCAACCCATATTGAGAAATTGGTCCTGAAATATGATTTTTCACTTGGTTTGACTTATTCCCTGAAGGAATTGCATTGCGTAAAAATTTAAACGACGAACATTGTTTCTGGAAGGCCATACTGGCTATGTTTTGGCTGAATGAACAAAGGAGGTCGATGCACTCCCCCAAGTTAATGTGATTGTTATGGCATAGAGATAAGCTTGCAAGTGTAAGGGTATGACGATACCCATGGTGTAGACATATGATTTTTGACCCTCCCCAAGTTTTAATCGATTTTTCGACATTAAATATTTATACTTTTGTCCAATATTTATTTTACCTCTTATTTCATTTTTACTAGGTTTCATTTAAAAAAATTAGAAAATATTTCAAAATATAAAGTTAAATTTTAAGATATGTTTATTTATTTATTTACTTGTTTTTAAATAATAAGAAAAATTATATATATATATATACATATTTCTTTTAATTTAGATTTTAATAAATAAGTTAGTAATTTTATTATTTTTCTCAATTATATTTTATTTTTAGGCTAGTTATAACCTTTACCTATATTTTTTTCGTATGAAAATCAATTAATCAATATTTCTATTATTGTTACTTTCTTTAATAATTATTATTATTCTTTTTTTTAAAATAAAAGAAGATAAGATAAGAGAAATAAAACCACCCAAACTCCCCCATCTGTACACTCCCATTTTTCCTCAACTCCTCCCCACGACACACTCAACTCCCACATGTCCTCAACTACACACAACACTCTATATATATACACCCATACAACATAGGAGGAGGGGGAGGGATATTGAATAAAAGGAAAAAGAAGAAAATGGAAAGAGTAGTAACAAGCGAAAAAGAAGACAGGGGAGGACAACATAGAGTTAAAAACAAAAAGGACAGAAAAAAGTTGAAGAAAAAAAAGAAAAGAGAGAAAGGAGAAAGGACACGAGAGTGAAACCTAAGCAAAACAGAAGCAGCAAGTTCATGAATAAAAGAGAGGAGAAATAGATATAGATAAGAAAAAAAAAAAGGAACATAGATTAGACAAAAACAAGAAATAAGAAAATAGTGAAACAAAAGTAAAGAAAAGAGGGAGTTTTTCTTTTGTTTAGAGTTCTGGGTTCGTTTCATGTTTTTTGGTGAAGAGGTTTTGCTTATTTACTCGGTGAAATTCATCACAAAAGTTCTTATCCGATTCTACACTATTTACTTTATAAGTCTCGTTGAATCAAGGCATGAATAAAGTTGTTTCAATAGCCTCTTTATATTATTTAGTATGAGTAGTTTATCATTTATAAAGCTCAGTTCTACTTCTTTATTTTTAATTTATTTCCTATATTGAATCAATGTTGATTAAATTTATTTCAAATATTAAGATAAAATAACTTTAAAGCTTAATTAGTTTCAGTAGGAATAGGAATCTCGTTAGTTTAGACAACAACCGGTATCACGTTGTTGTCTGTCCCATTTAATCAAACTATTTTAAGGATATTGTGTTACTGTTATTTATAGGTCTATCTAATGTAAGTTAATTAAAATAGTTTTTAAAAAAAGTAATTTAAGAGTAGTTTGGTGGCATTGGTTTTTTTACTTACAATCTCGTTTAAATTCAAAATATGCATGATAAGTAATAAATTTATTTGGCTATTCAATCTGAAAATTTTATGTATCCATCTAAATTTCGCTATCGTTGTTTGAATTTGGAATTTGTCTACTTTAATTAAATATTTTTTCAATAAAGAGAAAAGTTTCATTTTCTTGTCATTTTAATTGTTTGAACAGTAGTCCCGTGTTGTTAATATTAAAATTATTTTAATGTGTTGTGATCAGATTTTTGAGTTATACATTTTTGGGGTTTTCTCATGAGTTAAGTATAATCACAAGATAACCACGTTGATTTCTTAAGTTAGAAAATATTTTGTAGTTTAAATTGTTTTAAATTCTGAACTAATTGTGTAAGCTTAAGTAATGGATTGTAATTTTGTTCAAGTCCCTTTATAATTGATAAAGAAAAAAAGTCAATCGTGAGAAGTAAGAAAGATGAGTCGTAATTCATAAAAGAGTGAGTTAGGTTCCTAATATTTTTTAAAGTAATTAAAGAGTAATACAAGTGATAGTTAACCATGAAGTTTGAAAGCCCTGCTATGACTATTCGTTATAATAAAAATTAACATACTACTTTAAAGCCGATTTAATTGGGTTATGTAGATTTTAAACATGTTAAAAGCTTATTAAAACATAGGAAAAATGGGATCGATCTATAAATGCTTCAAAACAACAAGAAATAATCAAAATTTGTGGTATGACCAAAAAGTACTTCAACCGATAAGCCACATGTTAATATAATAAAAATAGAACAATTTTAAAACAAATAGAAAGCGGGAAATATGGCACTTTTAGACTAAAAAATATCATAAATCCAAGAAATCAATTTAAGCATAACTTAAGTCATTAAAGATACCGTGGTAGAACCGTGAGACTCGAGTGGTGCCTCATACCTTTTCCTCGATCAATAAAATTACTTGCTCGATTTTCTATTTTCACAGACCAAAAAGAGTCATTTTATTTTTATTAGGGATTCAATAAGGTGACTTGCAATACCATAACTCAATTTTAAGTAGCGACTCTATAACTAAAATAATGTCGATCCAAAATCTTCACTTTAATTGAAAAACCCTTTGGCCCTCAGCGAAAAAAGGGTGTGACACATGGTGTGCCTTAACAGTTAGTTCCTTGGTTAATGAATGGGTTACGTGAAATTTATTTTAAATTGGTCTTAATGGGGGTTATGTTGCAAAGCCGTGAAGGTGTGGGTCTTAGATGATTTATACTGGAAACTCATATTTGTCGATTTGGGGTTTTGTCTTGATGACCTGTGTGCATGGTTCACACTATTGATATATTGTATCTTAGATTGAAGTGGGGTCGGGGCATTCCCTGTTCTTTCTTGATACCTCCACTTTATGTGGCTAACATGCACTGGGGCCTTTACAGTAGGGGGGGTCTTAACCCATATAGCTCGTGGGTTCCTGTGATGACAGTTGATCTACATAATCCAGGATAATCTTTTATGCTAATCCTTGTTCCTTATCGAATGTTTCTATAAATGTATATAACAAGGTGTGCATGGTGTTGAATTTGTTTTATTTGACATTATTTTATCCCTTATCCCTGAGTTACATCCTAGTGCTTAACCCACTAACCATCTCCAGACGTTATATCCCCACACGATCCAAGCACCGAAGATACTTTTACCTTTTTTGTAGAGAATTTGGTGGATTGAAATAGTTTGTTGGTTGGTTGTGGAGAAGTGGTGATCTTCCATTCTATAGAAGACTTGATCATTCCATTAGTTTCTTTTCCTTAAGTAAAATTAAATACTTCAATTTTTAAAAACATTATCATTGTCATTATCGTTGTCAGAGTTGGGGGCATGTCCTAACAAAGATTGGTTTTTTATTTTATTTAGAGGCTTTGTACATATTGTTGTGGTTGGGTATTGTTGGCCGGCATTTCATACACTTTGAATTTTATTTACTCTATCTTGTTATACGTTTGAAATCAGTCGGTGTTAGGTGTGTTATATTTCTATTTGGCAAGGCAAAGGGGGTGGTCTCCCGTTGTCGGTGGACTTGAGATACCCATTACGGATAGGACTGGTTTGGCTCGTGACAAGCACCTATAGGTTGGTTTATCTTTTTCCTCTAAGCGTGACAAATTATTTCTAAGGGGTATATGTTTTATCTCGTTTGAGTCAAGGACTCATGGTCAAATATCCCAAATCTTCAGTCAGTCCCTGTAGTAAATGAATTCACATAAGTGTTTCCTAAATATCTTCTCGAGTTACTCTCGAATGGGAAATTAACTTTGGAATTGATCTCCTTTCAAATATCCAGCCCATTCCAATTCTACCTTAAAAAAATAGCTCTAGTAAAGAATAAGGAATTAAAAGAATAGTTGAAAGATCTCCTAGATAAAGGCTTCATCAAGTCGAGCGTTTCCCCGTAGGGCATTCTAGTTCTCATTGTGTATAAGAAAGATGGTTCTCTCAGAATGTGCAATGACTACTATCAGTTGAACAAAATCACAATCAAGATTAAGTATATCATCCCCAGGATTGATGACTTATTCAACCAACTTCAGGATGCAAATTATTTTTTCAAGATAGACCTCAGATCCGACTGTTATCAACTTAGTGTCAGAGAAAGTGACATTCTAAAGACAGATTTTAGAACTCGATATGGTCACTTAGATTTTGTTGTTATGTCTTTTAGACTAACAATTATCGTGCAAATTTTATGGACTTCATGAGCAGAGTGTTCAATCAGTACTTGAACATGTTTATGATAGTCTACATATATGACATCCTCATCTATTCCTGTAGCGAATATGATCACGCAGACCATTTGAGGATTCTTTTGCAGAACCTTAAGGATCATCAGATATTTGCTAAGTTCAATAAATGTGAATTTTTTTAAAAAATTAGTAGCTTTCCTCGATCATATTATTTTTGGTGAAAGCATTTGAGTTGATCCTCAAAAGACCAAAAAAGTAAGGAACTGGACAAGACCCATCTCTAAATTGGATATCAGGAGTTTCCTGGGTTAAGTCGGTTACTATAGATTATTTGTTGAGGTATTCTTTTCTATTTCCTCTTCCATTTCATGTTTGACTTAGACGAGATTAAAATTTTTGTGGTCTGATTCTTGCGAGAAAAGGTTTCAAGAGTTGAAGACTTTACTCACTTTGGTTACAGTTTTGACCCTTCCAAAAGGCTCGGATGGTTTTATAGTGTACTGTGATGCTTCTAGTGTTGGTCTAAATTGTGTTTTGATACAACAGGGCAATGTTATATTGTATGCCTCTAGACATCTTAAACCACATGTGAAGAATTACCTGACTCATGATCTTGATATGGTAGCAGTTGTTTTTGCCTTAAAGATTTAGAGGCATTATCTATATAGGGTTCATAAGGATGTGTTTACTAATGACAAGATCCTTCAGTATGTGTTCACTCAGTAAGACCTAAATCTTTATCAAAGAATGTGGTTGGAACTGTTGATGGATTATGATATAAGTGTCCTGTATCACCAGAGTAAGGCCAATATGATGGCCGACGCACTTAGCAGATTGTCTATGAGGAGTGTTGCTTATGTTGAAGAAGAAAAAAAGGATTTAATTTGTGAGTTCCATCAGCTTGCTAGGTTGGGAGTTTAGTTGGATGATTCAGACGAAGGTGGTATATAGATTCAGAATGGTTCAAAATCTTCTTTGGTTGCCAAAGTAAAGGGAAAGCAAGATAGAGATCCTATTTTTCTTAAGTTAAAAGATAACGTTAGGGGCCAGAAGGTTAAGGTTTTCTCACAAGGAGAAGATGGTGCTCTTCGTTGTTAGGTTAGGTTTTGTGTCCCAAATATGGATGATTTGAGCTAGTGAATGTTAGAAGAGGCACATGGGTTGCGATATTCTACTTAGACAGGAGCCACTAAGATGTACCACAATTTACAGAAAGTCTATTAGTGAATGGTATGAAAAAGGATATTACAAAATTCATAGCTATGTGTTGGAATTGTCAACAGGTCAAGGTTGAGCACTAGAGACCCAGTGGTACACTTCAGGAATTCAGTATCACCACTTGGAAATAAAAGTGGTGAATATGGACTTCATGATACGGTTGTCTCGTATGTGTCGTCAATATGATTCTATATAGGTTATTGTAGACCGAATGACCAAGTCAGTCCATTTTCTACTTATCCATACTTCATATTCAACTAAGGATTATGCCATACTCTATCTCAAGGAGTTATTAAAGTTATATGGGGTGTCATTCACCATCATTTCAGATAGAGGTAGCTGATTTACCTCACACTTTTGGAAGGCTTTACAGAAGGGTCTTGGTACCCAGGTTTATAATAGCACAGCTTTTCACCCGCAGATAGATGGTCAGATAGAAAAGGCCATTCAGAGCTTAAAGGATATTTTCAGGGCATGTGCGCTTGATTTCAAGGGTAGTTGGTACATGATACGATCCTAAATGGCATCAATACCCTTGATAATGTCATCGAGACTAGCACATAAATAATTAAGTCTTGGTCACCTGAAGGGCACAAGAATATACATGGTGGACCCACTTTGAGCACACAATAGAGAAATTCCATGTATGGAAGGTTGCTTAGGGGATTGCCTTGATGCCTACCAAAGAGTTCCAAATGATGAAGATTGATCGAAGAGGCCAAACATGACAAAGCTTCACTGCTTTAGAGTGACCACATGATCGACAACCCACCACCATAGTGATTGAACATCGCTTAGGCCATCAAGATAAAGTCTAAATTGGGCTAGTGCTAGATAGGAGAGATAATGGAGGTGACAGCCAGTACCATCCTTTACTGATCATCGCATGGGCTGCCAAACTTGGATAGAGTTGGTCATTTATGTTTGGCTTTGAAACACGTTTATTTCTAGACCTTAAATAATGTCCTAAAGTTCTAATCTCTCAAGCCAATACAACTCATAGGTATGAGCCATATTATGGGTTACGGATGGTATAGTTCGGTCGTATGCTGACCAATATTGGTTGGTGCAATGGATTTTGGTTACTGGAGTGGATATAACTTAGGGGTACGAGTCCTATTGGTGGTTATGGGTCATTTGGTTCCTTAACTTAATCTTAGATTTAGTTACTTAGGTTGGATTTGAGTACGAGTGGCTCACCATGAGCCATAAGCCAGGAAATAAATCGTACCAAGGACTTATATGGTAAATAGTGTTCAATTCTCTAGGTATTTTACTCTGCTAGGGATACGAATCATGGATACAGATCATACACTACTGCTATGACTTGGTTGAATGATTCATATACTAGACAGTGTTTGATCTAAGGGCTGAGGCTTTTATACGATTAGTAGATACCAATCGTATTGGGATGGTATGACTCGTGATGGACAGTCGTATCCCTTTGATGGGATTTTATGCAACTTAAGTGGAGGTATTCTGAATATTTCACTACTCATCCTAATAACACCCGATGACTTCTAATATACCTGGAAGGTTATTTACCCTAATATTCTATTCATTAACACTTAGAAACTCTTCATAAATATTTCATAATTCTCTTAAGACCTATTGAGCAAGGGGAGCTAGGGTTTCAACTAAGGGAGAAATTTGGGGCTTGTCTTGTTGGTTTCTTTCCATCATCATTTAGGTTAAAAAAGCATATTTCTCTTCCCGCATTATTAATTTAATTAAAGGCATGGTTTATATGAATGTTTTCATGGCTTTACTATTCCATGACTTTGTCTTTCAAATATGATTAAGGGGTTTTGATGTTAATTGCTTAGTAATTGTTTCTTATGGTTTTAATTATTCTTTTATATTTTTCATTTACTTCTTTTAATGGAACTCTCATGTTTTAAACTTGGTAAAGAAATTATGTATGGTTTAAACGGTTTGAAAAAGCTAACGGCTAATTGGTTATGCTTTTGGGGAACATGAAATTCTCCTAAGTGGTTTAATATAGTAAATAAAAGGGCACTTAAAAGTCCCATTAAACCTATAAATGGTTGGATATGGATTAAACTTGCAAGTAAGGGTTGGTATGACAATACTAATATCAATGGCCTTGGTGAATAAATTGATAATGGTTTGATTATTTGGAAACTTATTTTAATTGTGTAATAATGGAAGGATGTGTAGCAAAGCCATAAAAGGTGGAGGTCCTGGGGTACTAAAATCGGAAACTCATATTTGCTGATATGAGGTTGGTCTTGGTGACCGTGTGCTTGATGTCACGCTATATTTGGGGGATGTACAATTTATACCATGGGATACTTCCCTGGTCATGCGGTTACACACATTGGGACCCTTTCAGTAGGGGGAGCTGAACCCATATAGCTCGGGGTGGTTTAGGATGGCAAAGCTACACAATTTAAGTAAAGGTTTTAAGATATGATAAACTCGGTCCTTTTTTACCAGCATAATTATATGTGGGTATGTATTCTTGTTTTCATTATGGATGATTTTACTTGGTTATATAAATGGCATTATTTTATCCTTATCCTGAGATCATTCTAGCAGTCACTCACTAACCTCATCTACTGGTGGAGGCATATCTAGGCTAAATAGAAACTATCCGTTGTACTTCTCCTATATAGTGATTGACTCAAGGACATCATTTAACCTAAAGTGGTGAGCTTTCATCCTTTCGGATGGCTCCATTTCATGTTATGGAGACTTTTAGACATTTTAGTTTTATTTTAGATATTGGTTTTGGCAATGGTTGGGGACATGTCCCAACCAAATTTCATTACTCTTTTTGATAGAGGCTTTATGTTACTTCTGTGGGTTGGAATGGAAGGGATCAGTATAGATGTCAGGCTTGGCATTGGAATAAGATGATGGACTAATATCATTGGATGATATTATTAGTTGTTCCATACTATTACATTTTGGTATTAATTATATTATATTTTGGAACAGTTTTAGTTATGACTTGGTTTATGGCCTCCTTTGGTGTGGTTGGGTATGGTTGGATTATTGGTATAGGATGGTTGGATTCGGTTGGGTTGGTCACAGCTGTGATCATTTCCCAGGGTCTTTGTGTGAGCTGTTTTATTATTATGTTTCATGTTTAGAATTCAGTCAACTCAAGACAGGCAGCTAGAGGTTAGGTTGGGTAATAAAGGTGGTCTTTAGTCCTGGTCGGATTTGGGATGCCCATTACAACAAGTCTCCAGGGAAGGCCATGTCAAGTTGGTATCATCACCTAGGTTCATGGTCAATTGGGTGTCCAGAAAGCCATGTCGAGTAAAGTCGACTTTAGGGGGTGTGTAGCGTGCCACACTCATAAAAGAGAGGCTACAAGGCATTTAGGAATGTTTTACTTTCTTGGTATTCTATCTTTAAGCTTGAATTCTCAATCCTAGAATCTTTCCTAATCCTTGTTTATTCGTCTTTCAGATCATGCCTCGTAGATCTAAAACACAAAGAAATTCTTCTTTCCCATCTAGAGGTAACTTTGAAGGGGTGAATACTACTTTTAGGGTTCATCTTTATTCTCACGGTCCTATCTTCGATAATTCTAAAGTTTGCTACTAGTCCTCTTCAAGGGAAGGTAACTAATATGGAATTCTAATTATCTATTCATACAATTGCTTAATTGGTTATTGCTCAGGCTAAGTGGGGTGCGACTAGTGCTTTATCTACTGAGGACACAAGGGTTGGCCAATTTATAAAGATGGGTTCTCCCATTTTTCCTAAAGTGAAGGTGGAGGGGGATGCACAAGGCTTTTTGGATGATATAGAAAATATATTTTGGGTGATTTAGGCTACTAATGTAAAGGGGGTAAACTTTGCAGCTTATCAGCTCAAAGATATTACATATCAGTAGTATGAGGAGTGGGACAGGGATAGAGGTGATGTGAAAGATGAAGGGTTGTGGGAGACCTTTTCTATCGCCTTCTTACTTTAGTTCTTTCCCCAAGAGTTGAGAGAATCAAAGATGGAGGGGTTTGTTAACCTTAAGTATGGGAGGATGTCTGTAAAGGAAAATGCCTTAAAGTTTCACCAATTGTCAAGGTATGCTCCTAATTTAGTGGCTGACATGCGGACTAGAATGCGGAAGTTTGCTTCTGGGTTGAATCGGGATCTGATTTTAGATAGAAAGACTACCTTGTTTATTAAAGATATGAACATCTCTAGGTTGACTATTCATTTGCAGTAAGTGGAAGATGAAAAGAAGAGGCAGGCAGAGTTTAGGGATAGGCAGGGTAAGAGGGGTAGTTTTTCTGATCAGGGAGCTGCTCAGTCTCAGGGTGGTCGAGATGGTGGAAAATGGCAGAAAAAAAGAAGTGGGGGAGTTCTTGTTCCTACTCTACTGCTAGTGCTCCTTATCATTTGAGAGACAGGCATTATCATGGTGGTGATAATTCTCGGGCACATGGTGCCTAATCTCAGGCGAGCGAAGGTCAATCAGTTTTTTTCTGTCCTTCTTGTTTGTTCTAGGTTATCCTCATCGGGGTTATTATGATAAAGAAAGGGACAAATGCTTCAAGTGTTCCATGAAGGCCATCGGCTCAGGGATTGTCAGATTAATTAAGTTTCTATGGGGGCTAATAAGATTCCCATGGCTTCATCTTCTTCTCCTGCACCTGGTGGTATGAGATATACTTCTATTACTGCTCCTAGTTCTAGTATTGGTCAGAACAAGTTGTATCCTTTGGCATCCCGATAGGAATCCAAGGCACTACCTGATGTCATTACTGGTACATCATATCATTTCTCACTTAACGTATATTTTTTTTCTTGATCTGGGGTTTACCTTCTCCTATATGACTCTTTATGTGGTTGTGTCTTTTGGTTTCGATCCAAAAGTTATTTCAGATCCTTTTTTTATTTCTACCTCGATAGGTGACTCAGTTATTGCTAAGAGAGTCTATAAGGTGTATGTGGTATTGTTGGTGGCAAACAGACCTTGGTAGATCTGTTTGAGTTTGATATGGTTGATTTTGATATTATTCTAGGAATGGACTAGTTACACTCTTGTTACGCGTCTTTGGATTGTCAGGCCCATAGGGTTATCTTTAGGTTCCCTAGTAAGCCGGTTATAGAATGGGAGGGTGTTTATTTAGCTCCTAGGGGGAGTTTTATTTCTTATCTTAGAGCTTAGAGGTTAATCTCCAAAGGTTGTCTTTATAACTTGGTCTGGGTTAAATATTCTAACTTGAAAGGTCCTTCTTTTAGTCAGTTACTGTGTTTAACAAGTTTCTTGAGGTCTTTTCGGATGATCTTCCTGGTGTTCCTCCAAATAGGGAAATAGAGTTTGGTATTGATCTGATTCTGGACACTCGTCTAATTTCCATTCCTCCATATAGAATAGCTTCGGCTAAGTTGAGGGAACTCAAGGTGCAACTTAAGGATCTTCTGGATAAGGGGTTTATTCTTCCTAGTGTATCTTCTTGGGGTGCATCAGTGTTGTTTGTGTGCAAGAAGGATGGTTCCCTTTGGATGTGCATTGACTACAGTTAGTTGAACAAGGTGATAGTCAAGAACAAATATCCTAATCCAGGGATAGATGATCTATTTGATCAATTGCAAGGTTCCAAGTTTTTTTCTAAGATAGATCATTGGTCTGGGTACCATCTACTAAAGGTTAGGGAGTTGGATATCCCTACGATGAATTTTCATACTCGGTATAGCCCCTTTGAGTTTTTGGTGATGTCATTTGTGTTGACTAATGCTTCATCATAATTTATGGATCTGATGAATAGGGTATTCAGGCATTATTTGGATCTCTTCATCATTTTCTTCATTAATGATATTCTAGTTTATTCAAAGTCTAAGGTGGATCATACTAATCACTTTCGTGTGGTGTTGCAGACCTTAAAAGAACAATAGTTGTATGCCAAGTTCTCTAAGAGTGAGTTTTGGTTGAACGTTGTGACTTTCTTGGGTTATATTAATCTAGTGAAGGGATTATGGTGGATTTGCAGAAGATTACTGTGGTGAAGAGGTGGCCTAGATCTAAGACTCCATCCAATATTCAGAGCTTCTTAGATTTAGCGGGGTATTAAAGGTAGTTTGTGGAAGCCTCTTCATCGATTGTTTCTTCTTTGACTAAGTTGACTCAGAAGAAGGTGAAGTTCTCTTAGTCAGATGCTTGTGAGGGGAGTTTGGAGAAGTTGAAGGATAAGCTAACTTCGGCTCCAATTTTGACTTTACTGGAAGGAAATGATGGGTTCATGGTTTATTATGATGCATCTTGGGTAGGCCTTCGTTGTGTGTTGATGCAACATGGAAAGGTGATGGCCTATGCTTCCAAGCAATTGAAGGTTCATAAGAGAAATTATCCTACTCATGATTTAAAGATGCTGGCGATCATGTTTTCTTTTAAAATATGGCAGCATTATTTTTATGGTGTCCACGTGGATATCTTTTCTGATCATAAGAGCCTACGGTATGTGTACCCAGAAAGATCTTAATCTCAGGCAGAGGAGATGGCTTGAGGTTCTTAAGGATTATGACATGAGTCTTCACTACCACCCAGGTAAGGCTAATGTTGTTGTTGACGCTCATAGAATGTTATCCATGGGGAGTTTGGCTTATGTGGAGGAAGGACTACAGGAATTGGTGAAGGATATTCACCGCTTAGGTAATCTTAGAGTTTGTCTTTTGGACTCCAAGGATGGTGACGTTGTGGTGCAAGAAGTGGTTCAATTATCTGTTGGTGCAGAGATTAAGGAGAAACAAGTGCTAAATCCTATCTTGATTAAAATCAAGAGTGACATTGGTGGAAAAAAGTAGTGGTGTTTGATATCAGTGGTGATGGTACTTTATAGTACCAAGGGAGGTTGTACATTCCTAATGTCGACGGGTTGCAGCAAAGGGTTTTGGCTAAGACGCATGAGTCGCGCTATGTTGTTCATCTTATCTCGACTAATATGTATCATGATTTCAAGTTGATCTATTGGTGGAATAGGATGAAGAGAGATATGGCTGATTTTGTAGCCAAATGCATAGTGTGCCAATAGGTTAAGGTTGAACACATGAGGCCAGGAGGGTTGTATCAAGAAATTGATTTGCTCGAATAGAAGTGGGAGGTGATCAATATGGACTTCTTTACTAGTCTTCCACGGTCTCACAGTTTATATGATTTGATTTAGGTCATCATCGACAGGATGACTAAGTCTTCGTATTTTTTGCCAGGGCGGATACCTTTTGGTGAAGGATTATGCAAAGTTGTATCTACAAGAGATTATGAAGCTACATGGGGTTCCTGTTTCTATTATTTCTGTTCGTGGCACACAGTTTATATCTCATTTCTAGAGATATTTTTAGAAAGGGTTGGAGAAGGTGAGTTTGACTATAGTTTTTCATCCGTAGATGGATGGGCAAGGGGAGAGAACTATGAAGACATTGGAGGATATGTTTTGGGCCTATGTGAGTAATTATGGTTGTAATTGGGTTTAGCATATACTTTTGGTGTAGTTTGCTTACAACAATAGCTGCTATTCTAGTATTAGTATGGACACTTTTGAGGCATTATATTATAGGAGGTGTAGATCTCCTATTGGTTGGTTTAAGATTGGTGAGGCAGACATGTTTGGTCTTGACTTGGCTTACCAAGCTATAGAGAAGGTGAAGGTAATTCGGGATAGGCTTAAGGCAGCCTAAAGTCTATAAAAGTCCTATGGCATAGAGACTTAGAGTTTGAGGATGGGGATAAGGTTTTTCTCAAGGTATCTCCCATGAAGGGAGTGGTACAGTTTTGCAAGAAGGGTAAGCTCAGTCCTCAGTATATTAGTCCTTGCGAGGTTTTGCAGAGAGTTGGTAATGTTGCTTATGAGTTGGATGTGACTTCCAGCTTGAGCTTGGTTCATCAGGTCTTTCATATTTCCATGTTGAGGAAGTGTCTTGGTGATCCTTCTTTAGTTGTTCCTTTGGAAGGGTTGGGCATCTCAGATTCTTTGTCTTAGGAAGAAGTCTTGGTTGAAATCATGGATAGGAAAGTGCGTAGGTTGCAAACCAAGGATTTGGCTTTAGTTAGGGTTCTTTGGCGGAACCATAAGGTGGAGAAGCTACCTGGTAAGTAGAAGAGGTCATGAAGTCCAAGTATCCACATTTTGTTTTCTTCTCTTTGCATTCGTGCGGAAGGTGTGTATCTTCAACACATCATTATTTTCAGAGTTTGTTAATGGAAAGATTTATATATTTGCCTCTTTGTTTTTTTCAAACTTTGTTACAGATTAGGAATATGTTTGATAATACAAAGAACTCTAGCATGTGGTTACCCCTACCTTATCCGTCATTTGAGGACGAATGTTCTCTAGTGGGAAAGACTGAAACACCCTAGTTTCTGGACCATTGAAAATTTCCTAAAATTTTGATTTCTGGACCTAATACGACTCATAGATACGAGTCGTATGATGGGGTACGAATGGTATGATCCAGTCGTATGCTAACTAGTATTGGTTGGTGGGATGAATTTTGGTTACTGGAGTGGATACGACTTAGGGATAAGAGTTATATTGGCGGTTACGGGTCATTTGGTTCCTTAATTTAATCTTACACTTGGTGACTTAGGTTGGATTTGAGTAAGAGTGGCTCACCATGAGTCGTAAGCTGAGGTACGAATCATACCAGGGACTCGTATGGTAAATAGTGTTTAATTCACCTAGTATTTTATTCTGCCAAGGATACAGGTTGTGGATACGGATTGTATGCTATGGTTACGACTTGGTTGGATGACTCATATATTGTATAGTGTTTTATTCAAGGGTGAGGCTTGGATATGAGTAATGGATACCAATCGTATTTGGAGGGTAAAACTCGAGAGGGCCAGTCACATCCCTACGACGAGATTTTGTGCAAATTAAGTAGGGGTTTTCTAGACATTTCACTACTTATCCTAATAACACCCCATGACTTCTAACCTATCTGGAGGGTTATTTACCCTAATATTCTATTCATTAACACTTATAAATTCTTCCTAAACACTTTATAATTTTCTTAAGAGCTATTGAGCAAGGGGAGCTAGGGTTTCAACTAAAGGATCAATTTGGGGCTTATCTTGGTAATCTCTTTCCGTCATCATCTTGGTTTAAGGAATGTTTCTCTTACCTCATTGTTAATTTAATTAAAGGCGTGGTCATATGAATGTTTTCATGGTTTTACTAGTGAATGACTTTGGCTTTCAAATATGATTTGGGGGTTTTGATGTTAATTACTTGGTTATGGTTTTCCATGGTTTTAATTATGATTTTATATGCATTAATGGTGGTTTTAGATAATTAAATTGCATGGGAGTGGTTTAATGGTAATTGGAATTGGTTTTGGTTATACTATTCCCCTAATGTGTTTTATAAAATGATTATAAAGATACGTTTATTGCATTGACTTCTTTTAATGGAACTCTTGTATGTTTCAAACTTGGTAAAGGAATTATGCATGGTTTAAACGGTTTGAAAAGGCTAAAGGCTGATTGGTTATGCTTGTGGGGAACATAGAAGTCTCCCAAGTGGTTTAATATAGAAAATAAAAGGGCACTTGAAAGTCTTCTTACACCTATAAATGGTTGGATATGGATGATACGTGCAAGTAAGGGTTGGTATGACGATACCAATATCAATGTCCTTGGTTAATAAATGGATAATGGTTTGGTTATTTGGAAACTAGTTTTAATTAGGTAATAATCACAGAATATGTAGCAAATCTGTGGAAGGTGGAGGTCCCAAGAGGATAAAAACTTAAAACTCTGATTTACCGATACGGGGTTAGTCTTGGTGACCGTTTACTTGACGTCACACTATATTTGGGGGATATACTAGTCATACCATGGGATACTTCCCTGGTCATGAGACTACACGCACCTGAGCCCTTTTAGCACGGGGATCTTAACCCATATAGCCTGTGGATGGTTTAGGACGGCAAAGCTACGCAACCCAGGTAAAGATTTTAAGGCATACTAAACCTAGTCACTTTTTACCGGCATGGTTATATATATATATATAGTTATACACATCATGGATGGTTTTACTTGGTTTTATGGCATTATTTTATCCTTATCACGAGATCATGCTAGCAGTCACTCACTAACGCCTTCTACTGCCGGCTGTATACCCACGCTATGCAGGAACCTGATCTTATATCCTTTCGTAAGGCTCCATTTGATGTTATGGACATTATTAGATATTTTTGTTTTATTTTGGATATTGGTTTTGGCTATAGTTGGGGGTATGTCCCAATCGAATTTCATTACTCTTTTGGATAAAGGCTTTACGGTACTTCTATGGGTTGGAATTGCTGGGATTAGTATAGGTGTCATCCTTTGAATTGGAATAAGCCAGTGGACTGACATCATCGAATGATATTGTTGGTTGCTCTATCCTAATACATTTTGGGATTAATTATATTATGTTTTGGAATGTCTTTGGTTATGGCCTGGTTTATGGCCTTGTTTGGTATGGTTGGATATGGTTGGATTATTGGTATGGGATGATTGCGCTTGATTTTGTTGGTCACGGTTGTGATCTAATCCAGGTTCTTTGTGTTATTTGTTACACTATTATGTTTTATGCTCCGAATTCAGCCAACTTAAGGCAGGCGGATGGAGGTTGGGTTAGGTAACAGGGGTAGTCTCCAATCCTAGTGGGACTTGGGACGCCCATTATGACAACGCCCCAGGGTAAGTTATGTCAGGCTTATTCCCATCTCATTTCACTTGGTTATGGGTTATTTTTGGGTCCATTGTAATAGCTTATCCTTAGACTATAAATAAATAGCCCTAGATCATTTTCTTCCTTAACTTGTTTTTTAATATTGATTATGATGAACTCTTTTGAGTGTGTCTTGAGAGCTTGGAAAAGCAAATGTTGAATCTCATTTAGAAATGGTGGATTTAAGGGCTATTGATTCCCTTACAGTCATCGTATGAGTTAGGTGCTTGTGGATTATTGAATTAATGGTTTTGGAGATTAGTATTATCTTTAGTTCTTGATTCGTTCATCTTCTTTGTGTCTACCTATTTATCTATCATCTATCTATCCTTTATCTTTACTCTCTGCACTTATATTTGATTCCTCATGGTCTAGGTCGCATCAGGATGACCACTTGCCTTTGATCGAGTTCTCCTACAATAGTAGCAATCGCTCTATTATTTAGATGGCTCTGTTTGAGGATTTGTATCAAAGGAGTTGCATATATCTTATTAGTTGGTTCGAGGTAGATGAAGCTACCTTGATAGGTCCAAATTCAGTGCATGGGGCGATGGAGAAAGTTCATCTTATCAGAGAAAGATTAAAAGCAGGCCAGAGTCTCCAGAAATCCTATGCAAGCACAAGGAGGAGGGAGCTTGAGTTAGGTGTTGGAAATTTTGTTTACCTAAAAATTTTGCCCATAAAAGGGATAAAGAGGTTCAGTAAGAATGGGAATCTTAGTCCCCGCTATATTGGCCCCATATAGGATTTGGTGCCATTTTGGTAAGGTAGCTTACTAGTTGGAGTTGCCTATACTTTATCATCAGTGCGCTCGGTTTTCCATGTCTCCTAATTGAAAAAGTGCATTGGTGACCTAGCGTTAGTAGTCCCTTTAGAAAAATAGGTGTGGAAGATAGCCTTTCCTGTGAAAAGTCCCAGTTAACATCCTTGACCATTAGAGTCGTAGGTTGAGAAATAACGATGTTGCTTTATTGAAAATTCTGTGGAGAAATCAATCAGCTGAAGGAGCTAGTTGGGATGCAGAAGTTGATATGCGAGCCAAGTACCTGTAATACCCGTGCCTTTTCCTATCTAGAAATCATCTCAAGAATGCTAAGACTTACTTTGAAATGCAAATCTATTTTTGTACATGCAGTATTTTTTAGATTTTCACTTTCTATTATGTGGGAAATTGAGTTGGCTTTCCAACGATACCAATTTCGTGCCAATCTGACATTAGACGAAGGAGTTATGGTTGTTTTACTCGGAACTGTCAGAATCGCCCAGGTGCAACGGCCTAGTTGGTGGACCGTCAACTTAGTGACGGACCACCACTTGGACCATCAAAGCCATTCCAATTGAGACACATTCTGGATAAGGTGTGACGGACGAGTTGACGGACCACCAGATATTTGACGGACCGTCACTCATACCATCAACCCTTATCCAGTGAAGCCCATTTCTGGTCCACGTCTGACGGGCTAAATGACGGTCCACCAAGAGTCTGACAGACCTTCAGTCAGACCGTCACACGCCACGTTTAGTTTACTTCCAGGTCATTTCAATAGGGGTATTTTTGTAACTTACCACTCATCTATATAAACCCAATTACACCCCATTTCATCCATTTTTCATCATTCTTTCACTACAAACAGCTAGGGTTTCTCCCTAAATTAAATCTTCAAGACCAAGAATCAATCTTCTTCAAGAATCAAAGGATTTCAAATCCTTCCAGTTCTAAAACATCATGAACCTTGAGTTAGGTATGCGTAGTGTTCATCTATGGACACCTTTCGTTCATAGAGTTCAAGAACCATGATTTTAAATGAGAAACTTTAATTTCCGTGTTGCTATGTGATGTTGTTCATGTCAATGACCATTGTTTAAACTTCAGAATATTATTTTAAGACGATTTCCATGAAGTATACATGTTTGTGGTTAAAACTAGTGAAATTGGGTGGTTCAAGATGATTAACATTTGTTGAGAAAACCTATGCCCAAGGTGTGCATGCAAGGCATTTGTTAAAATGCCTAGGATGCTAGAAGTCCATATTTACATGATTTTATGATCCCTAAATGACAAGTCCATATTAGCTATACACTCAATATGAATTCCATGCAATTTATGTATTGCTATTGTTATGGTGTGAAGCATGTGTGATAATGGAATTACGGAACATGTACACGAAATGTATCCAAGATTTCCCTACCATGTTTGAGATGTTGAATAGACTCATGAATTACACTAACCCTTACTTATGATATTATGAATTGTGGACTCCAATCTTGTGATCAAGTCATGTCATGTGTATCAGTTTCCTTCTATCGAGTCCTGGGGGTATTCATACTCGAAACTATAGTTGTGTGCCTAGAGCTATGTCATGTTGTCACGATATCTTCAGTCAAGCCACGTTCCATAGAATTCAGTCAGTCATGTGACTCAGGAAACCTCAGAAACCTTATGATCTCAGTCAGTTATCAGTATTATTCCTTCAGTTAACGGAAATTTAGTAAACCGAGTTCATGTATAGTCAGTTAAGTCATGTTCAGTCTCTTCAGATGGGAGTAGGAGTTATCACCGATCGAACCCAAGGATGGGAACTCACCTACTTCAGATGAAGGTGTGATTCTTAGAAGCGATCCTTGCATTGCAGAACTATGTAGCCAGCATAGGTTAATATATCAACACTTCCATCTTGAGGGTTGATGGGGTGTACATCCGTCATTCTCTTTTGAGGACACTTCCAGATTTGAGGGTCACTTATAGCATGTCTTTACCCATGGCAGGGTATTTACACGCTTCCAATCAGGGCAGCGATTAGGCCCCAGTTCATCTACTTTACCATACATGGGGCATGCCGATTAAACTACTACCTCCCACAATTTTAGACTCAGTCTCAGTAAAAGAACTCAGA
Source organism: Capsicum baccatum var. pendulum (assembly GCA_030864225.1). NCBI lineage: Eukaryota > Viridiplantae > Streptophyta > Magnoliopsida > Solanales > Solanaceae > Capsicum > Capsicum baccatum. The sequence goes on along the minus strand of CM061556.1, from coordinate 71,506,412 downwards.
CAGTTCTTCAGATATCCATATACCAGGACTGTTAGATACAGTCAAATCAACAGTCAAATCTCAGTTATAGTACGGAACTCAGACAGTTCCATCAGATACAGTCCCTCATGCTATCATAACTATATTTTTAGCCATGTATTAGCCTATAGATTTAAATATCACGTACTCACGACCTCAGTTACTATGTATGTATATTTGCACTCTTACGTTCATATCAGTCAGTCAGTTAGCATTATTCATGCATGTACACCCTTCGCATTAGCCTACCTCACTCGTATACTCAGTACTCCAGTTGTACTGAAGAATTTGCGCTATGGCTCTTTCTTTTCATGTTACACCTTAGGTTCAGAGACACGAGTTCCAGACCAGCAGTAGCAGTCGTATTCAGCACACAGAGTTGCAGTGATTTCTCTTCATTCGAGGATGATATTACTTGATTTATTCATTTATTAATTTAGTTAGTTTTCAGTTTATGGAGTTATTTGGAGACATGTTCCATCAACTCCTTATTCAGACAGTACTTAGAGGTTTTCATATTTAGTATTTAGATTCAGTTGTTTTGGGTATTTGCTACCCACATAGATGTTATGTTTTGACAGTTTTTTTATTCAGTTGAACCTTATGGCCTATTTTTCATGTTTTTCGCATTTTACAAGTATATTATGTAGTGTACAGATACAGATATCAGTCATGGGTTAGCTTGTGGTCTTTCGGGGTCATAAGCATCGTGTAGCATTCTGGTTCAGAAAATTGGGGCATTACAGTACCTTTACCTTTTCTTTTTGAATCTAGATTCAGCTTGAGGTAATAGTTTCCTTAATTAATTAATTCTCTCATTTTCTATTGTATATATTCAACCATCCTCATGTCATAGCATGCATTGATGAGTCCAATTCATTCCATTAATTAATTACAGATTCAAATGTTAAGTCATGATTCAACTCATAAGTATTCGGTACATGATCTCAGTTTTTCCTAGTACCCTAACTCAAACAGTTTCATTTAGGTATGAATGATCCCAAAGGGAAGATATTATAATGCCCTGAGTTTTCATGTTCTAAACCTATGAAAATATTCAGCATTTAGTTAGCTTTTTAATGCAACAAGTCTCTGGTTAATCAAACATCATGGAAAAAGTTATACAGATTTTCCCTTCAGGAATTTGTCAGTTGGCAGTGACCATGACTCACTTGACGACCCATAACCAGACCTTATGAGTCATCACAAGGAGTCGTAATCATAACAGTAATGTTACGACCCAAACTAGGGCCTGGCCGTGACAGACATCCCAAACCATGAAGGCCTGGACGTCCTGCTCTATCTGATCTTGTAATCATGCACAACATTCATATCATAAAATAAAATGCGGAAATATAATCTGATATGGAAACATAGTCATTAACTCTAAGTTTCAAAACATGAGAATGAAATTTATAATTCAAAACATCTAAATAAGATCTGACTCAGTCTGCAAAATCTCTACTACATCTTAAAACTGTTCTGAAAACTGGGACAAGGCCCTCAGTAGACCAAAACCATATCTAATAATAGTTGTCTAAAAGTAAATAGGACTTCTGGAATAAAGAAGGCTCACCAACTGGATACTAGAACTCTGTCTAATAAAATCTATTACTTTTCTGGACCCCTAGACTGAGCCTTAGAACCTGAAAGTGGAGAGGGGTTCAATACAGATGTACTGGTATGCATATTAATCCAAAATAAAACTTTTATATAAGTAAAATAGTGGAGAGAAATTTGTTAAAACATCATGCATAAACAGTTCTCAAAACACATGGCCACTTTCTAAAAATCATAACGTATTCTTGTCAATGAACTGTCTGTTCTTTGTATCACTTCTGAGTTATATGGAACTCCCCTACAACTCTAATATTCCATGGGCTATATGAAATCCGACATTGACTCAACGGGGAAGCCCCCAACACAAGTATGCCGCAAGGGTTGGAGTCTCTGATTCTGATACGCCACACGATACTAGGCCAGTGTAATTAATATACCCAGATCGACAAATCACAGTTTTGGTAAATGAGTTATCTGAACTCGTGCCCTCTTAAAGGAACCACCTAACATATCTTTATGCCCTACTTTATCCTTTCTGAACATGCATCATTCTGAAATTTTAAAACATGAAAGTTTGATTTCTGTATTAGTCTGTCTCTGTTATGGCATTGGCTGAGTTGGTATCATCATACCAACACTTGCAAGTCATTATATTGAGTCATATATGATTATTTCATTCTAAAAACAACGTTCAGGCCACTAGATCATGCACATAGTGTAAGAAGACTCATATCTCAAATCATAAGTCAAAAATCATGCAAAGGCTTTCCATTCATTCAGCAATTTCAATAAGTAGTGCCAACTTCTCAAAAACATTCCTGAAGTTTCTTTGTTTATCAATCTTAATATTTAAAATCATTAAAGCATTCCTCTCTCCCATTCTTAATCATGAATTTCACATAAGATAAGTAGTATATTGAATCATTCTGTAAACCATAAAATGTAAGGATTCAAAACTTGTAAATCAAATAATAAAGTAATGGGAGAGGGAGATTATATATTTCATGCTCTCGATTCACAATTCATGGTTTTCAATGTATATGTACATATATACAACTCAAATCAATTTAGGGGAAGGAATAAAGACCAAAACAATACCATCAAAACTTCTAAAACATGAATTTATTCATAAATTTAAAAACCCTTTTCTTAGAAACATGTTTTCTATGCCCATGAGCTATTAGGAAAACCCTGCATACCTCGATTAGGAAGAATAATGGATGATCCTTGAAGCCTATGATTTGGGGATTCCAAATCTCTGATCAATTTCTAAAACCCACGGTTGAGAATGTCGTATATTATGATTGTAGAGGTCTTAATCTCCTATTTGGACGTTTTAAGATACTTGGAAAAAGTCTAAACTACCCTTGTTAACTTCAGAACAAAACAGGAAAAATTTAAACTAGGAACCCGATCTTATGGGCCACCGCGACGCACCATTATAGCGGTGGCTCACTAAAAATTGACGAATGGGAATTTCTCCCACTCCACGACACACCACCATGCAGAGTCTCACTGAAAATTGACCATAATCATTTAAACACTCTCCACGATGTGCCAAGGATTGTAATGACGGTGTTTTACAACTAGGACTTAAATTAACAATAACTCCTTCACCGAGTGTCTATGTTGGATGAATCTTATGTTGACGAAAAACTCATTCAATTTCCCACACTACTAAAATGATTAACATGCCATATTTGCATAGGATTTATTTCTTTTGGATCATCTACGCATAAAAATGATGGTTTTCATTCTAGCCCAAAATATGGGGTGTTACATTATCTCCCCCTTGGGATCATTCATCCCCGAATGATGGGTAGGAACATTGAAACTAAAAGGTATGGAATAATGCAGACCTGATGTGTCTTCTAAGAAAGGATATAACTGATCTAAAACATTTAAACTTCTATTACAAAACTAAATTTTGAGCTGACTTGCCCTTACTTGTTTTAAGGAGCTAATTCATGCTGAGAGTTTAGGATTACCCCCCCCCCTCCCGAAGCGTTTATGCTCAAATCACACATATTGGATTTGGAAGTGATAACTTAGGTAAGTACGAATCATCAGGCAACAAGATTTAGATCGTACAAAGGTATTACACTGTCTGAGCTAAAATAGCTGGAAAAATTTGAGATTATGTGCTGAACACTTATGAATTGAGTCATGACTAAATAACTGAATCTAAAACATAATGCTTGGACTGAACTGAGTTCTCAACGAACACGGATGGAATAGATTATCTTTTGGGATGGTCAAATGCTTGGACTTCAGATAGTAGGACTGGGTGAAAAGGTGTAAAACCACAGTAACTTGTCTGCCTGACTACTAAACTAAATTATATGGGACACTTATACTTAACTGGAGTATCTCTTCAACACTCTTTCTAAAGAAGTTCTAGTAGCTTCAGGGAGCAAAAAATCTCTGACATGAGTTATACAAGACATCCAACTAAGGAATCACAATAATGACACTACGCTATATCATGGAATATAGACATATAACTCATAAACTAGGACAGAATTCTCAAACCTTAGGCAATACAACTTCTTACTTCCTAGTTTAGCCACACTTCAAAAACTCTTTATCAACTATACTGTCCCCTTAAAGCCCATGCTCATTGATTGCACTTATTTTTCTTACATGGCAGCTGATATTTTCTTCTACTAATGTCTAAACTGAACTAAATCCCCTCACCATCTTCAAGCCTAACTCAAAATCAAAAGGAATACCACATAATACTGTAGTACTAGTCTGAATCATGAATTTAGTACACCCTGCATTTCACAATTCCAAATCTCATGCATAATTCTTATTGTCACTCCAGCAATCACCTTCAACTTTGCATTAGACATTCATAAACACTCAAAGCATCTATTCATATGTATACAAACATGACATTCAAGCCTATCTTCATACCCACATATGCACTTCTAAACAAACACTCATGAAGTATCTTTCTCATAATCGGTAATACTTCTATCCACAACAACTTCCCTACACTATTCAGATGATACACATAAAATATCCTCAACTAACCAAGGCATACACGAAACTTCACCCCAAATTCTTTCAACTTATAGAATTACATAAAACAAGCACACAACAATATTTCCCAAATATAACACATAAAACTTCAACTAACCTTGACATGTATCAAAGACTTGGCCTCAATCTTACTCCATAATTACTGCCTTAACTCAAATAAACACACAACCATCTTTCATCAATAAGAAATGTTCACTCTTTCCCATTTTGACAACTGTTCATGATCACTATCTCAACCTAAGAGAAAAGGTCACTGAAAAATTAGAATACCAAAATTCGAAACACTTAGGGAGTACTAAGCGTAACTTGAAACCCTACTGAGGCGTGAGGAATAGAGCACTCACAGCATGGACTCGTTAAAGAGATCTAATCTGAGGACATACCTAATATAAAATCTAAATTTTCACTGATCGTTAAGAATATCACATATGCACAAGAGTCATGAACTACATGACCTAAATTATTTTTTTTGAATTCATAACTTACGGAAAGTAATTTTGACTGCTAAACAAACTGGGAACTCATCATACTAGGAACTAGGAGAGTACATGATTACTTATCATATGCATAAACATGAGCTATGATCATAAAGATGAAACATAAAACATGAGTACGTATCAGAATAACTGAAGTAAACTGCTGAAATAAGATAGATTGAGCATCATTGTTTCTCACGGCCAATTCCACAGCTTATTGGCACATCTATTATCATTTGAAAACTTGACTTGGTTACTTGTTCTATCATCTTTCCCTTAGATTTAAGACACTACTCTAAGTCTGTGAACCACTATATACACTCTGGTATAAACTAAAATTACTTTACTCTAGAGTCGAGGATATAACATTACACATAAAACTAAACTTACCCTATAAGACGGTATCCTCATGTATAATAACCAATGCTAATACCTACTTCTAAGATTCAACCCTTAGGTTTATATATCCCCAAAAGTCATCATCAAACAGTTGAAAATATTCACCAACTCAAATTCTTCTAACACTAAACATGGATATCTCCAAACCTTTGTTGGACCATACCATTTTTGTCAGTCTACCAGCATCACGACTCCAAACTTATATCTCTCTACTATGAGAATCAAGATCCTATCATAAGGATTAACATTATCTATCAAAACTCTTTAACTTGGTTATTTCGAATAGCATATACCATTTAACTAGTCTTTCTCCACCTAGCAACTCAATGGCACCACTAGTCACACACAACATGTAGTAGCCTTAGAAAAATACTGCAACCTTATATCACCTTGGCATACTTCTGCTTCATACATACAACATCATGCTTCATTACGAACCAGATAAACTTAAGCTCTTGCATGCACTGTTCAAGCCTATTAGATCGCTTACATAAAACTAGTATCATTAACCAAGAAATAATCACATCCACCTTCATGACATCACTGCTATGCCTTAAAATCTACTACATACCTTCTCACAAGTAGTACTAGTCTACAACTACCAAGGAAAAGAAAGTCAAGAGGGTAGAGTCACATAATAGACATGGTCGTTCTTAATCTTATATTATAACACCATACAATCTTATCTACTTATATGGCTTCTTCACATCACATGTACTTACCCCAAGCGTACATTTAGACTACCTTCAAATTCCACAAACAACCTTGTGTCTATAATTATAACTTACTGGCTAATCTAGCCATTTTCATACTTCGAGCAAACAACAACTCACCTTAGCTAATAACTCTTTCTCTACCTTCTACTAAACTAACAAACAAGTACGTATCACTTTAATACCAAATCAATCTCATGCCAAAAGATTTGGCTATACATACATTCACTAAATCGTCCTTACCACTTTTCTTGCCATTTTGCCTCTAAACCCCCAATTCCATCCAACACAAAAACCATAAAAATGGACAAGAAGTTGTTAGTGAATCGAAATTGGCCTCACACGGATTCACTAGACTTTGAGTTTCAACAACACAATGATAACAAGATTATAAAATACAGAAACTTGACACATAATAATTAATGACCTAAGAATACATATCTTACTCTGTATAAAAAAAACTCTGAGTCAAACACTTTCCCTACAGACTACCATACAATCCATACATGCTACTAGCTACCACACTAGTTTATCACTAAAAAGGGGTAAATCATCCTCAAACATAGGTTATTACACTAAAATATTTATTTACATAAAAGTAACCCTCACTCTGACTTATAACTTTGTGACTTCACATCAACAACTTTCTTGGTCCAACATTACTACAAATAAGCCATGACACTGACACTTAACTTATACTACTACTCGGGTGGAAATATAGTTCCAACATTCTACTACACATCATCCCCCTTACGCGTGACGTCAGCAACATAAATTCTGAAAAGTATTGAATATACTTAACATCGTAGGCTAAAAAGCATGATTTTACCAGAATCAAAGTTCACACTAGAATCAATACACTCTGAGGCACTAATGGACTCTTCACAAGTCCTTGCACAATTTCAAAATCTTATATGCCTCAATCAGAAAGAACCATGTCATTTAGACTCTAAACATCTATAGTTGAATCACCCCAATAATGAGACATATCTGAGAACATCAGAGTAATAAAAGAATTGGGATGACTATTACTTTCATGTGGGAAACACCATAGCATGAATTAGAGTATAAAAGAGAAACATTCTGACTCTATTACACGAACTAGAACATTAAAAAAAAGACATTCCAAAATTCCTTGTAGCCTCCTGATTATAAGTGTGGCGCGCTACATACCCATAAAAAAGACTCTACCTAACGTGATTTCATAGACACCTTGGGACCACAAACCGTGCTCTGATACAAAGTTCTTTATGACCCAAACTAGGGCCTGGATGTGATGAACATCCCAAACCATGAAGGGTTGGACATCCTACTCTATCTGATATAGTAATCATGCACAACACTCATATCATAAAATAAAATACAAAAATATAATATGATACGGAAACATGGTCATCAATTCTGAGTTTCAAGACATGAGAATGAAAGTTACAATTCAAAACATCTGAATAAGATCTGACTCAGCCTGCAAAATCTCTACTACATCTCAAAACTGTTCTAAAAACTGGGACAAGGCCCCTAGTAGACCAAAACCATATCTAATAATAGTTGTCTAAAAGTAAAAAGGCCTTCTGGAATAAAAAAGGCTCACCAACTAGACATTTTAACTCTGTTTGATAAAATCTAACGCTTTTCTGGACCCCTAGACTGAGCCTCAGAACCTGGAGTAAGGAGGGGTCTTAATACAGATGTACTGGTTTGAAAAGTAATCTAAAATAAAACTTTTATATAAGTAAAATAGTGGAGAGGGATTTGTTAAAACATCATCCATAAATAGTTCTCAAAACACATGGGCACTTTCTTAAAATCATAAGTCATTCTTGTCAACGCACTGTCTGTTCTTTGTATCACTTCTGAGTTAGGTGGCTCTCCCTACAACTCTGATATTCCACGGGCTATATGGAATCCGCCATTGACTCGGTGGGAAATCCCCTAACCCAAGTATGTCATAAGGGTTAGAGTCTCTCATTTTAATATGCCACACGGCACTAGGCCAGTGTAATATAATATACCCGGATCAAAAAATCACAGTTTTGGGTAGTGAGTTATCTGAACTCATGCCCTCTTCAGGGAACCACATAACATCTCTGTATGCCCTACTATAGCCTTTTTTGAACATGCATCATTCTGAAATTTTAAAACATGAAATTCTAATTAGTCTGTCTCTATTATGGCACTGTCTGAGTTGGTATCGTCAAACCAAGACTTGCAAGTTGTTATTCTGAGCCATATATGATTATTTTATTCTAAAAATAATTTTCAGGCCACTTGATCATGCATATATTTTAACAAGAGTCATATCTCAAATCATAAGTCAAAAATCATGAAAAGGCTTTCCATTCATTCAACAATTTCAATAAGTAGTGTCAACTTCTCAAAAACATTCCAAAGTTTCTTTGTTTATCAATATCAACATTTAAAATCATTAAAGCATTCCTCTCTCCCATCCTTAATCATCATGAATTTCACATAGGACAAATAGTATCTTGAATCATTTTGTAAATCATGAAATGTAAGGATTCATAACTTATAAATCAAATAATAAAGTAACAGGAGAGGGAGATTATATATATTATGCTCTCAATTCACAATTCACGATTTTCAATGCATACGTACATATATACAATTCAAATCAATTTGGGGAAAGGCCTAAAAATGAAAACAATACTATCAAAACTTCTAAAACATGAATTTATTCATAAATCCAAAAACCCTTTTCTTAGAAACATGATTTCTATGCCCATGAGCTTTTATGAAAACCCCGCGTACCTCGATTATGAAGAATAATGGCTGATCATTCAAGCCCATAGTTTGGGGATTCCAAATATCCGATTAATTTTGAAAACCCACGGTTGAGTCTTGAGTTTCTTGGAGGAGAAGTATATGAACTAGGATTTTTGTTTTGAGGGAAATCTTGAGAATGTCGTATACTATGCTTTCAGAGGTCTTAATCTCCTGTTTGGACATTTTAAGATACTTGGAAAAATTCCAAATTACCCTTGTTAACTTCTGAACGAAATAGGAAAAATTTAAACTGGGAACCCAATCTTATGGGCCACCGCGACGCGCCACTATCGCGGTGGCTCACTGTAAATTGATGAATGGAAATTTGTCCCACTCCACGATGCGCCACCATCACAGAGTCTCACTAAAAATTGACCATTATCATTTAAACCCTCTCCCCAATGCGCCAAGGATTGGAATGGTGGTGTTTTATGACTAGGACTTAAGTTAACCAAAACTCCTTCACCGAGTGTCCGTTTTGGACGAATCTTATGTCGACAGAAAACTCATTCAATTCCCCACACTACTAAGATGATTAACATGCCATATTTCCATAGGATTTATTACTTTTGGATCATCTACACATAGAAATAATGGTTTTCCTTCTAGCTTGAAATGCATGGTGTTAGAAGTAAGGGTCCTAAGTTCTATCCCAGGGATTGCAACTCAACCCTACGACTTATTACTATATGTTATGAGCCATAATGAAGAAATCATAATCACAATAGTGTCCAGCTAAGAATCCCTTCTAGTGGTTACCATTCCAGCACACAACTCTAGTCTAACCTTATGAGTTATTGTGTTGACCCATAGCCTAACCAATAAAGGATACAGGAACCAAGCCTCAGACTATGGCTTTACCCAATAGCTCGTATCCAGCTGTAATGAGTTGTTAGGAGGCAGCCTTAGTTAGAATATAATGTACCTAGGATCCTAGTACCCCAAGTTATGACTCAGATCATGAGTCGTGACTAGTTTAGAGGTGAGTCATAATGACTGGGAGCGTGTTTTCTTGCACGTTATTCAAAGGACTTCTATGTCTTTTCCTAATCCCTTAAAATCCAAACCCACATTGTTTTGGCTTTCCAAGGGATGGTATAAAAGAGCCAAATCCGCTAACTCATGAGATAATCATAAATTTCATCCAATATAGGCAAAAGAGACGATTTTCCTATCTTCCTCAAGCAAAGTAGGATTTATCAAAGGTAAGATCAAATCCAAGAATTTATCAAAGGATTTCACTCCAAGGTATGTGGAATTTCATCAATGGATCCCTTCTACCCATTGAGTCCCAAGATATCCCTAAACTTTACAAGTATAAACCCTGTTCTCTTTTTATAGAATTTCAAGTCATAAGTGGGTTTTATCAATTTTCCATGAAATATTTTGAATAAAATTCATATGAATATGTTTCCTCATGTGAAATTGTGCTTCCATACATTTGATAATCTTAGTTACCCATACCTTGTTCATTTGATGCCACGTTGAGTATTTTTTATGATTTTCTATCTCATGATTACTTTATCATCACTATGATAAATTATAATAGTCTATGCTGGTGGTTGATGTGTGAGATAATGCTAACATATTTGAGGCTTTTAACTAAGAATAATCATGAAGTCTTAAGAAACTTTTGTTGTTTTTGATTACTTTATGTTTGATTTTATAGTAGAAGCTAAGATGCTAGAGAACCAACAAAAATGGAAGCAAATAAGCTAAAATCTAAAGTAAATAAAGGCGAAGTATGGTTGAAGACATTTGTGTTAAGTCATCAACCCTGTGATAAGCTATCAGCTTCATCATCAGCAGTAGACAATGAATTGGCCTAAGTTTAAAGTTGTGATGACATTTTGTTATAGGACGTCAAGGAGTTGTTAAGTTGTCAAGATTGTCTTTAGCCTAAGGTAAAACATGAGAGCTGAGGAAAATCCTTGACGACATTTATGATAGGTCATCAAGAAGTACCGTTTGTCATCAACGTTAGGTAGTGAGTACCAAAAGCATAAAGGAAGTTGACAACATTTATGATAAGCCATCAGCCTCCTGATAGGCTATCACAAATAGCATCACCTAATCTGATGAATTTCTAAATTTTATTTTGTTTCCATAATTAGGGTGAACTATTTAAAGCCTTGTTTAGGGTTTTCTTAAGATCTGTGAAGTGAATATAAATTCCCTAAGTCCGAGAGGATTAGGTAATTAAATGCTTAATTAGGTCGAGAGACATTTAAGCATAACTTCACTGCAGATAACTTTTTGTCCTACCTACCATGAGAATCTTGAACCACTAGTAGCATCTGTCAAGTACCAAAACCCCTAGTGAACATAATTCTAGTTTTTCATAAACTCTTAATTACAAACATTTAAACTAAAGTGACCAACAATTACTTGTTTACAAAAACTCCCCTTTTTCTGGAAACATCCAACTATCAGTTGATTAAATCACAAATGACTTACGTTCACACCATATTCTCTGTGGGATTTGACCCCAACCTAGTTGGGTTTTATATTGACAATGATCTATTACATTCTCGTTAAGAGGTATATTTTAAGCGTTATTAGCGGTTATGAACACCCACTACCTAGTTAATCATGCATGTTACAGTCTCTAGGTTACAAGTCATTCAGATTAAGCTTGTATCATTAAAATTCAAAACATTATCATGATAAGAATTTATCAATACCAAATCATGTTAAATAAATATCAATACTAGTGTCATTCAGTTAGGAGTAATACTTAGCATTGAGTGAACACAAGGATGACGGCCCCCTCATCAGTTAGGCATGAGATCATTAGTAGCAGTCCCTGAATTCTAGAACTACATTGCCACCGTAGGTTATGAGGAGTCCCCTTCCAGTAGATTCATGATACCCTATTCCTGTAGGACATCAGATTAGTGGATCCATGCCAGTCGGTGTTAGTACCCTTGGCAAGGTACTAACACCCATCAAACTGGGGTTACTACTTGGACCTCAGTTTTGCTTTGATTGGGGTATGTCGATTTTAATTAGATCCCACAATCTCAATTCAGTTTCGTATTTACTTTATATCCAACTTATGTTTTCAGTCAGATATGCATGACCTTGTATTTATCTATTCAGTTATTTATTTCATTCAGTATATGTAAATACATGGTGTTGCATTTTGCTACATGTTATGCATTCATGCTTAGTTATATCAGTTAGCCTTCCAACCCTTCATAATTACTACATTCAAAGTATTGATTGCATACTCTTTTGTTGTATATTGTCTTATAATATAGGTTCGGATACTCAATTCCACAATTGTACTTAGCCAGTTCGTGTGCTACTCAATAGTAGTTGTGGTGAGTCTGCATCCATCGATGACTAGTTATCAGTTGTTATTTTTAGAACCATATCCTATTTTATTCCGTCGATGTTAGTTGAGGGATTATCCCATCAACTCCCTATGTTTGAAATCTTTCAAATAGTCAGACTTGTTTTCAATTTTTATCAGATGTTCAAATGTTTTAAGTAGTTCCTTTAGTATTATTTGTTATTCATAATTTTAGTTTTGCTTCTGTATATTTCATTGCTATATTCCTCAGTGATTATAGAAGGTACCATACCATGGGTAAGATTGAGGTTACTCGTGACTCTAGGCGCCATGTTATGATTAGGGGGTAGCCTCGAGTCGTGATGCAAACCAAAATGTTCAGTTCTCTTTATTTAAAATACCTTCTTAACTTCTTTTTATTTGTGTTTATTATTCACTCCTCATACATTTTATATGAGCTAATTCATTGAGGAGATTTCACTCTATCAAGAGAGGCACGAGACTACACCTGTTGAACTCTAGTACCTCAGGCCACAATGCTTTTAGCATTGTTTAACAGTAGAAATTTATCTAAATTCACGAAGGAAGGAGATTTCTCGCTAGAACTTGGACTTTGTGGTTTTTTCTTTTTAGTAACAGGTAGTAGCTAGGCATCTATAGTTGTATCATTCTCGTCATTTAGATTTAATACCTCATTTATGGGCTCTGAATGTTCTTGTTTATATACCTTCTCAACAATTTGTACAAGCCCTTTAGGGTGCCATTATATAAAGATTTTCTTGGGAGGAACATGCACCTTCTTCTTCTTAGCTTATATTGTTGTTGTTTTTCTAGTGTATAAGCATGGCCAAGAGTGTCATTTTTTTCAAAATAGGGGCTTCCGGTCATATATCACCCCTTGTATAAATGTTCTACCATCCAGATCCATCACATTAGGAAATATTAGGTTGACGCAGAAAGAAAAAGTCGTGTAAAAACTTGACATCTTATCCATCAAGTCATGTGAATTCTCACGACTTTAATTAAATTATTTTTATTCAAGTCATGTGAAATTTCAAGACTTACTGAAGAGAATAAACAAAAAAGGTGTCAATTTGCATCCATTAACGAATGCAACAAGTCGTAGGAGTTTCCATGCTTTTTCCCTTTGGTACATTTCAAATATTATTTGTCGTTTGAATTTATTCAAAAAGTTTCCCTTTTGGTTCCAAACTCAAAAAAGAGTGGGACTTTATAATGACCCTCTAGGTCATTTTCTTCATTTCTACACTTTTTCACGGTTTATGTCTTTCCAATAGCTACACCAAGTGACTAGTAACTTGATGGAACCGACAGTTCAGTTACTGGATAGTTCATTTTTTTTAGAGGGAATTCTATATTTTGTAATTTTTATTGGCAAAGACTGACTATCGGGCTTTAACTTTAAGTTAGCGACCTCTTATTCCAATTCTGACAGTTTTATCAACTCCAGAATGTCGATTTTAGACTAAGGGTGCCTTTGGTTTTAATCCTAAGGCTTCTAAACTCATTCATTTAGGGATATTGGTCAGATTTTAGTAAAAGTGGACCTTCAATGTGAGGCCCATATTTTTTTGGAACGACTCCGGATGAAAATTTCAATGGAATCATTGAGTTCAAATTATTGAATTTTATAGGGTAGCATAGTTCATTTGCATTCACAGGTTTTTGAACGAATCCCAAAGGATCAATGGGAACTTAGCAAAAACCAAGTTCAGTTGGTGTATGGACTCAGCTGGTGCAACCACTTAACCGGTGGTTGCTTAAGCGCCAAAGGATGGCCCCACCTGTCATGACCCAAAATCCAAGGGGTCATGATGGCACTTGTCATGGTAAAACTTGACAGGTAAGCCTATCACACAAACTAATACACTAGGGGGGAAAGAGAGAAATAAACCTAAGGCAAGGCTTCTAGAACAAATCCAAGTCATGCAAATATAATATGGAAACAGAACAGTCGACCAAAGATATTATACCAAAACTCCCAAAACCTGGTGTTAATCGTGTAAGATCTACTAATACAATCCATAAGTCAAATACATCAGAATATCCAACAGGAATAATATGTATCTCCAAATACTAGTAAAGACATAAACTAATACAAAAAGATAGAAGTGAACCCCAAACGCATGAAAGTCCAACCGTTACCTTGAACAAATCAGAATGCGCTCGAAATTAAGCCACGTGAGATGCACCCACACCAGAATCTACTTTAAAAGAACACAGTAGGAACAAGTATGGTCCACTTGTACTCAGTAGGTATCATAGGATGATCAAGTAAGGAATCAAATAAATCATACAAAACACATACTATAGGAACTCTACTTACAATCGAAAATATCTCACAATGGTAGCCCACACCACTTGCACTAACATTTCTATAATATCTACATATAATACAATAAGGCACCAAAAAAAAATACAAGTATACATTTATACCACATATAAGCAAAGGAAAGGGGAATAACATATACGAGAGCATCAAGTACAAGTAATGGAGATTAGATCCATGGGTAGGTAACAAGTCAAACAAAATATACAACCATATCACAAGCATAATAAAGTAAACACAATAAGAATGATGATAGTAATGCTAATGATGATGATGTAATGCACGAGGTCAATGCACAACATCTAACACTGTCGCACAGCCTCCACATACACCTATAACACAATATAGGCCCCCACACGGGAACGACACAACAAGATACGCATTTTTCATGATTATTTCCTACTCCCGTAACATGCATTTTGTATCAACATAAAATACCCAGCACAGTCTAAAAGAAGTTAAACCATTACCTACCACAAAGGCTGAAAACAGATCTTCAACACTTCAATCCCAAAGCCTCACCTCTCACCACTGGTTCTAAAATCAACTAAAACATCAAAATATAAAATTTATGTTTCAAAAGATAGCCAACGACGCTCATATTGGCTATTTTCAGTTCGGGGTCAAAATGGACCTTCAAAAAAAGGTTAAAATCATAACTTTATTTTAAAAAAATATTCTTCATATATTTAGAAGACTACAACTGAATACCCAAGAAAAATAAGGTAAAAAAAGGTCCAAATAAAAAAAACAGTTTAAAACTTTACCGGGTAAAACTTTAGAAATCTATTTAAAAATCATGAATTGAAAGTGTTTTGAATAAAAAGTTGAGGTAGAACTGATAATTAGAGAGTTATAAACTCATTCAAGTGAAAAGAGAGTGAAATTGGGGTTTAAATTATAGGAATACCATTTTTAGGCCTTACGGGCCAAAATTTTCAATTTTCATACTTTAATTGGTGTTTAAAACAAGAAATTAATGTTAAAGATGTAAGACATTTATTTAAATGACTGTAATGGAGCTTTACCAAGATTAGAAATGGAGAAAGTTGCTCAATACCATGAAACCCTTAGCTTCAAGTCTTAAAAATAATGAAAAATAGTGAAAACCAGGTATTTATATACCGAGACTTCGAGATCGCGGTCCAGGGTTGCGATCGCACAACCTTGAATGACAAAGTTATCACAATTTCAAAAGGGGTGTTGAGGTTGTGACACTTTGTCTATTGCCCAATCATGATTGCAGCATAAGGCACGCGATCGTGGGTGCACCAGATAATTGGTGCACTAGCGGGGGACTTGGTGAAATTCCAAGTCTCTGCAGGCCCCTTGAGATTCATCCAAAATTCCATGAATACAAATGAACTATTCTACACTATTAAATTTAAAGCTTTGAACTTAATGACAATATCAAATATTTAAACAAAATGTTGTTTTCACAAAGTTAATTCCCAAAATCCAAAGTCACAACTTTTCAAATTGAGGATCAAAATGTGATTTAAAAGATATAAAATGACACTAACCATGTTACCACACTAAAATCAACATTTCGGATCTGCTAGCATAGTCTTTTTATTCATCCGTCACACAGATCAAAAGATATCAACCAAAACCAACTATAAGGTTCTCAAAGTTGCCAAAAACCACAAAATCACATAAATGGCACCAAAATACATCAGGAATTGTGCCAATCATCCCCACACCTAAAAAATACCATAATCCAACCACATGGAAAAGTAAAATGGTCAAAACATAAAAAATACATATTTTACAAATTTCATCAATATTCAGGTCGTTACACAGCCCCTATTACTTTAGTAGAGGCTAGGACTCTTTAGTAGACGTTACTTAAGCAACATGTTTACTACTAAAAAGAGGGACAACTATGTGCAGGAGTCACTTAAGAGACCCTATGCTTGTTTAGCAACGACCACTTTAGTGGTCAAGTGACCAATTAAGCGGTACTTACATTGGCATAAAATTCTCCCTTTCACTCAATTTTCTCCCATTTTCTCAAAGTCCTAGGAGAATAAAAACCCTAGAGAGCATACACAATTGAAAGGCTAATCCTTGGGTGATCATGGGGTGTTGGTGAGCTTGGGATATTTATTGTTTCTTCGTAATCCTTGTTCCTACCTGATTTAATTAATTCTCCATTTTTTCCTAGATCCTTAGTTTATTGATGGGTCAAATTGAGTCTCCATTGAGCTCAAATTTTACTCATTCTTTAGATTAAATAAATCTTTGATCATAGTGGGGCGTGTTGCTGGTTTCAAAGTTGTGATTTTACAAGAGCACCCCACATAGGATTTGACTCAATTTTGGATTCAAAGCATTAAAATTCAATATGGGTATCACTATTATCATATTAATGTGTAGATAACTATTTTGATAGGGAAGCATCATGCGGAGGATTCTCAAAGGGGAAAATCTCTAATTTAGCAAACTTTATCCGGCATTCTTCGACCTCCAAGTAGGCTAAGACTATCCTACTATTAGATTGAGCTATATTATGGTATAGGTGTGATATTATGTTATTTTGGATTGGAAATTATGACTTGATCTCATAGATAGCAAAATTAGATTATTTACCCAATTAGTGAGCCATATTTAGTTATATTTAACCTAACTAGCCATTTCTTTGATTAAATTTTTATCTTAGGACTTAATGAGACTTATGAAGCACCAAGTGACTAGATTTAAATCCTTAGTCTATCTAGTGGTAGAAGTTTTCTTAGAATAGACCCTCTGGGTTAGAAGTGGGCCCCTCCAGCCCACCTTAGGTCTAAATGATAATCAACTCCGTGTAGACTTAAGAGGCTTCCTTTCGTCGTCTATTTATATTCTTTATCTCGAGAAAGGTTATACATTTTCTAACTCCACTATGCTTGTACATTGAATGTTAAGATCGATTCAAGTTTGGAAATTATGATATTAAGACCAGTTTGATTCCAACATCTATGATGATATTACTCCTAATTTGAGTTTGGTGTTCATGATATTATTTTTTATTCAAGCCCAGAATATGAGATACTATTGCCAACTCAATTCTGACATTGAAAGGTTATTATCATGGTTATGAAACCATAAGTTTGATTTTTATTATATGGAAAGATCAACAACTATGGTTTCAAAGTTTGGATATCTTAACTGTAGTATTTCCTTTTGATTGCATCCATCGGTCTTATGCGGGCTCGATTGGGTTATTTATTATTGTTTACATTTTTTGGGCTTATGGAGGCTCAGGTATACTATACTTAGTCACGTTATCATCGATGTTATTTACTCAATTATTTACTTTCAATGCTTGGATCATAGTTCTAAGCTTGCCCCTTTTTCCTCGACTTTGGTTTATTATCTTTCATCTTATATTATGATTTATATCAGTCGATCAATGATTCCTGCTTAGTACCTATTGTTTTGGTACTCATCCTACACTTTAACATCTTTTCAAGTGTAGATCCGAGTACTCATTATCATTGTTGATGTTATATTAGTATTGGTCAAAGTTTGGAGATAGAGTGAGCTTTTGAAGCTGGGGCTAACTTTCTCTCTTTCTTCTATTTTTGGATGGTCTTTCTATTTGATACTTTTGATGGATTATAATCTAATTATTTACATAATTTTAGTATTTATGCTGCTTTCAACCAACTAGCCCATTTTTTATAGTTTCGGACTACGATTTGGCTTACCTACTGGTGGGATAAAGTAGGTGCCATCATAACTTAGAAAATTAGGTCATGACAGGCTTTGAGTAAGGGAAAAAGGGAAAGGACAAATGTCCTTTTATCCAATATTCTACCTCTTCTCTACTTTACATTCTTTTTTACTCCCGTTCCCATTTATATGAGTTCGTTTGATTTGACAAAAAAATTAAAAATGATAAAAGACTTTTACTTCACACCACTTAATTGATGGTCAACACTCAAGGTTCTGCACAAACACGGATGTATAGCTTATATCTTGTTTGTATGGTTATTATATGTTATATTGTTCTGTATTATTAGGATAATAATTAAAATTTCATAGGATTTTTTGTCAAATGAGTCTGCCTCGTTTAGCCATGAAAAAAAATTATCTTTTATGAAAAGTTATTTATTTTATCCAAAAATAATGTTTGGTCATAAAAATAACAAATACAACTTTAAGTTGTATTTGAAAAAGTGAAACTCTAACTTCAATGTCAACTTTGAAACTCCAAAATTATTTGATTTTCATGGACAAATGACAGTTTGGATTAGAGGTTATTTTATTTAATATTTTAGATCACATCTATATAAAGGTAACATATTAATTTTTAAAGAATTTTATTGAATATCTCTTTTAACTTTTAGAATATTCCTAAAGAAATCAAAATGTGATGAGATTCTTGTTCACAATTAAATATTTCAAAAAGCTACACAAAATTCTTTTTTCATGGAGAATAAATAAATATCAAGGAGGTTCAACTAATCCTAAGTTCGAAAAAATATGCTACTAATGTAACATCTCTGAAATCAAGGATAAAATTTAGAGAGAAAATTAAGGGAGAAACATATTATAACTACACCGTTTATCAATAATTAATCTTGTCTATTCATTTATTTTTAGATTAGAATTTGTTTTTCACACATTATCAAAGGAGGAACGCATTTGTAGTCATAATCTTGATAAATAAAATCATTCTTCTTAGAGGTGATTCTATGTATAAAAAATGAGTCATGGAACACATGCTCATCTGATTAAACTCGATATATTATGCGTATAATTCTTAAAAATATATATCTCATATTATCCGAAGGGATCCAAGGTCCAAAAAGGTTGAGTGGTGTAGTGGTTAAGAGCTTATTTTACGTCATTTAGGTCGGGATCAAATTCTTGTTACTACTCTTTTGTAACTTTTGCCAAAAAAGCCACTCTGCCCCACTTCATTTTTTTCTTCATTTTTTAAATAAAAAGTTAAAAGAAAAACAACACTAATTTGAAAAAAATAAGTTAAAAAAATTTGGATTTTGTCACTAAAAAGTTTATATCTTTATCTTAAAAAGTAAAGGTGCACCCGTAGCTTCAAAATCTTGGATATTCCTCTAATTTTTCTTATTTATTTTTTGATTGTAGTATATTTTTTGTGTTCAAAATACCTTATTGCAAATAGTTAGTTTAAATACAATCTTCTTATTGATAATTGCTTAATTTTATTTTTTTATCGTTAAATCCAATATTAGGTAATGACGGAACATTATGTGAATGATTTATTTGGTGTGATCATGTCGTTATTTTTTCTCATTTTGTCTCTACTTATTATTTAATAACCATATTTTACCGTTTACCCTTTTTTATATTAGTTCTACTTTACACACTACTTCTCTTGTAGGTTTACCCTTCAAGTTGTTGATATGTAACATTATGTAATGATTATAAATTGTACAATCTATATAAGTATTATAATTAATAAAATAGTGCGGTATAATACAATTTAATACAATATTATGAAATAGTGTGCAATGACAATCCGAACAAAGTAATAGGCTCGATATATGTGGTGAAGATTAAACTACGAGGTGGGTAAGAATATGGTGTTGGAGGGTAAAGAGAACACATCAATATGTACTGTCACTTGTGAAACTTATTTTTTTAGAAATTATATTTGAGATTGTTTTAAAATCAATAACAAGAATAGCAATATAAAGAACAAGACAAGAGGAATAATACAGAACAAGATAACAATATAAGATCAGTTTCTTCTTTATTTCATGTGTTCAAGGGTGTAAAACATCATCCTCAAGATATATAATTATAGTATTACATGGATAAAATTCAAGAGGTTTCATAAATATGGCATTAGTCCATGAGAATGTGGAGAATATTATGGGAAAGTGAAAGATCAAAGGGGATGTGGAGGAGGAGTGGGAGTAACTACACTTAAAGAAGATGTTACAACTAGAAGTAATGAACATCCACAATTAAGATAATTATCTACTACACTCCCCCTTAGATTTCCATAGATAATGTGTCTCATTAAAACTTTACTGGAAGAAAAACTGTGAGAAAAAATTTCTAGTGAAGGAAAAAGTACACATATCTTATAATATATGTGGTTTGCTGCATCGTTAAAAACCTTGCCAGGAAGATCTATTAGAACCAAAACTAGTCAAGAGAAAAAGATTGCAGTGAGTATTTTACTTCCCTTTATGCAAATATTATTTCACTTATCGAAGATGACACATCACAATCTTATATGTCAACTTTTAATATTAATATTGACAGTATCATTATGCTCAAATCACATTCATAAAGTTATTGCATTCTTGAACTTAATCTGATATATCATTTTCTTGTTTTTTGGATATGTTAAGCCTTTGAACTCAACTAAATGCATTTTTGACAATCACTTTATTCATGACCTTACCATCGCAAGCCTTGCATATTGAATTTGTCCGTAGCAACAACTAAGTTGCATGTTCTTTTATTTACATGATATTAAGATTGACTGTACATCGAATTATCTTCTTTCATTTGTATAACTAATAATCCTTTGACGGTATTCATTAGAAATAATAAATCTATATCTAACATTTGATTTCACTAAAATTCACATAAAAGTGAAATTATGTCATTCCTGTAAATTAATAAAAATTATTATTTAATATATAGAAATAGAAGGATACATAATTTTACTAATTGCAATAATACATGGTACTTTCTAACTATTTTCATGATATCAAAATCAATCTTTCTTTATATTAAGTGATATTACGATCATTGGGGTACTCTAGAAATCGCTTTAAAATATTTATTTATCCTTTAAAAAAAACATAAAACATTTACCATCTAGCTAATTTTCGTATGACTTTTACCATCTAGCTAGACATTATAACCATTAGGTATCTGTATTCAATCTTTTTAGTATTTTAATACTTAAGAAAATCCCATATCACCCACCATAAGATAATACATCTCCTAACAACAATGTCAAAAATTTTGGAAAAATCTTTATGCCTTAAAGTACAAGACATATTATATATCTTACAGTTTTACTTTTCGCACAATAACACATATGCACTCCACTAACATTATACTTGGGTCTTTGGACCATAATTTTAAATATTTACATTCTCAAGTGAAACAAAATACTAGAATTATGTACTTTTATTTTCCCAATTATTTAACTGTCCATATTCTTTCACAGTTGTAAATTCAAGTCTCGTTATCATTATAATGGTGAGCTCTACATTATGTCCAAAATACCATCAGCAGATATTTGATATTGGGTTCATTATGACATAAAGATCTTGGACATATTTATATGTTCAAGTGCTAATTTTTTCCCCTACTTACGTCTATTTTATGAGCTACACTACAAATATAGTCCTATGATTGAGCTTAATTTGTGTTCGTGAGATAATGAACATGATTAGTGTTGCAGCACTTAAATTTTGTAAAAATGAATCTTGATTGAGCGTTAATGCCAAACTTATGGATAGTTCAAGGCATTAGGAGCAATAATTTAAGCACAACAAGCTTAAAGAGAGTGAAACAACATTTACAAAGCATGGGACATAAATCAAATGTAAAGAGCGCATTATGGACGAAGAATGATGTTTTTTTTACACAAGATCATGACACACCCAAGGAGACACGTTATAAGGACATGGCACATTGATGGTCAAAGTTCCAAATGCAATTTGTAATGTGCATCGGCATTTAGGGCATTCCACTCCCAATGAGGGTGTGACATGTTGAGGTGTTTTTCATTTGATTTTTGTCCTTCTACTATAAATAGAACAGTTATGTTATTTTAGAGAGGATTATGTATGTCTAAGCAAGTAGAAAAACATACGGGGACTTCCAATTAGGGTTATTTTACTATTCATCTCTTCTAATTTAATTTTGGTATGAATACTTTTAATTCGTTGATATTAATTTTGAACATGGGTGTCTAATTACCCTTGTTCTAGGTTATGGATGAAACATGATTGTTTCGTATTTGTTTTGAATCAATGGAACTTATTTCTCATTAGAATGTGCTTGTATTCTTGGATATACTATTTAAGTGTTTGGACAACATTAGAATAAATAGTTAATTATTATATGAACTTTACCATGGGAATGCAACAATAGTATGAGGAACGTAAGAAATAAGATCTTATGAAAGTAGGGTGATTCTCAACTAGGATGAAAATATACCTAGTTTGCCTTATTTGGCTTCTTACTGAATTAAGATATTAATGCATATGGATTAGAAAATCACATCCCCACTCAGCGATGTAGTTGTGAGACTAATTTGAATAGGTGATTTATAGGATGACCATTCTCGGATCATAAACTAAACCTCATAGCCCGTAATTCAAGAACTAAAGCTTATTGAGAAAAACAAATGTTGAACATGATTGTGTGGCATGTCGTAGCCCTGGAATCTCTATAATTATTGGTTTCAACCTTGTTAAATATCTTACACAACAATTTTACTTCTTTCACATATTGGTAGAAAGTACTAGATATTACAAACTGTAATACCCCGTATGTTTCTAACCTAGGAAGTGAACCATTTTTCCTATGTATGAAACCTCTTATCCTGTAATTCATATTTGATTACATGTCTTACAATGAGTATCCTAGCGATAATATAGCTTATCATGTGTTAAGCATGTTCATATGAGTCACTTAAGTTAATGCAAGCTAAGAGTTTTGAATCTATCAAGTTTTAGTATTTAATTTCACAAGGGTCATCTTTGAATGAGCATAACTCAATATTTATGTGGTGTTTTGGCATATTTATACCCACCAAATTTTATAGAATCAAATTAGCTTTCCAACGATACCGTTTTCGCCTAAATCCGACACCCGATCAAGAAGTTATACTTTGCAAAGTGGAGTACGTCGCCTGACATAAGGTGTGCGACACACACCCTAATATGTGCGATAAGATGTGCGACGCAAACCCTAAGGTGTGAGATAAAGTGTTTTCCTCGCATGTTGGTGTCCAGGTGACTTAAATAGTCCATTTTTAGGGATAAAATAGTCCTTTTTCCACCCCTATATAATGCCTAAACACGGAATTAATCCCCTATTTCACCAAAAAATATTTTTTCTCTCAAAATCCTCTCAAGAACACAAGCTAGGATTTTCATAGAAGATTCAAGTTCAAGAAAATTCCTCCATCAATCATCAAGAATCTTCTTTCTAAGGTATGCATAGTGTTCATCCACGGAATCCTTTCGTCCGTGGAGTTCAAGAATCAATCTTTGATTACTATATCATGAATATTTTGTGGTGATATGGTTTTATTCATGTTTTTGTTTGTTGTTTCTGCTATATATTGAGAATTTGATGAATTTTCATGAAGATTATGATCATTTAGTTGGAAACCATGAATTTGGGTGGATTAATATGCTGTAAATTTGTGAATGCACCTATGCCTTAAAGAGTGCATGCAAGGTGTTTGATAAAATACCTAAGAGACTAGAAATCATGTAATATAGCTAAGTAGAACCCAAATGACAAGTCCATGCTCTATCTCTTATGACTCAACATGAATTCCATGCAAATTGTTATGTATTGTTGTTGTGATATGGAATGCTCATGAAACTAGAACCACGTAAGTACGTACATGTTACATGCATTATCTTTCATGTTCAAGAATATGAAAATCATGTGTATTATGAAATACCTACTTATGATATTGTGAATTATGGACTCCATCCTTATGATCAAGTCCGTCATGTGTGTCAGTTTTCTTCCATCGAGTCCTGGGGGTACTTGTACCCAAAAAATATAGTTGTGTCCCTAGAGCCATAACACATTGTCACGATACTCTTAGTCAATCCATGATCTATAGAATTCAGTTACTCATGTGACTCAGAAATCTCAACAGTCTCAGTAGTTCAGTAATCTCAGTTATGCTCAATTAATCTCAGTAACCAGTAACTTCAGTAATCTCTATAATTCAGTACTCTCAGAAATATCATGAACTCAGTAGTATTCCATCAATCACGAAACTCAGTAAGTTTAGTTAATCAGTTCAGTTTAGTGTCTTTTAGATGGGAGTAGGATTCAGCACTGAGCGAGCCTAGAGATGGGGACTCACCTGCTAGTGATGACTGAGATCTTTAGAAGAAATCCCTAAGTTCTAGAACTACGTAGCTAGCATAGGTACGATATTTCACCCATAAGATAGGACTGAAATACTCAGGGCACCCGTTAGCACATTTATATGTATCGGACTGATTCCAGGAATCACCCACTAGATTAGGACTGACTCCACAGCATCTGTCTTTACCGGTGTGCGGTATTGACAACCTTCCAGTCAAGGCAGATATTGGACCCTAGTTAGCTTAGCATGGGGCATGTCGATTACATGAATACATCCCACAGTTATAGTTTTAGTATTAGTCTTCAGAGTAGAAATCAGAAATCAGGACTATCAGATATAGTCATTAATCGCAATAAGTAACTCAAATAGTTCCACAGACTAAAAGACCACCCATCATATAGGCTTGGTCTCTTATTGAGTTATTCAATATCAGCACTTCTAGAGATTTCCCATCAAATAGGCTTGATGTCAATCTAAGATTCAGTTGAGTCTTCTCATTATTAGTTCCAGAGATCACCCGTTATTTAGGATTGATCTCAAGCTTAGTCACTCTTAATCATTATTAGAAGATTTAGACTGTTAGATACAGTCACTCAGTATCAGTTATATTGGTTTGGCCGATCATCATAATTATATTAGTTAAATCAATTATCATAGCTTACGTTATCAGTATTCAGTTTTAGGACTATTAGACATGGTCAATCAGACCAGTTCTTCATAATTTGAACAGTCAAAAATAGTCATTTATCTATTTGGTAGCTCAGTATCGGTAAAGTCATGATGTCAGTATTCAGACTTAGTATTCAGTATCTCCACGAGTTCAGTAGCAGTTACATATGTATGTATATATTCTCATGTTCATATTAGTTTGCATGTGCATTCATATAAACCCCATGCACTTAGCCTCCACCCCACGTATACTTAGTACTTTAGTTGTACTAACACATTTTTGCTATGGTGCTTTCTTTTAAGTTACACCATAGGTTCTGAGGCATAGATTCCAGACCAGCAGTAGTAGTTCACTTTGCAGTGAGTCCTCATCTTTCGAGGACATGATCATTACATTTATTATTCCAGTATTTTAGTTTATTTTTAGTTTAACGAGTTAGTTAGAGACATGTTCCTTCAACTCTTTATTTAGATAGTTTAGAGGCTTTCAGTTGATTACAGAGTTTTTAGATTCAGACTTTTGTATGTTCATCTTGTTTTGGTACTATGATACCACCTTATTCAGATACTTTATTGTTTAAGATTGAACCTTATGGCCTTTTAGTTTATGTTTCTGCATTTTTGTATGTATATTATGCAATTATAGGTACAGATATCAGTCATGGATTAGCTTGTGGTCCTCTAGGGTCATGAGCACTATGTAGTATTCTAGTTTAGAAAAATTAGGGCATTACAAACTTGGTATCAGAGCCTAAGGTTCAATAGAATCCTAGGAAGTCTGAAAGCCGTGTCTGGTAGAGTCTTGTTCATGGGTGTGTTGCTCCCACATTTATATACAAGAGGCTATAAGATATTTAAGGAACAGTCTCCCTTCATTTAGTATTCATGTCGTGCCAGTGATCAAAAGCTCAAGTTGAACTCTCAGTCTAATCCTTGTTCCTCCTCTGTTGCAGAACATGCCTCCTAAGAAGAGAATAGGGAATCAGTCAGCCCCTAAACCCGCCGATCCTTTGAATGAGAATGTGTCACATGCAGAATTTTGGGCATCCTTTCAGAAGCTAGCCCAAGCTGTGACCACTAGTGTTCAGGGCAACCGTCAGAATGCATCCCCACCTCAGCAAGATGGGGATTCAGCCACAGCCAGAATTAGAAATTTTATGAGAATGAGCACTCCAAAATTCTTTGGGTCAGTAGCAGGTGAGGAACCACAGTTGTATGTAGAAAAGGTGAAGAAGATCACCCAAATCATGCATGTGTCAAAGAAGAAGAGTGTGGAATTAGCGTCCTATAGGATGAAAGATATTGCTCATGACTGGGTAGTATTATGGAAGAAGAGTAGGGGGAGGATGCAACTCCCATGACTTGGCAGATATTTTAGGATACCTTCTTAGATAAGTTTTTCCCATTAGTAATGAGAGAAGCTACGGTAGAAGAGTTTATGAACCTGAGACAAGGCTCCATGATAGTGAAGGAGTATTTTCTTAAGTTCAACCAGTTAGCTAAGTATGCTCCTAACTTGATAGCTGACCCCAGAGAGAGTATGAGTAAGTTTGTGACTAGTGTGTCTGGGTTAGTATTGAAAGAATGTAGAATAGCTATGCTGAATAGAGACATGGATATTTCTAGGTTAATTATGCATGCCCAGCAGATAGAGAAGGATAAGTCTAAGGAGAGGGAGAGATCTAATAAGAGATTCAGAACAGGTAGTTAAAGCTTTTCTCCGACAGGGTCACAAGGTGGTAATCGTTCTTACCATAGTCATAAAAATTTAGTCTCAGTCCCCTCCCCAGGTAGTATGCCCCCACCAAACTTTAGAGATGTTAGTTATGATGGGGCTCCAGTCTCCAAATCCCAGAGTAGTGTTAGAAGTGATCTTACTTATCTGCTTTGTGGAGAGTGTGGCAAGAATCATCTAGGTGAATGCAGAGCTAATAGTTAGGTATGTTTTTGATGCGGTAAGCCAGGTCACAGAATATGGGAGTGTAGAGTATTAGCTCAGAAAGGTAGAGATTTGAGTCAGCAGGCCACCAATCCCAGCACCAATAGGGGTCAGCGTCAGAACCGACTCTATTCACTTCAGACTTGCCATGATCCAGAAAGTTTCCCTAACATAGATTCGGGTACATATGAATCTTTTATCTTCATGCATCATGCATTAGTTTTAGACTCCCAAATTTCAGTTATAATCTAGTTCATAAATGCCTTGTGCATCGCCCCAGTATCTCAGTTAGGTGTGAATTTTTAGAGGGATATAATGTCCCAAGGGGGAGATACCCTACCTCTTCTTGACGCTCTCATGTCTTAGACCCTTCAGTCTCTCCTGGCATAACGAATTCAGTCTAGAATAGAGGGTGCTCATAAGTTAACCCACAAGTTAAAAATCTTAGATGTAAGTCGAGTATTCAGAGATTCAGTTCAGTTCATTATGTTCAGTCCATACGTCACGTAGTAGATTCAGTCATGTTCTCATGTTTCAGTCCAATCTTAGTGTCTTTACCATTGCATGTTCAGTCGTACATTCATGAGTTAGTTCATTTATGTATTCGTGCATCAGATATACGTAATTAGTTTATCAATCATGTAATCAAGCATCAGATATGTATGGATTCAACTTTTTATTTATGCATTAGATATGCATTCTCATTTTGAGAAAACTCAATTTATCAAAATCCTCAGTCTTACATTCATAAATTAGTTACCCATGTATCAGATATACATGTTTGGTATAATATACATTCAGCTCTTCAGTCATGTCAATCATGAAATTATGTTTCAGTAATGTATGTCTTGTACATACTTCATCTTACCATTTCTCCCATCTCAATTAATTCTCATTCGAGGACGAATGTTCCCAAGGGGGAGATATTGTAATACCCCGTATGTTTCAAAGCTAGGAAGTGAATCATTATTCTACGTGTGAAACCTCCTATCCTGTGATTCATATTTAAGTACCACTTACAATGAGTATTTTAGCGATAATATAGCTTATGATGTGTTGAGCATGTTTATATGAGTCACTTAAGGTAATACAAGCTAAGGGTTTTTGAATCCATCAAGTTTTAGTATTTGATTTCACAAGGGTCATATTTGAATGAGTATAACTCGATTTTTATGTGGTGTTTTGGAAGATTTATACCCACCAAATTGTAGAGAATCTAATTATCTTTCCAACGATACCAATTTCTCCCGAATCTGACACCCGACTAAGAAGTTATGACTTTGCAAAGTGGAGTACGTCGCTTGACATAAGGTGTGCGATGCACACCCTAATATGTCCGATAATATGTGTGACGCACACCCAAAAGAGTGCGATAAAGTGTGCCACACATGTGGGTGTCCAAGTGACTTAAATAGTCCATTTTTTGGGTAAAATAGTCCTTTTTCCACCCTTATATAATGCCTAAACACGGAATTAAGCCCTTATTTCACCAAAACATATTTTTTCTCTCAAAATCCTCTCAATAACACAAGCTAGGGTTTTCATAGAAGATTCAAGTTCAAGGAAATTCTGACGTCAATCATCAAGAATCTTCCTTCTAAGGTATGCGTAGTGTGCATCCATGGATTCCTTTCGTCCGTGGAGTTCAAGAATCAATCTTTAATTACTAAATCATGAATATTTTGTGTTGATATGGTTGTATTCATGTTGTTGTTTGTTTTTTGTGCTATAGAATGAGAATTTGATGAATTTTCATGAAGATTACGATAATGTAGTTGGAAACCATGAATTTGGGTGGATTAATGTGCTGTAAATTTTTGAATACACCTATGCCTTAAAGAGTGTATGCAAGATGTTTGATAAAAGACCTAAGAGACTAGAAATCATGCAATATAGCTAAGTAGAACCCAAATGACAAGTCCATGCTCTATCCCTTATGACTCAACTTAAATTCCATGCAAATTGTTATGTATTGTTGTTGTCATATCGAATGCTTATGAAACTAGAACTATACAAGTATGTACATGTTACATGCATTATCTTTCATATTCAAGAATATGATAATCATGTGTAGTATGAAATTCCCTACTTTTGATATTGTGAATTGTGGACTCTA
Organism: Capsicum baccatum var. pendulum; assembly: GCA_030864225.1. Classification (NCBI taxonomy): domain Eukaryota; kingdom Viridiplantae; phylum Streptophyta; class Magnoliopsida; order Solanales; family Solanaceae; genus Capsicum; species Capsicum baccatum. Next base: position 71,476,970 of record CM061556.1, on the reverse strand, counting down.
TCCTTATGATCAAGTCAGTCATGTGTGTTAGTTTCCTTCCATCGAGTCCTGGGGGTACTTGTACCCGAAAAATATAGTTGTGTGCCTAGAGCCATGACATGTTGTCATGATACTCTTAGTCAAGCCATGATATATAGAATTCAGTTACTCATGTGACTCCGAAATCTCAGCAGTCTCAATAGTTCAGTAATCTCCGTTATGCTCAGTTAATCTTAGTAATCTCAGTACCTATTAACTTCAATAATCTCTATAAGTCAGTACTCTCAAAAATCTCATGAACTTAGTAGTGTTCCATCAGTCACGAAACTCAGTAAGTGCAGTTAATCAGTTCAGTGTCTTTCAGATGGGAGTAGGATTCAGCACCGAGCGAGCCTAGTGATGGGGTCTCACCCGCTAGTGAGGACTGAGATCCTTAGAAGAAATCCGAAAGTTCCAGAACTACGTAGCCAGCATAGGTACGAGATGTCACCCGTTAGATAGGACTAACATACTCAGAGGTCACCCGTTAGCACATTTATATATATAGGACTGATCCCAGGAGTTACTCACTAGATTAGGACTGACTCCACAGCAGTTGTCTTTACCGGTGGTGCGGTATTGACACCCTTCCTATCAGGGCATAGATTGGACCCCAGCCAGCTTAGCATGGGGCATGTCAGTTACATGAATACATCCCAAAGTTACAATTTTAGTATCAATCTTCATAGTAGAAATCAGAAATCAGGACTATCAGATACAATCATTAATCTCAGTAATGAACTCAGATAGTTCCACAAACTTAAAGACCACCCGTCATATAGGCTTGGTCTCTTATTGAGTTATTTAGTATCAGTACTTCTAGAGATCTCCCGTCAGCTAGGCTTGATCTTAATTTCAGATTCAGTTGAGTATTCTTATTATTAGTTCCTAAGATCACCCGTTATTTAGGTTGATATCATGCTTAGTCACTCTTAATCATTATTAGATGATTTAGACTGTTAGATACAGTCACTCAGTATCAGTTACATCGGTTAGGCTGATCATCACAATTATATTAGTTAAATCAGTTATCATAGCTTAGGTTATCAGTATTCAGTTTCAGGACTATTAGACACGGTCAATCAGACCAGTTCTTTATAATTTGAACTGTCAGAAACAGTTATAAATCTATTCAATATCTCAGTATCGTTAAAGTCATGATGTCAGTATTCATACTTAGTAGTCAGTATCTCCACGAGTTCAGTAGCAGTTACGTATGTATGTATGTTTTCTCACGTTTATATTTGTTTGCATGTTCATGCATACAAACCCCATGCACTTAGCTTACCCCCACGTATACTTAGTACTTTAGTTCTACTGACGCATTTGCGCTATGGTGCTTTCTTTTATGTTACACCATAGGTTCTGAGGCATAGATTCCAGACCAGCAGTAGCAGTTCAGTTAGCAATAAGTTCTTATCTTTCGAGGACATGATCATTACATTTATTATTCCAGTATTTCAGTTTAGTTTAAGGAGTTAGTTGGATACATGTTCCTTCAACTTCTTATTCAGACAGTTTCGAGGCTTTCAGATGATTACAGAGTTTTCAGATTTAGACTTTTATATTTTCATCTTCTTTTGGTACTATGATACCACCTTATTCAGACATTTTTTTGTTCAAGATTGAAACTTATGGCCTTTTAGTTCATGTTTCCGCATTTTTATATGTATATTATGCAGTTACAGGTACAGATATTATTCATGGGTTAGCTTGTGGTCCTCCGGGGTAATTAGCATCATGTAGTGTTCCGGTTCAGAAAAATTGAGGCACTACACAAACCTTGTGAAACCTCACCACACTTGCTTGAAATATTATTGACAACTCAATTAGGTGAAATACTAAATTATTAGTCCCGTGGGTTGGATATCCGGCTCTTTTACAACTACTATATTACTTGTCAGACCACGTACACTTGTGTGTGTGATAGGCAGCAACAAGTTTTTGGAGCTATTGTTAGGGACTCAAAATATGAGTATTTTTTTTAATTTATTTTTTGTTAATGTTATACAAGTATTGATAGCTTTATATTAGTGGCTGATTTTTACTGGTTTAATTTGTACTTCGAGCTGGCTAGAGAAGAAGAATTGGTTGAGTCATACTTGGAACATGAATGAGTACTTCATCAGTGATAGAGCACAAAAGATCTTCAATTCCCAATCCAACAACTTTAAATGATTGATCCAATAGAAATTGCTACTGCTGAAAGAGCAGCAGCTAGACCAGTGTATGAGATAGAAATCTCACCCGCCAATAATGTTACTAATAGCATCCGCAGACTAGCTGTGGAAGGTCAATTCAAGCTAAAATATAATATGGTGCAACTATTTCACATCAACAGGTAATTCACATAACTATCTCATGAGGAACCACAATAGCATTTGCAATATTTGATGAGATAAGTGATACATTCCTGCAGGAGTGTCCGTCGATTATGTAAGACTTACTCTCTTTTTTCTGTTGGGGGGAGCTAAGATGTGGCTAAAGGCTGAGCTACTAAATTTTATCACTACCAAGGACGATATGGCATGGAAATTTCTGATTTGGTTCTTCCCAGATAGAAAGACCGTACAATTGAGAAATAAAATATTGAGTATTAGGTAAAAAGATAGAGAAAAGATGTACTAAGCTTGGGAAAAATTCAAGTCCATGCTCTATGATTCCTACACCACCATCAGAGGAATGAGGTTTAGGTTCATACTTTTATTGAAGGACCTGAGCCAAATACAAAGATTCTCCTAGATTCAGTAGTAGGTGGACAGGCATTGGAAAAGAGTTATGATGATTTGTACATGCTTTTAAATTGTATCTCACAAGAAACCTTGAGTGGGATACAGATATATGAAGGAGCACTCCAAAGAAATTTGCAGGGTTTATAGAAGTTGATAAGTTGATAACTATCACAATATAGTTTGCAAAATCAAATAAACAGTCAATTCAGTATCTTGAACTTGGGGCATCAACAAGCTTCAATTAATATGGTTCAATAAAAGGTATGTAGTAATGGAGACCATTTAGCATATTTATGTGCAATTGGTCAAAAATTTGCAAACTTTCTGGGTAATGATAGCACCAACGGAACTAGAATTTTAGGAATACACGTAATGCAAACTAGAAGAATCACCATAACTTCTCATTAGGTGGAAATCAAAGGCAGAATGCAAATCAATATAGAGGATAAGTGATTTAGAATACTTAGAAACCGGATTGGGGGAGTAATTCTAATACTCAATCTAGTAATATTGAGAAAATGCTAAAATAGATTATAGAAAATCAAGAACAAATAGCTGGAAAACATAAAGAATCGGTAGTTGGCTACAAAGTCCTTAGAGTTTCAGTTAGGGTAGCTTGCTAGGGCATAAAACACTAGACCTCAGAGAGGTATACCCAAGTGAAATATATCCAAATTCTAGGCAAGTGAATACAGTGTCTACTCATAATAGTCTACAATTGGGGGAGGTAGAGCCCTAAAAAGTGACTCATAGAGTTGTTGCTAGGATAAGGTTAAAGATGAGAATAAAAAAGTTGAGAGCAATGAGAACAAAGTGGCAAGTGTGAATCCGCCTCTACCAGTCCCATAGAGGTTGAAAAAATAGAAAGAGGAAGCATGCTACAAAAATTTTATCGACTTGTTGAAGTAGGTTCACATTAACCTTCCTCTTGCTGATGTTTTGAAGGAAGTCCCTAAATATTCCAAATACATCAAAACCATCATGGAGAATAAGAACAGGTTGATAGACTATGCCATTGTTTCACTTATTGAAGAGTGCACCTCAAGGATTTAAACAAACTGCCTACAAAGCTCAAGGATCTAGGAACTTTTACTATTTAGATCACAATTAGGTGGTCCATTAGTACTTGAGGCTTATGTGATCTTGGAACAAGAATAAATGTCATGCGCATCTCTTTGTTCAAGAAGATAGGGCTGGGTAGACCAAGGCCCACAAAGTGATATTATCTTCTTGAAGGAACATGTCTCCAACTAACTCCTTAAACAAGAACAAGTCTATCCGATCTCCGATGGAAAGTGGGTTAGTCTCGTTTCCAAAAAAAAGGGGTATAACACATGACTAATGAGAAGAATAAGTTGATCTCAACTCGTACAATAACCGAGTGGAGAATTTGTATTCATTATAGAAAGCTTAATGATTATACTATGAAAGATCATTACTCATTTCCTTTTATTGACTAGATGTTGGATACACTTGTTGGACAAGAGTATTGTTGCTTCCTAGATAGGTATTTTGGCTACTATCAGATATCCATAGCTCTAGAGGATAAAGATAAGATGACATTCACCTACCTTTAAGGTACATATGTTTCAGGTGAATGCCCTTAGGACTGTGCAATGCAATAACTAATTCCAAAAAATGCATGAGGGTCATATTCAATGACATGGTAGAGGACTTCGTAGAGGTATTTATGGGTAATTTCTCTACTTTTGGTAACTCCTTTAAAATATGTTTTTTCAATCTAATTTAAGTCTTAGCGAGAAGTGACAAAACAAATCTAGTGCTGAATTAAGAAAAATATCACTTTCGAGTCAAGGAAGGCATTGTCCTAGGCCATAAAGTGCCGCAAAAAGGACTGGAGGTAGACCAATTAAAGGTAGAGGTTATAGAGAAGCTTCCACTCCTAGTGTCAGTCAAAAGAGTGCGCATTTTCCTCGGGCATGCCATATTTTAGAGGAGGTTCATTAAGGATTTCTCAAAGATAGCAAGATTGACGTGTAAGCGGCTTGACAAAAAGGTAAAATTTGAGTTTGAGGAAGACTGTCTAAAAGTATTTGAGGATCTAAAGAAGAAATTGACAGAGGCTCCTACATTAATTGCTCCAGGCTGGGAGTTACCTATTGAATTGATATAGGATGCAAGTGATGTAGCTGTGGGAGTAGTATTGGGGAAGCAAAAATAGAAGGTCTTTCATTTGATTTATTATGCACGCAACACTCTAGACACATCTCTAGATAATTACAGTGTGATAAAAAGTATTGGCTCTAGTATATGCATTTTGTAAGTTTTGGTCTTACTTAGAGGGTAGCAAAGTGATGGTGTACACAGATCATGCGACTATTCGCTACTTTTTCAGTAAGAAAGATTCTAAACCCCAACTAATTTTGTAGATATTGTTGTTGCAGGAATTTGATTTAGAGGTGAAAGACCGAAAAGGGTCAAAAATTAAGTAGTGAATCATGTCTCTAGACTGGAGGGTTAGTCTCATATAGTTGAAGATAGAAGCATTTCAGAGGAATTTCTCAAGTAGCAACTTCTGGCAGTGAGTGTCACAGTATTACCATGGTATAAGAACATCATAAATCTGATCATCAGTGGGGTGTACCTACCTGAGACCATAAGTCAGTAAAGAAAGAGGTGTACTATGAATCTTAATTTTATACATGGGATAAATAGGGCTTAGACCAAGTAATCAGAAGATGTACCAGAGTGAGAAGTGAATGAGGTATTAGGGAATTATCACTCATCTCTGTATAGAGGACAGAATGGTGGTGAGCACACAGCTCATACGGTACTATTGATAACATCCAAGCTACACGCTCACTCTAAAGGTTATGCAGTCATTGTCAAATATAGTAACCCAACAAAGGTTAGGGTCGAATCCCAAGGCAAAACATGAAATTGTGTATCTCAACTATTGTAATCAATGGGCATAATAGGAAAAGTAAGTAAGGGGTTTTAAGAAGCAGTATTGGACAAGTCGCAAATATCAACATCATTTGTAATCAGTTGTAGGTGAACACTAGGATTGTGTTCCCCGGGCTTCTAAACTCTGTAGGCTTATCATTCTTTATTGAAAAAACCTGATACCTTGTATGCAGAATCTGATAAGTTATGTACCATCTATCGTCTTTTGGACGAGTAGACAAATTTCACTCTTTACCTTTTGAGTCTCAATATGTCACCTTACTAACCCTTATATTGATCCTAATTAACTTTTACCTTTTGAGTCTCTAGTTATTATATGATAGCTAACCATCTTACTCGGATAATACCTAGTAGCGTGGATCGACAGCTAAACTTTAAATTACTATTGTAATTATCTTTTCCTAGTCACTACTCCTCTTTTGGAGTAAGTAGCAATAATCTAGGTGGGATCCTAACATTTGCAACCGCTAAGATAACTATTAAAGTAAAGATAATACAATGCATGCATAGCTATCGGTTCAAAACAACAATAGCACTTCTCCTAATTCATCAATCTATTAGGTTTCCATAGCCTTAACTAAGATTTTTTAACCGATCATGCTTATAAAGTAATCAACAACATTCATTATTGAAAGCATAAGCTGAAATCACAATAATAAGAAGTAAAAACCCAAAACTATAACTGAATTAAGTAACAAAAATCAATACAAGAGAATTCCAATACCAAAATTGAATATCTAAATCAAAATATGTTTGTAAGTATCAAGAGTGTGTTTCTTTTACTAAGAACACATAAGGGGTATTTGTAGTACATGAGGAAAGCCTAAAATCAAAGCCCAAATGAAAAAGGACAAAAAAAGGTTGGTGGCTATATATGGTGGCTACATGCGGCCTGGCCTTGGGCGCATGTACCACTTGTAGTCTCAGGCTGGGTGCATGTATACACCTACATGTGCTAGAATAAAAATCCTGCAAGTCATCTCTCGGTATTTTGGACTTCTGGCACTTACCTTACCCATATGTGGTCCATATGTTGACATTGGTAAGTGCCAGAAGCTATTTTTCAGCTCTTTTACTCTCGGGATCTTCACTTTCACTAATAACCTTAGTCTTATATAGACCACATGTTCTACATGTCCATATGTAGACATAGGTAAATTTCAGGCCTGCCAACACTTGCAACCAATCTTCAAATCTTCAACTTTCATCACGTGCTTTGGTCACGAACATCGAGAAAGTGTTAGGAATACCCAAAATTGATCAATCAATTAAATAGCCAAAATCACCATTTTTCACCTTTTTCATGAACTTAGCATCCAAAACCTAGTTTTCTGCAAAACATACCAAAAACGCATCAAAACTAACAAAACAACCTAAGAAACTAGCATATTTTCCTTGTTTTAAGCATCAAAATGCTATATTTCTATAGCACATCAACACCCTAAACTTAGAACATATTTGTGTCCTCAGGCAACATAACATATCAAAACAAAACAAAACACGATGCTTAATTAGTAGAATCTAAGCTATTCAAGACAATCAATCTACATTGTAAGCTTAAATAACAACACCCATTTCTATCTCAACTTTTAAAAACAACTATGTATAAACATGAAGCACAATAATATGAAACAATGGTATCAAGGTATGGTACTACATTAGCGACAGACAACCATGTATCTATACAAGTTATAATACCCAAACAAGCATACAGCTAGCAATGTGACTCATGCGCCCTCACATCAAAGATGTCTCACTCAATCATATGAAATAATGCATGTCAATGTTGGGACAGTCAAGCGACACTCAAACTCAGAAGAGAAGTTCCAATCAATGTGCATTTAATACCGTAGGCTTACCCTTATTTTCTTTACCTTAGTTTTCAGATAGTCAAGTTAGGATCACTATAGGACTTTTCTCAGCTTGTAATGTAGGCTTGGGGGACTGGTATGGTACATATGGACATATTAAATGACTAAGCTTCCTTGTCTCTACACTAACCTTAGGGTCTCACTTACTAGCCACTTTAATTTTTATTCCACCCTTATTTTGCGTATTTTATTCTTTATTGCACATTCATATTGGGTGTGGTATTTTAGTCTTTCTTTTTCACTTTCTCACAATTTTTCTTTTCTTTTTCTTTTTCTTTTTCTTTTTCTTTTTCTTTTTCTTTTTCTTTTTCTTTTTCTTTTTCTTTTTCTTTTTCTTTTTCTTTTTCTTTTTCTTTTTCTTTTTCATTTTCTTTTGCTACCACAGACAACCTTACTTTTTTTCTTATTTTACCCTTCTACATACCCACTTTACATCGCATGCCCTGGTGATAGTCACCCTCAACTTAGGTGATTTTCTATGGTTGAGGTGCACAATGTCCAAGGAAGAATGGGCCAAAATAGGTTACTGCAACACAAAGAGGAAGGTGATAGGTGCAATAAGAAAAATAGGATATAAGGCTCAAAACAAAGATCAAGGGATACTATTTCACATAAGAAAGGTCATTTAGGCTAAACGTGGACTAAAATCAAAGACATCCTATGATCCTTTCCTAACCGACTATCCTACAACCTAGGAAAGACTAACTGGGCAAGTTCTAAATTCAACACACAAAGGGACTAAGTAGTAGCTCACACACACATGGCACAGAGTTAATATTACAAGTTACTACTTATCTAGTTCATGTAATTATTAGAAAGTGATTATCATGTCCCTAATCCTAATTCTATAACAAGATCCACAATGATCACACATATATGCATTCACATAGTCTTAAAAGACAATTTTAAAAGGGTATTATTTTTCTAAAAAATCAATCAAAAACGTGATAACTGGACTAATACTTAAAAATCTCCTAATTGCACAAAGATACAACACATTATAAAAAAACACAATATGACATAAATTTTAAATTAGGCATGCCGATTCTACAACCATACCATGATCGATAGAAAAAAGAAGCACGATAACAAAAACCTACGGCGGGTATGGTATACCCCAACCCTAATTGAAAACTGTGCACTATCCTCAATGTGCTAAAATAATATAAAACAAAGGAAATGAGGACATACCTGGGACGCACTAGGCATCCGTGTCATGATATTTCCCAGATACGGGTATATTCACTAGATTATTCCATGTTGGTGGCATTGCACTATGAGAAGATGCACCCATAATAAGCTCAGCATGACTATACCTATTAATAAATGCAGCCTCCATCAAATCATGGGTGGCCTGCTCATATATCCTGTCTGGATTCTGCAGGTCTCCCTCTCAACCTCTATTGGTCCCAACAATAGGGGCCACCACATCATCCTCTGCAAATAAATCAAAGCATTTAGGACTCTTTGGAGGTGATGTTTGAATAAGTGGAGGTATAATAGAAGGGATGACAGTCATATAGCTCTATGTGAGAGAGCAAACCTCTGCTCGCAAAATATCTAACTCTTCTCTTATATGTCCTAGATTCGGTGACATAATCTCTACAAACTGGTCTGACACACATCTCTTAAAATCATTAATACGTACATGTAAATCAGCACGTAACTCTGACATAGTAGCTTGGTGCATAGACTGTAGTCTAGCCTCAGTTGTCTCTTGTATAGTCTAGACCCATGGCTAGATCTGCTCAAATAATATTACTACCTCAGTCTCAATAATCAATAGTCGAGTGGTCTTCATCTCTATTTTTTTATCAATACCTAGTATACCTGGCACACTGGCCTCTGTAACAACATCCTCATAAATAGTGTCTATCACAAGCACCATATGCATCTGACTATTACACTGTTATACATATGTCAAAAGCCATTTACTAATAATTATGTTTGAAGGTGATATCTCCAAAGTCCATATCAATCAATACCCGGCCAGTGGATAGGAAGGGTCCACCAAGAAAATCAGAGCTTAGGGATCCACTTCACAGTCTAAGATCATGAAATCTTTTGGGTAGGTGAAGGGTGCCACCCTTACTTCTACATCATGCAAAATACCCATTGGCTCTTTTTACAGATGAATCAGCCATCAACAATCTTGAAAATATAGGTTTGACTTCTCTTAACCCCATCACCTTGTATATCACTAGCAGTATTACAATTATTCCTACTCCCAAATCAATTAGAGCTTGATTGATATCAAAGAACCCAATAGAACATGGGATTATGACTTCCTCTGGGTCCCTCTTCTTTTCTACAAATGGTGCAGGATAAACCATGCTAAAATGTTGTACCTCATCTTTGGGCTTATCTGCGACCCATTCATCACTGTACATACTCTCATAGTCATTATCACTATAAATCAGCTTCTCAAACTTAGCTTCAGGTGGATCATTAGCATCGATATTATCCATCTTTGGATCATTAGTAGTAGGCATATAATTCTTATCAGGTGAGGTACCACTCCTAGTGTTAATATCCATACAATGAACATGTTTGGAGGATTTTGCACAGTGTCATTAGGAAGCGCACTTGGCTGCCTGTGAGCCAAAGTGGCAGAGAACTGCCCATACTGCTGCTCCAGTAACTTAATAGAAGTTGCATGTGACTCAACCTTTTGGTTTAATCCTGAAATATTAGCCTTTAGTTCTTTAAGGAAATTTTCTTGACACCCTTGACCCTTCATCAGTTTAGATAATATTTTTTCTATTTTCTCTTCCATATCTCTTCTACTACATGGAATGTATTTGTCTCCCTTCTCTCTGTAATCATTTCTCCATATCCAATCACTGTCTCTCTCTTTATAGTTATAATAGTTCTGATGTTGGTTTCCTTGCCCTTAAGCTCTAGACCTGCCATCTACCGATCTGGATACTTCTCCTTCTCTTCTAGCTCAGCCTCATGAACTCTAGAAATTGCACCCTATGCCCCTACTACATTAACCTTTGTAGAGTTTATTATTTCAAACTATTAGGCCAACTCAACAATATCAGTCCTCAATAGTGAAATCTCCTAAGCTACAACATCCTCAGCCATTGTCTGCTCACTGGAAATTCCAATGGTATAAGTACCAAAACCTCTCTCAACCTTTCGAGTCTTCCATCCTTAGTTAGTAAGTGATATCAAACCCATAATACTTAAAAATATCTCCCATTGTAATCTCATAAAAGGAGCCTCCAGATATAGTGTCTACCATAGCTCTGAAACTGATAGTCAGGGCTCTATAGAATATCTCCAGCAAGCTTGTCCCTGAAATTCGGTGGTTGGGCACCATATTGAGCTTCTTATTGAACTTGAACGATGCCTAATACATAGATTCTAACTACATCTTCCTGAAATTATAAATATCATGCTTTAGCTATAACACCTTAGATAGAGAAAAGAACTTGTTCAAGAATTATTTGCGCAGGTCACTCTATATAGTGATAGGTCCTCTTAGGAGTTCCCCCAGCCATAAAGATGCTTCTCTGGTAAGTGATAAAGAGAAAAACCCTATACTAACCACCTCATTATCTACCCCGAGATTGGTATATGAAGTGTAGATCCCAATAAAATTTGTCAAATGCATATTTGTGTCATCTATAGGCAATCCCACAAATGCACACTTCAAGTACAAGAGTTGGATCATAGAATTAAAGATATTCAACTTGACATATGAGGGTAACACAGGAACAATAATGGAATCAAGCTTTGTCGTCTCAACGTGTCCCAGATCTTCCTCATCATTAACATATAGTTGCACGTACTGATATGGTGGGATTTTTTGAACCTTCTTTAGCTCTATTCTATTTCCACCAAGTGCTACTCAACAATCTGCTATATATCTCTACTCCCAATATACACCCTCACTCTTAAGGTTATGTGGTCTTAGTAAAATATAGTAACACAATAAAAGTTGGGGTCAAATTCTAAAATAATACGTAGAATCGTGGTCTCAACTATTGTAATCAATGGGAAGAATAGGAAAAGTAAATAAGGGCTTTGAGTAGCAGTATTAGACAAGTGGAAAATATCAACTTTGGTTGTAATCAATCGTAGGTGAACAATAGGCTTGTGTTCTCCTTGCTTCTCAACTCCGTAGGCTTATAGTGTTTTATTGACCCAACCTGATACCTTACATGCAGAATCTGATAAGTTATGTACCATCTACAGTCTTTTGGACAAGCAGACAAATTTTACCCTTTATCTTTTTAGTATCAAAATTGTGTCTTACTAACCCTTATCTTGATCCTAGTTAATTATTACCTTTTGAGTCTTTAGTTATTAAGTGATAACTAACCATCTTACTTAGATAATACCTAGTAGCGTGGATCGATAGCTAAACTTCAAATTACTATTGTAATTATTTTTTCCTAGTCAATACTTCTCTTTTGGAGTAATTAGCAATAATCTAAAAGGGATCCTAACATTTGCAACTTCTAAGATAACTATTAAAGTGAAGATAATACAATCTATCCATAGGTATCGGTTCAAAACATCAATAGCACTTCCCCTACTTTGTCTATTTGCCAAGATTTTCATAACCATAGCTAAGGATTTTTGGTCGCTCATGCTTTTAAAGTTATCAACAGCATTTATTATTGAAAGAATAAGATGAAATCATAATAATATGAAGTAAAAACCCAAAACAATAACAGAATTAAGCAATCAAAATCAATATAAGAGAATTCCATGATCAAAATCAAATATCATAATCAAAATATGTTTGTAAGTATCAAGAGTGTATTGCTTCTACTAAAAAACACATAAGGGGTATTTATAGTACCGGAGAAAACCCTAAAATCAAAGCCCAAATAAAAAAGAACAAAAAAGGGTCAGTGTCTAGGTGTGGTAGATACATGAGACCTGGCCTTGGGTGTATGTACCACATTCGGCCAGAGGCTGGGTGCATGTACACATCTACATGTGACAGAACAAAAATCTTGCAACTCAGCGCTTAGGATTTTGGACTTCTGGCACTTACCTTACTCACAAGTTGTATGCATATTGACATAGGTAAGTGCTGAAAGTTATTTTCAGCTTATTTACTCTCAGGATCTTCACTTTCAGTACTTACCATAGTGTTATACAGACCATATGTGCTACATATAGTCTACATGTACACATAGGTATGTATTGGGCCTTCCAGCACTTGCAACCAGCTTCAAATCTTCAACTTTCATCACGTTCTTTGGTCACAAAAATCTAGAAAGTGTCACGAATACCCAAAATTGATCAATTAAATAGCCAAAATCACCATTTTCACTTTTTTCATGAACTTAGCATCCAAAACCTAGTTTCTTGCAAAATATACCCAAAACTCATCAAATCAAACAAAACAACCTAAGAAACTAGCATATTTTCCTCATTTTAAGCATCGAAAGTGCTATATTTGTATAGCACATTAACTATAGTCTATTTTTTCTATCCCACCTTATTTAAGGTTATGGCTAGATTTTCTAAAGAGTGTGATCATTTCCAACACATGGGTTCTATATCAAGGAGGCATGAAATGCCTCTAAACAATATTTTGAAGGTGAAGATCTTTGATGTGTAGGTAATAGATTTGAAAAACATACTTGCATAGTCCTAAGATTAGGTCTGTATTTCTGTAACTAATCCCCCATAAGATACCATTCTTTTGGTATATCCTTCATCTAAGGATATAAGTTCAGAGAAAAGAAGTGCATACTTCTTGATACCTCAAATTTCCTCCAGTTCACTGTTCCTTCAAAATTCATTTTATTTTTGCTTTTTCATATGTACCAATATATCATTTCTGGAACTACCCAAATTACTGGTTTTAGTCTATTGATACACTTCACTATATACCATTTTTTATTATTTGATGGCATTTCACTAAAGGACCTTCCATACCTAAGCATACCATAAAGTAGTTCCGAATTCTGTAAGCAAATTCCCTCCTGACAAAAACATGATAATCTGTCTCTATATGACATACCTCATAACATCTGCCTCTAGATACCAATTGAATCCCATACTTCTATAGAATATCATCTATAGAGAACTTAAAATTCCACAGTCTCTACAACAAGAAATTAGTCTTAAATGGAACTCCATTACTCCACAATATATTCATCTCTTTGATTGGGTTTCTTCTCTATCTGAATAATTGAAAGATATTTCCAACTGTGAAATTACCATTAGTGGTTGGAATATATAAAGGAATATCTCGATGTGATGCATACTAACTAATTCTAATGTTCTCCTAAACATGATGCACGATATCTTATAGTAAAATTTGCATCAACTTTTTCTCATTCCAAACACCTTCAACCATTAAATACTGAATATCATATGCTCATTTATCCCAAAATCCTATTCAATAACATGATATAAAGCTCCCAACTTTGTTCTCATACAAGATACTAGACAAACCAAAATAAAAAGAACTCCAATTTGATGTAGAGGGTGAAATATGATTGTTGGATGAATTTTTACCATTGAATTCTTTGGTGATGAAATGGAAATGGTATTGAATTGAAGGGGATATAATTTACAAAATAGCATAAGAAATCAATTCATTTGAAACTAATCTTAGATTGTATGGGAGGAACAAAGATCCTAGGGCGAGATCTATATAGAGGCAATAGATCCATCGACGGTGAGAAATGGTTGTCGACAGTGAGAACAATGAGGAGAAGAGTGTTTAATGAATATGAAGAGGGCCCCTCCTTTTTATCTATTTATATAATAATAATAATAATAAAGACATAAAATACCCCTGAACTTGTCCACTAAACTTACTTTATCTTTACGGGTAATTCTTTACCCCCTTATACTCATTTCAAATAAATTTAATACACCCCTTAGAAGTGACGTGGAAAACAAAGTGAAATTACTCTCTTACACACGTGTGACAAACAGAAAATATAAAAAAAAAAATCAACTATACATGTGGCATCATTTAATTGGAGGTCATTAATTAATTAACTTAATTTTTTTAGTGGGACCTTCTCTTTATTTCCTTTTCTTTTTGGTTATTTTCTTTCTGCCTTTTTATTCAAAGTGCAGAACTACACCATTTTTCATGACGAACAAAGATCAAAATGTTAACCCAAGAAAAAGAATTCCACTTCCATTACACTTCATTAATTTCTTTAAAAAACGTCTGTATGAAAAAAGTTGTAAATTTTAACACATTTTTTTCAAAATTCATTATTGAGAAGAAGTAGAAATTTATACTCAATTCAATTTTCACATGACAAAAATTTCTCAATTTCTCCAAAAAAGAGGATTAGTTGATTAATTAAATAAAATTGCACTATCTTTTGATAATTGATTTGTCAATCTATTGAATTCTCTTTCTTGATACTTTTTTGTGTTGAAGTTTAATCACTACGAAGAAGAGATAATAAAAAATAATGGCATTTTTGATACCAAATGCAAAAATAGGGTAAGTGTGAACTATTCCCCTCAAGATTGTAGTTTTTATTGAAAACAACTCCATAAATTGAAGAACTGGATGGCAAGCTGGTATATAAATAAACATTACTATTTAACTAGAAATGGCAAATAAAACATAAACCCAAAATCTCAAGGGGGTATTTGGATTTACTACCTATTGTACCAAGACTAGTTGGAGCTAATTTAATTCAGAGTAAAAGCAGTTTATTCCAATGTTTGCAGGGGTAGGGGTGGGGGTTGGATGGAGGAAAAGAAATAAAGAACGGGGTGGAGAGAGGAGGTAAGGGGGAGGAAGGGTGGTCTAAAAAAGAAAGAAAATAGGGTGGGGGTATTTTTGTGTTTGCAGGGGTGGGGGCTAGGCTTTGATGAAGGAGAAGAAAAACTAGTACGCGAGGTGGGGCTTGGTTGAGGGGAGCTCTGATGAAGAAAAAAAATGAGGTGGGGGTATTTTTGGGCTTCATATATATATATATATATATATACACACACACACACATATATATAGGGGGAAGGGTTGTATGAAGAAGAAAGAAAATAGAGTGGGGGTATTTTTTGTGTTTATAAGGGTAGGGCTGGGCTTTGACAAAGGAGAAGAAAAAATGAGATGCGAGGTGGGGGTGGGGCCTCTAATGAAGAAAGAAATTAGATGAGGTATTTTTGGGCTTTACATATATATATATACATATATATTTATATATGTATATATATATATATATATATGTGTGTGTGTGTGTGTATATAAATATATTATGTGGGATTATTTTTTAAAAAATAGTAACTTTTTATGTGGAAATGACATGGCATTGATATTGCAATGATGTGGCGCGAGTGTAGTTCTCTCTCCATTGTGAGACTGAAATTCTGATTTTAAGGTTGAGTTTAATTTACTTGAAAGTTGTTTACGGGGTAAATAATTAGTTGTAAAGTTAAAGTGCTAAAGTAAGTTTGACAGACAAGTGCAGGGGTGATTTGATGAATTTTCTCTAATAATAACAACAAATCACCCCTGCATTAAGGACATGAACAAATTAAAAGGTGTGTGTTCCAACAACACCGAATAGTGACCTGGTACAAGCTACGAAGGGTTAATTTTAATTCATTTTAAAGTTGTTAAGGGGGTAAATAAATGTTCGTAAAGTTAAAGGTCTAAAGTAAGTTCGTCGGACAATTTTAGGGGTGTTTCGAAGTAACTAATTCATATTTCAAGTCAATACACTTAAACTATTTTAAATGCATGAATTTACATTTCAGAAGATGGGGAGTTTGAAGTAGTTAGGGTCTATGATTCAGAGGAACAATGATATTGACGAGGATGTCATGCACTGTACTGGTGCAGGGTGGTTGAAATTGAGGCTCTATTAGGGAGTACTATGTGATAAGAAAGTGCCTCCGAAGCTTAAAGGTAAGTTCTATAGAGTGGCAGTATGACCGACTATGTTGTATGGAGAAGAGTGTTGGCTAATTATGAACTCCTACATCCAAAATTTGAAGGTGGCATAGATAAGGATATTGCGATGGATGTTTGGCCTTACCAGGAGAGATATGGTTAAGAATGAGATTATTTGGGAGAAGGTCGGAGTGGCTTCAGTGGAGGACAAAATGCAAGAAGTAGGTTACGTTAGTTCGGACAAGTGATGAGAAGGTGCTCAGATACTCTAGTACGAAGGTGTGAGAGGCTGGCTATGGATGGTTTTAGGCAGGGTAGAAGTAGGCCGAGGAAATATTGGTGGGAGATGATTAGGATGATATGGACATTTACAACTTACGGAGGACATGACCTTTTAAAGGAAAATATGGAGGACACAGATGAAGGTAGAGGGTTAGGGGGTAGGAGTGCGACTGTAACAGTAGGGAAGAGTACTTTGTTTGCATCTGGAGTTTCCTTTTCGGAGTGTTAGAGTGATATCTATGATTTCGAATAGATAGTTTATAGTATTATCTTAGGGTTGTATTGTTTCCTGCATTAACTACCAGTGTTAGTTTATTTTGCATATTGTTTCAGTTTATATGATATTATATTTTGTGTTTGTTATATTGTTAACTGTCCTGAACCGGAGGTCTATTGGAAATAGCCTTTCCACTTCACCCGAGGTAGTGGTATTGTCCACGTACACTTTATCCTCCTCAAACTACTATGTGGGAATATACTGGGAATGTTGTTGTTTTTGTACATTTCAAAACACTAAACCATTTTCAAGTCACTAATGCACATTTCAAGTAACTACACTTAATTGTTTTCAAAATAGAAGTTCACCTTTCAAGTAACTATACTTAACTATTTACAAGTCCCTAATGCACTTTTCAAATAACTACACAACTATTTTCAAGTAACTAATTCACATTTCAAAACATTATTCTTAACCATTTTCAAGTAACTACTTCACATTTCAAAAAACCATACTTAACCATTTTCAAGTCTCTAATCCACTTTTCAAGTAATTATACATAATCATTTTCAAGTAATAAATTCACATTTCATGTAACTACACTTAACCGTTTTCAAACACAAGTTCACCTTTTAAGTAACTACACTTAACCATTTTCAAGTCTCTAATTCACTTTTCAAGTAAATACACATAACCATTTTCAAGTAACAAGTTCACATTTCAAAACACTAAACCATTTTCAAGTCACTAATTCACATTTCAAGTGACTACACTTAATCATTTTTAAGTCATTAGTACACGTTTCAAGTGAATACACTTAACCATTTTCATGTAACTAATCACATTTCAAGTAACTACACTTAACAATTTTTAAGTAACTAATTTATGTCAAAACACTTAACCATTTTCAAGCCATGAATTCACATTTTAAGCTAGAACACTAAACCATTTTCAAATCACTCATTCACTTTTCAAGTAACTATACATAACCATTTTCAAGTAACTAATTCACATTTCAAAATACTACTCTTAACCATTTTCAATTAACTAATTCACATTTGAAAACACCATACTTAATCACTTTCAAGTCACTAATTCACATTTCAAGTGACTATATTTCACCATTTTCAAGTCAATAGTTCACATTTAAAGTGACTACACATAACTATTTTCAAAACACTAGTTCACATTCTCAAGTAACAACACATAATCATTTTCAAAACACAAGTTCACATTTTAGAGTAACTAATTCACATTTCAAAACACTATACTTAACCACACTTTCAAGTAAGTACTTCACATTTCACATTACAAACATCACAATTCAAATTAAAATTATTAAACTTTCATTTATACTATAAGTCAAACAATTCAATAAATTTAATAAAGAAACTAAGTAGAGGCATCGCATGTTCCTCTCAAACTATATAATCATCACAACTGATATCACATTTCAAATTAAATTATTAAACTTTAATTTATAGTTTAAGTCAAAAAATTCAAAAAATTTAATAGAGCAAATAAGTAGAGGCGTCACATGTCCCTCTCACACCATATAATCATCACAAAATCTATGGCTTTCTAAGTCTTCTACAATAAACAATCCCACCTTAACATTGTATTTAAAGACTTCACTATAATAAAATAGAAGGAAATCAAGTAACCTTTGCTTGGCCTAAGTTGAAGAGAAAGAGACGAGCGGTCACCGAAAAATAACAAAGCAACCCTTTTCCCAAATTTGGACTTTGTCAAAAAGCAACATCAAATTACTTTTTACTTCACATCAAGCATTAACACCAACCTCTTCAGAAAAGCAACTACAGTTAACCATTTTCTAGTGACTAATTCACACTTCAAGTGACTATATTTAACCATTTTCAAGTCACTAAATCACATTTTCAAGTAACTACACTTAACCATTTTGAAGTTACTATTCAATATTTCAAGCGACTACTCTTAACCATTTTCAAGGCACTAATACACATTTCAAGTCACTATACTTAATCATTTTTGAGTCACTCATTCATATTTTCAATTACAGTATAAGTCAACAAATTTAATAAAGCAAATTTTCCATTATCATGAGCAAGGCCATGTTGAAAGGAGTTTGAAAAGTCTAAGAGTACACCATCACCTTAAGTATAAAAGAGGATGTCGAAGTAGTTAAGATGTAGGAGCAACAACATGGATATCCCAAGTCTGAATCTCTAATAAAACAATTTCACCTCACTTGGACGCAAAAAAGGAAATTATCACCTATTGGCTAAGCAAGTATCTAATTAGGCAGATTTCTAAAAACTATTCATCTATAATATTACTGGCCAAAAATGTTTTCTAGACATACACAATTAAAAACCAATTTTTTCCAATTCAAAATCCTCAACATTACAACTTTTTACATAAACAATAATCAGATTCAAAAACCCCCAAACTACTATAAAATCCCAATCTTTTACAATTCAAAATCTCATGAACGAACCCAATATGGGTTTTTTCAAGATTTCAACTTTTAGCAACAAAATTCATAAAACCATTTGAGAGAATGAATGTTCATATTACCACAACAGTCCACCAGAGTAGCTCTAAAATATCAGTCGACGATGAGCAAAATGAAACCCTTTTTTAGAGAAAAATAAAACACAGCTAGAGAGAGAAAATAAAATAATTAGTCAATGGGAACTTTAATTGCTAGAGCACTTGGGTAGGTCTATGGTGAAATGGAAAATAAGAGAGAGAGAAGGGAGACTTTCATACGCAGAGTGTTTTAAGAAATCAGCCAATAGTATAAAGTACTAGAATAGGGAATATACCGATTGAGAACGTTGAGAGTTGCAGATTAAGAGTGTGTTTGGTGGAAAATATTTTACAAAAAATATTTTTTAATCTTTTCATACTTGATTGGCTTAAATATTTTGAAAAATGTTTTTTAAATCAACTTATTTTCCTTAAAAAGTGACTTTCCTTCAAAAAAAAAAATATTTTTCAAAAACTCCATGTCAACCACTCTTAAGTTCAAAATCACTCATGCCTATTCAGACCCCCAATTCCCTGCCCCCCACCCTACCCTCTACTACCTACCATCCAAGAAAAATATTTTAAATTTTCTTCTTACCTCATCTCCTATCCAAAACCCAAAACCCTACCCCTATCCCTCGAAAAAAAATTAATTTTTTTTAAAAAATTCAAACTTTTTTCTTTCCTCTTACCTGACCCCACAACCTACCAACCCACTCCCCATACAAAATAAATTAAATTTTTAAAATTTATTTTTTGAAAATATTTATTTTTTTCTTACCCTAACCTCACTGCCCTACCTCGACCCCAACACCTACCACCCCCATTCAAAAAAAATATTTTAAATTTTTTTCTTACTTCATACCCTATTCCAAAACTCAAACCCCTACTCCCTCCAAAAAAATATTTAATTTTTTACAAAAAATTTAAACTTTTTTTCATACCATACCCTTCTTATCTTATTCGTTCTCATTATTCTTGTTAAATATATACAAATATATTTAGAAAATATACTTACCCAATTTGCATAACGAACACAAGATTATAAATAAGAAATAAATTATTTTTTTGAAAATATTTTCCTCCTTAATATCGAACACACCCTAGAAAAAGTAATTTTCAGGGTCAAAAATTATTTTTTTTAAATGTATTTTTACTCTTTAGCTAAACACTAAAATGTATTTTCTGAAAAATATTTTTTCATTAACCACCAAACACTAGAAAATATTTTTTGGAAAATATTTTTTTCTCAGCAACCAAACATAAGAAAACAAGTACGAAATCAACTTGTTTTCCAGGAAAACATTTTCTAAGAAAATATTTTCCATGAAAAATATTGTAATGCCCCGTACTAATCTTATCTCGATTCATCTCTTAGATTGCATGCTTAGGAAGCTTAAAACATGTAATTTTCACTAAGTATTGGGGACTTAGCCACTTTCAAGACCCCTAAACTTTGAGGACTTTTATTTTCATCTTTACGACCTCGAAACATTAGTTTTTGAGTTAATTCATGCTCAGGGATGTAAGATGTATGTGTCGGGGGAGTTTTGAATTTTTCGAACAAGGTTTGGGGCACATTTGGATCACGAATCTAGCAAGTACCGTGATAGGCTGCATCGCAGTAACATTCCCTTTGGAACGTACATCGTATTGTAGTGAAGGTTTTTTCATCCAGTTCTTGATTTATAATTGAATGAATGTTCCATGATCTTTATCATAGTGTGTATAGTGCTTATGAGGTGAAGAATGTTCATATGAATCATTTACAATAAAATTAAGCTAAGAGACTTTGATTTGTTCAAAGTTTAGTATTTGATTCTACAAGAATCAACTTTAAACGTGTATAACTATTGATATGGGTGGAATTTTTTGGCTCAATGATACCAATTTTGCCTTAATCCAATACCCAAGAAAAATGTTATGATCATTTTCGTCATAACTAGTAATCCACCGCGATAAGAACGCGTTGTGGTGACCCTATAAACCGCATTCCAAATTCGAATTTAATTGCCTAAGGGGCAATTTATCTTTTTCCCTCAACCCCATCTTCCATTACACAATTTAGGGTATATTTTAGGTCGTAATTGGCCTTCTTCTCTAATTCTCCTCTCAAAGAAACACTAATCACTTCCCAAGAACATAAATCCAATTTATTTATCCCCAAGAAATCAAGAATTCAAGTTCCCCAAGTTCAAGAACCTTCAAGAAAGCATCAAGATTGGTGTTTCTCTTTCAGGTTAAAAGCTTAAGATATGTAAGGTTATGAACAAGGATACACTTTCATCCTTGTGCCCAAAACTTATTTTAAAGTTAATATTATATGAATTTCAAATTAGGGTTCTTACTCATGCTAACTTGTTTTTAGTTTATGAATTTATGAAGTGATTTGAGTATTGCTGTGCATATTTACTCACATTTATTTGTGCTTTGACTTGAAGATTTATATTATGGATTAAATTTTATTATCTTGACTTGATATTGTTGAAAGATTTAAAGATGATTATTGAGAATAAAGCTTTATTGTGAAATTCTAAGAATTTAAGTACGTATGTTCTAAACCACAAGTGTAAGTTTTGGTGATTTCAAGAAGACTATGATCTTAAGTTACTTCGATAATTTTACACCAATACTTAAAGTAAAGTTTGATCTCTTGATCCCAAGCTAAGATATGGAATCCATATTTGTTCATCTTGAATATGATTTAAAACAAAAGAGCATAAATTATTTTCATTATACAAATCCTTGTGCTATTTTAAGGTAGATTTTCTAAAGTATGAGCATATAAATAATATGGGAGTAGTATTTAGTATCGAGTTGGGTATGAGTCCAACGTCACTTTTCGTAGAACCACATGCCACCATAGGTTTAAGTCCCAATATGGGTTAAGTATAGTGATCACTTAAGTTAAGGTTCTATTTTAATGACAAGAGTAGAACAACTCTCTCCAACGTGGGTAAGATATTGGACTCCATTATAGCTCATATGGTTTATGTCAGTTAGAAGAACCTCCCTTAGAAAGAATAATATTAAAGCTTTTAAAACAGTGTTATGACTCATAAAGTTCATCATTATTCTTCATTACTCATGTTTATGATTTTACAGCTTTCGTTTTATTCAAGCTCAAGGTGAGTCATCTACACTTAGCATGCATTACTTTAAAGTATGTGTACATTTATTTATTGTTTTACTTATGCATTCACCCCCCACATACTCATTATATTCCAAAAGTACCGATCCACATATATGTCTATGTGCTACATTATTTTATAATTTATATACCAGTTTAGCCACATAATATAATCAGACAGTGTGAAGCTTCCAGTCAGCAGGAGATGAGTCCTTTTGATTCAAGAGCTCGAGTCAATCATAGTTTAAGAAATATCCTATTTTCTTTATTCAATCGTATTGATTAGGGATAACTGGGGGTCATGTCCTTACTACCTATAGTAAATATTATTTGAGGCTTCATAGACAGTCAGTAGAGTTGATGTATTTGATTCTAGTTTTATTTTTTATAAACAGAGTTGTAATTATTTTAAATAGTTTTGTTTTGATTATGTTCAACTAAATACTTCTCTTTCATTTGTTACTTCTAGTCTTACGTATTTTAATTAGTAGCTCAAGTATCATGCAAGTATAGGGTTAGCTTGGGATCATTTATTAGCCTAAGCACCGTGTGACGTCCAGGGATAGTCTCGGGACGTGATAAACTTGGTATCAGAGCATAGAGTTTAAGTGTCTTAGGGTGTCTATGAAGTCGTGTCTAGTAGAGTCTTACGAAATGGCACAGAGACATCTATACTTTTCTTCGAGAGGCTACAAGGCATTTAGGAAATATTTCCCTTTTTTTATGCTCTAGATCATGTTGTAAAGTCTTTCTCTAAGAAAATTCTATCGATTCATGTGTTACTTCATAATTCTCTATCTATGACTTTCTAAGATAACATGAGTACTAGATTCGAATTTCTCTCAAGATGATACTCTCAAATTTACTATCAGTAACTTCAGAAGTCATACAAAGGGCTTGAGAGGATCTCACTAGTGTGTTTTAAGTCCCTTAAGTTGAAAGATTATGTCCTTGTCCATTTGAGTTGTTTAGTTAATACAAAACAAGATATACATTGAGATTCCACATTAACCCTTCAAGATAGATAGTGCTTATGAGAGGAGATAGTATGAATCTAGGTTGTTAAATAGAATTTACATTCAAGGGATATTATGAAATTAAGTGTTATTATTCATAAGTAGTAGAAACTTCTTATAGTTATAAGAATGGATTTAGAAGTGTAGTGACAAGAAAGGTGGTAATACCGGTTGATCAAATGTATATAGATAAACTTTTGCATACGATCAAGTTAGTAGTGAGGTGATAGGTCCTTGTGTGTTATTTTAGGGGTACTGAATATGGTACAGGTTCCTTAGTTAAAGGTAGATAAGGAGTTATTGTGTTATAAAACTATAGGTTATTGATGAAACTATTTGGTGGTTATTGTGAATTTAGGCTTCTCCTGAGGTTGCAAGAAGTTTAGTTGAAACTTATAGAGCTATGAAGGGAAGTTAGGTGTATAGATAGGTGAATAGTAGTAATGTGTAGGGGGAGGATGTGCTAATGGATTATAATAAGATAGGCTATACGATCATGAACAATTATTATTATTATGAGGTTCTAGTGTACTAGAGGACGTCCTTCAAGCCCTTTGCTTTTTTTGTAACAATTATTTCATCTTTTTTTTAAAAGCCTTTTCAATTGGCTTTTTATTCCCTTTTGGTTTTTAAAAAGGCTAGCAACTGGCCTTATTTGTCTTTGGCTAAGGAAAAAGAAACCTCACTATTACCGATACTAGTATAGACTATAGACACATTTTGGTGTCCTTCTCGCTTGGTGGACACAACCCTTTCCTATCAGCTTAGGTTTTATATAGTATAGCGGATGGGTTAGTAGTTAATTGTTATCCCCTTTTTACCGGTATTTGGAGTCGTATTGTTGTTTTCTGTGTTGGCTAGTGTTCTTTTCGATCTTGTGATGAGCCTTAGCCATTCTTTCTTGCTTTAAGAAGTAGCATGTTTTGTTGCAGAAGAAGCAGTTATGAAGCAGCCATTCTTTGTTTGAATCTCTCATATGAGATGGCCGGTGTTATGAGGAATGTTGGGACTTTACTTTACCTTTGAAAAAATGCATATTATACCGACCTATGGTTTGTCTAGTTCCTAATCGGTTAAGTAAGTTTTCAATGGTCTAATGTTGTTATAATTTGTCAGTCTCACTACCTTTAATGTTGTGCGATTGAATATTGAAGTAGTGCCATCTTAAGTGATAGGGTTGGTTGGAATTGGTTTACCGGAGTGAAGAGTGGCAAGTAATATTATTATAATACCTAAAAGAACTTGTCGCGGGAGTAGCCAAAAAAGAAGAGACTGCTTCAACAACTAAGAAAGAAATTGCATAAGTAAAGAGAAAGATAGCTAGTCCTCTTGGTCGGCCGAGAATGTTATGTAAAAAGGACTAAAGAGGATCATATTTATCAGGAGAGGGAGGAGGAGTAGGAGCTATCCTTTAGGTGGAATCAAATGATTACGAGATAAACAATGAGACAAAGGAGAGAACTTAGACAATTCACTTTGAGTATAATAAAGTTTGTTGGTAGGAATTCCTCAGAGCATATTATGGTTTTCACCGAGGGGGTGGATCGAAACGATTACAGCAAAGAATTGATCTGAAATGAAAGACTTGAGTCTATAGGCATCGATGTTTCTTGATATTTTATTTTATAGCTTACAAGTGAGAATAGTATATGAGGTTAGGTTCTTAATCATTTATAGCACCAGACAATAAGTTTGAATAGTGGATTATCATCAAGGTGGAAATAATGATTGCTTAGTTAGTGATGCTGGTTATATAGAAGTGATCTAGTGGGCTTGAATAGTATATGCAAAAGCTTAAGTTCATTTGTTCTCAATTGAGTATGATGTTGTAGGTATGATTTAGATGTGTACCAACGTGATATGGGGGTTGTATTATTTTCTAAGATTATTAATGAGTGTGTGTGGTTAGTAGTACCCTTGAGTTGGTAAATGGGAAGAAGGCTAGTTATATAGTATATGATGTTCTTAATAGCTAAGTTAAGAAGTTATGGATAGGTGATGTTGAGTCTTTTCGTGTGATTTAGATTCTCGTAGTTTAGGGAAAAATATAAGTTAAGAAATGTTATACAAATTATGTGTTTAATGAGGTAGGTATATGTGTGGGGGAGAGTGTAAGTCTGTGACTATGATTATTAAAGATAGAGAAAGTTAAGGATGGTATATGTGAAGGGATTGTCCAAGAATGAAGTTAGTACATTTTAAATATAGTTCATTCGTATGAGTAAAGCATTTCTAAGTAGAATATTAGAGTGAATAAATTATGGCTCAGTCCTAGGGATATGAAATAGTTTCATAAGTTTAAAAGGTTGGTTTTAATCTAAGGGGGAGATAATAGTGGTGATGAATGATTGTTTAGATGGGTAAGAGTAAAATTTTTCTTATTGGAGAAAGATTATCGTATGCTTGTTTTATCTAAATCTATAAGTGTGAAGGGAGATTAACGAAAAGCTTTTGGTATATTTCATGGTTAGTTGAGAATTCCACGTGTGTCTTCTTAAGAAAAGAGCAAGAAAGTTGTTATTGGTAGAGGTTAGAGAATATGAGAAAGATGTTTTTATGGGTGTCTTCCGAGGAGTTTGTGTGTGGTTATAATGATAGGTTTAACTGTCATGCTGGTATATAGGTGGATAAATGCATTTGCGCTAATAAATTCCTAGTATGAGGTTGAATTTAGCTGCTAAAGTGGTAAGAAGAATTATTCTTAAGATAAGAGCTGTGAAAATACATGGGGTATTGAATTCCTGATTCAGACTAGTATTACAGTGCTATGTGTCCACTTTGTAGATTCGAGCAGGCTTGAACAAAGTGAGAGAATTAAGTTCAACTCAGACTTCAGTCGATATAGTTATCAGTGCCCATGTGAATATTTTGAGTAGCCTCAAGTGAAGTGCAGTTTTGAAGTGGGGTGTATAGTTGAGTATAAACTTTCAGTCTTGATTCAGTCTGTAAGTGTCCCGTGCACCATCTCATCCTTTCCTTAGTATTTTAGGAAAGTCGGTATCATTCGGGGGACGAACGATCCCAAGGGGGAGATGTCGTAATACCTTGAGTTTTCATACGTGTCATCCTTTCTTCACGAAATCAGATCCAGCCTAAAGTAATGGTTACTCATAAGTTGACTCTCTCATTTCTATCTCATCCTTATAACCATTCTTATGTCATTACATGTATTCAAGGAATTAGTTTATTTCATAATATTCAGTTTCTGTGTCATGTTTCAGACTCAGTTATACAATCATATTCCAATTCATGTATGCTCAATATATGATTTTAGTTACCTTAGTACAATACTCTCAATCTAACCAATCTTATTCGAGAATGAATGTTTCCAAGGGGAGATATTGTAATACCCCATACTAATCTTAGCTCAATTCAGCTCTTAGATTTCATGCCTAGGAGGCTTAAGACTTGCAATTTTCACTAAGTGTTGGGGACTTAGCCATTTTCAATACCCCAAAACTTTGAGAATTTTATTTTGGTCTTCCCGACCTCGAGACGTTAGTTTTTGAGTTAAATCATGTTCAGGGATATAAGAAATATGTCTCAGGGGAGTTTTGGATTTTTTGGACAAGTTTTGGGACATCTTTGGATCACGAATCCAACAAGTCACCACGATAGGGCCGCCTCGCGGTGACATTCTCTTTGGCACGTACATTGCATAGAAGTGTAAGTGTTTTCGTTCAGTTCTTGATTTATAATTGAATGCATGTGCCATGATCTTTATCCTAGTGTGTGAAGTTCATATAAGGTGGAGAATGTTCATAGGAATCACTTAGAATAAAGTTGAGCTAAGAGCCTTTGATTCGTCAAAAGTTTGGTATTCGATTCTACAAGAATCTACTTTGAACATGTATAACTTTTGATATACGTAGAATTTTTCAGCTCAAGATCCATCAAATTGTAGATAACTGAATAATCTTTCCAATGATGCCAATTTTACTTTAATCCAAAACTTGAGCAAAAAGTTAAGATCATTTTTGTTAGAACCAGTAATCCACCACGCTAAGACCGCATTGCGGTGACCCTGTAAACTGCATTCCAATTGCTAATTTAATTACCTGAGGGGAAATTATGTCTTTTCCCCTTAACCTCATCACCCATAACATAATTTAGGGTATATTTTAAGTTGTAATTAGCCTTCTTCTCCATTTCTCCTCTCAAAGAAATCCTAATCATTTGCCAAGAACATAAATCGAATTCCTTTATCCCCAAGAAATCAAGAATTCAAGTTCCCCAAGTTCAAGAACCTTCAAGAAAGCATCAAGACTGGTGTTTCTCTTTCAAGTTAAAAGCTTAAGGTATGTGTGATTATGAACAAGGATACTCTTTCATCCTTGTGCCCAAAACTTATTTTAGAGTTAAGATTACACGAATTGGAAATTAGGGTTCATACCCAAACTATCTTGTTTTGAGTTTATGAATTTATAAAGTGATTTGAGTATTGATGTACATATTTACTCGCGTCTATTTATGCTTTGACTTGAAGATTTATGTTATGGTTTGAATTTCATTATCTTGAATTGATATTGTTGAAAGATTTTCAATTCAAGATGATTATTGAGAATGAAGCTTTATTGTGAAATTTTTAGAATTTAAGTACGTATGTTCTAAACCCCAAGTGTGAGTTTTGGTGATTTCAAGAAAACTATGATCTTAAGTTACTTCGATAATTTTATACCAAGACTTAAAGTAAATTTTGATCTGTTGATCCCAAGCTAAGATGTGGAATCCATATTTGTTCATCTTGAATATGATTTAAAGCAAAGAAGAGCATAAATGGTTTTCATTATACAAATCCTTGAGCTATTTAAACGTGGATTTCCTAAAGTATGAGCATATAAATAATATAGTAGTATTTAACACCGAGTTGGGTATGAGTCCAAGGTCACATGCCCTAGAACTATATGCCACCATAGGTTTAAGTCCCAATATGTTAAGTATAGTGATCGCTTAAGTTAAGGTTCTTTTTCGATGACAAGAGTAGAACAGCTCTCCTCAACATGAGTAAGACGTTGGACTCCATGATAGGTCACATGGTTTATGTTGGTTAGAAGAACCTCCCTAAATAGGAATAAAAGTAAAGCTTTTAGAACTAAGTGTTATGACTCACAAAGTTTATCCTTATGCTTCATTACTCATGTTTATGATTTTACAACTTTCATTTTATTCAAGCTCAAGGTGAGTCATCTTCACTTAGCATGCATTACTTTAAAGTCTATGTGTACATTCAGTTACTATTTTACTTATGCATTTACCCCCACATACTCATTACATTTCAAAAGTACTGATCTATATATATGTCTATATGCTACATTGTTTCATAATATAGGTACCAGTTGTAGCCCACGCATCATAATCAGACAGTGTGTAGCTTCCAGTCATCACGTGATGAGTCCTTTTGATTCAAGGGCTCGAGTCAATTGTATTTTTCGAAGCATATTGTTTTCTTTTCTCAGTCGTATTAATTATGGATAGGGGGTCATGTCCCGACTACCTATAGTCAATATTAGTAGAGGCTTCATAGATAGTCAGTAGAGTTGATGTATTTGATTCCAGTTTTGTTTTGTATAACCAGAGTCTTAGTCATTTTAAATAGTTTTTTTAGCATATTCAACTAAATACTTCTCTTCCATGTGTTACTTCCAATATTACATATTTTAATTAGTAGCTCAAGAATCATGCCAATAAAGGGTTAGATTAGGATCACTTGTGGTCCTAAGCACCATGGGACGTCCAGTAGGTAGTCTTGGGGCGTGATAGGAGGTAGTCTTGGGGTGTGACAAACATTTTTCCTCGGACTAAACATACCTTAAGAGTGTTTCGGTTGGTAAGAGCGTTGCTATCCAATTGCTATTGCAGCCTTCCATTGGTGAGAGTTATTTAGGCTGCTAGGGAAATTAGGAAGGGAAAAGGGGCTATTAAGATAGCCTGGGTGAGGTCATGGTTAGGCTGGATTGGAAATTAAATTTTTTTTGAAAAAATGATCACAAGTGGTTGATGTATTTTTTTAAAAAAAATAATTATTCGAAAAATGGCCACTTGTGGTCGATTTTTATTAAAAAACTAAAATTTTAACAAATTGTATAATATTTATTATAACATCCAAATAATTTAATGCAATGTATATATGAATCGGATAATTAGTAAGTAGCATATTTTCTCAATCGTATAATAATATCAATGCTTTTTGTAAATTAGGATGAATAACTGGATAATTATCTTTTAAATACGATATTTATACCTCGTAATACAGTGTATTAATCAGATGAATTATCGATCAATTAACTTACGTTATTATAACTTCAATAGTATACCCTTGTCTATATTAACACGAATATTATATTTCCTCAATAGTATGATATCAACGTATTATTCAAAATACTTGGATATAATAGATTCAGTTAGCTAACTTTTGATTACTACGTACATCACTAGATGAGATATATGTATATATACATATATTCGATTGACTATTAGCTTTCAAATACATACTATTTACATCGCATACACCATTTTTTACTCATAATACAACGTATTTCACTCATGCTCAGATGAATTATCTATTAGTTTATCTTACGTTATTATACCTTCAACAATATATTATTACCTCGATCGATTGTATGATACCAACGTATTCGATACATAACTGGATACATATAGTTAGCTTTAATTTGACTGCGTATTACTGTACGTACATCACTACACATGAGATATACATACATACATACATACATATATATATATATATATATATATATATATAATTCAAGTTCTTGACTACGTACTAAATACATCACTACATAATATATACTATATATATACACACACTATCGACTATCATATTTTAATACGTACTATATATATCAAATACATGAGTATATTACACCATAATGCAACGTATTTCTTATATACTCAGATGAATTGTCGGATAGTTTATCTTACATTATTATAACTTCTACAAAATATTATACCCTTGATCAATCGTATTATATCAATGTATTAAATATATAATTGGGCACATTTAGTTAGCTTTTGATAACGTACTACGTACATCACTAAATGAGATACAGACACACACATATATACACCCACACACACTTTATCGACTATCTGGTTCTATATACGTACTATATACATCACACACATGAGTATATTATCCCGTAATGCAATGTATTTCATACATACTTTAATGATTTATCAAGTAATTTGATTAGCTTACATTAATATAACGTCAATGTACAATATACTATTATTTCGATTGTCTTTAATCAAAGTATTCAATATATACTTGGATACATTCAGTTAACTTTTGACTTATTTGCAATACACGAAATATTCATACACACACACTTACTATCGATTATCAGATTCTAAATACATACTATATACATCACATATATATGAGTATATAATTACCCCATACACAATATATATATATATATATATATATATATACTCTGATGAATTAATAGTATTATATTATTATAACTTTAAGAGATAATACATCGACACACCCCTAAACTTGTAGTCAAAACTTACTTTAGACCCTAAACTTGTATGGAAATTATTTACCCCCCTTAACAACTTTAAAGTGAATTTTTTACCACCCTATAAAAATTATACCACTCTCACGACGGAGAGTGAAGTACACACGCCCCACATCATTGCCAACTCAGTGCCAACTCAGTGCCATGTCATTGCCATGTAAGAAATTATAATATTTCACCATTAACATCATTATTTCACCATTAACATCATTAACACCAATAACTTGATTCGTAATTAACAAGAAATTGATAAATAACTTGATCCAACAGTGTACCCCAGCCCCTTATCCTCACCCCGATTCCTTTTCTTCGTCTTTAACAGTCAAATCCCCTATTAATTTTCCTCCATGTTTTTAATAGTCAAATCCATCAACTCGTTCACCCAATTATTCATCAAATTTGGGAAGTAGATCAATTTAAAGTGAATGATAAATTAGAAAAGAAAAATTTTCTAATAGAGCCATGTTCAGTGTGGTTGACCATCTCTGATATGTGCCAACAACTTAGTGAATGATTTTTTTTTCTCTATTCAACAACCCTTTGATTTCTTTTTGCTCTATTCAGTAACCTTTAGCTCAAACATTAAAATAAATTATATGTGATCCTCTTTTTTCTGCTTGTGCTTCTGTAATATGGATATGACCAAAAAAGAAAACTATCTTTCAAGAGTTCGAAAAATGTATTGTGGTGATGATTTGCTTCAAAAAATGGAGTTGTTACGAAGAAGAATAAATGGATTTGTTGGGGTGGGGAAGGGGATTATTATTAAGAAGAAAGTGGAAGTTGACTTCTTCTTTTTTTTCTTTAGCTTTATATATATATATATATATATATATATATATATAAAATTTATAATTTGAGAAATTTAAAAGCTGGGACCCACCTTTATCATTTTTTATAGACATTAACGCGATGATTTTTAAAAAAATTGCCACGTCAGAAATTAGGGTGGTAAAAAATTTACTTTAAAGTTTTTAAGGGGGGTAAATAATTACTCGATTAGTTTAGGGTCTAAAGTAAGTTTTGGTTACAAGTTTAGGGGTGTTTTGATACATTATCTCTAACTGTAATAGTATATTATTAATACTATGATCATATGATATTAACATACTGTTCAATATTTTTAGATAGATTCTGTTAGTTTTTGACTACTTCGTACATCGATCACTACATGATACACACACACACACATATATATACATCTACATATATACATATCAACTATTGAATGCATACTACATACATCACATGAACGAGCATATTACTTCATAATACAATATATTCATTATACTCACTAATGAATTATTGGTTAAGTAACTTACATTATTATATGTAACACCCCGAGTTTGTACTCCGAACGCTACACGGTTCTTACGACCCCAAAGGACCACAAGTTAACCCATGACTTGTACCTGCTGTGAGAGCTTGATAATAATACTGAAAGTAATGTGGAAAATAGGCTGAAATACCATAAGGTTCACAATCTGAATACTGATAAAGAGTAATAATTGTAACAATATCTGATAGAACATCTGAAAAACTGAAATACTGTCTAAACTAGTCTAGTCTGAAAAGCCTCTAACTGAACTGTCTTAATGTGGAGTTGATAGGACAAGCCCACAACTAACTCCGACAACTGAAATACTAATAAACTAAATTATTGAAATAAAAGCATATCCTCGATAGATGTGGACTCACTACTGAATCTGTTGCTGCTAACTAAATCTATCTAAGCGTGGTCAGAAACCTAAGCGTCCGTACTTATGATATAAGACATCGTAGCGCAAAGAGAAAGTATTTATCAGTATGTGGAATGTACTGGTATGCTAGATGAGGTAAGGCTGAATGTAAGGGTTTATATGCATGAAGAATAACTGACTAAATGATATAGAGCAACTAAATATAAGAGTACATGGATAACTGAAACTACAATAAATATTGAGTATGCAATACTATGTATATACATGTATAATGTATCTGAGCTTTTACTGAAGCTGAGTACTGAGTTCTGATAATTGAGTAATTGATAATTGGGTGACTATATCTGACAGTCCTGATTTGTAAAACTAAACTGAGTTTTATATTCAGATTGAAACTGAAACTGAAACTGTGGGAAGTAATCATCTAATCGACATGCCCCAAATAAAACAACTGGGGTCCAACCTGTAACCCCAGTTAGAAGGGTATCAGTACCGTGCCATGAATAAAGACAAGCTGAAGATTTGCCCTCATCTAGCAGGTACTCTAATGAGAATGGTGGTACCCTCAACTAGCAGGTAGAACACCTTATTAACCCTTAACTGGCAGGTTGATGTCTCAACCTATGTTGGCTACGTAGTTCTAGAATGTAAGGACTGCTTCTAAGGATCTATCCTCTACTGGCAGGTGAGGCCCAATCCTTGGGTTTACTCGGTGCTGAATCATCCTCCCAACTAAAGACACTGATTACTATATTGAGGTGAACTGGACTGATACTGAGTTTCATTGAGGTCTGTAACTACCTGAGTATTTACTATTACGGGACATAAATGAGACTATTCTACAACTATTGCAGCTTTAGGTAAAAATCTATATTGTCGGGTATTAGATACCCCCAGTTCTCGATAGCATGAAAACAAAACATAGCATGATCTTGGAAAGCATAACAATGTCCACTTGTTCATAATTCATTCATAGAGACATTTTATCAAACACTTATAGGGCATAAGATTGTACATGATTGGGACTACATAATGACATGTCATGATTCCACTATTCATAAGGAACCCATGAATGAACACCTAAAATACCTGGGAATATTAATTCTTAAAGTTTCTTGGAGGAATCCCTGAGTTTGTTCTTGATTTCGTGAAGCTAGGGTTTTGCCCTTTGAGAGAGAATGTTTTAATCTTGAGAGAAAGTGAGTAAATAATTATATAATAGGTTATTTAGAAGATTTAGTTCGTGTTTAGGTTGATTAGGGGTTTTGAGAATTGACCAAACAGCTCCTAAAATAAAATCACGGAAACTAAAAATCCTAATTTTGCATGCTGGCGCGACGCGGTGAAATCACGCCAACTCACTGGAAACTGGACAACTAGGAACTAGAAGCTTGGCGTGATGCGGTACAATCGTGGTACCCCTCTGTATGTGAATTTAACCCTTGGCGCAATGCGCCATGATCGTGGAGTCACACTGGAAAGTGACACTTTGGAAATTGGTTGGTGGTGCAACACGATGGGTTAGCGATGGCTCACTGGATTTTGACAATTGCCATTTGCACCCTCTCCGCGACACAGTGAAGTACCCGGTGGTACACTATTTTACTAAAAATGTTATAACTCTTCACCTGGGTATCAGATTTGGGTGGATTTTATATCGTTGGAAAGCTATTGAATTTCCTACATAATGGTAAGCTCTAAACTGGAAAATTCTGAGTATTATAAAAATTTATATAGGCATACTTATATACTGAGAGTTAAACTAAGCTAGGAAAATACAGAGTATTACAATATCTCCCCTTTGGGAACATTCGTCCTCGAATCAGACTGATTAAGTTGAGAAAAATTGATAGAATGAGTTTACACACTGAACATACATATCTAATGCATGGAATATGTGACTGAAAATACTGATAAATTGAGTTTTTTATATGAATATGCATATTTGATGATAAGTACATGGATGAACTGATTCATTAATGCCTGTCTGTCATGAAGGTGTTATGCAATGGTATACCAAATATGTAATTGTTACTAAACATGGAACTGAGTAAATCTAAGGAAGACTGTTACCTCAAGATGAATCTGAGTTTGTAGAAATGAGGTGAGGATACTTGGTCCATATATCTTCTTCTGCTTCCCAAGTAGCTCCCTGAATGAACTGCTTCTTCCAAAGAACTTTGACCAAGGGAACTTCCTTATTCCCCAGTCTGTGAATCTGATGATTGAGGATTTAGACTGGAACCTCTTTGAAAGAGAGATTATTCTGAATATTTATGCCCTCTAAGGAAACTATGACTTCTGGGTCACCAATGCATTTCTTTAGCAAGGAGACATGGAATACTGGGTACACTAAATCTAGATCTGAAGGCAACTCAAGCTCATAAGCAACCTTTCTGAAATGACTAAGAGTTTTGTAAGGACCGACATATCGAGTACTGAGTTCCCCCTTCTTGTCGAACCTCTTCCCCCTTCATGGGAGAGATTTTCAAGAACAAAGAATCATCGATCTAAAACTCAAGATCTTTTCTCCTTACATCTGCATATGATTTCTGTCGGTTCTAGGTGGCCCTAAGCCATTCTCTGATCAACTGAACTTTCTCTAAGGTATCAAATACTAAGTCAGGCCCTACAACTGTGCCCTCTCCTACATTCAACCAACCAATTGAAGATCTATATTTCCTACCATAAAGAGACTCAAATGGATCCATCAGAATACTGGAATGATAGATGTTATTATATACGAATTTGATCAAAGAAAAGCGATTATCCCAACTACCCTTAAAATCAACAACGCACACTCTTAACATATCTTCTAAAGTCTGAATGGTCCTTTCCGCTTGACCATCTATCTGAGGGTGAAAATTTATACTAAGGTGAACTTGGGTACCAAGACCCTTTTGGAATACTTTCCAAAAGTGACAGGTAAACTTGATACCTCTATCTAAGATAATGGATACTGGGACTCTGTGCAACCTGACCAACTCTCTGATATAGAGTTTGGCATAGTCCTCGGCTGAATAAAAAGTATGAACTGGTAAGAAATGAGCATATTTGGTCATCCTGTCTACGATAACCCAAATCAAATCATGTTGGCGATGAGTACGAGGCAAAACCATCACAAAGTCCATGTTCACTTCTTCCCATTTCCATGTAGGAATACTGAACTCCTGCATTGACCCATTAGGCTTCTGGTGGTCTAACCTGCTGACACATAGAGCACTTAGCTACAAACTCTGTAATAGCTTTCTTCATCCCACTCTACCAATATATCTCCCATAAATTACGATACATCTTAGTGGCTCCTGGATGAATAGAGTAACACGCACCATGCACTTTTGCAAGAATTCGTTGCCTCATGTCATCTATACCTGGAACACATAGTCGACCCTAGAAACACAATATATCATCTCCTCCTTGGGAGAAAACCTCTATTTTCTGCTCTTTGACTGACTCTTTAAACTTAACAAGGCTGGGATCTCTATCCTTCTTTTATTTTACTTCAAAAACTAGAGATGATTCTGAAGTATTCTGAACCCACATACTACCTTCTGCTGAATAGACTATGCGTACACCTAGTTGGGCATGTTGATGAACTTCCTGAGCTAACTTCTTCTTATCACTCTCAATATGAGCAACACTACCCATAGACAACCTACTGAGAGCTTCAGCCACTACATTAGCCTTGCACGGATGGTACAGAACACTCATGTCATAATCTTTTAACAACTCTAACCACCTTTTCTAACTCAAATTCATATCTTTTTGAGAGAACACATACTGAAAACTTTTATGATCTTTGAACACATCAACATGTACCCTATAAATAGTGTCTCCAAATCTTTAAGGCAAACACTACCGCTGCTAACTCAAGATCATAGGTAGGGTAATTCTTCTCATGAGGCTTAAGCTACCTAGAGGCATAGGCTATGACCTTACCTCTCTACATGAGTTCACAACCTAGACCTACTCTGGATATATCACAGTACACAACAAACCTATTTGAACCATCTGGTCGAGTTAAAACTAGGGCTAAGGTGAGACGAGTCTTCAACTCCTGAAATCTTTTCTAACAAGAATTTGACCACTGAAACTTGACTTTCTTCTGAGTCAATCTGGACATGGGGGATGCAATAGACGAGAACCCTTTAAAAAACCAATGTTAATAGCCACCTAAACCCAAGAAGCTCCTGATATCTGATGGAGAAATGGGTCTAAGCCAGTTTCTCACCTCTTTGATCTTTTGAGGATCAACTCTAAGGCTATCATCGGAAATAATATGATCAAGGAATGCTACTAACCTTAGCCAAAATTTACTCTTATTGAATTTGGCCAACAAATAATGGTCTTTGAGAGTCTAAAGTACAATTCTTAGGTGATTTTCGTGACTATTCTCGCTATGGAAATAGACAAGAATGTCATCGATGAAGACTACAACGAACATGTCAAAGTACTACTTGAACACGCAATTCATTAAGTCCATGAAGGCTGTTGGGGCATTAGTGAGACCAAAGGACATGACTAAAAACTTGAAGTGACCATACTGGGTTCGTAAAGCTATTTTTAAAATGCCACATTCTCTAACTCTAAGCTGATGATAGCCCGATCTGAGGTCTATCTTAGAAAAATAACAGGCACCTTGAAGTTGGTCAAACATGTCATCAATTCTAGGAAGTGGATATTTATTCTTGACTGTGACTTTGTTCAACTAAAGGTAGTCTTACACATTCTTAGAGAACCTACTTTCTTATGCACGAATAAGACTGGTACGCCCCACGGGGAAATACTAGGTCTGGTGAACCCCTTGTCTAGGAGATCTTTCAACTATTATTTTAACTCTTTGAGTTTGTCTAGAGCCATTTTGTATGGCAAAATAAAAATAGGCTGAGCATTTGAAAGAAGGTCTATTCCAAAGTCAATTTCCCTTTCGGGAGGAACTCCAGGAAGATCTTCGGGAAACACATCTAAGAATTCATTCACTAATGGAACTGACTCAAGTCTAGGAGTCTCAGAACTAGAGTCTTTGACTCGCATGAGAAAATAGACACATCCCTTGGATATCATTCTTCTCACTCTAAGGTATGAAATCAACTGGCCCTTAAGCGTTGTGGTAATACCCCTATATTCAAGGATGGTTCATTAGGAAATTGAAAACTAAAAATTATATTTCTATAATCAATTGAGGCATAGCATGAATAGAGATAATCCATGTCGAGAATGATGTTAAAATTTGTCACTCTAACTCTACTAAGTCTGATAATGTGGATTTCTGAGATATCATAACCGGACAGTTCCTGTATACCCACCGGGCTATGATAGACTAACCCACTAGAGTAGAGATTAAGAAAGGTTCTGTTAAGGTTTTTGATTTGACCTTAAAGTTGACTACTATATAAGGAGTTACAAAAGACAAAGAAACTCCTGGATCTAATAATGCATAAATATGTAAATGGAAGATCTGGAACGTACCAGTGACCACATCAGGAGAACTTTCTTGATCTTGTCTGGAATGAAGTACATAAAGCCTATTTGGGCGTTACTCACTGGTGGCACTGAAAGTGGCACCCTGCTAATTTAGGCGATCAGACTGAGCTGAAGAATGATTATACTGACCCTGAGAACCTTATTGAGGATAATATCTCATTTTGTAGCCTAGCTTGCCATACCCAAAACAAACATCACTACCAGCCCTGCAAATACCCTGATGGTTTCTGTCATATTTTTGACAAAGAGGATTTGTTCGAGCAATGTTGATACTACCCTGAGATTTAGAGCTTGGCGCCCTATCTTTCTTACCATTTCTGAATTTGGGGACTGGAGCACTATCTGAGGACAGATTTAGAATTGAAGACTTTGGATAGAATTGGGAAATGTTATCGCCTTCTGACTTAGGCTGAGTGAAATTTAAGCTACCTATTTTAGCCCTCTTGTTCTCTCTCTCACTCTCCTTATTCTTCACTTTTTCTATCTGCTGAGCATGGATCATAAGCTTGGATATGTCTATCTCCTTAATCAACACCATAGTTCTGCACTCTTTAACAACACCCTCTAACACCCCAGACACGAACATGCTCATTCTGGACCTATTATCTACTACTACATGGGGAGCATACCTTGCTAACTAAATAAACTTGAGGGAATAATCTTTCACACTCATGTTGCCTTACCTGAGATTAATGAACTCTAATACCTTGGCTTCTCCCATCTTTAAGGGAAAGAATCTATCTAGAAATGCAGTAAAAAACTCTTCCCATTCTATGGGATCTGCATCTATGCCCCTATCTAACTTCCACTGCTTAAACCATGTATGGCCTACATCTTATAGCTGATAGGTATATAACTCAGCACTCTCACTAGAAGTCACTCTCATAATATCTATGACTTTCTGAACTTGATCAAGGAACTCTTGTGGATCCTCTTCAGGCTTAGATCTTGAGAATAAGGGAGGATTCATTTGAGTGAAGTCCTGAATCTAGACTGCAGTAGTATTGCCCACTAGGTTGTCCTGAACAACAAATGGTCATTCATTTTGAGCTGCTACAGAATTGGCTAGAGTGGTGAACGTAGCCCTAAATTTTGTATGAGAGACATGCTCGTCTAGGGGATCTGCCTGAATGGGCTGAGGTACTGACTGATTTTTTGTTCTTCTTCTATTGTTCTATTTGGGAGTTATTTTCTGTAAATGGAAGGAAGAAAAAGATTATACTGAGAGTTTAACTTGGGCTCATGCTCACTCGCACAACATGAATACTGAAAGAAGGGAAACTTTTTCTAAAAATGTCTCATAGCCACTTGTCCATAATTATGACGTGCTACACACCCATGCATAAGACTCTACTAGACGCAGCTTTTAGACTCCCTAGGACTCTATTGAACCTTAGGATCAGATACCAAGTTTGTAATGCCCCGAGTCTGTACTGCAGATGCTAAACGGTTCTTACGACCCCAAAGGCCCCATGACTGGTACCTGCTGTGAGAACTGGATAATAATACTAAAAGTACTATAGAAAATAGATTGAAATGCCATATAGTTCACAATCTGAATACTGATAAAGAATAACAACTGTAATAATATCGGATAGAACATCTAAAAATCTAAAATACTGCCTGAACTAGTCTAGTCTAAAATGCCTCTAACTCAATTGTATGAATGTGGAGTTGATGGGACAAGCCACCAACTAACTTCGACTACTGAAATACTGATAAACTGAAATACTGGAATAAAATTATATCATTGATAGATGAGGACTCATTACTAAATTATTTGCTGCTAACTGAATCTATCTAAGCGTGGTCGGAAACCTGAGCGTCCGAACCTATGAGAAGAGACATCATTGTACAAAGAGAAAGTATTCGTCAGTACGTGGAATGTACTAGTATGCTAGATGAAGTTAGGATGAATGCAAGGGTTCATATGGATGAACAATAACTGACTGAATGATATAGAGCAACTGAATATAAGAGGACATGGATAACTAAAAATACTATAAATACTGCGTATGCAATACTATGCATATACGTGTATAATGTATCTGAGCTTTTACTGAAGCTGAGTACTGAGTTTTGATAACTGAGTAAATGATAACTGGTGATTGTATCTGACAGTCCTGATTCTGTAGAACTAAACTAAGTTCTATATTGAGACTGAAACTGAAACTGTGGGAAGTAACCATCTAACCGATATGCCCCAAATGAGATAACTAGGGTCCAACCTGTAACCCCAGTTGGAAGGGTATCAGTACCATGCCACAAGTAAAGACAAGATAAAGAGTTACCCATGTCTGTAAGGTACTATAATAAGAACGGTGGTACCCTCAACTGGAAGGTAGAATACCTCATCAACCCTTAACTGGAAAGTTGATATCTCAACCTATGTTGGCTACGTAGTTCTGGAACACAAGGACTTTTTCTAAAGATCACACCCTCTACTGGAAGGTGAGACCCCATCCTTAGGTTTACTCGGTGTTGAATCCTCATCCCAACTGAAGATATAGATTACTATGCTGAGCTGAATTGTACTGATACTGAGTTTTACTGAGTTCTATAATAGCCTAAGTACTTACTATTTCGGGACATGAATTAGACTATTCTACAACTACTATAGATCTAGGTAAATAGATGGATTGTCGGGTATTAGATACCCCCAGGACTCAATAACATGAAAATAAAGCATAGCATGATCTTGAAAAGCATAACAATGTCCACCTGTTCATAATTCATTCACAGAGACATTTTATCAAATACTTGTAGGGCATAATCTTGTACATGATAGGGACTACATAATGACATATCATGATTCCACTATTTACTTCACATAGGCATTTTAGCAAACATTTGGGGAGCATGGATTATTTCACATGAAAATGGTCAACACATAAATTTCATAAATACAACACTCAATTGAAATTTCAAGGGTTTAGCATTCATTTCACATAATTCATAACAGAAACTATTTTCATTTCATGGAAACTTATAATTAATCATGAATTGAAGCCCAATTACTAATACAATCAATTTCAAGCATGAAATTCATAAATCTGAGATATTGTAAGTTTAAAAAGGGTTCTTGAAATTCATGGGTGGAAGGAATTCATGAATGAACACCTAACATACCTGGGAATATTAATTCTTGAAGTTTCTTGGAGGAATTCTTAAGTTTGTTCTTGATTTCTTGAAGTTAGGGTCTTGCCCTTTGAGAGACAATATTTTAATATTGAGAGAAAGTGAGTAAATAATTATATAATAGGTTATTTAGGGGCTTAATTTCGTGTATAGGCTAATTAGGGGTTTTGATAATTGACCAAACAACCCCTAAAATAAAATCATGAAAACTAAAAATCCCAATTTTGCAAGTTGGCGTAACGCGGTAAAATTATGCCAACTTACTGGAAACCTGACAATTGGGAACAGGAAGCTTGACGCGATGTGGTACAATCATGGTACCCCTCTGTATGCGAATTTAACCCTTGGTGCGACGCACCATGATCACGGGGTCACACTGGACAGTGACACTTGGGAAATTGGTTGGTGGCGCGACGCGGTGGGATCGTAATAGCTCACTGGATGTTGACAATTGTCATTTGCACCCTCTCTGTGATGCAATGAAGTACCAGGTGGTACACTGTTTTACTAAAAATTCTATAACTCTTCACTCGGGTATCGAATTTTGGTGAATTTTATATCGTTGGAAAGCTAACTAAATTTTCTACGCAATAGTAAGCTCTAAACTGAAAATTCGGAGTATTATAAAAAAATTATATAGGAATACTCGTATACTAAGAGTTAAACTGAGCCAGAAAAATACGAGGTATTTCATTATAACTCTAATACCATATTATTACCTCATATCAACGTAAGCAATATACTTGTATACATTCAGTTAGCTTTTGACTACTACTTAAATACGACAAAAGATATAACCATGTATATATATGTGTACTTGATGAAAAATATATTTATTTTATTGAAACATAAGTAAAAAATAAAGATTATGTTTAACGTTATTTATTTATTTTATTTAATATATTTCTTAGTTTATCTTTTAATATAGATTTTTAAAAATTTTAAAGATTAATTGATTTTATTTTTATTATATAGATAGTAAAAATACATTTGGTTTTACATATAATAATAAAAAAAAATTATTATTTAAAAGTGGTTACTTTGTGCATAATATTTTTAATCTATATTTTAATAAAAACCTATGGTTGCTTTTTCAAAAATATTTTCATTTATAATTTTTTTAATGAAAACGACCACATGAAATCGCTTTTAGCATAATATTTTTAATTTATTTTGTAATGGAAACCGACCACTTGTGGTTGCTTTTTCAAAAATATTTATTATTTAATTTTGTTTTTAATGAAAACTAACTACTTGTGGTCGCTTTTCGTAAATATTTTATTTTTTTATATTATTTAGTTAGAGTGGTCGCTTTCTACATGATATTTTAAATTTATCATTAATAAAAACGGACCATTTGTGGTAGCTTTTTTTAAAGTATTTCTTTTTAATTTTTTTTAATGAAAACCGACGACTTGTGGTCGATTTTTCTTATTTTATTTATTTAACAAAAAAAAAACCACAAGTGGTCGCTTTTTCAAAAATATTTTCTTTATTAATTTTTTTATCGAAAATCTACCACTAGTTGTCACTTTTTGTAAATATCTTTTTTTTTTTATTTTTTTAAATCAAAAGCGACCAGAAGTGGTCGGTTTTTACATAATATTTTAAATTTATCTTTAATGAAAAAATCGATGACCTGTGGTCGCTTTTTCAAGAATATTTTCTTTCTAAATATTTTTAATAAAATCAACCATAAGTGGTCGCTTTATATTTTTAAAAAAAACAGTAGCTAACATAAAAATTTAAGAAGAATTTTGAAATGATTATTTCATAATTTTAAAATATAAAAGAAAACATGTATTTGCTTTTTCATTAATTTTTTCTTTTACAAAAAAGGTGAAAAAAGACCACAAGTGGTCGCTTTTTTGCTACCACTAATCCTGGTCGGTTTTTGGTGGTCACAAAAACTGTTTTACCAAAATAAGCCCTAAGTGACTAAAAATCAAAGAAAGATTATTAGGGTGATCGACTTATCAATTCAACACAGCAACAAAACAAATGCACAAATACATACATATAACTTAATGAATAAGAAAAGAAATAATATCTACCTTGAGAACAAACTTATTTGCACTACGTTGAATAGTGTACTTCTTTTTGATTTGGTAATTCTTTGATATATCTGACGTAGATGACAAGATAAATAAGATATCAATAAATAGTTTAGGTAACAAGAATGACAAGAAAATGGGGGATTATTTATGCCTTTTTGAGGTTTACTAAGATCATTGTCTTTATTCTCTAGGTCATGTTCCAATTCTCGTACACCGTCTGGCGAAGCCATTCCTTCTTTGTAACTAACTCTTCTACAATTGGGTTTTGTATTGATTTGTTACCGGAGTTTGGAGTGTGGCTACCGAAAGTTGGGTGTGACAGCTTCGATTTCTAGTGTTGTTAGTTATTAGCGAAGAAGAAACATATGTATACTATTTAGTCCCCAAATTTGCAATTTACTCCATTATAGTCCTTCGGCTTTCAAAATTTGACACAACAAGGTCGATTTTTTGAATTTTGATTCAAATCTTTGCAAAAGTTCTTTATAAAAAAATCATGCTTCAACTCAATTTTTAAATGGCCTAATGTATTCAACTATATATTCACATTTTTTATAGAAGAGATGTAATTTCATGATCCAAAAATCGATAGGTCATGATGGTACTTGTCGCGGCAAACCTGGACAAGTAAGCCTCTTATCTAAACTGATACACATAGGGAAATGACAAAAATGCCCCAAAGATAAGGCTTCCAGAACAAAGTCGAACCACATAGATATAATAAAAGCAGAAAGAATAAAACCAACACATGCAGCCATAACAATCAAAACCTGGTGTCAATAGTATAAGAACTACTAATACAATCATGGAGTCAAATACATCAGAAAAATAACTAAAAAGGAAAATAGTTATCTCAAAAATACTAATTAAGAAATAACTAGCACAGAAATATAGAGGTGAACTCTGAATATATGAATGTCCAACCCTACCTTGAGAAATCTGAAAATTCCCGAAATAAACTAGTCTGAGGTGCACCCGAACCTAAAGTTGCACCAAAAGGATAAAGTAGGAGTGAGTATGGACACTTGTACTCAGTAAGTATCATAGTCCGATCGAGCAAAGTAGAAAATAAAGCATACAAAATACACACTAAGGGAACATCACCTGCAATCAGAAAATATTCCACAATGGTAGCCCACATCGTGTGCACTAATAGATCTGTAATATCTACATATAATACAACAACACACCAGATATGGATACAAATATACATAATATCACATACTATTAGAACAAAAGAGGAACATGTATAATCAAGATCGTCAAGTATAAATGATCACTACAATATTTTTGGCCTAAGGCCATACTAAATCTGGACAACACTTTTAAAG
This sequence comes from Capsicum baccatum var. pendulum, assembly GCA_030864225.1. Lineage (NCBI taxonomy): Eukaryota > Viridiplantae > Streptophyta > Magnoliopsida > Solanales > Solanaceae > Capsicum > Capsicum baccatum. The sequence continues at coordinate 71,432,157 of CM061556.1, read as the reverse complement.
TGTTGCCGAAAATAGTTTTGGGCACGCTTTTAAACTATAGCCTTAAAGTTTAACTTTAAGCCATATTTTTTTTGGCACGCCTGTAAAACATGCTCTTTAATGCTATAGGCTACACTTTATAAGTGTTGTCATATCATTATATTATTAGTAACGTCTTTCATAAATTTGGTTACACTTTTAGAATGTATCAATTTTTATTATTTTAAAACAATATTTTATAAGTGTTGTCTTATATATTTTATAAAATTTTTCATCAAAACATAATATTCCCTCCAATATTAAAACTAAAATATTATATTTTCCTCCAATTTTTAATAACAAAAAAAAAATCTAAAACCCTACGCTATCATTTCACACATAGGTTCCAAATGCTCTACACCATCTAATAACATCAAAGCAGACAAAGATTCCATCGGCTCGGAAGGGCAACCACCAGCGAAGGGCGAGGAAGGAAACCACCGGCAAGGAATTTTGGTTAGTTGAAATTATCAATTTTGGTCTTTTTCCCCAATCAGTGAATTTGAACACCCTTGTCGTTGTTTTATCAATTTTTGAGCCTGGTTTAGGGAATTTGTTGGTTCTTTTGAGATTCTTGGATTATGGGAATGCCATTTTGGGTTGTGTTGTGATTCTATTTTATAAGATTGAAGAGAATGTTAGGATTTTGGTTAGAACTTTCTGTAATCATTGTAGATGTACTGGTATGTAGTGAATTCGAACACCCTTTCCATTGATTTATTGATTCTTAAATTTGGGTTTTTATCGATTCTTGAATTTGGGTTTTGGGAATTTATTGGTTTTTTTAAGTTTATGAATTTTCTGTGATCACTGTAAATGTGCTAATTCGGACATCCTTTTTGTTGTTTTATCAATTTTTGATTGGTTTTGGGAATTTATTGGTTCTTTTGAGTTTTGGAATTTTTTTGGTTTATGGGGTTTATGTAGTACTTGCACCTGCTTCTGGTTTTGAGGTGTCTGTGTGGTTATGTTCTCCTTCATATGTTTCCACCATAATAGACTAATCTTCTGTGTTTCTCCGAACCTGTCACATGCCAAATGCATAACTTATTATTAGAATGTGTGTGCAAACTGACTTAAACTGAACAAATTCATTCTTCACAGTCATTGGACAGGGGTTTAATTAGAGTTTTTATATTTTTCTTGACATGTTAGGTAGGTGAAAATTCCAATAATTTTAACATGTTACAGTCAGTAGATGTATATGTAAAGCTCTGTGAACTGAGTGTAGCAAGAATTACGTGTAGGTTATTTTAGTTATATGAATTATGGTAGAAGGAATTACGTGTAGTAAGAAAAAGGTCTAAATAATTTCAATTATAGTTATCTGAACTGAGTGTATAAAGCTATCTGAATTGAGTGTAGCAAGAAAAAGGACTTAATACTTTCAATTTGAAGTTTTTAGGTGCATCAAATTTAATTCTTGATGTTCGGACATTCTTAAAAAATCAGAATTATGTAAGGAGTGTTTTACACTAAATATGGTAACAATTCTCTATTATGGTAACAATTCCAAGTACTTAGAAAGCTTTTATTAAACTCAATATCCCATTTTTTCTTCTTAAAATCTGGAACAGTTTTAAAAACAAACTCTTGAATCACATGTCTTGGAGGAATATGCTTCCCGCTTGTTTACTTCAGCAACTTCATTGGTTTCAACTATAAAACTTGTGTCATCCTTTGTGCTCCTATTTTTAGTAACTGGTCTGATCTCACTAGAAGCAATCTCCAATTCTGTGACCTTTTCAGTTATTTCAGATGTTTTAACTCATTTTGCTTCTGGTGCAACTAATTCCTCATTAATAACACTTTTCTCCTCCTTCTCATCTTGACCGATAGTTTTCACATCCTTTATTTCTCTTTCAACATTTTAACCTCTTCTTTTGGTGGTGCTTCAACAACTATAGCCTTTGAAAGAAATTCTTTTTCTTTCTCCTCAATGTTAGCATTGTCTCTAGCAACTTTCCTCATTCATTTTCTGCATTAGTGATTCTAAAGTAGTTGACACTACTTGATTTAAGCTCTCTGCAACAACAAGTTCCTCTTTTGGAGCCTCTTCTACCTTATCTACTAGAATTGCCACTTCATTTTTGGCAACAGCCTCAGCAGCTTCTTGCTCATTTTTTCCAGTAGCTTCAGTTAGCTTTTCTTCTACAATGGGAATTGGTTCTGAAACTTCTTTCTTAGGTTTTGTTATGGTACATATACGATGTCTAGTTGGTTTTATGTGTGTGTTTGTAATGAAATAAAAATTGCAACTGTGCACTATTAAGATTTATTTAAAAGGTCAATTTCATGTATAACATTTAAAAAAATTTCTTTATGATTAAATATGTGGAACTTATAGTTTCCTTTAGCTACTCTGATTGCTATTAAGTGTGTTTTGGAAATTTATCTTGATCTGCAGCGGGAACAATGAACTACTTTATGCTTTACCATTTTCTCCTTTAATATTCGTTAAGAATGTTCTTGGCAAAGAGTCACTTAAGAGTCGACAAGTTCTATTAAGACTATTTTATTTATACTTAGAGACCATAAATTTCTATAAAAGTATTCATATTTTATTTAATACCTTTTTACTTCATTTGAGGTAGTGGTATGGTTTGCACACACATTACCCTCCCCAGATCCCACTATATGGGAATACACTAGGTATGTTGTTGTTGTTATTGTAATATGTTAACTCCTTGCAAATTGTCTTTGTTATTATCACTTATTAATTTTACTTACTTTTTGTTAGGGCATTTAGAAAGATCTGAAGAGGACGATTTAAACTTGGGTTCAGCTTAGCACAAGTGCTATGACTAGGTAAAAAATTCTTATCATCAGCCAACACATAATTTTGATAACTTACTTGTGGCTTTTAGAATTTACTAGTAAGTAATTAATGCTTTTGTATGTTACAAGATCTAATTTTAATATTTTCCTTCTTTAGGAATGCAAATGTTCCGTCTAAGGATTAGATGGATTTACCTAGGTATAGCGATGAGCATGAAAAAGGCATTAATCTTTCCTGGATTTTTCTTAGACTTATGGAGATCCTTAAGGCAAGAAATTCAGTGCCCATGTGATAAATGTTGTAATGTTCGTTGGACTCAAAGGGATATAGTGTATAATCATCTAATAGCCCGTGGATTAGTTTATGGTTATAAAAGATGGATCAATCATGGGTAATGGGAAATTAATTTGAATGGTGATGATCATATGGATGACTCGAATGATGATATTGAGGGGTTGTTGAATGATCAATTTAGACATGTTGCACAAGTTGAAGGACTTTATGAAGGTCAAGATGAAGATGCCAAGAAGTTCTAGAACTTAATTAATGAGGCAAGCCAAGATCTATATCCCGGATGTAAAGGATTCTCCAGATTATCATTCACAATCCATTTATATTTAGTGAAGTGTCTACATAGATGGAGAAATGAATCACTCACTTATATTTTAGAATTGTTAAATGAGGCAATGCCAGAGTTGAATATTCCTCTATCCTTCAATAAAGCCAAGTCTATGGTCAAGGATCTCGGTCTTAATTATGAGAAAATTCATGCTTGTCCTAATGATTGTATGTTGTTTAGGAATGACCATATGAATAAAGAATCGTGTCATGTTTGCGGAGCTTCTCGATATACTAAACCTCTTGAAGTTGATTGAGAGGTCGTTAAGCCTTTTAAAACACCTCATCGTGTTCTAGAAAAAGTCTTGAGATATTTTCCATTAGTTCCTAAACTCAAAAGACTATTTATTTGCTCAAAGACAACAGATTTATTGAGGTGGCATAACGAGAAGTGTTCTAAAAATAGAAAGTTAAGGCACCCCGCTGATGGACAAGCATGGAAATATTTTGATAGCTTGTATCCAAATTTTGCACTAGATTCTTGTAATCTGAGACTTGGCTTATCAATTGATGGTTCAATCCATTTCAAACCATGAGTATATCTCATAGCACATGGCCAGTTATGATAAAGGTGTATAATTTGCTGCCTTGGATGTGTATAAAACCAGAGTATTCTATGCTTTTCTTACTCATTCTTGGGCCTCATTCACCTAGAAATAACATTGACATTTATTTACAGCCATTGAGTATTGAGTTGAATTTGTTATGGGAAACAGGTGTTGAAACATATGATGCTTCAAGAAATCAAACCTTCCAAATGAGAGCAATTCTTATGCGGACAATCAGTGATTTCCCTACATACGCTATATTATCTGGTTGGAGTATAAAAGAAAAGCTAGCTTGCCCTTTTTGTAATTATGACACTAACTCTTGCTATCTTAAACATAGTAGAAAGATGTGCTATATGGATCAGCGTGTTTTTCTACCCATGGATCATCCGTGGAGATCTAATAAAAGATCTTTCAATGGAAAAACTAAATTTAGACCTCCTCTATATTTGTTAAAGGGAACTGATGTGCTTAACAAGTTAAAAAACATAAACAATGTGTTTGGGAAGAAGAGAAAGAGAACAAATGATGGCCTATTGAAAAAAAGGTAAATCTTTTTTTAGTTACCTTATTGGGAGCACAATCCGTTACCCAACAACCTTGATGTAATGCACATAGAAAAGAACATAGTTGATGTTGTGATTGGAACTCTTTTGGATATTTCTAGCAAAACAAAAGATCATGCAAAGGCTCATTATGATTTTGAAAGAGATGGGATTAGGGAAGAGCCTTCATCCACAAGATACCACGGATGGAAACAGAATCAAGATTGCAAAATCATGCTTCTCAATGACTATTAGAGAAAAATAATTTTTTGTGGAGTTTTAAAGACAGCAAAGCTACCTGATGGTAGTGCCTCCAACATATCTAGGTTTGTGCAACTAGATGAAAGAAAATTATCTGTCTATAAGACTCATGATGCTCATTTCATGTTATATTACTTGTTGTCAATACCAATTAAAAGCATCCTTCCTGATCATATTGCTATTGCTTTGATTCATTTGAGTTCATTCTTTTATTGGTTATGTTAAAAAGTTATCACAATGGAGGAAATAGATTTCTCAGAAGTTGAGATCATAGAAATAATAAATCGATTAGAGCAAATTTTTTCTCTTACATTTTTTCATATAATGATTCATTTGCCTATTCATTTGGATAATAAAGTGAGATTAGGAGGTCCAGTTCAGAATCGATGGATGTATCCCTCAAAAAGAGATATATATACGTTTAAATCGTATTTCCACAATAGAAATTATCCAAAAGGATTTATAGCAGAGGCATATCTGGTTGAAGAGTGTTTAACTTTATGCTCTAGATATTTGCATGCGGGCGTACGTACCATATTTAATAGAACACCTCGAAATAATGATGAGTATGGCTCAGGTGATGCACAAACTTTCAGTTTTCTCCCATACAAAGGTTGTCCTTTAGGAGCAAAGAAAAATGCAGCTATTGTTTTAGATAACACGTCATTGAATCTGGCGCATGCATACTTATTGGCCAATTGTGATGAAGTTCATGAGTATATTAGGTACTTTAATCACTTATAGTATTTTCATTTTACGAATAGTTTTTATCTTGTGTACTTATTATTGTGATGAATAACAATACTTATTGTGTAGAGAGAATGAGCTTGAGCTTAATAGACAGCCACAAAGATCAAAATAGAGCAAGGCTAAGAATCATAGTCAAAATTTTTCTGAATGGTTTGAAATTCGTGCTTTGTAAGATGATGTGTCTGATTTGATAAAAGAATTTTCTAGAGGACCAAATGCTGTTTCTAAAAGATATTATGGGTATCTCATTAATGGATATAGATTCCATATTAAGCAGCGTGACGCAAGGCATAAAACATAAAATAGTGGTGTTATATTAGTTGCCTCAACCACAAGCTTTGCAAGCTCAAAGGATAAAAATCCAATCCATGCAGATTTGACTTATTATGGTAGAATAGCTGATATACTGGAGTTAGACTATTATGGCCATTTTAAGGTTGTTTTATTCAAGTGTGACTGGTATGAGGTTGAAAAAGATACTTATGGCCTTACTTACGTCTACTTCAACAAGTAGTGCTCTTTGGAAGAACCTTTAGTGCAAGAATCTCAAGTACATCAGTGTTTTTATGTGCAATATCCGTATGATCAAGATCGACATTATGTTATGAAAATTGTTTCGAGAGACCTGTTTAATGTGAGTGACCAGGTTGAGTCTAATACCTTAGAAAGTTATAAATATGAGCCTTCTGAATAGTTTATGGGTCCATCTATACCGAATGATAATGGTGAAGTTGTCTTAATAAAGAATGATGTTCCAGAAATAACTATTGATATGGAGGCCAAAATATTTCTTGCTAAACAACTTGAAGTTGAGCATGATAATGAGTCTGAAGACGAGTCTGAAGATATGTATGAAGAAGAATATGAAAAGAAGTTTGCAGATGGGTCTGGAGAAGAGCCTAAAGACAATGTTGATTTTAAGGATGAACCATGAATTTGTTATTTTGTTGATATCGCTTAGTGTTAGCTTACTCTTTCTGTTGTTTGACTGTTTACTGGTACGAAAACTATTAGACATCTAATATGTAGAAGCATTAAGGAGATTAACAATCTTTATGTATTTTTTTGACTTCTGGGATATTTAATATGCAGACACATGATATTATGACAATCTTTAAGTATTCTGTTGGCTTCTTTCCTAAGCCTGGTTATTATTTTATTACTAACCATATAGAGTTTGCTTACTCTTAGCACGATGCAGTTATATATGTTAGTTAATGACCTTTTCTGGTTGTACACTACACTGATGTTTCCTAAATGCCTATTTTATTCTATTATTATTATCAGGTAGTGGTCATTTAAAATATAGTGGACTAATGAATTTTAAGGCAGCTCTGTGATACTAAATAGGTATACCTTTATTTATCCTTCACTTATTTTTTTTCTCTGAAGGCTACTTAGATACAATAGCTGTGCTGAGTGTTGATCGGATGTGAAATCTTAATTACTAATTTACCATTTACCTGTGCGTTGATATGCAGATTTACATCTACTGTGAGCCTGTGACTCAGTGTATATGTGTGTATTTACTGTTTAATAGCTGACTATATGTGTATTTATATTTTCAATGGGTTCGGTGCATTCTTGAAGTGTTCAAGTGAACATAATAAATGATTACTTAAATGGAATAAACTGTGGCAATTGAAGATTAGCAATAAAAACTAACTTCTGTTGGGAAAGTAGTGCATTGGCATAATGTTTGAGGCTAGTTCGTTTACGTTGGTGAGTATGGAACTTGCTTGTAGTAATGCGCAGGACTAATGGGTTGAGACTATCAAAAGTAGTTGTTAGTATAGAAGTTAGTTTATCAAAACCATATATATTAGTAATGGAAGTTGAAGAAAAATCTTCTAACTTAAAAGGTGTAGGCAGCCGTGTTCGTAACAATATTAGTTCAAACAAATTATGATAACTAACAATAATACTTCTTATTGTTGGTACTCTTCTTCATAATTAACTTGTGCTAACGTCTCTTCTCTTTTTTGCTTAACAACATGAACAAATGTTGGTTTCTTTCATGTCAACCCACTGTTCTGATCTCCCTATGATTTAAGCAATTGAGAAATGAAAAAATGGGTTCACAAATTAACTTATATTCATATTGCTAACTCTGAGTACATACTAAAGGATGCTTGTTTCCTCTATAACCATCCACCAATATTAAATTTGTGGTATTTATGCCAATTAAATGAATGCAAGATGTATTTTTATACACTTATTTTAAAGTTATTTGTAAGCTCTTTTTGAGTTAAAGCACCAAAAAATTAAAGTTATATGGGTTTACCTGAAACACACACATATACATCTTTTAGAAAGATAAAAGAGCTGACCCTTTTACAGAACTACCCTTGGACAAAAAGGAAACAGAAATGAATTTGTACCGGAGGGGGCTTATCTTTGGTTTTGAGTGAACCTTGGTGCATCCATGAGGTTCCTGTTAGTCTAGATTATCAAACGTCATTCTTTAAAAACCCTGTCCTTCTGTAAGTCATCCATTTTTTTGTATTCACTTGTTTATTGGGGCTTTCATCTGAGCTCTTGTTGCTTTGAGCTTTAAAAATATTCTATATATTTCTTTTGGCGCACCTATGTAGTTTCTGTTTATATAGACTATGGAGGATTGGGTGTCTTTTTTAGTGAAGCTCCAAAAAATCGTCTATAACTCCTTGGATTGATACTCTTCGGTACCAAGTACGCTTAAACTTCCTCAACGAAGCAATCTTTACATATATACAAATGAATATTAAAGGTGATACAGCTAAAAAAAAAATTGCCATACTGTTCTGAAAGTTGTTACTGGTCTTCAGGACTCAAATCTTGGACAACAGATACATGGGGTTGTTGTTAAATTTGGGTATGATACGACACCAGTCATTGTGGTAAATTCTGTTAACCATTTACTTGGGAGGTGTCGTGGGAGTATTCATGATGTTTATAAAGTATTTGATAGGATTAGTCAGAGAGATCAAGTTTCTTGGAATTCTTTGATGAATGTTCTTTGTAAATTAGAGGAGTGAGAGTTGGCATTGGAGGCTTTTAGGTTGATGGGGTTAGATGGGTTCGAGGCTAGTTCTTTTACGTTGGTGAGTATGGCACTTTCTTGTAGTAATGCCCAAGACTGATAGGTTGAGACCATCAAAAGTAGTTGTTAGTATAAAAGTTAGTTTATCAAAACCATATATATCATTAATAGAAGGTTAAGAAAAATCTTCCAACTTAAAAGGTGTAGGCAGTCGCGTTCGTAACAATATTAGTTCAAAAAAATTAGGATAACTAACAATAATACTTCTTGTTGTTTTGTACTCTTCTTCATAATTAACTTATGCTAACATCTATTCTCTTTTTTTCTTAACAACATGAACAAATGTTGGTTTCTTTAATGTCAACCCACTGTTCTAATCTCCCTATGATTAAGTAATTGAGAAGTGAAAAAATGGGTTCACAAATTTACTTATATTCATATTGCTAACTCTGAGTACATACTAGAAGATGCATGTTTCCTCGATCACCATCCACCAATATTAAATCTGTGATATTTATGCCGATTAAATAAATACAGGACATGTTTTTATACACTCATTTTAAAGTTATTTGGAAGCTATTTTTGAGTTGAAGCACCTGAAAATTAAAGTCATATGGGTTTACCTGCAATATACACATATACATTTTTTTGTATTCACTTGTTTATCATGGTTTTCTCGCCACTCCAATAAAATCATTGCCTTGTTTTAAAACTTTGACACTGCTTCTCGCTGGGATCATTTGTAAATAGTTGTTTGTGTTGCTACTGTGAATGCCTGCTGGAACAATCTTAGTGTTATTCACAGGTTGTGAAACAGCAGCTGGCTCATTCATCATAGATTAATAAATAGAGAGATACATAATGATGTCAGTCATCACAAATTAAAACACAGAGAGATACATAATGTTGTGCCACTGAGACATATATATTTGCACTGGCTTTCTTAACCTTCGTGATACTATTTAGTGTATCTGTTATGAGCTTAAATAAACAACCTTTTAATTAGTTTTGATCATATTTAGCTTAGACATGTCATTTGGCTGATAACTGGTGATACTTTTATATTGTACTTTCCATCTATATTGCTCGGATTCTTTCCTGCATCTCTTTATCTACCTCTGTCAAATAGGCCACATCCTCAAAACTGGTAGTGTCCCTCCACTCTTTATTCTGTGTACTTGTGTTGGTAAGGCTAAGTTTGTATCATTTGTGTGAATCCAAAATTCTTTGCCTCTATTTGCAGTTAGTATGGATGAAGCAGGCAGCAACTCTAAAGAAAAAAGTTTTGAATCCGAACAAAGCTCAAAGTCCTTTGAAGAATATGAATTCCAATACTCAATACCATTCAAGTGTTGAACTAGTTATGGAATATAAGATTAAGAGAGAACAACTTGCAAAAGAACACAATGATAAAATTAGGAAAGATCAGGCACCGATGACACATAAAACAAAGAATCTTGAGGAGTCCATTGCACAGCAAGGAAAGAGTATATTACTGATGTTAGGCGTATTTACATGCCTAAATCACCTTAATTTACCCATATTTTAGCTAAGTTTTAAGGACAAAATATATAATTCCTGCACTTTTAGTCCTTTTCCTGTAAGTGAGTTAACAAACATGATTAGCAAGTTTTCAGGTATAAATGATGAAGATTTCAGCATTTTATGGATAACTTGACGCCAAAGGAAGCTTCACGAAAGAAGGAAAGCAGTGTTTGGATGCCTATGAACTGAAAGTGTCGCATGGAAAACTTGTGCTGAGCAAAAACAGCATTTCCAAAGACTTGGGGATCAGCAGTAACTTAGTAGGATTAGGATAAGGATGCAGTATCCTAGTAGGATTAGGATAAGTACGCAGTAGCCTAGTAGGAATAGGATATGGGTGTTATAAAAACCTTATGATGCTGAACTTTTCAGAAAGCATTATTACAAATAAAAAACAATTCTCTTTCAATTAATTATTCTTCCCTTCTCTTCATCTATTCGACTTTTAATAACAAAAGAAACACTATTTTGCAAGGAATTCACGCCACAAGCCCTACCAAAACATACTTCGCATGAGATTTTTATCTTGGTATGCTGATAATGTCTATTGTGATTTCCGTCGCACTCATGAATAGCTAAACTTCTCTATTAGGGTTATGGAAGCCTTATGAGATACTATCTATTGCTATGAGTTTGTGAATTCTTGATACGTATGCTTCTTATATTATTCTTCTCTTCATTTTATATAAATTCTTGTGGTTGCAAACATATAGAATACCCCAGTATAGCATTAACTTGTTCGAAAGAAAAGTTACATGTCTGGAAAAGAGAGAATGTCAAGGAAATAGGGCACCAACCCCTTTTTAAAAGTTAGTGCCATAACTGGATTAACCTCTTGGAGAATTTGTACCATTATATACGCTTTAAGCTCGAAAGAGTTAAAGTGAAATAGTCCTTGATGGTCGAAAGACGCCTGGATTTACAAAAGAATACGATTCTCTATAAGTGCATGCATGTCTAAATTCTGCATACTCATAGTCAATAGATACGTAAAACTCATAAGGTGGACATAACCGTAACTCTCAATTCTCGTTCATTAAAACCTACCAAGTACTCCGTTTTACTCTTCTATTTTCCATTTTTACTCTACTATTTTGTTTACATTATTTGCACGCACAAAATCCCCCCTTTATTCGCAGAACTTTCATCAAAAGTCTAATAATCGTTGCTTACTTAGTGACCAAGTATTCCCTGTGGGATTCGACACCCAACCTAGTTGGGTTCTATATTTGACAACAACCGCTTACACTCTTACGAGAGCTGTAGTTTCAGCGTTATCAAATTTTGGCGCCGTTGCCGGGGAATACGGTTGTCAACTAAGTTTGTGATAATTACTAGACCCTTTGGTCAAAGATTCTCGTACTTTACTTTTAGTTGTTGTTTTTGTTTTCTGCAGGTTTTTGTTCAGTGCATGCCAAATACTCGAATTTCGGGACAATCATTATTACCCATAAACCCTGAACCGCAACTTATTGGAAGGATGGATGTACAACGTGACATTGAGAGAAGGGCTACTCAGCAGGAGCAGGCTAGATTTGCTGCATTGGCCGCTGCTCAAGTGCATCAACAGAATATCGATAACCCTGGGCAAGCAGCAGATCCTGATGAAGAGGACTTAGGTGATAATGAGCTACTAAACCCTAGGAGTGATGTTGAGGTGGCAACACCGGCCAACAGAAGAGATCGTCAAGCAAGATTTTGTCCTGAACGCCGAGCTATGCAGATTCCCTTTGATGATGATGATGACGATCTGGATGGAGCTGGTGCCACAGGAGCTATTATTCCTCTGCCATTGGCACCCGGAGCCAAGTTCAAAATCACTAGCACCATGATTCAGTTATTACAACTCAAGGGATTATTCGGTGGACTTGCAGGTGATGATCCGAATATGCATCTGGTCAACTTTATCTCTATATGCAAGTCATTCGACAATCCAGGCGTTGGACAGAATGCAATTCGACTGCGCTTATTCCCATTGTCTCTATCTGGGGAGGCAACTCTATGGTTGAACAGGCTGACTCCTGATTCTATTACTAATTGGAGGCAATTGAAAGACGCTTTCCTAGAAAGATTCTTTCCGCCATCCAAAAGAGCACAATTGAGAGATGAAATTAGCAACTTTCGTCAGCTTTCGACTGAAGCCCTCCACGAAACATGGGAGAGATTCAAGAAGAAGCTTATGAGGTGCCCAAACCATCACATGACCAATGTCCACTTGATGGAGATACAATACAGATCTTTGAATTCAGTAACTAAACCAATGGTGGATAATGCGGCTGGAGGATTATTTATGGACCTCACCTTTTTTCAGGCAAGTGATATGCTAGACCAGATGACAAAGCAAAGTAGAGCTTGGCATACCAGGGATTCTAAGGTAACAAGCCCCACTATATCTATTGGCATAACTGCAGAACAAAGGCGAAGAGAGGAGAAACGCGACCAAGATATGGCGCACATGAAAACACAGATGGATCTTCTTACAAAGCATCTATTATCAGGGAAGACTGAAAAAAATCAAAGCAGTTGCGTCAAAAGGAAGAGAGGAATCCTATTCTGAGGAAGAAGCCAACTACTTAAACAATCAGGGGGTTTCCGAGGCAATGCCCAAGGAAACCAAGGTCAGAACTATTATGATAATTCTGGAAATAAGGATCGTGATCAAGGTAGTTGGAAGAACAAGACAGACAGAAGTGGCATGTATATTCCTCCTGGAAGACGTGACACCACTACATCTAGTTCTGGAAATATATCCATGGAAGATATGATGGCCAAGATGTTGAAAGGAGTGGAGGGAACCAGGACGGGAGTAACTGAGGTAATAAATGATTTGGCCTCAATGAAGCAATTGGTTGACTCGCATTCCACTTCAATAAGATAGCTGGAGCAACAATTGAGTCAAATTTCAGCCACATTAAATCAAAGAAAAGCTGGCACCTTACCTAGCGACACAGTGCAAAACCCAAGGAACGATGGAACATGCATGGCTATTACTACCAGGAGTGGTAAGGTATTGGAAAATCCAGCCAAAGGTAGGCAAGTGGCCAACGATGTAGTAGATGTTGCCAAACCAGAGGACGCCGAAGAAGCTGAAGAAGGCGTCAATGATGTCACCCCCCAACGTCCACAGCCCAAAAAGATCACCAATCCAAAACAAGAGGAAAAGAAAGTCGTGGAGAAAACTATTCTCCTTCCACCACCACCTTTTTCTCAAAGATTAAAGAAGAGAGTTGATGATACCAAGTTCAATAAATTCATGTCAATGTTAAAACAGCTAATGTTCCATTGGTTGAGGCACTAGAACAGATGCTTGGCTATGCAAAATTTATGAAGGATCTTTTAACAAAGAAGTGGGCAGCAAGTGGTAAGTTCACAGATACTGTTCATCATTGTAGTGCAATCGCTACCAGGTCCTTAGTACAGAAGAAGGCAGACCCTGGTGCTTTCACTATTCCTTGCACAGTTGGATCTATGAATTTAGCTAAGGCATTGTGCGATTTAGGAGCAAGCATCAATTTGATGCCACTATCCGTCTACAGAAAGTTGGGGTTGGGCGACCCTACACCAACCAATATACGGCTCATGATGGCAGATAGGTTGGTAAAACGACCTGTTGGTATTTTAAATGATGTGTTGGTGAAGGTTTCCACTTTCATCTTTCCTACAGACTTTGTTATTTTGGATTGCGAGGTGGATTCTGAAGTTCCCATAATCTTGGGACTCCCTTTCCTCGCAACTGGAAGTATGCTTATTGACTAAAGAGCTAATGAGCTTTTATTTTGGTTGAATGATGTAGTGGTCCATTTTGATGTATGCAAATCGATGAAGCAGCCTAGAGATATGGATGTGCTCTCTGTAGCTGATGCTTATTATGAAGATGAGAAAGAATTATCTATAGAGAAGCAGCTTACTATTGAGTCACTATCTGATGTGCTTGCGAATTGTGAGCATGAGGATGTTGAAGAATATGAAGAAACTGTTTGTGCTCTAACAGGAATAAAGTCCTATTCTCATGCCCCTAAGAATCTGGACCTTGATCTTAAGCATCGACCCTCACCAACAGTGAAGACTTCCATTGAAAAGCCACCAGTGCTAGAATCGAAAGAGCTCCCCAGTCACCTAAGGTATGCATTCTTGGGAAGTGGAAATACACTTCCGGTGAGTATTGTGGCTGATTTAGGTGAACAGTACGTTGAGGCTCTCATCTCTGCTCTAGAGGGGTACAAGAGAGCCATTGGTTGGTCTATTGATGATATAATTGGTATCCCTCCTGGGATATGTATGCACAAGGGTCATCTCGAAGAAGGTTGCATGCCTACAAATAAGCATCAGCGTCGTCTAAATCCATTTAGAAAATAATGCACCATCTATCTCGACGAAGTCTAAGTAATCGAGATAGCCATGTCGTGCCGCGACAATAAATCAAGCGCTTGATGGGAGGCAACCCATCGTTTTTAATTGTTTTTGTTGTTTTTGTTTTCCTAGGATTTTTTCGAGCCACGACCAAAACTAAGGCGCTTGATGGGAGGCAACCCATCGTTCTAATCGTTTTTGTTGTTTTTGAGTAAGTGTAGGTACAAGAGGTGTAAAGGAGGAGATTGGTTTCAAATTTTGATTTGGAAGCGGCTCATGTTGAAGGTGGTAAGTTAGGAATGAAGAAGCAAAAGGCTATGGGTTAGGCATTGCCTATGAAAATATAGGCAAAGAACAAGGCAAGGCCTATGTAAATCTAGGCCACGAACAAGGCAAGGCCTATGCTATGGCCTAAGCTCTCGGATTCTACAATGCCATGGCATAGGCGCCGCCTATGCTCAACAATGCCATGGCATAGGCGCCGCCTATGCTCAACAATGCCATAGCATAGGCGCCGCCTATGCAAAAGCCTTTTGTCTCTGAATCTAGTATGCCATGGCATAGGCGCCGCTTATGCCTGACAATGCCATAGCATAGGCGCCGCCTATGCTCAACAATGCTTTGCAAAAGGCGCCGCCTATGTCAAGCATAGGCAAAGCATTAGGCGCCGCCCATGGTCACTTTTGGTCTCCAAATCCGATTTCAAATGGGTCAAAACCCGACTCAAGCTTGTCCTATAAATAGAACCTTAGTCTTAGAACAAAAATGCATTGCAAACCATACCTAAGCGCCGCCTACCTCTCCAAATTCTCTCAAAAAATTGCCTTTTGCTCTTTTAACTTTGCGTGAACATCTTCCAAAGGCCATCAACCAAGTAAGTACTTCTTTGCTCTTCTTTTATATTCCGTAAGTACTACAATACTACGCCTACAATAAATTGTTAAATCTTGTAGTGTTGGTGATGAATATGGTTGATATCTTGTGATACAACTAAGAAAGTGAAAAAATATGTATTGGTGTTCTAGACTTGGTTCCAACTTGTAGTTAATTTCGATACACTGTCATACTTTTGCGGAACTGATATGGTCAAGAAAATTGCATAATCTTGTAACTAGAAAGCTTACATGTTGGAATGACTTGTTCATCGAGATGAAAATCATGGTTGACTACAAATATACGATGTTGTGATTATTCCAAGCCATAAATTGATACAATATCTATGTAGTAGTTTTATTCAAAGTGATGCATTAGTCCAAAACATGAAAGCATTATCAAGATTACATGAACTAGAATTGAAAAAGGATAGTTAAGATGATAAGAAAAGTATGACTGCACTGATTATATTGTTGGAACATGACACCTAAACGTATACCGATGAAGTTTGAGTAATCGACATCACTAGTTTGTGCCAACAAATTAAGTGTGGGGTGGTGCCACTACTGCTTGTTTGTTGATTGTATCCACCGAGATGAAGCTAACATGACTAGTATTTTAATCTCAGGTACAATGGCACCAAAAGCAAGACAAGAAAAAGAAAAAGCTACCACTTCACGAAAAGGCGAGAAAAGGGGATGTAAAGAGAAAGGTGAATCCTCCTCGCTGCAAATACCTCGCCGCATGTTCAGAATCAAATGGGTTCTAGAGAAGGAAGGAAATGAGTGGTATAGGAACAATAAAGAGAAAAAATATGTTCATGTGGAGTTGATACACAAGGAAAGCCTAGCAAAGAAGGAACCCCGCATGTTGGCCAAGATAATGGCGTTACATCTTGATTTCATCTTCCGAGATATGGGAGAATGCAATCTCGATATAACACGAGAATTCTATGCCAACTGGTCACCAAAAACTACAGGGAGTGAAGTAAAGATTCGGGGCCAAGTTCTGCAACTAAATGCGGAGTTCTTCTACTCATTTCTAGGTTTGCCATCTGTTGATCCATCACCACTCAAGGAGCTGTATAAAAGACCTCCGTACAGGGCCATTAGACACACATTGTGCGGAACAAGATCTATGGCACGATGGAGAAGACACAAGGACACCGGTCGGCACAACACCTTCCCATATGCTTCCTTGAACAGAGAAGCTCGAATATGGTTATGCATAGTCAACTCTTGCCTGATTCTAGGGACACAGTACACGAAGATTACACGAGATAGAGTGTGCTTGGTGTACGCATTGATGACGAATGTCCCTATCAACATTGGGGCAATTATTCGATCTACAATGCGTAAGGCTAGGCTGCACAAGAGGTCCCACTTCATCTTTAGCAATCTGTTGACTGCAAGATTGAGGAAGGAGGATATCGAAGAGGAACCTGCTGATCATAAGCTTCCACACAACCCGAAGAAGGTTGACCTCACAAAGGTTAAAGATGCTGAATCCATGCATGGCGTCAACCTTACCACTGCAGAAAGACATGCTCGCGACGAAAGCTTCTTCCGCCATTTATATGGCATGACGAGGTTTACCATGATGAGCGGGGGTCGTGTTCCAACTGTTGCAGAGCTTCAACAGCTGGATTATGACTACCTAGTGAATGCGCATGCGAGGGCGATGTGTGGAGTAGGTGTATTTTTTTAGGAACCTCTTGATGACGATGTGCCAACCGATGATGATTGCCAAATGCTAGACTCTGACGTGAAGGAGAACTCTGACAACGACGACTCTGATGATGATTTCGATGAAGGGGGTATGACCTCAGACATAGAGGAGGAGTCCGACTAACCAGGTTCTTCTTATTTATTTTCCACTGAGGGCAGTATGTCCCGTCTAAGTGTGGGGTGCTGGTATTTGTATGCTATACTTCCTTATCTGCATTTGCATTCATTTATGTTTGTTTGTTTTGTTTTTTTTAGTAGTAAAATTTTTTTTTTACTTTGCATGAAATTGTTCTAATAAGAAGCATGGTATGATAACAAGAGTCTGTGATAAAATCATTACTATTGAGACGTTTAGGCTCTAATTGTGACTCACTGTGTGATAATTGTGTGGTTCAATTCCTTCATGTGTTTGGTCAAGAGTCTATACTACTCCCAATAAAGTCGACCATGTGCCTTGTGTGTGTGAGGCAATAGTATATTCTGTGTTGGTGACGGATGCTAGAACTTGCCTAGTGTGTGTGTAAAGCAAAATAAAGAGTGTAAGTTTAGGAGATGATTTAGGCATTTCTTTGGCAACCTGTGATTTTTTACCTTCATTTTATCTACCCATGGACATCATCCTAGATAACTCCCTTTGAGCCTTTAGCCATTTTCTTTGACAGCCTCATATGTAAGCCTAATCCATTTTTTTTTCAAGACCATAATTTGATCCAAATTCCTAAGTGCTTTAAATGGTAAAGACATGTGACAAAATAAGAGGAAATTGGGTAAGAGTGATTCCTTAGAGTGTATTGGTACTTGAATTTGTTATGAAAAAGAGTGGCTATCATAGAGGTATGTTATAAAAAAAAAATAGAAAAACAAAAAGATAAATTGTGCTTATGATTAAATAAAAAGATAGTTATGTTTGAATGACAAAATAGATGAAAAGGGGTGGTAGATAAAAGGAAAGTAGAGAAGTTGTTTAAAAGAAAGTGTTAATGGCATAATGTGATGTATTAAAGCGCTTAGGAACATAGTCACTATTTCTGGCCAAAATAGTCCTACCCGTCCCTTAGCCTACATTACAACCTGTAAAGACCTATTTGATCCTAAGCTTAGCATTCTGATATTAATGGAGCGTGACATTAAGGGCAAGCCTATGGTCATCAGTTGCAACATATGAACTCTTTGTAAGAGTGAGAGCAAGGAAAATATGGTACCCATGTTTCAAAAAATGCAAAATTTGTGAGTGATTATGGGTAAAGATCTTATGTGAGACACACATGGTTGATGAGTTTTGGGTAGTTTGTATGATTCTTTGTGCCTTAACTTGTGGATACGAATTAACCACCATCACGAGTCTATATTGAAGGTTGAATTGTTTCTAGTATTGATCCAGAAAACTACTCTTTGTTAATAATTGTCGTGCCTGTCTTGATGAATATTTTGTGTTGTTACTGTGAAACCCTAAGAAGATGTTTATATGGACATGATATTTTGTTCGAGGACGAACAAAGCTTTAAGTGTGGGGTGTTGATGTTAGGCGTATTTACACGCCTAAAGCACCTTAATTTACCCATATTTTAGCTAAGTTTTAAGGACAAAATATATAATTCCTACACTTTTAGTCCTTTTTCCTGTAAGTGAGCTAACAAACATGATTAGCAAGTTTTCAGGTATAAATGATGAAGATTTCAGCATTTTATGGATAAATTGACGCCAAAGGAAGCTTCACAAAAGAAGGAAAGCAGCGTTTGGACGCCTATGGACTGAAAGTGACGCATGGAAAACTTGTCCCGGGCAAAAACAGCATTTCTAAAGACTTGGGGATCAGCAGTAACTTAGTAGGATTAGGATAAGGATGCAGTATCCTAGTAGGATTAGGATAAGTACGTAGTAGCCTAGTAGGAATAGGATATAGGTGTTATAAAAACCCTATGATGCTGAACTTTTCAGAAAGCATTATTACAAATAAAAAACAATTCTCCTTCAATTAATTATTCTTCCCTTCTCTTTATCTATTCGACTTTTAATAACAAGAGAAACGCTATTTTGCAAGGAATTCACGCCACAAGCCCTACCAAAACATACTTCACGTGAGATTTTTATCTTGGTATGCTGATAATGTCTATTGTGATTTCCGTCGCACTCATGAATAGCTAAACTTCTCTGTTAGGGTTATGGAAGCCTTATGAGATACTATCTATTGCTATGAGTTTGTGAATTCTTAATACGTATGCTTCTTATATCATTCTTCTCTTCATCTTAATATACATTCTTGTGGTTGCAAACATATAGAATACGTCAGTATAGCATTAACTTGTTCGAAAGAAAAGTTACATGTCTGGAAAAGAGAGAATGTCAAGGAAATAGGGCACCAACCCCTGTTTAAAAGTTAGTACCATAACTGGATTAACCTCTTGGAGAATTTGTACCATTAGATACGCTTTAAGCTCAAAAGAGTTAAAGTGAAATAGTCCTTGATGGTCGAAAGACGCCTGGATTTACCAAAGAATACGATTCTCTATAAGCGCATGCATGTCTGAATTCTGCATAACTCATAGTCAATAGATACATAAAACTCATAAGGTGGACATAACCCTAACTCTCAATTCTCATTCATTAAAACCTACTAAGTACTCCGTTTTACTCTTCTATTTTCCATTTTTACTCTACTATTTTGTTTACATCATTTGCACGCACAAAATCCCCCCTTTATTCACAGAACTTTCATCAAAAGTCTAACAATCGTTGCTTACTTAGTGACCAAGTATTCCCTGTGGGATTCGACACCCAACCCAGTTGGGTTCTATATTTGACCACGACCGCTTACACTGTTACGAGAGCTGTAGTTTGAGCGTTATCAATTACCTGTTAACAAGTCAATGAGCCAATCTTCTTCAAGGTAAGATACTAATGCTTCACATATGATCACTAGAAAAGGACAAATCAAACAACGGTTATTTCAACCTCAATCTGGAGAGCACATTAAAAAGAGAGGAGTCAAATCATCTATGCACAACTTCATGTTCTAAGTATTTTCAAAGGTCGATGTTAATACTTCAGATGTCATTGGAAGATCACAAGTTGAACAAGAGAAACAACATGCTATTAAAGAACTAGAAGACTGCAAACAGGTGAAGAGGAAGTCTGTCCTACCATCAAGTAGTCTTGATTAGTTTCTAGAAAAATAAGGGATACATATAAGTGGTCAAAAAGAACATGATATTCACATAACAGCTGGTGTTAGAGTTCTGCCCACTAAAGATCTAGATGAACATAAGTGATTGGATGATCCTACGGAACCAGAAGAAATTGATGAGGATGGGTGGTTAAATAGTGATGATGATATAAATGTTGATTTGGTACAAATGGTATGTCTTGAATCCTATAATTTTAGTACTCATTGTATTTGTTTCTTATTTCTTAGTCGTTATATCAATCTAGGAGTGCCACAGAAGAAAAATGTTTGAGGACCAACAACATGCAAGGAAATTCATGCAATAACTTTATATGAAAGAGAGGTGGTGACATTTGACTTTAGGACAAGCAGTGGGACAAAGCAGTTTCTAATTTAAGTAACTTCATAGGAACAGTTGCAAGGAATTCCAGATTTATCACCTTGTTGTACACTAGTTGGCATGTTGTTCCAGATGAAACTAAAAAATGCATGTGGAATTATGTCAATGTAAGAAAAATTAATATTTGAGACTGTACATATATTATGTTTATTACTAACCAAAATTTAATATATTTATTTTGTATAGTCAAAATTTTTGATTCCAAAGGAAGGACAGAAGTGGGTGATGCATGGTCTTCATGATGCTTGGAGGAGATTCTAGAGATAATTTAAATGGAGATGTTTTGATAAAAGACTTACTTTTGAAGAAATGCTAGCAAAACGTCCCACTGGCGTTCCAGCTGTTCATCAGTTGATCGAGTTTTGGAAGCTTCCAGAAGTTGAAGTGGGATTAAAATAATGCATATATACTCTTGACATATTTTAAATATTTAATTTATTTTCTCTTTTTTAGGACTTGGGCGAGGTAAATTCTCAAAATAGGAAAAAACAAAAGTGGAGACATCGAATGGGACCTATTAATTTTGGAAAAGTACGCGTGGCATTGGTAATATTTAGTAGGCGCTTTTAAAAAAATCTATTTTTCAATTTCTTTTCTACTTTGTTATAACATAGTTATATTTGTTTTTACACTTTAATTTGATATAATTTGTAGCGCTGGACAAAAGAAAAAAATGAGGAACCATTAAAGGCTGAAATATTTGTTGCTAATCGTACAAAGACGAGAAAACAAATTTAGGAAGATACCTAAATTACAATAGTAATTAATTGATTTTGACTATAGCTAAGTTCATATTTAACCCTTTTTTTCTCATTTCTATTTAATTCAGTATGTTCCATTGTATCACCAAGAAATGATTTGAATAATATTGCCTGCTTATGTGTGGAGTTGATAGGGTTTTTCTCTCCTCGACCTTGCATTGACCAACTTATATACCATCATGCTTGCTTTTGAGTGGATGTGAGTTTTTTGCACATCAATCTACTTACTTTGGCGGCCGATATTCTCTAGATGTTTGTTGGAAAATGTGAGAATGAACTTGCATGGCTTAAACTTTCTTAAACTACTAATACCTGAATATTTCTTTCCCTTTTTTTAGTTATTTTTTGTTGGGTGATACAAAAACTTTTGACTAGCTTGATTTGGTGACACATAAAATTGGTCAAAACTAAGACTTTACTATTGAAAGATCTTGCCTCTGTGATAATATTCACTAGAGTGTACAGTATTTTTTAGACTTTTGTTAGTTTTGAGCAGACATGAAACATCAAAGTAAGAATTGAATGGACTGAAGTACAACCAAAACTGGCTGAACTTTAAAGAAATTGATGTTATACTTTCACTTGTGTCTCCATGTTACCTACTGGATTCATTATTGTGATATTGATCCATTACTGTGATATGTTCATTCTTTTCCTGTTGTTTCACCTGTGTCTCCATGTTACCTGCTGGATTCTTCTTATCAACTACTTCTTGGACGGAATATCTTGATTTGGTGTGCACAGAGATAGAATAACATCCAACCTCTGAATATAAAATTTAAGCAAGTAGCAACCAATATATAGCTTAAATGTTGACCAGTCCTTTCAACCAAACTAAATATGCATATAGATAGAAGAAAAGGTGTTGACTATAGGCTAAAACACCACTTTCATTCTTGCTCTCTTATATCTTGTCCATGGTCTCTACCTCTTCATTCTTTGCTCTCTTATGAGAGTATCTTATGTGTGCCAGGAAATATATAGCTTTTGGAATCAGTACCATTGTCATTTACTATGCATCTTTATTGCTTCTTCAATTCCATTAGAGTTGTTTCACTAGATTCGTTGATGCAGTTTTATTGAAACATAGTGAATTCCTGAATTTGTCATGTTAATGTATTGGCAATGTGATATTCAAAGCTTTGTTCAGTGGTATTTATGGTCTTTTCTAGGGACGTATGCTCCTATTTGGTAGAAAAGGACATGCTAGGGATGCAAATATTTTTCAGGGTTGTTCCATATGTATTATTGGTAAGATAAAACCTTAACTGAGCAATAGGATGATACTATTGCTCTCTATTTTAAAATAGATTCCTGAGTCTTGAGGAACTAAAATAATTTGCTTTGGATTTATGAGACTGATTTTATTCCCCTGAGTATTATTGTTAAGAAAGTTAATTATTTCTGCCCTGGGACTGAGGAGGCTTCGTTTGAAATATATCTTATATATACTGCATTATTTCTTTTCCTGACAGCTATTGTTTTACTTTTTTGACAGTCTGAACTAGAGAATCATCAAAATGCTGGGAAAATACCAGATGATGCATTCACGGCAGTGTTTGGAAAGGAGAAGCCTGGTCGAGTTAGAGTCTATGGTAGATCAGTGACAAAAACTTCTCTAGAAAAAGATAAGGAAATGAACGACCATAAACAAAAGCATGCTAATGAAGTCACTTCTATGAAGGAAGAAATTATAAGTGAAATGAGAAAAGAAATGAGACAGTTTTTTAATCAATTGGTGCAAAACAATCCTAGATTAAATTTTCAAGCTATACTAGGGAGTGACAGATCTAACATTCCTTTACCTGATGCGAGTAATGCACAAGCTGTAAAAGGAAAAATTCTTTCAAATTATTCTGGCTCAGCTCATGCTTCGATTCATGAAAAGATACTTTATCTTAGAAATTCACAAGAAATTTAAATCCTAAAATTTTAACTTGATTGAATGAATTAAATAAACTTTGGATTCTCATACTTCCTTATATCAAGATTGAAAAATATTTGTATTTACTTCATTTGTTTCATTTTGAATGTGTAGGATCAATGCGGGGGATCAAATTTGAATGGTGGGTGCCACAACTCAACTTGATCGAGATTGAAGTGAATGATGAAGAATTTTTGAAATATTTTGATATACGCTTATATACATTTTGATTTGTGTGGAAATTGATACAACTTTTTACTATGTTGTTTTCTTATTAGTATGTAAAAGACATATTTTTTTGAAATCAAATCTATGTACTTCAATTATTTATTAGGTTATTGGTGAATGCATGAGATTATATATTTGTATGTTTATGTAATGTGCTTAGTGATACGTACATTTCGATCAAAATAATTATTTTCCAATTAGAAATTACGTATGAACATGCTATATGTCTAATGCCATTTCAGTAAAATGTGGTTTGAAATGTCAAATTTTAGGCAATATTGCTACACTTCAAAAGTATGGCTAAAACATGCTTACACTTTACAAGTGTTGTCATAGAGGATGTATAAAAGGATACGATTTTTAGGTGTGGCTAGTAATAAATAAAAGGCCACGTTTTTTAAGTGATGTTATAGAGGTTCTTGAAAGGCTACGCTTGTGAAGCCTGCCCAATAATAAAACAAAGGCAACATTTTTTAAGTGTTATTATAGAGGTGCTACAAAAGGCTACGCTTGTGAAGCGTGACCAATAGCAAAACAAAGGCAACACTTGTAAGTGTAGCTTTATCAAATAAAAGTGTTGCCAATGACAAGCTACAAAGTATGGCCTTTATACCTTAATGGCCATGCTTTTTAAATGTAGTTGATATGGCAACCCTTGAAAAATGAGGCCTTTGATCAAAGGTTACGCCTCTTTAGGCCACCCCCTAAAAAGCGTTACCTAAAATCCAAAAGTGTAGCCTTTGATCAAAGGCCACACTTTCTGCTATTTTAGGCCACACTTTACAAGAGTGGCGTTAGGCCAAAAACGTTGTAGTGGATAGAAGATAGAATAATTAAACATTCAGAAATCAAGAATATAACACAAATAGATAGCTGAAAAATCAATATGGCAATACAAGCACAACATAAACACAATAAAGTAAGTGCAATGTATATGATAATGATGATAATGATAAAGATGATCATGCATGAGGTCATCGTACAACCTCCCGGATCATCGCACAATCCCCGTATACACCCACAGAGCTAAAGCTTCTTGACATAGGACCCATGGGGGGTTCGTCAACCCGTATACAATCCACATATCTCATATCTTCTTTTTGAAGTATCTCTCAAAAAGGGTTTTATAAGGTGTTACAATATCTCCTCCTAGAGACATCCCTCAGGAAGGGTTTTTAAAAAGGTGTTGTCAGTTTTACTCAGGTGTTGCTACGGTGGTACTAATTTCTTATGAATGAGTATGATATAATAATGTAATGTTCATATCCAATTACAATGAGTATTTTCACAACCAACCACATGATATATTTTCACAATCAACCATAATGATACAATTCCACAACCACGTGAGCTAATATCCACGCATTATTTTTGTTTCATCCATGAATTTTCACATGTCTCATATGCCAATAAAGTATGAATATAATCACAATACACCAATGGTACCACATTAATCATTTTAACAACACAATACAATTATTCACATGTATTCAAGGCTATCAATATCTTAAAGGACCCTACACGGTCACACATATCACATAATATCTCAATTTCAATAATCACATCACATATACGCCCCCACAAGGGCACAACATATAGATAAAAAAATTTCATGATTAGTTCCTACCCTTGACATGCATTTTGTACCATCATTTACTACGTAGCTCAGCCTGAAAAAGTTAAGCCATAACCTACCTCTAATGTCGAAACTGGTCTGCTATACTTTGAACCCATGACCTTACTTTCCACGAACAATCTCAAACTTTACTAAAAATATCAAAGATATAATCTACGCATAAAAAAGACCAACGACACCCATATTGACTATTTTAGGTTTAGGATCAAAACGGACCCCTGGAACGAATTTTCAAAAAAGAAAAGAAAATCATAACTTTACTTTAAAATTGTGTTTCTCATATTTTTAGGAAACCATAGATGAAAACCCCAGTCAAATCGAGTCAAAAACGAGGTTCAAATCAAAGAAAAATCATTTCTAAGTTTTACTAGGTAAAATCTTTAAAATTCAGGTTAAAATCAAGAATCGGGGTTTTTTGAAGGTTAAATTGATGAAAAACTAGTAATTATAAGATTAAAATATTATTCAAGTAAAAAGGAGTGAAATTGGGTTTTAAAATCAATCCCTAAGCTTTTTGGGTTTTTGAGAAATTACTAAAAAAAAGAGTGAATTCTTACCTTAAATCAATAAGAGAATCAAGAAATAGATGTTAATCTAGCTTTCCAAGCTCTCACAAGCTTCAATTTTAAGCTCCTACACTATTTTAGAGTTTAACTCTGAAGAAGCCAGGTGAAAGAATAGATAAAATGGACCAAAAAAGGGTAAAAAAAAAGTTGCATTAAATTGCAGATGCAGATTATTCTAAGTCCAAATGGACTTTGACGGGGTGTCCGGGATTCGTTAGGAGTCCTATATACACAAATAAACTATTCAACCATACAAAATTCAACGTTTCGGATGTATTGGAGAAGTTGGATCTTCGAAAGAACATCATTTTCACAAAGTTGACCCCCAAAATCCGAAATCATAATTTTCCAAACTGAGGGTCGAAATGAGATTTAAAAGCTGTAAAATCACACCAACTATGTTACTATTTTAAAATCAACATTTTGGAGTTCTTTTCATAATCTAATTTGTTATCCGAGGTTGTTTCGACCAAATGTGGGTCCCACACCCAATTTTTAAATTTTTATCTTTTCGATCAATATGTCAAAATGAGCTCGGGTGCACCGGGACCCAAACCAAAGGTCTACCTAGCCTAAAATTGAAATTTTAAAGTTGCTAGTGTAGTCCGTTCATCCATCCATCGCACGTATCAAAAGATTTCCACATAAGTCCAAAATAAGGCTTTTGAAGCCATCAAAAATCACAATATCGCATAAATGATACCAAAATGCATTGAGAACCATGTCAATAACCCCCATACCTCAGAAGTACCATAATATAACTATAGAGAGGGATAAAATAGTCGAATCACACAAACTCATAAATTTCACATATTTCATAAAAAAAACAGGTCGTTACATATGACATAGCTTGGGCAATATAAGAGGCTTAAGAGGATGGTGACTTTAGAATACCAACTTTAAAATAAATTTGAATTAGATTTGTCAATCAAAAAGGGTGATATCTTTTTTTCCACTTACACTTTGTTTGGATGACTGTTATCTATTATATTACATTGTATAGTTATTACCAATATTATGTTTGTTTTGGTTGTTACTTTAAGCATATTGTATGATATGGTTTGATTTCATGGAAGAGTAATCATAAAAACCCTTATTTTATGTAACCCTGGAATCAAATCTTTAGTTGGATCGCTACAATGTGGGGGCGGGGGGGTTGATACAATACAAAACACCTATGTTATTTGTTGTAGGATTCATCTTTTTATTCACCATAGGAGGACCCAATGGAATAGTTCACCAATATGGTGAAATCACATCGTTACCTATTTTTTTCATTTTACATTACTTATTTAATAATTTTATTTTATCTGTTATCCTAATCCTAATTTTCTAGTAAGTTGATCTTTCAAATTATTGATGTGTCAGATTATGTAACAATAGAAAATGATACAATCTATCCAACAATTATATTTATTAATACAGTATAATACGACACATTATGAAATAATATGTAACAACCAACCAAAGAGAGTGTTAGTTAGGCGATCTGACATAGCGTGCCAATTTAATTACTTGTTATTTTGCCATTTAAATAGACTGGTCTTTAATTTTTTTTGTATTTAAATAGATTGATCTTAATTTTTTGTCTTTAGAAATTGAACTTACATCTCGAGGGTCATAGGCTCCTTAAGGGGTTAGGGGTGAGTAAGGGTTTTTAAGGATGCGAGACATAATTTATACATGATAAATAAATATAAACTTACAATTCTCAAAAAAAAATTATTTTAAGAAAAATAAACTAAAGATCAAAACAAAATATGGTAAAAGTGCAAAAGAACCCTGCCAATTTCTATACTAAAATCAGTGTCATGAATCTCTGGCTTTGAAGCCCAAATCTAGTTTACACCTAAGGCGTCATTGTATTAGATAAGGCTATATTGTCACATAAATTACTTAATACCACAACTTAACTTACCTCAATTACTTAAAATTCCTACGCTTTTGATTAAATACTAAAATTCCTAGTTTACATTTTCTCTTTTTAAATTTTTAGGTACATTACTTCCACCCTAAAAAAGGGCATATATTAATTGTCCCCCTAAAAGATTATCTAAATATCTTCTCTCTATCAATTTAATACCATTAAAGTCTATCCTCCCCCTCGTTCAAAATACTTTTCAGAAAACAACAAGATCCTCTTTCACTACTTGCATTTCTTTCTTTGGAAATCATGTATTGAATCAAGAAATCTTCAATTTTTGTTCTTGTTAACCACACCATGAATTATTATTATCTCACAAAAAAAAATTAAATCTGAGAGAAACAAGTCAACAACAACAAAAAAGATTGTTCGCCATGAAAAAAGGAACTTAAACCCTGGAGATCAACTTGATCTATACCTAATCCCTCAAAACCCTTGTACTAGCTTGCGTCGTATGCAAACTTATGTCTTTATCTGGATTGATCTTTGCCGATACAAAAGGCGATAAAGGTGAAGATACATCATAGAGTCCTCTATCAATGCTTGCAATTTTGAAGACTAAGAATTGATTCTACCTCATGTACCATCACCATGGCAGTTCTATTTATTCCTTCATATGTATCGGACTTTTTACAATATGTATAATCTAAGACAAGTTATGATAATGTATCTGATACATTATTTTAATTTATTTTAGACTATAATATGCATCGGATATATGAATATAACAAATAAAATTAAATATTTGTATGATACAAATGCATATTTTGTTTCTCTTATAATTATATTTTTTTTATAAAATAAGTATAATGTAATGTATTAATACTAAGATGCATAATTATGTACTGAATATACATAATTAATATTAGTTCTATATGTCTGATACAAATGCATATTTTGTATCTCTTATATTTATATTTTCTTATTGAAAAAAATATAATATAATGTATCTACATTGACATAAATAATTATGTACTGAAGATACATAGTATATCTTAGTTCTATGTGTGTGATACAGATGCATATTTTGTATGTCTTATCTTTATGTTTTTATTGAAAAAAAGTATGATGTAATGTATTTACACTGAGATACATAAAATAGATATAAAAACTGAAATCAAACATTAGTAATGTATTTTAAGTATTAACGAAGTTGTCTAACTCTACAGTTACATACAAAAATGT
This sequence comes from Capsicum baccatum var. pendulum, assembly GCA_030864225.1. NCBI lineage: Eukaryota > Viridiplantae > Streptophyta > Magnoliopsida > Solanales > Solanaceae > Capsicum > Capsicum baccatum. The sequence goes on along the minus strand of CM061556.1, from coordinate 71,403,334 downwards.
TGTTTAATCAATGTATTTGCCCTGAATGCATATTTTGGAGGGTATCTCTACTATAACATGTATATGTTGTTATATTGAATTGATTAATATAAACAAAATTGTTGTCTTGTACAAAAATAATGTCCAGTAATTGATCAATTCAGAGTATCAGTTGATTAAGTTATGTTGCTATACAAGTATTTTAATAGTGGAAAAATATATATCTGGTAACACGAAATCAACACCTTTAGTAGTACTAGAGTTGCTATGCCAATTTTAATGGCTTAATAAATCCACCCACCCTACCCTACCCCCCCCACCCCAGAAAATCCACCCTCTCCCCCCCCCCTCCCAAAATAAGTTTACTTTATATTGTGACACCTATGTTCAAACAATTGAAACAACATGTTTATATCTATACGCAAATTTGTTTCTTTGTTTATACTAAAAAAGGATCCTGAACACATGAAAAATGAATCACCATTCATTGTTCTTATAAGAAATCTAACACAAAACTCATAAACGGTTTTACAAATTTATGCCTCTTACCTCAGTCTCAACTTCTTACTTAAATAAAGATAAATTAGTATATACAACAAAATAAGAAGGATAGATGGCCTTTTTGTTTACAATATAAGGGCTCCATTACCTGAGAGTCTCTTTCAACATCCTTCAAAATCATGAAAATTGTTTGTGAACATAAGAGTGCCTAATCCTGGATTGTATGCAAAAGCATTCAAGAACTAGGTAGAGAGAAATAGATCACATAAACATAAGAAAAATGAATGATGTGGATATCCCAATGTGAGATCTGAACATGTTGTAGCAATTTCCAAGTTATTTTCAGGTATATAAAACATCTCTAGTTCTTTCTTGATTATTGCTAACAAATTAGCAATCTCTGTCCAAATAACAATCCAGTAGATTTGAACACATTGTAAGAGTTGGGAAATAACTATATGTTTGAAACTAGAGTCTCTCTTTGGCAGTGACCTACACATGAATATTCACCCATGACGAATTTATCTTAATTTGATAAAAAATGAGCAAAAAGTTCTATTTTTATTTAACTCCCAATAAATATACATAGAAATTCTGATAAATTACTAATAATGCTATCTGCAATTTGTTATTACATAGTCACTGAAAAGCTGTAAATTAAGACTAAAGTACTAATACAATGAGTAACATCTAACACAAACAAAGTTCAACATCTCCACTGCTTTTCTTTCTTGATTATTGCCAACAAATTAGCAACCTCTCCCAATAACAATCCAGTAGGTTTGAGCACATTGTAAGAGTTGGGATATAACTATTTTCTTGACATAAGAAGAGACACTAGAGAGCTCAATAGTAACTCTTTAACAGTGGCCGACACATGTGTACTTCACCAATGATGAATTTGCCTTAATTTGTCCAAAAAATGAGTCGAAAGTTCTATTTTAATGTAATTCCCAAAAAAATTACATAGAAGTTATAATAAATTATTAATAATGTTGTCTTCAATTTGTTACTCCTTAGTCACTGAAAAGCAGCAAATTTAAGACAAATAAGCTCATACAATGAGTAATATCTAACACAAACAAATTTCACCATCACCTCAGGTTGTTATAATTTTTAAAATAGCAAATTGATAGTCATATTAAAGGTAATTATGCTGGGCACACAGTGAAAAATAATTTAAAAAAACATAAGTTGAAATAAACCAATCGTTTTCTTTTTATTGTTCTACTTTTCTTCCCTGTCTTGAAGATTAATGCCAGAAATAAAGAATATGTTAGATTATAAAAGTACTTTAACAAGAACTAAGAAGCAATGAAACATTAGATGTTTTATAATTCACTGACTACCATCTTCTGCTTAAGTCAAGATTTAAATTTACGAAATACACAAAGCAAATTACTGATCGCACTATAGAATTTTTGTTGACAAATAGAGTTTTGTACATAAAAGTTAAAATGAATTGTTCTCTTTTGTTTTAATTTTGTTGTAAAGAAATCTATGTTGGGGAGACTGAGACACTAGTTAATATGATAGGATCCTTGTGAAGTAGTAGTCCTAATTTTGATTAGTTTTCTAATTACTGATAGCACTGTTATTGTAAAACTTTATAATCTTATATAGACATGCTACTAGTTTCAAAAGAAAAAATTCACATAGAAAATTCACAATCTACATAATCAGTTGAAAAAAACCAAAAAAAAGCCATGTTCAACTCATGCTATCAGAAATGTGAATATATAAGTCAGTTTATTCTTTGATTTATCAAATCTGTGCAGTTAACTCTTAGGTGTCCCTTGGTATAAGTCTTGGAAGCAATTTCTTGGGTTGGTCAAAGCACTAAAATTTAGGACATGGTTTTATCCAATGATACATTATCGACATATAGAATAGTTTTCTGATGTATAGCCATTTTACATCTTTCCTTCAGCAGGTAATGTATCAATTTTCCACCTTTATAAAGGAAGGTCCTATTTTAAGTCAAAAATTTAGGGAATGGGGAGTATACCAAGACTACGCTGGAGAATATCATTTGACTATTTCCCTAAACATGGTAATGAATTGGAGGCTACAACGTACATGATAAAAAAAATCTTTTTTCCACTAATGGTAAAAGCAAATTGTAAATTTGTAATTGGTCAAGAAATGAATTATGAGTCTCTTTCATTTTTTCTTTCTGTGTAGCACCCAATACTATACAAGTAACACTTCAAAGACTAATCTACAAGCTTCAAAACCACCAGCAAACCATTGACATTGATATTATTAGAGTGATTTGGTATAAGACCAAGACAGGCGTGTCCATATTCATCACCTTATGTAGTCCTGTTATTTTATTCTCAACACCATGTCATGTGTCAAGGAATCATGTGTCTCCCTATCTGGAGATACAACTAAGACACCATATTTCTAGACTTTTACCAACTCCTGTGTTTATTGTATCGGCGTTAAACATTAGATTTCTAAGGTAATAAAAGGTTCTAAGCTGTGATAAGTGGAATTTTCAACAAAGACAATATCTGAATGAAGTTCTAGCAGGAAGAAAATGTTTCTAGCTGCTGGAACTGTATAGTCGATATTCCACTTAACATAACAAAAGAAGTGCATAAAGTTGAATCCTCACTTTATGTTTGTTACCTAAAGGCAACGAAAACTTAACGGGAAGTATGTAACTATTTTTATCAATCGAATATACTGTCTAGATAATGGATACCCAGGATTTGTACAGCTGACCGGTCCAATCCAACTACTTTGGAATTGAGCATAGTTGATTAATTTGTAAGTCCATCCAACCTTTATACTACCAATAGTAGCTACCAGTAGGAAACATAACTAAACATACACAACAATATTCTGATTATTTTTTCTTCCTCCAAGACATATAATGAATAGCTTAGATAGTGACATACACAAAGAATGTGCTATGGATGGAAATGTCACACAAATGTTATGACCTAACTCCAAATATTTTACAATCACAGGATCTAACTATGAAAGAATCTCACTTACTAAATAATCACTACCAGCAAGGATAAGCATTCACTTAAATTTAATAACCTCGTGAAATCTTTTTGACTTGGTGGAGCTTGTATTTGTTTGTTCTATTTATATAACTGTTAAGAGTTTTATTGAGGCTGAATCCACTGACAGATCAAGATAAAACTTTATCATTAATTTGAAAGCTTAAAGAAGACAACTGGTCAAGTTATAGATTAGCAACTAGAAAGGAAAAGGGAATGGGTTAAACCTCCCTAGATGCAGGGTTTAAACCATTTGAAATCACAACGCAAGGATCATGGACAATAACGAATCAAATATGAAAATAGATCTAAATAATTATAATTGATATAGCAAAACAAGGAAGAGAACCTATGTTGCTTATAAAATCTAATCAACCCCATAAAACAACATAAATAACTACTCGTGGACTTAATTATTTTGCACTTCTCTTCTATCTTAGAATATATTTGGCATGTTCTCTCCTCAATCGAGAATAACATTTAAAGATAAAGAAAGTAAATGATGTCATGGTTATAAATAAGAAATGATGCCATGGTTATAAATAAGATTTTTTTGTTTTAGATGTTAACGAATTATATAAAACAGTCATGGTATGGTTGATCCTCACTAGGCTCCCTTTAGAATATCAACTACACTTGTTCATTGTTGTAGCATATTTAGAGAGCCATAACCCACAACACAACTTAAGTAGTTTTACTTTGTTACTTTGTGTGCTATACTTTTACCCCTGTCGCCCCCTCTTTTTTTCCCTTCTCAGTAAGGTAAATAGTTTATTTAATATCTGGGAAAAAATTGTGTGCAAGAAGTACAACCAAAAGTGGAGTTTATTTAAGATATGCAATTGGTTAATTTAATATAGTTTAGTTTCTGTTTAGGTTTAACACGTACTTTATTTTTGTCATTGTTTGTGAATTTTGTTACCACTTTGGCATTAGTTATGGTAAGATTTAAATTTTAATATTATAATTAGGGATGATTATTATGAGTTCTGGTTTGAGTCCGGCATCTGGGTATGGTGATTTGGGAGTTCTGATACTGATTACTACTACTATGGGAGTTGTGATCCTGCTAAGTTTCGATTCGAGTTTGGCATTTGATTATGAATTCTGTTGTATATTATATATGTGGCCTCTAGTTGTTGCCCACTATTTTCAGTTTGAATTCGGCATATGGCCTTTTGTTATTATCATTCTCTACCGATTTAAGCTCGCAGTTTGGTCTCTCCTTACTACCCATTGCTGCATGTTCAAGCTCGGTGCACATCTGGATAACTACTATGATTTCTTAGGATTTACTCGGTTATGGATTATTTGCATTTATTTTCTTTAATTACTTCTTGTGCGTTCCACTGACTTAGAAGGGTATGGTTGGGTTTACTATCTTCTTTAGTATTCCTAGCAGGCTTATGGGGCCCAATTAGGTTATGTTTGATTTGTCTATTATTATTGTGTTATTTATTTTCTGTATCGCTTATATTTATTTCTTTGCTGCATTTGCGTAGCTGGGTTATGGTTTACCTTTCTATCCCTGTTTACTATTGACTTATATTACACCTTTGAATTTTAGCTTTACTTTTCCTATAGTGAGATCAGTCTGTCGATGATACCTATTGAGTTCCAATTGCTTTGGAACTCATACTACACTTCTGCATCTTTTCCCTGTTACAAATTTGAGAACTAGTAGCTGACATTAATGGGGTTTCTACTTTTCAGTACTGATTTAAAGTAGGAAGATCTTATTGTCGTCTGAGGCTAATCCTCCTTTATCTACTCTAGTTTAGTCTTTTATACTCGAGACTACTTGTATATGTCATGTGTATTTTAGATTGTGTCTAGTACTCTGGTATCTTTTAGTAGTGGCTCTAGTACTGACCTTACCATGTCTTGGGAAGGATTCATTTTTATATTTGGAACTTTTTTCTTCTCTTGTTTGGATATATTATATATGTTTCCTTTTTTGGTTTTCACTTATTATTACTATTGCTATTATTGTACGTGATCTTTTATGGTTTTTGCTTGTTAGACCATTACCTAATATTCTAAGCTATGGTTTGACTTGCCTAGAGGTGGGATAAGGTAGGCACCATCATGACTTGATAAATCGGGTCGTGATAGCTTGGTCATAGCCTTTCACTAGTATTGTTGGTACCAGAGCCAATGTTTAGTAGAGTCCCACGGATTGATATAGAGATATATGTATCCTATCTTAAGGAAGCTACAGAAAATTTTTAGGAAAAGTCTTATTTTTTAATCCATTTCTGTGTGTTGGGTCTTAGTTGGTTGTTAATCTTTATAGTTTACTCTTAATGTAGATGGATAAAATGCAGGGTGTGGGAGCTGAGGATCAAGACCTCGAGTCTACTGCTAGAGTTTTGATTAGGAGCCGAGTTAGACCTAGAGGTTAGAGATAGGATAAAGCAGCAACACCAGTCTGAGATAAGGCCAAGAATACATCACTTGATCCTGTCATAGCTCCTGAGACTGAGAGATCTCCATCTGGTCCGCCACAACAGTAGGTGGGAGCCCACGCTCCACCCAATTTTATATCTTCTTTGGTTCTTCAAGATGTATTGGTTTAGTTTTTGGGTTTATTTGGTGGTCTGTCGACCGAGTGAGCTCAACTAACAATACTGGGTAGTATTGATTTAGGGGCACAACCTGCAATAACGGTGCCTAAGGTAGAGGTTTCCCAGCACCAATAGTCCCACCACCAGCAATAGCCCAACTAGTTTTATCTTTAAAGAAACAGAAGACATTAGGCTAATTTTTTAGATTAACTCTACCCAGGTTTGTTGGGACCCCAGGAGAGGATGCTTGTGAGTTCCTATCTATTTTTGAGGAGCAGTTATCGAATTTGGGGTTGGTTGAGCCACAAGGGGTGGACTTTATTACTTATCAGTTAGACACGACAGTAAGGACGTGGTGGAAAGGTTATCTTGATTCTCAGCCAGCTAGATCTCCACAAGTGACTTAGACTCAGTTCATCGAGGCTTTCTTGGGGAAGTATATGCCTCACAGCATGTGCAAGCATCTTTAGGATTAGTTTACTGCTTTGAGATAGGTTTTTATGTCTTTGGCTGAGTATGAGGTGAGATTTCATGAGTTAGCCAGACACTCCACAATGATTCTGCCTAAAGAGTAATAGATTCGATGCTTTGTAAGGGGATTGAGATTATTGCTTCATATGCCTACATAGAGTTTGGTGACTTTAGTAAAGAATTTTTTGAGATTAATGAGCATGTTTATTTTACAAAGGAGATGGATCATAAGGACCAAGCAGGAAGTGATGAGAGACCGTATTACTAGGGCAGCTATAGCAGTTCACAGTCCACAAGTCGAGGATTTCACAGTAGGTACCCCCAATAATAGCCATCTTAGCATCAGGGTCAGCCTAGTTGGCCAGTTCAGGAATCGCTTTAGATATCAGATAGGGGTCAGCCCTATTATAGTGGTTTCAGTGGTCAGAACAGCAATCAGTCGCAGAGAGGTGTTTAGCTGGGATCGTTGAGTTAGGGTTATTATTCTGGATCCATCGGACCTTCTAGATAGAGTAAGGTGCTTGGGTCATGTTATGACTGTCAGGTTATTGGTCACTTTTCTTATGATTGTCCCTAGTGTAGGATGATTTATCCCTCTACTCAGACTGCACAACTGATTAGATCAGTATCGCCACTAGGTAGGGGTGGTGCATAAGGTTGTAGGGGTGGTCCCCAAGGTTTTAGAGGTGGTCTACTAGAAGGTAAGATAGGTGATCAAACAGAAACCCAGTCAAATAGTGGACAAGGTCTTTTGTATTCTATTCTAGGTAGATCAAAGGCTGAGGCTTTGAATGCTATAATTAAAGGTATGATTTACATATGCCATGAACCAGCTTCTTTTTTATTTTATCTAGATTCCATATTTTTATATGTTTCTGACTATTTTACATCGCGGATGGGTTTATGTTTAGAGTTCTTATTTATGCCATTACATATATCTACCCTTGTGGGTAATTCTTTAGTAGGGGATCGGGTATATAAATCTTGTCTAGTAACTGTTTGAGAGTTTAATACTTAGATTGATCTTATTGTCCTAGATATGGTAAATTTTGATATGATTTTAGGCATGGATTGGTTATCTCGTTATCACATGTTCTTGGATTATTTTCTATGAATGTTACCTTATCCATGCCTGGTGTACCCCCAGCATTGTGGCAAGGTTCTGTTATCCACGCGTCGACCAGGATTATTTCTTACATTTGGGCTAGGAGACTGATATTGAGGGGTTGTGAGTCATGTTTTGCATATGTTTGAGATATTAGTATTGAGAGTCCATCACTTGACTTTGTCCTGGTTTTTTGCGAGTTTTCTGTTGTGTCTTTGATCGACCTACCTGGTTTTCCTCCTTAGTGTAATATAGAGTTTATTATTGACCTTGAGCCAAACATCCAACCCATTTCTATGGTTCCTTATGGTATTGATCCTGCTGAGTTAGAAGAACTAAATAGTCAGCTTTGGGATCTTCTGGGTAAGGGTTTTATTAGACAAAGTGTATATTCTTAGGGTGCTCTAGTTCTAATTTTGAAGAAAAAGAATGGATCTATGTGTATGTGTATCAACTACAGGTAGTTGAATAAGGTAACCATGAAGAACAAATATCCTATGCCTCTTATCAAATATTTATTTAACCAGCTTCATGGTGCAGTAGTGTTTTCTAAGATACATTTAAGATCTAGTTACCATCAATTAAGAGTTAGGGTTGCATACATCCCTAAGACAGCCTTCAGGACTTTTTACGGCCATTATGAGTTCTTGGTAATGTCCTTTGGTCTTACCAATGCCTTAGAAACCTTTATGGATCTGATGAACAACATGTTTAGGCCGTATTTGGAATCTTTAATGATTGTATTTATTGATGACATTATATTATATTTAAGGAGTAAGGAGGAGCACGACAACATTTGAGGATTGTTCTCCACACTTTGAGAGATCATTGGCTTTACTCCAAGTTCTCAAAATGTGAGTTCTGCCTTGATTCTATAGTTTTCTTGGGGCACATAGTGTCCAAGGATCATATTATGATGGACCCAACGAATATTGAGGCTATACATTGTTGGGATAGGCCTAAGGCACCTTTTGAAGTTCACAGTTTTAGTGCGTTAGCAGGTTACTGTAGGCGGTTTCATAGTGTCCAAGGATCATATTATGATGGACCCAATGAATATTGAGGCTATACATTGTTGGGATAGGCCTAAGGCACCTTTTGAAGTTCACAGTTTTAGTGCGTTAGCAGGTTACTGTAGGCGGTTTATTGAGGTTTTTTTCTTCTATTGTATCCCCATTGACCAGTTTTACCAGGAAGGAGGTTCTATTTTAGTGGTTTACGGTTGTGAGGCGAGCTTTTGAAGCTCAAGTATTTGCTTACTTTTGCTCCCGTTCAGATGTTTTTGGTTAAGAGCAGGGGTTTTACTATTTACTACAATGTGTCTAGTGTTGTTTTAAAGTGTCTTTTAATCCAGTGGGGACATTTATTGCAAATGCATCGAGGCAGCTAAAGGTGCATGAGTACAACTACCCCACTCATGACTAGGAGTTGGCAGTGGAAGTGTTTACACTTAGGATTTAAAGGCATTATTTGTATGGGGATTGCTGTGAGATATTTACTAATCACCACATTCTTCAGTATATTATGACCCAGAAGGATCTTAATTCGAGGCAGCACATATGGATTGAGTTACTGAGAGTTTATGATATCTCTATTCTCTATCATTCGAGCAAGGCAAATATGGTAGCAGATGCCTTGAGCTACAAGTCAGAGAGTATGGGTAGCTTAGCCTTTATTTTTTCTACTCAGCGGCCGATGTCTTTGGACATCCATTCCTTAGCTAACTTAAAGGTTCATATAGATACTTCTGACCATCGGAGGATCATTACTAGTATTGAGGCCAGATATACCTTGTTGAAGCAGATTTAGGGTCGTCAATTTGAGGATAGTAGGCTTTATAGAATTTAAGAGTAGGTGTTGAGAGGTGAGTTTCAGAGGGATATCCTAGATTCTGAGGGTGTCCCATGGTTTGATGGTCGTATTTGTGTTCCATAGGTTAGAGATTTGATCTAGTTGATTCATCGTAAGGCTCAAAGCTTCAGATAATCTATTCACCCTAGGGCAACTAAAATGTTTAGGGATTTAAGGTAACATTACTGGTAAAGTGGTATACGGAGAGATACAGAAAGGTTTGTGGCTCGATTCATTTGTTGTCGACAAGTAACAGTCGAGGATCAGAGACTTTGTGGATTGCTTTAATAGCTACCCATTCCCGAGTCAAAGTGGGAGCGAGTTACTATGGATTTTGTAGGTGGATTGCCTCGCACATCCCTTATTTTTAATAGCATTTGGGTCATTGTGGGTCGATTGACCTAGTCTGCATATTTCTCCTTATTTGAGTTTCCTATAGTATTGATATGTTAGTCCGTATTTACATTCAAGAGGTGGTTCACCTTTATGCGTTCCTTGAGTCCATTATTTCAGATTGAGGCTCTCAATTCACATCTAGCTTCTGGAGGATGTTTCAGGAGGAGTTGGATACCTAAGTTGACCTTAGCACAGGCTTTTATCGACATATGATGGAAGTCAGAGTGGACTATCCAAGTTTTTGAGGACATGCTCCACGCTTGCATGTTGGATTTTGGGGTTTAGTATTACTAGTTTTTACTATTGGCAGAGTTTGCATATAATAATATCTTTCACTCGAGTATTCAAATAGCCTCATTTGAGGCATTATATGGTAGAAGATGTCGATCTCCTATAGGTTGGTTTGAGAGTTATTAGGATAGTCCTCGTGGCATAGATTTGCTTCGTGAGCCATTGTATCGGGTTTGGGTGTTCAGACTATGAGCAGCCCAAAGTTGACAAAGTAGTTATGCTAATTGAAGCTGTCGTCTATTGAAGTTCAGAGTTGGTGATAGGGTCTTCCTCTAAGTATCACCCATAAAGAGCGTGATGAGGTTCGAGAGGACAGGCAAGCTTAGCCCCAGGTATATTAGACCCTTTGAGATTCGACAGACAGTTAGGGAGGTAGCTTATGTGTTGGAATTACCTCCTACCTTATCATCTATTTACCGAGTGTTTCATATATCTATGTTGCGACAGTATATTCTAGATGAGTTGCACGTGCTTCAGTAGGACTCAGTTCAGTTTGGCGAGAGGTTGGCATTTGGAGAGGAACTAGTGACCATTTTGGCTAGAGATGTCAAACGGTTACGCTCCAGGTACATTCGAGTGGCTAAGGTTCAGTGGCGTCACCGTCTAGTAGATAAGGCTACTTCGAAGACCGAGTGTGATATGTGCGCCCAATATCCCTGCCTATTTGAGCCTTCAAGTATTTCCTTATCCTTTACTTTCGCGGACGAAAGTCCTTTTGGTAGTGGAAGTTGTAATGACCCTCATGGTCATTTTTTGTGTTTTCATACATTTTCGATGTCCAGAGTTTTTCCATAATTTCCCCAATTTATCTATGACTTGCTAGGACTGATAGTTTGGTTCCTAGGTGGTTCATTTGAGAATTTTAGTAATATCAAATATAATGTGAAATAGTTAATGTAAATTGGCATTTGGTAGAAGTACAATTTCTTACCCTTCTAGAATATTCTTAATAAGCATAAAAAATTCTTTAGTTATGATATATTTATATTACTTTATAATAGCTTTTATAGTCTATTAACATTTCAAGTGGAGATATTAAATCTAGAAATATTAAAGTATTATTATATAATAAAGTTTTTATTAGAGATCATTTTCTATCAATTATGGTATATTCAAAATATTATATTTATTTTACCACGAACCTATGCAATACCCGAATATATACATATATATATATATATATATAAGATAATTTAATTAGGTGATTGGAACTCCCTTTCTACATGGAAGGAAGCGGAGGTTACAACAAATGATATTATGTGGCATTATACCATAATTCGCATAAGATTAGTGGACAGTTAAGCCATGGGTAGGTATGTAAGCAATTGTATTAGCTATTTAATGAAAAAATAATGGTAATATTTACCTTGTTATCCCCAAACATCATATTCTACTTTTTATAAGGCATACCAACTTAAGTTTTTAGGAAAATTTTACTTGTTGTATTTAATTTCCAAATAGAAATCAAGTTGTTCAATCTCGAGTTTTAGTGCCACTATCAGTTCTTCGAAAAAAGACATTTTCTCTTTGATGTTTGGGTACGCTAGGATTATCCTTCTTTTATATTGAGTTTATTTACGGTAATTGTGTACTATTATGCTAGTTTTGGATAAATACTTGTAGTTTGCATATCATTTGATATATACAACATGCCTTATTTATCCGGTTAGGACCCCGTTCTAATAAATGTTGATATCTTATCTTTTAGTATGATCTAGCATTTATCACTTTAGGATATGGAATTAAGTTGCAAATTCTTGAATTTGTCCCTTTTTAATTAAGAGATACGGTTGGTTAATTAAATGTATTTTAGTTTCAGTATAGGTTCAACATGTACTTTATTTCTATCATTATTTATGGATTTTTGTACCACTTTGGCATTAGTTATGGTATGGTTTGGATTTTAATATTATAGTTGGGGATGGTTATTATGAGTTTTTGTTCGAGTCCGATATCTAGGTTTGGTGATTTGCGAGTTTTGATACTGATTACAATTATTGTGGGATTTGTGGTTCCATCGAGTTTTGATTCGAGTGCAACATTTGATTATGAGTTCTATTGTATATCATGTGTATGGGATCTCGTTATTACCCACTATTTTTTATTCGAATCCAACATATGACCTCTTGCTATTATCCACCTCTACCAATTCAAACACGATGTCTCGCCTCTCGTTGCTACCCATTAGTGCCAGTTTAAGGTTGGTGCACATTTGGATAACAACTATGATTTCTTGGGATCGGCTTAGTCGTAAATTATTTACGTTTATTTTCTTTAATTACTTCTTGTCTGTCCCACCGGTTGATAGGGTATGGTTAGGTTAATTGTCCACTTTAGTGTGTCTAGCAGGATTATGGGGCCCAGTTAGATTATGTTTGATTTGTCTATTATTATTGCATTATTTATTTTCTGCATCGCTTATATTTATTCCTTTGACACATTTCCATAGTTGGGTAGTTGTTTACCTTTCTATCCCTGTTTACTGTTGACTTAGATTACACCCTCGTATTTTAGTTATACTTTTCCTGTATTGATCTCAGTTGGGCGATGATTCCTAATGAGTACCCATTAATTTGGTACTCATACTACACTTCTGCATCTTTTTCCTGATATAGATCTGAGTACTAGCAGCCTGCGTTGATATGGTCCTTACCTTTCTGTACTGATTTGGAGCAGGAAAATCTTACTGTCATCCGTGGTTGTTCCTCCTCTATCTACTCCAGTGTAGTATTTTGTACTCGATGCTTCTTGTATATGTTGTGTATATTTTAGATTGTGTCCAGTACTCTGGGTATCTTTTAGTAGTGTTTCTAGTACTGACCTCATTAGGTCTTGGGAGGGATTCGTTTATATATTTGGTCCTTTCTTCTTCTCTCTTTTGGATATATTATATATGTTTCATTTCTGATTTTCACTTATTATTACTACTATTGCAATTATATGCGATCTTCTCTGGTTTTTGCTTGTTATCCCATTACCTATTATTTCAGGCTATGGCTTGATTTGCTTATTGATGGGATAAGGTAGGCGTCATCATGACTTGAGAAATTGGGTTGTGACATTTCTAGATTTCTACCTATCTATGTATTCATTGTATTGGCATTAAAAATTTGATTTCTAAAGTAATAAGAGGTTCTAAGTTGTGATAAGTGGAACTTTCATCAAAGACAATATCTGAATAAAGTTCTAGCAGGAAGAAATAGTTCCTGGCTGCTAGAATTGCATAGTCGATATGCCACTTAACAGAACAATAGAAGTGCATAAAGTAGAATCCTCACTTTTTGTTTGTTACCTAAATGCAACGAAAACTTAACTAGAAGTATGCAACTATTTTCACCAATTAAATATACCGTCTAGATAATGGATACCCAAGATTCATATAGTTGACCAACCCAATCCAACTACTTGTGAATTGAGCATAGCTGATTGATTTGTAAGACCATCCAGCTTTTGTACTGCCCACAATAGCTATCAATAGGAAATATAACTAGTCATACACAACAAGATTTTGATTAATTTTTCCTCCTTTAAGATACATAAAGAACATCTTAGATGGTGACATGCACAAAGAATGAGTTATGGATGGAAATGTCATAGAAACATTATGACCTAACTCTAGGTATTTTACTATCATAGTATCTAACTACGAAAGGACCGCATTTATCGGATCATCACTATCAAAAAGGGTAAGTGTTCACTTAAATTTAATTACCACATAAAAGCCTTTTGTGACTTGGTGGAGCTCGTATTTGTTTGTTCTTTTTATATAATTGTTAATAGCTTTATTGAGGCTGAAGCTGCTGATAGATCAAGAAAAAACTTTATTTTTAAGTTGAAAGCTCAAAGAAGACAAGAAGTAAAGTTATAGATTAGTAACTAGAATGGAAAGGGGGATGGGTTAAAGCTCCCCAGATACAGGGTTTGAATAGTTTGAAATCACAACGCAAGAATCATATACAATGCCGAATCAAATATGAAAACAGACATAAGATACAACAAAATAAGGAAGAGAACATACGTTTCTTATAAAATTTAATCAACCCCACAAAACAACATAAATATTGCTCATGGACAAAATTATTTTGCACTTTTCTTCTATCATAAAATCTATTTGGCATGTTCTCCCCAATTGAGAATAACACTTGAAGGTTAAGAAAGTAAATAATGTCATGGTTATAAATAGGATTTTTTTTGTTTTAGATGTTAACAAATTGTATAAGACGAGCGTAGTGTTGTTTATCCTCACTATGCTCCATTTAGAATATCAGCTACACTTGTTCATCATTTTAGCATATTTAGAGAGCCATAACCCACAACACAACTTAAGTAGTTTTACTTTGCTACTTTGTGTGCTATACTTTTATCCCAGTCACCCCCTCTTCTTTCCCTTTTCATTAGGGAAAATAGTTTAATTAATATCTGGGGCAAAACTGTGTATAAGAAATACAACCAAAAGTAAAGTATCTACATCAAAACTTGATTTTCTACAAAATACATACAAAGGGTGCATCGACAACACATCAAAAGACAAGAGCCCAATCCTTGAATGTACAAACATTCCTTATCATTTAATTCATCAGAACTTCTAATATAGGGAATTCGAATTTGATCATCATAGCACATCATTGTTTTTATTTTGAAACTAAAACTCCTGTATAGGATTTAACCACATAGAAATTCTTGCTACTTTTATGGTCCTATTTTAGAAATACTAATGTACATACCCGCGTGATGCGCGAAGTGTGCTAGGGAAAAAGTATCATTAATTTTTTATTAATTTGCTGCACCCAAAATTAAAAGATCTGATGTGCTATGAAAACTATAGTTTTGAAGCTATACTAGCATCCACAACTCAAGAAGCATAGTTCTAATGAAATCAAAAAGGAAAAGTGAGCCCCCATTAAACATTAAGAATGCATGGAAGCTTTGAATGATGTTGTTTAAGAAAAATGATCAAACAACTTCACTTTATCAAACAAGAGGAAACTAATAGAACTAAACTCAAAAAAACTAAAAGAGAATTAAAAAATAAAAGACATACAGTTAAGCAAAAATGTATTCAATTTGCTTTTTAACATTGGCCTTAGCCTCAGCCATGTCCTGCTTCACAAGCACCGGGCCTATTAACTTGCTACCATTAGACTTTTCATTCGATAGATCTAGTTCCTACACGCGAGAATGATGGTTAATAGCCATCAAAGTTAAACTAGGGTTTATTTGTATTGAACTGGAAGGAAAAATCAAAGTGATCTCCATAAATCTCTATATTTAGTCTTTATACTTCAAAATATGTGAATAATTAGTCTTTACACTTCAAAATCCATAAGTTGATCAACTATTCCTTAATAAAATAATTTTCTTAAAAAATTATCGAATGGATCAAAATTTTCTAGAGAGGTGTGTGATGATTTAGCATTATGATCGATAAATTCAAAATAAATGCTAAAGTAGAGTATAAGGTCTTATTTTGTTTGAGGGATAATATCCAAGAATATCTTTAAAATGAGTTTACCTCAGGTTTAGTTAGGGTACAGCTGGAGGATAACTTATCTCAAAATTGTAGTATTATTTTTATGCCATATGTAAGGTAAAATAACAATACGGGATCACAAATACCGGGATAATTATAGAGGGGATAAATTTTTTCCAACCACAACAAGCCCTAAGTGACTAAAAACAAATGAAGATGATTGTCATGGTTGGACCTATTAATTCAAATAATAGTTAGCAATCCAATAAGAAGTTAAGAGGAAACGACTGAGATTAGAAGTGGTTAAACGACAAGTGATGGTTGGCATTGTGCCACATTAGCACCATACACGTCAACTCTATTTACTTTTTAAAGCAACTATCAAGAGAGAGAATGGACTATTGATCAAATTGGTATTTTCTTCATGCTCTCGTCTCTCCCTCCTCTAACAGAAATTCCTTCAATCTTTGCTCACTTCTCTTCTTATCCTCCTTACAATTCTCTTCTATCAATTATAGGTTGGAGTTTTTTCCATGACAATTTACAATTTTAGTTTATATTTTTTTCCTTGCTTGTAATTTCAATTAAACTACGTTACGTTTGAATATAGAAAATTTCCCCAAAAATTTGTTGTCCTGAGATTGTTGAATTTCATTGAGTTTTTGATACATAATCGAGGTCAGCACTAGACAATTAGTATCAGAGCTGAGATTTGTGCGACCTGTGGTTGTAGACATGGCTGAAGGGACTCATTCTAAGGTTGTAGAGGATCGAGTAGCTCAACATGATGAAATATTGACTGAGCTAGTTAATCAGTAACATAAGTTGCGTAACAGTCAAACAGGTATACAAGGAATATTATAGCTCATTTTGGATCAATTGACAAACTCAAAGAGAGCTCCAAATATAAGAAATGAAGATCATCCACTTAGAGATGGATTGATTCAATTCTGGGATAGGAAAATAGACATAACAGGGCAAACACGATACCAATTCCTCCTCCTAAATGGGAACTACCTATCCTTGATGGAAATGAACTACTTCAGTTTGCATAAGACGCCTGAATAGCAGAAAGTAGAAGCAACAACTCTTTATTTGAATGGAGAAACTGTTATTTGGTACCATTCATTAGTACTAAGTAAAGGTGTGGTCGGATGGTCAGACTTTAAGAAAGAATTGTGCAATAGATTTAGTGTGGAACTACTAAGAGATATAGCCAAAGATTTTAATAAACTCTCACAGACTGCAACTGTAGATGAGTTATTAGAAGAGTTTGAAGAGTTAAAAGCTTAGATGTTGATGAGAAATCTTAACTTGAATGAGTCTCACCTTTTTGTCTAGCTTTGTAAGAGCTCTAAAATAAGAGATTAAGTATGGAGTCAAACTATTTAAGTCTGTCACTCTAAAGTTAGAGGTTGGAGCATGCAAGGCTTCAGGAGAAGGCCATTAAAGTAGTACACAAGAGGAATAAGGGTTCCTATAATCCCACTTTTTGTGATGGGAGGGGTCTAAATAGGTACTTAGGTGGCTAAAATTACTATCAATCCACCATTTAAAACTAATGTGTTTAGGATAACTCCTGAGGTTTTAGTATAGAAAGAGTAATCACCTGTGTTATAGATGTGAAGAGGAATTTGCTCCTGGCCACACCTGCAAGTATAAACAACTTAACTATTTAGTAGGAGAAGTTGAACCTATAGTGGTGACCAATGTGTAGCCTTCTGATCTAGTATTAGAAAGAGAACTTGAGCGGGAATTTTAAAAAGTTGTATATTTAAGTGCACTATCTGGGGAATATTGAAGGTTAAACTCTATTCTAGTTAAAGGGACTATGTTGAATTGAAGCCTTGTTGTTCTTGTGGATTCTAGGAGCACTCATAGCTTTTTTGATGAGCAAACTATAAGAAAAACTAACAACAAAACTAGCTAGTGTTCTCTAGTTAGAATTATTGTGGCTAATTGTAATTATGTGATGAGTACCTCTAATTGCAAAGGGTTCTAGAGGAAGATGCAAGGCAAGACATTTCAAAAGGTTTTGTTTATAATTTAGGTGGATATGATATATTATTAGGAAATGACTAGATGAAGAGATACAATCCTACTAAGTTTGATCATAAAAAAATAGTATACCACCGACTCGTAACCACTTCTCATACTCAAGACAATAACAATTTTGGATGACATACTAGACACCCTACGATTGGGACATAACGAATCATCATGAGTTTCTACAACTCGTGGCCTCAAGTCATAATGAAGATAGTGTCTTGGGCCAAACTTATTGTATACCTTATGACTTAGTCCTTATGACCCCTAAGAAGTCTTGACGACTAGTTAAGATCCACTCGTACTCACAGAAAAACACTAAGACACTTGTTCCAATTAAGGTATGACCGAGTACCTACGACCCTTTAAGACTCTCTACGACTCATCAGGGGAGTTGTAGTCAAGACAGTGAGGATAAAATTTCAAAAATTGTCAAGAACCAAAAAACCAAGGTATTACAACAAGACAAATAAAATATAAATAAATAGTGTAGGTAATAAGCAAAAGAAGAAAAGAGGAGATTATTTATACCTTTTTAAAGTTTGCTAAGATCATTGGCTTTGTTCTCTAGGTCACACTGTAATTCTCGTATAGCAGCTGATGAAGTCATTCCTTCTTTGTAACCAGCTCTTTGCAATTGGGTTTTTTGTTGATTTGTTACTAGAGTTAGGAATACGATTACCAACAGTTGGGTGCATCGACTTAGATTTCTAGTTTCATTAGTTATTATCGAAGGAGAAACATATGCATATTGTTTAATCTTTAAAATTTGCAATTTACTCCACTTTAGTCCTTCAACTTTCAAAATTTGACACAACAAGGTCGATTCTTTGAATTTTGATTCCAAGCTTAGCAAAGGACCTCCATAAAAAAAATAGAAAACACATCGAACCACCCTTAAACTTATTTGAAGGACTTACTTTAAACCTTTAACTTCACGGACATTTATTTACCCCTCTTAACAACTTTAAAATGAATTAAAATCAACTCTTTACAACTCATATCAGGTCGCATGCTGACACTCATTAACCAAATATGTTAATGAGTTAATTTTACCTATTAAATATTTTAAAAAAATATAAACTACAATTTCCATTTGTTTTTTCTTTTCTTTATCTTTTTTGTTCTTATTTTCCTTGTTCATCCATCTTCATTATTTCATCTTCTTCGTTATCTTTTCAATATACAAAGTAAAAGTTACAAGAAATAAAAAATAAACTCTATGGAAGTTCTATTACAATAAAACAAGGATGAAAAAGATTCTAACTCCCACAAAATTTTAAATCTAATACAAAAATCAAACATTCATAAGAAAAATCTAACACCTACTAAGACAAAAAATAGAAATAAGAAGAAAAAAATGAGGAGGAACAAAGAGAGAAATTCAAAGAAAAACATCTAGCCAATGTATTTTTATGATTGCCGACGTGCTGAAAAAATTAGCGAGATTTGATAGTCTCGTGATGGTTGGTTACTTGCGTAATTGCTGATATCACAGCAGCTAAAAAGTTCTACAAAATAAAAAAACTTCAATGTGATGTAGAGGGTGAAGTATAATCATTGGATGAATTTTTACCATTGAATTCTTTGGTGATGAAATTTTTACCATTGAATTTTTTGGTGATGAAATTGAAATGGAATTGAATTGAAGTGGAACTAATTTACAAAACTATTTAAGAATAAATTCATTTGAAAATAATCTTGGATTGTATGGGAGGAACAAAGAGCCTAGGGTGAAATCTATATAGAAGCAACAGATCCAGCGATAGTGAGAAATAGTTGTCGACGATGAGAACAAAGAGAAGATGAGTATTTAAGGAAAATGAAGAAGGCCCCACTTATTTATCTACTTATATAATAATAATAATAATAATAATAATAATAATAATAATATTAATATGTCATTAAAGAAGTGGACAAATTACAAGGTGTGTGTTCCAATAACACCCAATAGTGACCTGGTATGAGCTGTGAGGGATTGATTTTAATACATTACAGAGTTGTTAATGAGGGTAAATAAATGTCCATGAATTTAAAGGTCTAAAGTAAGCTTGTCGGACAAGTTTAGGGGAGTTTTGATGCTTATTCTCTAAAAAAAAATTCAAGTTTCAACTCGGTTTTTAAATGGCATAATGTATTCAATCATATATTCACATTTTATAGAAGAGATAAGACATGGCCTGGGCAATAGAGGATGTTGAAGAGGATGGTGACTCTAGAATACCAACTTACAAATAAATTTGATTAGATTTGCTAATTAAAAAATGGTGATCTATTTTTTCGCAACTTACACTTTTGTTGGATGGTTGTTATCTACGATATTATATTGTATAGTCACTACCAATATCATGTATATTTTGATTGTTGCTTAAATCATATTGTATGGTATGGATTGATTCCATGGAACAATAACCTATGAAAAAACTCATTTTATATAACCATCAATATGGTGAAATCACTCGTTACCTTATTTTTTTTTTTCATTTTACTTTACTTATTTAGTAATCTTATTTTATCCGTTATCCTACCTTTTTATAGTAGCCCTACCCCGTATCCTACTTTCTAGTAGGCTTATCCTTCAAATTGTTGATGTGTTATATTATGTAACAATGAAAAATGATACAATTTATTCAAACATTGTATTTATTAAAATAATACAATACAATACAATACATTATGAAATAATACGTAACAACCATCCAAATAGAGTGTTAGCCAGGTGGCCTAAAATAGGATACTAATTTCATTACTTGTTATTTTGTCTTTTAAATGGACTGGTCTTTAATTTTTTGTATTGAAACAGATTGATCTTTATTTTTTGTCTTTAGAAATTGAACTTATGCCTCAAGGGGCATAGGCTCCTTAAGGGGTAGGGGTGAGCATGGGTTTTTAAGGGTGCGAGACATAATTTATTCATGATAAATAAATATAAACTTATAATTCTTGAGAAATTTATTTATTTTAAGGAACAAATACTAACGATCGTCACAAAAGATGGTAAAAGTACAGGAAGCTGCATGGGATGACCCTCACAGTGGGTGGTTTTAGATTTTTGTCCGCCCAAAGTAAAGTCTTTAAAGACGAGTCTTTCTTCTTTCTTATGTATAGAACAAATATATTTTTGTTCCTTACACCTCAAATGCTTTTAAACTTTTCATACTCATTTGTCTCTCCACTTCTATTTTTATTTTTATTTTTAAATTTTTCTTTGATTTTTATTTTATTTTACTTATTTTAATTCATTTGTTTCGACCTTTATTTTCTTTTACTTTTTTTCCTCTTTTTTTTTTCTTCCTCAAACATTCGTTTGTCTCAACCTTTGTTTTTCTTTTACATTTTTTTCTCAAACATTATCTATTTCTTCATTTCTATCCTTTTTTAATTAATTTATCTCAACCTTTATTTTTATCATTTCTCTTCTTCTTTTTTCTGAAACTTTATTTTTATTTTCTTCTTCTTATTTTTGTTTTTCTCAATATTTATCTTTTTTATTTTAAAATTTTTTTATTCTTCTCTTTTTTCTTAACTTTTATTTTTTTCTCTTTTTTCTCAATCTTTTTTGTCTTTTATTTATTTTGTTTCTTCTCTTTTTTCTTTTTCTTTCAACTTCTATTATATTTTGCTAATAAATAAAAAGTTGGATAATCTGCAAAGAGATCTTCTCTCTTTGATATCAAAGTAAATTTAAGGGCATGACTTGTTGTTTGAAAGTCCTTTGAAATAATCTTTCCTCTAAGGCAAAAGTCATAGAACATCTCATAAATTAGACGCAATGTGGCAATGTTAAGTCTTGCTCGCGGGGAATAACTTATTGTTTGAAAGTCCTTGAGTCAAGTCTTCCTCTAAGACAAGAGCTATAGATTATCTCATAAATCAAGACACAATATGGTAGTGGCAACACTTGCCTATTGGGGGTAACATTTTTTTTGGGAGGTTGTGGGCTAAGTCTTGTCGTATAGGAAAGACTAATAGAGCATAACATAAAGAAAAACACAATGTGGTAGTGTCAACTCTTGCACATAGGCCATAACTTACTATTTGAAAGTCCTTGGACTAAGTCGTGCCTCTAAGGCAAGAGTTGTACAATATCTCATGAATCAAGATATAATGGGGTAGTGTCAACTCTTACCCATGTGGCATAACTTGTTGTTTGAAAGTCCTTGACTTATAAAACATCTCATAACTTAAGACATAATGTGCTAGTGTCAACTCTTGTCCATGGGGCATAACTTGTTGTTTAAAATTCTTTTTCTCAACCTTTATTTTTCTTTACTTTTTCCTCTTTTTTCTTTTTCTTCCTCAAACATTCATTTGTCTCAACCTTTATTTTTCTTTTACATTTTTTCTTAAACATTATCTATTTATTCATTTCTTTCTTTTTTTAATTCATTTGTTTCAACTTTTATTTTTATCATTTCTCTTTTTTTTCATTTTTCTGAAACTTTATTTTTATTTTCTTCTTCTTATTTTTGTTTTTCTCAATCTTTATCCTTTTTAATTTTTTTTCTTCCCTTTGTTCTTAACATTTATTTTTCTCCTTTTTTCTCATTCTTTTTTGTCTTTTATTTATTTTGTTCTTTTTTTATCACCTTCCAATATATTTTGCTAATAAATAGAAAGTTGGATAATCTGCAAAAAGATCTTCTTTCTTTGACATCAAAGTAAATTTAAGGGCATGACTTGTTGTTTGGAAGTCCTTTGAAATAATCTTGCCTCTAAGGCAAAAGTCATAGAACATCTCATAAATTAGACGCAATGTGGTAGTGTCAAGTCTTGCTCGTGGGGAATAACTAGTTGTTTGTAAGTCCTTAAGTTAAGTAATGTCTCTAAGACAAGATTTATAGAACATCTCATAAATCAAGACACAATGTGGTAGTGTCAACACTTGCCCATTGGGCGTAACTTATTTCTTTGGGGAGGTTCTGGGCTAAGTCTTGTCTTATAGGAAAGACTAATAGAGCATCAAATAACGCAAATCATGATGTGGTAATGTCAACTCTTGCTCATAGGGCGTAACTTACTGTTTGAAAGTCCTCGGACTAAGTCATGCCTCTAATGCAAGAGTTGTAGAATATCTCATAAATCAAGATATATGTGGTATTGTCAACTCTTACCTATGGGGCATAACTTGTTGTTTGAAAGTCCTTGACTTATAAAACATCTCATAAATTAAGACACAATGTGATAGTGCCAACTCTTGTCCATGGGGAATAACTTGTTGTTTAAAAGTCTTTAGGCTAAGTCTTGCCTCCAAGGCAAAAGTTATAGAGCATTTCATAAGTAAAAAAATACAATGTGCCAGTTTGAATCTTTCCCAATGTACATAACTTATTGTTTGAAAATCTTTGGGATAAGTCGTACCTCTAAGGCAAGAGTTGTAAAATATCTCATAAGTTAAAATATAATATGGTAGTGTCAACTCTTGCCCATGGGGCGTAACTTATTACTTGAGAACCCTTTGTCTAAGTCTTGCCTCTAAGGACGAGTTATAAATAAACTCATAAATCAATACACTGTGGTAATGTCAACTCTTGTCCATGGAGCATAACTTGTTGTTTGTTAGTAATTGGGCTATTACTTTCCTATAATGCAAGAGTTATAGATCATTTCACAAGTGAAAAAAACATAAGTGGTAGTGTTGTCTCTTGCCCAAGGTACGTATCTTGTTGTTTGAAAATCATTGGCATAAGTTGTGCCTTTAAGGCAAGAGTTGTAGAACTTTTTACAAATCAATACATAATGTGGTAGTGTCAATTCTTGTCCATGGGGCCTAAATTATTGCTTGAAAGCCATTGGTCTAAGTCTTTCCTCTAAGGAAAGAGTTATAGAGCATCTCATAAATCAATAAATTGTGGTAGTGTCAACTCTTGCCCATGGGCATAAATTGTTGTTTGATGGTCGTTGGACTATGTCTTGCCTCTAAGGCGAGAGTTATAGAGCATTTCATAAATACAAAAATACAATGTGGTAGTGTCGACTCTTTCCCAATGTACATAACTTGTTGTTTGAAAATTCTTGGAATAAGTCATGTCTCTAAGGGAAGAGTTGTAGAACTTCTTATAAATCAAGACATAACGAGGTAATGTCACCTCTTTCCCATAGGGTGTAACTTTTTGTTTAAAAGTCTTTGAGCTATGTCTTGCCTCTAAGGTAAGAGTAATAGAACATCTCATAAATCAAAACACAATGTGGTAGTGTCAACTCTTATCATGGAACGTAGCTTGTTGTTTGAAAGTCCTAAGTTTTGTCAATAAGGCAAGATTTGTAGAACATATCATAAATCAAGGTACAATGTAATAATGTCAATTCTTGCTCATGCAACGTAACTTGTTGTTTGGAAGGAATCAAAGAAAAGAGAAGAAAAATAATAAAAGTTGAAAAAAGAAAAAATGAAGAAAAATATTTTAAGAAAAATCAAAGAATATATATATATATATATATATATATATATATATATATATATATCGAAGTTGAGAGGATAAAAGAAAAATAATAAAGGTTGAGAAAAAAGAAAAAAAATAAAGTCTACGATAACTTTAAAAAGAATAAAAATCATGGAAAAATAAAAAAGAGAATTTTTATTAACCAAAATAGAAGTTGAGAGGAAAAAAGAAAAAGAGTAAGGGTTGAAAAAAACTAAAAAGGAAAAAAAATAAAATCAAAGTAAAAAATAAAAAGATAGAAGTTGAGGAAAGAAAAGGAAAAAAAAAGTAAGGATTGAGAAAAACTTAAAAAAATTAAAAAATTAAAAATAAAAATTAAAAATCAAAGTAAAATAAAAAAGAGAAAAAATAAAAGTTGAAAGATAAATAAGTATGGAGTTGTTTAAACATATTTGAGACATAGAGGGCAAATAGGTAATTGTGCTATATAAAAAAAGAAAAAGGGAGGCTAGTTTTGTAGAACTTTTTCTCTGAGGGATAAAAAAGCAAAGTCAGTCATTATGAAGGTCATTTATGTAGTTTACCCGTAAAAGTGCAAAAGACTCTGCCAATTTCTCTACTAAAATCAATGTCATGGACCTCTGGCTTTGAAGCCCAAGTCCAGTTTACAAATACGACATCATTTTAAGTAGGGAAAATTTCATAAATAGCAATTATAGAGCCTTAATTGTAATTGTTATATCAACAGTTTCATAATTGCGAAAAATAGCAAATTGTATTTTGTATTTAAGTAAACTGTTTCTATACAAATACATAGACAACAAGATTTACTGCCCTTATTTTACTCAAATTAGTTGAGTTTAATAAGGAATAACTATCCCATCTAATTAAATTTTCATAAATTACTCTTATTTAAATTAGTAAATTCTTTTTCCAAATCAAACTCAAATATGAATATTATTATTTCCATAATCTTCAAAATTTCAAAATACCATTCACTTATATCTCTAACTATTTTTTTTTTGTTAGTTTTTTCCCTTTTTTTTATCTTTTTTTAAAAATTTTAATTTTTTTTTCTTTTTCATTTTTTTCTTTCCACTTTATTTTCTCTCTTCTACTCCACTTCTTTTTTCCCTTTTTTATTTTTTATTTTTTTTGGTTTTTTTCCTTTTCTTATAATTTTTTTTGTTTTCTTCTTGTTTTTTAAAAAAATTTTGCACTCTTGTTTTTACACTTCTATTTCTAGTTTTTATTTTTCTTTCTTCTTTTTTCTTTTACACTTCTTTTTTTTTTGAATTTTTTTTCTTTTTCTTTACTCTTCTATCTCTGTCTTTTTTTTAAAAGATAAATATCTATATCATATATACATATTTAGAAAATATACAAAATAAATAGACATACAGATCTGCATATGTATTTATGGTAAAAAAAACATACATATATATATCTGCATATATATTTACAGAAATATATATCTAGCTCACATATATATATATATATATAACAATATAGGACACAAAATCTCTATAACAAAAATGACAATTATGTACATATACATATAGGTAATAAAAAAATACATATACATATCTTACAATAGTAAAAAAAAATACATATGTTACCCTCTAAAATGACATATTATATAAAGTTCAAAGACAAATCCAATATCTTATAAAATATATATAGCTCTGCATATGTATTTACAGAATGAATACTTGATTCATATGCATATTCTTATTTTATATGAGTCACCTTTGTATTTCGCAAATACATATGAAGATATATAGTATAGTTATGTTTGTTACTATTTAATATGAATATGATACGTATTTTGTAAATACATATGTATGTTTTGTACTGTAAATACATATTCAGATCTGTATGGCTATGTATTTTGTATGTTTTTTGAACATGTGGATGTGATATACATATTTGTCTTTTCAAAAATAAAAGTTAGAGATAGAAGAGTAAAAAAATGGAAACAAATAAACAAAAATAAAAAAATGAAAAAAAAAGAGAAGTGAAAAAGAAAAAAAAAAGGAAGAAAGAGAAATAGAAGTGTAAAAATAAAAGAAGAAAAAAGAAACAACATAAAATAGAAAAAAGAAGAATAAAACGAAAATAGAAAAAGAAAAAAAAATATGAGAAAGGAAAAAAAAACGAAAAAGGGAAATAAAGAGAAATAGAAGAGAGAAAATAAAGTGGAAAGAAAAAATAAAAAAGAAGAAAGAAATCAAAATAAGAAAATCAAACAATAAAAAATAAACTAACAAGAAAAAAAGGTAGAAATATAAGAGAGTGAAAGACAGTAATATTGTTTTATTTTGAAATCTTGAAGATCATAGAGATAAATATCTTCAAATATGAAAAAGGAAAAAAAGAAAACAAAAAATAAAAAAAGGAAAAAGGGCAAAAAGAAGAGAAATAGAAGAGAGAAAATAAAGTGAAAATAAAATAAAATTAAAAAAAATGATAAAACAAATAAGATTAAAAAAAAGGGTAAAAGATATGACTATATTTGGAGGAGGTGAAATAGTGGAGTGAAAATAGAAAAATGTAAAGTAGTGAGAGTAAAACATGCACTTGCCTAGTTAATGTGTAAAATAATGTTACTCTTACTATAAACTGTAATTTTACAAAAGTATTATTATTTATTGTAATTATAGTCTTAAATATGCTACTTTATGTAATGTTTCCTTTTAAGCGAGGCCATATTGTCTTCTTGTTGTTTTAGGCCCAACTTTTGTTTAATCTATCTCTTTCTCACTTTCATTTTATCAAACGTTTATTTTATAAGAAAAAAAATAAAATGATCTATTACCCCCTCAACCTTTAGTCGAAATTTCAACCACGCATTTATACTTTGCGGGGTTTCTATGACCCCCAAAACTATTTTAAAGTGGAATTGTTACCCCCTTGAACGTTGGCATGGCAAGAGAGTGTGTTTCACTCTCTTTAAAGAGAGTGAGAACTAATTTTTTATTAAAAAATTACTTTTAATAGTTTCTCATTTTCTTTTTTCATTTTTAATTATTCTTTTTTTTTTTCATTTTCTTTCTTCTCCCTCCTCCTCTTTTTCTTCCTCCTCTTCTTCTTTCTCCTCTTCTTCCTCTTCTTCCTCTTCCTCTTCCTCTTCCTCCTCCTCTTCCTCTTCCTCTTCCTCTTCCTCTTTCCCATCCTCTACCTCTTCCTCTTTCTCTTCCTCTTCCTCTTCTTCTTCTTCTTCCTCTTCTTCTTGCTCTTCTTGCTCTTCTTCCTCTTCTTCTTCCTCCTCATCTTCCTCTTCTTCTTCTTCCTATTCTTCTTCTTCATCTTCTTCTCCCTCTTCTTCCTCTTCCTCTCCTTCCTCTCCTTCCTCCCGTTCCTCATCTTCCTCCTCTTTCTCTTCCACTTCCTCTTTTTCCTCTTCCTCTTTCTCTTTCTATTCCTCTTCCTCTTCCTCTTCTACTTCCTCCTTTTCATCCTCTTCTTCTTCCTCCTTTTCATCTTCTTCCTCTTTTTGTTCTTCGTATTCTTCTTCCTCTTTCTTTTTCTCTTCCTCTTCCACTTCCTTTTCTTTATCTTCCTCCTCTTTCTCTTCTTCTTCTTTCTCTTCTTCTTCTTCCTCTTATTCTTCTTCCTCCTCCTCTTTCTCTTTCTTTTTATCCTTCTCCTCTTCCTCTTTCTCTACCTCTTCCTCTTCCGCTTCCTCTTCCTCTTCTTCTTCATCTTCCCCTTCTTCTTCTTCTTCTTCTTCTTTTTCTTCTTCTTCTTCTTCTTCCTCTTCTTCTTCTTCTTCTTTCTCTTCTTCATCTTCCTCCTCTTCTTCCTCCTCTTCTTCCTCCCCTTCCTTCTCTTCCTCTTCTTCCTCATCCTCCTATTGCCCTTTTTCTTCATCTTCCTCCTCTTCTTACTCATCCTCCTCTTCATCTTTTTCTTCATCTTCCTCCTCTTTTTCCTCTTCTTTCTCTTATTTTTCTTCCTTCTCTTCCTCTTATTCTTCTTTTTTTTCCTTCTCTTTCTCTTATTCCTCCTCTTCTTCTTCCTCTTATTCTTTCTCTTCCTTTTCTTCTTCTTCTTCCTCCTTTTCTTCTTCCTCTTCTTCCTCTTTCTCCTCTTCATGCACTTCCGCTTCTTCCTCCTCTTCCTTTTCTTCCTCTTCTTTCTCCTCTTCTTCTCTCTTCATCCTCTTCTTCCTCTTCTTCCTCTTTTTTCTCTTCCTCCTCTTCTTCTTCCTCTTCCCCTCCTTCTTCCTCTTCTTCCTTCTTCTTCTTCTTCTTCTTCTCCCCTTTCTCCCCTTCCTCATCTTCCTCTTTCTTTTCTTCTTTTTCTTCTTCTTCTTCCTCTTCTTCTTTCTCTTCTTCTTCTTCTTCTTCTTTCTCTTTCTCTTCTTCTTCTTCCTCTTCTTCTTCTTCTTCTTCTTCTTCCTCTTTCTCTTTCTCTTCCTCTTCCTCTTCCTCTTCTTCTTTTTCTTCTTTTTCTTCTTATTCCTCCTCTTTCTCTTATTCTTCCTCTTCTTTTTCTTATTATTCTTCTTCCTCTTCCTCTTTCTCTTCTTTTTTTGTCTTCTTCCTCTTCCTCTTTCTCTTCTTCTTCTTTGTCTTCTTTTTCTTCTTCTTCCTCTTTTTCTTCTTCTTTTTTTTTCTTCTTCTTCTTCTTCTTCTTCTTCTTCTTCTACTTCTTCTTCTTCTTCTTCTTCTTCTTCTTCTTCTTCTTCTTCTTCCTCTTCCTCTTCTTTTTCTTTGTCTTCTTTATCTTCTTCTTCCTCTTTTTCCTCTTCTTCTTCTTCTTCTTCTTCTTCTTCTTCTTCTTCTTCCTCCTCTTCATCTTCCTCTTTCTCCTCTTCTTCCTCCTCCTCCTCCTCTTCTTCTTCTTCTTCTTCTTCTTCTTCCTCTTTTTCCTCTTCTTTCCTCTTATTCTTCCTCCTCCTCTTCTTCTTCTTCTTCAATGACATCCAAAATGAATTTATCATTTTGCTTATCTCCAAACATAAAATTGATTGGTTTCGACTTCAAATTCGTCGAAAATTTTAAAATGGGTAATGTTCATTATTTACAACTTTAAGATTTTTGGAAATTTTAAAATCCATAATGTCCATTATTTACGACTTCAAAGTCATCGTAAATTTTAAAATAGGTATTGTCCATTATTTCTGACTTGAAGGTCATTGAAAATTTTAAAATTCTCTATTGTTTCCGACTTTAAGGTTAGTGAAAATTTTAAATTCGGTATTGTTCTTTGTTTTCGGCTTCAAGGTCGTTCAAAATTTTGAAATTGGTATTCTTCGCTGTTTCCGAATTTAAGATCGTCGAAAATTTAAAAATTGATATTGTTCATTGTTTTCCACTTTAAGATTGTCGAAAATTTTAAAGTCAATGTTGTTTATTATTTCCGACTTCAAGATCATCGAAAATTTTTAAATCGATATTGTCCATTATTTTCGACTTCAAGGTCGTCGTAAATTTTAAAATGGGTAGGTCATCGAAAATTTCAAAATTCTCTATTGTTTCCAACTTTAAAGTTATCGAAAAATTTTAATTCTGTATTGTTCATTGTTTCCAGCTTCAAGGTCGTTGAATATTTTGCAATTGGTATTATTCGTTATTTTTGGATTTAAGATCGTCAGAAATTTAATACTTCCTCCGTCCCATTTTATGTGTCGCCATTTGACCGAGCACGGAGTTTAAGAAATAAGGGAAGACTTGGTGATGTTTACCAAATTGCCCTTTATCAAAAAATGTGCTATTGACTTTTTTTAATTAAATGGGACCAATAAGAGTAAAAGTGGAATTGTGTCTTTAAATAGTTACCAAATAAAGAAAGATGACATTCTTTTTGGGATGGACCAAAAAGGAAATAATGACACATAAAATGGGATGGAGGGAGTAATTGATATGGTCATTGGTTCTCACTTTAAGGTTGTTGGAAATTTTCAAATTCGATATTGTTTATTATTTTCAACTTTAAGATCGTTGGAAATTTCAAATTCGTTATTGTTCATTAATTTCCACTTCAAGATCGTCGAAAAAATTATTTGCATAGAAGTAGGATAATAAAGTTTGAAAAGGAAAAGAGATGAAAAGTAATGGTGAAAGAAATAATGTGAAAAAATGATGAAAAATGATAAAAAGTGATAAAAATGGAAAAGAAAGTAAATAAAAATTAATTTTAAATAAAAAAAAACACATGTCAAATTACTGTTAGCGCGTGCATTACACCTTATCCAAAATGATTGGTTATCAGGTTTTAGGGGTAATAATTCTACTTTAAAATAGTTCAGGGGATCATAGGCCCCCCCGCAAAGTATAAGTGTGTAGTTAGGATTTGAGGTAAAGGTTTGGGGGCTTTTGACCATTTTCTCTAAGAAAAAATTACTTGACTAGGCAAATATAAACTATTTAATTATATAGTTCAGCTATATTTTAAAATAATTTGACAACGTAGAAGTATTTCTAATTATATAACAATTTTCTCCTATGAATCACTCCCTAATTTAACGACAAAATCAATATTGTCTCAGAAACACAACTCCCTCTCTCACCTGATTTTCTTATTTCTCTCTCTCTCATCTCAACCTTCCCTTAATTCTCTCCATCAATGATTTCCTCTTTTGTTTCTGCACAATTTCCTATCTCATCCAATTTTCTTATTACTCTCTGTCTCACCTCAACCTTCCCTTAATTCTCTCCACAAAGTCTATGTTTTCTTTTTCATTTCAAATCTTCCCAAAAATCTCATAACTGTGACTATTCATAATAAGTAAAGAACTTGATTTACCACAACACGAATAAGTGGATCAAGTATCAAATATATTTAGTTTTCATCAAGTAATATAATGCAAAAACTGAGTTTCTATCAAGTGAGGTAATATCATAAATCTCTTATTGTATCCAGTATCTAATAATATATTTATCTATTTGTATTACGGTTCTCAAATAAAAGTGGGTATTAGAATAACACGTAACACGGAAAGTAGTATCACATATGTCTCATAGTATTAAGTATTTGATAGGTATTAGAAGGCTAAACCCAATGATAGCCCCTCAAACTTGTTGCAAAAATTCACTTAGGCCCTTAAACTAAGACTTGTACCTATTAGACATTTAAACCCCCAATTTGGTTCCAATTGGGCATTTTTTTTCTATCAGTAAAAAGGTCAAAGTGTGTGTTGTACACACGCGATGACGTGGCAAAACGAGCTAATTGGAAGCTAACACATGGCATCGTAGGTCAAATAATTATTAAAAATGGCATTGAGGAAATTATTAAAAAATAATTCTTAAATTATTTAAAAAATAAAAATCTGATTATTTTCAAAAAAATTTAAAAAAATTTTAAAATGAAATAAATTATTAAAAAATTATTTTTAAAAAAAAGTAATTATTAAATAAAATTATAAAAAAATTTAAAAAATGAAAATGAAAAATGGAATTGAAGATATAAATTATGAAAAAAATTTATAAAATTATTATAAAAATAAAATATAAAAAATAAATTATTTAGAAAGAATTAAGAAATTTTATAAAAAAATAAAATAAATTATTAAATAATTCTATAAAAATAAAAAATTAATTATTAAAAAAAATTATTAAACTTTTAAAAATGAAAATAAAATATGGCATTGAGGATCCAAATTATAAAAAATTAATTATAAAATTATTTAAAAAATAAAAATAAAAATCTGACTATATAAAAAAAATTATAAAAATTTCTAAAAAATGAAATAAATTATTAAAAAATTATATAAAAATAAAAAATTAATTATTAAAAAAATTATAAGACGTTTTAAAATTAAAATAAAAAATGGCATTGAGGATCCAAATTATGAAAAAATAATTAAAAAATTATTTAAAAATAAAAATTAAAAACTAATTATTAAAAAGAAATTATAAAAAATTTTAAAAAATGAAATAAATTATTAAAAACTTATTTAAAAAATTAATTATTAAAAAAATTATAAAACTTCTAAAAATAAAAATAATAAATGGCATTGAGGATCCAAATTATGAAAAATAATTATAAAACTATTTGAAAAATAAAAATAAAAACTGATTATTTAAAAAAAATTATAATTTTTTGTAAAAAATGAAATAAATTATTAAAAAATTATTTTTTAAATCAATAATATTAAAAATATTATAAATTATTTAAAAATGAAAATAAAAAATGGCATTGAGGATATAAATTATGAAAAAGTAATTATAAAATTATTTAAAAAATAAAATAAAAATTGATTATGTAATAAAAATTATATAAAAATTTAAAAATGAAATAACTTATTAAAAAATTATTTTAAAAATAAAAAATTGATTAATAAAAAATTATAAAACTTTTTAAAATGAAAATAAAAAGTGGCATTGAGGATCCAAATTATGAAAAATTAATTAAAAATAAAAATAAAAAACTAATTATTAAAAAGAAATTATAAAATTTTTTAAAAGATGAAAATAAAAAATGGATTTTTTTAATTCAGTTTTATTAAGAAAAATAAAATTAGGGCACTCTAATGCTTTTTGGGGCCTTTAGTGTTTAAAAAAAGAAAATTTATTATTAAAAAAATTTTGGGGTCCTCAATGCCACTTGGCAACTTTTTATTCGTAAATTAGTAAAAAAAAAAATGCTTCTCATGCACCTCCCACAATGGCACTGCACGCGCAATGCCACATAGGCAAAAAATGTCCAATTGGGATAAAATTTGGGGGTTTAGGGGTCTGATAGTAACAGGCCTTAGTTTAGAGGTCTAAGTGAATTTTTGCAACAAGTTTGAGTGCCTATCGATGGGTTTGACCGGTATTAGAATAACTTGTAACAACGAAAGTAGTATCACGGATGCCTAATTGTATCAAGTATCTAATAATATACTTATCCAATTGCTCTTGTATCCAATATGTAGTTTTTATCAAGTAAAGTGGTATCACAAATTTCTAATTGTATCAAGTATCTTAGAATATGCTTATCTAATTGCATCACAGTTCTCTAATAAAAACATGTATTAGAATAATATGTAACAAGGAAAGTAGTATCACAAATGTCTAATTATATCAAGTATCTAATAATATACTTATCTAATTACTCTTCAGTAATTGTATCACTATCTCTAATTGTATCAAGTATTTGAAAAGAATTTCTTAGCTATGTAAATAAGAAAAGTATAACTCCATTTAGGGGTGGTAAAATGGATAAATTATATGATTATCCGCCTGTTTTATACATGTTAAATGAATCGGGCATCGAACCCATTCAATTGTGGGTCAAATATGGGTCAATCCATACTATTCATTCTAAAATATGAATAACCCAGGGGTATCCACTAATTACACTCTCCTTAAAGTATGACGTATGTAAAGATGTCACAACCTCTAAAGTATACTTATTAAGGGTCTGTTAGGGTGAAGAAAAGTATTTTCAAGAACTTTATTTTTTAAAAAAGTAGAAAATATTTTTCATCTTTTTCATTTTTATTTCCTTGATTTTTTGAAATTTTTATTAAAAAATTGACTTTTTTTATTTTTAGATTATTTATTTATTTTGAAATGTAAAATGTGATTAGACTTGGGACCCGATGTTGACAGCAAATTTTTCCCCTCCATGATTAAGTTTATGTAATGCCCCGAGTCTGGACCTTGGACGTGACACGGTGCTTATGATCTCGAAGGACCACAACCTAACTCATGACTGGTACCTGCTGTGAACACTGAATAATAATACTGTAATAATGCGGAAATTAGGTTGAAGTTGCCATAAGGTTCATAACTAAATCAAATACTGATAAATAAATACTGAAACTAAACATCCGTCTGAAATAATCTAGTCCGAAAGCCTCTAACTGTCTAAAGATGGAGTTGACAGGACAAGTCCCCAACTAACTCCGACTACTGAAATATACTGAAATACTAAAATAATAAATTTATCCTCGAACTATGAGGACTCACCACTATATTTGTCACGGATAATCCGAGCTGCTAAGTACGGTGAGGAGCCTGTGTGTCTAAACCTATGATATGAGACATTATAATGCACAAGAAGGATTATGCGTCAGTACTTTGAATGTACAGGTACGATAAGTGAGGTAGGCTGATATGCAAAGGTTCGTATGCATGAACAATAACTGACTAAATAATATGAATATAACTGGATGAGAGTCTATGTATAACTGGACTGCTGAAAATACTGATGATGCATTACTGTACATACATCTATATACATATATACTATAACTGAGATTATGCTGAACTGAATGCTGAGTACTGATAACTAGGTTACTGGTAACTGGGTGACTGTTCTGACAATCTTGATTCTGCAGAACTAACTGAGTTCTATACTAAGCTGGGTGACTGTGTCTGACAGTCCTAATTCTGAAAATTGATCTGAGGTTTTATACTGAGTCTGAAACTGAAACTGTAACTATAGGAGTATTCATCTAACCGACATACCCCGATTATAAACTGATTGGGGTCCAACCTATGACCCCAGTTAGAAAGGTGTTAGTACCTTGCAAAGGAATACTAACAATGGCTATGAGTTAACCCTATTTGGCAGGAAGACAATTCGTCAACCCTCACTGGTAGGAAAACTCGTATGAGATGTATAACCCCTTATCTGGAAGGAAGATATCTAAACCTATGTTGGCTATGTAGTTCTGTAACACAGGTATTGCTACTAAAGGTCAAACCCTTCACTGCCAGGAATGCCCCGATCCCTGGGTTCGCTCGGTGTTAATTCCTACACCCAACTGAATAGACATGAAATTGATTTCTAGACTGTACTAGGCTTGACTGAACTGTTACTGATCGTGCTAACTGACTGAACTGAACTGAGTTCACTGAGTTCTGTTAACTGACTGAATACACTGAGTTCTGTAAATGACTAAGTACTACTGTATGTGACATCACTGAGACTATTTTGAAGTTACTGTAATTCTAGGTAAACATCTAGATTTTGGGTATTGGAAACTCCCAGGACTCCATAGCACTAAAAGTAAAACATGGCATGGTTATAATAGCACAACATTAGTAGCTTGTTAATAATTCTTCCACTTAGACATTTTGTCAAACACTTGAGCGACATGCTTTATGCTCATAAGAATAACCAACATGCAAGTATCATGATCACAATCCCAACTTACAATTTCAAGGGCTTTTAATATAAATCCGCATAACCCTACGCACATGTTAATTACTTCACATGAAACTTGTAATAAATCATGGATTAAAACTCAAATAACATCATAATCATGAATACAATCGAATTCACCGTGAAATTCATAAAACCAATCAACTTGTAGTTTTTAAAGAGGTTTTTGAACTCCAAGGGTGGAAGGAAACCCAAGGATGAAGACCTAACATACCTTAATTGTTAATTTCGTGGAGATTGTGGTGAGTTCTTGAGACTTGGTTCTTGAGCTTGATGAAACTAGAGCTTGTTCTTGAGAGGATTTTGTAAAAAGGATGAAACATTATGCTATTTGAGGCTTTAATCCCATTTTATGGACCTATTGGGTGAAGGGAAAATGACTCATTTGCCTTTAAAAATGCAGAACCAAACTACAGAAATTACTTGGACTGGACTGGCCAGGGCACCACGGGCTCTAGAGCACCGCGGTCTGCATTGTGGAATCCCCCCAGCACCAAACTGGGCAGCGTGTTGCGGGCTATTCTCCTTGAGACCCTATTTTGGAGTTTCAATCACTCCCTTGCGCTTGTTCAAAAATTTCAAAACTCATCAAAGATGTACTATTGACTTCTCCGATCATGAATCTACTTAAAAAGTAACTTTCTGAGGTTGGAAAGGTCATAAATAAATTCCTCAAAGTTTGAGGCCTTTAGAAATGACTAAGTCCTAACACTTAGCTGAAATTATCTAAGTTTGGGACCTCTTTTAGGCATGCTTTTAGGGACTCAAACGTCTAGAATTTTGCGGGATCTTACAATATCTTTTCCTTGGGAATATTTATCCTCGAATGAGACTTACTAAACTAAGAATACTGATAGACTGAATTTATACACTGAAGATGCACAACTGAAGCATGATTACATGATTGAAACTACTGATATACTGAGTTATCATACTGAACATGCATAACTGAAGCATGACTGAGTTCTGAAGATATGATGCATGACTGAGATGTTTTATGAAGGTATGCATGATATGACAATGCTATGCAACTGAACTGATATAGATTTATAAAGGAAATCTGAGTGTGGAACTGAGTAAATTCAAGGAAAACTGTTACCTTGAGATGAGTCTGAGTTTGCGGAGAAGAGGTGAGAATACTTGGTCCACATATCTGATTCTGCTTCCCATGTAGCTCCCTCAACGGACTAATTTTGCCAAAAAACTTTGACTAGAGGAAACTCTTTGTTCCCCAGTCCGCGAACTTGAAAATCAATAATCTTGACTGGAACTTCCTTATAAGAGAGACTGTGCTGAACATTTATACCTTCTATAAGGACTACAACTGATAGATTACCTATGCACTTCTTTATCAAGGATACATGAAACACTGGATGTACTAAAGATAAGTATGAAGGTAACTCAAGATCGTATGCTACCTTTCAAAATGGCAGAGAATTCGGTAAGGACTGACATATTGGAGACTGAGTTTTCCCTTCTTGCCAAAGCTCTTCACTCCCTTCATAGGAGAGATTTTCAAATACACATAATCACCAATCTCAAACTCGAGATCTTTTTTCACACATCTGCATATGATTTCTATTGACTCTGAGCTGTCTTAAGACTTTCCCTGATCAACTAAATTTTTTCTAAGGTATTAAATACAAAGTCATACCCCACCACTGCGGCATCACCTACTTCAACCAACCAATGGGAAATCTACATCTCCTCCCATAAAGTACCTCAGATGGAGCCATTTAAATGCTAGAATGATAACTGTTATTATATGTAAACTCAATTAAGTGCAAGTGGTCATCCCAACTGCCCTTAAAGTCAATGGTACATGATCTTAGCATATCTTCTAAAGTCTAAACGGTCCTTTCTGCTTCACCATCTATCTCAGGGTGGAAGGCTGTACTGAGGTGAACTTGGGTACCAAGACTATTTTGAAAGGCTTTCCAAATATGAGAGGTGAAGTGCGTACCTCTATCTAAAATGATGGTCAACGGAACTCCGTGAAATCTGACCAACTCTCTAATATAGAGCTTGGCATAATCCTCAGCTGAATAAGAGGTATGAACAGGTAAGAAATGAGCTGACTTGGTCATCCTATACACAATGACCCAAATCGAGCCGTGCTAACGATGAGTTCGAGGCAAACCAGTCACAAAATCCTATTCACCTCCTCCCACTTCCAAGTGGGAATACTGAACTCCTGCATAGCTTCACTAGGCTTCTGATGCTTTGTTTTAACCTGCTGACATATTGAGCACTTAGATATGAATTCTGCAATGTCTCTCTTCATCCTACTCCACCAATAGACCTCCCATAAATCACGGTACATCTTAGTGGCCTCTGGGTGAATCGAGTAACGTGCTCCATGTGCCTCTGCAAAAATCCTCTGCCTCACGCCATCCACACATGGCACAAAAAGTCTACCCTGACAATGCAACACACCATCTCCCCCTTGGGAGAAAACCTCTATCTTCTGATCTCTGACTTACTCTTTTATCTTAACTAAACTAGGATCTCTGTCCTGCTTTTATTTTACCTCAGAAACCAAAGATGATTCTAAACTATTCCGAACCCATATGCTACCCTCTGCTGAATCAACTAAGCGATACCTAGTCGGGCAAGTTAATGAACTTCCTGAACAAAATTCTTCTTACCATCCTCCATGTGAGCAACACTACCCATAGACATCCTACTGAGAGCATCAGCCACTACATTGGCCTTGCCTGGATGATACAAAATACTCATATCGTAGTCTTTTAACAATTCTAACCACCCTCACTAACGCAGGTTCAGGTCTTTTTGAGAAAACACATACTGCAGGCTCTTGTGGTCTGTGAACACATCAACGTGTATCCCATACAAATAGTGCCTCCAAATCTTTAAGGTAAACACTACAGCTGCTAATTCAAGATCATGAGTAGGGTAATTCTTCTCATGGGGCTTCAGCTGTCTAAAGGCATAGGCTATGTCCTTACCTCTCTGTATCAAAACATACCCCAACCCAACTCTGGAAGCATCATAATATACCACAAATCTATCTGAACCATCTGATAAAGTCAAAATTGGGGTTCTAGTAAGTTGAGTCTTCAACTCCTAAAAACTCTTCTCACAAGAATCTGACCACTGAAATTTGACTTTCTTTTGAGTCAATCTGGACATAAGGAACGCAATAGATATAAATCCTTCAATAAACCATCGGTAATAGCTAGAAAAACCCAAGGAAATCCTAATATCTGATGGAGAGATGGGCTTGGTTCAGTTTCTTACTGCTTTGGTTTTTGAGGATCAACTCTAATGCCATCACCGAAAACTTTATGACCAAGAAAAGCTACTGACCTTAGCCAAAATTTGCTCTTACTAAATTTCGTAAATAACTGATGGGCTCTAAGAGTTTGTAATACTATTTTGAGATGGTCTGCATGATCACTTTCACTATGGGAGTAGACAAGAATGTCATTAATGAAGACTATGACAAACATATCCAAGTACTGCTTGAACACACGGTTCATCAATTCCATGAAAGCTGCTGGGGCATTGGTAAGACCAAATGAGATGTCTAGGAATTCAAAGTGACTATACCAAGTTCTAAAAGCTATTTTTGAAATGTCACATTCTCTGACTCTAAGCTGATGATAGCCTGATCTAAGGTCTATCTTATAAAAGTAACTGGCACCCTGAAGTTGGTCAAATAAGTCATCAATTCTGGGAAATGGATACTTGTTCTTGACTGTGAATTTGTTCAACTGACGGTAGTCAATACACATTCTAAGAGAACTGTCTTTCTTAGGCATGAATAGAACTGGTGCAACCCAAGGGGATATGTTAGGTCTATAAATCCCTTATCTAGGAGATCCTTCAACTGTTCTTTTAATACTGAGTTCTGCTGAAGCCATTTTATATAGTGGGATAGAGATAGGTTGAGTATTAGGGATAAGCTCTATTCCAAAGTCAATTTCCCTCTAGGGAGAAACTCCGGGAAGGTCTTTGGGAAACACATCAAGGAATTCACATGCTACTGGAACTGACTCAAGACTAAAAGTCTAGGATCTATAATCCTTAACTCAAACAAGATGGTAGACACACCCCTTGGATATCATTTTCCTCGCCCTTAGGTAGGAAACAAGTTGACCCCTAAGTGCTGAGGTACTACCCTTCCATTGTAGGACATGTTCACTTAGAAAAAGAAAATAGACAACTCTGTTTTTGCAGTCAACTGAAGCATAGCATGAATGAATATAATCCATGTTGAGAATGATGTTTAAATCTATCATCTCTAACTCTACTAAGTCTGCTAAAGTAACTTTTTAAGATACCATAACCAAACAGTTCTTGTATACCCACCGGGCTATGATAGACTTACCCACTGGAGTAGAGATTGAGAAAGGCTCTGCTAGGATTTTAGGACTGACTCCAAATTTAATAGCTATATAAGAAGTTACAAAAGACAAAAAATCTCCTGGATATAGCAAAGCATAAACATATAAGTGATAAAAGTATAACGTACCAGTGACCACATCAGGAGAACTCACCTGATTCTTTTGGGACTGAAGTGCATAGAGTTTGTTTGGGTGTTGCCCACTGGTGGCACTGGAAGCGTCATCCTACTGATTCAGGTGACTAGACTGAACTGAGGAACGATTATGCTAACTCTGTGAACCCACTTAAAGACACTCTCTAACCCTATGGCCTGTCTTGCCATATTTAAAACATACATCACTGCCAGTTCTACTGACACCCTGGTAGTTTCTGCCACACTTCTAGCAAAGGGGATTTGTTCGGGCACTGCTAACACTTCCCTGAGGTTAAGGGCCTGGCCCCCTATCTTTATTGTCGTCTCTGAATTTTGTCACTGGAGCACTGGCTGATGATGGAGTTGGAACTGAGGATTGTAAGAGAAATTGAGAACAATTACCACCCTCTAACTTGGGCTGAAAGAAGTTGAAGCTACCTATTCTAGCTCTCTTGTTCTACCTTTCATTCTCCTTATTTTTAGCCTCCTCTATCTGCTGAGAATAGACCATGATCCCTGATATGTACATCCCATTAATCAGCATTGCGGTCCTACACTCTTTAACCATACTGTTAGACACACCCGACACAAACTTACTCATCTTAGATCTACTGTCTGCTACCACATGAGGGGCATATCTGGCTAACTGAGTAAACTTGAGGGAATACTCTTACTATTATGTTGCCCTATTTTAGATTAATAAACTCTAAAACCTTAGCTTCCCTCAACTCCAGCGGGAAGAACCTATCAAGGAAAGCAGTAGCAAACTCCTCCCATTCTACGGACCCTGCATCAACGCCCTTATCCGCCTTTCACTACTTAAACCACGTCTGAGCCACATCCTACAACTGATATGCAGCTAGCTCAGCACTCTCACTGGAAGTCATCCCCATGATATCTGAGACTTTCTACACTTGATCAAGGAATTCCTGTGGGTCCTCTTCAGACTTAGACCGGTAAATAATGAAGGATTCATTTGGGTAAAGTCCCAAATTCTAGCTGCAGCAGTATTGTCCACTGGGGTTAGATTGGACGGCAGCTAGACATACATTTTGGGCTTCCACAGAATGAGCTAGAGTGCTGAAAGCTGCTTTAAATTTTGCATGGAAAACATGCTCATCCAGGGGATCTGGCTGTACGGGTGGAAGTGCTAGTTGGTTTTCTGTTCTTTTTTTATTAGTCCTTTTTAAAGGAATATTCTATAAATGGAAGTAAACATTAGATTTGATAGAGAGTTTAATTTGATCTCATGCTCACTCGCACGATATGAATACTTAAAGAAGGGAACTTGTTCCTAAAATGCCTCATAGCCTCTTGTCCATAGTGTGGCACACTACACACTTATCCATAAGACTCTACTAGATATAGCTTTTAGACTCCCTAGAACTCTGTTGAACCTTATGCTCTGATACCAAGTTTGTAATGCCCCGAGTCTATACCCCAGATGCCATATGGTGTTTACGATCCCGAAGGACCATAAGCTAACCTATGACTGGTACTTGCTGTGAACACTGAATAATAATATTGTAATAATACAAAAAATAGGTTGAAGTTGCCATAAGGTTCATAAATAAATCAAATAATGATAAATAAATACTAAAAACTGAACATCTATCTAAAACAATCTAGTGCAAAAGCCTCTAATTGTCTGAAGATGGAGTTGATGGTACAAGTCCCCAACTAACCCAAGTACTGAAATATAATGAAATACTTAAATGATAACTTTGTCCTTGAACTATAAGGACTCACCACTATATTTTCCACTGATAATCTGACCTTATAATTATGGTTAGGATCCCGTGCATCTGAACCTATGAAATGAGACATCATAGCGCAAAAAAAAGAGTATGCGTCAGCACTTTAAATGTACTGGTATGCTAAGTAAGGAAAGCTGATATGCAAGGGTTTATATGCATGAACAATAACTGACTGAATAATATGAATATAATTGGATGAGAGTTTATATATAACTGGACTACTGAAAATACTGATAATGCATTACTGTACATACATCTATATACATATATACTATAACTGAGATTATGCTGAACTGAATGCTGAGTATTGATAACTGGGTTACTGGTAACTGGGTGACTGTTCTGACAATCCTGATTCTGTAGAACTAACTGAGTTCTATACTAAGCTGGGTGATTGTTTCTGACAGTCCTAATTCTAAAAACTAATCTGAGGTTTTATACTAAGTCCGAAACTTAAACTATAACTGTGAGAGTGTTCATCTAACTGACATACCCCAATTATAAAATGAATTAGGGTCCAACCTGTGACCTCAGTTGGAAGGGTGTTAGCACCTTGCCAAAGGATACTAACAATGGCTGTGAGTTAACCTTATCTGGAAGAAAGATATTTCATCAACTCTCACTAGCAAGAAAAGTCGTACGAGATGTATCAACCCTTATATGGCAGGAAGATATCCCAACCTATGCTGGATACATAGTTCTATAACACAGGGATTGCTACTAAGGTTCAAACCTTTCACTGACAGGAATATCCCCATCCCTGGGTTCGCTCGGTGCTAATTTCTACTCCCAACTGAATAGGCATAGAAATAATTTCTAGATTGTACTAGGCTTGATGGAACTATTACTGACCGTGCTAAATTACTGAACTGGACTGAGTTTGGTAAACTGACTGAATACATTGAGTTCTATAACTAACTGAGTACTACTGTACATGAAATCACTTATACTATTCTAAAGCTACTATAAATCTAGGTAAACATCTAGATTTTGGGTATTGGATACTCCCAGGATTCGATAGCATTGAAAGTAAAACATGGCATGGTTATAATAGCACAACATTAGTAGCTTGTTAATAACGCTTCCCTTAGTCATTTTGTCAAACACTTGAGAGACATGCCTTATGCTCATAAGAATAACCAACATGCAAGCATCATGATCACAATCCCAACTCATAATTTCAAGGGCTTTTAACATAAATACACATAACCCTACGCACATGTTAATTACTTCACATGAAACTTGTAATAAATCATGGATTAAAACTCAAATAACATCATAATCATGAATACAATCGAATTCAACATGAAATTCATGAAACCAATCAACTTGTAGTTTTTAAAGAGGTTTTTGAACTCCAAGGGTGGAAGGAAACCAAAGGATGAACACCTAACATACCTTTATTGTTATTTCGTGGAGATTGTGGTGTGTTTTTGAGACTTGATTCTTGAGCTTGATGAAACTAGGGCTTGTTCTTGAGAGGATTTTATGAAAAGGATGAGAAATTATGCTATTTGGGGATTTAATCCCATATTATAGACCTATTTCGTGAAGGGAAAATGACCGATTTGCCCTTAAAAACATGAAAAAAAACTGCAAAAATTACCTGGACTGGACTGGACTGGCCAAGGCGCCGTAGGCTTTGGAGAGCCGCTCTGGGTAGGGCACCATGGTCTGCATCGTGGGCTCCCCCCAGCACCGGACTGGGAAGGGCATCACTGGCTAATCGCCCTGAGTCCCTAATTTGGAGTTTCAAACACGTCCATACGCTTGTCCGAAAATTCCAAAACTTACCCGAGGTGTACTATTGACTTCCTAAATCAAGAATCATATTAAAAACTAACTTTTTGAGGTAGAAACACTTGTAAATAAATTCCTCAAAGTTTTAGGGCTTTAGAAATGACTATGTCCTAACACTTAGTTAAAATTGTCTAGGTCTGGGACCTCTTTTGGGCAAGATTTAATGGACTCAAACGTCTAGGATTCTGCGGGGTCTTACATTTTAATTTTGAGTTTCTTCAATTGTAAATAAAATTATAAAATTTATGTTATCTAGATAAAAACTTTCTAAAGTATTTATGTAGATAATTTTGTCATTTTAAATGACGATTATATTTAATCAAGGTTTATCTTAAAAATTAATTCAAAAGATTAAAATCTTGATTTAAATATAAATGTCTCAAAATAATTTATTTGGAAATATATTTGTTTGATTTTATTAAATCAAGAAGCTCGAAATTAAATCGGGTTTTAATTCGTCTCAAATTACGATTCAATTTAGTCAATATATTAAATTTGGCCATAATTAAAATAAAATTGGCCACAATTGTAATACAATTGGCCAATGATATTCAATTTGGCCAAAATTTAAATTTAATTGACAAAGTCCTAATCCAGATAACCTTCTAC
Source organism: Capsicum baccatum var. pendulum (assembly GCA_030864225.1). NCBI lineage: Eukaryota > Viridiplantae > Streptophyta > Magnoliopsida > Solanales > Solanaceae > Capsicum > Capsicum baccatum. Next base: position 71,359,475 of record CM061556.1, on the reverse strand, counting down.
CCAACAGACCAGCCCAATTTAAACCCCTTAATTTCTCACTAACCCAGTGGCCCAACTCCCTTAGCCTAACCCGCCCCGGGCCCAAAAACTTTAGCCATTTTCTTTTTTTTAATCACTTAGGCTCAATTACCCCTCTGCTGACCTGGACCATCTCACTTATCTCTCTCCCTTAACACCAACACCAAAACAACAACAACATCCCGACAAAAACCCAGACCCGATTTCAATGACCAACGAACCAGACTAAAAAAAAATAGTCCGACCCAGCGACAGCAACAATACGTACAATAACATCCACAAAACAAATTGCCAACATCAATCCCAAAACCAAAAATTCAAAATTTATATAAGATTGTATAATTCAACCTCAACCTTGTCCTTTTTCTATTTAAAATTCAAAATTTATAATAGATTGTACAATTCAACCTCATCCTTGTCCTTTTTCCAATTTTAAATTTAAAAATTTATACTAGATTGTATACTTCCTCCTCAACCATATCCTTTTTCCATTTTTGAAATCCAAATTTATACTAGATGGTACAATTCCACCTCAACCTTATCCTTTTTCCATTTTAGAAATTTAAAATTTGTACTAGATTGTACAATTCTACCTCACCTTATCCTCCAACAAACCTTACCCTCAATTTAAAATTCTCAGAACACCCCTAAATTCTTTCTCCCACATTGGTGGATTTGAAGAATTCAATCTCCATCCTTTCCTGTAAATACTATCACCATTTTGGTAGAAAGTAAGTCTCAAAGTGTGAAAAAAAATTGAGCAAAGAGTTGAAAATTTTTTTAGTAAAAAATTTCAAACGTAGCCTAATCAAGATTCTCGAAAGATTTCTTTTCGATGGTGAAGCTTGAAGTCCCGTTTTGCCGCTCCAAAAAAGGTAAACACACATTTTCCTTTTAGTTTTATTATCGTTTTCTTCTTCATCTCTTTCTTGATAATTTTCGTAGTTGTAATTTTTTTTGCTGGGATTATTTATTTTAGACTGTCTTGAAGACCATAGGATGTTGTGATATCAATATTATGGCTATTTTTATGTTCATGATATAAAATGAGCTAACGTGTTTCTTTGGCTTTATTCTTTGATTATTATAATTAGATCGATAAAGTTTTGATCTTTTCTTGATTAAAATATGTACTCATGCCTTGTTTAAATACGTTATTTATGAATATGTTTGTTTTTAGCATGTAAAGTTGTTTCCTTTATATCGAAAAAGAATAGTCACTATTGTTTGTTATGCCTTAAAAAATTAGATGTATAAAGTTTTGATCTTTGCTTGATTAAAATATGTACTCATACCTTGTTTAAATTCATTATTGATGAATACGCTCGCTTTTAGCATGTTAAGTTATTTATTTTATGTCGGAAATGAATAGTTACTATATTTAAGGATCTTAAAATTGTTTCTCAATTTGAAGTAGTGAATTACTTGTATCTTGAGATTTTGTGTTATTTTTGCAAGACATATCATAATGTGTTATATTTGTGGACTAGTGATTTATTAAATCACCGCTTAAGATTGAAGTTGACCACTTTGGCATACACATGATAGCTGGCTCATTCACATGTAGAAATTCTCATTCAAGTGCTACTTTTAAGATCTAACGCCTTTATCAATCCTTGATTCTTTTGATTAAAGAGTTATTTTTCTCCATGATTATATGCCAAGTTCTTTTAATATATGTTTGTAGTCAAGATTTACTCATTTTCGTGGTCAAAGCTGTCTATGATTTTCTCTTATTTAGATTGAAAAGTTGTTAGGGTTATAAATTTTGTTGAAATAGTGTAGAACTAAAATAGGAGTTGACATAATTGGACACTTTCTCTTAGAACTAATCTTTTACTATTCCTATCTTTCCTTTCAATATAATTTCTCAAACATGTTTAATATATGCTATTTGCTTCACCTCGCTTATTGATTTATTACTTGAAGTATTTTTGTGCATTTATATGACCCATTATTATTCATATATTACAATGAAATTTCTCTCCAAATCTGTTGATTGACTCCATTTGGTATTGAAAAGTGTTGTTGCATTAGTATGTCTTGTATTTCATATTTGAGATGTCACAAAAAGATTTCCTCATCTTATACTTATTCCCTTTTTCTTTCTTTAATGAAAACATGTCTTAGATTATATTATATCATAGTATTTGGTACAAATATGTGTTAACCTATAGGGAATATTTTTCTAAATTTTAAGCAACTATGCTTGGGGATCCATGTCTTTCTTTTCAAGGGCTAGTTGATTATATTGTGCTAGATTCAATTTTTTGTAAGATTGTTTAAGAGATGGGTTAGTTTCTTTTTCGTTGGATAATTTGATTTGATTTTATATCATAGTTTACTATTTATTTATGCTTGAGAATACTATTTTTCCATCTCATTATTTACTTATTAAGTGTAATATTTTTGAACATATATTAATTCTTTTTCTTTTATATTTTTCTTTCATGAATCTGTTTTGGAGTCCAAATGAACTCCTTTCCTCTTGCATTTCGCAATGAGCCTCTTTAAGTCAAGTCCAAAGTTTAAACCCAAAGCCGATTATATAGCGTGCGAGTGCAAGAAAATGGTAGAAGAAGGAAAATGGGTCAAAACTCATTGATGAGGTCGCTAAGAGACTTGAAAAGTCTCAATTTTTATTATTTTCTTATTCTTTATTTATTAATTAATTTATTTATTTATTTGGATCTCGAAGCCAAAGTTATAATTTAATTCAGGTAAAGAGGATTTTTGGGCCTTCAAGGTCCGAAAACTAGCTTAGGACAAGTTATAGGCCAAAAGTCCAAATGATTAGACTACGACAGGTGCAAGTGGGACAAAAGTTCAAATGACTAGCTTAGAACATGTTATGGGCCAAAAGCCAAAGTATATAGATTAGGACAAGTTTTATGATTTGGGCCTAATGGCCTAAGTCTTTTAGTCTCCCCCTTTCTCCTTTATATGCTAATTGTTTTTAGTTTTCATAGACTTATTTAAAAATCTCTACTAAGTCGTCAAAATTTGTTTTGCACAAATCTTGAAGACAAATTTTTTCTTGATCAATTTCTTTTCAAAAACCAATTTTTCTTTTTAAAGTTAGTCAAAAAAGTTATTTTCAAATAGTCATGATAACCGCAAGTTAGCAGATACTCTTGGTACCTTAACAACCTTCCAAGAGTATTAATAGAACCACTTACTTGGAATTTCTAAACTTAAAAGTTTTTTTTTATTAGAATCTTTTAAGCAATATTTTTAGTTTTTTTTTATATTTTCTCAAAAATCAAGTGACGACTCTAAATTATTTTTTCAAATAAAATCATATAAACTCTTTTTTTCGCCACAAAGTTATGGAATGTTTTTTATCAGCTTTGAAAATAGATCGTAACGAAATGACAACTCTTTTGGGAACTTTAGCTAGTTTCTAACGAAATATTTGAATTAGCTTCTTTGACTAACTATTGTAGTGTTTAAACTGTTATGTGCTTATGTTTTTAAATTATTGCACTTATTAACTGTTGCATTCATGGCATAATTTTGCATTTTGATTATTAAACTATTTTGGAGTTTCGTGGATGTACCAACCCCTATTGTTAAATTTTGAATAAGGTGTTAGGAATACGATGATTTATTAGCATGTTAGGTGTCTGATAGCTGTTTGTATTTCCAAACCCAAGTCATCCACTAAGTCGTCCACTTGGGAACCTAGTCAAAGCCCATTCTAGAATCCTAGGATAGAGCAAAATCAAAACTCTATTTAGGCATGAGCCTAGGACGAACCAATACCTGAGGGGGTATTGGGCCCATTATAAAATCTATCTTACATCTATTTGACCACGAGTAATAGATGATCATTCTTTATGTGTTAAATTGAAGGATATAATGTCGGATTGTACAGAACATTATCCCCTGTGTTTAAGGGTTTTATTTAGGTAATTTCTTTTAATCAAAAGAAGATCTTCATCAGAAGGATATTCTGACATTTCAAGAAGTTCAAGATTGAAGGACTTTTAAGGAGTCTTAATTCAGATTTGCTCCCTTGCGTGGGACTGATATCATGTATTTCCCCTTTTCCTCATTTTGTATCCCCGGTTAATTTATTAATGAAGTTTGTATAATATATTGGGGGTAATGGAATGTCTTACAAATGATATGTATATCCTTCAAATGTTAGGATTACCGTTGGATTGAAAGGTCCCATGTATGATAGGACGCGTTATAAATTATTTATGTTGCTAAAGTGCATCATTATTTTGTTTTATCTATATTTGCTTGATTCGTCTCATATATTACTTTGGTCAATTATTACATTTCATGAACTAATACTTCCACCTTTTCAGTAGTTTTTCTTTCTTTTTAAAGTGAGACTAATTTATGTTGGTAATCAAACTTGCTCGCTTCGTAAAGAGTAAAAGCAAAGTAATCATTGACGCCATCAGTCATGAAAAAGAATGATGATTCCTCAAAGGCGCACTTTCGGTGTCCTTCTATCTTGCATTTTGAAGATATTGTTTTCTTTTTTTGTAATCATACTTTCTCATCGTTATTTTCTTGTAATCAAAATTTATGATTTTATTTCTTTGTAATACGAACTACGTTGCACTTGAATTTCCAATAATGGAACACGTAGGCAGCCTATGTCGGCTTTGATTAATTCTTTAGAAAATTTATTTTTTGCATCTATTAGTGGAACTACATTTGATATGATTCCTACCTCAATGGAATATGTGGACACTCCACTATCTCAATCATATTCTTCATAAGATTTTCATAGAATCTGGGATAATTTTTTGAGAGGATCTAAAATTTTATCAAGGGGATCTTTTTTCAAGTTACATGGAGATAACATTGGAACATGTAACTAAGGCAGAAATTTTTGATAAGGTCTTAAAAATTTCATAAAACTCAACATTTACTATAAATTTAAACATTAGACATTGCTGAAGCTGAATCGATTTTTGAGAAGTTCTAAAATTTCAAGTTATGCTACGCCAAAAAGGACTCAAGTACTTTACATTTTAGACTGGGGCAGAGTTTTTGAGAAGATCTCAAAAACTCCATACTAAATGATGTCATAAGTTACAAAGAAGTTTGAGAGTTTCTAAACTGGGTAGAATTTTTTAGGGAGATCCTAAAAAATTCCACAAAGACTGCACTTTAACCCTGCAAATCGATGATCAACAAGAAGTTCAGGAGAGCAAGGAAAACAAACACAGTCAGCCTCTCAAAAGTAAGAATTTTTCTTTGGATGAAGGAATAATAAAGTCACAACATTATCAATGTTAAGCTTGGTAAAGGGCATTATCAGATCCACTATGGCCTTTCCATAATAATCCAGATAACTTTTCTTCTCCTTTTTTTCTCTTGATTTATGTTTCTATTACTTCGTTATGATCTCTAACACTTTCTCTAATTTTGTAAGGAAATGACCGAGAAAAACGATTAAGATATGGGGAAATCACTCAAAACACTATCTCCAAATCATCATGAAACTTTATCTTCTGTGGTACTCTTAACTTAGTTGCAATAAATTATTATTTTATTAATGAGTGTTTTTTAAGTCATACATGTGATGTATGAAAGACCGTCTCTAAGAACTAACACAAAAGTACATATATTGTTATATTTGGGTTTTCCATCCATTAAGAGGATGCATTAGACCATTGCTTAATTTGAGATATATTATTATGTTATGGATTGCCACCACCTTCAGTGTGACATATTATTATGGATCGTCACCTCCTTTAGAGTGACACGTTATTAGGTTATGGATTGTCACCTCCTTCAGCGTGACATATTATTATGGATCGTCACCTCCTTCAGCGACACATCATTAAGTTATGGACTATAACCTCCTTCAGCGTGATATGTTATTATGTTATGGATCATCATCTGCTACAGCGTGACATGTTATTATGTTATAGACCGTCACCTCCTTCAGAGTGACATGTTATTAAGTTATGAACCATCACCTCCTTCAGTGTGGCATGTTATTATGTTATGGATCGTCATATCCTTTAGAGTGACATCTTATTATATTGTGGAAAATCACCTTATTCAGTGTGAAATGCTATTATGTTATGGATCATCACCTTCTTTAGAGCGACACATTATTATGTTATGGACCATTACCTTCTCCAGTGTGACATATTATTATGTTATGGATCATCACCTCCTTCAGTATGATAGTTATTATGTGATGGACCATCACCTCTTTCAGAGTGACACGTTATTAATTTATGGACCATCACCTCCTTTAGCATGACATGTTACTATGTTATGGATCATCACCTCCTTAAGAGTGACATATTATTATGTTATGAGCTGTCACCTCCTTCAGCGTGACATATTATTATGTTATGGATCATCACCTCTTTCAGAGTGAAGTGTTATTAAGTTATGAATCATCACCTTCTTCAGCGTAACGTGTTATTATGTTATAGATCATCACCTCCTTTAGGGTGACAAGTTGTTAAGTTACGGACCGTCAACTTCTTCAGCATGACTTGTTATTATAATATGGATTGTCACCTCCTTCAAAGTGACACATTATTAATTTATGGACCGTCAACTCCTTCAGAGGGACATGTTATTATGCTATGAACCGTCACCTCTTTCAGAGTGATATGTTATTATTTTATGGACCATCACGTTCTTCAGAGTGACATTTTATTATATGGAGTGTCACCTCCTTTAGACTGACATATTATTGTGTTATGGACCATCACCTCCTTCAGAGTGACATGTTATTATGCTATGGACCGTCACCTCCTTTAGAGTGACATATTATTATGTTATGTACATGTTATTATGTTATAGCCCGTCATCTCCTTCAAAGTGACATATTATATGATATGGACCATCACCTTCTTCAGAGTGACATATTGTTATGTTATGAACTGTCACACTCTTCAACATGATATGTTATGGATTGTGACCTTCTTCGGTGTGGCATACTAAAACAAGGTATGCATAATTTCCGTTATATAGAATTTTCTACTAATAAGTTTAGTTTGGGTGATTAATAGACACATTGGACCATCACTCCATTCAAAGTGGTTGTTATATTTAAAATGGGCCATCCGCCCTTCAATGAGACATGGACCATCATTCCATTCAAAGTGGCATGTTATATTTAAATTGGGTCGTTCGTACTTCAATGAGACACGTTAGACCGTCACTCTGTTTAAAGTGACATGTTATATTTAAATTGGGTCGCCCACCCTTCAATGAGACCCGTTCGACTGTCACTCCATTCAAAGTGGCATGTTACATTCAAAATGGGTTGTCCTTTCTTTAATGAGACATGTTCGACCATCACTCCATTCAAAGTGGCATGTTACTTCCAAAATGTGTTGTCCACCTATAATGAGTCCTGTTGGACCATCACTTTTGTTCAAAGTGGCATGTTACATTCAAAATGGGTCGTTCGTCCTTCAACAAGACATGTTGGACCGTCATCTCATTCAAAGTGGCATGTTACATTTAAATTGGGTCATCCGTTCTTTAATGAGACACATTGGACCATCACTCCATTCAAAGTGGTACATTACATTTAAATTAGGTCGTTTGCTCTTCAATAAGATACGTTGGACCATCACTCCATTCAAAGTGGCATGTTACATTCAAAATAGGTTGTCTACCCTTCAATGAGACACGTTGGACCGTCATTCCATTCAAAGTGGCATGTTATATCAAAAATGGGTCGTCCACCTTTCAATGAGACATATTGGATCGTCACTCCGTTCAAAATGGCATGTTACATTCAAGATAAATCATTTGCATTTTATTAGTACATATTGGGTTGTCACCCAATACAAAGTGGCATACCATTTTTAGAATAGATTGTGTAGATTGGTTCATCAACTATCTCAACACAGCATGTTCAAACATGTTTGCACCAATTTATGTTAGTGTAATGCTACATTTACAATTAACTATTTTGTTTGATATGTTGTCGAGAGCATCCAAAAGTATGAAATCTCAAATCAAAACCACATGTATGGACAACTCTAAAAAGGATGCAATACAATGTGGAACTTTTTCTTATAGCAAAACGGGACATAGTCTAAAGAAGGACGTCAAACTCTTTGGACACGAGCTAAAGGATGATTGACACCACCACCAAACCACTCCCCTATTAGGCATGTGGGTATTTTGGGATAATATGGTTTCATCTTCACCTTTGGGATATTTGATGTCGCCCAAAATAAACCTCTAATTGAAGGATAAAGCGGTCGTTGTCAAAAGGTGGGATTTGTTCAAATAAAAATAAAAGAAAGACAAGAAGAATTGGTTGTTTTTGGTTGTAAACAATCTAAGATGAGCACTAGGTTTGTGTTCTCCCTGGCTTCTCAACTCCATAAATTTCTAGTGATCAACCCAACTATTCTATTATTTTGCATACAAAGTCTACAAGATAGGTCTTATCAACTGTCGGGTAAGATCGAAGATAAATTTCACCCTTTACCGGGTAAGTCTCAGGGTGTTGCCTTATTGCTCCTTGCTAAGAACCCATTTCACTCATATGGGTAGGATCAAGTGATTACATGATATGGCAGGTAATAAAAGATAGAGATGAATCCCAAATCACTATCCTAATCTTTTTTTCCCAATCACAAACTCCCTTTTTAGGGATGGATGCAAATATAGGCTAGCTCAAGCGTCTGTAGCTACTATTAGATTAATTATTATGAAGAAGATTAAGATACATACAATCCTAGAATAGATTAATATAACACTTCCTCTATGTATCTAATCATTTAGGTTTCTCCCAACCCAAGATAAAGGAATTAGACGCTCATATTTGTGAGATCAATCATGAAATCCACAAACAAAATTACAAAATCAATCTCGAAATAATAAGGAATAAATCCCAAAGTCTTAAATTGAATAACAAACCAAGAATAATAATTAGTAGATGAATTTTTATTGAATTGTTGAATGGATGAATAAATAAACAAAGCCTAAATGGTATTTATAGATTACAAAAATCAAATCCTAATTAAAACAGGAAAGACCTAGAAATCAACTCCTAAATAAAATAGGAAAACTTAATTACCCATACATAATTGGACTTAAAAATATAATAGCAGTGTAATTGGGATATATGAAAACCCCAGGAAACAAATCCTAACTAAAATAGGATAGGAAAAGTAAGTTGGTCAAACTTTTGACTCGTATATTCATATTCAATGAGCATAACTTTTTGTGTACATTAAATTTATGATCTTAGTCGGGGGTCTATCAGAAACAGCCTCTCTACTTCTTCGGAGGTAGTGGTATGGACTACATACACTCTACCCTCACCAGACCCCGCTGTGTGGGAATATACTGGGTTTGTTTTTTTTGTTGTTGTGAATTTATGATCTCAACACCCACTATATGATAGACAATTCAATGATCTTTCGAATAATACCAATTTTTACTTAATCCGATACCGGGGTGAAAAGTTATGGCCAAAATACTGAAGCACTGTTGAAGCTGCGTCGATCTATCCGAGGTACGATTTTAAGGTCTTTCCAAAATATGAATCGTACAGGATCCTTTTGAGTTGCTTGGAGGAATTCGTACCTTGGGTAGTAAAGTCTTAAACTGGGTTTTTTGACTACTATTCGAGCCATTTTTCGTAGTTCCTCTTGCATTTAGCATCCAAAACCTAATTTCCTGCAAAACACTCCTAAAACCATATCAAATCTAACAACATAGCCTTAAGTACATGCATATTCTCATAGTTTAAGCATCGTAAGTGCTATATTTCTATAGCACATCAAGACCTCAACTTAGAACGTTGCATGTCATCAGGCAATAAAATATAACAAAATAATAAGACGATGCTTAACCAAGAGAAATGTAAGATACCTATGGTAGTCAATCATCAATTTTAGCTTAAAACACATTACCCTCTCCAAATTCAATAACTTTAAAACCAACTGTGTGTATTATTAAGCACAGCAATGTGACACAAAGGAATCAAACTATGGCATTACTTTAGCAACAAACAACCATGCATATAAACAAGTTACACTACACAAACAAGTAAGCAGCTAACAATACAACCCATGTGCCCTCACAATAAAGAAGTTCCTCCTTCATCATATATGAAATCAAGCATGTTAGTTTGGGGATGGTCAGGATACACTCACTCTTAGAAAGAAGTTCCAATCAATTCATATCAAATACCATAGGCTTGCCCTTATTTTCTTCACCTAAGCTTTCGGACGGTTAAGTTGGGATCACTATAGGACTTTTCTTCGACTTGTAATGCAGGTTTGGGGCTGGTATGATACTTATGGATATTTAAGTGACTAAGCCTCCTTGGCATTACACTAAATTTTAAGGTCCACACTTAACTAATTTTTTTCTTTATTTATTTCCATCCTTATTTCTTCCTTTTTATTTTACAGCATAATCAGGTTCGATGTGGTTTTTTAGTCTTTTTTTTTCTTTTTCATAGATTTTCTTTTCTTTTCTTTTTCTACCACACCCAGCCTACTTTCTTTTCTCTTATTTTACCCTTCTTCATACCCATTTCACATCACACACCCCTATGATAGCCACCCCCAACTTAGGCGATTTGCTTGAGTTGAAATGCACAATGTCCAAGGAGGACCAGGGCCAAAACAGGTTCATTGTAATACAAATGGAAAGGTGATAAATATAACAATATAAAAAGACATACAAGCTCAAAATTGAGATCAAGGGATATCATTCACGCATGGGAGGTCAATTAGGATAAAACTGGACTAAAATAAAAAAAAAGGCCGGTGATCCTTTCCTAACCACTATGCTATAACCTAGAAAAACTAACCTGACAAGTTCTGGATTTAAAATACAAAGGGAACTAAGTAGCATCTCACACACAAATGGCACAGAGTCAATATTGCAAGCTACCGCCTATCTGATTCATTTAAAAATTCACAATGATTAACATGTCCCTAATACTAATGCCATAAAAACTATTTACAATAGTCACATACATATCACACAGTTACAAAATAGACAATTGGAGAGGTATTTATCATTTATCTCAAAAATCAACAAATATATGTCAACTGCCTTAGATACTTATTTTTCTCCTAGTTAAACATAAAACATCACAAAATAAAACACAATGCGCCTAAACATGTCAGCTCTACTAGGAACAAGACTTCGGGAAAAAGAGACACGGCAACAAAAACCCCAAGAGGACATCAAGACCCACAAGTAACCCCATGGCTAAACCCTCAACTTAGAATGTTGTGTGTCTTTAGGCAACAAAACATAACAAAACAGCACGACGATGCTTAACTAAGAGAAATGTAAGATACCTGTGACACTCAATCATCAATTTTAGCTCAAAACACACTACCCTCTCCAAGTTCAATCACTTTAAAACCAACTATTACTGAAGCACAATAATGTGACACAAAGGAATCAAGCTATGACATTACATTAACAACAAACAACCATGCATATATACAAGTTACACTACCTAAACAAGTAAGCAGCTAGCAATACAACCCATGTTCCCTCACAACAAAGAAGTCCCTCCTCACTCATATATGAAATAAAGTATGTCAATATGGCGACGATCAAAAAACACTCACTCTCAGAAAGAAGTTCCAATCAATGCATGTCAAATACCATAGGCTTGCCATTATTTTCTTTACCTAAGCTTTCGGGCAGTTAAGTTAGGATCATTATAGGACTTTTCTTTGGCTTGTAATGTAGGCTTGGGGTTGGTATGATATGTATGGATATTCAAAGTGAATAAGCCTCCTTGGCACTACACTACCTTTTGATGTCTACACTTATCCAATTTTTTTATTTATTTTTTTCCATTCTTATTTCTCCTTTCTATTTTAAAGTGTATTCAGATTGGGTGTGGTCTTTTAGGATTTCTTTTTCTCTTTTTCACAAATTTTCTTTTATTTTTTTCTACCACACCCAGAATTACTTTCTTTTCTCTTATTTTACCCTTTTTCATACCCATTTCAAATCACGCACCCTTATGAAAATCACCCTCAACTTAGGTGATTTGCTTGAGTTGAAGTTCACAATGTCCAAGGAGGACCAGGTCCAAAACAAGTTCATTGTAATACAAATGGGAAGGTGATAGGTGTAACAATAAAAATAGACATACATGCTCAAAATCAGGATCAAGGGATGTCATTCACACATGGAAGGTAAATTAGGCTAAAAGTAGACTAAACAAATGACCTATGACCTTTTCTAACCACTATCCTACAACCTAGAAAGACTAACCGGGCAAGTTTTGTATTTAACACACAAAAGTACTAAGTAGCATCTCACACACACATGGAACAGAGTCAATATTGCAAGCTACTACCTATCTAATTCATGCACAAGTTCGAAATGATTAACATATCCCTAATACTAATGCCATAAAAACATTCACAATAGTCGCATACATATCACACAGTTACAAAATATATGATTGGAGAGGTATTTATCATTTATCTCAAAAATTAACAAAAATATGTCAACTGCCTTACATACTTATTTTTATCCTAGTTAAACACAAAACATCATGAAACAAAATACAATACGCCTAAATATGCCGACTCTATTAGGAACAAGACTCCAGAAAAAAGAGACACGACAACAAAAACTCCTAGAGGACATCAAGACCCACAAATAGCCCCACGCTCAACTTAAAATCATACATTATCCCCAATGTGTCAAACCAAAACAAGAGAGTTAGAAATATACCTGTGGCACCGTAGATGCGGAGATCTGACGTTAATCACATAATACGAATACAAATAATAAAATACCTTGGGTTGCCTCCCAAGCAGCGACTGATTTCACGTCGCAGCATAATGAGACTTTGTTGGGTACTCATACTTCCCCAACAAGTCCATGTGTACCTTGATTACTCAGACTTCATCAAGGTAGCCCAATAGTTGTCCTTCAAATTTCCCTTTCCACTTTGAACTTATGAATTTCACCCCTAAATTTTCTTCTGATTTCCCATCATGTTCATGGGGCAGAGTTATAAAAATAAAGGACACAAGAAATAGAAGTGGCATGTTGCACTTCTTATCCATTACGTGAGGAATGTAGTTCTTTGATTCTGGTTCATTAAATTCAAGAATATAGACATATTTTTCCTCCTTCTTGCACTCTTCTTTAGGCTGGATGGCTCGATCAAGATCTGACTATCCATATACAATGTGGGAAAAGACTTAGAATGAGGTCTAATATGCCCCACCTCTGAATTTGAGGTCTTTTTTACATCCCTACACAACTCTAATATGCTCTCCTTAAGAGTTACACTATCCAGAGAGCATGAGCAATTTTTGACTTCTCCAATTTTAGCTCATTAAGTTGACTTTTCAAAATTCTTTCAGTCTCACACTATACATAACTAAGTTGTCGAACATTCCATGCAACAGCATTTTTATTCAACTCTACTTATAGCTAGTAAATATCCAAGACAAATATGAAAACCGCATGCATACAATCTTGTCTTTCTTTTTCCAAGAGTGCCAACGTGTCAATCATGCTCTCATTATGTTCCAATAATATATTTATCACACCCCTGCAGTAATGCACCATATCATAAGAAAAACGGATCAAGTGATTAGATAATATCGTGGGGACTAAAAGGTAAAGATGAATCCCAAATCACTATCCTAATCTTATTTTTTGAATCACAAACTTTTTTGGAGGGATGGATGCGAATACATGTTATCTTAAGCGTCTGCAGCTGCTATGAGATTAATTATTGCGAAGAAGATTTTGATACATACAACCCTAGAATAGATTAATATCATACCTCCTCTACGTATCTAATCCTCTAGGGTTCCCACAACCCTAGCTAAGGTAATTAGCCGCTCATATTTATGAAATCTATCATGAAATCCACAAACAAAATTACAAAATCAATCTCCAAATAATAAGGAATAAATCTAAAAGCCTTAAATTGAATAACAAACCAAGAAAAACCAAGAATAATAATTAGTAGATTAATTTTTACTGAATTGTTGAATGAATGAATAAACAAACAAAGCCTAAAGGGTATTTATAGATTACAAAAAACAAATCCTAATTAGAGTAGGAAAACCCTAGAAACCAACCCCTAAAAAAAATAGGAGAACTTAATTACCCATACATAATAGGACTTAAGAAAATAATAGGAGTATAATTGGGATATATGGAAACCCCAGGAAACAAATCCTAGCTAAAATGGGATTGGAAAAGTAAGTTGGCCAAACTTTTGACTCGTATTTTCATATTTAAAAGAGCATAAATTTTTGTTTACTTGAAACTTTTGATCTCAAGACCCATCATTAGATATAAAATTGAATTAGCTTTTCAATGATACCAATTTCATCTTAATCTGAAATAGGGGTGAAAAGTTATGGCTAAAATACTGAAGCACTATTGAAGTTGTGTGAATCTGTCCGAGGTACGTTTTAAGGTCTTTCCAAGATATGACTCGTACAGTTTCCTTACGAGTTGTTCAAAGGAAGTCGTACCTTGGGGAGTAAAATATTAAAATGTTTTTTTTACTATGATTCAAGCCACTTTTCATAGTTCCTATTGCATTTAGCATCCAAAACCCAATTTCCTGTAAAACACTCTCAAAAACACATCAAATCTAACAACATAGCCTTAAGTGCATGCATATTCTCATATTTTAAGCATCGTAAGTGCTATATTTCTATAGCACATCAATATTTCTAAACTCATACCGAGGGTACCCTTCTCTTTTCTTCAAATTCGGGTGGCAACACACTAAGATTTTGGAAATTATGCTCGGGTAAATTCTTGCCTATGGATGTGAAGGATCCCACATTCATACTAAGAGGTTACAAGCCACATTTTCATAACTTGAATGGCTTATTACTTATCTCAAGCTAAAGACCATCTAAAAATAAAAGACTATCTTTTCTACCAACCGAGAGGAACTACAAGCAGTTTGATTCCTTAAGTCTCCAAAATATGTAGGATGGGCTCTATGTTGAAAACTCTACTACATTCAAACCTCCCACCAATCCTCTTATCCCTAAGATTTTCAATTTCTCCAAAATCCAAAAGTCAGAATAGCGTGTAAATTCTTTAAAAATTGGGCCTAAAATCAAGCTATATGAAATACAAGTGGCTTGAGTTCTTATGTACCCCGAGATATGTAGGAAACCCAATACCGTGGTCTGGCCATAACTCTATAAAACTCATGCAAAAATCATCCTCTTTAAGAAATGAATTTGTGTTTGGACAAAAATTAGGAACGTCAAACTCCCTTTGCCCAGGGTTACTTACATCCACCCTACTCAAAGGGAGGGGCAGTTGTTGAGACCTAATTTTTACCCTCCACGACTAACTTTAATTCTTAGTTTCTTCAATTTAAATAAAATTATAAAATTTATGTTACCCGGGTAAAAGTTTTTTAAAGTATTTATCTGGATAATTTTGTCATTTTAAGTGACGATTACATTTAATCAAATTTTATTTTGAAAATTAATTCAAAAGGTTAAAATCTTGATTCAAATATAATTTTATCTCAAAATAATCTATTTGAAAATATATTTGTTTGATTTTATTAAATCAAGAAGCTCAAAATTAAAATGGGTTTTAATTCATCTTGAATTGCGATTCAATTTAGTCAATATATTAAATTTGGCTACAATTAAAATAAAATTGCCCACAATTGTAATACAATTGGCCAATGATATTCAACTTGGCCAAAATTTAGATTTAATTGACTAAGTCCTAATCCAAAATAACCTTCTACCCAATAGATCAACCCAATTTAAACCCCTTAATTTCTCACCAACCTAGTGGCCCAAATCCCTTAGCCTAACCCGTCCCAGGCCCAACAGCTTTAGCCATTTCTTTTTCTTTAATCAGTTAAGCCTAATTACCCCCTCTGCTGACCTAGACCATCTCACTTTTCTCTCTCCTTTAAACCTAACACCAAAATAACGATAATAATCCGACAAAAATCCAGACCCAATTTCAATAACCCTCAAACCCAACTCAAAAAACTAGTCCAACCCAGCAACAACAAAAATACATACAATAGCTTCCACGAAAAAAAAGGGCCAACATCAATCCCGAAACTAAAAATTCAAATTTTAAATTTCAAAATTTGTACTAGATTGTACAATTTCACTTCAACCTTGTCCTTTTTCTATTTTGAAATTCAAATTTTTTTCTAGATTGTATAATTCCACCTCAACCTTGTCCCTTTGTCAATTTTAAATTTCAAAATTTATACTAGATTGTACAATTCACCTCAACCATGTCCTTTTTCTATTTTTGAAATTTAAATTTTGGACTAGATTGTACAATTTCACCTCAACCTTGTTCTTTTACCATTTTAGAAATTTAAAACTTGTACTAGATTACAAATTCACCTCACCTTATCCTCCAACAAACCTTACCCTCAATTCAAAATTCCCAAAACACCCCTAAGTTCTTTCTCCTACATTGGTGGATTCAAAGAATTCAATCCTCATCCTTTACTATAAATACTACCACCATTTTGGTAGAAAGCAAGTCTCAAAGTGTGAAAAAAACTTTTGAGCGAAGAGTTTATTTTTTTTAGTAAAAATTTTTAAGTTGTACTCTAATCGAGGTTCTCAAAAGATTATATCTCGGTGTTGATCAAGATTCCAAATAAACCTTGAAGTCCCATTTTGCTACTCCAAAAAAGGTAAACACGCATTTTTCTTTTAGTTTTGTTGTCGTTTTCTTCTTCATCTCCTTCTTGGTAATTTAGACGGCCATAAAAGACATAGGATGTTGTGATATCATTATTATGGCTATTTTTATATTTATGATGTAAAATGAGCTAACGTGATTCTCTGGCTTTATTCTTTGATTATTATGATTATATTGATAAAGTTTCGATCTATACATGATTAAAATACATACTCATACCTGTTTAAATTCGTTATTAATGGATATGATGATTTTAGCATGTAAAGTTACTTCCTTTATGTCAAAAAACAATATTCAATATTATTTGATATGCCTTAATAAATTGGATGAATAAAGTTTCGTTCTTTGCTCGATTAAAATACATACTCATGTCTTGTTTAAATTCATTATCGGTGGATATGTTGGATTTTAGAATGTAAAGTTATTTCCTTTATGTCGGAAAAAAATAGTTACTATGGTTAAGGGTCTTGAAATTATTTCTCAATTTGAAGTAGTGAAATACTTGTAAATAGAGATTTGGTGTTATTTTTGAATGACATATCATAATGTGTTATGTTTGTGGCCTAGTGATTTGCAAAATTACCGCTTAAGGTTGAAGTTGGCCACTTTGGCATACGCATGATAGTTGTCTCATTCACAAGTATAAATTGTAATTGAAGTGCTACTCTTAATAAGATCTAACTACTTTATCAATCATTGATTCTTTTGATTAAAGAGTTATTTTTCTCCATGAATATATGCCACGATGAAATGCTAAGTTCTTTTGATATATGTTTGAAGTTGTGATTTACTCATTTTCGTGGTCTAAATTGTCTTTGATTTTCTCTTGTTTAGATTGAAAAATTATTAGATTTATAAATTTTGTTTAAATGGTGTGAAACTTAATTTGTAGGGGGTGCAGATATAGGCCGATAACTAGCTTATGAAATAGATTTATTGTATATCTAATGAATCTATTTTTCTTTGTGTGTGGAATATCTTTTAATGGTTTATTCTTTTCGTAAGATGTATTCATTAGTTTGTTTGGTTTATTATTTTATCCTGTATTAATTGCAGAGTTACAAATTTCTGTATAATAATTTATCCTAACTGTACTGTAATGTATGTCTAGTTCTAGATTTTCAATGTTATTTATTATCTTGTGTTGTTCTTCTCGTAGTGAGTTTTTTAGATTATATAAACTATCACATGTACTTTTTTCTAAATTTTCTAAGGTTTCTTCTATCCATATTAGTTTTTCTTTTAGATTCTCCATTATTTTTCTAATCCGGTTTCTATAATTAATTTCATTATTTAGATTATCTTGATTTTCTCTAGTTTTTCTAATATATTCTAGCATCTCTTAATCTAAATAATATCCTTCTGGGTAAATTTCTTGGTATAACTGTTCTATCCAATTTATGGTTTCAATTTCATAGTTTATTACTTCTTCTAATATTATTCTCTTAATATCTATAATTTCTATATCTTTAAGTATATATAAGATTAAGACTTTAAGGTCATCTAGATGATCTATCTTTTAAAATTGGTTTTATTATAATATTTTGTAGTTGTTTGTTTTAGCCTTAGTAGTTTTTGCATATTTTTTATTAAGAATTTCTATATATTTTATATCTTTATTTTCCATATATTTGTCTATATTTATTTTCATCTGTTTTTCTAGTAACTGTATGTTTCTCATATCTTTTTCTAAAAATTTTATGTAATTTATCATGGTAAGTATTTGTAAGAGTAGTTAGATAGGTATGGTATATAATTTACTCTAGTCATGTAATATTTACCAAATGCTTTTTCTAATATGATTTTTCTTATATCTACTACTTTTATATCTTTAAGTGCATACAAAAAAAGTATTTTAAATTTATCTACCATCACATCAGATAAATAATCATTCATTTTCATAAAATTGTTTTTTTCAAAATATTCTCTCCAACCATGTACATAACAAAATATGGTCATCTTAGATTACTATATACTAGATTATTCTTAAATAATATGTTCTTCGGTCACTATTAGCATGGTAATTTGGATACTTTTTCCCTTAAACAGCGCCTCTACTCTGGTTACTCCCCACCACGGCTTCTTGCCTTATTGGTTTCACCTTTAGGATGGCATAGTTCTTAGGAATTTTTCTCCATTTCCACTTTGCTAATAAACTTCTTAACATATTATTCTTCGAATAATTCTACTATAAAGTAACTAATATGAATTTATTTTATCATATCATGATTGTTGGGAATTATGAATTTAGCTATTCATAATCATAAATAAATATACCTGTTCGGGTAGTTTTGATATTTCTGAAGCTTGTTCCTTCATAGCTTTTTCCATTGAAGTATGTCTGTTTTTTAATTAACTGAGCAAAATATTTGTTGTGGATTGGAAAGAGAAAATGAAGAAATATATAGGAAAAAAAATAGAAAAAATTAAACAACAAACTACTGAAGAAATACGAAAAATAGAAGAAACTAAAAATAGTAGGATTGCTGAATAAGAAAAAGAACTACAAATGTTAAAAGATTTGTATGAACAAAGACAAAAAGAAAAAGAAGAAAAAGACAGAGAACAAAAATTACTGAACGAGATAAATCAATTTAAGGAAAAATTAAAAATAAATAATATAGGCGTTGAAGAAACAGATAATTATGATTCAGAAGATA
The DNA here is from genome assembly GCA_030864225.1 of Capsicum baccatum var. pendulum. NCBI lineage: Eukaryota > Viridiplantae > Streptophyta > Magnoliopsida > Solanales > Solanaceae > Capsicum > Capsicum baccatum. The sequence continues at coordinate 71,340,144 of CM061556.1, read as the reverse complement.
GTGAAACATATACAGAAATATTAACAAATACAAAAAAATTAGAAATCAATGAAAAACAAGAAGTAATTAATGAGGAAAACTTAGAAAGTACCAACACAGAAATAAATACTCTTGGTAAAAAAGAAGATGAAAATATAATACCTTAAATAACAGAAATAAGAAAACCTATATATTATAAGAATAAGTTTAAAAAATATAATGAATATGACAAATGGACACCAAACAAATAGTTAATAAAAATTATAACTTTTTAGACCTAGACTGTGTAATAGATACAGAAAAAACAATACAATTATAGATAGGATATATGACAAAACAATTATTAGATAATAATATAAACATAACAGATGCACCAGAATATATAGAAAGAACACTAATAGGATCAGTAAAACTATGGTTTTCAAATTTAACTGAAAATAGCAAGAAGGTATTAAGAACTAACAAATCTATAGAAGGAACATCATCAACAACAACTAAACTAACATCTATAGAATTATTAAAAAAATATGAAACAGCTATAAAAGATGAATTTGGTAGTATGACAACAATAGAAGAAGAACAAGATGAAGAAAAAGATACAAATAGGAATTTAATGTTAAAATTAGCAATATGTAATATGTGTTATCTAGATGAATATACTTGCGCATTTAAAGAATATTATTATAAAGGAGCATATAGTATAGAAGAAAGTAAAGAGATAAGAAAATTATATTTTAATAAATTACCCGAACCATTTAGTTCAAAAATAATAAAAAGCTGAGAAGAAGCAAAAATAGTAGATACGTTAGGAGCAATAATAAAATTTTTACAACAATGGTATAGAAACTTATGTGAAAAATATAGAGAAGAATTAAAAATGGAAAATACACTAATAAGAAATTTAGCATGTTGCAAAAATAAAATAGCACCTCAATTTGGATGTGAAGAAAGATATTATAAGAAAAGAAAAAGACATAAAAAATATAAAAATTCAAAATATAAATACAAGAAACCTAGAAAAAGATATTATGTAAAAAATTATAAATACAAAAGACCATATAGAAAGAAGAAATCTATAAAAGAATGTACTTGTTATAGTTGTGGAAATTTAGGACATTTAGCTAGAGATTGTAAATTACCTAAAAATCTAAAAAATAAACAAATATTAGAAATAAAAATAGATAATACAGAATGTATACAGATAGATTATATAGATTATGAATTAGAAAGTGAGGATAGTATATATGAAATTTTAGAAAACGAAACAGATACTGAAATAGATAGTGAACTAGAAGAATCAAATGACTGAAGAAGATATAAAAATAATAACAAAGGAATAATATTTAAATGATGAAGGAACGGAACAAAAAATAATATTTGACAGTAACATATTTGATGAAATAAAAGGAAAAGAATTAGATTTAAGTGTAGAAAAAATATTTAAAATACCAACAATAAAAAATATGTTTACTAGGAAAAGAGACGAATATTATGTAGTATGCCAAAAAGAACATGTAATAGACTGTAGATATGCAAAAGGCAAAGTTAGTATACCACTAGTAACAAAAAGAATAATTAATAATGAAATAAATGATATAAAAAGTAAAGGAGATCCAATAAAATATGTACACCTTGGAGGTACAGAGATATTAATAAAAGCATGTTTTAGAGAAGGAATAGATACACCAATAGAATTATATTTAGCAGATGATAGAATTATCAAACCTATAGAAAAAGCATAATAACTGCCGTAAAAGGAAATCTAATATACCAAAAATTTAAATTTATAATAAGTGCAAATTATTCAGTAGCAGTAACAGATAAAAATATAGATAAATAACTAGTATTATATTGGAAAATATCAGGAATAGAACTAACCCCAGGAAGTAAAATATTTACAGCAAGATGCAAAAATCTATATGTATTAACAACAAAACACAAAATAACAGGAAAAAATAAAATTAACAAAATACTAATAGAAAGACCATTCGAACAAATTGTAAAAACAATAGATTATAATGATTATAGCTATAGATACATAGATATAGAAGAAAATTTAGAAATAGTAAATGATAGAATAAATACAACGAAAAGGATAGCTGATGAAAAACCAGAATCATCAAGCTCATAAAAAAGAACAAGTTATGAAATAAATTCAATAAGTAATTTAAACCAATATTACATAATAGGAAAAATAAATGAAAAAGAATATTTAATACTTTCAAATACAGGACAAGAAGAAAATTATATAGCAAATATCTAGTAAAAATTGAAGAAATAAAAACTGATAATGATATGTGCCCAGATCTACCAAGAAGTTTGATAAATAGTAAAAATATAGCAGAAAAAGAAATAATAATAGGAGTTAGAAAAATAAAAATAGAATTTGAAGTAAAGGAAGAAATGCAAAAAGCAGATATAATATTAGGAATAAAATGGTTAGAGCAAGTAAAACCATATAATATAGAATATACACAATTAACCTTAACATATAACAAAGAAAATTTATTCTTAAGAAGAGTCTTAACATAAAATGAAAATATATGTATTAATGAAGATAGTAGTAGAAGGATATTACAGTAGATATTATACGCCTATGATAGATACAGGAGCAGAAGCTAATTTATGTAGATATAATTGCTTACCAGGAAGTAAATGAGATAAATTAAAAACACCAATAATAGTTAAAGGATTTAATAATGAAGGAAGCTTAATTACTTATAAAGCTAGGAATGTAAAAATGCAAGTATTGGATAAGATATTAACAATAGAAGAAATTTATAATTATGAACTAACATCAAAAGATATACTTTTAGGAATGTCGTTCTTAGATAAATTATACCCACATATAATAACTAGAACAGACTGGTGGTTTACAACACCATGCAAACAGAAAGTGAGAGCAAAAAGAGTTAATAATAAAATAAGAAAGAAAACTGATTGGATAAAAGGAAGTGAAAAAATTACACAAAAGTTAGAAAATATAAAAAATACTGAAGATACAGTAGAACTAGTAGTATTTTCGATAAATAAAACAGAAATAACTATATTTTCAATAAATAAGATAGAAATAATTAAGAAAAACTTAGAACAATTATATAGTGAAGATCCATTAAAAGGATGGGAAAAACATAAAACTACTATAAAAATTGAATTGATAGATAAAAATAGCATAATAACCCAGAAACCATTAACATATAATTTTGACGATTTAAAAGAATTTAAAATGCATATAGATGAATTATTAGAAAAACAATAGATACAAAAAAGTAATAGTAAACATAATAGTCCAACATTTATAGTAAATAAACATAGTGAACAAAAAAGAGGAAAAAGTAGGATGGTTATTGATTATAGAAATTTAAATGCAAAAACTATAACATATAATTATCCAATACCAAATAAGATATTAAAAATAAGGCAAATACAAGGATATAATTATTTTAGCAAATTCGATTGTAAATCAGGATTTTACCATCTAAAGTTAGAAGAAGAATCTAAAGAATTAACCGCATTTACGGTACCACAAGGATTTTATGAATGGAACGTATTATCATTTGGATATAAAAATGCATCAGGTAGACATCAACATTTTATGGATAATTATTTTAAACAATTATCTAATTGTATAGTATACATAGATGATATATTATTATATACAAAAACTAAAGAAGAATATTTAAAATTATTGGAACAGTCTACAGATATAATAGAAAAATTGGGAATAAGTCTAAGTGAAAAGAAAGCTGAAATTATGAAAAACTAGATAGAATTTTTAGGAATACAAATAGATAAAAGTGGAGTAAAAATGAAACAACATATAGTACAAAAAATAATAAATTTGAAAGAAGAATAAGATACAAAAAAGAAATTACAATCATTTTTAGGATTAGTAAATCAAGTAAGAGAATATATTCCAAAATTAGCAGAATCTTTAAAACCACTACAGAAAAAATTAAAGAAGGATGTAGAATATAACTATAATGAAGAAGATAAAAAACAAGTTCAAAAAATAAAATTACTTTGTAAAGAATTACCAAAATTACAATTTCCAGATGAAAATAGAAAATTTATATACATAGTAGAAGCAAATGCTAGTGAATATAGTTATAGAGGAGTACTTAAATACCGATATGAAGCAGAAAAAATAGAACACCATTGTAGATACTAGTCAGGTACATTCAATGAGACATAAATAAAATGGGAAATAAATAGGAAAGAATTATGTTCATTATATAAATGTTTGTTAGCATTTGAGTCATATATTGTATATAACAAATTTATTGTACGAACAGATAATACACAGGTATGCTGGTGGTTAACAAAGAAAATACAAAATCCAGTTACAACAAAAGAGATTCGGAGACTAGTCTTAAATATATTGAATTTCACATTTACAATTGAAGTAATCAGTACTAACAAAAATGTTATTACAGATTACATATCAAGACAAAACTACACAGACTGAAATAATAGAAGAAGATACTCTAGAAAAAATACTCAACACCCTAACTACGCTTTCAATGAAAGTGGACAGTATGGGTAATGAGATAGAAAAGCTAAAGACTAATGAAGATAAACTAAAGTCTATAGCTACAAATCAGCTAACTCAGCAGTGTGCAGAGCTATGTCGATCGAAAGACATTAAATTTCCAGAGCTAGAAGGAGACGATGGGACACTCCATAAAACCCATAACATTTATCAATCTACTTCTGCAGGTACAAGCAAAGGAGTTATTCAACCAAGATACCAAAACATGAATATGAATAAAATATTTGAAAAACCATTTACACCAAAAACACAAAAAGATCACTTGTTCATACCCCCACAAACCACCACATACCGAGATAGCCTAAACCAAAATAAAAAAGTTTACAACTATACAGCCCAGAAATACATAGAAAATATCTATAGAGTACAAACTTTTCTAAACCTTAACCCCAGAGCTACAAATATCAAAGAACCAAACACCAACTATATAACCCAAAAATTACAAGGATATAACAAGCTAATTGCACTACCCAAAACTAACCCAAGCCTAGTAAAAACTTGTTTTGACTATGGATTACTAAACACCATATACACCCAAGATGGAGAAGAACTAACAGCTATGGAGGAATTACACAAGATATTCACCACCTACAAAAGGATAACAAAAGGAAATCTATTTTACATAAAATGCTATACTGCACCAGCAGAGATATTATACGATGAAATAAAACCAGTTATACAAGTTGTAAAAATAGGACTAACCAGAGATATGATTATACCAGAAGATATTACTCAGCAACAAAAAATACCCAGAATTGAGATACCCGATTTCTACGCAAATAAACGACTTATTGGACTAGCTATGATTATCCAAGAATTAGCAAATAATTATACTAATGGAAACCCAATATGGAGCTATTATTCGAGAGATCATCAAATGATTTATTCAAATTCAAAAGATCTACGACAAGCAGATATGAAAGAGGTTAGGCAATGGATAATGACATTACTTAACCCAAAAAAACAATCTACCGCAAGAGCAATTAAAAAGAGATTTATTTCAGATGGATTACTGACAAGATATTGTAAAATAATTGGACAAAAATTTCCAGATCATCAATGTTCAAGATGTAATGGAGAAGATAACATTATTCCAGAAGTACACCTAGAATAAAGAAGATGGACATGCCAGTTGGAAAGATAAGGAGCAACAGATATGATGAAGACACCAATACAAGATATAGAATTATTGTATAGACTTTTCTTTAGTCTTTACGTAGAATTATTAAAATTGTAAGTTTTTTAGACTTGTAGACTTTTCTAGCCTTTTTTAAAGGCTATGTATAGACTTTTTAGGCTAAGTAGCCTTTTTGACTTTTTTTTTGTATAAACTTATCTTTTTAGTAGCCTTTTTGACCTTTCAAAAGGCTATGGGAATCTAGTCTTAACAATTTTTAAAACGTGTAAAGATTGTAAAGATTTTTCGTTTTATAAATGAAGAAAACCGAAGGCATTGCAAAGCAAGCCTTCATGTGTTGAAGCAGTACTCTCTCCAATCCACAACAAATATTTTGCTCATTTAATTAAAAAACAGACATACTTCAATGGAAAAAGCTATGGAGGAACAAACTTCAGAAATATCAAAACTACCCGAACAGGTATATTTATTTATGATTATGAATAGCTAAATTCATAATTCCCAACAATCATGATATGATAAAATAAACTCATATTAGTTACTTTATAGTAGAATTATTCAAAGAATAATATGTTAAGAAGTTTATTAGCAAAGTGGAAATGGAGAAAAATCCCTAAGAACTATGTCATCCTAAAGGTGAAACCAATAAGACAAGAAGCCGTGGTGGGGAGTAACCAGAGTAGAGGCATTGTTTAAGGGAAAAAGTATTCAAATTACCATGCTAATAGTGACCGAAGAACATGTTATTTAAGAATAATCTAGTATATAGTAATCTAAGATGACCATATTTTGTTATGTACATGGTTGGAGGGAATATTTTGAAAAAAGCAATTTTATGACAATGAATGATTGTTTATCTGATGTGATGGTAGATAAATTTAAAATACTTATTTTGTATGCACTTAAAGATATAAAAGTAGTAGATATAAGAAAAATCATATTAGAAAAAGCATTTGGTAAATATTACATGACTAGAGTAAATTATATACCATACCTACCTAACTACTCTTACAAATACTTACCATGATAAATTACATAAAATTTTTAGAAAAAGATATGAGAAACATACAGTTACTAGCAAAACAGATGAAAATAAATATAGACAAATACATGGAAAATAAAGATATAAAATATATAGAAATTCTTAATAAAAATATGCAAAAACTACTAAGGCTAAAACAAACAACTACAAAATATTATAATAAAACCAATTTTAAAAGATAGATCATCTAGATGACCTTAAAGTCTTAATCTTATATATACTTAAAGATATAGAAATTATAGATATTAAGAGAATAATATTAGAAGAAGTAATAAACTATGAAATTAAAACCATAAATTGGATAGAACAGTTATACCAAGAAATTTACCCAGGAGGATATTATTCAGATTAAGAGATGCTAGAATATATTAGAAAAACTAGAGAAAATCAAGATAATCTAAATAATGAAATTAATTATAGAAACCGGATTAGAAAAATAATGGAGAATCTAAAATAAAAACTAATTGAAAAGTGTTGTTGCATTAGTATGTCTTGTATTTCATATTTGAGATGTCACAAAAAGATTTCCTCATCTTATGCTCATTCCCCTTTTCTTTCTTTAATAAAAACATGTCTTTGATTATATAATATCATTGTATTTTGTGCAAATATATGTTAATCTATAGGTCATAGTTGTCTAAATTTTAAGCAACTATTCTTGTTGATCCATGTCTTTCATTTCAAGGGCTAGTTGATTATATTATGCTAGATTCAATTTTTTTTTTGTAAGATTGTTTAAGAGATGGTTAATTTCTTTTTTTGTTGGATAATTTGTTTTACTTTGATATCATAGTTTGTTATTTATTTATGATTGAGAATACTATTTCTCAATCTCTTTCTTTACTTATTAAGTGAAGAATTTTCGAACACATATTAATTCTTTTTCTTTTATATTTGTTTCATGAATCTATTTTGAAGTCCAAATGGACTCCTTTCCTCTTGCATTTCATAATGGACCAATGAGGCTCACTTCTTCAAGTCAAGTTTGAAGTTTAAACCCAAAGTTAATTATATGGCCTGCGAGTGCAAGAAGATGAAAGAAGAAGGAAAATAAGTTAAAACTCATTAGTGAGGTCTTTAAAATACTTGAAAAGTCTCAATTTTTATTATTGTCTTATTTATTTATTTATTCATTTATTTGGGTCTCGAATCCAAAGTTTCAATTTAATACAGGTGAAGCAAATTTTTGGGCCTTCATGGTTCGAAAACTTGCTTAGAACAGGTTATGGGCCGAAAGTTCAAATGATTAGACTAGGACAGGTGCAAAAGCTCAAATGACTAGCTTAGGACATGTTATGGGCCAAAATCCCAAGTATTAGATTAGGATAGGGTTTATGATTTGGTCCTAATGGGCTAAGTCTTTTATTATTCCCTTTCTACTTTATATACTAATTATTTTTAGTTTTCTTAGACCTACTTAAAAATCTCCGCTAAGTCGTTAAAATTTAGTTTGCACAAATCTTGAAGACAAATTTTTCCTTAATCGATTTCTTTTCAAAAACCAATTTTCTTTTTAAAGTTAGTCAAAAAAGTTATTTTCAATTAGTCCGGATAACCGCAAGTTAGAGGATACTTTTGGTGCCTTAACAACCTTCCATGAGTATTAATAAGAACCACTTACTCAAAATTTCTAAACCTAATTTTTTTTTCTGTTTTGAATCTTTTAAGCAATATTTTTAATTTTTCTTGATATTTTCTCAAAAATCAAGTGGCGACTCTGAAATTTCTTAAATTTTTTTGAACTTTTCTTTAAGGTTTCGAAATAGTTTTAAAAGTTGAAAATAATATTTTTCAAGCCCTTCGAATCGAAAAGGGGGAAAAATACCCGAATTTCGACCCGAGATCCAAGACACGGCATCTGACTCACTTCAAGACCTGACTATAACCCCAATCGAGAATCCGACTCTTGACTATGAGCCAACCTGAGACACAACTACGATTCAAGACCACGACTCTCGATATGAGGTCAAAATGCCAAATCTATCTCGAGACCTAACTTCCAACATCAACTCGAGACCCAAATCTGAACACTAATCCGAGATCCTAAATTTAAATTCAACTGTTATTCCATCTGAGATACGACTACGATTCAGACTTAAGATCCAAATTCACATTTCGAGATCGAATACCCAAACCCATCCCGAGACCTAATTCCCAACACCGACTCAAGCTTCCAATTTCAACACAAATTTGAGACTCAAGATTGAAATCACAACCCCAACTCAAGACCCGACCCATAATCAAAATCAAATTTCCAACTAGATTCATGATTTGAATTTTGACCTAGATCCGAGAAATGACTCCGATCCCAATTTAAGATCACTTATTTTTGATAAAATATTTTTTAGAGAAACACAATATTTTCTTGCATACCAAACAAACCCTAAAAGAAGAAAAAAATGTTTGTAATATATGAGTACTTTTTTCTTTACATAATAAGAAGTAAAGAATAATATGGATATTCATTTATCCACTGTATTTACCCATTCATATTAATAATATAATATTTGTTTTTCTTATTGTATTTTAATTGTTTTTCCTGTTACCTATAGTAAATTTGCTTACATTTTATTTGGATTGAAATAAGTGCAAAAAACTATGGGGGGAGGGGGGTCCTTCCTTTCCACCGCTGCCTACTTGCTATTAGTCATCATGCTCTTAAACTTTTTGAAGTTAACGTTACCATCCCACCAGAATCAACAAACTTGATCATTTTAGTACAGTCCTGAACGGAGAAGATTTCACCTAAACAAGTCAGGATCTAGTGAAGTTCAATAGTGGAGCTCAATCCGCTATTTCCTAGTCATATAAATTAAATGCTTCATGAAACTACTTAATGTCTCCATCACCAATGACGTTAACATCGCCTTTGTAAAACTCAACAAATTCTTGAAGGTTAATAAAGTTGTCTCTGTTTGCATCAATTTCATCCATCTTACGAGAGACATCCTAGGGAGATGTGCCGGATCCGAGGTCACTGATGAAGCCGAAGAGTTTGTCGACGAAGATCATGCCATCGCCATTAGTTTAGAATGTTTGAAGACTTTCTAAATCTCTTTGATATTTTAGAGGTAGAGAGAGGTTTTGGTAACAGAGTTATTGTTGTTGGTAGTGGTGACATTACTGGTAGCAGACATTGTTGTTGTTGATTAAAAAGGATAGTAGCAGGAGAAAAGGAAAAGTTGTAGCTTTTTTCTTATCGAAAATATGGGGATTGGCCACGTGGACTGGCCATTTGATGTTTTTTGTCCACGAAGTTTTCTTGATATCAGAGAGGGGTATTGTTTAAAAGTTTAACCTAATGTATTTTTTAGTCAAAAAATTAATGAAAGATATTTTTGCTCTATTTCAGATAATTTAGGGATATGTTAAACTTTCTTTTGATTAATAATTAAAGAATTTTAAAATATATGATTAAATAAATTTTAATCGACATATGAGGATGTATATTATGTCTTTTTATCTTTTCCTTTTTAACTTAAACGTCATTTTTACTCAGATAAATAGATTTTTAAACAAAAAAATGATCACAACATAGGAGTGTAAACTATGACCAACTAATAAACATTTACTTAACAAATTTAGTTAAGCAAATAAAAAAACAAATATTAACCAGACCAACTATGTACATGATGTTGGGTTCAATATGTATGAAAAGTGTGAAGGGAAAATGGAGGAAAAATAGTGGAGAGAATAAGAGACACTAAAATGGAAAGTGTACTCTTTTAAGGGAAAGTTCAATAATTCTCCCACATTGGTGGGAGAAGGGAACTTTAAAGTGTTTATAAGAAGAAGCACTTACTCCACATGGATAGTGAGGCAAGAACAAGGTGGTGGCTCGCGCCGTTGTCATCGTCGCTCGCTCGGCTTCAGCTTCAGCTTCATCATTAGCATTAGCTTCAAATTTGGATTTGTTAAATGAGCAATCCACATGGATAGTGAGGCAAGAACAAAGAGGTGCCTCATGCCATCGTCGTTGTCACTCACTCGACTTCGGATTTGGATTTGAATTTTTCAAATGATCGATCGATGAGATCTATATTTTTAGATAAAATTTATTAGACAAAAATAAAATGTAATAATTTTTTCTGTGCTTTGGATTCGGCTTTGGCTTCAGATTCAAATTTGGATTTGGATTTGGATTTGTCAAATGATTAATTGATGAGATCTATATTTTTGGAAAAAACTTATTTGACAAAAATAAAATACAATAATTTTTTCTTTGTTTTGATCCTCCATTTATATGCATGCATGCAGTGGTAGAAACACTATTTCGAAATGCAGTGCAGAAAAAATTGATGCTTCGGAAGATATGCAATCCTTCAACAAAATAACACACTGATTTATGAAATGGTATGCCTATTCGAAAAAGACGCATTCTTTGGACGAACAGACATGATTTTATAGAAAGGCAACACATTTTAAGTAAACCATTGCCACCTTTCAAAAGAGGCACCTGATTTCTATATAAACCTGCTTTTATCCACAGGTTTAGGTACGGAAAATTTTTCTAAACATACAAACTCTTCTTGTCTTAAAAAACATTCTGTGTGATCAATCAAATCATTGAGTGAGTTCAAATAGATTCCAATTGTTTGAGATAACGCTATAGTCGGTTTGTTAGGCCATTTTATCCTAGAAGGAATATTTCATAATCTCGGGTACAGTAAGGAGAATTATTCCTTAAGGATACTTCGTGAAGTCGGGGGACTTGGCCTTAAAAATTCTATTTCATCTCAATTCTGAAAATTAATATACTTCTTGCATATATTATTCGTAATCTTGTGTTGAAGGTGTTAAAGAACTTCATAAGTGTTCTTATCTTAGACTTGAACTTGTATTGAAGTTATTGTTGCATATATATACAGATTCTTGTACGCGAAAATATTGAAAATAACAATCTTAAGGAATAATCTTTTTCAGAATCTGTATAGCTTATTTTCTGGAGATTAAAGCTTTAATATTTCTACTTCGTTTGAACTTAACTAGTAATTTAAAGACATAAAATCTTCATTACAAGTTAAAGATCACTCGGTTGACGATTGAAAGTCATAAAAACCTCATCATTAAACTAGAAACAAGAAGTGTTTAAAGTTGCTACAATTTTGTAATAAGTATTTTGATATAGTAAAGGTACTGTCTTGTGGTGACAGGAAACTACCGACTAATAGTCAAATGCATGATGCTGAAACGACTATGGTGGCAACTAGTATTGACAGGATGAGTTGTAGAAATACTCTGCAAGCTATGGCACCGGTGGAGAAACCCAGGAATTTCGCGGGTATTGACTTCAAGAGATGGCAGAGCAGAAAATGTTATTCTACCTCACAACTCTCTCTCTTCAAAGGTTAACGATTGAGGAAGTATTCCTGAGGAAACCTCTAAAAACGAATGCTTCGTGATTGTCGAGGCTTGAAAATACTCAGATTTCCTTTATAGGAATTATATCTTGAGTGGTATCCAAGATGACCTATACAATGTGTATAGCGGAACAAAGACTACAAAAGAGTTATGAGGAGTGCTAGTACTGAAGTACAAGACTGAGGATGCCGGAACTAAAACGTTCTTCGTTGCAAAATTTTTGGAGTACAAAATGATAGACAATAAGTCTATTGTTTCCCAAGTGTAGGAACTGCAAGTGATCATCCATGATCTCCTAGCGAAAGGTATGATTTTTACAAATACCTTTGTTGAACAATTTAAAAATGTTCTTAGTATTCACATGAACTTTATTATAGGTTTGATTTTGAATGAAGCATTTCAAGTAGCAGCAATAATAGAGAAGCTACCACCTATGTGGAAAGACTTCAAGAACAATTTAAAACACAAACGTAAGGAGATGTAAGTCGAAAATCTGATAGTATGACTACGCATTGAAGAAGATAATAAGGCTACGAAAAGAAGGTTAAGAGTTAATTCTGCAATGAGTTGAGCAAACATTATAGAAGATGACCAAAATAACTCCAAAAAGAAAAAGAAAGCTGGAAATAAAAGCAATAAATCCAAGAAAAATTTCAAGGGAAAGTGCTGAAACTGTGGCAAGATTGTCCATAAGTTTACAGATTGTCGTGCCTCAAAGAATAGGAAGAAGAAGGACCAAGCAAATCTAGCTAAGTCTAAGAAAGAAATGGAAGATCTGTGTGTTATGCTTTCCAAATGCAACTTGATGGGAAATCTTCGTGAATGGTGGATGGATTCTAGTGCCACCTGCCATGTTTGTGCTAACAAGGAGTTATTTTCGACGTTCCCTCGGGATCAAGTAGAAGAAAAGATCTACATGGCAAACTCCACTACTGCAAAAGAGGAAGGAACAAGAAAAGTGTACTTGAAGATGACTTCTGGCAAAGTGTTGACACTTAAAAATGTTTTGTATGTTTTAGAGTTACGAAAGAACTTGATTTCTGTTTCATTTCTAGACAAGAATAGATTCAAATGTGTATTTGTTTCCAAAAAAATTGTACTTAGTAAACGAGAAGTATGTAGGAAAAGGTTACCTCAACGAGGGCATATTCAAAATGAATGTAATGGATGTTGAAATCAATAAATGTTCAAATTCTTCTTACTTGCTTGAGTTTCCCAATTTGTGGCATGAACGATTAGGCTATGTTAATTACAAAACATTATGAAAACTGATTAACTTAGAAGTTTTACCAAACTTTGAGTACAATAAATCAAAGTGTCAAACTTGTGTGGAATAAAAGTATGCTAAGCATCTATATAAGTCCGTTGAAAAGAATTTCAATCCCTTAGACTTAATCCACACTGACATTTGTGATATGACGTCAACACCATTACGTGGTGGGAAATAGTATTTCATAACATCTATTGATGATTGCACTAGATATTATTATGTCTACTTGCTAAATAGTAAGGATGAAGCAATAGATGCTTTTAGGCAATAAAAAATTGAAGTTGAAAATCAGTTAGAGAAAAAGATCAAAACTATAAGAAGTGATAAGGGAGGAGAATATGAATCTCTCTTTGCCAAAATATGTGTAGAGAATGGAATTGTCCATCAAACTACGGCCCCGTATTCACCTCAATCTAATGGAGTTGCAGAAAGAAAAAAACAAACTTTGAAGGAAATGATGAATGTCTTACTTATAAGTTCAGGAATACCGCAAAGCTTGTGGGGGAGGCTATCTTTACAGCCAACTGAATACTCAATAGAGTTCCCCATAGTAAGATACTATCAATTCCTTATGAAAAATGGAAAGTAAGCTAACCCAACTTGAAATATTTCAAAGTGTAGGGGTGTCTAGCAAAGGTCAAAGTTCCTATGCCTAAAAGGGTTAAGATAGGACCCTAAGATGGTGGGTTGCATGTTCATAGAATATTCTAAAAGTAGTAAAGCATGTAGGTTTTTAGTTCATAAATCGGAACATCCGAATATTAATGAAAATACGATAATTGAATCAGATAACGTTAAATTCTTTGAAAACATTTATCCGGATAAAACTAGACTTGAATAGTCTAGTGAAGGGTCTAAATGACCTTGAGATGAACCAAGTGAGAATGTACATAATGATGAGAATCCAAGGAGTAGTACACATCAAATAATGTCAACTTCGTTTGGATCGGATTTTGTAACATTTCTCTTAGAAAATGAGCCTCAAACATTTAAGAAAGTGGTGGCATCTTTGGACTCATCCTTTTGGAAATAGGCAATCGATAGTGAGATTGATTCAATCTTAAGCAACCATACATAGGAGTTGGTTGACCTTCCTCCAAGAAACAAACCTTTAGGATCTAAATAGATCTTTAAAATAAAAATAAAAGCGGATGGTACTATTAATAAATACAAGGCAAGACTTGTAGTAAAAGGTTTCAAACAAAAAGAAGACCTTGATTACTTTGATACATACTCGCCAGTAACAAGGATAACATTAATTCGGATGTTAATTGCCTTAGCGGTGGTATATGGTCTAGAAATTCATCAAATGGATGTGACAACCGCATTCCTAAATAGAGAATTAGAGGAAAAAATTTACATAGAATAGCCTGAGGGTTTTGTGGTTCCAGGAAAAGAAAATAAGGTGTGTAAACTTGCTAAGTCACTTTACGGACTAAAACAAGCACCTAAGCAATGGCAAGGAAAGTTTGACCAAACTATGTTGGCAAACAGATTCAAAATTAATGAATGTTTTAAATGTGTTTATATTAAAGACACTCCAAATCACCAAGTCATTGTGTGTTTATATGTGGATGATATGTTGATCATCAGTAGAGATATTTTAGACATAAATTCAATGAAATGAATGCTCGAGAGCAAGTTTGATATGAAAGACCTTGGAGTTGCGGATATGTTCTTAGGGATAAGAATCCATAGAACTCTACAAGGGTTGATATTGTCATAGTCTCATTACATTGAAAAGGTACTTGACAAATTCAAGTATATGGAATTTGGTATTGCTCAGATTCCATTGGATGTAAGCTTTGCACTTCGAAAGAATGAAGGTAAAAGTGACTCACAATTGGGGTACACAAGAGTATTGGGATGTTTAATATATATAATGAACTGTACAACACCAAACATAGCATGCGTTATCAGAAATTTGAGTGGGTACACGAGTAATCCTAATAAAACTCATTGGATGGCATTTAAAAGAGTTTTGGGGTATCTTAGATACACTCAAGACTACGCTTTGCATTATAATAAATATCCTGCGGTACTTGAAGGATATAGTGATGCAAATTAGATCACCGGATCGAACGAAGTAAAATCCCCGAGTGGATATGTATTTACTATCGGTGGAGGAGCGGTCTCTTATCACCAAAACAGACTTATATTGCTTGCTCTATAATGGAATCTGAATTTATCTCATTAGATAAAGCCGGTGAAGAAGAAGAATGGCTCCAAAATTTCTTGGAAGATATTTCTTGTTAGCCCAAACTAGTGGCACCAATATGTATACACCGTGATAGCCAAGCGGCAATAGGTAGGGTAGGAAGCATGATGTACAACGGTAAATCTCATCACATAAGACGGAGTCATAATACCATTAGAGAACTTCTCTCTAGTGACATTATCACTGTTGACTATGTGAAGTGAAAGGATAATATGTCAGATCCATATACAAAAGTCCTATCTAGAGAAGAAGTTGAGAGAACATCCAAGGAAATGGGCTTAAGGCCTAGGACAAGTCAGCATGGTGGTAACTCTACCTAGTAGACTGGAGATCCCAAGAGCTAGGTTCAAGGAGATCAAACAAAGGTATGTCTGACCCCATTCTCATGATGTAGACAATGTTTAGTAAACGAGCATAAGACTTATGGTGTGACGTTTTTTAATGATTATCTAAATTTGAAGGATTTGACCAAATAGTTTAATCTATAGGATTGAACATTTAAAAATCACCTATGTGAGGGCGAAGTGGAAGCCGCTTCAAGAAAAATATTAGTAAAGCTATTCTCTAAGCTCTCACAAAACCGAGATGAGTTCATGGCTGAAAAGAACAAAACCATGAGAACCATAAATGGTAAAAGGCTGGTTATGTGACATGTGTTGTCTAGGTGTACAATAAAACTAGCCAGTTCAAAGATATCAAATCTACCGGTTGACCGAGTGCATCCGATGCATGTTCACTATGGAAAATTCAAAGGGAAAACCATTTGTTCAGATGCAATCAGTCTTTACTTAATTATCACATACTTGTCTGCAAAATTTTATGAAAAAGTAGTCATTCCCCATTCATGCGGGGGATTGTTAGGTTCAATATGTATGAAAAGTGTGAATGGAAAATAGAGGAAAATACAGACACTAAAATGGAAAGTGTACTCTTTTAAGGGAAAGTTCACTAATTCTCCCACATTGGTAGGAGAACGGAACTTTGAAGTGTTTATAAGAAGAAACACCTACTCCACATGGATAGTGAGGAAAGAACAAGGTGGTGCCTCTCGCCATTGTCATCTTCGCTCGCTCGGCTCAGCTTTTGCATCGTCTTTGAATTTGGATTTTTATTTGGATTTGGATTTGGATTTGTCAAATGATCTATCGATGAGATCTATCTTTTTGGACAAAATTTATTTGACAAAAATTTAATTCGATAATAAAATGCAATAATTTTTTTGTGTTTTGATCCTCAATTTATATACATGTATGCAGTGGCAAGAACACAGTTTCAAAATGCAGTGCAAAAGCGAATTGATGCTTTGGAAGGGATGAAACCCTTCAATGAAATGACACACTGATTCATGAAATGGCATGCCTGTTCGGAAAAAACGCATTCTTTGGATGAACTGACATGATTTCCAGAAAGGTTACACCTTTTAAGTTAACCATTGCCACCTTTTAGAAGAGGCACCCGATGGCTATAGAAACCTGCTTTTATCCATAGGTTTAGGTACGAAAATTTTTTTGAACATACAAACTCTTCTTGTCTTTAAAAACATTCTGTGTGATCAATCAAATCGTTGAGTGAGTTCGAACAGATTCCAATTATTTAAGGTACCGCTACAGTTGGTTTGTTTGTACATTTTATCCTGAGAGAAAGATTTCATAACCTCAGGTACAGTGAGGGGAATTATTCCTTAAGGACACTCCGTGAAGTCGGGGGACTTGGCCTTAAAAATTCTGTTTCGTCTCATTTCTGAAAATTAACATACTTTTTGCATGAATTATTTGTAATCTTGTGTTGAAGGTGTTAAAGAACTTCATAAGTGTTCTTGTCCTAGACTTGAACTTGTTTTGAAGTTATTGTTGCATATATATAGAGAGATTTGTGTACCCAAAAACATTGAAAATAACAATCTTAAGGAATAATCTTATTCGAAATCTGTATAGCTTGTTTTCTGGAGATTAAAGCTTTAAGTTTTCTACTCCGTTTGAACTTAACTAGTGATTTGAAGACATAAAATCTTCATCACAAGTTAAATATCACTCGGTCAACGATTGGAATTCATAAAAACTTCATCGTTAAACTAGAAACAAGAAGTGTTTTAAGTTGCTGTATTTTTTAAATAAGTATTTTGATATACTAAAGGTATTGTCTTATGGTAAAAGGAAATTGACGACTAATAGTCAAATGCATGATACTGGAACGACTATGGCGACAACTAGTATTGCCATGATGAGTCGTACTAATACTCCGCAAGCTATGGCACAGGTGGAGAAACCTGAGAAGTTCGTGGGTATTGACTTCAATAGATGGTAGAAAAAAATATTCTTCTACCTCACAACTCTCTGTATTCAAAGGTTCATGGTTGATGCCGGAGGTTCCCAAGGGAACCTCTGAAAAAGAATGCTTCGTGATTGTGGAGGCTTGGAAACACACAGATTTCCTTTGCAGGAATTTTATCTTGAGTGGTATCCAAGATGACCTTTACACTGTATATAGTGGAACAAAGACTACAAAAGAGTTATGGGGAGCGCTAGTACGGAAATACAAGACAGAGGATGCCAGAACTAAAAAGTTTTTTGTGACAAGATTCCTGGAGTATAAAATGATAGACAACAAGTTTGTTGTTTCCCAAGTACAGGAACTGCAAGTGATCATCTTTGATCTCCTAGAGAAAGGTATGATTTTGAAAAATACCTTTATGGAACAATTTAAAATTTTTCTTAGTATTCGCATGAACTTTATTATAAGTTTGATTGTGAATGAAGCGTTTCAAGTAGCAGCAATAATAGATAAGCTACCACCTATGTTGAAAGACTTCAAGAACTATTTGAAACACAAATGTAAGGAGATGTCAGTCAAAGATCTTATTGTACGACTACGCTCTCAAAAGGCAATTTTGCAATGAGTGGAGCAAATATTGTAGAAGATGACCAAAACAACTCTAAAAAGCACAAGAAAGCTAGAATAAAAGCAATAAACCCAAGAAGAAATTTAAGGGAAAGTTCTTAAATTGTGGCAAGATTGGCCACAATTCTATGGATTATCATGCCCCAAAGAAAGGGAAGAAGAAGGACCAAGCAAATTTGGTCGAGTATAAGAAAGAAACGGATGATCTATGTGCTATGCTTTCCAAATGCAACTTGGTGGGAAATCCTTGCAAATGGCGGATGGATTCTGGTGCCACCTGCCATATTTGTGCTATCAAGGAGTAAACTAGAAGAAAAGATCTGCATGGAAAACTCCGTTACTGCAAAAGTGGAAGGAACAGGAAAAGTGTGCTTGAAGATGACTTCCGGCAAAGTGTTGACACTTAAAAATGTCTTCTCTATTCCAGAGTTACGAAAGAACTTGATTTCTGTTTCACGTCTAGACAAGAACAGATTCAAAAATGTATTTTTTTCCAGAAAAATTGTACTTAGTAAAGGAGAAGTGTATGTAGGAAAAGGCTACCTCAATGAGGGCTTATTCAAAATGAATGTAATGAATGTTGAAATCAATAAAAATTCAAATTCTTCTTACTTGATTGAGTCTCTAATTTGTGGCATGAACGATTAGGCCATGTTATTACAAAATATTTCAAAAAATGATTAACTTAGAAGTTTTGCCAAACTTTGAGTACAATATATCAAAATTTCAAACTTGAGTGGAATCAAAGTATGCTAAGCATCTGTATACATCCGTTGAAAGGAATTCCAATCCCTTAGACTTAATCCACACTGACATTTGTGATATGAAGTCAACACCATCACGTGGTGGGAAAAAGTATTTTATAACTTTTATTGAAGATTGCACTAGATATTGTTATGTGTACTTGCTAAATAGTAAGGATGGAGAAATAGATGAATTTAGGCAATACAAAACTAAAGTTGAAAATTAGTTACAGAAAAAGATCAAAACTATAAGAAGTGATAGGCGAGGAGAATATGAATCTCCCTTCGCCAAAATATATGTAGAGAATGGAATTGTCCATCAAACCATGGCCCCGTATTCACCTCAATCTAATGGAATTGCTAAAAGAAAAAACCAAACTTTGAAGGAAATGATGAATGCCTTAATTATAAGTTTAGGTTTACCAAAAAATTTGTGGAGGGAGGCTATTCTTACAGCCAACCGAATACTCAATAGAGTTTTCCATAGTACGACACAATCAATTCCTTATGAAAAATGGAAAGAAAGAAAACCCAACTTGAAATATTTCAAAGTGTGAGGTGTCTATCAAAGGTCCAAGTTCTTATGCCTAAAAGGGTTAAGATAGTACCTAAGACGGTGGATTGCGTGTTCATAAGATATGCTAAAAGTAGTAAAGCCATTTTTTCGTTCATAAATCTGAACATCCAGGTATTAATGAAAATACGATAATTGAATCAGATAACGGTGAATTCTTTGTAAACCTTTATCCATATAAAACTAGACAAGAACAGTCTAATGGAGGGCCTAAATGACCTCCAGATAAACCAAGTGAGAATGTACAAAATGATGAGAATCCAAGATGTAGTACACATCAAAGAATGTCAACTTCGTTTGGATCGGATTTTGTAACATTTCTCTTAGAAAATGAGCCTCAAACATTTAAGAAAGCGATGGCATCTTCGAACTCATCCTTTTGGTAAGAGACAGTCAATAGTCAGATTGATTCAATCTTAAGCAACCATACGTAGGAGTTGGTTGACCTTCCTCCAAGAAACAAACCTTTAGGATCTAAATGGATCTTTAAAAGGAAAATAAAAGCGGATAGTACTATTAATAAATGCAAGGCAAGACTTGTAGTAAAAGGCTTCAAACAAAAAGAAGACCTTGATTACTTTGATACATACTCGCCAGTAACGAGGATAACGTTAATTCGGATGTTAATTACCTTAGCGGTGGTATATGGTCTAGAAATTCATCAAATGGATGTGACAACCGCATTCCTAAATAGAGAATTAGAGGAAGAAATTTACATGGAATAGCCTGAGGGTTTTGTGGTTCCAGGAAAAGAAAATAAGGTGTGTAAACTTGTTAAGACACTTTATGGACTAAAACAAGCACCTAAGCAATGACATGCAAAGTTTGACCAAACTATGTTGGTAAATATATTCAAAATTAATGAATGTGACAAATGTGTTTATATTAAAGACACTCCAAATCACCAATTCATTATGTGTTTATATGTGGATGATATGTTGATCATCAGTAGAGATATTTCAGACATAAATGCAACAAAATAAATGCTCGAGAGAAAGTTCAATATAAAAGACCTTGGAGTTTCGGATGTGATCTTAGGGATAAGAATCCATAGATGCCATAAGGGTTGACATTGTCACAGTCTCATTACATCGAAAAAGTACTTGAATAATTCAAGTATATGAAATTTGGTATTGCCAAGATTTCATTAGATGTAAGCTTTGAACTTTGAAAAATGAAGGTGAAAGTGACTCACAATTGGAGTACGCAAGAGTATTGAGATGTTTAATGTATATAATAAACTGTATAAGACCATACATAGCATGCGCGATAAGTAAGTTAAGTTGGTACACCAGTAATCCTAATAAAACTCAATGGATGGCAATGAAAAGAGTTTTGGGATATCTTAAATATACTCAAGACTACGCTTTGCATTATATTAAATATCCCACGGTATTTGAAGGATAGAGTGATGCAAATTGGATCACCGGATTGAATGAAGTAAAATCCATGAATGGATATGTATTTACTATCGGTGAAGGAGCGGTCTCTTAGAAATCATCCAAACAGATTTGTATTGCTCGCTCTATAATGGAATCTAAATTTATCACATTGGATAAAGCCGGTGAAGAAATAGAATGGCTCCAGAATAACTTGGAAGATATTCCTTATTGTCCCAAACTAGTGGCACCAGTATGTATACACTGTGATAGCCAAGTGGCAATAGTTAGGGTAGGGAGCATGATTTACAACAGTAAATCTCATCACATAAGACGGAGACATAATGCCATTAGAGAACTTCTCTCTAGTGGAATTATCACTGTTGACTATGTAAAGTCAAAGGATAATGTGTCGGATCCACTTACAAAAGGCCTATCTAGAGAAGAAGCTGAGAGAACATCCAAGGGAATAGGCTTAAGACCTAGGACAAGTCAGCATAGCGGTAACTTTACCTAACAGACTGGAGATCCCAAGAGATGGGTACAAGAAGATCAAACAAAGTTGTGTCTGATAGGTTCAACATTGTCAAATACCCAACCCATTCTCATGATGTAGACAATGTTTAGTAAACAAGGATAAGACTTATGGTGTGAAGTTTTTTAATAATTATCTAAATTTGATAGATTTTACCAAATATTTTAATTTATAGGATTGAAAATTTAGAAATCATCTATGTGGGGGAGAAGTGGAAGCGGCTTCAAGGAGAATGTTAGTAAAGCCTATTCTCTAAGATCTCATGAAACAGAGATGTGTTCATGGCTGAAAAGAACAAAACCATGAGAACCATAAATGGTAAAAGACTGGTTGTGTGACATAGTTGTCTAGGTATAAATTAAAGCTCGACGGTTCAAAGATATCAAATCTAACGATTGACCGAGTGCATCCAATGCATGTTCACTATGGAAAGTTCAAAGGAAACCCCACTTATCCAGATGCCATCAGTCTTTACTTGATGATCACATACTTTTCCATAAAATTTTATGAAAAAGTAGTCATTCCCTATTCATGAGGGGGATTGTTGGGTTCAATATGTTTGAAAGGTGTGAATGAAAAGTGAAGAGAAAATAGTGGAGAGAAAGAGAGACACTAAAATGGAAAGTGTACTCTTTTAAGGGAAAGTTCACTAATTATCCCACATTGGTAAGAGAATTGGTAGGAGAAGAGAACTTTGAAGTATTTATAAGAAGAATCACCTACTCCACATGGATAGTGAGGCAAGAACAAGGTGGTGCCTTCCGCCATCATCGTTGTCGCTCGTTCGGCTCGGCTTCGGAGTCGGATTTGGATTTGTCAAATAATCGATCGATGAGATTTATCTTTTTGGACAAAATTTAATCCTAAAATAAAACGCAATAATGTTTTCTATGTTTTGATCCTCCATTTATATGCATGCATGAAATGGCCAAAATATTATTTTAAAATACAGTGCAGAAGAAAATTGATGCTTCGGAAGGGATGCAACCCTCCAATGAAATGACGCACTGATTCATGAAATGGTATGCCTGTTCGGAAAAGACGCATTCTTTGGACGAACAGACATGATTTTCCTAAAAGGTTACACCTTTTAAGTGAACCATTGCCACCTTTTAGAAGAGGCATCTGATGGCTATATAAACCTGCTTTCATCCACAGGTTTAGGTACGAAAAAAAACTTTCGAACATACAAACTCTTCTTGTCTTCAAAAACATTCCGTGTGATCAATCAAATCGTTGAGTAAGTTTGAAAAGATTCCAATTGTTTGAGGTACCGCTAAGTTGGTTTGTTTGGCCATTTTATCCTAGGAGGAAGATTCCATAACCTCGGATACAGTGAGGAGAATTATTCCTTAAGGACACTCCGTGAAGTTGGGGGACTTGGACTTAAAAATTTTGTTTCATCTCATTTCTGAAAATTAACATACTTCTTGCATAGATTATTCGTAATCTTGTGTTGACGGTGTTAAAGAACTTCATAAGTGTTCTTGTCATAGACTTGAACTTTTGTTTAAGTTATTGTTGCATATATACAGATTCTTATACCCAAAATGATTGAAAATAACACATGAAAAAAGGGTAAAAGGAGATAAAAGAGGAAAAGCAGAGAGGACGTTATAATAAGAATTATAATAATATAATAGGAATGTCATAAGAATTGATTTTGAAAGAAGAAACTTACGAAGAGTTATAGACTTAAAGATAGTTAGGTGTGAGATATTAAAACATATAGTCCCAGGATAAAATAATAGTCTCGGGATAAAAGTTTTATATTATATTTGGTTGTCAAATGTGAAATAACTTATCTCGAGATTAACAAATAGTATCGGGATAAGTTATCCCACCTAAAGGGTGGTATAAATAATTCCACCGTATTTTAACTTGGGATAAAGTCATAAAATGACAAAATTACCCTCCAAATCTCCAAATCCTTTAATTATCACTTTATATATATATATATATATATATATATATATATATATATATATATATATATATATATATATATATATATATATATTAAAAGTATGAAGACCCTTAGAAAAATGATTTAAACTTTCTGTCTTTCTTTAAAAGACTGCGCAATAGACAAAATCTTCTCTTTGCCATTTTTTAATTATTTATTTTAAATTATAATCCTAATATTTTTTTTACCTATTTATAAAAGGTAACAACTCCTAATTGAACTATAGTTTTCAAATACATAAGTATAAATATTTAATTATTTTTCCATATTTAGATATTTAATTAATTTGGAAAGCCAAACGACATATTGTTAAAGGACACTTTGAATTCCTATCAATTCTAGTAACATTTCACTGCTAGGAACCCTCCACTTTTTAACTTATTATAAAATTTTAAAAAATATAATAATAGAAAAATTAGAAATCAATTTTCAACAAATTCTATTCTGTTAGGGATAGGAACATCCACATTCTTTTAATTACATCGACAACATAAATTTTGATGGCAGAGATATTCTTATAACTATTTTTTCCATGAGTTTGGGAGGTATGTTTATAATTGCAAAAAGGTTAGAATTAATCATATTATTCTAATATCTCAATTATCATATTGTTTTGTTTTACTTTCTATTTTATTCAAGTCTATATTATTGGTAATAGATGTTTGATCGAACATTGAGAAATTTTTTGTGTTAAGGTTAGATTTATTAGTAACACTAAGTCTGACTAAGGCGAACGTTACTATTAAATTTAACCTTAACACAAAAAATTCCTCAAAGTCCGATCAAAGATTCATTACCAATAATATAGACTTGAATAGAACAGAAAGTAAAACAAAACAATTTGGTAATTGAGATATTAAAATAATATGATTAAT
Source organism: Capsicum baccatum var. pendulum (assembly GCA_030864225.1). NCBI lineage: Eukaryota > Viridiplantae > Streptophyta > Magnoliopsida > Solanales > Solanaceae > Capsicum > Capsicum baccatum. The sequence goes on along the minus strand of CM061556.1, from coordinate 71,315,614 downwards.
TCTAACCTTTTTGCGGTTATAAACATACCTACCGATTTAATAGTAAGGTTAGATTTAATAGTAACGTTCGCCTCAGTCGGACTTTGAGATTTTTTTTGTAAAGGTTAGAGTTTAATTGTATTGTTCTGATATCTCGATTATCGTATTATTTTATTGTAGTTTACAGGTGGTAGATGAATGTTCGATCGGTCTTTGATGAATTTTTATGTAAATGTTAGGTTTAATCAAATTATTTTACTATAGTTTCTGATCTATTATTATCTATTTTTTTTAATTATTTATTATGTGATAATACATGTCATAGGAGATGATCAAGATACTGATATGTTATGCATGTCTGGATGCATAAAATCTGCCTATATTTGATCTTTCTATAGATTAATGGTTTGACATAAAGCACACGTGCAACGCACGTACACTTGACTAGTGTGTGTGTGTGTGTGTAGAGAGAGAGAGAGAGAGAGAGAGAGATTTTGATAGCCCTTGAATTAAATTTTTTTGATAATTTTATCCTTGATTTAAATTTTAATTACTCTATAAATTTTCGCTCATTTTGGTAAATTTGAAAAATTATATGGGATATATATATATATATATATAAAAGAAACATGAAATTTTCATAGTCCTTACATTAAATTTTTTGATAATTTTATCCCTAATTTAAATTTTAATTACTTTACAATTTTTCATTTATTTTGGTAAATTTAAACAATTATGTGGACTTAACTATTTACACAATCAAATTCAAAATTGATCCAAGGATTTATTGTCTTTGTATTTTGTAATTATTAATCTTATTTCAAATTTGTATTTTTTTTTCTAACAAATTTATCATGAACAAGTAATTAAAGTATCTTGACATTCCCTTTCCAACTTAGTACATGCTTAATTATTAAATAATTGTTTTTATATATAGTTGAACATGTTTGAAAATTTAATTTTTTTAAAAAATACAATTCAACTTTCCAAATATTAATGACACTAAATAATGTAAAATGAGAGTAATTCTTTTTCACATTTTTTGATGATGAATTATTTTTTAAAAAAAATGGAATTAGCAACATTTTATATAATTTTGGACAAAATAAGTAATTTAACATGAAATATTAAGCTAAATAAGGCAAAGGGTATTTTTGTAAATAAACTATCTATTCTTAGAAAGAATGTAATGCCTATCATTTTTAGTACCACAAACCAAACAATTAGTAAAAAGTAATATCAGGATAACTTATCCTAGGACAACTAATCCCAATATAACTAATCCCAGCATATCCTCTTTCCCAACCAAAGGACCCCTTAAAATAATAGAATCCAAAGTTACCTCCTCTTCAACAAGAATTGTTATGTCATTGATTTTTCTTTTACGTCCACATTGTAGTATAATTATTCTCTTTATCTTCTCATAATCTTTTGATATCTATTTTTATGTAAATTTTGACAAAAAAAAAAGAATTTATTATTCCCAAATATTTTTTATTTTTGGTTGATATCGTTTTGTGGAGAAAAATACTTTGGATTGCTATAAGTGACAAATTTTCCCCGTTTGCAATAAATTTTCATAGTATTGAAAATTAACTACAAGCAAGATAAATATAAGAAAAAGATAATTTTTATTAATGAATCTTGTGAGTACAATTTTATTGTTCTCTTGATTCTTCTCTCCTAAGATTTCTTAATGATTCAAGGCTATCAATAGCGTGTTTCTCGAATGTAGGATAATTCAGACCTTCTTGATATGTGTTTGATATTAAGGACCGTCATACAACACTTCATTATTTCGGGTTGATCTTTGAAAAGAACTCAATTGACCACTCCTTTAAAAAATGTGTAGTTGATGTTGTGGCTTTCTTCATTGTTTGCAGAATGACCTCAGAAAATTATCTAACCCTCCTATTTATAGTTATAAGGGGTAGGCAATCCAAGTGTAAATATCTTTTTCTACCTTATTTGGATTGGTCCATCAAATCATCAAGCTTATCACAAATGTTATGTGATAAAGTTGTTTATGATTGACCAAAAATATGTCATTAGTGACGCTTGGTGATACTTCACTGGTTGTTGAACTTGACTTGACTTGCCAAATTATTTGAATGTGTGGCCTTGTATTATTGGTCTTTAGTTTGACTAAAATGCCACATCACTTGACACGTGACATGCGTTTGTGCTTCAAGATGGACCTTGAATTGAATTTAATGGACTTATTAAATTCGTAAAGCCCCAAACTAGTTTCAACCCAAACAAATACAGATTCAATACAGATTTTGTATGAATTTTATCCAATAAATTTTATGTGTCCACATATTCCCCCTACTTCAAATCTTGTCGGAGTGTAGATTTATTGAAATGAGACGAGGTTTGAAGTATTCTAGAGCATTTTTTTATGTGTAATTTAATCCTTGTAAAATGTTTGAATTTCATGAGAAGAAAATATAGTCAAACTCTTTAAATGTGTCACAATTTCCTCATTGACGCATTAAATTCAACCAACTAATACAAGCCGAAGGCTTTTTTTTTGCGAAAAGACATGAGTATTTTTTCAAAACTCGACTCCTCAATGTCATGATAATTCGGATAGAATAATGTGACTCCCTTTATTAAGAGTTTAAATTTCATTTAAAACTAAATATATCAAAACTACGTTGGGTTCGAGCAGTAGTCTTATATCGAATTTCAATAGAACTGAATAATGACGTTATCCTACTTCAAAGAGGATTGGAAATTTAATTTATTTTTGACATTTAAACGTCCCAGACCTTTTGGAAAATAACTTGTTGATCACATTGCTTATCAAAAATAAACTGGAGCTCTTCAGGGTGTATGAAAGGACATCTCCGCCTCATTAAGTCATTCTAAATCAGCTTGAGAAACAATACAATTCCCGTTCTTCTTCTCTTTTTTGCTTTTTTCACAATTGAATTTTCTAGCAGCTTAAAGCGTCTGTAAAAAAAATTCATAACGTATTGTGAGAGTGTCTAAATCATGAATGGATTGCGATGTTGGGAAGTATAATCATAAAGCTATGTTATAAATGAAAACCACGCTCATATTTTATTCGGATCTGGCTAGGTATCCTTCTAAAATCAGACTTTCAGTTCTAGTTCATCACTTTTTCATGTTTTCCGTAGCCTTATGAAAATTCTCATATCTGGATATAGGAATATCAAAATTAGGAGAAGTATTTTGTGTTGGAAAGTAGACTCATAAAATTCTATCTCACGTGATATCCATAATCAAACTACACCCAAATCATCTAAGTTATTACCCAAAAACCAGTCTCCAAATCTTGGTTTGTTAGTTTTATTAGCATTGAACAACATCTTAACAAATTCTATATCTCAACTCAGTAGTATCAAAATCAGGAATTTTTTTTTACATTGGAAATTAGATTTGTAAAGCTACATCATATGTGAAAACCACCCTTAGAGAGCTTCAGTATTTTCTCAGGTAATTTTCTGAAGTTTAATCAAAAACTTGTGATAGCTTCATGGTTTTGATATTCTTATTTAATTCCTTTGGCAGGTTATAGCTTGAGGACTCATCACATTGGCGTAACTATCATCTATCATGTTGAACTGAACCCTCATGCAACTGGCACAAATGTATATTGATATTTGCAAAATTGTTTTGCTTATATTAATTGAGGATTCTATTCAACACCCAAATTGGAGATGGGCTCCCGATTTAGAACAATTGACATTGATATCCACCATAACTATTGAATGTATAACATAATGTTTGACATGTTAATTCGAAGGATCATGGCGTCATTAGTCTATTGTGTTAAATTCAACATTTTTGCTATTTGTACCAACACATATTGCTAGATTAAAGTTTCACATAGTTGGCATTAATTTGCGTAGAACCGAGAAGCTTCATGTAGTCAACATTATGGATGTGTCCTCTTCTTCTTCTTCTTCTTCTTCTTCTTCTTCTTTTCTTTTTGCAGGTTTATGCAAATGGTCTCAATATCAGACCAAGAAGGTCTACATGATTGGATTTGAAAAAATTAGCGTATCCCATCCTTACTAATCAACAAACAAGAGGTATGGAGAGAGCTGATTTTATCCCTGGCACATTGGAAGTAGCCTTTTCTAACTTCAGCATGCAAGTGGTTGTCTTCCAGCCTTGTGATAAAGAAGTTCTTAGTGTCATTATTGAGGCTTGATTTTAAATAGGCTTCGAGTGACAGCATTTCCTCCTTGTTGGGGTGTATGTACTTGGTGTCATCTGGCTTGGCAAAATTGACAGGAGGAGCTCCCTTTTCACCATCGGTGAGCAGGTAATTGGACGAGTACATTTATGTCTTTATGAGTGTGACAAACTAGTTGTTGTTGTTACATGGACTTGACAGCTTTGCACCCATGCATCAAAAAGATTAAATCTCCAATTACGAGTACCCCGAATTACAAATCACTTGATCCAAAATAAAGGGAACTAAACATTCTGTGATGTGTCAAAATTTCATATCACATTTACTTTTCAATTGATCAAAATTAATTTTTGAAATTGATTTCCGAATCTGACATGTTTATTTTATAGCTCTGCGTAGCTGTGATAAAAACATTCATGGCATGGTGTAGGAGCCTTTGAGTCAGAAGCTATTTTTTTGATGTGAAGAGGAATCTAAGAACTATAATCCATACAAATATCGTGACCAAAGGATTTATGAATTTATACAAGTTTTGCTTTGAAATTGACCCCACACATCTATTATGCTTGCTATCCAACTTTGCACGTTGGTGGTATAAAATTAATAATTCAAAGTAGAAGCATTTGAATCGTGATCCGCCTTTTTCATTATGATGAGGACTTGAATAACTACAATTCACATGAAAATCATGACCAAAGGATAAAAGGATTTGCATAGATTATGATTTGAAGTTGTGCCACACGTCTGTCATATTTATTATTTAGCTTTGCACATCGATGGTGGAAAATTGATAAGTCAAAGTAGAAACATTTAAATCATGAGCCAAATTTTTTATTTCGAAGAAGACTCTAAGAACTACAATCCTTGTAAAAATTGCGATCAAAATATTTATGAATTTGTATAGATATATCAATGAAATCATCTCAACTGAAATTTGATGGTCTATTTTGCAACTTTGGGACTCTAATAGAAAATTCATAACTCGGAGTAGGAGTCTTTGAATCATGAACCATTTTCTTCTTGCAAAGAGAACTCCAAGAGATGATACTTGTAATAATCATGGTTAAAATATTTATGAATTTATGCATATATTCCTTCAAAGTCAGCTCAAATTTTGCCCCGTTCATTTATTTTGGGGAGGGGGGCATACACAGTTTAAAATATAGTCCAGGAGTAACATGTATTTTATGACCATGTGTTAAGGAGGGTTCAAACTTGTAATTTTAGCTCATGCGTCAAGGATCATTTTGACTTATCGTTTAGGCCCATGCATCGAAGAGCGTATTAACTCGCAGTTTAGGCTAGTGCATCAAGGAGAATTTTGAATTGTACTTTAGCCTCGTGATTCAAAAAGTATATTGACTCATAATTTAGGTTCATACATCAAGGACCATTTTGTTTTTCTGTTTAGGCTCATGCGTCGATGTCATGACCTGAACTAGGGTATGACAGTGATGGATATCTCAAGTCCTCTGAGGACCGGAGACCACCCCCTTTATCCTAGCCAACCAGAACACAATACATATAGCAATAAATGAATTTCAAACATATAACAAGATAGAACTGAGTTTCAAATACATAACAAGATAGTTTAGAAACTAGCTAAGGAAAAAATCTAAGAACTTTAACATCCATCCCAATCCACAGCAATCCACAATGCCTCTAATAACCAAGAACAACATAAGTTAGGGCATTCCCCCAACCATAGTAAAATGAGTCCAACAGGAGTAGCCCAAAACATGAATGAAAAAAGACCATGAAATGATGGTGTTCTGAGAATGGAAGCTCACCACTTCAAAGCTGACTCATGAGCTATACAGGAATCACCTATCACTGTGCAGGAAAAGAAAAGTGTCTTTCTTCCTTGTATCACGTGGTGATACAGCACCTAGAGGCGATTAACGAGGTGAGCGCTAGCATATAACTCAAGATATAGATAAAATAATGCCAATTCAAAATTAATTCCAAACTCAATGTACATGTTCACATACATGCATACATATATATAAGAGCTGGGAGAGGAAACAAGGTTTTGCATGAGATTTAAAACCATTAACCTAGGATATGTAGCTTTAACCATCCTAAGGGAACCCACAATCTATATGGGTTCACCTTCCCCTGCTGAAAGGGTCCCAGTGCGTGTTAGCCGTACGAATTAGGAAAATTCAAGGATAAGCCAGATAATGCCATGACCTCAGCCAATCTAATATATATATATAAGAGTGAACTATGAACACGGTAATAAATACCCTCATGCCAGCAAAGGTGGTTTCCAGTATCGATCCCCCTGGGACCTTCACTTTTCACGACGAGCTATACAACCCTCTTTTAGCCTAATTAAAAAAAGTTTCACATAACCTATCCATTTAATCAAGGAATAATCTTTTAAGGCATCAATGTAACACCCCGTATTCAAGTACGTGTATTAGCATATTCAAGTAAGTGTATTGGTCTTATTTATATGGAATTAATTTTTTTTATTTTATTTATACCGGAATTTGCCCGTCGATGGTTTCACGTGAAGGTTATTGAATAAGCTTTCCAACGATGTAAATATTTCCAAAAATGGATAGTTTTAGGATATAATCGAGTACGTTCGAAACTATAAAATGGTGGCCGAGATATATGGGAATAGTAAATATGTAGGAAAATTTCCTGCACATAAACTACTGAGGCCAGCCGAATTTTTGGATCAACTTTGAATGATCATAACTCCCTTAATATAATGAACTGGAGATCTGTGACATATGAAAAGAAATATATTTGAGTCTTCTTTCCAATTCAATTGGTTTCATCCAAATCCAACGTCTGAGTAAGGAGTTATATTCGTTTTACTTCAGCCTATCAAAACAGATTTTTAAGGTCAACTTTAAACGACCATAACTCCTTGTACAGGATGAACTGGGTGTCTTAATTTATATGAAATGAAATACCTTTGAATTATCCTTCTAACGATACCAATTTCACCCAAATCCGATATCGGAACAAAGCGTTATGGTCGATCTACTTTAGCTTATCAAAACAGTCCACCAAAGGACAGATTTGACATTATTTAAATTTTAAAGGCATTTTGGTCATTTCCTATTATATTATAGAGGAGAATATGTGTATATATATATATATGTATATGAGTTCAAAAACTCATTTTCATCATCAATCATTGAGAAAGAACAAACCCTAGCCAAATTTGACCTTTAAATTACTTTTGATTCAACCGTAGAAATTCCAAAGTAATCCGATAACTGTGTTTGTCATCTCGAGGGCTTCGAACTGCACCTATTATTTATGCAAATAGGATTGCATAATCAAGAGGTGAATTCTAAGGTATGAATATTGTTTGACTTTGTTCTTTTCCATAGGTATATATGTGATAGAGAATTATATGTATTGGTTGTTATTGAAAGGTAATGGAAATAGGGTTATGGACTATTTTGCATGGTTTGGTTGTATTGAATTTTGGAAGGTGGATATGGTAATTGAGTTATGGAAGGTGGATATGATAATTGAGTTATGGAAGGTGGATATGGTGATATACTATTGAATTGATGATTATTTTGTCTATGGCTCAATTTGGTTTAATGGATTGGTTAGAAGGATAAATGAATCCAAACTTAATATTGGAGGATGTTGTATGAATATGCATGGTAGGTGAATGTAATTGAAGTATAAGAGTGTTGAAGTGACACCCTTTGTAGTGTAATTAAGGCTTACTACTTAACCACTAGTTTGGTGAATTCAAATAATTGAGTTGCGACGTTTGGTTGCTAATACTAGATTGCTATATATGTTCATTGTAGATAAGTAATCCAAAAAGATGGGAAGTCCATTTGGGACTAGTATTGAAGGTTGACAATCAGGTATGTAAAGCATACTCTATATCATATCTTTGGCATAAAAGTGAACAATTGTTCTATTAAGAAAGTTTCCAAAGCTATTCAATAAAATGTGATCCATAATGGTTTTGTATGATGTCCTACATTACCAATGAACTTGATTCCACCCTACAAGATGTCAAGAGATTCCAATACTTGTTTTTCAAATCTTACATATTTATTGCACTAATGAATGTCAGAAGGTATCCGGTTACTCAAACAAGATCCATGTGCTATTAATGACTCCAAAATGTTTCATTAATATACCAATAAGTTCCTACTTCATTGTTATGGCATTGATGACTCCAAAACAATTCATTGATATGTCAATGAGTTCTTACTTCATTGTTATTGCATTGATGGTCTATTTATATGACTCTTATTGATGTATCATTGTTTCAAAGTATCAAAAATGCGGTGGCGACCAAAATAACAATCTCAAAGATTAATTAAACTAAGTGATGGAAGTTCTCTCTTATCGAGTGGTATCCCAGGGGCATAAGCCTATTATGGGTCGATCCCTATTTATGTGTTTATGGGTGATATCCCAGGGGCATAAGCCTATCATTGGTCGATCCCAGTTGATATGTACTGGAGGCAGCCTAATGATCACAGTACAGTACAGTAATGATTAGAAAGATGATAAGAACGAAGGTAAAGTAATTGAATAAATACAATGTACAGGTTGTCACAAGTTCTAGTAAGTGTGGTCCACTCCTATTATGATTTATTCACTTGTTTCTGATTTCTATTGAGCTCCTATATCATATGTGATTATCTATAGCTTTACATACTCAGTATATTTTTCGTACTGACGTCCCCCACGGGGGACCTGCATTTTATGCTGCAGGCACAGGTACCTCAGCTCATACACCACACGAGTAGGAGCCAGGATATTCAGCTTCTTTTGCTGAGCTCCAATTTTCTTCGAGGCTTTCCGTGTCATATCCAGTAACTTTTGGTATTGTATAGAAGTTAGTTATATGGCGGGGTGTGTCCCGACCTTAGTTAAACTCTGTGTATTGTCTAGAGGCTTTGTAGACCTACTGTACAGTCAAGGTGGTGTTTTGTTAATAGACGTGATGGCTCCAACGGCCAAGTATTGTATATACATATATATGTGTGCTCGAGCTTATACAGGTGATTATTTCCTTTTGTATGCGACATGATGCTGTCCAAATTTTGGGTTGTCATAGAGGTATGCATGGGAAGTATAAGGTTATGAGCTGTTTCTCCCGGGCCTCCTCGGTTACGAGTGGCTGTCTGCCCCAATAGGATTTAAGGCATGACAATTGTGGTATTAGAGAAGTTCGTCCTAGTGTGTCTACAAAGTCATGTCTACATAGAGTCTTATTTATCGGTGTGTCATGCATCGAATCTATAAACAGAAGGCTATGGACATTTAGGAATTGTTTCTTTTCTTTATGTCTTAGATCATGCGATAGAGCCTATATTGTATATGAAGTCATAGTTGACCACTGAATCCGTTTGTTTCTCTTATTATAGTAATGATGCCGGTTACCAGAAGTAATAATGCCGGTAAGTAAGTAGATGTGGCTGCCGAAGAGGGGTCTAGTAAATCACCCACTATACCAGCTAATCAAAATGAGGCTCTAACTGAGCATGCATCAGAAACTTCTTCCACTCTGGAAGAAATAAGGGGGAGGAGAACTATATCCCTAGAGCCACCTATTAATGCTGTTGATCAAGATCTTAGAAATGTAGTGCAACTTTTGACTCGTATAGTTGCTGGGCAAGCTCAAGAGTAAGCCATTCCTACCACAGGTCCTAGTGGTACAGATAGGGCGGCTAGCCTTCGAACATAGGATTTTCTTAAGATAGATCCTCCCACTTTTACTGGATCAGATCTTAACGGGGACCTACAAGACGTTATTGATCAAATTCAAAAGGCCTTAGATATTATGCATGTAATGGGTAGAGAGACAGTGGATTTACCGGCGTATAGATTCAAAGGGGAGGCTATATATTGGTACGAGGACTGGAAACGATCTAGGGGTACTGATGCACCCCCAGCTACTTGGAAAGAGTTCAAAGAGGCATTTCTTGATCATTATCTTCCATTCGAGATTCGCAAGGCCCGTGCAGATCAATTTTTAAATCTTTGTCAGGGGAATATGAGCGTGAGGGAGTACAGTCTCCAATTTAATTCCTTGTCGAGATATGCTCCTAATGTTGTATCTACTATGGATGACAGAGTTTATCACTATGTGGATAGGTTGGATCCATATTTGGTTAGAGATTATACGATTATTGCTTTGAACAAAGATATGGACATAGCGAGGATCCAAGCTTTTGCACAGAAATTGGAAGATCAGAGGAAGAGGAGAAGAACACAGGAATTAGAAAAAGGATATTCAAGGAGGGCCAGATCTACAGGATAGTTTATGGCATCCCAAGGAGGGTTCAGACCATAGTTTTCTGCTAGACCACCTAGGCCAATATCTTCTTATTCTGCATCTAGTGCCCCACCACAGTTCCAAGGTTCCATAGGAAATCAATTTGGGCACAGAAGTAAGAGTCAGAGTTCGTGGACAGTGGGGTACCAAGGTCAAGGAAATATGAGCCAATCGAGACCTCCTCTAGAGCCATCCAATAAATGTGGAAGGTATCATTTGGTCGCATGTCAGCTGGGGACCAATGTTTGCTTTTGGTGCGGTATATCGGGGCATATGATGAGAGAATGCCCACGAAGAGGCACATGGGGTATGGCATAACCTACGAGGTTATTTGTTGCATCATCATCATCGATGCCTTATTCAGGAAGGGGTGCACAACCAATGGGTCGTGTTAGAGGTGATAGAGGAGCCACGAATTATAGCAGGGCTCAAAATCATACGTATGTTCTAGCGGATCGATAGAATTTAGAGGCTTCCCTATATATGGTTATAGGTATGTTGTCTATCTTTTCATTCAATGTATATACCTTAATTGATCCCGATTCTACATTATCTTGTGTTACTCCAATGGTTGTTGGAAAGTTCGAAAGAATACCCGAACTGTTAGTTAAGCCATTTGAAGTGTCCACACCAGTGGGGAATCTATTATAGCTAGAAGGGTTTACCGAAACTGCATAGTAACTATTTGTGGTCGTGATACAATAGCTGATCTTGTGAAGTTAGAAATGGTAGATTTTGATGTTATAATGGGTATGGACTGGTTGGCGTCTTGTTATTCCATAATTAATTGCTGCACAAAAAAGGTATATTTTCATTTTCCAAATGAATCAGTCCTTGAATAGAAAGGTGAAATAGGCGCGCCAAGAGGTAGATTTATTTCTTATTTTAAGGCAAGAAGAATGATTTCCAAGGGATACATATATCATTTAGTTAGAGTAAGGGATACAGAAGCGGAGCCACCAACTCTTTACGTTGTTCCGGTGGTAAATGAATTTTCTAATGTATTTCCTGAAGATCTTCCAAGTTTGCCTCCTGAACAAGAAGTGGAGTTTGGTATTGATGTAATACCAGGCACCCAACCAATCTCCATTCCTCCGTATAGAATGGCCCCAGCAGAATTACGAGAATCAAAAGAGCAATTGAATGATTTGCTAGAGAAGGGATTCATAAGGCCTAGTATGTCCCCCTGGGGAGCACCAGTGTTATTTGTGCGCAAAAAGGATGGCTCACCGAGGATGCATATTGATTATCGGCAATTGAATAAGGTGACTATTAAGAATAAATATCCTCTCCCAAGAATTGATGATTTATTTGATCAGTTACAGGGCGCCAAGTGATTTTCTAAGATTGATTTGAGGTCAGGTTACCACCAAGTGAGGATCAAAGAGAAGGATATACCCAAGACAGCTTTCCGAACATGGTATGGTAATTATGAGTTTCTAGTTATATCATTTGGGCTAACAAATGCACCCGCAGCTTTTATGGATTTGATGAATAGGGTGTTTAATCAATTCCTGGATGTATTTGTGATAGTTTTTATAGATGATATTCTAGTTTATTCTAGATCAGAAGAGGACTATGCCAATCACTTACGACAGGCATTACAGACTCTTCATGATTGTAAGCTTTATGCAAAGTTCTCTAAATGTGAGTTTTAGTTAAAGTCGGTGGCATTTTTGGGTCATATTGTATCTAGTGAAGGGATAAAGGTTGATGCTCAAAAGATAGAAGCTGTGAAGAACTGGCCAAGGCCCACAATGCCTATGGAGATTCATAGTTTTCTCGGGTTAGCCGGTTATTATAGAAGGTTTGTTGAAGGATTTTCTTCCATTTCAGCTCCTTTAACCAAGCTAACCCATAAAGCATCCAAGTTCCAATGGAATGATGTCTGTGAAAAGAGTTTTCAAGATTTAAAGAACAAGTTGATTTCTACACCCGTGGTGGTACTTCCAGAAGGCACCGAAGGGTATACAGTGTATTGTGATGCTTCCAGAATTGGTTTAGGATGTGTATTGATGCAGCATGGTAAGGTAATAGCATATGCTTCTAGACAATTGAGGCAACATGAGAAAAATTATCCTACACACGATCTCGAGCTGGCAGCAGTTATTTTTGCTTTAAAGATATGGCGCCACTACTTATATGGGGTTCATGTTGATATATATACTGACCATAAGAGCTTGAAATATATTTTTAATCAGACCGATCTAAATTTAAGGCAGTGGAGATAGCTTAAACTATTAAAGGAATATGATGTTGATATCTTGTACCATCCAGGGAAAGCAAATGTGGTAGCTGATACGTTAAGTCGTAAGGCTATGATGGCTCCTATAGAAAGGCAAGGGATGATTCAGTTAGCTAGTTTGGGAGTTCGCCTTCTTGAAACTCCGGATAAAGAGCTTATCATACATAATGTTGCGGAATCTTCATTAGTAGCTGAAGTGAAAGAGAAGCAATATACAGATCCTATTTTATTACAGCTTAAGGAGAACGTTCAGAGTGGTGTGACCAAGGCATTTAAGCTTACGCGAGAAGAATTACTTCAGTGCCAAAACCGATTGTGTGTGCCGGACGTAGACGGGCTAAGAAAGAAGATTATGAAAGAGGCACATTGTTCAAGGTATTCCATTCATCCAGGATCAACCAAAATGTATCAAGATTTGAAAGATATGTATTGGTGGAATGACATGAAGAAGGGCATTGTAGAATTTGTAGTTGAATGTCCGAATTGTCAAAGATTTAAGTTGAGCACCAAAAATCCGAAGGTTATATGCAATGCATTGATCTTCCAAGCTGGAATTGGGACATAATCAACATGGATTTCATTATTGGTTTGCCTCGTACATCTCGGAAGTTTGATTCTATATGGGTGATTGTTGATAGGCTTACCAAATCCGTACATTTCCTACCAGTTAGGACCACTTACACAGTTGAAGAGTATGCGAAGCTGTACATTAAAGAGATAGTCCAATTACATGGAGTGTCAATCTCTATTATATCAGATTGGGGAACCCAATTTACCGCAAACTTTTGAAAGTCTTTTTAGAGGTGTTTGGGAACACAAGTGAAGTTGAGTACAGATTTTCACCCTCAAACAGATGGACAAGCAGAACGTACCATCCAAACACTTGAAGATATGCTACGAGCTTTTGTAATAGCTTTTAAGGGCAACTGGGATGATCATTTACCTCTTATTAAGTTTGCCTACAATAATAGCTATCATTCAAGTATCAAATGGCACCATATGAAGCTTTATATGGAAGAAAGTATAGATCGCCAATAGTATGGTTCGAATTGGGTAAAACTCTTTTGTTCGGACCGAATCTTGTTTATTAATCCATAGAGAAGGTTAAAGTAATTCAGCAATGACTGAAAATAGACCAAAGTTGACACAAGTCATATGCGGATAGTAGAAGGAAAGGGCTAGAGTTTTCTATAGGTGATTGAGTATTTTTGAAGGTATCACCAATGAAAAGGGTAATGAGATTTGGCAAGAAAGGGAAGTTGAGTCCACGTTATATAGGCCCGTATAAGATCACTCGAAGGTTTGGACAAGTTGCATATGAATTAGAGCTACCCCAAGAGCTCTCACTAGTACATCCGGTATTTCATGTGTCAATGCTTCGAAACTGCATCGGAGATCCATCACATATCACTTCTACAGAGGATGTGCAAGTTTCGAAAGATCTTACCTGTGAGGAAGTGCCTATTGCTATTCTAGATCACCAAGTTAAGAAGATGAGAAATAAAGAGATAGAATCTGTGAAAGTACGTTGGAGAAATCGTCAAAGGAAAGAGATTACATGGGACGCTGAGGAAGCAATGAAATCTAAGTACCTTCATTTGTTGAAGGATGAAGAGGAAGTTCAAGAAACAGAGTTAGAACATTAACACGTTTTTTTATATATGCATAGTATTTATGTGATGATGTGAATATTAATGATGGACTTGAACTTGTTTCGATTGAATAACTACGCTAACATTCAAAGATGAATGTCCTAAAGTGGGGAAGGATGTAACACCCCGTATTCAAGTACGTGTATTGGCTTATTCAAGTACATGTATTGGTCTTATTTATATAGAATTAATTTTTTTTATTTTATTTATACCGAAATTAGCCCGTCGATGGTTCCATACGAAGGTTATTGAATAATCTTTCCAACGATATAAAGATTTCAAAAAATGTATAGGTTTCGGATATAATCGAGCACGTTCGAAACTATAAAACGGTGGCCAGGATATTTGGGAATAGTAAATGTGCAGGAAAATTTCCTATGCACACATAAACTACTGAGGCCAGCCAAATTTTTGGGTCAACTTCGAATGATCTATAATGAATTGGGAGATCGGCGACATATGAAAAGAAATATCTTTGAGTCTTCTTTCTGATGAAATTGGTTTCATCCAAATCCAATTTCTGAGTAAGGATTTATATTCGTTTTACTTCAGCCTATCAAAATAGATTTTTAGGGTCAACTTTAAACGACCATAAATCCTTGTACAGGATGAACTGGGTGTCTTACTTTACATGAAATAAAAGCCCTTTGAATTATCCTTCCAACGATACCAGTTTCACCCAAATCCGATATTGAAGAAAAAGTTATGGTCGATCTACTTTAGCTTATCAAAACAGTCCACCAAAGGATAAATTTGATATTATTTAAATTTTAAAGGCATTTTGGTCATTTCCTATTATATTATGGAGGGGAATATGTGTATATATACATGTATATGAGCTCAAAAACTCATTTTCATCATCAATCATTGAGAAAGAACAAAACCTAGCCAAATTTGACCTTTAAATTACTTTTGATTCAACCATAGAAATTCCAAAGTAATCCGATAAATGCGTTTGTCATCTCGAGAGCTTCGAACGGCACCTATTATTTGTGCAAACAGGATTGCATAATCAATAGGTGAATTCTAAGGTATGAATATTGTTTGACTTTGTGAATATTGTTTGACTTTGTTCTTTTCCATAGGTATATATATGATAGAGAATTAAATGTATTGGTTGTTATTGAAAGGTGATGGAAATAGGGTTATGGACTATTTTGCATGGTTTGGTTGTATTGAATTGTGGAAGGTGGATATAGTAATTGAGTTATGGAAGGTGGATATGGTAATTGAGTTATGGAAGGTGGATATGGTGATATACTATTGAATTGATGATTATTTATGTCTATGGCTCAATTTGGTTTAACGGATTGGTTGGAAGGATAAATGAATCCAAACTTGATATTGGAGGATGTTGTATGAATATGCATGGCATGTGAATGTAATTGGAGTATAAGAGGGTTAAAGTGACACCCTCTATGGTGTAATTAAGTCTTACTACTTAACCACTAGTTTGGTGAATTCAAATAATTGAGTTGTGACGTTTGGTTTCTAATACTAGATTGCTATATATGTTCATTGTAGATAAGTAATCCGAAAAGATGGGAAGTCCATTTGGGACTAGGATTGAAGGTTGACAATCAGGTATGTAAAGCATACTTTATACCTTATCTTTGGCATGAAAGTGAACAATTGTTCTATTAAGAAAGTTTCCAAAGTTATCCAATAACATGTGATCCATAATGGTTTTGTATGATGTCCTACATTACCAATGAACTTGATTCCACCCTACAAGATGTCAAGATATTCCAATACTTACTTATTTTCCAAATCTTACATATTTATTGCACTAATGAATTTCAGAAGGTATCCGGTTACTCAAAAAAGATCCATGTGCTATTAATGACTCCAAATGTTTCATTGATATACCAATAAGTTCCTACTTCATTGTTATGGCATTGATGACTTCAAAACACTTCATTGATGTGCCAATGAGTTCTTACTTCATTGTTATTGCATTGATGGTCTATTTATATGACTCTTATTGATGTATCATTGTTTCAAAGTATCAAAAATGCGGTGGCGACCGAAATAACAATCTCAAAGATTAATTAAACTAAGTGATGGAAGTTCCCTCTTATCGGGTGGTATCCCAGGGGCATAAGCCTATCATGGGTTGATCCCTATTTATGTGTTTATGGGTGGTATCCTAGGAGCATAAGCCTATCATGGGTCGATCCTAGTTGATATGTACTGGAGGCAGCCTAATGGTCACAGTACAGTACAGTGATGATTACAAAGATGATAAGAACGAAGGTAAAGTGCTTGAATAAATACAATGTACAGGTTGTCACAAGTTCTAGTAAGTGTGGTCCACTCCTATTATGATTTATTCACTTGTTTCTGATTTTTATTGAGCTCTTATATCATATATGATTATCTACAGCTTTACATACTCAGTACATATTTCGTACTGACGTCCCCCACGGGGGACCTGCATTTCATGTTGCTGGCACAGGTACCTCAGCTCATACACCGCACAAGTAGGAGCCAGGATATCCAGCTGCTTTTGGTGAGCTCCAGTTTGCTTTGGGGCTTTCCGTGTCATATCCATTCACTTTTGGTATTGTATAGAAGTTAGTTATATGGTGAGGTATGTTCCGACCTTAGTTAAACTCTGTGTATTGTCTAGAGGCTTTGTAGACCTAATGTACAGCTAAGGTGGTGTTTTGTTAATAGACGTGATGGCTCCAATGGCCAAGTATTGTATATACATATATATGTGTGCTCGGGCTTATACAGGTGATTATTTCCTTTTATATGCGACATGATGCTGTTTGAATTTCGGGTTGTCATAAAGGTATGCATGGAAAGTATAAGGTTATGAGCTGGTTCTCCTAGGCCTCCTCGGTTACGGGTGCCAGTCCGCCCTAATAGGATTTGAGGCGTGACAATCAACCACAGGTATCGTCATATCATTACACTTGCAAGATTATAATTGTACCATACCAATTCCATCAACTTAGGGGAATGCCACGACCCCTTTCGTTTATTTAATCAAGTTTAAAATAAAAAACATGGCCAAAAAGGCCTTTTTTATCAGTTTAACCATTTATACAATGCCATAGTTTAAAAAAGTAATCCAAATCATGTGATTAACCATGTTTCAAATCCAATTATACAAGTGGGTTGAAGTAACACAATTTCCAAAACCAAATTTCAAACCAAAATCATCAAATTGGAGGAATATCTCGACCCCCTTTTCAATTTCCATACCTATGCACCCCAACAGATTTCTAAATACATAAATAAAACATGAACACTTGCATTAAAACAATGGAAATTCAAATCAAGTAACAATCCTTCCAAAATCCTCAACCCCAAATCAAAATCCATTTTCAAATTCACATGAATAACCATTTGAACACATGTTTTAAGTAAAACAAGTTTAAAGGGAGAGGTACATGCCTGAAAGTATCATATTTATGGAGAGAGATCACCACATGAAAGCTCTAAATGATCAACCTTGAGAAACCATATTTTGTTCTTGACTTAGCGACTTGAGAGAGTAGAGAGGGTGTATTTGATTTGTTTATGGGTGATAATGGGACCCCTAAGTATTTTTAAGTCATGGGTCACAATTGGGGAAAATGGGAAATGACCTAAGTGTCCCCAATTAAAACACAGGAAAAACTGTTGCTAGTGACCACGAGTCACGTCATGACGAGTGACGTTTGGTTAGGAGTCATCGTCGTAACTCATAGTCTAGGCAAATACATGGGACCTCTTAAGTATTAACCCTATGACTCATAACAGGACCTTACAACTCATAGGGTCCTAGTCGTATTCATAACTGTGACTTGAGCATCTACACTGGTTTGACTACGAAAAGCATCATACGACTCGTAAAAAGCCATCACGTCTCATGACATCCCAGTCGTAGTTATAATAGAAACATGGGCAACCCTCACTAGTCACCCTACGACTCGAGCCCTGTGACCCTTAAGGAGACCTTATGACTCGTTAGGTGAGCCATAGTCTGGCATGTAAGCTCAAAACTCAAGAAATTTTCAGAAGCAAATATTTGGGGTGTTACATTCTCCCTCAGAGGATCATTCGTTCTCGAATGATGAGTTAAGGCTTCCATTAGCACGATTCTATGACTGAAACACAACCATACTTTTCTTTAACAAAGTCAGAAAACAAAGATAATAAGAAAAAAACATACCTTAAGCACGATTGTCTAATCCTGGTTATAATAATGAAAATTTAGACTTCATGTCCTCTTCAGCTTCCCAAGTAGCTTCGTCTACCTTTTGATTACTCCTTAGGACCATTACCGAAGCCACGTCCTTAGTTCTCTAACGATGGACTTGCCTATCAAAAATCACAATCGAAACATCCTCATAAGACAAGGAATATGAAATACCAACCTTCTCAATAGACACAACTAAGAAAGGATCACCTACATATTTCTTCAACATCGAAACATGAAAAACTGAATGAATGGAACCCAAACTCGAAGGCAAATCCAACTCAAAAGCAACATTACCCACTCTCCTCACAATCAAGTATGGACCCACATACCAGGGATTGATCTTTTCCTTCTTCCCAAATCTCATCACTCTCTTCATAGGTGATACCTTCAAAAACACCCAATCACCAACCTCAAACTCCAACTCTCTTGGCCTTATGTCCGCATAGGACTTTTGGCAACTCTGAGTAGTCTTAAGTCTATCCCGAATAACCTTTACCTTCTCTATGGCTTGGTGAACCAAGTTTGGACCGAACAACCTAGTCTCACCAACCTTAAACCATTCAATAAGAGATCTATACCTTATACCATAAAGAGCCTCAAAAGGAGTCATCCCAATACTCGAGTGATAACTATTATTATAAGCGAACTCAATGAGAGAAAAATTATAAATCCAATTACCACCAAAATAAATCACATAGTCCCTTAGCATATCTTCTAAAGTCTAGATGGTCCTTTCTTCTTGTCCATCCATCTGAGGGTGGAATGTGGTGCAAAGGTTCACCCCTGTGCCCAAACCTTGCTGAAATAAATGCCAAAAGCGAAAACAGAACTACGTACCTCTATCCAAAATAATAGAAACTAGAGCACCATGCACTTTAACTATCTCCAGAATAAACAACTTCGCATAATCCTCTCCAGTATAAGTAGTCCTAATAGGTAAGAAGTGGGCAGACTTAGTCAACCTATCCATGATGACTAAGATCGAATCATGCTTATTCTTGAGATCGCGGAAGACCAGTAATAAAGTCCATATTGATCACCTCACACTTCCACATAGGCAACTCAACCTTTTGAGACACGCCACTAGGGCTCAAGTGCTCAACCTTCACCTGCTGACACACCATACACTTAGCCACGAAGTTAGCCACATCTCTCTTCTTTTTGTTCCACCAATAAATCTCTTTCATGTCATGATCCATCTTCGTCGAGCCCAGATGAACTGTATACCTCGACTCATGAGCCTCAGTCAAAACTTATTTCCACAGCTCATCAATATTAGTAACACACAATCTACCTTGGTACCTCAAGATACCAACACCAGCAATTTCAAAAGATATTTCTTTCTGCTGACCTACATCATCCTTAATCTACATAAGGATAGGATCCAAAAGTTGCTTCTCTTTTACCTCTACACCAAGAGATGACTTTACCACCTATTGTACAATCACACATTCATCTTCAGAATCCAAAAGACAAACTCCAAGATTATCCAACCGGTGAATATCCTTCACTAATCCCCTCTTCCTCTCATCCACATAAGATAAGTTTCCCATGGACAACCTACTAAGAGCATCACAACTATATTAGCTTTACCTGGATGGTAGTGGAGACTCATGTTATAGTTCTTGAGAAACTCAAGCCATCTCTTTTGCCTGAGATTCACCCCCTTCTGGGTGAACATATACAACAAGCTTTTATGATCTAAGAAAATATCCACATAAACCCCATATAAATAATGATGCCAAATCTTTAGAGCAAAAACTACAACCAATAATTCCAAATCATGAGGCTGATACTTTCTTTCATGAACTTTCAGCTACCTAGAAGCATAGGCCACAAACATACCATGTTATATCAAGACACAGCCCAGTCCTACATGCAACACATCACAGTAAACAACAAACCCATCAGTACCCTCGGGCAGGTTCAAAACCAGAGCAAAAGTTCACTTATCCTTCAGTTCTCAAAGTACGCTCGCAAATATCAGACCATAAAAATTTAACTTTTTTCTAAGTCAACTTAGTCAACGGAGCAACAATTAATAAAAAATTTCCACAAATCTCATATCATACCCAGCAAAACCTAAGAAACTCCGAATGTTGGTTGGAGTCGTATGTCAAGGCCACTTCTTAACTGCCTCAACATTCTGTGGATCTACCATGATTCACTCACTGGACATAACATGACCCATAAAAGTCACGACATTCAACCAAAACTCACACTTCAAAAACTTGGCATACAATCGTTGATCTTTAAAAGTCAGCAACACTACTCGAAAGTGATTGGTATGGTCCTCCTCAGTCTTAGAATATACCAAGATGTCATCAATAAACATAATCATGAATAAACCCAAGAACTAGTTGAATACCCAATTCATCAAGTCCATAAATACAGCCGGAGCATTAGTCAACCCGAATGACATCACCAGAAACTCATAATGACCATATCGATTTCAGAAGGCAGTTTAGATATATCCACCTCCGTAATCTTTAACTGATGATAACCCAAACAAAGATCAATTTTAGAAAAGTACTTAGCACACCCTAAAGCTGGTCAAAGAGATCATCAATCCTAGGAAGAGGGTAGTTATTCTTGATCTTTACCTTATTTAGTTGATGATAATCTATACACATCCACAGGGAACTATCTTTATTACTCAGTAAAATCATAGGAGCACCCTATAAGGAGACACTAGGATGGATTAAACCCTTATCAAGAAGATTCTTTAACTTCTCCTTAAGCTCTTTCAGCTCAACCAGAGCCATTCTATAATGAGGGATAAAGATAGGATAGGTTTCCAATAGAAGATCAATCCTAAAGTCTATTACCCTATCAAGAGGAATACCACGAAGATCACTGAAAAACGCTTCAGGAAATTCATTAACCACAAGGACAAATTATAGAGAAGGAACTTCATAACTAAAATCTTTAACCCAGACTAGATGGTAT
This sequence comes from Capsicum baccatum var. pendulum, assembly GCA_030864225.1. Lineage (NCBI taxonomy): Eukaryota > Viridiplantae > Streptophyta > Magnoliopsida > Solanales > Solanaceae > Capsicum > Capsicum baccatum. The sequence goes on along the minus strand of CM061556.1, from coordinate 71,294,131 downwards.
AGACACCTCTTGGAAATTAACTTCCGGGATCTAAGATACAAAATGAACCTTTCCTGAGGGACTAAGGAACTTCCCTCCCATTCCATCACCGATTCATTTAGGAATTGGAAATTGACCTTACGAGTTCGATAATCTAGGAAAGCATAGCATGAGTGAAGCCAAACCATCCCCAAGATCACATCAAAATCTACCAGATCCAATTCAATCAAATCCACCAATGTCTCCCTATCACCAATAGATACCATATAGACCCTTCTAGCCATAACAGAATCACCCACAGATGTAGATATAGATAAGGGATCAAAAATGCACTTGAGGCTGAAACCAAAACAAACAGCCATATAAAGGGTCACATAAGAAAGGGTAGAACCTGGATCAAGCAGATAATATACATTACGAGAGAAAAGTTGTAATGCACCAGTAACGACATCAAGAGATACCTCAAATTTTTGACAGGTGGTAAGATCATATAGAAGGTTTTGACTAGTTTCGGTATGAGAAGTAGCACCCTTTAGCATAGGAGCTGAAGAAGTTGAAACTAAAACCTTATTAACTCCAGTAGCAATATTTGTTGACGAACATTTCCTATGAAAATGAACAGGTTGGCCACATTTGAAACACAGATTCTTCCCCTTATCACAATAACCATGGTGCATCTGTCTACAGAATCTATAAGGATGATATAATGGAGTTGACTGAGCTCTACTAGCCTGAGTCTGGGCACCCTGGGTCTTAAACTCACTGTCAGCTTAAAAACGATGATCTCCAAATGTCTAAGGATAAGGGGAAATAGTCATAGAATAAGAACCAAAATTTACCCAAGCCTATTTCTTGCCCCACTGCCTACCATCTCTACCACTTCTCTATTGTCCTTCACCCTGCTCTGAATATTTAAAATTTCTATTCTATTTTTCTCTTATTTTGTCTTGCTTCTTCTTCCCATCCTTAACTTGTTATATATACACCACCAACCTAGAAATATTCATTTTATTATTCAATATCATCGCCTTACACTGTAGTACCAAGTCCCGAGATAAACCCCAAAGCAAACTTCCTTATACTAGCCCTCATTCTAGACACAATCTCTGGGGCATAACGAGATAGATGGTGGAACATTAAAGTACACTCCTTCACAGTCATCCTTCCCTACTTCAAGTTCACAAACTCTTTTTCCTTGGCCTTCTTCAACTCCTGAGGAAATAAACAATCAAAGAAAGCACCAAAAATTCCTTCCACATAGCCTGCTTAGCATCATCATCCCTTGACTGCTCCCATTCCTCATACCATTGATATTTCATATCCTTCAACTTATATGCGGCAAACTTCACACCCTCTACATCAGTAGCATACATCACCCTGAATATCTTTTCCATCTCATCAACAAATCCTTGAGGATCCTCCTCGACCTTAGAGCCTGTGAAGGTCGAAGGATTCAAACTCATGAACTGATCAACTCTAGTAGCCTCAGAAGATAGAGCAACGGAACCAACACGGTTAGGCTGATGAGATTAAAAAATCACCAACTAAGTCAGCAGATGAATAGATCGATAAAATTCAGCATTAGAAATGTCTCTCTGGGTGGGGGGCATAAATATCATCAGCCTGATAAGCCCGATGAGGACTGGTAGAGACCAATGAAACTCCACGTGGATAGTCAGAAGCAGGGACCCTAGATCAGGTCTGTATTCCATAAGTAGAACAAGTTCCATCCACATTGTCCTCAGGTAGGACAAAGGAGTTTCTACAAGTATCAGATAGAGGAGATTTCAAAACCTTAAATGCTATAGCCGAAAAAATAGATCACAAAAAAGGAAAACATTCCTAGATGCCTCGTAGCCTCTCCATTATAAGGGTGGCATGTTACACGCCCATAAAAGAGACTCTACTTGACATGGATTTGTGGACACACAATGATCATAAACCTAGGAACTGATACTAAACTTGTGACGACTTGAACCAGGGCATAGCTGTGATGGGTATCTCAAGTCCACCGAGGACTGGAGACCATCCCCTTTACCCTAGCCAACCAGAATAAAATATATCTAGTAGTGGATGAATTTTAAACATATAACAAGATAGAGCTGAGTTTTGAACATATAACAAGATAGTCAAGCAACTAGCTCAGAAATAAATCTAAGAAATTTAACATCCATCCCAATCCACAGTAATCCACAAAGCCTCTAACAATCATGAACAACCTAAGTTTGAGACATGCCTCCGACCATAGCCAAAATGAGTCTAAAAGGAATAGTCCAAAATATGAATGAAACAAGACCATGAAATGAGGTTCTTCTAGAGAATAGAAGCTCACCACTTCAAAGCCGACTCGCGAGCTACCCAAGAATCACCTATCACCTTATAAAAAAAGCAAAAGTATCTCCATTCCTTTTATCGTATATGGATATAACGTCCGAAGACGGTTAGCGGGATGAGCACTAGTATGTAATCAGGATAAGGATAAAATAATGTGTATTCAAAATCCAGTCCAAACACAATGTACATGTACACATGCATGTATACATACATATATATATATAAAAGATGCCGAGATATGGAACAAGGTTTAGCATAATGTTTAAAACCATTAACCTGAGGTGTGTAGCTCTAACAGTCCTAAGGGCACCCACGGGCTATATGGGTTTAGCTCCCCCTACTGAAAGGGTCCCAGTGCATGTTAGCTGCATGAACTAGGAAAATCCAAGGATGGTCTAAGGAATGTCTCAACCCCAACCAAACCAAAATATATATAAGTGTGAACTATGTACACAGTCATAAAGGCCACTATACCGACAAATGTGGTTTCCAGTATCGGTCCCCCTAGGACCTCCACCTTTCATGATGAGCTACACAACCCCATTTAAGTTCAATTAAAATAAGTTTCACATGAGGCATCAACCATAGGTATCATCATACCATTATGCTTAGAAGATTATAATTATTCCATACAAATTTCAGCAACTTGGGGGAACGCCACGACCTCCTTTGTTTATTAAATCAAGTTGGGGGAATGCCATGATCTCTTTTGTTGATTAAATCAAGTTTAAAATAAAAACATGGACAACAAAGCCTTCAAAATCCTTTTTATCCATTTAACCATTTATGCAATGCCTTAATTTAGGGAAGTAAGCCAAATTATATGATTAACTATATCTCAAATCTAATTATACAAGTGGGTAGAGGGAACACAATTTTCAAAATCAAATTCCAAACCAAAATCATCAAATTAGGAGAATACCTCAACCAACTTTTCAATTCCCATTCTCATGTACCCAATGGGTTTCTAAATACATAAATAAAATATGAACACTTGCATTAAAACCATGGAAATTCAAATCAAGTAACAATCTTTTCAAAACCCTCAACCCCAAATCAAAATCCATATTCAAATCCACATAAATAACCATTTAAACACATGATTTAAGTAAAAAAGTTTAAGAGGATAGGTACATGCCTGAAAGTATCACAATTATGGAGAGAGATCACTACTTGAAAGCTCTAAATAACCAACCTTGAGAGAAACCTAGCTTATTCTTGACTTAAGGACTTGAGAGAGTATAGAGTGTGTACTTAATTTGCTTATGGGTGATAATGGGACCCCAAAGTATTTTTAAGTCATATGTCATAATTGGGAAAAATAGAAAATGACCAAAGTGTCCCTGATTAAAACACAGAAAAAACTATTGCTAGTGACTATGAGTCACGTTATGACTCGTGACGTCTGGTTATAAGTCATCACCATGACTCGTAATCTAGGCAGATACATGGGGCCTATTTACTTTTAAATGTATGGGTCGTACCCTAACTCTTACTCAAACCTTATTACTCATAAGGTCTTAATCGTAACCACAACAGTGACTTAGGCACCTACACTAGTTTGACTACGAAATGCATCAAATGACTCCTAAAGAGTCATCATATCTCATGACATTCTAGTTGTATTCATAATAAAAACATGGGTAACCCTCACTGGTCACCCTATAACTCAAGCCCTGCGACATGCAAGGAGACCTTATAACTCGTTAATTGAGTCGTAGCCTGGGAAGTAAACACAAAACTCAAAAAATATTCTGAGGCAAAATCTGGGGTGTTACAGTCATGGTCTAATTAACTCAAAGTATAGGCTCGTGCATCGAGGAGCATTTTGGGGAAAAATTCTTGTAATGTAACTTTCCTTCCAACCCTTTGTAATAAAGTATTATTGCACTTCAATTTGATGTTTATGGCCTACATTAGTTGAAGCGAATTTACACTTGATCTTATGTCGACTTTTGAAAGTTAGAGTTTAGAAGTTTCTTGACATTTTTTCTTTTGTGGGCGATCAATGTTCATTGGAAAAGTCATTATCTATGGACTTGCTTGTTGTTTTTCCTAGGATGGAGACCTCAATTGGGTTAAAGCTCCCAAATTACATCATGATGATTCCTTCAATATTTGGTAATGCCACAGAGTGCATCGATTGCAGAGCTTTTGAAATTTAATCTTTATTATGGTCTAGTTTAGAACTAACATGGTTTGCATCAACTATATTATCATCATCAATGATGATCTTTTCTTCTCGCATAAATGTCATATTTTTTTCTTCAGGATAGAGTATTTTATGGTGTGATGACTAAAAATGCAATGAAATTTGCAATACTTAGGATTCAGCTTTGTTAAATTCTTCAGATCGCTTTCAATTAGGGAGTTGAATAACTTCTTTATCTAGCAACTCATCAAGAATCGAACGAACATCAGGGTCAGAAAAGGATACACCTTTGCTTGTAACTCTTTCAAGGTTGGCTGATTTTTTATTTCTCGCATTTATTGCTTTGGAGCTTTATCTTTCAAATTTTGTCTTATGGAGGCCTTTGTAAAACTCACTACTATCATCATATATTCTCTAATTTAGTCTTCTATTGAGTTCAAGAATCTTATGGATATTTTCCTTGGATTAACGATAGGTAACTCAATTCCATGCCTTGCAATGCTTATCTCTATGTCATGAATGTGTGTAGCCAATTCTTCAAACGTTCAAGGCTTAGTTCTTTGGAGGTTATACACAAGGCCCTAATGTATCTCTTGAATGAAAACTTCAATTGCAGAAGTTTTAGAAAGTTGATCCTTGCAATCAATGCTAAATGTTCACTAATGATTAATGTAGTCTATTACATGCTCATCCTTACTTTGTCTTGTGTTTGTCAACTCCATCATGCTGACCGTACGATGGGTGATGTAGAAATGATTAGGAACTAACATTCTAGTTGCTCCCAATAATTTATTTATTTAGACTCCAAGTCTGTGTATCAATCAAAGATGTTGTCTTTCAAAGAGCAAACAAATTTCTTGACAAAAAGATCACCATATGTACCAGCATTGCTACAAGTCTTAAAGAAATGTGCAATACGTTGTCTTGGATTTTCTTTTTCATCAAATTATTAAAACTTTGATGGTTGATATCTAATTAACATCAGTAAGCCTTCGATTTGCTTAGAATATGGCTTTGAGTATCCTACAAAACTTTATGATAGACTGTCATCTTGTGCCTTGATGGTGTTTATAATTATATCTTGAAATTGTTGAACTGTTAAAGTGGTGACTTAAGTAGATCGATTAGAACATTGATTATCAATTGACTTGATTAGAGATTCACCATCAATTTTTTCTTGTGGTGTTAAATTATTACTTGAATCTCCAGGATTGTAGAGATCTAACTTACTCATAAGTTTGGTGATTTGAAGATCTTTCTCATCAACAGAGTTCTTTAAGGCTTCAATTGTTTGCTCCAACATTGCAAACTTCCAATCCATGTCAACCACATCAACCATGAAGGTGTTGAATTTTGTTGGTTGGAGAATCATTAAATCCTCAAACTTTAAAGTTGAAGATAGTTTGACATTTCGTCTGACAACATAGATGTAAGGTTTCTCCCAGGGGTTGTAGTTATAGTCAAAATTTGAGATTTTCTCCATTTTTTCATCTCTATTTTGGGATTCATACAACGCACAATAATGAGCTTGCATCGATTGATGGGACCAACATGTCTGATCTCAGCAGATGTGGAAGTAGTTGACTTCTTGCAAAAAAAGTTATGGATCTTTTTGAAGTACATTTCAGTAATTGAATTTATAGTTTTTTGATTTGTAGAAGAAAGAGATGAAGAGCAAAACTGACCCTACTAGGCGTACCAAAATTTATTCGCAATAAATTTTTATAGTGTTGAAATTAATTGCAAGCAAAATATTTATAAGAAAAAGATAATTTCATTAATGAATCTTGTAAGTACAATTATATTGTTCTCTTGATTCTTCTCTCCTAATATTTCTCAGTGATTCAAGGGTTGTCATTAGTGCATTTCTCAAATGTAGAATAATTCAGACCTCCTTGAGATGTTTTTGATCTCCGAAGACATTATGCAACACTTATTTGTTTTGAGTTGATCTACATGAAGAACTTCATTGACCACTCCTTTGAAGAACTGTGTAGTTGATGTTGTGTCTTTCTCAAATGATTTCAGAATAACTTTAGAAAATTATGTAACCCTCTTATTAATAGTTGTAGGGGGTAGGCATTTCAAGTATAAATAACTTCTTCTGCCTCATTCTGATAGGTCCATCAAATCATTAAACTTGTCACAAATGTTGTGTGATAAAATTGTTTGTGATTGGCCAAAAATATGTCATTTGGGACACTTATCGATGTTTCATTGGCTGTTGAACTTGACTTGGCTTGTCATGTCATTTGAATGTTTGGCATTATCTTATTGGTCTTTAATTTGACTAGAATTTCACGTCACTTGACACGTGACATGAGTTTGGGCTTCAAGATGAACCTTGAATTGAATTTAATGGACTAATTAACTTTGTAAAACCCCAAACTAATTTCAACCCAAACAAATATGGTTTCAATCCAAATTTTATATGAATTTGATCCAATAAATTTTATGTGTCTATAGCCATTTAAAGGATCCAAAATTTAGATCAAATCCAAAAATTATTCAGTTAGATTCGTTCACAAGGTAAAAGTTATTTGCATCGAATTTTCTACATTAAATATATGACATGTGTTTAAACATACATACCCATCACTTAACTATAAGTAATTGATAGTAAATCTAAAATTCAATTATTTGTTTTGCATATATTTTATGTTGGATTCAAAAATATAACTTTTGTTTTTTAGCTCTTTCATTTTTTTTCTAGCAAATTTTACAATGACATGATTTAAACAATTGCTGAAACAAATATTTCGTTAAAATTCAAGGTAGGTATTATTATTTTGATGTTTATGTGCTGATGCCTGAACTGAAATATTGATTGATGTTTATGTCCATAAATTAATTATTGAATAGTTACAATTACTATGTCCTTTTTAAAAAATTAATAATTTGTTATAGAACTGTTATAAATTATTTTTTCGCTTTGCACTCAATTTATTCCCTCTTGTAGTGAGCTCATTACAAACTAAATATACTGCAAAATTTAGAGCATGGCTACATTGTCTATGCATTAATTATGCTAATAAAATATATATCAAAAACTCTAAGGGGTCGTTTGGTAGTGTATTAGTAAAAATAATGCATGTATTAGCTGTGTGTATTACTAATACATTGTTTGATTCACTTTTTCATCCTATGTATAACTAATGCTAGTATTAGTTATACACTCTATTGTGTATTCAGGTGTGTATAACTAATGCCACTCATTTGCTATGTAATAGTAATACAAAGGCTTAACACATGCATTAATTTGATGAATTACAAAGTTGTCCCTCAAATCATTTTTCCTCTTTCTCTTTTCTGCACTTTTTTCTGCACTTTACCATGAAAAAACAACAATGATTTTCTCCACCTCTTCTTCTTCTTCCCCCAATTAATCAAAAAATAGTTGTTTTTTCCATCAAAGTGTTATGCTTCATTCTTTTGTTCTATTATTTTGTTCGCTTATTTTGTTCCATCAAAGATCTTCAACAACATTACTTCCTAAACTTCTTCTATTAGAATTAAAATTTTCCTTCTCATTCTGCTTACTTTTATAACTCTTGGCGGAAAAGCGAATTATCGCATTTATTGGAGAACTCTGAATCAATATCTACTTTTGATGAAGTTCTGGAAATTGTTTATACTGGAGAATTTTTTTCGAAGAAGATGAAGATAAAGAATTAGAATATTTTAATGGAAATAAGGATATTTTGGTAAATAAACATCTTTTCATAAAAATTAAATAAATATATATTATTATTAGTACATGAAACCAAACACTGTGTAAGAAATAATGTTTGCATAACTAATACCAGAATTACTAATACCTACATTACTAATACACTATATCCAGTATTATTCTTATACACTCTACCAAACGACCCCTAAGGGGTCATTTAGTAGAGTGTATTGAAAAAATTAATGCATGCATTAGTTTGATATATTAATATTACCTTGTTTAGGTACAACTTTTCACCCTATGTATAATTAAGCAGGCATTAGTTATATACTATATTGTGTATTGAGATGTATATTATAATACCACCATTTTCTATGCATTAGTAATACAAAGGGCTTTAATACTTGAGTTAGCTTGAGTAATTACAAAATTACCCTTCAGATCATTTTGCCTCTCTCTTTTCTCTGTACTTTGTCTTGGAATCCATATCTTCTTCTTCCTTTTACTTTATCAAATATTGATTGCCTTTTTTATTATTCACAAGATAGATCATACATTCCTCCTGTAGGAACCTTTTACATTCCTCTCTTTTAGAAACTCTGCAACCGACAATAAAAGTATATGCTTTATTATCTTTTCATCAGAGAATAAAAATTAAAAACACCCAAATGGTCAGTATCTATTTTTGCTCTTCTTCTTCTTTACACCCAAAAACCATTTTTAATAAGTTTCTTAATACTTTCTACTAAAAGTTCTATCCAATGCTTCATACTTTTTGATTTTTTTTAACTCAATTGTCGTATCAAGAAGAGGAAGAGCAAAAATGACTTTGATAAGGTTGTTTTGTTATTAGGATGTAGAAGATATTTTTATAAATAAATATTTTTTGATAAAAATTATATAGGACATATTATTTTTAAACATAAAAAAAATAGTATATAAGAAATAATGTCAACATAATTAATGCAAGCATAACCAACACCAATATTACAAATGTAAGTAGTACTAATACACCTTATTTAACATTATTCTTATGCACTCTACCAAACGACCCCTTATTCAGATATATATATATATATATATATATATGTATGTATGTATATATATATATATATCTTAACGCACATTTTATGATCCGAATTTCTAAATAATTAATATTAGTCAATGGTGAATATTAAGATGCTACATTAAGACTAGTGGTTGTGGTGAATGATAATGTTAGCTAATGGCGGCAGTTGAAATATATCTTAATGCACATTTTAAGATCTGAATTTCTAAATAATTAATATTAGTCAATGGTGAATATTAAGATGCTACATTAAGGCTAGTGGTTGTGGTGAATAATAATGTTAGCTAATAGCGGCAGTTGAAATATATAGTGATTATTGATGGTAATGATGATTTTAAATGATTGATAACAATGGTGACAATCAATTTGTCAGTATCCAAAAAGTAAGGTCATGATGGAACTTATCAAGGCTAAGCTTTGACAAGTAAGCCAATCATCTAAATTAATATGTAATAAGAAAACGTAACACAATTCTAAAGGAGAGACTTTTGGAGTAAAGTGAAACCATATATACAATAATAGCGGAAGTCTGAATAACAAAAATACCATAAATCATCCAAAACCTGGTGTCACAGTGTAAGAACAATCTAAATACAACTCAGAACTAGAAAAACACAACTGAATCCGACAAATATAAGTTTGTATCCTAATATAAAATAAAGACATCAACTAGATAAGAAGAGGCCTAAGGTCGTCTCTGAAAGCATAGAGCGGCGACTACCTCGAATGTACCAATACTCAACCGTATGATCTCAACTATCGCGCGATGCATTGGTATTTGGATCTGCACCAAAAGGGAACAATGAGGATGGGTACGGTCCATTTGTACTCAATAGGTATTACAGGTCGACTGAGTGAAGTAGAAAATAAGATACATAATTATATACTATGAGCATGTCAGCTTCAATCAGAAAATGTCCCAAATAGTACCTCACACCGTCTCTACTAACAATTCTAAATATAACACATAGACAAGATATTGGGTACATATAAGAAACAGAATATATATGCATCAAATTAAGCACAAAAGCACAACACTAAGGATGCATAATGTATGAAATGTAGTGAGGATGATAATGATGATGTGATAGTACTGAGGTTATCACATAACCTCTATAGACACCTATCGAGTCTCAGTTCTTCCAAGTAGGATCCATCAGAGGCGGATTCAAGATTTAAAGTTTGTGGGTTCTCATGTTAGATGAAAAAACAAATAGTATCTAAAGGGATCTGAACCCACAACCAACAGGTCAATAAAACTTTAATAAGCCACTCTACTACACTAGCCCAGCAATATACTTTGTTTATGGGTTCCCAACTTATAATTCTTATATATTTAATAGATTTCTCCGTATAAATACTAAATCGGCACGAAAGTTAATGGGTTCTTAGGAACCCCCATCTAGGCCCTAGATTCGCCCCTGGGAAGGAGTGAGGGTTTACAACCCTACCAGTATCTCAATACTCAATCACAATCTCAATATTTACATCTTCTCTTTGACTCATAGGCTACGGCAGAGGGTTTGTAAATTGTTTCATTTTTATCAAGATCAGTGTTTCCATAGTGGTACCAATATCTCATGAATATATGTGTGATATGACTATGTCCTACTCACCGCTAAACTAGTCTGAAGATCTCAAAATCTAGTCAATACATGTACATGTGAACTCATAATCCACTCAATAGGTCAATCAACCATGATTTCATATAAGCAATGTACCATTAGAGTGAAAATTTCAAGTAAGACATCATTAATATCGCATTAACCCTAATTTAGGTATTTCTATCATAAAGAAATCAACAAATTGCATGTACAAGGCTAATATATCATATAAGGCCCCGGTATCGACAACATACAGTAATTGTCATCTCAAGCCGATAACACCCAACTACACCTCAAATTGAAGATAAAGTGGTCAATGCAAGATATAGTAACCTAACTCAGGTTGGGGTCAAACCCATAGGAAATACTTGGACTATCTATCAAGCTAGCTAAAATCAACGGGCAGTATAGGAAAGTAAATAGGGGGATTGTAGTTGTAATCTATGAAAAGTAACAAGATGTGGAATGATTTGATTGTAATCAATCAAAAATGAACATTAGATTGTGTTTCCCCTGGCTTCTAATTCTGTAGGTTTATCATGCTCAATCCAACTATCAAACTGCAGTGCATGTAGAATCTGGCAAGTTATATATCACCAAAAACCTCTCGACACACTTTGGTAAATCATACTCATCTTCTCTCGATCTCAGAGTGTCGCCTTACTAACTCTTACCCTAGACCCTAGTTTTAACTATCTCCTCCCAGTCTCAAGTTGATTAGACGAAGATAATTATCTTAAGTAGATAGTGATGATTATATTATTTTGACAATTAACTTCAAATCACTGTTATGATCTCCTTTTTCCAATATCTACTTCCCTCTTAGGTTCATAGTGAATACAGGTGGGATCCTAATGTTTTCAACTGTTAAGAAGTTAATAAGCATGAAGAAACCACAATACATGTAGCAATAATAAACTAGAAGGATTAAACACCTCCCCTACTTTGTTAATCTTCTAGGGTTCCCACAACCTTGGCTAAGGGATTAGCCACTCATTGTTGTGAAACAATCAATGAAATTCATATTTGAAAGCATTAAAATTAATATCACAATAATTAACGAATAAAACCCAAAGTCTCGAATTAAATAATCAATCAAAATTAAGAACAAAACAATCCCAAGATCAAAATCGAATCTTGAAATCAAATATATATTTGTTAGTAGTAAGAGTGCGTAAAACTAACTAAAACATAAAAGGCTATTCATAGAATACATGGAAACCCTTGAAACCAATCCAAAACAAAGAAGAAAATATTTGAGTCAGTGGCCACTTACTGGGCCACTTACAGGTCGTAGATGGCACCTACAGACCATAGGTGGTCCCATATAGGTGACAGGCTCCTAAGAACTCTTGAAACTCTCTGGACTTTGATCTTCTGAGACACACTTTGGCACCTACGGACTGTAGGTGTCACCTATGGGTTGTAGGTGACCTCCATAGGTAGTAGGGTCTTCTTTTTCAGTTTTTGAGTCTCTATATCTCAATCCTATGACACTTATTCTGGCACCTACACCTAGTAAGTTGTAACTATGGGCCATAGGTGCCCACATAGGTGGTCCAAAACTTCAATTGATACTCTTTTTCTTTAGTTTAGCTCCCAAAACCTAATTTCCTACAAAATACAACACAAGACACATCATATCTAACAAAAAGACTAAGTAAATTGCATATTTTCATTGTTTTAAGCATCGAAAGTGCTATGAAACCATAGAATATCAATACCCTCAACTTAGAACATTTTCATATCCTCAGGCAACACGACACAACAAAAAAAAATAATGTCGCTTAACTAGAAGAAACCTAAGCTATCTACGATAGTCAGTCATCAACTATAAAGCTCAAAACACTACCCCTTTCATATTTTAACAGTTCAAAACCAGATGTGTGTATCAATGAAGTACAACAACGTGACACAGAGAAATCAAGATATGTCATTACATTAGCAACAAACGATCATACATATGTATAAGGTACACTATCCAAACAAGTAAGAAGCTAGCAACACAACTTATGTGCCCTCACATCAAAAAAGTCCTAAATCACTCATATGAAATCATGCATGTCAATGCAGGGATGATCAAGAGAAACTCACACTCAAAAAGAAGTTCCAATCAATGTTCATCAAATACCATAGGCTTGCGCTTATTTTCTTTACCTTAGCTTTCACACACATATAGCACCTGGTTGCATCACATATTACTACCTATCGGTTCATGCAATTGTTAGCTATGATCGTTATATCCCTAATTCTAATGCCATAATGAGATTCACAATGGTTACACATACATACACATCACATAGTTCAAAACAACAAATTTTTGGAGGGATATTATTTTTCTCGAAATTCAAAAATAAAGTACATTAACTACCCTAGATACTCAAAAATCTCCTAATTACATAAAAACATAATATAATACAAAACAAAACATAATATGACACAAAATTACCCTAGATAAGTCGGTTCTACAACCATACCATGGCCAACAAGAAAAGAAGCACGATAATAAAAACCCGTGGTGGCTACGGTATACCCCACACCTAACTAAAAGACGACACACCTTCCCCAGTGTGTGTAAATAATGTAAAGCAAGGGAATGGGGTCATATGGGAACACACTAAGCATCCAGAACTGACATAGATGCAAAAACACCAAAATACCTTGGGTTGCCTCCCAAGCAGCACCTAATTTATCATCGTGGCACGACTCAGCTTCCTTGGCTACTCATACTTTTCCAAGGCTGACCTCATCAACTATCTTCACATCATCAAGACTACCCAAATAGTGCTTTACATGCTACCCGTTTACTTTAAACGGGGCTTCACCTTCTCTCTTTAGCTCTACAGCACCTTGAGGGAATGCCTCAACCATGATGAATGGTCCATAACACCTAGACTTCAACTTGCAAAGAAATAAGCAAAGTCTTGAATTATATAATAGGACCAAATCACCGAGCTTAAACATTATTTTCTTGATTTTGTTATCATGATGCACTTTATTCTTTTCTTGTATATAGCAGGACTCTCATAAGTATAGAGCTAAAATTCATCAAACTCATTCACATTGCTCAATCTCAACTTCGTTGTATCATGTCACTCAAAGTTTAATTTTTTCAATGCCTATAGTGTCTTATGCTTAAGTTCGATCGGCAAGTGGCATTCCTTACCATACACAAACTGATATGGGGAGGGACCTATGGGGATCTTAAAAGTTGTTCGGTAGGTCCCCAAAGCATCATCTAAATTTCTTGACCAATCAGTCTTGTTAGTATTTATAGTCTTTGCCAATATAGACTTGATCTCTTTATTGAAGACCTCAACCTGTCTGCTTTCTAAGGATGATAAGGTATTGCTACCTTATGATTTACAGCATATTTATCAAGCAGGATCTTAAGCAGATGGTTGCAAAAGTGAGACCCACCATTATTAATAATCGCACGTGGAGTGCCAAACCAAGAAAAAATATTTTTTTCATAAATGCGGTGACACTTCTACTTTCATTATTTGAAAGTGCAACTGCCTTCACCCATTTTGAAATATAGTAAACCACTATCGAAATATACTTCATACCATATGAGCTCATGAACGGACCCATGAAATCAATCCCCCATACATCAAACAACTTTAGCTTTAAGGTAGGTGTTATGGAGAGTTCATGTCTTTGTGAATATTTCCTTGATGCTAACATTGGTCATAGGCGTAAGCATAGTTATGTGCATCCATAAATATAGTAGGCTAATAATACCCATATTAAAGGATTTGTGGGCTGTGCAGGTACCACTATGGTGACCCCCAACTAGTGATGAATGACAAGATTTAAAAATGCTCATTGTTTCCACCTCAGGGATATACCTCTGTATAACACCATTTGCATAAATTTGGAAAAGATTTGGTTCATCCCAAAAGAACTTCCTATCTCATGCATAAATCTTTTGTGTTGCTGGAAAGATAGGTATTTGGGAATAAGATCACTTACCAAATAGTTGGCAAAATCATCAAACAACGCGATTAAGTCTTGAGATGATACCAAGACCCGCTCATCTAGAAAAGTATCATCTATGTCAAGCTCATCCCCTAACTTTTGTATTTCCTCCTTCTTAAGGCGAGACAAGTGATCGTACACCTAATTTGTCGTTCCCTTTTGATCTTTTACTTTAAATTTGAATTATTGATGCAAGAGGACCCAATATATCAATCTCAGCTTAGAATCTCTTTTCAACATAAGATACCTCATTGTTGTATGATCTATATGGACTATGAATTTGGTCCTAATCAAGTAAGCCTAGATCTTTTCGAAGGAAAAAACACTATAAGAAACTTCTGCTTAGTAACTATACAGCTCTTCTGTGTAGGGTTCAATGTCTTTCTGGCATTATAAATTGGATGAAGGAACTTCTCTCATATTTGGCCTAGGGCAACACCCAAGGCTACTCTACTAGCATCGCACATAACCTCAAATGGTGAAGACCAATCAGGGGATACAATAATAGAGGTTGACACCAACCGCTCCTTCAGGAACTCAAAGGCCTAAATATATAGATCATTAAATACAAATTTCAACTCTTTCTCTAAGAGTTTGCATAGAGTATTAGCAATTTTTGAGAAGTCCTTGATGAATCTCTGGTAAAAACCAGCATGACCCAAGAAACTTTAAATACCTTTTACTGAGACTGGTGGTGGCAACGTTTCGATTACCTTAATCTCCACTTTATATACCTCAATTACCCATCAAAAAGATAATACCGACTCTTGCCTGCTAGTCTATCGAGCATCTGATCCATTAATGACATAGGGAAATGGTCCTTTGGGTCTAAGTATTCAGCTTTCTATAATCCATGCAAACTCTCAAACCAGTGACTGGTCTCATGGGCATAAGTTGATTTTTCTTATTGGAAACAACTATGATTTTACCCTTCTTCAGCACACATTAAACTAGGCTAACCCACTTGTTGTCTGCAATGGGGTA